>OY037010.1:32197056-33595897 GCA_955831195.1 Pilophorus perplexus | reverse complement strand
TTTTTTGAGGGGCAAAGCTAGCGCCCTTGAACTACCTCTGTACAGATCTAAGTTTGAATAAATAAAACCTCCTGTTTTCTTTTGGTTTATTATTCTTGAAATAATACTTACACCTATGTAATCGCGACAGAGGTCAACAATTCAGATCGGCCTCAAAATTTGACATTATACGTTTCAAGATGTGTAGATTCCAAAAACGAAATGTCCGTCCGCCGTACGCCGCCCGAGCATTTTTGGGCAGTAAGATTTTTAGGGGCAACGGGAAGGCTTTTCTGGAGGATTTCGGCTATGGGGTCGAGTTAGGTGTTGTTTTCAATGTATTTTTGGGCGTAGAATCCATTTTTCGGGATCCCACATCTGTCCGACTAAACCACTAAAAGTAAACTATCACTGGCACTTCCCTTAGGTATTTCTACATTTCGTGGACGAAAACCGACAGTTTTAATAGGAAAAACGCTGTAAATTTTACCCAAGGGTTTATTATTCTGTAATATAGGTTAACCCTGCAAAAAAATGATTTTGGGTTATTAAGACAACATTTTTGCAAACATGTGAGACCTCGAAAAAAATGCATAATGAGTCCAAAATTACTCAGAAAACGACACCTTATTTGACTCTTGGGATCCTTCGAAAATCCCATTTATAGCCCCGTGAAAGACTCATAGACAAGGGTAAAATCGGTTCGTTCTGAGACTCCCAAAAATGGATTCTATGTCTAAAAATACTTCGAAAACGGCACCTTTCTCGACCCCATAGCCGACAATTTTCGAAACCCCCTTCCGTAGCCCCATTTTAGCTCCAAAGTGCCCCACGGGTTTGGGCGATCGGGCGGTTACAACCTGATGGTAAACCGAGTATTATGTCACAATTTCATATAGGATAGTTGCGCAAAAATTATTTCGGTGTCAAAAGAAAAAATGTTGGAAAAAAATTTTTGGATTTTTTTTTGGATTTAAAAAAAAAAATTGTTTTTTCAAAATTTCTTTATTCTTTACTCGAAAAATATTTAGGAACCCTAACCTCCTGGGATCCTTCAAAAATCCCATTTTTAGCCCCATGAAAGCCCTATAGATCGCAACAGTGAAATCGGATCGCTGCGGGACCCAAAAAAATGGATTCTACGTCCAAAAATACTTCGAAAACGACACCTGACTCGATCCAATAGCCAAAAGCCTTCAAAAACCACCTTCTGTAGCCCCATAGCGCCCCACGGGTTTGGGCGATCGGGCTGAAAACCTTGCGGGCCCAACTAGATGGTAAACCGAGTATTTTGTCAAAATTTCAGATTTAAAAAAAAATTCCTACTGCCCAAAACGGCCTGGACGGCGGACGGCGTACGGCGGACGGACATTTCGGTTTTGGAATCTAGACCATTTGAAACGGATAATGTCAAATTTTGGGGCCGATCGGAGTCGTCGACCCCCGTCGCGAAAACATAGGTGTATTATTCCAAGAATAATAAACCAAAAGCAGAGCGAGTAGAACAAAAAACCTCTGTGAGTGAAAACTCATGAGTCGGGCTAAGGTAGATAGATAGATAAGGTAACATAATATTATGTTATAGGAATAACCGATTTTTATTCGATTATCTCGTCACAATAATGGCTAACGTCGACATTGGATTGGTGAGGTGCATTTCAAAATCAAGGCTTTCTAAGCGTCTAGCGGCGGACTTTGGTTGTTGTTCCAATCCGTTTCCCAGGGTCAAAAACATAAGGAAACATCGAAAACTAAAAATCGAAAAAATTGACATAGGTTGTTGTTGTTCCAATACAGAATATATTGTAAGTAAATAAACTTACGATGTTATCACAGTAGAGTGACCTATTTTTTATGGTTGTGTTTATATTTACTATTCTTCTTTCCCAAAGGTTTTGTTTTGAACGTGTTTCTTGGTGCAGCACCTTTAACAGCCCTTCCTCCGAACTTCGATGGGTTCCTTTTCGATTTGAAGCTTCTACGGTCACCTTGATCTTTGGTCTTCTCGTCTGCTGCAAAGCTAAAAAAAGACAAACAAAAGTATAATTTCTAAGTGTTGTCATCATAAGCAGTTTACATCATGGTGTATGGTGAGTATACGTGTATATGTCGCAGCCTTTTTGTCAAATCAGCCACTTTGTGAAAAGTCTAGCCTTTTTACAATACACCGCCTTTTTGTGAAAAAGAGTTGGAAAGACAATCAGCCTTTTAGCTTTATTATAGGCTGATTGTCATTCTAACTTCCTATCGAAGGTACTTGAGAGCCTTGTTTGTGATGTCTTTTCGCCTCTAGTTAATCGGGTAATTCATGTCAGCCAGCATGGGTTCCGGCCTCGAAGATCAGTGACCACCAATCTGCTAGAGCTGACTCCGATGGCGTTTGGGGCTATGGACATGGGGGCTCGACGTGGTATATAGGTACAGACTTTAGTAAGGCATTTGACAAAGTCGACCATGGCCTTCAGCTGTCGAAGCTCACGGCCTTCGGTGTGACGGGCCGTATGCTTGATTGGTTCGGGAGTAATCTGCGAGATGGTCGCCAGTTTGTTGTCATAGGTCTGTCATTGTCTGATGGGTTTCATCATTCGTCAGGAGTGCCACAGGGTTCCCATCTGGGGCCAATTATTTTCAACCTGTTTATTGACGACCTTAATGATGCCTTGGGCTGCTCACCGAGACATTACTTCGCCGACGACTTCAAGGTTTTTCGGATGGTTCGGTGTTTGAGCGACTGCAATGATCTCCAGTCTTCTGTTGACGGCCTCTCTCGGTGGCGCCTGGACAACAACATGTTCCTCAACGTTGACAAATGCACAGTCATAACATTCACCAAGGACTCAGCCAGTCTTGTTTAACATATTACTTCGGGTTGACCCCCCTCTCTTCGGCTTCAAGCCTCTTCTTTCTTGACTCTTTACCCTCAGAGTACGTCGTCCAAAACCTCCAAGTCCCTACGTCCTCCTAATGGGAGGTTCGGGAGCGGTTTCGTTCTTCATTCTTCATCATCTTCTTCCTCGCCATCTTCCTCCTCATAATCTTCCATCTCCTCCTCAGATGACCAGCTCATATAACTCCTGTCCTCCGAGTCTGGCTCGACCTCGTCCTCATCGTCAGCTTCCTGGCTCTGCAACATCTCCACCAGCGCTTTCTTTCTCCGCAGAACTTCTTGCGCGTACTGAACAATCATCCGCCAGTTCGTGCTGCTCTGCAGCATGGCATTCACAGCCGTCTCCAGGGAGAAAACTCCAACCTCCCGAGACAGACCCGTACGACTCCTCTCATGGAGTTCGCACGAAAAGAACGTGTGTTCAGCATCATCCCAGTCCGTGTCACCATGTGGACATCTGGGGCTCCGTGCTCTTTGCATTCTCCATAGGTAGCCAAAGAAAAGGTCATGTCCAGAAAGGAACTGCGTCAGGAAGTAATCAACCTCCCCAGGACCCCTTTTGCACCAACCCCTGAGATCAGGGATGAGGCGTCTCGTCCATCTTCCCTTGTGTCTGGCCGCCCACTGGGCTTGCCACTCATTTATGGTCTTCTCCCTCTCTTCCTTCTTTGCCGTCCGCCTGGTGGCTTGGTCCTGTCTTTCGTAGAGGGCTCTCTGAAATCAGGAGATGGATGGGGATTACGCCTGCAATCACGGTTATCGCCTCCTCAGAAACAGTCCGATACGCGCAGGCCACTCGTAGAGCACCCCTACGCTGCACCGCCGCGAGTGGTTTTCTGTAGCACTCCCGTCTCACTGCCTCGCCCCACACCTCTGTCCCGTATAGGAGTATCGAGAGGGTAACCGCCATAAATAGGCGCCTCGTTGGCTGCCTCGGGCCGCCAGTATTCGGCATGATCCTGCTGAGGGTGCCCACCGCCCGCGAGGCCTTTTCAGCTGCTCGTTTTATGTGAGCCCCGTACTTCAAGCGGGATAACTGGGGGATGTTGACATCTTTATAGTGTCACGGAGTGAACTGGTGCGCACCTTTAAAAACATTATTAGTGGAGGTCAAGAATCAAGAACTCACGGACTTGCACTTGAAGTCCCGAAAGACAAGCGCTAGACTCCATTCATAACGGCGTTCCTGATGAATAAAACCATCTTTGAGTCGATCTGAATTGATGCCTCCGATTCCAATATATTCCTCGGAACAAAGTTTTGTTGTGATCAAGTTGCATTGCCGACTCCAGGAGTTCACGTTCTACGACATGGCAAAAATGGGTAGAAACTTTGAAAAATCATAGCTCCCTTATTATGGAAGTTACAGAATAGCGGTTGGTCCCATTCGACGCAGAAACAATCTACCTACAAGATCTCGTTGGATTCAATTTTTTAACGGCCTCAGTTTTTACGCTAGAAGGTAAAAAGTACCAACAAACGTGACTTTGGTTTTGAAAAAAAAACAAAAAAAAAACACGTTTTTTCAACATTTTTTTTTAGCAAAATAACACATTTATCGTAGTTTTAGACACCAACTCATACATATTTTCGGAATCAGCGATAAATTTCCAGTAAGAAGAGTTTTTGTGGAATTTTTTGGTATTCGCACGTTTAGCTGTGATTTTCTAAACTGAAAATGGCCGAAAAATCGCCAATATCTCGAAAACTTGGACGTGACCGAAAAAAAAAAAAAAAAAAAAAAAAAAACGGGGGTCAGATTCGGATTCAGCACCCTAAAAAACTTGGAGTTTGATGGTTTTTTCCGCGGCACCTGACCTCTTTTTTTTTTTTTTTTTTGTAAACCTGTGTAATTTTTATCGCTGTGTAATTGGGCATTGCCCGTTTAAAAGAATAAATAAATAAAATTTATAATGAAAATGCTAATTCACAATAGGGTTGCGACATGTACATTAAGTATAAATGTTTTTGAGATATCGGTAACTCGACCTTCCTAGTCAAAACAACTCACTTGACTCTTTTCTTAGATCCAGTTGATTTCATCTTCTTGTACGGTTTAAAATTGGTTTCATCTCTTTTCCGTTTCATAGACGACTTGTGCTGCCCGTCAAATAGCTCTGTGAAAACATAAATAAGTGTAAGGAATACATTGGTGTATTTTCAATTCATATTCTGCTCACTAGTAGAATTCAGAAATTTACCAGAATCCGGTTCTTCGCCGACTTCTTTCCTGTACCATTCAGCGTCATCGTCATCTTCCTGTACTGCTCCTTCCGCGGCGGCTTCTTTCATCAATTTATCTTTTTCCGTTTCGATTTGAGCCTTCTTTTTGGCCATTCCTTCGAGAGATTTTTGCTTCAATTCTTCTTTGGCGGCCTCTTTTTTACGTACGTTTTCCGACTGCTGTTGTTTCCGTTTCTGTTTCAACTTCCTGCAAATGAAAACCGCGATATGGAGCCGTAACCTCAAGACCTTTTGAATAGCCAAATTACCAACATTATGTTGGTATGATACTGGGATGAACTAGGCAGGATAAGTAGGTAACATTTTGACTGTTGGAGCTACCACGAAACGGACAATTTTTATGATAAGTGAACATTCTCTTCATACTTGTAATACCTTAGTAAAACGATAAAAGATCGTTTATCCTCAAAAAAGATGAAAAAAGATCTCAACATAAAGAAGATCAAAAAAGATCCCGTCAAATTTTATGGGTGAATTCTATGGCTTGTGATCGTCAAAGATCACTTTGAATTTTTGAATTCCCTTGAGAGGAAAAAACGCTGCAAATTTTACACAAGGGTTTATTATTCTGTGATATAGGTTACTTGTACAGACATTTAATTCTGTCAATAAAAAAAATTAAAAAAATTTTTTTTGGATTTTTATATTTCAAAAAAAATTTTTTGGGGGGGATTTTTTTTTCAAAAATGTGTTTTTTCAAAAATTCTTTAATTTTTACTCGAAAAATATTTAACTTCTTGGGATCCTTCAAAAATCCCATTTTTAGCCCCATGAAAGCCCTATAGAACGCCACAGTGAAATCGGATCGTTCCGGGACCCCCAAAAATGGATTCTACGTCCAAAAATACTTCGAAAACGACACCTAACTCGATCCCATAGCTAAAAGCCTTCAAAACACCCCTCCTGTAGCCCCATTTTAGCCCCATAGCGCCCCACGGGTTTGGGCGATCGGACTGAAAACCTTGCGGGCACAACTAGATGGTAAACCAAGTATTTTGCCAAAATTTCAGATTTTAAAAAAAATTCCTACTGCCCAAAACGGCCCGGACGGCGGACGGCGGACGGACATTTCGGATTTTGAATGTAGACCTCTTGAAACGGATAATGTCAAATTTTGAGGCCGATCGGAGTCGTCGACCCGCGTCGCGAAAACATAGGTGTATTATTCCAAGAATAATAAACCAAAAGGAAAAATCCTACGAATCCGCTCTTTAGTGATAAACATGACTGTGAAAACTATAGGGGCATATCCCTCTTAGCGTGCGCCTACAAAATAATCTCAAGGATTGTTCACCTTACGCTCCTGCCATTTGCCAAAAAGAAAATGGGAAAATACTAGGGATGGGAATCTACTTCCGATTTTTTGAAGAAAAAATTTTTTGTTCCGATTTTTCGATTTTTTTAATCGATCTTCAGGTTCCGATTTTTTAGGTGAATCGATTTTTCTACTTCCGAGTTTTGTAAACTACTGATTTTTAAAAAAAACTTGAATCGATTTTCGTCATTTATAAGAATTAGTCTAGTATTTCAAGTGATTCAAGCAAATTTCGAGTCTTAGGTCGATTAAAAATGATGATAATAGCTAATAACAACATAACTCACTAGTCAGCGACGTCCGCCATGGCTTTTTCAGACAGTGAAACTGATAACTCGTCTGATTAAATGTTTATTATCAAAATTATTGAAAACTAATGCAATTTTGATTTTGAATAAATTGTTTTTAACGATTTTTTCTTGAATCTACCTACTTTGAATATATCTGCGATTATCACTCATTAAAAAACTTTTTTTGTAAGACCGATTTTTGAATCGATTTTCCAAAATATCGGTACTTTTATGGCGATTTTTTTGGGAAATCGATCTGGAGCATCAGATTCTGAACCGATTCAAAAAATCGATACTTCTTACCAATTTCCCATCCCTAGAAAATACCAGGCTGGTAAAGGTACGACGAACCAGATTTTCTCCTTGAGATTGATTCTTTAAAAAGCCCGAGAATACGATTTAGAAATCCATCATCTTTTCATCGACTTCCGGGCTGCGTACGAAAGCATTAAAAGAAACGAGCTGTACAAGAATATGCTCACTATGGGTATCCCAAGAAAGCTTGTGCGACTCGTCCAGGTCACGATGCTTTCACTACTCACAACGGCCTAAGACAGGGGGACGGCTTGCGTGCCTCCTGTTCAACTTTGCTCTGGAGGGGGCCATCAGAACTGCAGGAATCGACATTGGAGGCACCATTATCAACCGTACTGCTCAACTCCTCGGCTATGCCGACGATATTGACGTGATTGGAAGGACATTAGGTACCATGACAGAAGCCTTTTCCAGTTCTCAGAGGGCTACAGCTCGATTCGGGCTAGAGGTGAACAGTCCAAAACTAAATATCTGGTCACGAGCCCGAAGAGAAGAGTACCACCTCACATCACTGTTAATCAATGCCATTTCGAGACAGTCAATGATTTCGTTTACCTCTCTCGTTTAGGGTCTCTGGTAAAAAGTGATAATGATATCAGCGCAGAGGTGCACAGAAAGATACTGGCGGCCAATAGAAGCTATTTTGGACTTGACCAACAGTTGAAGAGTCGAGTTATCTCTCGAGCAACCAAAATCCGGCTATGCAAGACCTTAATCAGGTGAGTTCGGACTCTGACTAAAGCCCTCGAGGACGAATTACGTCGTTTCGAACGGAAAGTCCTGAGGAGAATTCTGGGAGCGGTCTTCGATCCGCAGGAGCTTGCCTGAAGAAGCCAGACAAATCAAGAGGTTATGGACCTGTACAAAGATTGGGACGTGGTTCGATTTGTTAAGATTGGCAGGCTCCGATGGGCTGGACATGTGGCACGAATGGGACCAGAAGAAATATGTACCGCGTGGAATTCTCGACGAAAAGACAGCAAGAGACGGCCTAGGCTTCGATGGGCAGTTGACACGCGTTCCAATCTGGGCGTTCGCAATTGGAGAGCAGTAGCAATCAACAGAGATGACTGGCGGGCTCTATTACAGGAGCCCCCCCCCCCCCCACCCCCCCACCCCGGAGGTTGAAGCGCCAAGGAAGTAAGTAAGTAAGTAAAGTAGATGAATAGAGAACATACCTCTTCTCTTCCCTCCTTTTCTTAATTTCAGCCTTTTCCTCCTCGGTTTTATGTACAAATTCGTGGTACATAACTTCTCCATCCATCAGCCCTTCCTCGATTTTTATCAACTGTAACGAAGGAAAAAATCAACGCTGTAACTGAATCCAACGTAAAAGAATGATGCATGATAATGAGCTATATAAGGTTTTTTTTTTCTGTTTATTGTAATTCAAAGCTAGTTCCATGAAATGACTAATAACGCCCTGATACCCCAAAAAACGTCCCGATTTATCCTTCAGAACCTTAAAGAAGTTGGAAGGTTTGAAACGGAAAGGACGGTAAATGACGTCATTTACCGTCCCAAACCCGAAAGCAGACCTGACTAGTATACAGTTCTCCAAATAACCGTAGAAACCGACTGTATCTGTGAAGGACATCCCTAACATAAACAATCAGCCATCTTGAAGGGAGGTTCACATTAGCCAACCTTCGCGGACATGAAATCTGTACATTCGATGCCAGCGTCCATGGCGGCGTTGTGTTGTACTACTTTCGAAAGGTCAATAGGAGGCCATACACGAGCAGAAATCCGCGGCAGATTTGGTGTTTTTAAACGACATCTGTGCGTTAGTGGGCGTTGAAAAGACGAAATATAAGCAAATCGACTAAGCGATGTCTGCGAGAGTTCAAATCTGGCAGACGGAACTCGGGCGTCCCCCCCTAACATGCAGATTGATCGGAAGCGATGTCGGTGGTTCTGAGAACTGTTCGATTCGGATCGGGCAGAGTCCCTTAACCTTCAGATGTCCACTAGTTCTCCCTTGAGATCCTCCTTATCTCTTCTTATCTCCTTTATCGGTGTTTTTGCGTGGTGCGTTTTATCAAAAATTGGATAAAAAAAAAAGAGTCCCCGATGGGCGGAATTGGGATTTCCTAATTTTTTTTTGGAAATCGCGATTTTGGGGTTTCTCACTATAAATTCTAGCATGATTTTTCAACAGCCATTTTGGCTTCAGGAGGTTAAGATGGACCCTGCTGGTAAGTTAAACAGTTTTCCGGACGGATTTACGTTTAAACCGAGCTGCTATGAGGAAAAACGGTTAGGGTAGGCGGAAATTGGCTCACTTACCAGAACCTCAGGACGAGTTTCAGAAACGTGGTCACCAACTTCATGTGTCCGAACTTTCTTCTTTCCGAAACCCGAGACTTCTCCCAAACTCCTATTATTTTGCCTTAGTCATTTTATAGGTACCTACCTACTGAAAAAATTCCCGCCGTACGATGGTTAATTTACGTTTGTTATCACGGACAGTCACTAACCCCATGGCATCATCAACTTACGGCGCTGCAAATCGGCCACCGATCTCAGAAATGTTCGGATCCAACCGAAAACTCGAATCTGCCAGACGAACGTCGGTGACAGACCTGAATCTGCCAGATTTCATCCCACTTACAATCAGATGGCATCGGGAGACAGATCTCGGGCACGAAAGATCGGCCGAAAAGTTTTTCGTGTTAAGGGGCAACGACCGATTTCATCGGTCACTCCAGATCGTTAGCGATATCTGTCAGATGAGATCGGCCGACCAAATCTGACGCAGATTTCTGTTCGTGTATGGGCAGCTAATCTTACGTTAAGATCTGTTGGCAACAGATTCTTACAGCCAAAAGTTCAAACACTGATAATTTTCATACTCTCTCCCGATTTCCGTAGAGGATTAAAAATTGTGCAGACGGTATAAAAACAAGTATTTAACTTGACAGAATGGGATTCGAGTGAAAAAACTACGATTTTCAACCGTCCTTATACAGCTCATTATCACCAGCAGGTCGAAATCGCTATCGAGAGTTGCTTGGTCCATATTGGCATCTTGAGAAGCCAATTTTACGAATTTTCACCGTCACATTGGCAAATAAAGGTTTATACTACCGTCTAACGACATTCAATACTAAATTTTAGAAATCTGTGAAAATTAGTCCATGATTTGTTACATGAATCTCACCTGAAGCGTCATTCGGGGGCCGAGTTCCATAAGCCTGATTGCAGACTTGTTTCCTCTTATAGCTCCTTTTGTGCGAATGGCTTGAGGAAGTTCCACATGACTCGTTGGATCATCTTCTCCTTCACTTTCACTCAGAAGATCGCCCCTGAAAACGGCAGTCCACGACGAATCTAATTAGTTTGAAACGGTTTCAATAAAAATTATACAAACCCTCGTCGTGGAGAATAAAATGAGATGTAATGTCATTTAACTAAAGAAGCAAGATTTTTTGATCCAGAGCTTCCCCTCTAGAAAAATATAGAAAATGAATTCATTGGCTCACCTTGAAATGAAATCAGAAATATCTTCGAATCGAGATAAGTTTGGGACTTTATTCGACACCAACTTCTTGACACTTCTTCCAACACCGATCGGTTTTATGTTGATGCCGTAGTGCCTCAATTCAATAGTTTTCGTTTCTTGGTTATAGTTGAATAGAACACACCGTTTCACATTGTTGAGATCCACCTAAGAAAAGATTCATTGATCACGACGTCAAAATGTCTCATTACATAGCATACTGACAGCTTTTAAGCTGACGATAAGTTAAGAATTTCATTACAAGGTAAACGGCCTGCAGGCCATCGCTTCAATAGCAAACAAAAACCAATTAAACGCAGAATGTGTTTTTC
Source organism: Pilophorus perplexus (assembly GCA_955831195.1). Classification (NCBI taxonomy): domain Eukaryota; kingdom Metazoa; phylum Arthropoda; class Insecta; order Hemiptera; family Miridae; genus Pilophorus; species Pilophorus perplexus. The sequence continues at coordinate 33,585,033 of OY037010.1, read as the reverse complement.
GGTAATTCCGCCGAGGGGATCGACTCAGGGCGTGGGGTGGGGTTAGAAGGAGTTGCGGTTCTAGTGGGGGCAGTGGTCAGCCGGTAGGATATATCTTAGCCTGGCTATATCTTACTCCCAACAACTTCAAACCAAATAATATCCGTAAAAAACACATTCGGAGTTAATAATATTATTAATATCAATGGCCTTTGCCATAAACAGACGTGTATTAGGTAGCATGAAGTGAACTTTGAAACGTCTTTCTATGCAACTTCCTTGAATCTGGGGTCAGATCCTCGCTCGTTCGACACCCACATCTCTTCAGTTTGTGGTCAGTGAGTGGACAAAACTCACAATCAATAACAGTTATTGCAGGCCAGCTGTTAGTATCTCGGACCCTTTAAGATACTAGAGTCTATGTGGAACCAAGTACCTGGCTTCGGCTTCTCACGAAAGGTACCGAACATTGCCGAACGGCCAAATTCCCCGAAAACTTCCCGCGCTCTTGTTGCAACGCCGGTTAACACATTGGAAGAGCTAATTGTAGCTATATTTGTATTCCCCCATTTGATTTGAAGCATGAATACACACATTCAACACCTGATGTTCCATGTAACAAAAAATGTCTAGGAGTGAAGAGTTTTAAACAGAATCGACTTTCAAACAAACTGATCTAATATTAACAAATAAAATTTATTTGTTAATATTAGATTTGACTCAATTATTTAATAATTGAGTCAACCAAAAATAAAATAAATTGAAGAAAACTTTCTTCTTCTTCTTCTTCAAACCTGCAACCCTTGTGTTGCATTATCAAAAACTGGGTACTACCTAGTAATCAAAATATCGAGAACAGGATAGGCTATTTATTAGCTGGGCTATTCAGGTCGTTCCAAAATTTTGCCCCTCCACAAACTGTTTCATGCTAAGTTTTTTAGTAGTACCTACCTAATATTTTAGTTGTAATATTTTTATATTTTTATTTTCAGTTTTTTAAAGTTTTATTGATTATATTATTTATTTTATTCCATAGTTTTTTCATCTGTATTTTGTATTCTAGTTTTTAAATTTATTTTTAATATATTTACACATTTATTTAAAAAAGCTAGGTATTTAGCATTATTTACTATACTAGTATGACACACTAGAATGACAGAATAATATGACTAGTATTGAAGAATTAATTTAATTCGCTGCTGACATGAATGTTTTTGTATCATGTCGGGAGCGAAATTTTCGATGCACGTATTTAATAATTTTTCAAGTTTATTTATTTTATTAAAGTATAAGTTTTCATGGTAGGTATGTTAATGAATAAAAAGTTGTATATTCTTCATTCCTCTCATCTGTTTTTAAGTAAGTAGTAACATATTTTTCCAGGATTTCACGTGAAAAGGAGGGAAAGAATCAAATTAATCAATTTGATTCAAAAGACGGAGTCTCCCAGACGAATTCAATGGAGTGCTCTTCTGAATAATGCTCTAGGTATAAGATAACTTCTAGAGCCACTGATATGACAGATCGGCCATTCCATAATCTCACGGGTGTGAGAATGTGAGGCCGAGTACGTTTTGGAAACCCCTTCAGCACCGGCAGAAACAGTGAAATGAAAGATTTTAGAATGACGCCAAACAATCTTAGCGGAAACATTTTTTTTTTTTTTTTTTTTTTCACTAGTCACATTCGAACACATTATTCATGTGAAACAACAGGTTACATTCGAGCAAAATTGAAAGCAAAAAAGTCTGCCGAAGCACAATCACGCACAAGAATGACAAGGGAAAAACTTAAAGAAACGCGGGAAAGTTTCGAGGGAGCTAGTGAGTTCGGCAATGTTCGGTACCTTTCGTGAGGAGCCGAAGCCAGGTCCTTGGTTCCACATAGACTCTAATCTTTATAATTATAGTACAGTAACTGTCGTTGTATTGGCTGAACAAAAAGGTCTCTACATCTCCTCACAAGATATCTACTCACTTTGGCCACGTTGATGTTCGGAAACATGCCTTGAAGAGTCGCTATCAACAGCTTGAACACTTCCGTGTCTTCGACGTTGAACCCATTCAAAATGATGAGCGGCGAACTGAGGAACAAGCGCGGATGGTCGAACTGTTTCTTCAACGACGAGGCCACATCTTTCGCAAGAACGTAATTTTGGATCTTGAAAGTCAGCGTCGGACCTCGAGGGACTTTGGCGATCCGTAAATACGGGGAGAGATCCGTGGCAGTGAACATGACGAAGTGGGAAACGTGAAGAACGCCTGAGACTGACACCAAGTCTTTCATCGAGTTCTTTTTGCGTACCTGTCAACAGTAAATCCGTATTTCGATTTTGTGACAAACCGCGTTGAGCCGTAAAACAAAAATTCAGTGGGGGAACACGGGGAACTGAAATGGCCCACCTATCATAACCTGTCAAAATGATTTCTTTTAAGCAGTGTGCGGATGTAGAAATCCTCCACCTAAAAAAATCTGCTTTAATTAAAACGCCACTTCTCGAATCATAAACTGTCAGCGAAGAAATATTGTTACTAATAACAAAAATAACTTTACTTTGAGTTGTGAAGCAGTGAAGGGCTCCATTATCTTCCGGAAATCCTTCATTAGACTAAGAACATATTTCCCAACTATCCCTCTCGTGAAAACGAAGGAATGGGGCGCTCTGGTGAAATTTTCAGGCTCCAAATCAACCGCCTGCTGTTTGTTGTTTTTAGTGCAGCGACCCTGTAACATATCAACAAATAAGTAGATATAAATAGTGAGTAGGATAAGACAACCGTTTGTGACAGTAGGAATTGATAAGCCTAAATAAAAATAAATAAAAACAACCTTTCAAGGCCTGATCAACTAATACTGCTGAATACGAGGTCCGTTTTATCGTTAGCTCGCTTTTTCAGGATTATAGCTTGTTTTCACTTTTTCCTAAACAAACTTTTAAGGATTTTAGATTGAACCCACTTCCACATTAAATGCCTTTTAAAGGTGCCAAACTTATGAAAAGAATCAGAGATCACCGCAGTTTCCGGGTTGCGGCTGTAAATAAGGTGAGCTATTTGCGTCATCCGGCCGAATAGAGAGGATTCCTGGATCTGAAAGCAGTCGCCTGCATGTCCTCAAGCCAGTCCTTTTTTTTTTTTAATCCTTAACGCCATCTCCTTCCTAGCAGCCCAATTTGCATAACTGTTCCTTCTCCAAACCGAGTCCTCGTCGTCGTGTCGGGGTCACGAGATTGTTGGGCACTGGTCCCCTACCCCTACCAACTGGCACCAATTGGTATTGCACAGGGGGCATGTCGGTGATGGAGCAACGCCGATGACTCTGGAGGAAATCCTGTCCAGTTGTCAATCTGAAGTTGGCAACGAAGTCCCGACGGGGCAGGTTACAAGGAATGGGTTGGGTGATAAGACATTCCCATTGCTTTCCTAACGCCGCGTTTCGGAAATATGGACTGCACTGGCCGGCATCCAACCCACCCGGGCCCCCGGGCCCCGGGCCACCGGCCCTTTGCCACCGCCGGTGTGTCAGACTTTAACATGCCTGTGCAGGAGGTCAGCCTCTCCATAGGACTGACAACAAGGAAGGAGGACACTTCTCGGGAGGAGCTGAGATCCCGGTCCCTTGAGACACTCGCTGAGCTCTACCCGGTGGACCACTGGCTCCGCTGACCGAGCCCAGAGGAAGACGGGTGCGGCTTACTATTACCCGGGGTTTGAGGGTGGTTTCGCTTTGAGCCCGATGTCCACAAACTTTGACGCGGAGGTTCGTGCTGTATCTGAGGCTGCTGCTGCACACCTTGGCCTGCTTAAGCCAGACCTGGCGTACCCCATCCACCAGCACCTCCAACTGCTCCGGCTACTTATCAAGTCATTCCGATTCACCGTGAAAATGATGAGGTGTTTGAGCTCTGCAAACCATGCCCAAGGTCCTTGGGGACCGTTGTGGGTTCTGCGGTAGATGCCAAAACAGTACTAAGGTCAGTATTCCTTTTTACTCCCTGGTTGAAGCAGCAATCCCACCACATGCCTACCCCTGTAATGTTCGGGTCATCAGCTAGGTGTTGGAGAGATGTACAGAGGTAGAGGGGACGCGACATCTGTCCTTCTCGGGCCTCCGACTGGAGTGGCCTTAAAGTGGAGGTTGTAGAGCTACCACCGTCCTAATCCAGTAATTCTCAGGCGTTGGGGATCCACCGGCCTTCCCCCTCAGTTGTCGTTGGATTCGAGGTTCGTCGTGGTGATGGCTGCCCTCATAAGTCAAGAGGGAGCTATGGAACCAGCCGGCTTTGCTAACCAGCTTACACTCGGCTCCCGTAGCCCCACAGAACTCCACGGCGTGGGGCGATTTGGCTGAAAACCTTGCGGGCACAACTAGGTGTTGGAACGAGTATTTTGTCAAAATTTCAGATTAAAACAAAATTGTTGTTGCTCGCTAAAACGTCATTTAAGTATTATAATGCCTTGTCAACAGACAGTTCACCACTGAGCCCAAATGCATGGGGACCCCTCCAAGTGCTCCACAATTTTGTTTTCCCGCAACCTATCACCACCGCGACCACGACTACATCATCGCTGGCGGGCTTCTGGCTAGATTGGTGTGTGTTCTTCTGGATACTCGACTGACCTTCAATGACTCGTACACAGTCACTCGTACTTCCAGCTATGGAATTCTCATCAGATGAGATTGGTCTGGGACCCTTTGTACCAGTGCCACATAGACAGGCTGGAGCGAGTGCATGGGCCTTTCTGCGCTTCCTGGCGTTCAAACTCCGGATACCCTGGCAGGAGCAGGGTACTACCTTCCAGCTTTTGAAGCCTTCCGATCGCCGCTTCGTCGCCGACATCTCTCTCCTTCATGACCTCTTGTCTGGTCGGCTGGACGCCCCTTTTCTCCTGCTCCAGATCGGGCTACACCCGCCTCGTCCAGGCTCCCGCTCCGATGCACCTTTCGCCGTCCCGTTTTCACCAACCAACTACATGCGGCATCGTCCCCCTATCCCGCCTACCCCGCTACCAACTCCCCAGCAGTGTTTTTTCAAAAATTAACATCCTGGGATCCTTCAAAAACCCCATTTTTAGCCCCATGAAAGCCCCCTATATCCCCACAGTGAAATCGGATCGTTCCGGGACCCCCAAAAATGGATTCTACGTCCAAAAATACTTCGAAAACGACACCTAACTCGATCCCATATCTAAGCCTTCAAAAAACCCTCCCGTTGCCCCATTTCAGCCCCATAGCGCCCCACGGATTTGGGCGATCGGACTGAAAACCTTGCGGGCACAACTAGATGGTAAACCAAGTATTTTGTCAAAATTTCAGATTTAAAAAAAAAAATCCTACTGCGCAAAACGGCCCGGAAGGAGGACGGCGGACATTTCGGATTTAGAATGTAGACCTCTTGAAACGTCAAATTTTGAGGCCGATTGGAGTCGTCGACCTCTGTCGCGAAAACATGGGTGTATTATTCCAAGAATATTAAACAAAAATTCAATGTTCATAAGCTCGTAACTGCGACACTATTCGATAAAATTTATTTAAGTGTAGTAAATATTGTTATTAGTGTATTAAATACCTCCACGAACAGAATCCTGAGTCGAGTAATCTAAGTTCAGTAATAAGTCCGTTACTATCGCTTACCTTCTTTTTTCGGGCCATTTTACAATGCTACTTCTGGTTTAGTTAGTTTAAATGATTAAAATTCGCCAGCAAAACTGTATGGGGCACGAACTAATCAAGCTCAACCAAATAACAACCGCACGTGTGACAAACCGTTTGAAATTTAAAGTAACGCTAAATAAAACCGTCGTCGAAGGTATCCCCGCATTACAACAGCAACGCAGGTACAGACCTCACGTAACGTCCATAAGGTCTATGCACGAAAATGATCAAGGGAGGTCCGTCTCTTCGTTCACGCATGTAACCCGTTAGAAGGTAGCCTGGCGACAACAAACTTTTATTATATTTTCTATTTTCACGGGATTTTTCCCTCATTTCCATTTAGATAATTGGGAACTTCAATTTATTTAGTGAACAAAGAAATTGCTCCTTTCCGATCAAACAAACGCTGGGACCTTCGTAAATGTGTCCTGTCAGGTAGATAAAATGGTTTCAAGGACGAGAGAGTTGTCCACATGACGTGCATTTGGAGGTGGCAAGTCTGCCTAGTTCGAAAAAATTCAGGTCCTCCGTCAAATTCAACTAGTTCCTTTCTACCGGCTCGTCACCATGTCTTTCGCGAGGAAACTTGCCGAGCGATTGAAAAGCCCGGAGTTTCGGCAGTATTTATTGAGGTGAGATCCAAAAGATTGTTACTATATTTGAAGTGTCTTAGCGAGCGACAGGTAGTTGCGTTACGTAATCTAGGTCATCAGGAAATTAAAGCTTATATTTGCTTATCGCCCGCTCCTGGTAATCCTCGGATTAGGATTCACCAGCTAACAAATATATCTAGCGGGGTGCTGTCAGAGGGCTGTGGCTATTTTGCGGTTATCTTGTCTAGTCATGTTGATGACTGGAATGTATTCAATGAGGTCTTGTAAACCACCAAATCGTTTGTCGATTGACGTTAATGCCAGTCCAGTAACTGGATTGTAACCACGGTAGATTGCTAGTTATCGCTGTGATAGTGGTTACTAATAATTACTAACAATTATTGTACCTATTGCCGTTGAATACCTACATTTGGAGCGTACCCAACGTTAGCTGCCCCATTAATGAAAGTGCCGTAGTCACGCATTGTTTCTTTATTAGGTTTGTTGAAAGACGTTGAAGCAGTTTGTTGTTGTATATAAATAAATTCAATATAATATATTGCATACTCAATCTTGAGAATTATTCTCAATTACTACATCATGAGAATCATTCTTAAAACAGGATATCGCAGCTGTAGCATTGTATTTTTGGTCCTTTCTTGGATATAAATAAAGCGACTCAATCAATAACGGCTCGATTCAGCTGAAAATAGATTTTAAATAGGAGAAGCTAGCTAGTTGAAACCGTCAATGAGCCTCGTGTTCAGATGACTGAAAATACCTCTTCGTTGGCACTAAAATTTGGTTGAGAGCCAGGAAATATTTCAGTCAAGGCCCTACGAAGCCTACTTTGTTTACTGTACTTTTACTTGTGACGTCAAAGGTTTCTTGCACCCTTTTGTTCTAATACACATCTAATATTTTTTATTAGTAACTACTTGTAGGAACTGACGTATCGTTCGTATTTCACGGATTCATTTACTGTTAAATTCATTTATTAGTAGAAAGTGATTCAGTGTGTCATCAGCAACAAAAATGTACCCTCTTATTTGTTGTACAGTACGCCCTGGTATTATATCTACGTATTCTACTTTAGCATGTTGCATGGACCTAAATCACTATTTACCGGCTAATTTTTTCAGATCACTAATAATGGGCCGTAAATTCTCAAAAGCGGCAAATCGGAAAATGATATCACCATTGAATTCAGCGTGAAAAAAAAGAGTTACAAATAATAATATTAATAGTGACATATTATTTCACTATTAATATTGACGAAAATGTGATTTCATTGCCCTGTTTTGATTAGTTTGAAATTGATCAAAAAAAAAAATTTTTACACGGGTTTATTAGGTATGTTACAAGTGCAAAAATTAACTCTGTGTCACTAAAAATATTTACCTACCTATATTTTTTTTTCAAATTTAAAAAACTTTTTTTTTTCAAAAACTTTTTTTTCTTCTTTTTTCATCTTTCAAAAATCCCATTTCTAGCCCCAAAATTTGTAGTGCAAAATTTAACTGTGTCAATAAAAATAGGTATTTAAATTTTTATTTTTTGCAAATTTAAAAATCTTTTTTTTTTCAAAATTTGAAAAAACATTTAATGTAAAAAACTTCTTTTTTTCAAAATTTTTGTTTTTTTCGGAAAATAAGACGTCCTGGGATCCTTCGAAAATCCCATTTGTAGCCCCATGAGAGCCCTATAAGTCCTCACAGTGAAATCGGATCGTTCCGGGACCCCCAAAAATGGATTCTACGTCCAAAAATACTTCGAAAAGGACACCTAACTCGATCCTACAGCCAAAATCCTTTAAAAAAAACCCTCCCGTAGCCCTATTTTAGCCCCATAGCGCCCCATGGGTTTGGGCGATCGGACTGAAAACCTTGCGGGCACAACTAGATGGTAAACCGAGTATTTTGTCAAAGTTTCGGATTTAAAAAAAAATCGTACTGCCCAAAACGGCCCGGACGGCGGACGGACATTTCGGATTTGGAATCTAGACCTCTTGAAACGGATAATGTCTAATTTTGAGGCCGATCCGAGTCGTCCGATTACATAGGTGTATTATTCCAAGAACAATAAACCAAAAGCGGGGGTTACTATTTCATTGAACTAGCGACATTAAGTGATCATTACATTTCGGCCATTTTGATTGATCTAGATCAATTTGGCGTCATCGGTTTTGTGGGAAAGATTTTTTATTTTTTTTTTAAATGCGAAATCCTTTCGTGGACTCCTTGTATAAATAATATTTTGTATCTTGATTATTTCTAAATTCCTTCTCCTGGTGCGCAGCTATATTTTACGTAGGTACCCGCCCAGGTACTCTCAATTTCTTAGTCGCATTCGAACAATTTTATTCTATGGTGTATGCGGTAAAAAATAGTTGAATAGTTTTTTTTATTTTTTTATTTTTTTTATAATCAACCATTTATAATCAACCATTTACGGTGGTTTTCAAGGATTACGACGGGTTTTTTTTTGCGCCAACAAAAACGGCAGGTGGTTTCTCTCTGTTTATTCGTGTTCAAGCTTTCGGCTACACGCCATCATCAGGAAATATACTTTCGTGTGTTATTAAATTCTGACAGGATCCGACCATCCGTCTGCCGCCTCGCCTGCCAGTCCCAGGGGGTCTTTAAGCTGGATGTTCATGGGTAGTATTTGACGTGGAGGGTTGGGGCGGCGAGCGCTGACTGCAAGTGCTGTAGTTGTGGGTGATAGGTAAGGAGAGCGGGTTTGTGCATAACGAATTTAGAATTTAGAAGAGAGCTTGTTCATCACCCGACCTCTCGGAGGAAGGGTTATGCCCTAATTTCAATTTTTTTTAAAATTTGTCAAGCTCTCTTCTAAATTCTAAATTCGTTATGCACAAACCCGCTCTCCTTACCTATCACCCACAACTACAGCACTTGCAGTCAGCGCTCGCCGCCCCAACCCTCCACGTCAAAGACTACCCATGAACATCCAGCTTAAAGACCCCCTGGGACTGGCAGGCGAGGCGGCAGACGGATGGTCGGATCCTGTCAGAATTTAATAACACACGAAAGTATATTTCCTGATGATGGCGTGTAGCCGAAAGCTTGAACACGAATAAACAGAGAGAAACCACCTGCCGTTTTTGTTGGCGCAAAAAAAACCCCGTCGTAATCCTTGAAAACCACCGGCCATGAAAGCCCGACGGGAAAGAGCAACACGAACTATAAACAAATCAACCATTTATAATCAACCATTTAATAATACTGAGAAGAGAGATCTCGCCAAGAGAACCCCAACAAAAACGAATACAAAAACGAAAACAAAAACAAAAACAAGAAACAACAACAACGAAACGGCAACCAACAGAAAAAGCCTGGAACAGGGAGCCTGGAGATCCCTCGGTGTTGTTGGAGATGCTCTTGTGCCCATCCGGGCGCCGGTGTTCTGGGAGTTCTTGGTGTTCTTGGTGCCGCCACCGTTATTCGCCGCCGCTCACCTGGACCACACCCGCCCCATCTTCTGTGCCGAGCGTTCGAATCCGCCGGCGCGTGTTCCGGATCCGGAGGCCCATAGCCCTGATGAGAGCTAACTGGGTCTTCACCCTGACCCACCCAGAAACCACGGAATACGGCTTATCCCATTTCTCGGCGAGCGCGTGGGCCAGGCGCTTCAGGTAGCAGTCGAACTCTACGTGCATGGCACCATCGCAAGACACAACCAGTGGAGTGAAGGAGCCCCTCAGGTCTTCCGCAGCCGCGTCATACTTGGAGTGCTTGGCTCTTGCTGCGTTGTTGGCTGTAATGGCCCAGTCCTGGGAAGAGTAAGAGACGGCGTCAGCATTTATAATGCGGACGTCGAAAAACGCCGGTCTCTCCCTCTCCCAGACTCCACGGGCTTTGAAGTCAGCCACTAAGGCCGGGGATACCCCATCTGCCTCTTGCAGAACTGGCTCTACGGAGACTCCCCCCCAGGCACTTTCTGCTAGTTGGGCGCAAGAGTCCCGCAGCTGGTCGTGGCCTCTTTTCACCACCCCCCCTTCATGCAATTCAAGGCGTGGGTCAGCCCGAACGGTTCCTCCCCTCATCCATCGCATCTCCTCGGGAGTCCCCCTGGTGTGCGACCATAGCGAAGGGACACTGCGTCGCGAAACTCACTGGGGGAAAGGTCGTTGCCATCGGCTTTACTCCATTATATTTTGCTTATTATTATTATATTATGTAATTGTTGCTAGTATTATTATTAAACGTCTGATTATGCATAATATGCATAATATATTATATTATACGCACTCGCGAGTACGATATAAATAGGTTCCTAGCTACATTTCGATGTTATATCCGATATCTTATCTTTCACTCTAACCTATCTCACTATTCACTTTATTAAAACAAATATTGCGATGAGCACCTATCTTATATTACCACAGACGGTCACTTTTCTGTCTCGAGGTTACATCAGAGCCTATTTACAAGCTTTTATCTGCAGAATTGTTTTCACGACGGCAGTACTTATCGCCGAACTGTTTCTTCTAGATAAAACATTTAAAAACTATTGATAAATTTGGTCAGTTTATATTTGGGCTGCTCCCCTTCAAATATTGACTTTCCGTTTCCTTATTAGGTGCTGCTGTGAGTAAACAATGTTTATTTGTTGACCATGAACTTGACTAGGGTTGAATCCTGTTGGAGGTTGAATTACAACTCGATGTAAATGCGATCACTGATTTCATTTTCAGCACACATTTTTGGGGACCGGTTGCGAATTGGGGGATTCCGCTCGCTGCGCTCGCAGATGTTCGTAAGGATCCATCCATCATCAGTGGAAAAATGACCGTTGGTAAGGTTTCGTTATATTTTGGGAATGTTTCCATTTTCTACGTCTTTTCCTTCCGAACTGCTCTGACAAGTTATGATTTACGACCAGGCCAGTTCAGATACGAGACAATCGCGTGTACACAGTCAGTACCAAGGTTTGCTTGCAGGGCTGATTGTGATATGCGGACGGAAGTAGTGAGAACAGTTGTGTTTCAGTTGTGATGGACTTCCAAAGGCATTCTCTCTTTCTTCTTCTTCCAAGCTACACTTACGTAAAATCTCAAAGTGGATCAACCACGACCAGAAGCATTCCTCAGCGAACAAGTGGAAGAATAATCATTATTATTGTCGAAAGAGAGAAAAGAGAAAAGGTACCAAGAGGTACCAGGTTGGGACAAGGTCTGGTTCTACAATCCGAGACGTAAGAAAGGGCTAAATCCGAAACTGCAAAGACCGCCTTCATTGCCGCCTTGAACGACTTGGTTTTCAGGATCAAGACGTCTCGAGGAAGACTGGTTCTGGCCCATCACGATCGGTTGGTGCCTTTCGCCGAGGGGGGGGGGGGGGGGGGGGAGAGAGAAGTGTTGAGAGGAACTCTCCACACGAGTTTTCACGCCCACAAGTTTCCAAGTTAATTTAGTTTTGATTGAATAAAAATTCACTTTTGGTTTTGGAAGTGAACGATTACGCCGTCATTTATCTTACACTATTTTCGAGGCTGCCATGAAAACCTCAAACTTCAGGGAAACCATATTTTTCTGTGTCTTGACCCTTGACACTGAGTCGAAATGAGCAAAGAGGGTTCAAAGAGTACGTAAAATAAAAAAAAAATAAAAAAAACTTCAATGTTTTTTTGGCATCGGTGGTGGGGTTTTAAAACATCAAGTTAGTTAAACATCGATGTTTGTGAACGATGTCGCAGCCCTCGTTCCGACGAATCTGTCTAATATTTACGTGAACAAAGCGAATATAAAAGCGCTGCAAATTTTACACAAGGGTTTATTATTCTTTGATATAGGTTACTTGTGCAGAAATTAAATTCTGTCAATAAAAAAATTTAAAAAAATTTTTTTTTGGATTTTTATTTCAAAAAATTTTTTTTTGGATTTTTTGTTCAAAAATGTGTTTTTTAAAAAATTCTGTATTTTTTCCTCAAAAAATATTTAACATCCTGGGATCCTTCAAAAATCCCATTTTTAGCCCCATGAAAGCCCTAAAGATCGCGACAGTGAAATCGGATCGTTCCGGGACCCCAAAAAATGGATTCTACGTCCAATAATACTTCGAAAACGATACCTAACTCGATCCCATACCCCAAAGCCTTCAAAAAACCCCACCCGTAGCCCCATTATAGCCCCATAGCGCCCCACGGGTTTGGGAGATCGGACTGAAAACCTTGCGGGCACAACTAGATGGTAAACCAAGTATTTTGTCAAAATTTCAGATTTTAAAAAAATTTCTACTGCCCAAAACGGCCCGGACGGCGTACGGCGGAAGGCGGATGGCGGACGGACATTTCGGATTTTGAATGTAGACCTCTTGAAACGGATAATGTCAAATTTTGAGGCCGATCGGAGTCGTCGACCCGCGTCGCGAAAACATAGGTGTATTATTCCAAGAATAATAAACCAAAATCCAGGAGGTATGGAGGTGATATTGGCATCTGGAACGAGCGGCAACGAGCGCTCGCCAACTTTTTTTGGATCTGTCGCTCGAAGCGCGTCGCCGCTCGTGTACGCGCTTTGCCGCCCGCTCGAACACGCTTCCAGGTGGGCGATACCGCATTTGAATCAACGTAGTTGGATCTGTAGTGCGTTGTTAGAAGTGGATTTTAACCGAGGTGAAACTCACTTCACACGGCACGTAAAACGTCGGGAGAAGCTGATTCAGCAGTTGGAATAAGGCAGGAGGGAGACGGACAAAGAAAGCTCGAGAGCAGTCCGCCCGTGAAGGAAGACTCACGTATTGTACTGATGATGGTTTAGTAAACCGAAACGCGTCTACAAGTTGTTATTTTATTTATCGTGGAAATAGACTACTTCGTCTGAAATCGTCTTTTTTTAAAGGAAGACTCCACTGCCCCCGATGTTCACTTAGCCAAGGACCTTCGGTACAGGCCACCCACGTCACAAACACACAGGTCAGATCCTACCAAACATTTTCGTTAATCCCGAATTGCCTCCGAAGGGTTCGCGCTTCGCGTCCGGGTCTCTGGTAGGGCAATTCCTTAATTTGGTGGAGAGATTAGGTTGATCAATTCAACAATCAATATAAAAGTTATATTGAAATATTGTCTTTCTCTTTAGCCTGATTCCATCGAAGGATTTGAAGGAAGGGCCTGGGTTTGGGTGAAAGGAGGATCGGCAGCACGTAAGAAAGATCCTCCCGGTCACGACAGAGACCATATTTTCTACCAAATTTCACGGTGGGTGCCGGGTTGATAAAAACAAATCTTGACGAAACAAAACAGTCAATCACGGTTACCTCACACCCACACTTTTTTTTTTTTTTTTTCAATATAACTTTTATATATTGATTTTTGAATTGATCAACCTAATCTCTCCACCAAATTAAGGAATTGGCCTACCAGAGACCCGGACGCGAAGCGCGAACGCTTCGGAGGCAATTCGGGATTAACGAAAATGTTTGGTAGGATCTGACCTGAGTGTTTGTGACGTGGGTGGCCTCGCGCCCGGTGGACACGGTCTCGAGCTCCCACCGTGTAGCCGCCTGTCGTCGCCTGATGTCGCACGAAGCGCCGCTTGCAGTGGACGACCCCACTTAGGCAGTGTCGTAGTATCCTCCACGAAGCCGTCGAGCGCTCGCTCGATCCAGTGAATAAAACTATTTTTCAACCATTCACCATTACTCATTTATAAAATTCATTTTTCTATGTTTCAACAATGGAAGAGTTAGCAGCAGGTTTATGCCTTGTATTTCTATATCAGTTATTCACTTTTCTTATTTTCAGCTCTCTGCATCTATTCCGCAGTCTTCATGAGATTCGCGTGGATGGTAAAACCCAGGAACCACTTGCTTATGGCCTGCCACATCACTAACGAAGGCGCTCAGCTCGTCCAACTCGGCCGGTTCATCAACTACCATTACCTCGAAAAACCGGAAGCTACTAGTTAAATTTCCCACAAACAAGATCCTTTCTTACTTTGTACCGCACAACTCTTCAACCAATTTGTGAACGTTCTGAGCACTGATGCGCTGATGCTTTAGCTAAGAGAACTCTTTGGTTTTATTATTTGTTAGAAACCGCGCACATATTCAATAGACTGCTCAGTCAGGCTGTCTTGGGCATTCCTATAAAAGGAATCCTTACGTGTTACAGATTTGACGGAAATAAAAGTTAAAATTTAGGTAAGGTAAACAATTTGTTATTCTTTATGAAGAGGATTATATTTTATGAAACGTTATGACAAAAACTGTTGAACTTGTGAAGTCAACTTATGTTAACTATACTGAATTACTACATTAGTAAATTAATTGATTATGATCATGTTATTATTGATCTTGACCGTAGTAAAGAACCATTCCTTAGATTACCTATGATGTGCCTTGGGTACTATTTCAAAACTTTCATACTGCAACCTACCAGGGTCGAACCATAGAAATTTATCTCGTGATGTATTTTTCATAGATTATCATAGTACCTGTGATGTCTATTTATTATACATTTTACAAATTTTGTAGTACGTATCTCACTAACCGTCTTCCGGTGTGGACCTTGTCGAAGCTTCCATATTGAATTATGGTTTCACTACTTATTTTCTCTTTTCTATCTTTGTGTAATAATTGAGCTAGTCAAGATAAATCATTTAAAATTCACCTGGTTTTATAATTTTTCAACTTCAGACAAAGGATGTAACTGTGATTGTGATGTTATTTGGAAACATTTAAATATATATAATATATGAAATATTTCATTTTAAAGCGTGTGTCTGTAACTGTTCTAGAACCTCACGTCTTCCTCGTTCAAAGTTGCTGCGATCGGAGTAGATACAACTTGAATTTAGGTATTTAATTGGAAATAGCCTATTTTCCGCTTGGGGAAAGTGTCCGAGGCAGATTTGTTGGTGTGCAGTGTAATGTAAAAATCATTAAATAATTGTTTAATCGATTAACATGGCATGATAATCGATAAGTTCGATCTTGTTGCACCCAACGCATGTGCTGAAGCAGTCTGTTGTGAAAATTGCTGGATGGGGCTTTTAAGGGCCCTTTTGTTGTCCAGAACAAGCGTTGAGAAGGATGTTGACTAATAGGCCAGTCATATAAAACATCCCAACCTACATTAATTGTGGTACACTTAATTTTTTTTAATATGTTACGGCTCACCTAGATAGCAGGCGCGACTGGTGATGGCAGAACAAGGGGGTGCAGTCACGGATTCGTGATAATATTTTATGAAAATATTATTGCACCCAACACAGATAAAAAGTACCTACTATCAAGATTTGCTATAGTTCATTATTTATTTGTTTGTTTAAAAATTCCAATTAACTATTACCAGTTTCCTTTCATTTCCTGGGTACACGCTGCAAACCTGGTAAAGGTGAGGTTGGCCGTCCCATGTCGCGAATGTCACACTTATCACTCACGCCTAAACGGGAAAACTCCCTCAAGATGAAATCAATAGAGTTATCCAACAAACGCTTTATGAAATGAACAATGAAACGATGGAATGAAACGAACGAATAAAAAACTTATAAATGAGACAAACGCAGTTCAGAAAACACTTCCCAGAAAACATGGAAGCACACTAAACCCTGGATGCCATCCTCTCAACTGCTGAAGCTTCTGGTAAAAAATACCTTTGTGGGAAAACTGAAAAAATCAGAAACCTTGGTCGATCGAAATTTTATGATTTCATACAGTACAAAGTAATATAGCAACACCAAAAAGTTTTCAAAATATTTCAAAAGTAAGCCCCTATTTTTTCCATGATTTGGGACAGATTAGATCCTGAATAAGTCCCTCATTACAAACGAAAATTCCCTGCCCATGAACGAAGACTGCCAACACTGATTGTGGAGGTGATTTAACATCTGGTGAACGGTGAGAAGGAAGGGTGTGCGCAGTGCCCAGAACTGCCCCACATTTCGACATTTCTGGCTTCACACTTAGTTCGTTGTTCCATAAGGTCCATGCAAAAAAATCGTCTCAAGAAGGGCAGTGCTCCCGTTATCATTGCACTATCAACACAGGCTTTTCAGACGTTCCGCGAACTATGTAAGGTCTACAAGAACTTACGTAGATTTTCGAGCCGAGTTTTGATTCATTTTTAGGTAGGTAATACGTAGCCCCCCCTCTCGCCCTTCTGCATCGAGGGGGTGCAGTTGCGACGCTGCCTCCCTCACGAGTCGCGCCTGCTAGATAGTATAAATCTAGATTTGCAACCCTCCTAAAGTTCGGCATCAGGTGATACTGCCGAAAAACCACTAAATTTTTGCACTATTTTCAGTTTTTCGCCCAAAAAACACTGAAGAAAGCTTCTGACGAAGATCTGTACCTCGATCACTTTTAAAGTACATAAAATTTCCTACAATTTGAGCGGTACTGGAGCCCTGGAGCTTTAGTAGTTCCCCAGACACAGCCCTTAAAAAACGAGCTATTTTTTCCAAAGAGTGAACATTTTAACTTTTGGTCTATTTCGGAGCGGTTTATTGGCCAAAGTACTAATCCTACAAAAAACACATCGAAAAGAAAGTTGTATTAAATATGATTAACTTCATTTTACGACCAGAGTGATGCCCGTAGGTAAGATAGTTTGCACAAAATGACCAAAAACCAAAGTAAGTCAAAATAGTGTTTAGGGAGAAGGTGCAATGAATGACTCTCATTCAATGCGAAAATTGAATAAGAGTCATTATTCAATGAATGTAATAAAACATTTAATGTTTAGGCCCTCGTTTAAACTATTATAACAACGTGTTAGTGGTAATTAGTTCAGGTACGTGTCAGGTATCACGTGTGGGAGGAGGGTACAAACGTACATCCCCCCCCCCATTCCCTCACAAGACACGCTTACTCGAGGGCAGTCCGAGCCCACATTTTGACAAATCTTGTGCAGGGCAACATTATAATGGATGAAATGGAGTTCACCCCTCAAGAACACGCTCAAATGGAAAAAAACGCTCCAAATTTTACACAAGGGTTTATTATTCTTTGATACAGGTTACTTGTGCAAAAATTATTTCTGTCAAAAAGAATTTTTTTTGGATTTTTTTCTTAAAAAAATTTTTTTTTTTTTCAAAAATTCTTTATTTTTTACTCGAAAAATATTTAATCTCCTGGGATCCTTCAAAAATCCCATTTTTAGCCCCATGAAAGCCCTATAGATCGCAACAGTGAAATCAGATCGTTCCGGGACTCCAAAAAATGGCTTCTACGTCCAAAAATACTTCGAAAACGACACCTAACCTTGCGGGCACAACTAGATGGTAAACCAAGTATTTTGTAAAAATTTCAGATTTAAAAAAAAAAAAAAATCCTACTGCCCAAAACGGCCCGGACGGCGGACGGACATTTCGGATTTTGAATGTAGACCTCTTGAAACGGATAATGTCAAATTTTCAGGCCGATCGGAGTCGTCGACCCCCGTCGCGAAAACATAGGTGTATTATTTCAAGAATAATAAACCAATACCTACTCGCAAGTGAAGGGTCAGGGGGAAAAACGATGAATGTCAATTTTTCGACTATTTGGAGATTTCAGCGCTATCTGTGAGCTTTGAAGGAGTACTAATAGCCTGCCAAACCATAAGGGGGAAAAACGATGAGAATCAACCTAAAATCTCATTGAAAGATTGGTTATAAGGGGGGAAAAACGATGACACACAACTTTGTTTTTCGTTTTTCTCTAAAATCACCTTTTATTAATAATGTCAATTGACATTCATCGTTTTTCCCCCGACCCTTAGTGCCAATGACATGGGGAAAACGAGATGCTACAAATTGTGTCTGCCTCAGATCCTAGCTCATGTGCCAGGTGGCAATTGATATTTGGGCCTCCAACCCTTCCACTGCTTATGGAAAATAACTTTTCATTGATTGGAAATGGAGGGTGGACAGTGAGCCAGCTCTTCATTTTTTTTTTCTGCATCAGCCTTGTCTTGAAATTTGGGCCTGCCTCATATCCACATGCTGCTCAGATGTGGTCGAGGCTGTGGCAGTGAAACGCTCAACTTCGCTACATATGTTGACTATGTATATCATCCCTTCTGACCAACATGACAGTACACTGCTCGAGATTCCCCGACAATGACTTACTCCACCCTGGCTCTTCAGGGATCTCATCAAAACCTGTTCTATTAGGTTTGACCAAAGGCCAGACCAAAACTTATCAGAGCGCCTGATAGTAAATGCACTTGGGGTGAACAATTTGTTCTCTCTTGGGTTCATGCACTGCTTCAACGTTAGCATGTCTTGTAGCATGGAGGAATAGAGAGGAGAGCTCACTGAATAGGACTTCATGTGCCATAGTCGACGGTGGCGCTATCCCTACGGAATGGATCATACCACATGCTAACGAAGCTAAGTACTTAGGCATGACCTTAGATGCAAAGCTCCGATGGAAACAGCATGCTAAAAGAAAGAAGGCAGAGTTGGTGCTCAAGTTCAGAAAAATGTATTGGGTTAATGGGTCGGCGATCGAAAATGTCAACCCAGAACAAATTAACACTCTATAATCAAGTCCTTAAGCCAGTTTGGACTTATGGTGCACAATTGTGGGGATGCACAGCTCAGAGCAACCGAGATATTATCCAGCGGTTCCAAAACAACGTACTGCGTTGCTGTGTCGACGCATATCGGTACACCAGGAATGCCCGTCTGCACAAGGAACTATCTATTCCAACCATCGATGAAGTCATCAAAAAGCAGGCCATTGCCCATCTCAAAAGACTACAAGGTCACATCAACGAAGAAGCAGTCCACTTGCTTGAAGTTGAAGACCTACTCAGACGGCTTAAGAGGAAGATGCCTCACGACCTGTGGCAGTGAATGTGTGTTTTCGCGAAAACAAATCAGATCTGTGGGATTAATAGCCTAGGAGCTAGAGCGTTTTGAGTTTTATTTTTGAGCGAAAAAACATCGCTCAAAAAATAATCATTATTTTCTGAGTGAAAAATAAAACTCAAATTTTGATTTTGAGCGATTCTCAAAAATAAAAATCACTCAATTTCAACCCCCATCTGTACATTCTACAAGAATGTACAGATGTGTTTGTGCACTTCAGCAATAATCAAGCATACCTAATGTGTACACATGGATAAGTCTATTTGATATTTGCACTCCAGTCAAAATTTGGGCACGGGCGCCTTTCCTATACCATCAAGCTCATTGCTTGTTGGACATTGTTACATGTGGGAAGATGCCTTTCAACGCATTTTCACTTTTTGTTGAAGATCGCTGTGGAGCATCCTGCCATAAATCCATAAAGCCATGCCACAACAAACACTGTATGTCCGGTGGATAAAGGATGCACCTTTATCAAAGATCGGGATGATGACAGACCCTCCCTCGAGGGCAGATGGTACGTTACAGAAAAGGATTGTCCCGCGAGGGAGTTGAGTGCAAATGGGCGAGCTTTCAGGTGCACGTAAACTTTTCAATGCAATCTGCAAGTGGCGATTGTGCAAGTTTTGAACTGCACTGCGCAATAACCGGGAACATATTCAACATTCCCTTCAAGTTTCCCCTCCGCCCCCTTTTATCCTAAGCCTATAATTATAACAACAATAACGACAAAACCTTTTGTGCAAGTAAGAGTAAATAACGCCGGAAATGACAACGAGTATTTACCATTTAATGTGCCGGGCAACGTAGGGAACACCTAGGGAGGTACACAAAATCAGATCCAAGGAGGCCACCAAACACACTGATATGCGTCGCATATTAAAAACGCTGCAAATTTTACACAAAGGTTCATTAAAGAATATTCTTTGATATAGGTAGGTTACTTGTGCAGAAATGTAATTCTTTGTCAATGAAAAAAAGGTTTTGGAAAAAAATTTTGGCAGTCACAATTTGTAGCATCTCGTTTTCCTCGCATACTCGCAAGTGCCAATGACATACTGTTAATGCTGGGGAAAAACGAGATGCTATAAATTGTGACTGCCAAATTCAGCACTTTGTTGGCAAAATTAGAAGAAAAACTTTCTTCTTCCATTTAATGGACCTACTTCCAAACTCTGGGCACAGTACTATCGGGCCTTGTCGTTAATGCTCACAAGAAGTGAAAGTCGACGAAGCGTGAAAATGTTTTGGTCGCGAATGCGCACGGACTAAAAGGCGGAAGCTCATCGAGAAGGCTGTATATAGGAAGTTCGTACAGCGATGAGGGAGCTTCCGGACGTTGAAGTGGGTGTTGGACACGTCAAGAATTTGAGAAAAATGTCGTGGAGAGTCAGGAAGAAGAAATCAGAAAGGGATTTTTAAAATCCCTGCAATTTGCCAAAGTCGAGAGATGACGTATTTGACTGCTTACAAATCCTGAACACTCAAACGGAAAGAGGTGAAGATTTGTTGCTTCATCAGTACCCGGAGAATGCCATCGTCGTATTTTCTACTTTATCAAACCTTCGCTGATTGGTGTCGTGCACGTCAGTGTTCATGGACGGGACGTTTGAATACTGCACCAAACTTTTTACGCGAATGTTCAGCTTGCAGGGTTTACGAACGAGCTGTACATTCCCATGGTTTTTTGTCTCCTACCGAGTTGCGAACGAGACTTGCCTTACGGCGATAGTGCCAGGAAAAAAATCAACGCCACATTTCAACCAGTGAAGTGCGCCATGGACGCTTGGTGAGCATTTATCTAGATCCTAAAAATTACCTTATTACCATTAAATACACAAGCCAGATGGAAATGCTGCACTGCAACAGTTCCTTGAGTATCTCCACAATACGTGGATCGCCTTTTTTAACCACACCTTGCTCGTTCGCAGACAGTCCTAAGACTGTATAAGTGGGAAGGGAAATTCGTGATTGAGCCACCGTGAGCATTGGGGAAACACCCACAGGCAAGCAACGTGAGCATTAACAACTGCGAGAGCATTCGCGACAAATTATGTAGTTTGTGAGCATTCACGACTACCTTTCGCGCGCCGTGAGCAATAGGGAAAACACCCGTACCTACTATCAGATGACTGTTTTGTTGAAGACATTCATCCAGGCAAAGAGGATGGGGGATTGGGAGCTTCATCTGGAGAGTGTTGGGATGCTACCTTACTTTCATTCAGCTGGCCACTTGTTGTATGCAAAAACGCTGCAAATTTTACACAAGGGTTTATTATTCTTTGATATACGTTACTTGTGCAGAAATTGGTTGACATGTTGTTCTTTCCTCCGTGGCTTATCTGGCCTTCAGGGGGGCCCCTCCTCCCCCAAGCCAACAACTCCCCACCGCAATTTTAGTTAAATTTCAAGTAATTCTGTGCAAATCCAACTCTATTTACCCCCTCCCACACATCAAAACAACCACCTGGAACCTCAACAACAACCGGCAATAACCATTATAATAATACCCACCAATCTGATACCAAGGTAAACACAACCTCATGGCCATAAATTTAAATTCCATTAAAATCCACTTGTAAACCACCATTTAACACCCGATCTATTTTTAGTACAATGACAGCGACAGATTAAAACATGACATCCACCCACCCAGGGAGTTTTTGCAAATTTACCCTGGCGCTCTGGCATGTGGTCGACGTCTGGGACGGAGGAACTGAAATGTAACAACGCACTGTAACATAAGGTTTGTAACATTTATACTCTAAGAATCACTGTGCAGCTTAATGATATCTGGACCCTAACGGCAGGTTTGTTCCTTTGTAGAGCCCTGAAGATGGTTAATTATAACCCGAAAGCTTGGCCACCAAAGAACGACTAGTCATTTCATACACTTCTTATTACCCCACAACACCCTGATTGTGCAGAAATTAAATTCTGTCCATGAAAAAATTTAAAAAAAAATTTTTTTTGGATTTTTATCCCAAAAAATTTTTATTTTTTTTTTATTTTTGTTCAAAAATGTGTTTTTTCAAAAATTCTGTATTTTTTACTCGAAAAATATTTAACATCCTGGGATCCCATATTTAATATCCCATTTTTAGCCCCATGAAAGCCCTAAAGATCGCTCCAGTGAAATCGGATCGTTCCGGGACCCCAAAAAATGGATTCTACGTCCAAAAATACTTCGAAAACGACACCTAACTCGATCCCATAGCTAAAAGCCTTCATAAAACCCCTCCCGTAGCCCCATTTTAGCCCCATAGCGCCCCACGGGTTTGGGCGATCGGACTGAAAACCTTGCGGGCACAACTAGATGGTAAACCAAGTATTTTGTCAAAATTTCAGATTTTTAAAAAAATTCCTACTGCCCAAAACGGCCTGGACGGCGGACGGCGTACGGCGGACGGACATTTCGGTTTTGGAATGTAGACCACTTGAAACGGATAATGTCAAGTTTTGAGGCCGATTGGAGTCGTCGACCCCCGTCGCGAAAACATAGGTGTATTATTCCAAGAATAATAAACCAAAACCCCTCCCGTAGCCCCATTATAGCCCCCAGAGCGCCCCACGGGTTTGGGCGATCGGACTGAAAACCTTGCGGGCACAACTAGATGGTAAACCAAGTATTTTGTCAAACTTTCAGATTTAAAAAAAAATTCCTACAGCCCAAAACGGCCTGGACGGCGTACGGCGGACGGACATTTCGGTTTTGGAATGTAGACCTCTTGAAACGGATATTGTCAAATTTTGAGCCCGATCGGAGTCGTCGACCCCCGTCGCGAAAACATAGGTGTATTATTCCAAGAATAATAAACCAAAAGTGCAAGGCTTTACCTACTTGTAAGACCATGGAGGAATAGAGAGGAGAGCTCACTCTGTGCTAAACGCCGTTCCCAAAACGCCTACCCAGTGGCGGAACGGCGGGGGGGATTGCGACTGCAGCGCGACCCCTACGAGATGTAGTGAACTTTGAAGGTGGTAAGTTACCAAAACTGAACCAGAAGATGGCGCCCTGCGAATTCCGAATTCCGCCCAGACATGTCGTTTCCATTCACAGTGTACTCAACTACACAATCAATTTCTTTATTCAGAGATGGTTCCGCCAATTTTTCCTTTAATTTATTTGTAGTAGCACAACAGTGGAAGATGAATCCGTTTCGTGAGGAATTTGGGGCTTTCCTTCGTAAGAAAACAATCTTTGAGTCGGTCTGAATTGATGCCTCCAAGTCCAATATATTCCTCGGAACAAAGTTTTGTTGTGATCAAGTTGCATTGCCGACTCCAGGAGTTCATGTTCTACGACATGGCCAAAATGGTTAGAAACTTTGAAAAATCATAGCTCCCTTATTATGGAAGTTACAGAATAACGGTTGGTCCCATTCGACGCAGAAACAATCTACCTGCAAGACCTCGTTGGGAAAAAAATTTTAACGGCGGTAGTATTTACGGTAGGAGGTAAAAAGTATCAAAAAACGTGACTTTGGTTTTGAAAAACCAACGTTTTTTCAACGTTTTGGCAAATTCACACATTTCTCGTGGTTTTAGACACCAACTCATATATATTTTCGGAATCAGCGATAAATTTCCAGTAAGAAGAGAGTTTTTGTGGAATGTTTGGGCATCCGCACGTTTAGCCCCTACAGAAGTATTGGGAAGTTTTAGTTGCCAAAGATAAGGGGTGTCCAAAATGTCTTCGAAAGACCTCACTCGAACCCCTCGCCAAAGAAAGCCCGTCAAAAGCCCCGTAGATCTCCGCTAGGCCGTTTTGGGCAGTACATAGGAATTTTTTTTTAAATCTGAAATTTTGACAAAATACTCGGTTTACCATCTAGTTGTGCCCGCCAGGTTTTCAGCTCGATCGCCCAAACCCGTGGGGCGCTATGGGCCTAAAATGGGGCTACGGGAGGGGTTTTATGAAGGCTTTTGGCTATGGGATCGGGTCAGGTGTCGTTTTCGAAGTATTTTTGAACGTAGAATCCAATTTTTTGGGGTCCCGGAACAATCCGATTTCCCTTTTGCGATCTATACGGCTTTCATGGGGCTGCAAATGGGATTTTTGAAGGATCCCAGAAGGTCAAATATTTTCAAGTAAAAACGAAAAATTTAAATAAAAAAAAAAATTTTATTGACAGAATTAAATTTCTGCACAAGTAACCTATATCAAAGAATAATAAACCCTTGTGTAAAATTTGCAGCGTTTTTCCATCAGGCTAAGACCTGGTAACCACCGCCTCAGTTCTGAGTTCATTAAAACCCACCTTGTCCTAACGTCCACGATTTTCAGGCATTGGGTGCTTCGGAATCCTCATAATATAGTATATGGGTATATTATACTCGCCACCGCCGCCTTTCGAGATTGTCAAAGAGGGCACGATTTCTCCAATAGCCCTAATCACGGATGTTCAGAAACATTTGCTTTTCCACCTTTCAAAACATCACTGCCAACGTGCAGGTCAATGATTTGAGTTTCTTGATCTTCCCAACTGGAAGGACTGTATTCTTCTCTCTTGCATTTCCGTATGAATTTATTATGTAATCAAAGAAATATTTTTAAAACCCTCGGAAAAAGTGATCATTAAATAATTTTAAGAAATTCAAAAATAACTTGAATTAAGTAAATAATTTTATTTAATTCAAATTATTTTTTGGGAAAATACTTCTTTTTTTTTCAACCAAAACCCCTAACGGAAAGTTGAAGGCATCAAGCATAAGTAATTCGGTGAGTGTCATTCATATAAAATTTATATGATTTAATACAGTGTGGCATCCAAAACATAGCCATCTATTTGTGTGCTACGCGTTTGTGGAAAATATTCGTACGCTACGGAAACAATTTTCTGGCTGGTCGTCTGCGGCTGTAGAGTTGGCAGCTTTGTAACGGATTATTTCAGGTTGAGTATTAAGAAGAGATAAATTGGGCGATACGATCGGAAGGGAAGAAGATTTCTCCCCCTCCATTTCCGTTAAGTAGTGACCTGCCCAGGGGGGAGGGCCTTCGAAATCAAAGCAGGAAATCCAGTTGTAAAAGGCAGAAAAAGGGCTTAGGAGGGGTGAGGTGGGGGGATTGTAACGTCTGTAATAAGGTAGTAGGAAGGATAGGTAGATCTGGTAGGTTTGGGCCACCGTGGGATGATTTCCGAGCTGTCCCACGCACCCCCGTCTCATCCTTTTGTCCGCGACGGTCCAAGAAGGGGCTCCTCTTCTCATAACGTTACCGGGGTGGAGGTCCGGTTTCTAGTTCACACAGCAGACCACAAGGGGCCACCCCTCCCCCAATACAATCAAATATTCATACAAAACATCTTCCCTCTTTTTTTCCACCTTAATCACCTAAGACAATTTTCTGCAAATGCAAATGAGTAGTAACGACTCCAACGTCCACCCTTTTTTACGGCGGTTCAACTAGAATCTTCATAACAACGGTAAGCTGTCCAAGGATCAACAATGCATAGGAAACGGTCTGCACTTCGCAGGTGCTTGCTCAAACTTAGATACATGTACATAAATGCACAAAAGTGGGTGCCCATTACATTTTACTACACTAGTGTGGCTCATCTCAATCCATACCTCATGCAGTTGGTTAATGAGTAGCCAATCCATTACTTTTGGTTTATTATTCTAATATCACCTATGTGATCGCGACGAGGTCGACGACTCGGATCGGCCTCAAAATTTGACATTACCTATCTGTTTCAAGAGGTCTACATTCAAAATCCGAAATGTCCGTCCGCCGTCCGGGCCGTTTTGGGCAGTAGGAATTTTTTTTAAATCTGAAATTTTGACAAAATACTCGGTTTACCATCTAGTTGTGCCCGCAAGGTTTTCAGCCCGATCGCCAAAGCCCGTGGGGCTACGGGATGGGTTATTTTGAAGGAGCTTTGGGATCGAGTTAGGTGTCGTTTTCGAAGTACCTATTTTTGGACGTAGAATCCCTCTTCAGGGGTCCCGGAACGATCCGATTTCACTTCATGGGGCTTTCATGGGGCTAAAAATGGGACTTTTGAAGGATCCCAGGAGGTAAAATATTTTTCGAGTAAAAAATAAAGAATTTTTGAAGAAAAAAAAATTTAAAAAAAAAATATATTTCCAAAAATTTTCCATTGACACAGAAATAATTTCTGCACAAGTAACCTATATCAAAGAATAATAAACCCTTGTGTAAAATTTGCAGCGTTTTTATGAAGATGGTTATGCTGATGATGGTTATTAATCATTAATAATAAAGTTAATTGATATAATATATAAATTAATTTTGTGTCAATAAAAAAATATTTTTGAAAAAAAAAAAAATGTTTTTTTTTTTTTAATTCTGTACATTGCTCGAACAGATGTGGGGACCTCGAAAAATGGATTTTGCGTCAAAAAATACTAGGAAAATATTTGACTTCCCGAGATCCTTCAAAAATCCCATTTGTAGCCCCATGAAAGCTCCTTAGATCGCCACGGTGAAATCTGATCGTTCTGGGACCCCAAAAAATGGATTTAACTACGTCCAAAAATACTTCAAAAACAACACCTACCTCGACCCCAAGGCCGAAACCCGGTAGCACGACACTTCGCCCAATTTTTTTCGCCCAATACACTTTCGTCTAAATTTTTTCGCCCAACTGCCTTTTCACCCAAAAAAAATTTCGCCTAAAACCCACATCGCCTACACTACATTTCACCTAATTACTCCCGTTCACCTAAATTTCACCTAAAAACAAGAAATGTAAAAAAAATGGCAAAATTGAAAGTGGGAATGGTCGTAACTTAAGAAATCCAAAAATCAGACAGCAGAAGTCGTCGTCAGGTTGTCAGCAGATCAAGGTTGGCATATTTTTTCCTTTTTGGCACTTTAATTTTCCGACCCTGCTCCAGCTCTTTCATGGCCACTTCAGTGTTCTGGAATCTATTGTGCCATCCTTCCGTTACGTTGTTCGTCCGGGGTTCTTTATTTAATGTCGCCTGGTACTGATTCCACATGATGGGAGGGTAGCGGGGTGGAACTGGCCGCCGACGTTTTCCTTTGCGGAGTATTCCTTCCACGTAGGTTTCCGAAAAATATTTCATTAAACCCTGTAATGCCTTGGGAATTCATTAATGAACAATTGTGAGGGGTCAAATTGAGTCCCGAAAGTTTGGGTGAAAAATTATTTGGGCGAATTATTTTTAGGTGATTTTTTTTTTTTTTTTTGGGTGAAAGGAGTTTTAGGTGAAACTGCGTTGGGTCAAACGGACTTGGATGAAACGCTTTGGGCGAAGTGTCGTGTAATCCCGAAACCCTTCGAAAAAGCCCTCCTGTAGCCCCATAGCGCGATCGCTCGTTTGGGCGATCGAGCTGAAAACCTTGCGGGCACAACTAGATGGTAAACCAAGTAGGTATTTTGTCAAAATTTCAGATTTAATAAAAAAAATTCCTACTGCCCAAAACAGCCGGGACGGCGGACGGACATTTCGTTTTTGGAATCTACGTGTCCTGAAACGTATAATGTCAAATTTTGAGGGCGATCAGAATTGTCAACCTCCGTCGCGATTACGCGATTACATAGGTGTATTATTCCAAGAATAATAACGCAAAATAAATAAACAAACCAAAAACAAATAAATCTAGGATCCGAGCGTGGTTGTAGGTCCTACCTACCTGCTACAATTTCTGTTCGTCCTATCATAGGAAATTTGACCATGTACCTATAATAATATTATAGGTACATGGTCAAATTTCCTATGATAGAAAATAATAAATATATTATATTTATATCTCATCTATGGTAAATTTGACGTGAAAAGCGAGAGGGCTGGATTTATTCTCAATCCGCCTCTTTAACTAACCGAACACTCAAACGTTCTTTTACAACAAAAAGCTTTTTTGGGGTCCAGTTTTAGAATGTTTCCAGCGTGGGACAGAGTTTCTCAGAGATCCAGTTTTTTTTCCAGCGAGAAAAGATCCGATGGTTTCCACACAAGAGTGACAAGCCCCACCTCCCCTCGCCAGGATCGCCCTCGGCCTTCTTCATTACTCGTATTTTTTTTTTTACCCCAACAATTTTTCGAGATTGTCTCAAGAATCCCTTCTATTGTTGGCTGCCCTTTCAGGTCCGCCACGTCCTCATTGTCACTCTAGTTCATTGTTTCCGTATCCGATTTCTGAGAGCTCAGAATTTCTTGACGCCAACGAAAAGGGGGGGGGGGGGACCCGAAGATTCATTCATTTTAAAATGATTAGTATCTTTTACTAAGAGGTTTTGACGGGAACCGACGTAAACCCCGTGATAGTAAAAATTGAACAATTTACCCGAGATGCGTAGGTGAATAATAAGAGTTTTTTTAGAGCAACCGTAAAAAAGAAAATTAGCCGTTTTCGGCATGAAGTGGCACAAGTGCCCTCAATCACGCCCGAACGGCTAAACAGATACATAGTCATAAGTAAGGCTCGGATTCGAGCATATTTTTTTCCTGTACCTAGACATTGAAAGACGTCTTATGGTAGGTATTTTCACCTCTCTGGGACCGACAGAATTTAAATTTATCGAGCATATAAATTCATCCGTCTTAAGAATAAACGCATATAAATGCATACCGCAAGTCATACCGCATGCAAACGAAGCCAAGTACCTGGGCATGACCCTCGATGCTAAGCTTCGGTGGAAAGCACATGTCAAAAAAAAGATGGAACTAACGACCAAATTTCGGAAGATGCATTGGCTAATGGGGCGACGCTCATCCTTGTCAATCCACTACAAGCTAACACTATACAATCAGGTCCTTAAGCCAGTCTGGGCCTATGGTGCACAATTGTGGGGCTGCACCGCTCCGAGCAATCGCTTGATCATTCAGCGATTTCAAAATAACGTGCTGCGAGCATGCGTAGATGCGTACCGTTACACCAGGAACATCAAATTCCTACTGTCGAAGAAGTCATCAAAAAACAAGCAATAGCCCATCAGCAGAGGCTTCGGGGACACATCAACAGCGAGGTAGTCCAGCTCCTTGACGTTGAAGGCCTGCTCAGAAGACTTGAAAGAACAAAACCTCATGACCTGTGGGGGTGGGGTGCCCTGTGAAAGTTAGCTCAGTGAGTGATTACTAGTGCGTCAGTTGCACAAAACAACAAGTCGCATAGAAGCAGTGTTATGTGTCATAGCTTCTTGCAAGTCATTTAGTATACATCAGTTGAAAATTGCTGATAAGTTTGCTAACTTGGTGCAATAAAAGTTAAAAAAAAAAAAAAAAATTTAAATCTAGGCGAATTCAGAAAAATGTATTCTTTTTATGTCACTCACGTACTAAATACTTTCGTTGCAATATTTTTGCGTGTAGATACATTTCACACCGATAAAGAGCAACAAGCTGCCCCCCCTATCCTGGACTTAGTCCCCAATTGGGTACCTAGTAGAAAATGCCGATTTACTCGAGAAATTTTCGAAATAAAAAGGTAGGTAAATAATTGCGTTTCAAAAATCCGCGTCTTCGGGAAAATCGCCGTCACTGTCTGGTTCTGGGAGTCGGTCCATGAAAGATCCATTTGAAAAATTAGAAATTCACAAAATGTAGTGTTTGAACAGATAACAGACCCATAAGTTGTAGATTTTTTCGTTTCACTTTTCTTTCTGAAGATTTTAACCGTGTTTTGCGAGCATATAATGGGGATTTTTCGAGCATATCTATTGAGCATAAAACAGAATCTGTTTTACATCTGATGTTTTTCGACCATTGAAAAAACATTTCAAAAGGTCTAGATTACAAAACCGAAATGTCCGTCCGCCGTTCGGGCCGTTTTGAGTAGTAGGAATTTTTTTAAAAAATACTTGGCTTACCGTCTAGTTGTGCTCGCAAGGTTTTCAGCCCGATCTCCCAAACCCGTGGAGCGCTATGGGGCTAAAATGGGGCTACGGGAGGGTTTTTTTTCGAAGGATTTTTGCTATGGGATCGAGCTAGGTGTCGTTTTCGAAGTATTTTGGAACGTAGAATCCATTTTTGGGGGTCCCGGAACGGTCCGATTCAACTGTGGGGATCTACATGGCTTTCATGGGGCTACAAATGGGATTTTTGAAGGATTCCAGGAGGTAAAATATTTTCCGAGTAAAAAAGTTTTCAAAAGAATTTTTTTCATTTTTTTTTTTTTTTTTTTTCTCAAAAAGTTTTGTTTTTTTACTTGAAAAATATTTGACCTCCTGGGATCCTTCAAAATCCCATTTGTAGCCCCATGAAAGCCCCATAGATCGCAACAGTGAAAGCGGATCATTCCGGGGTCCCCAAAAATGGATTATTCGTCCAAAAATACTTCGAAAACGACACCTAACTCGATCCCATAGCCAAAAGCCTTAAAAAAATTCCTCCCGTAGACCCATTTTAGCCCCATAGCGCTCCACGGGTTAGGGAGATCGGGCTGAAAACCCTGCAGGCACAACTAGATGGTAAACCAAGTATTTTGTCAAAATTTCAGATTTAAAAAAAAAACCTACTGCCCAAAACGGCCCGGACGGCGGACGGACATTTTGTTTTCGCAACCTACACATCTTGAAACGGATACCTAATGTAAAATTTTGAGGCCTCTACGAGTCGTCGACCTCCGACGCGATTACAAAGGTGTATTATTCCAAGAATAATAAACCAAAATTACGGGACTCCAATATTAGTATCATCGAACCTAAAAATTATGAGGGTGAAGACAAAACGTCTAGCGTCGTTTTCATTAAATGAAACAAAATTTGTTTAAAAAAATTTAAACATTTGAAGTTTTACACTCCAAACTTCTGTCCTATCCCTGCCAAAGCAGAAAGGTTCATCTATTAAAATTTCTAAGTGAAAAGAATGAAATGATTTAATTGTTCGGAAATATGCTTATTGCAATACCATGGTAGCTTGCTCCAATCATCACTGTATTCTGGAGACAAAAAATCCTTGGTAGGGCGTATAGCTACCATACTACAGAATTTAACTAAGTAAATTACACACGTACATGAGTTACATAGTTCAGAAAATGATCTACTCTGTAGAGTTTTGGTTAGTGTAATGTTTCAATTTGTGACTGCGGTGTTCATATATTTATTCTTTTTCTTCTTAGTGTATCTGACAATATATTTTGTTCTTTGCTTCTTTCATGATAAATTAATCTGCGAATAACGAAGAAAATTGACTGATTGTAAGTAACCATTTTCTTTATTCCCCACCCCCTTATTTCTTCGCGTTCGTTCGAAAGCTTCCGGCTAAATGAATGGAGCCATAATAATGTTTAGTTCCCTTTGATCGTGAGAAGCCTTAGATCCAGCCTGGTAATTAAGCGTGATTCCCTATTTTCGACCCCATTGAATCTACTATCGCAGTAGAATCTACTATGAATTATCAGATAATTCAGATTCAGATACTTTCTCGCAGAAAACGCAGGTCTGTGAGTTTGTTCAAATCTGCGAGTTTATACGCATGAGGACATTATAATACCAAATCTTAGACATCAAACGCGCGGAAACACGCATAATTCGAGCACGAGGGAGGACCTCCCCTATTTCCCCTTTGAACAATTACTTACCTACGAACTACGATGAAAGGGGCTAGTGGTGGGATGAGGTGGTTGTTCTAGGTCTACTTGGGCACGACATTATGTTGATTAAATGACATACTTAGGGGAGCAGCACGGCATGACGGGACCAAGACAAACCAAAGGTAAATAAAGATAGGTGAGTAGAACTAGATTTGAGGACCCCTTCAAATAGGCCAGTTCGGGTGATCTGTGAGGGAGGAAACCTGTCGTTGTGGATGAAAAAAACAAAACTAGTTTACGATCTGACGCACTGCGACACGTTCCGGAAATTTTTTAGCAACTTTTTTTTAAGGAAGCAGGTTATTGGACGCATTATTAGGATTTCTATCGGTACTTACCTACCGATAATATCACCAGATAAAACATCGAGCAGTCAGCATCGAGGGATAATATTGAACATGACTGCACGGC
The DNA here is from genome assembly GCA_955831195.1 of Pilophorus perplexus. Lineage (NCBI taxonomy): Eukaryota > Metazoa > Arthropoda > Insecta > Hemiptera > Miridae > Pilophorus > Pilophorus perplexus. Next base: position 33,553,049 of record OY037010.1, on the reverse strand, counting down.
AGGTACGTAAGAACGTAGGCTGAAATGACAACGATTAAAATCCCATCCCTTTCACTTGTGATTTATTGGTTTATTATTGTTGGAATAATACACCTATGTTTTCGCGACGGGGGTCGACGACTCCGATCGGCCTCAAAATTTGACATTATCCGTTTCAAGAGGTCTACATTCTAAATCCGAAATGTCCGTCCGGCGTCCGGGCCGTTTTGGGCAGTAGGAATTTTTGTTAAAAATCTGAAATTTTGACAAAATGCTCGGTTTACCATCTAGTTGTGCCCGCAAGGTTTTCAGCCCGGTCGCCCAAACCCGTGGAGCGCTATGGGGCTAAAATGGACTACGGGAGGGATTTTTTCAAGGCTTTGAGCTATGGGATCGAGTTAGGTGTCGTTTTCGAAGTATTTTTGGACGTAGAATCCATTTTTGGGGGTCGCGGAACGATAAGATTTCACTGTGGCGATCTACAGGGCTTTCATGGGGCTAAAAATGGGATTTATGAAGAATCCCAGGAGGTTAAATATTTGTCGAGTAAAAAATAAAGAATTTTTGAAAAAAAAAAAAAAAAAATCAAAAAAGTTTTTTTCCAAATTTTTCTTATTGACACAGAATTAAATTTTTGCACAAGTAACCTATATCAAAGAATAATAAACCCTTGTGTAAAGCGTTTACACGAGCGCCGTTTGCAGCGTTTATTCTTGTAATAATGCACCCGTGTATTTCTCGTGGGGGGTCGAAATTTGATTTGATTGGCCCCCGAAACTTTTCATAAAACATTGCATAAAATTTTTATGCATTTCAAGATGGATTCCAAAAATGGAATTTTGAAAAATTATCGTCCGTCCGCCGTCCGTTTTGCGCAGTAGTAATTTTTTGTTATTCTGAAATCTAAAAAATCTGTTGTTCAGCTCAGAAAATAAATCTCAACCCGGGGAGCGGAAAATGAAACTCAAAATCTGATATTGAGCGATTCCGAATGATAAAAATCGCTCCAAGTCAACCCCTGCAAGATTTTCAGCTCGATCTTTGTGAGGCTGCAGGAGTGGTTTCGGCTATGGGGTCGAGTGAGGTGTCGTTTTCGACATATTTTTGGACGTAGAATCCGTTTTTTTGGGGCCCCAGAACCAACCGAATTAACTGCTGGGATCTATGGGTTTTTCATGGGGCTTCAAATGGGACGCCCGTATGATGCCAGGAGGTCGAACGTGGTTTTCAGTAGGTTTGGACGCATAATCCAGCTTTCTGGGTACCGCAAATGTCCAAACCTGTGAAAGAAAATTTTTGAATTATAATTATAGGGACAGGTATAGATTTAACTTTTGCACAATTTTTAACAAAATAGTTTAGACCTAAAATCGACAAACTATTAAAAAACGCTGCAAATTTTACACAAGGGTTTATTATGCTTTGATATAGGTTACTTGTACAATAAATAAATCTGTGTCAATAAAAATATTTTGAAAAAAAAAAAAAAAATTACTCGGAAAATATTTGGCCTCCTGGGATCCTTCAAAAATCCCATTTGTAGTCCCATTAAAGCCCTATAGATCAAAACAGTGAAATCGGACCGTTCCGGGACCCCCAAAAATGGATTCTACGTCCAAAAACACTTCGAAGACGACACCTAACTCGATCCCATAGCCAAAAGCCTTCAAAAAACCCTTCCCGTGGCCTCATTTTAGCCCCATAGCGCCCCACGGGTTCGGGCGATCGGACTGAAAACCTTGCGGGCACAACTAGATGGTATACCAAGTATTTCGTCAATATTTCAGATTATAAAAAAAAAAAAAAAAAAATCCTACCGCCCGAAACAGCTCGGACATTAAACATTTTGGCTTACATAGGTGTATTATTGCAAGAATAATAAACCAAAAGGCGAATCACCCTCGTTTCTCTCCTAATACTTGAAAGAGTTTTAAGGGAAGTTCTCGCTAATTTACGAGCAAATCTAGTTCTTCGTCCACGTGGATGAGGCCGATGACCGGACAGTTTCTTTGCCCCGCTCAACCCTACGGAAACCGGCGAGGGAGTTGTTATTGAAAGACTATGGGGATCTAGTAATGGCACCAGAGCTAAAAAGGAAGGGGTGGATAAGACACCCTCAACTTACCCCCCACACTAGGGGGAGTAAAACGTAGGCACTATACGGTCCTGGTCTGTGAGAACCCGACCGATTCCGGACAATAGGCCTTCCTTTACAACTTGCATATATAATCAGGTCCCACGCTTCCCTTCAAGACCCCCAGGAAGTCAGATGGCGATGTCGCAATCCTTACGTCTACCCCACTTCAACCCCCGCACCCCTTTATCTTAGACAAAGGGCAGATTTAAACTTGCCAACTCTGCTTTTCTCTTCTTCAGGTGAGGAAGAGGGTGAATACGACGGACGATGGATCCTCCGGATTTCTTCTTGAGTGAATCTCCTTTTGCTTTCCCCCTCCAGCCTTTCCCTTCGCAACCTGAGACATTCGGGCAGGCAATGAGACTGTGGAATTGAATCCATAAAACACAGAATTTTCCATCTGTTTTCTTTCATAGGTTATTTTTACAGGTACTTTTCAAACCTAGGGTGCTATTTTCCACAAAACAAGAGGTTTGTTCTTATTTACCTCCTCCCACCTATCTATTTTAATTTTAATGAATAATTGATTACCAATCACGAGTATCTTGACAGGTGGAACATAAGAAATATCTCAACCCTGAAACCCCATGATTTTGGCATCAGAAAAACGACCAAGTTCAAGCGAAAAATACTTTTTAGCGTTAGCAGACGACAGGCATAAAATGACCACTGACGTATTATTTGAGTTTGCCAAATAAAAAAATAAAAACGCTGAAAATTTAACACTTGGGTTAATTATTCTTTGATGTAGGTTACTTGTGCAAAAATTAAATTCTGTCAATAAATTTTTTTTTAGAAAAAAACATTTTTTTTTTTTTTTACTCAAAATATTTTTTTTCCGATCTTTTTTTGTTTTTTTTTAGGTACTTGAAAAATATTTTACCTCCTGGGATCCTTCAAAAATCCCATTTGCAGCCCCATGAAAGCCCTATAGATCGCAACAGTGAAATCGGATCGTTCCGGGACCCCCAAAAAATGATTCTACGTCCAAAAATCTTCGAAAACGACACCTGACTCGATCCCATAGCCAAAAGCCTTAAAAAAAAAAACCCCTCCCGTAGCCCCATAGCACCCCGCGGGTTTGGGCGATTGGGCTGAAAACCTTGGAACCAGCTATATGGAAAGCAATTATTTTGTCAAATTTTCAGATTTTTAAAAAATTGCAGATTTTAAAAAAATTTCAGATTTTATTTAAAAAACGCTGCAAATTTTACACAAGGGTTTATTATTCTTTGATATAGGTTACTTGGGCAGAATTTTTTTTTTGATTTTTTTTCAAAAAAAAAAAATTTTTTTTGGGATTTTTTCAAAAATTTTTAAATTTTTTTTTTTTGCATGAAAAATATTTGACCTCCTGGGATCCTTCAAAAATCCCATTTGTAGCCCCATGAAAGCCCTGTTAATCGCAACAGTGAAATCGGATAGTTCCGGGACCCCAAAAAATGGATTCTACGTCCAAAAATACTTCGTAAACGACACCTAACTCGATTCCATAGCCAAAACCCTTCAAAAAAACCTCCCGTAGCCCCATTTTAGCCCCATAGCGCCCCGCGGGTTTGGGCGATCGGGATGAAAACCTTGCAGGCACAACTAGATGGTAAAACAAGTATTTTGTAAAAATTTCAGATTAAAAAAAAAAATCCTACTGCCCAAAACGGCCCGGACGGCGGACAAGTGACAAGTTTAGGTTTTAGAGGCTGTGTAACATTCCAAAGTAAAATATTCAACATTTCAACGGTCGGTGCTCGTCGGGACGGTTTACAAAAGTGAATCAACTCGAGCAGCTCTGGTCAAGAAGATTATGGTGATTAGTTCCCTCCCTCCTTCCATCGCTATCTTTTATCCAAGTACGCTAGCACGTACTTATAAGGTAGACCCCGAAAAAAGAGAGAGAAAAAAATGAAGAGGAAGCGGAGGAAATCAGGGTGAGAAAAAAAAACCCGCCGGATGTTGTACTCCCTCGCTGAACCTGAAAGGGGTTGAGCTGTTTGAAGGTCGACCTGGGGTACGATTTTTTCTCGGGCAGTGTGGTGACGGACTAAAAAAAATCGAGCTGTTCAATGTAAAGAAATATTCCTGAACATTCCTCATTTAGTCAAGACAAAACTATTATTTAGTTGTTACGTTAGATGTCTACAATTTGCCTTTGACCACCATGAAATGACAAATACATAGGATGTTACAAATATAAAGTTATGTTCTGCATTGCGTTTGTTTGTTTGTGTTGTGTAATAATAGCAATTATTGAACTATACTCTTACGCGTGTTTGGTGAACTGAGACCCGGGCGTCTACCTAATGGGGGTGAATTGAGACCCACGAACGGGCTGAGAAATTGTGAACGAGAAGGGAAGTGAACGCGAACTGCTGCATACGTAAACTGGGGCTATTTAAGAATCGCGAGGCTACTTGAGAAACAGCTGTTTATTTTTTTCAAAAATTCATTGTAAAGGCTAGGATGGTCTTGGGACGTTATCCAATTTTTTTCTGACGCTACTATGATGGCTATACACGCTAACGTGACTAATCAGCGCATATCTGATAACGCGTAGCGATGGCGGCTTATCACATTTTCCAGTTGTTTTTGTAGGTTAACGGCACGTGGTACAACTTCTACCTGCCCAAGAGGATTCAAACATTTTCGTGTTAGTTCAACTATCCTATCTTTTCAAAGGATATCTTGGAGAGATTCTCTCAAAATCGCAGCTTTCTATCTTCAAAAATGGCGACGCTATTGAGTTTTTTGTACAATGGGGTATTTTGAGAAAAAAACTTGGGGTTATTTGAGAATGTGTTTTGACGCCGTTTTTTCGCGTTTTTATTGCAGAAAATGGTTCGTAGCTATAAGAGGAAGTTCGGCAACCACAGAAAAGTTAAATTGTTCAAGCCATATCGGGCGGGCGTACATGGAGGAATTGCTAGGGAAGGCGATTGACCGCCTCAAAGACGGCACTGGTTCTAGGTTAAGTTCTGGTTCTCTGTAGAGGCAAGACAAATTTAAGTTTCATTCAAGTTTGGAAAATTTATGGTCTTCTTAAAAAAAAAAAAATTGAAACCTCTAGTTGGATTGTGGGGAGTCATTTTACTATTTTGTGATTGATAGAGTGATTGTAGTAAGTACTAAATCACAAAATAACTAGTTATTTTGTGATTTAGAAGTCTGCTTTTGTGATCTTTTCACTGTGATTTACAGTACTTAAACGTTAAATGTAATAAATAACACTTAAGATAGAGAGGGGAAACTTAAACATTTGTATTTTTACAAATCATCATATCATACAATAATATAAAATCGTGTTGGCCGCCGTGTGGTAGACGGCCGTGTGGTTTGTAGGTACGGGATAACGCGTTCCCGAATGAGTTTTTTCACTTTCCGCTCGCTGGCCGTTTAGGGGGTCGAAAAAATTACGAAAAAATACGAGCCGTATAGATCAGAACCGGAGGAAGACGTCGGTCAAATCGTAAATCCGAAATTCGCCCGGGGAATTCGTCGAAAATTCGTCGAAAAATCGTCTTTCTCCCGTTTGTCCTACGTTTTCCACTTTCAACTCGCGCCAAAGGCCGTTTAAGGGGTCGAAAAAATTACGAAAAAATACGAGCCGTATAGATCAGACCTGGAGGTAGACGTCGGTCAAATCGAAAATCCGAAATTCGCCCGCGAAATTCGTCGAAAAATCGTCTTTCTTGCGTTTGTCCCACGTTTTTTCGGGTTCAAAAATACCCAGTAAGGAGCCATTTTTGGGTATGGTATCCGCGAACCAAATGCGCGCCAAAATATGGCCAATCCGATTCCGAAGTCGGATTTCAAAAAAACCGAGGGGGAGGGGGCGATTTCACGGTGAGAAGACAATTGGATCGTTTTAATTAGCGCGGGGCCAGGGAAAATGGGAACTTGGAAACTGCCAGACCAGGATACTGTCCGAATTTCTGCCCAGAAACCGATTCGGGGAGTTTGGGGCGTTGGCGAAAAAGTCCCCGAAAGTATGGCCAGGAAACTGTCTGAAAACATAAATCTGACAACTGTCCGAAAATATTCTGGCAGAATGAAAGACCCCCGTTTCGGCTTTGAAAACTGTCAGAATTTCTGAACCCTCGAGTGGGTCTGTGACGAGCTTCAGGTACCTAAGAGGATAAGTGTTGAGACGGCAGGGGCCCCTAATTGGGTCTCCTTTGTACCTTTTCCTCTGGGGTTTATCCAAGGGCGGTGTCGGTTTTACTCAAAGGAAGCGAAAATTGTTGAGGCTTGAAAACTATTTATTACTGAAATTAATGAAATTATTTGAAAACTGTATTTACCTACGCTCGTTGACCTATCGTGAAGGGGGAGAAACGCAGGCGTGTTGACTCGATAACCGGAAGAGCTTCGATACTTCGAAAACGACTCCCCACTCGATATCACAGCCCAAATCTTCACACACACACAAACAAACAAAAAAAAACAACCCCTAAGCCTCTTTGGCATAAATTGTGAAGAAGTTAATGAACCCTTGAGTAACATTAAATGTTACTCAGATTTTGCAGCGTTTGAAATGTACTGAAAAGGTACGGAGTATCGGCGACTAACTCTGGTCAGTTCAATGGGAGCATCCACGACTAAAATTCTCTCAGACCTTGTCGACTTCCTCTTTTTGGGAGTATTTTTGACTACGACCAAGTGAACGAAATATCAACGTTCTACAGTGTTTCCCGGTTCATACCTACTCATGTTTGACATCGTTGTGAGATCCACACGATAACCTCCCTCTGAGTAAGTCGCCTTTTCGGGATTCGCGTAATATAATAAATTATATAGCTTTTACTGCTCTAATGCTATAATATTTTGTAGGCCTTGAAGAAGAAAATATAATTTTCGAAAGCTCGGCGAAAGAGTGGTGAAATTCGTTTGACCCAAATCCCGATACGACAGACGAGGAAATAATCAACTCTTTAGGGAAATTCTTGCAATTTACCTGTAGAAAGTGTGCAATGCGACTAGAAATAATGTAGCCTAAATTTGTTCATGCGGGCGCACTGTGGGGCAGAACACCCGAATTCCTGGACATCTGAAGATGGTCGAAAATCAACACATTCTGAGCGGGTAGAGAACAAAGCGTAACGTTCTCGAGGTTTAAAACGCAGTGAAGGTGATAATGAGTTCGGAAAATTTTATTTTTCTCGTGGTGACAGTGTTCTTTACAACCGCCAAAACGGATCATTCAACGCCAGGTAAGTGAAACAAGTGTAATACGAGGGTTAGAAAGGACAACTAGCTTTATTAATTGCGCATTATCTCATTTCTTGGTGTTTGGGGCAGTTGGTTCCTTACGCCGTAAAATTTTTTTGTTTTTCTTCTTAAAATAAACTACGTTATATACTGAACGAAATGGTATACTGCACAATCCTTCAACTTCAATTGTAATTATTAAAAATTAGTCCAGAAGGCGCCTGCTTCATACTCTGGTCATCCTTCTTTCTCCCTCTAATCAATGAAAAAAAAAAAAAAAAAAAAAAAACGCCCAGACAGTTACTTTTTAGGTTTTTGCCTTTCCAGAAAAGTTGCATTTTTCGACGCATTTAACCCACTAGGTTGAGAGCCAGATTTACAGTTTCTTCTTTTGTGATATTATGTATTGTGTATTATTTATTAGTATATTTTTCGTCTACAGGTCTAGCAAGTGACGCTGGAATGCCATTGAAAAGTGTCAAGTTTGCTCCGCTCTTGTAAATCTCAAGATCAATATTTTCAAAACCTGTTTCCACAAACGTGGTTGACTCCCTCCTTGCAGCAAGATCCCTTTATGAGAGCAGCAACATCCCAAAACCAATCACCTGTGCTCAGTGCCGTGCCCTTGTAAGTTGCTTCGTTAGGCTATTTTGATTATCCATACCTCCTCCTCCTCCTCCTTTTTATACAGACTTACATAATACATTTTACTAACTTATGACATGTGAACCATGAATACTTTAATTTTAATCAATAAACATTTATTGACGGCGAATGTTTGAATTGGACTAGGTGCAAACCACATTGAACCTCATGATTAATAACATTGACAGGAAAATTTCTTGTCGTGCATTTAATGCATTTAATGCAAATTGCACCTGAAGGTAAACCCAGGAAATATCGGCTTTTTAGAAGGAAATTTTAGGTGGCCGGACCCAATTTCTGCTGGTGTTTGTTGTTATGACTCCAAGTCATAATATGATAAGATCATATTATGATCAAATTTTTCGTGATTTGGAGAAATACCTATTCGATCATTAGTGAATAGTTCAAATTCTCTTCAGGAAAAAGTTAATATATCAACTTTTTCCTGAAGAGAATTTCTATTCGATACATAGAGGAATGGAGGAGCCGGCCCGGAAAAGGAACAGGCGGGGGGGACCAGAGCCAATGACAAAGCCACATGTCGTTTAATTATACCTCATTATAATGAGGTATTTTTCCGTCCCACCTGTGCCTAAATAGATGGTGCAAATATTACTGGCCTTCTGTTGTTGGCAGTGAATATGGGAGTCCCTCATGACGTAATTACTTACGTTCGCTTTCCGAGGACGAAGGTCCTCGGAAGCAGGTACCTGAAAGGGGTTTACGACTTTCGGTGAGTTTCCAGTTCGGATAGATTCGGGCAGTATCCCCTATTCACATGCGTGTTTTCAGTTTTCTGGCAGAATCCTCGTCCCACCTTTTCGGGGAGTTTTTAGGATCAGATTTTCGGACAGATTTGAGACGAGGCACCGATCTCCCCGAATTTCCAGGTAGGGCGATTCGGGCAGTTTCCTGGTCGGGCAGTTTCCTGGGACCCGGGAAAATTCGTCGAAAAATCGTCTTTCTCCCGTTTGTCCTACGTTTTCCACTTTCAACTCGCGCCAAAGCCCGTTTAAGGGGTCAAAAAAATTACGAAAAAATACCAGCCGTATAGATCAGACCTGGAGGAAGACGTCGGTCAAATCGTAATTCGGAAATTCGCCCGGGAAATTCGCCGGAAATTCGTCGAAAAATCGTCTTTCTCGCGTTTGTCCCACGTTTTTTCGGGTTCAAAAATACCCAGTAAGGAGCCATTTTTTGGGTATGGTATCCGCGAGCCAAATGCGCGCCAAAATATGGCCAATCCGATTCCGAAGTCGGATTTTTAAAAAAACGAGGGGGAGGGGGCGATTTCACGGTGAGAAGACAATTGGATCGTTTTAATTCGCGCGGGGCCAGGGATCTTAGAAAACGGAGGGTCCAGGGAACTTTGATAGATGGAGAGGCCTTTATTTAAAAAAAGTTGAATTGAATTAAAAATAATAATTTCCTAAACGGTAAGCCCTAAAAATACGCCGATTTTTTCTATCGTCTCTGCTACGAATAGGAGGGGCCAAGCGGAGCGAGGCCTTATGTCTGAGTAGGGGTTTGAACGTGTCCATCGATGCTACGCACCCCACAGGCGGCAATACATCCCACAGGCGGCAATACACCCCACTAGGGGAGCGAGCGAAGCGAGCCAGAGAGACTAGTTTTATAATAAAATGTTGGCTTTTCTTCAAAAAAAATTTTTTAAATGTCCTATATTGACAAAATTTGGGGTCACCTCTCAAGTATCCCTCGAGCGATATTCGGAGATGCCGCAAAAAAACACAATTCTCAAGTTACCCCAACTGTCGGGGTGATTTGAGAACGCTATTTAAAAAAATATATAAAATCCCCCATTGGGGGGATTTAAATTCTGATAACGCAGAAAGGTAGCCCAGAGGCCACTTTATCCAAAACCATTTCGAGCCGATTGAAAAAAAAAATGTTTAGGCACCTAAATTTGCGTTCAAACGCGAAAATTTTCTCAAGTAGCCCCAGTTTACTTTCTTTTCCATTTCAAGCAGACTTAGGACTGCCTACACCTACCAGAATCTGATGCGAAAAAAGTGGTCAATTGTAGATATGTTTAGAGCGATTTGAGCACTTGGCCAATGAGTAGGTACCGATTGCTTTGTGTAGCCTGAACTAGATCGATCATATTTGTCCAAACATCGACCTATTATAGGTTCCTATAATAGGAAAACGCCATGAAAGCTCTATAGATCGCCACAGTGAAATCGGATCGTTCCGGGACCCCCTAAAATGGATTTTACGTCCAAAAATACTTCGAAAACGACAGCTGACTCGATTCCATAGCTAAAAGCCTTTAAAAAAACGCTGCAAATTTTACACAAGGGTTTATTATTCTTTTATATACCTAGGTTACTTGTGCAAAAACTATTTCTGTGTCAATGGAAAAAAAGTTTTTGGATTTTTTTTCAAAAAATTTTTTTTTTTTCAAAAATTCTTCATTTTTTGCTAGAAAAAATATTTAACCTCCTGGGATCCTTAAAAAATCCAATTTTTAGCCCCATGAAAGCCCTGTAGATCGCCACAGTGAAATCCGATCGTTCCAGGACCCCCCAAAAATGGATTCTACGTCCAAAAATACTTCGAAAACGACACCTAACTCGATCCCATAGCTAAAAGCCTTAAAAAAACCCTCCAATAGCCCCATTTCAGCCCCATAGCGCCCCACGGGTTTGGGCGATCGGATTGAAAACCTTGCGGGCACAACTAGATGATAAACCAAGTATTTTGACAAAATTTCAGATTTAAAAAAAATTCCTACTCCCCAAAACGGGCCGTACGGCGGACGGACATTTCGGATTTAGAATGAAGACCTCTTGAAAAGGATAATGTCAAATTTTGAGGCCGATCGGAGTCATCGAACTCCGTCGCGATTACATAGGTGTATTATTCCAAGAATAATAAACCAAAACGCTGCAAATTTTAAACAAGAGAGAGGATCAATGACAGCGGTTGACAGCGGGGGCGATGCGTGAGAATATGGCAGCAGGAAGATAGCTAGTTTTTCCAAATCGGCTTCTGGCGAGGCAGCCACCAAAGGTAGTATATCTGCTGGCAGGGCCCTGAGGAAAATATGGCGAAGCACCAAAGCTGGTGTTGAGTCCGGCAGACGTCGACGGATGCGCCGTAAGTAGAGAGAAGGTCTGGCGCCATCGAGGGACGGCGAAGAGAGAATGGGCTCCAAGGCGGAGGCGTCAGGCGGCTCGTGAGCTGCTCTAAGGCGGTTGGAGAGTGTTCATCACCTCTCGGAAGGAACTGGCAAACCACCGAGAGTATCTAGCCCTGGAAAACATCTCACATTTGCCGTTCGGAACCGGCGTTAAACAGTATTAGCGAGAGGTTGCCTACGCCCGTTATCGGGTATGGCACTCGAAGAAGAACAACCACTTTGACCAAGACGGATTTGGGCGCATTTGCACTGCCCGTCCAAAATTACTCGAAACAGGACACCATATTCGACCTCCTGGCATCGGACAAAAGCCCCATGGTGAGATCGGATTTCAAGTCGGATTCTTCGTGGAAAAAACTTCGAAAACGACTCCCCACTCGACCTTAAAAATACCAAAAAGCGAGTAGAAGGGGCCTGAGGCCAGTTGGGAGAGGTCGGGGGTTGGCTGGCTTTAGCCAGGTGGCTCCCTAGTTGAATAACTGGAATCCGGGGCTCATTTCGGTCGCACCCAAAAGCCTTGTCACATTCGTTTACCTACAGTGACAAATAAACTGGACGGGGCCCATTTCGTCAGCATGCCTGATTCGCGGGGCCCATTTCGGAAACTTCTGACTCCTGCACCATGATCTAGAGTTTGCATCGCCCATGAGCCTCCGTTCGACTGCGTCATTTCGCAATCTGAGGTCTTGGGCGCGAAAGTCCACTTTGTTTTCCTTCAGATGGGCGCAATAGGGCAATACCACCTTCCCCACTTTTCCAGGCCCCTTTGCTTAATGAGCGTAATCACATAACCAGAGGGATTTTGGCGCAATGGGAAATCGCCCTTTTGGACGTAAAAAACATTTTTTGGGGTCCCACATCCATCCAAAGGCTCTGCAGGGTTTTTCCACAATTTTTACAGTTTTTTTTTTTTTCAAATTCTAATTTCTTAAAATAATTTTTTATTGACCCAGAATCAATTTTTGCACGATTTATACAACGAATAAAAAACCCTTTTAAATTCTCCCCACATTGACTAATTTTGGATCTGAATCGTAGAAAAGAAGAAAAAAAAAAAAAAACATGGTACATGTGTTTACGGGCGTTCTCTGGATTGGAATGTGAGTACACCGCCGGGAAACCGTCGTGCCTTATAGGCGCCTAAACGGCTGAACGGATTTGAATGTTTTTTTTTTTTTAACGATCTCGGGTGAGATTGCCCACAACATAGGCTATATTAAAATCCCGCGCGACGCGCGCAACCCTGCGAAATTTCGAAAAATACGAGTTTTTGGATGTGTCTACACCCCCCGTAAGCCGTCGTGCCTTATAGGCGCCTAAACGGCTGAACGGATTTGAATGGGGTTTTTTTCTAACGATCTCGGGTGAGATTGCCCACAACATAGGCTATATTAAAATCCCGCGCGACGCGCGCAACCCTGCGAAATTTCGAAAAATACGAGTTTTTGGATGTGTCTACACCCCCCGTAAGCCGTCGTGCCTTATAGGCGCCTAAACGGCTGAACGGATTTGAATGGGGTTTTTTTCTAACGATCTCGGGTGAGATTGCCCACAACATAGGCTATATTAAAACCCAGCCCGACGCGCGCAACCCTGCGAAATTTCGAAATTTCGAAATTTTGTGCCGGCGGAACATAGTTTTTCCTCTCCTCCTCCTAAACGGTAAGCGATAAAAATACGGCGATTTTTTCTATTGGTTTGGTGGACCGTTTAAGTATGCTTAGGGGGGTCGAGCCCCCCTTGAGATGTTGAGCTTTCTGTCTGTGTGTCTGTTTGTCCGTGTGTCGGTCGTGCCTTATAGGCGCCTAAACGGCTGAACGGATTTGAATGGGTTTTTTTTCTAACGGTCTCGGGTGAGATTGCCCCCAGCATAGGCTATATTAAAATCCCGCGCGACGGTTTCCGGGCGGTGTACTCACATTCCAATCCAGAGAACGCCCGTAAAAACATGTACCATGTTAAAAAAAAAAACGCTGCAAATTTTACACTAGGGTTTATTATTCTTTGATATAGGTTACTTGTGCAGAAATTTAATTCTGTGTCAATGAAAAAATTGTGAAAAAAAAAGAATTTTTTTGGATTTTTATTTTTCAACTTTTTTTTTCAAAATTTTTTTTGTTTTTTACCTACTTGAAAATTATTTGACCTCCTGGGATCCACCAAAAATCCCATTTGTAGCCCCATGAAAGCCCTGTAGATCGCCACAGTGAAATCGGATCGTTCCGGGACCCCCAAAAATGGATTCTACGTCCAAAAAACTTCGAAAACGACACCTAACTCGATCACATAGCCAAAAGCCTTCAAAAAAACGCCTTCCGTAGCCCCATAGTGCCGCACGGGTTTGGGCTATCGGACTGAAAACCTTGCGGGCACAACTAGATGGCAAACCGAGTATTTTGTCAAAATTTCAGATTTAAAAAAAAAATCCTACTACACAAAACGGCCCGGACAGACTTGACGTTCACCCCACACCTGTAGTCCCCCACCTTGCACCCCGAAATCGACAATGGCGCGGTCATGCGGTGTGTAGGTACTCTTCATTCCCTGTTATCGGTCTTCGTTATCATTTATCAATCGTTGCCAAATTGTCAAGTTCAAGGTGTTTAGTTGACAGATTAGTAGGTATGTAGAGAATTTCGGTTTTGGAATCTAGACCTTTTGAAATGGGTAATGTAAAATTTTGAGGCCGATCGGAGTCGTCGACCTCCGTCGCGAAAACAAAGGTGTATTATTCCAAGAATAATAAACCAAAACCTGACCAAATAGCAGTTGGGTCACTTATACTTTTAAGGGGACGATCCCATTAAACATCCGATATGAGCATCTTACTCGTTTATGCTGTTTGAACGTTCAGAGCCAGTGAGGAAGCTCATCAGCACATGCACAGATCGGTAAAACCTCCTTCAGCTCTGAGGCCTGCTGTGATCAAGTTCACTTTCCACTCCGTCCACTCATTGTCGAAAATGATGACTTACGATTACCGAAACCCCGTTTAAATAAAACAAAACTCGGGCTAAATCCCAGAAGAATATTTTACGAACAAAGAACATTTCCTGGCTATTCATCGAAACAAAGGCCAATATTATAAGTCAGAAGGGGATCGTATTACCCCCGTTTTTTGATAGAGCTAATTATGAACCGCAATGATTGAAATCGCGATACGGTAAAACAATGAAAGCCCTTTTTCGCGGTTAGCACCCTTTGTCTTTATCGCTCTCCTGTCCCAGTCACGTCAGGGAACTGTACGTCACGGCAACTTTGGGTTTCAGAGCCCAGAGACCGTTCTCGTATTTAAAATACATAAAAATTTTATATAGCTTCGAAGTAATAACTTCCAATTCATTGATTTGAAATGATCGTTGATACGCTTGATTGGTTGATTCCTCGAAATTAAAAAAAAATAAGTTTTTTGAAGTTGAAGAATCTAACTACTTATTTAAATTCCAACTTATTTAGTATATACGTTAGCACTTGGATGGATGGGTACGTACGTTAAACGTTGATAGAACAAAATAGGACGCGGTGACAAAGGTTTTGAAAAGGGTCGGAAGAGGTTCCTTCCTGAGGAAACCGTTCAACCGGCCAGTTGGCCCTAAACCGGACCTGCCCTCTGATTTATGTTCTCTTTAATCGATAACTGTAATAAATCTTAGTTGGATTAAGCCCATGGTAAAAAAAGGGGGGAGCGTGAGGTGGTATGCAAATAAGGCTTTCGAAGATCATTATGTTCCTTTTGCCAAGTGTGAAACGTGTTTGAAACCTGTTGTCCGGTCGCTAGGAACCTTCAAAGAGGGATCTGAACCTCCACCCCCGGACGTGATAATGCCGACCAACACATCATGAGTCTTCTATGTGATTGGGAAACATCAACGGTCTTTCACTCGCTACTAGTGTGAAATTTAACACGAACGTAGATACCGTCACACGCCTGAGCTTATTTGCATTCGATGGCTCGGGGTTTCTTGAAATTCCAAAAATGACTCGAAAAGTGTAGGAACGAAGTTGGATGTCCTTTGCAAAGGTAAGCTTTTACTCTATGATCTACGTTGATAGTCAACTCGCTCGCGAAACCATCACGGGTTTACGTCGCTTTTGGGGGGTTTCGCGTCACTGTGCGACGTGACGGTGGGTTTGTTCTTATAAGATTCACGATGACGTCATTTCAACCCCCTCCCTTCGCTAATACATAATTATTATTACTGAATGTAGATACTATTTTGAATTTTTTATTCATTGGATAATACTAATATTGTACAAGTTTCTTATTCTTATTTCTATATTTACGGGCAAGCCCAATTTACGTTCTACACAGTACTAGGGGGGGGGGGGGATGGCAAGAAAATAAAAGAAAACAATTAACAGATAAGGGAAAGGAAGTAATACACTTGTTTCAATTAAAATTAACATGGGAGGATCTCGTTAGAGACCTTGCGGAGGAAAGGGAAGAAAAGAAAAAATTGAACTGGGGGTTTAGGGAGAGAAAAAGGTTGGCGCCTCGTTGAAGCCGATGGAGCGGACGATTCCGGTCGTAATTTGTTGCCGAGAAGGGAACGCTAAACGTTGACGGAGAGTGAGAGGTTGTCAAGGTTGAGGGCAGTGGCGGCTCGTGCTACTGGCAAGAAGGGGTTCAACCGTACTTCGACAGCAAAATTAAGAACATACTCTTATTACCTAGTTAATACACACCCGAATGTATAGTCGCAGTACGTCTGCTGAATGGAAACCTTTAGCAAGAAGTCTCATTTTAGAAGAAAAATACAACCGACTCACTTTCCACGTCCGTGCATACGGCCCATGCTTTTCATTTCCTATCTGTAATCCAAGGGTGGAGTGCCGAAGGCAATGTTCTTGCGACGGGTATTCATCTCTCGAAAATCACAAACACAATAAACAATTAAATGACTAGAAAATTATTAGACTCGACTCGAACGAAAGTGGCGGCTCGTGCTATGTACATGAGGGGGTTCAACTGTTGAACTTCAACATCAAAATTTAATACCTACTTACTGCCGTATGACATACTCGTATTACCTAGTTAATACACACCCGAATTTATAGTCGTAGTAGGTCTGCTGACCAGGAATCTTTAGCAAGAAGGCTTATTTTAAAAGAAAAATACAACCGACTCACTTTTCCCGTCCCTACATTCGCCCATGCGTTTCATTTCCAATCTGTCTTGTAAGGTGGAGTGCCAAAGGCAATGTTCTTGCGACGGGTAACAGTATTCACCTCTCGAAAATCACGCACACAATAACAAATTCAACGACTAGAAAATTATTACCTACTACCAAAAGGAGGCAAAACTAGACAAGAAAAATTCACCAAAACAACCTGGCAACAGCTTGTAAGGAAAGCAGTGCCCTCAGGGCACTAGACTAGTGCCACTAGTTGCCAGTAAAACTTCCCTCACAGACAAATCCCTTTTCAATGAGTTTGGTTAGGGAGAGAGAACGACTCCTCTGCTGAATACTAAATTGTTTATTCAGGTAAACAATTATAGCGTGGGGACCGGTTTCGAGCAACTAAGCTCATCTACAGCCCAGAGTGACTTGAGGTGGTTGAACGTACAATTAGTTCAGAACTAATTGTACGTTCAACCACCTCAAGTCACTCTGGGCTGTAGATGAGCTTAGTTGCTCGAAACCGGTCCCCACGCTATAATTGTTTACCTGAATAAACAATTTAGTATTCAGCAGAGGAGTCGTTCTCTCTCCCTAACCAAACTCATTGGATTAGACCACTGCACCATCGGCAAACAACCACTTTGAAATCCCTTTTCTTTTTCTTCTCTGTTATTTCCAGCAAAGTGTTCAAAAACCCCTACGATTATATCTTAGAGCAATGATTGCTCTAGCTCCAATAATTGTTTTGATTTATCTCAAATCTCTATTTGCTCTATCTCAAAACAATTATTGTTTTGATTTATTTCAGGAGGATTTGACGATTACAATCCGAATTCACTAATATCCGTTTTCCCCTACAAAAAGTCCCCTTCCCCTAAAAATGTGTTTTGTCAACATTGCTGCGCAACTGTTTCTTCTGTTTTTCGTACCAGCTCCTAACCTTCGTACCTGTGGAAATAACAGAATCTGATAACACTATCTGATAGGGGCTGCAGCCCCAGGCAGCGATTGCATCCATTATATTTTGCCCAGTCACGTGACCTTTCCTAACCCCCCCCCCCCCCCCACCGTCCTCATTCTTTGGCCTGCTGGAGGTTCTATCTCTTCGATGAACCCAAGTTCTGACGTCACTCCCCAGCCGAATGGAACTGTTATCAAAAATAGTAAGAACTTGTTACCAACTTGCATCAACAGTGACACTATGAAAAGCTGATTTGATAACAGGTAAATGAAATGTTTCTCTCCTCTCGCTCACTCTAACTTTTCCTCTCTCTCTCTCACTATTTTTGGGGGTTCTCTGAACCACTGAACCCCTCCACGAGCCGCCACTGGTTGAGGGACCAAAACGTTGATTCTGGAGAGCAACACAGCGCAAGAGACCATTGACGAGTTTGTAGAGCAGGACGAGGTCAGATAAAGTCCGTCTTCTCTCGAGAGTCGTCAAGCCACACCTCCGCAGGAGAGCATCGTAATCTACGTCCTCGCGAGGGATTCCCATGTTGTAGGCCGCATAGCACAGGAAATTTCGCTGAACTCGCTCCAGCCGATACTTGTGGATCCCATACATGGGCGACCAGATCGTGGAGGCATACTCTACCATAGGCAGGACAAGGGCCTTGTAATGGGTGACCAAGGCATTGACATTGGTGAATTCTTTGGTGTTCCTTTTGTTAAAACCAAGCGCACGCATTGCCCTGGTCGCCAACGCCTCAATATGACCAGAGAACCCAAGCCGCACATCGCAGAGAACCCCCAGACCGACCAGACAGTCCGACCTCCGCAAGGGTGCGCCACAGAGGGTGTAGTCATGGGCTATGATAGCCGATAATCCCGATAATCGGCTGCTCGAGGCGATGGAAAGTCACCACCGAGCATTTGGATGAATTCAGGAAAAGGTGGTTCAAATCAAACCAATTCTCCAAGCCGGAAATCGCCGTCTGAAGATCATCACAATCCGATGAAGAGCCAATGTGGCAGAGGAGCTTCAGATCATCAGCATAGAGCAAGCAGTGGATGCCACGTACAGAGGAACACCCCCACGATACTGTTGATCATCAACGAAAAGCATAACGGCCCCAGATGGCAACCCTGAGGAATACCTGAGGTGGCGAGGAATCGTGTTAAACAAGTTGGGCATAAACAGCTTGTAGAGGTCACTCCTCAGCCCTCCGTCCCGCCTGGTGCAAAGTACCGAATCTTTCTTGCAGTATCGAGGGCCATTATGGTCTACGGGGATCAGGTCACTGGACTCTTTGTTTCGGATGCACAGGAGCAGGTGCTGAGGTGCTTCATAAAGCGAGTTTATGGCCTCCCAAGGAGCACGCCCAACTACTTCATTTATCTGGAGTCAGGGGTGGACCCGGTCTTCTTGTACACTCTGGACTTGGCGTCGAGCGGCGAACAGGTTCCCCGGTGTAGTTGCTAGGGGGACATTGGAGGCGGAGCGGTCCTGGTTTGTGGAGCTCAAACGTTTGGAGCAGCATCACCAGTGCCATTTTCATGGCGACTTGGGGAGGCTTGAAGAGTGGCCAGAGCGCTGGTGGATGGAGTGCGTTGGGACTAGCTGGAGGGCATGCGGGCATCTACACTCGAGACCCAGAAACCCAGAAATCCTCTCTACCCGGCTCCGGATTTTGCCGTGAAGCCAGCAGTGTTTGAGCGGGGGGGGGGGGGGGGGGGGAGCCATCACGCCCTATGTAGGTGCGGCGCTGGGTTCAGGCGTTCAACGATGGGACTTACGTCAGTTCCGAGAGCCCCCGGAGGACTAGTTCTCTCTGTAACACAATAAAGGATGAGAACAGAGCATTTCTTGGGCCGGTTTCCAGTCCTGGCCGAGCTCAGGGTACGCTACCTCGGCCAGTGTGTTGGAGAGAGTCAGAATAGTGGAGCTCCTAAATAATGAGGACCGCTGGGTACGGTTGGCTCGGTTTGTCTGTCACGCGTGGCATTATCGGTCGATGATGGTTGCTGAGTTTAACTGGTAGCACGCAGCCTCAAACTTTTGAATTAATTAATTAAGTACCTAATGTCTAAAATTGAAAAACGCTGAAAATTTTACACAACGGTTTATTATTCTTTGATATAGGTTACGTGTGCAAAAATTAATTCTGTCTGTAAAAAAATTTAAAAAATTTTTTTTCAAGTTTTTTGATTTTTTTTTTTAAATTATTAGTTTTTTCGAATTTGTATTCCATTCGGAAATAAATTGAACTCCTGGGATCCATCAAAAATCCCAATTGTAGCCCCATGAAAGCTCTATAGATCCCCACAGTGAAATCGGATCGTTCCGGGACCCCCAAAAATGGGGGGGGGGGGGGGGTGGAGCTCCCTTCGGGGGGGCCTGCTTGATAGCCCACCGGCTCATACGCAGTTTCCATAGTACACAACTGCCCAAAACGGCCCGGACGGCGGACAGACATTTCGGTTTTTGAATCTAGACCACTTGAAACGGATAATGTCAAATTTTGAGGCCGATCCGAGTCGTCGACCTCCGTCGCGATCACATAGGTGTATTATTCCAAGAATAGTAAACCAAAATCTAAAATCTAAAATAGTACACAGGACCATCGGCTGGGAAAAAGCGCAAGATCAGCAGATTGAAAAAAAGTTAGATCCTACTACAGCAGCTGAACTGAGTCAAGTTGTTTCACTAGTTTTTTTCTCTTAGAAGGGTTGGGACTTGCTTTTTTGTGCAAGTAATTAGGTCACAGATGGTTTTTTTTTTCTCGTTATGGGGCCTACCCCACTGAACAATAAATTCAACCCTTTCTTTACGTCAACAGAGCCAGTTACACTGTTGACCTTGCCTTTTTTTCAAAACAATGAGCGTTGAGGCTCTACCAAATCGAAGGTTACCTGTTCGAAAAATGAAATGAGAATAACTCTCGGCAACACAGATATTATCTGAATGAACGTAACTGGGAAAATTGCCTACATTTACAAATTCTTCTTAGATTTGAAGATCGTACAGGTTGTGATTAAGTGTTGAGGTCATCACTATTCCATTCACGTCAAAATAAGTAAAAACCCCGATTTGGTTTCTCGTGCGGAAAGGAGTTGGGCGTCGATGACTTCGTACGCCTCAAAGTCGTTTTTACTATTTCGCCGGCTTCCAGATCGCCCGAAAAATTTACCGGCGACAGTGACATGTTACACAGTTACTTACTTTGTCGCAAAAAACTGAAAAATCGCGAAAACTGAGGTCATTAGAAAAATCAACAGCACAACGTGATCGCATTTAAAAAAAAATTAAAAACCAGTATTTAATTAACATAATAGGTATCAACTCAATCTCTAGTCACCAAAAGAATGTAGGTAACTAGTCGCCGATATGTAACCCCAACGCTGTGATATAATATAAACTCAATGACTAGCCGGATGTGATTCCGTTAGAGTAGCCCTCAGACGATGATTGTCAATAATCAATCGAATTCTACATTTTAAGGTCCTGAAGAAGGGATCCCAGCTAATCCCGAAAGCTAGACTGTATTGATTGAAGAACTGACTCCAACCCAGCCTTTCTCTTCCAACAAACGCCGAGTTTCATATTTTCATTTTAAAAGTGCCAAAATATTATGAAATTCGCTCAAAAAAGTGTTGTTTTTTTTTTTTTTTTTTTTTTGCCCTCCTGAAAAGTTGGTGAAACTGCGACACGACATGTGGCTTTGAGACCCTTGAAATAACCGTCAGACAAGTTGATCTAAACCTTTATTTATCAAACATAAACGTTGTCAAAAAATACCTATATAAATTCCCCGCTAACTAAATGGCACGGAAAAGCCGATGCTAGAAATTGTGGAGGCAGCAGTAAACGGAAAGTTCAGCCTTTTTTTTTTTTTTTTTTTTTAAAAAAAGCTCTGAAATTCAAACTTGGGAATCACAATCCCGAAGCAGGGGGGACAAGCCCACCGTCATGGCTATACGATGGTGTCCCTTCATCCTGACAGGATTTTGATCCCCAACGGCACTGCTGCAGTGAGGCCTGCAGCAGTCCTCAAGTAGTCTGATTGTACGCGATTGAACTTCAGATTCGACGCATCCATACCGTTGAGGTCCCGGAACGATCCGATTTCACTGTGCCGATCTATAGGGCTCTCATGGGGCTAAAAATGGGATTTTTGAAGGATCCCAGGATGTTAAATATTTTTCGAGTAAAAAATACGGAATTTTTGAAAAAAACATTTTTGAAAAAAAAAATCCAAAAAAAATATTTTTTTAAAAATTTTTTCATTGACAGAATTAAATTTCTGCACAAGTAACGTATATCAAAGAATAATAAACCCTTGTGTAAAATTTGCAGCGTTTTTTTTTTTAAGGCTTTTGGCTATGGGATCGAGTCAGGTGTCGTTTTCGAAGTCTTTTTGGACGTAGAATCCATATTTTGGGGTCCCGGAACGATCCTATTTCACTGTTGCGATCTATAGGGCGATCATGGGGCTACAAATGAGAGTTTTGATGGATCCCAGGAGATCAAATATTTTTCAAGTACCTAAAAACCAAAAAAATTTGAAAAAAAAAAAAAAAAAAATCCAAAAATTAAAACATTTCTGCACAAGTAACCTATGTCAAAGTATAATAAACCCTTGCGTAAAATTTGCAGCTGTTTTGTAGTCTGAAATGTTGACAAAATACTCAGTCCACCATCTATTTGTGCCCACAAGGTTTTCAGCTCGATCGCCCAAACCCGTGGGGCGCTATGGGGCTAAAATGGGGCTTTTGCAGGTTTTCAGGTATGATAACGAGTAGGGTATCGTGATGGAAGTATTTTTAGACGTAGAATCCCAGAACGATCTGATCTCATTGTGAGAATCTAAGGGGCTATCCTGGGGCCACAAATGAGGCTTTTGAAGGATGCCAGGAAGTCGAATGAGGTGTCGTTTTCCGAGTGATTTTGGACGCATAATCCATTGTTCGGGGTCTCACATCCCTACACAAACTTTACAAGAAAATAAAAAATCTTTTTAAAATAAATTAAATTCTTAAATTTTTGTATTGATATAGAATCAATTTTTGGCGAATTCGTATCAAAGAATTATATCCTTGTGTAAAATTTTCTGCGTTTTATTGATACAACTCATATCACGGCGTGAAAAGTTTTTGATTTGCCGCGCTTTTACAAATGAACCGGTGCAGTAATGGCACGATGAATAGGGGAAAGTGGCAGAGGGGGTTGTTGCGTCATGAATGCATTTTTGTGCAACGCTGCACCTCGTCAATTTCCCCCTTTTATGCAGGCAAGCTTCCGGTACCAAACCCCTTTGAAGTGCAGATGTGAGAGGAACGTTCCGGCACAATGCGCGGCTTTTGCGATCCCACCCCAAGCGGTCAACGAGGCCCCGAGTGGGAAAGCCTTGAAATTGTACGTTACTAGGTTTGCATAGAAAACCTGATGATCACGTGCAAATGCACTTGGCTAGATCAGTCGTTAGGATGTTGAAACTCGCCTATTGCTATTCAACCGATATACTATTCCCACCACATCGTAACGGTTATCCACTCATTCTAGTTGTCACATGGTAGTAGTAAACCAATAGTCCAGTCATTAGGTCCTCAAAATGGTGAAATAGAAACATATTTTGGGTTAGAAATGGTTTCTATGGTTCTCTATGTTTTTTGGGGTGCTGAATCCGAATCTGAGGTTTGCCAAAAAAATTTCGTGACGGAACATGGAGAAAAATGCAAAAAACTGAAATATTTTCGGGTTTTCCTTGGTTTTTTGAGTATAGATCAAAAACTATCAACTTTGTGAAATAATACGTTCCTACCTTTATTAAAGAAGATTAAATTTGCTATCGTTTGAGGGCAACCGCAGTTCTGTGGGTCCAAAGGATCCCGAGATACAGCACTTCAATATTTGACGAATTGTCTCAAAAAGTGCAATTTTTAGGTTTTGAGAATCTAGCGAGTCAAATTTCGGCAGGACCCCCTCCTGTTTGTTTTAGCTTCTGAACATTCGTTTGTACGTATGAAACGAATTTAAAACAAAATAAGGAACGTCCAATCTGACCGGGCGGAGAGCGGAAGCACGTTTTTCAGAACGTTTTCGGTTGTAGCTCAGAAACTATTGGTCCGATTCCAAATTAATTTTTTTCTCGTGAAAGCTGATTAAATTCCCCGACGCAGCTATTCCGTGTGAAATTTCGATTTGAGCTTTGATAAGGGAGGGAAAGAAGAACGTTTTCTGAAAAACGTGGTCGTAGATGGTCAAATTTATGTTTCCACACTTTTCGACGAATACTAACGGCACTTTTGTTGTTTCAATAGACATGCAATGTGCCGTTACTTATATAAAATTTAATAAGCTTTCTGATTAAAAAAATAAAAGTAAGATCCGACAAACCGTTCCCAAGTTATAGGCAGAAATGTGCAAAGAAACACGGTTTGTTCGAAATTCGCCACTTCTTTGCCGTGCCCGCCCCTCCCTTATCAAAGCTCAAATCGAAATTTCACACGGAATAGCTGCGATGGGAATTTAATCAGCTTTCACGAGAAAAAAATTAATTTGGAATCGGACCAATAGTTTCTGAGCTACAACCGAAAACGTTCTGAAAAACGTGCTTCCGCTCTCCGCGCGGTCAGATTGGACGTTCTTTATTTTGATTTAAATTCGTTTCATATGTACGAATGAATGTTCAGAAGCTAAAACAAACAGGAGGGGGTCCTGCCGAAATTCTCAAACCCTAAAAATTGCACTTTTTGAGAAAATTTGTCAAATATTGAAGTGCTGTATCTCGGGATCCATTGGACCTACAGAGCTGCGGTTGCGCTCAAACGATAGCAAATTTAATCTTCTTTAATAAAGGTACGAACTTTTTTTTTCACAAAGTTGATAGTTTTTGAGCTATACTCAAAAAACCAAGGAAAACCCGAAAATTTTTCAGTTTTTTGCATTTTTCTCCATGTTCCGTCACGAAATTTTGTTGGCAAACCTCAGATTCGGATTCAGCACCCCAAAAAACATAGAGAACCCCAGAAACCATTTCTAACCCAAAATATGTTTCTATTTTTCACCTTATGACTGGACTATAAGTTCTCACTTCACAAAAGACGTGTCATGTGAAAACATCCGTTCCCAATAATTGGGATATCACAAGAAATGATATCATCTGGCTTCGAGCTGGTCCTAAGGGGTCGCAATCCCGCAAAATTTTCAACCCCGCGTGATTTTCAAGTCAATCCCGCGGGATTTTGTACTTAAAAATAATTTTGAATAAAAAAACGCTGGAATGTTGCACAAGGGTTTATTATTCTTTGATAGTAGAAACTCCATCAACCGTGGCGGACGGGGCGGGGGGTACCTCGGACAATCAGAAATCCCGGATAACCGGAACGCATTTACGTACTTGTAATATTTATCAGAAAACACAGGGGAAATGCAGAATTTGGAGCGAAAACGACCCCTCACTCAACTTACTGGAGGAAAGTCCTTCAAAACTCCCACCTGAAGCCCCTTAATAGAATGCTGGAGCACTGAGACAACTCTGGAACACCCCTGAATCGATACTACATTCAAAATTACAACGAAAACGACACTTCACTCAACTTCCTGGAGGAAAGTCCATCAAAACTCCCACCTGCAGCCCCTTAATTACCTCGTGAAGTGGTGAGACTGCTCTGGAGCCCCTAAAAATCGATTCTAGGTCCAATATTACATTGAAAACGATACCTTACTCCATTCCCTGGCCGAAGCCCTTCAGAATTCCCCCAGAATGGAGTGCTAAGATAGCTCAGGAACACCCCTGAATTGATACCACGTCCGAAATTGCATCGAACACGGCACCTCACTCCACTTCCTAGACAAAAGCGGACATCAAACACCGGTTGACGGGTCGAGGGGGGTCAAAGTCGGAAGATAACCTCGGGTGAAGGAGCTGAGATTCTCGTTCAAAAGCAAGTTGGTTGAAGCAACCCTCAACGTCCTCCGGCTTTAAAAACGGTAGCACAAAAAACATTTCTAGCCATTGTCCGAGCTCGGTATGCTCTTGGAAACCTACTAATTGAATTTTTCTCCGCCGCGATTGAGTTAAGTGAAACCTACAACAAACTAAGGATCAAAGTGGCCCGTTGACAATCGTAAGGCATTGAGATCGTAGGGCACGATGTACGTCGTCGATGCATTTCGGTAGCGTTGGCTGAGACTTCCTCCGAGCGTTGTGCTTATGTTCCTTCACGTTCCTCAAGTCCTTAGTGTGAAGTAGAAATATTTTATATTATTAGTTTATTTAATAAATTCCTTAATAAAACATGTCCTTTATAGTGTTTTCATCGAGCAAAGTTCGCCCTCAAAATTTAATTGTCAATGAAAAATATTTTCAAAAAAAATTGGGATTTTTATATTTTGATTTTTTTTTTTTTTTTAATCAAAAATTCTTTATTTTTTACTCGAAAATCTTGGGATCCTTCAAAATCCCATTTTTAGCCCCATGAAAGCCCCATAGATCGCCTCAGTGAAATCGGATCGTTGCGGGTCCCCAAAAAATGGATTCTACGTCCAAAAATACTACGAAAACGACACCTAACTCGATCCCATAGCCAACCGCCTTCAAATAACCCCTCCCGTGACCCCATTTTAGCCCCATAGCGCTCCAAGGGTTTGGGCCATCGGGCTGAAAACCTTGCTGGCACAACTAGATGGTAAACCAAGTATTTTGTCAAAATTTCGTCGACAACCTCCGTCGCGAAAACAGGTGTATTATTCCAAGCATAATAAACCAAAAATCCGATTAGTATAGTAAATAAGGCGTACTTGTGGAAACCAGCACATGGTTAGGAAAAGGGATCCATTCGCCCTGTAGGTAACGGATTACAACATCTCAATAAAGTCAGCCACTATTGAGGCCTTTGAAAGTTCATTGGAAGCCTTCACTTTATTATGCGCTCGGCGGGAGTCTCCCCAACGTTTAACTGCTTCACAAAGAAATTTATTTATATTTTTGTTCGGGGCCAAAGAAGGCTCACTCCACCGGACCTCGTTCGATTCAATGCGGTTTTGCGGTTCAGTAATTTTTCTCTGTGGGCACTGACCACTCTTAGGGTCATTAGCCTTGACCCTTCTCAACTTTTAAAAACAAAAAATGAAAAATGCCCCAGAGAACTTCAATGACCACCGAACTGAAAGTTCCATAGGGTTTTCAGGAGGGGCCCTCATCTCAGGTTACATGGAACTAGACTGTTCATCGCAGTTCAGCCCACAGCTTTTGGTTTATTATTCTTGGACGACTCCGATTGGCCTCAAAATTTGACATTATCCGTTTAGAGGTCTAGATTTCAAAACCGAAATTTCCGTCAGCCATCCCAGACGTTAGGGCAGTAGGAATATTTTTTAAAATCTGAAATTTTGTCAAAATACTTGGTTTACCATCTAGTTGTGCCCGCAAGGTTTTCAGCCCGATCGCCCAAGCCCGTGGGGCAAAAATGGGGCTACGGGAGGGGTTTTTGAAGGTTTTTGGCGATGGAATCGAGTCAGGTGTCGTTTTCGAAGTATTTTTAGACGAAGAATCCATTTTTGGGGGTCCCGGAACGATCAGATTTCACTGTGGGGATCTATAGGGCTTTCATGGGGCTACAAATGGGATTTTTTAAGGATCCAAGGTCAAATATTTTTCGAGTAAAAAACAAAAAACGCTGCAAATTTTACACAAGGGTTTATTATTCTTTGATATAGGTTACTTGTGCAAAAATTTTATTTCTTTGTTAGGTAATAAAAAATTTTTGGAATTTTTATTTTTCAAAAATTCTTCATTTTTTACTCGAAAAATATTTAACCTCCTGGGATCCTTCAAAAATCCCATTTTTAGCCCCATGAAAGCCCTATATCGTTCTGGGACCACCAAAAATGAATTCTTCGTCCAAAAATACTTAGAAAACGACACCTAACCCGATCCCACAGCTAAAAGCCTTAAAAAAAACCTCCCATAGCCCCATTTTAGCCCCATAGCGCCCCACGGGTATGGGCGATCGGGCTGAAAACCTTGCGGGCACAACAGTTGTTAGTAGATGTTAAACCAAGTATTTTGTCAAAATTTCAGATTTTTAAAAAAATTCCTACTGCCCAAAACGGCCTGGACGGCGGACGGACATTTCGGTTTTGGACTCTAGACCTCTTGAAACGGATAATGTCAAATTTTGAGGCCGATCGGAGTCGTCAACCCCCGTCGCAAAAACATAGGTGTATTATTCCAAGAATAATAAACCAAAATTAAAAAAAAAATTTTTATTGACAGAATTAAATTTTTGCACAAGTAACGTCTATCAAAGAATAATAAACCCTTGTGTAAAATTTGCAGCGTTTTAGCGATAATCAAAACGATAGTCATCCTAATGGTGACGCCCATAAGCTACGAAGAGATACCCAATCAGAAAGGAATATTAAATTTTTTTTTTTTTTCATTTTCTCCTACTGTGTAGGTAAATTGTTTCAGGCTGTATACTTCACCGTTCTGAGCGCAGGGGAGACTCTTAAATTAACGTAAATTCAGCAAGCTGATCATCCGAACACGTGTGTGTCGATTTGGAAGAGAGAAAAAAAACAAAAGAAAATTGTCATTTCCATTTTGGTTCTCATTGGTTTTGGTTTCGGAAGTTTCGATTTTCCTTCTTCCTTATTTTTCTGAATGTGAGAAAATTCGGTTTGGTCTGTACATTCTAAAATAAGTCCGACCGGATCTAAAATTGCAGCGCTGGACCGAAATTTTGAAAATTGCCAGGAAGCGGAGAGGGTAAGTCCAACATTTGCGTTAGTAGCGGCGATGGGACCGAAGAGAAAACACGGGATAAAAAATATCAAAAATTTATTGCATATTCGGCAATTTTTGCACGACCAAGAAGACCAACTACTTCTGACTATAACATTATGTAAATAACTAGGTGGAATATAAGCAGTACTGCGCAATACAAATTATCACAAGTCATTGTTAACTTTGCGCGGACGGAAAATTTAAACATTCAAATTAATTCAACGTTAATACGTAAATATTGATACGAAAGTACTCAAGTAGCGTACGACAAAAAAATTAAAAGAAAAACAAATCTCTCATCTAAGGTGCTGGCAGTGGGGGGTTCTCAAATTCCCAGATTTCACCAATCCCAAATAGCACTTATGACATCAAGAACAGTAACAAAAGCAAAGCACGTTATTAAAAATTGATAATATCAATAACGTAAAAACTACACATATTATTCCTAACTTACGGTGACTGAAAAAATATAGTGGTATAATGCTAATTTTAAAAATGTTTGTGCTTTTTGTGCATTGACTGGTCACATACAGACCAAACAAGGACGGACTTGTTTCTCATGGTGCCAACATACTTAATTCACTAAATTTGTATTTTTTTTTAAAGTACGTACAAATGGTATTCATGTATAAAATGAAATTATTGATATTCGCTAAGCAAATTTCAACCGTACAGGTGTGGTCAGTATAATGGTTATTAACCATTAAACAGTGGACGGCAGTTCTTTCTAAAATACTGTTAGTGCATGACTGCGGCGTTCTAATTGTTTTTCGAGATTCATTGTGAACGTCGACAGAATACCTTCATATTACCATTTAGCTGTCCATATCTGAGATAAATTATAATAAAATACCATGTACCTACAATACTAACCATTTGATATGAGATTAGTGTTTTGCAAGAAAAGTTAAATCATCAACTTATACCAGCTCATTCTCTCACTCATTCATTCACGTCTTTTAATCGAAAAGCGTACTAATTTATATCCTAACTACCAGGGCAGGATTTGCCGAGTTCATTGACGTGGATAGGGAACAATTCTTCATTTTGAACTTCACAAAATGGTTAAATTCACCAATAGAGGAGGTCCGTGCAATAAGGGCGTGTTATAAGCCCTTCTTGCGGGGAACGCGAAAATCGATTCGCCATGTTGTTTTTTATACAGGTACCAAGTTTCAGGAAAAAATTCCCATTTATTTTGTTTGCACCCTTTTAGTGATAGCTGTTATACGCCCTTTTTGTAAGGAAAAGCCTGTGAGCTGTCTTCTGATTCTGTAATCAATTTTTTGGTGTTGGGTTTGTTTTTTTATATTATTTTTATATTTTATATTCAATCATTCTAAAAAATGCTGTTCATAAAAAGTATATTTTCCTTGTTTTTTCCTTCAAAACCAATATTTTCCAAGTTCATAAGCCCTTCTTGGAGGGAACCTGTTACAGGCTCAAAGGGGAGTTTTCTTTCCCCACAATAAGGGCTTATAACCTCTTCGCAAAAATAAGAAAATATCTCCGATGCTAATTTTATGGAAAATTAGCTTAGTGACATTTCAAGTTGAAGAATAAGACATTTGGACAGAAAATAACGTATACACATTACAGGGTGCATGTTGACAAACTTCGCTGATTTTCTCAGATCGTCGTTTTTGACTATAAGCCCTTATTGCAAGGACCTCCTCAATTATGAGCTTTCGGAAATGTCCCCCAAAAGGTAAAATCCTGCCCTGTCAAAGGTGAAAACACTACAATAAAATATCCCCATATCTGTCCGAATGATGGATGGATATTGGAGTCAAGATGAAAGAACTAAGTGACGAAATTTCAGTCCACGTAGCTAACAAGAAAACCAGTATTTAGAATTATAAGTATAGTACAAAAAGCTAAAACCGTTGATATAAAAAATCATCAAAACCCACCAAAGAGAAAAAATGGGTACAAAGATGTTTTTTAAAAATTCTTCAACGTCTTGAGATTGAATATCTAGCAAGATAGGGTAGGATAGATCCAAGAGAATTGAATCCGGTAGCTGATACCAGCAGCGTTTTACACCTACAGCTCTAAATGCCGTAAACAATTTAAAATTCATGTTTTGGAAGCCTAGGCGGGGACTTACCCTACACTGACCTTCTAGATATAAACAGTGTCCTAAGGATGATTTTTCCTTTTTTTTTTAAATACATTATTGAGATTCATTTGTGGAATGTTCATACCTACCTTGTACCAAGAAACTATGGAAATAGTTTCAATAAAACTAGGACTACCGCAAGTATCAAGAAACTTCCCTGGGTTCCAGCGGCGCCAGCGATTCTGCATTTGAACATGTCGTACCTGCAACAACCATTTCCGTTAATTAATACGAGGCATAAGGAAAACGAAGCACGTCGGTTTTGGTAGTTGATGCAGAAGACAGCAGGGTATATATAAAAAATGTGACATCAGGACAATTTCAGGCTTGAATAACGTAATATTACGGTTATTTTATTCATTATATTATTTTATTTATTATTATTATTTCATTTCATTTATTATATTATTTTATTTATTATATTATTATATTATTTTATTTACTTCATTTTGGTTTATTATTCTTGGAATAATACACCTATGTTTTCGCGACGGGGGTCGACGACTCCGATCGGCCTCAAAATTTGACATTATCCGTTTCAAGAGGTCTACATTCAAAATCCGCCGTCCGCCGTCCAGGCCGTTTTGGGCAGTAGGAATTTTTTTTTTAAATCAGAAATTTTGACAAAATACTTGGTTTACCATCTAGTTGTGCCCACAAACCCGTGGGGCGCTATGGGGCTATAATGGGGCTACGGGAGGGTTTTTTGAAGGCTTTTAGCTGTGGGATCGAGTCAGGTGTCGTTTTCGAAGTATTTTTGGACGTAGAATCCATTTTTGGGTGTCCCGGAACGATCCGATTTCACTGTGTCGATCTATAGGGCTTTCATGGGGCTAAAAATGGGATTTTTGAAGGATCCCAGGATGTTAAATATTTTTCAAGTAAAAAATAAAGAATTTTTGAAAAAACAAACATTTTTGAAAAAAAAATTCCAAAAAAATTTTTTTAAATTATTTTATTGACAGAATTAAATTTCTGCACAAGTTACGTAGATCAAAGAATAATAAACCCTTGTGTAAAATTTGCAGCGTTTTTATTACAGTTTTGGTAGTTGACGCTGAAGACAGCAGGGTTTATATAAATTATGTGACATCCGGCATCAGGACATTTTCAGCCTTGAATAACGTAATATTACGGTTATTTTTATTTATTATTATTATTTTATTTATTTTAATTTAATTTATTTTATTATTACGGTTTTGGCAGTTGATGCTGAAGACAGCAGAGTTTATATCAATAATTGTTATTTTTATTTATATCAATAATAATTATTATGAGACATCGGGCATCAGGACATTTTCAGGCTTAACGTAATATTACGGTTATTTTATTTATTATTATTTAATTTATTTTATTATTTAATTTAATTTATTTTATTATTACGGTTTTGGTAGTTGATGCTGTAGACAGCAGGGTTTATATCAATAATTGATACAATTATTCACGTAATTATTATGTGACAGCGGGCATCAGGCTTGAATATTTTATTTATTTTATTATTTATTTATTATTATTTTATTTATTTTATTATTTTATTACTTATGTGACATCGGGCATCAGGACATTTTCAGGCTTGAATAACGTAATATTAACAAGTTCATTTGGGTTTGTACCGCTTTAAATGATTAGAAAATGTTGGGGGACTCGTATTAAATCCACACCTACATACGACGAAGCAACCAACCAAGGGTTATGAAATCGAACGGAATTTTTTTCAGCGACCTGTCAAAATTGAAAAGGAAAGGGGTAGTTTGATGAATAGAACAAGATGATGGTACCAGATCCCTGTGACAGCCGTGGACAATCGACAGTTGGTTATCATAACTGAAGGAGTGTGAAGATCCCCCTATGAGGACCCCTCCCGCCTCAGCCAAATGGGGTGGTACAGAAGATAGCAGAAAAGCGAGGGCGGCACAATGTGTTTCTCCACGTATTTTCACACGTAGCTTCCTTCGCCGTGGCAGCCGCATTAATTTAATTAAATGACCGCCGTGTGAAAAAAAAACTTTCAGTTCGTCATAATAAATTGTTATCTACTGAAAGGTAAGCAACCAACGAGAAAGGACCAACTAACGCAAGAACCATCATCAACCCCACCTGCTTCAACCCCTTCTTTGCTTTGGTAACCGGACAGATTTCCACCAATTCGAACAAAGCGCGGTGGGGGTTTAAAGAACGACAACTGCGCAGGAATAGCTACGGAATTTCCGTTGACGTGATAAATTACTCCGGTCCATTATTTACAGTAGGGATCTCCTATGTTCAATGCTAAAGAGAAAAAAAACCGAAGCCGGTAAATTAACATCAAAACATAGGCGGAAACAGTTTCTGGGGAGTTGACAAACTTCGTTGACGAGCTACTTTATTTGTTGCTTACTGTTTTTAATTTTTTACAGGTTTTGAAAAGCTGATGATAGAGGAGCGAGGGACCATTGGCATCAACCATAGAAGAATTCAGTGAACCTCAAACCAGCCACCAGCCACACATCCTCAGGTACATTGTACTCGGCATGCGCCCATTTTGGTTTATTATTCTTGGAATAATAAACCTATGTTTTCGCGACGAGGGGTCGACGACTCCGATCGGCCTCAAAATTTGACATTATCCGTTTCAAGAGGTCTACATTCCGTACGCCGTCCGGGCCGTTTTGAGCAGTAGGAATTTTTTAAATCTAAAATTTTGACAAAATACTTGGTTTACCATCTAGTTGTGCCCGCAAAGTTTTCAGTCCGATCGCCCAAACCCGTGGGGTGCTATGGGGCTAAAATGGGGCTACAGGAGGGGGTTTTTGAAGGCTTTTGGCTATGGGATCGAGTTAGGTGTCGTTTTCGAAGTATTTTTGGACGTAGAATCCATTTCCGGGGGTCCCGGAACGATCCGATTTCACTGTGTCGATCTATAGGGCTTTCATGGGGCTAAAAATGGGATTTTTGAAGGATCCCAGGAGGTTAAATATTTTTCGAGTAAAAAATAAAGAATTTTGAAAAAAAAAAAAAATTTCCATAATTTTTTTATTGACACAGAAATAATTTTTGCACAAGTAACCTATGTCAAAGAATAATAAATCCTTGTGTAAAATTTGCAGCGTTTTTGGTTTATTTGCAGTTTAGGTTCCAAGGCCCCAAGTTGAGCCACCACCTACGTCGTTTGTACTATTCATTCCTCCTTGGCCGAGGAGCCCATACCATTTTGTCTGAGTAGGTGTTGAACGATTTGTAGGTGGTAGGTATTGAACGATTTTCACTTATTCATACACCCTCATATTGTTGATGATTTCCATTAATCGATGAATAATCGATTTACTATTTCAATTACAGTAATTCATTCATCATCTTCATCCTAAAAGTTCCAATGATTTTTCACTAATTTAATTCATATTTATTCCCAGATTCATTACGTTTTCAAATCATTCAACCTTAACTTATATTTTTCAGGAGAGCTGTTTTTCGAAAAAAAATGTCAAAAAATCGATTTTCTGGTTTTGATCGATTTTGATACATCAACTATCTCTCTCCATGCTTTCCACGTTCGTTTGGAGGTTTTGTCGATTAAATAATTGAAAACGCTGCAAATTTTACACAAGGGTTTATTATTCTTTGATATACGTTACTTGTGAAGAAATTTAATTCTGTCAATGAAAAAATTTAAAAAAAATTTTTTTTTTGGTTTTAATCTAAAAAAAATTTTTTTTTTATTATTTTTTTTTTTTCAAAAATGTCTTTTTCAAAAATCCTTTATTATTTACTCGAAAAATATTTAACATCCTGGGATCCTTCAAAAATCCCATTTTTAGCCCCATGAAAACCCTATAGATCGCAACAGTGAAATCGGATCGCTGCGGGACCCCAAAAAATGATTCTATGTCCAAAAATACTTCGAAAACGACACCTGACTCGATCCCATAGCCAAAAGCCTTCAAAAACCACTTTCTGTAGCCCCATTTTAGCCCCATAGCGACCCACGGGTTTGGGCGATCGGGCTGAAAACCTTGCGGGCACAACTAGATGGTAAACCGAGTATTTTGCCAAAATTTCAGATTTAAAAAAAAATTCCTACTGCCCAAAACGGCCTGGACGGCGGACGGACATTTCGGATTTAGAATGTAGACCTCTTGAAACGGATAATGTCAAATTTTGAGCCCGATCGGAGTCGTCGACCCGCGTCGCGAAAACATAGGTGTATTATTCCAAGAATAATAAACCAAAATGAGAAAAATCGAGACTGCAGGTCGAACTGCAGAAAAGGGACCTTAAATTATCCACCCCTCCGCTCCGTAGTAACATGGGCGGGAGGAGAGGACAAGTTAGGGTCCCTTTCTAGAAGCAGTGTTGTAGCAAAACTTTGAGCACTGATATCTCAAAACTACCTTTTTTGGAACCTAAACTTTGAAAATTCATAACTTTGCCAGAAACAAATCGTAGAAAATATCTGATACCACCAACTTGTTCAGCAGATTTTCTACTTTCAGAAAATACCAATAACTCAATTTTGACAAAATATAAGTTAAGGTCCCTTTTCCCGTGAAAGGTCACATATACTTTAATAAATAATTTATAAGTTCATAATTTAATTAATTAATCAAATTCAAAATTGCAATAACTTTTTCTGACATTTTCAAACACTAATTTCAATTGATGCTCCCCGTCCAAGCAGGAATGACTAATACAAACTACGTAGGTGGTGGCTCAACTTGGGGTCAGAAAGAACGCATTAAAGGAGGAGGAGTTTCAACCAAGTGGTCGGAATAACTTTGATATCAAGATGCTTGGCATCTTTTTAAACCCAGAGGGGTATTTTTTGGGGGATATCAGTGATTTTTTCCCCATCGTCGAAGACAGCTGATGTTTTGATACAAAGCTTTAGATTTGGTACGTTCATAGATAAGGATATTTAATTTAAAACCCCCAAAAGGCAATTCCACGCGCCAAACCAGACATACATTGCAAGTTTTTTTGGAAATTGGACCATCGGTAACCCCCCCCCCCCCCCACAAACAACCACAGCACCCCCGCCCTAATTTGAAAATCAGGCCGTGAAACTTAGAATATGCACTAGGTGATCGTACCTACTATGTGATGATTACTGAATATTGTAATTGAAAGAATGAAAAACAGTTGAGAGTTTACACGAGAGTGAGAAATTTTTGTAATATCTGTTTGTATCTTTGAATGTCACCCCACATGTCTCTTGAACTTCGCCTTTGTTAAAGCGTCAAAGCCATTCCTGTTCTGTCTGCATCAACACAGCACTTCCAACTTTTAGGTTTACCATCTCCGAATTGTGGTAACCTCAGGAACGAGACCCTCATTTTGTATACAGGGCTCCAAGATGCCAGTTTCGGCACCAGTTTCCCCTGTTGGGAGTGGCGAACTCTGAGATTCAACGGTCGTTTCTGGCACTCTCCCAACTGGTAACTTCAATGACGTTATCTCCAATGTTGAAGATTTCTGGTCCGACTTCAGCCGCTTGCAAGACTTTTTGATCTTCAAAGAATATGACATCTCTTGCTTTGGTTACTACTGTTGGATTAGTGGGATCGAACTGGCGATAACCCTTTGTATCCTTACAGTAGCCCACCAAGATGTATTCCTTACTCTTTTGGATCCCATTTCTTTCTTCTTTGCTTTGGAACATGAACAAAAGCTTTGCATCCGAACACTCTGAGATGTTTCAAAACGACGTTTCTTCCTGTCCACATTCCGACAGCGCCAAAGTTGGTGGTCTGTTCTTCAGGTACACACTAGTCTTCAAGGCTTTTTCCCAGCAGCATTCGTCGAGGCCTGCATCTTGAAGCAAGCATCTCGCTTTTTCCACTATGGTACGATTCACCCTTTCAGCGTCTCCTACCTGTTCTGGTGTGGAAGGAACTATCGTCTGATGTTCTATGCCATGCGTATTCAGGAAGGCTGTCAAAGTTTTATTCACATATTCAGTATAGTCCAGTCATTAGGTGTCCAAAAGTAGTGAATCTAAGAAAAAAAATACCTGAAGAATTTTTCTCGACGGATCTATACGTTTTCGAAGGTGCTGAATCCGAAAATTTGGTTATCTACTAGCAGAGTTGAAAGTACCATTTGTAAGTACCAGTTGTAAGTACCAGTTTTTCAACTCTACCATTTGTTCAACTCTGTCTACTAGATTTAGATATGGCTTCACCATGAAAATGGCGAAATTTCGGTCTTTTTTTTGGTTTTTTGCCTTTAACTCGGAAACCATGCGACATGACTACTCTATACAAAATTAAAGCTGATGAAATTTCCAAAAAAGACCAAAAACGTCTCGCTAGGTTTCTCCGTCTGGCCGCGAGAGCGTGCTGAAGTTTGACCATTTTTTCCAACTAAGCCAAAATCATCGTATTCCAGACTTCCGCAGCCTATTAAACACTATTGAACACCACAATCGGTCCCCCGAACCCCACATAAGGTACCCTGACACCCTGACACCTTATTGTCATAATATGACAATTTCACTGGTCAAATGTTTTTTTGGACCGAATAGCTGCAAAGTAACAGCCGTAAAGAAACGTCCAATCTGACACCGCGCGGAGAGCGAAAACAACGTTTTTCAGAACGTTTTCGGTCGTAGCTCAGAAACTATTTGTCCGATTCCAAATTTATTTTTTTCTCGTGAAAGCTGATTAAATTCTCCATCGCATCTATTCCGTGTGAAATTTCGATTTGAGCTTTGATAAGGGAAGGGCGGGCACGGCAAAAAAGTGGCACATTGTGAATAAAAAATGATGCTTTGCACATTTCTGCCTATAACTTGGGAACGGTTTGTCGGATCTTACTTTTCTTTTTTTAATCAAAAAGCTGATTAAATTTTATATAAGTAACGGCACATTGCATGTCTATTGAAACAACAAAAGTGCCGTTAGTATTCGTCGGAAAGTGTGTAAAAAAGGAATTTGACCATCTACGACCAAGTTTTTCAGAAAACGTTCTTCTTTCCCTCCCTTATCAAAGCTCAAATCGAAATTTCACACGGAATAGCTGCGACGGGGAATTTAATCAGCTTTCACGAGAAAAAAATAAATTTGGAATCGGACAAATAGTTTCTGAGCTACGACCGAAAACGTTCTGAAAAACGTTGTTTTCGCTCTCCGCGCGGTGTCAGATTGGGCGTTTCTTTACGGCTGTAACTTAGCAGGTATTCGGTCAAAAAAACATTTGACCAGTGAAATTGTCATATTATGACAATAAGGTGTCAGGGTACCTTATGTGGGGTTCGGGGGACCGATTGTGGTGTTCAATAGTGTTTAATAGGCTTCGGAAGGCTGGAATACGATGATTTTGGCATGGTTAGAAAAAATGGTCAAACTTCAGCACGCTCTAGCGGCCAAACGGAGAAAGCTACCGAGGCGTATTTGGACTCATTTTTTAGGAAATTTCATCAGCTTGAATTTTGTATGGAGTAGTCATGTCGCTAGGTCGCATGGTGTCCGAGTTAAAAGCAAAAAAAAAAAGGACCGAAATTTCGCCATTTTCATGGTGAAGCCATATCCGAATCTAGTAGATAACCAAATTTTCGGATTCAGCACCCCCGAAAACGGTTAGATCCGTCGAGAAAAATTCTTCAGGTATTTTTTCCGTTCCAAACTACCTAATGACTGGACTAGTACCATTGTTGGTCCTGAGAACTTTGATGTGTTTTCCAGTTTGTTTTTCAACCATTCTTTTAAATTGTGGAAAAACATCCTTCACCTCACTCTTATGGCGAAGGAAATATAGAAATGTTTTCTTGGAATGATCATCTGTGAAGGTTAGAACGAAACGTTTTCCACCCAAACCAGCTAATGGCAAAGGCCCACAGACATATGAATGTACCAATTCCAATAAACATTTTGTCTTGGAACGACTCTGGGGAAAAGGTTGTCTTTTCATCTTTCCTTTGACACAAGCTTCACAAGATTTGAACTCATTTGGGTTGAACCCCACGTTATCATCTGGAGTGACAACTTCAACAGTGAAACCTGACCCACACCAAGTTTCATCCAAATCTGTTGACGGGAAGTGATTTTAATAATTATTGTGATTTACCCCCACCCTCATAACCTCCCCCCCCCCCCCCCCCGGTCGTAAAAATTTGATGGATTTAGGGAGCCCCCTTCGCGGTACTATCTGGATGTTTGCGGGATTTCAAAATTAATCCCGCCGGGATCCGAAGCCTGCAGGATTTGATTCCCTACCCAAGACCAGGCTAGAATTTTTACTTGGGCGTTCACTTGCTGCTGTACTCATACGCAGTAGTCGAATTTAGTTATTGTTTACGAGAACGCAGTCGCGAGAATGAGGAAGGGGCCGAGACATCATTCGCGTTCCAGACCGTGCCAACTTGGTGGGGAAGGTAAAAAAAAAAAAAAAGAAAAGAGGCGCCACAATAGTTTGCGTATTCATGTTGGCCCTCAAGGCCCTTTGTCATCCTAGCCTGCCCGCCTCAAGTGCGCGGGTTAGCTTGAGCAGTGGGCCAGGGTGTTGAAAAACTATGTTGACTAGTTTTATCAGAGACAGGTGGGGTAATAGGATACATCAGCGGAATAGGGGAGATCTCGTGGCCTTTCTATCTGCATAAAGGTTTTTCGGAACTCGAGACCCCTCCGTTGCGAGGGGGCATCGAGGGTTTTAAAACGAACTATGCGTAGGGACTGGCAAGAGTTTGGGGAAGAGGGTTGTCGGTGACCCCTTATCGTAGAGCGTTGAAATCCATTTGCATACATAGTTTTACGGCTCATAGAAACAGTGGGGTTGAGCTAATTTGCCTAAATAGGAAGAGGGAAAAACTCCAACGTTATATTGAAATACGATCCAACAAGTGCACACTCGAAACCAGGAAAACGTTTAAAAGGGTGTTTCACGTTTTAACATTAAAAAAATAAAAAAAAATAAAAAAAAATCGAAGAATGACGATAAAAAGGGATGCATGAAAATTGAGTAAAATGCGTGCACGGAAAAAACGCCATCTCAACATCCCCTGACCCTTATGTAGATGAGGTAAGCCACTACGTTAACGTAATTAGACATTTCGGTTAAACGTAAGTAAAATAACGCGTACAGCCTTTCGGATGGTCGATATTGTCAAGCGTTTCACGGCGCTAGTGAGCCGCTTGGCACCTGAATACCAGGCTGATAATGAACTTTCTCGAGGAGCGGTATCGATAATTGATCCCAGTAATTACTATCTAGTTGATTTGTAAAGCTCGTTGTAATGATGTTGACGGCGCACTGTGGTCTGAAAACCCCTAAAAACGGCAAAACCCCCTAATAAGTGGATTGATTGACTAAAACGTTCGTATACCCATTTTTTAGGGGGATGAAACTGGCACCTACCCTGAATAGGTACCTGAAGCAGATATGATAGGTTCCTGAAATAGGCATCCTGTGGAATCAGGATAGATAACTGAAATGATCGTTCGTGGAAGGATTGAATAGAAGTTGAAAAAAGTTGCCTATTTTTGACGCTTGATTGTGGCTAAACGACTGAACCGATTCCTATGTTTGAGGAGGTCTTTCGACGCAGCATTAAATGCGCATAAAATTTTTATGATCTTGAACTTTTTTATTTGAACTTTTTCTGTATTAAGCTTAGTTTTCGAGTTATTGGTGAAAAACAGGAAAACGCCCGGAAAAAATCGAGGTTTCTTGGGCCGCCATCAGTTTTCCCGGTTTTTCTACCATTTTTGATATTTGAAAAAATAAAAT
Source organism: Pilophorus perplexus (assembly GCA_955831195.1). NCBI lineage: Eukaryota > Metazoa > Arthropoda > Insecta > Hemiptera > Miridae > Pilophorus > Pilophorus perplexus. The sequence goes on along the minus strand of OY037010.1, from coordinate 33,513,241 downwards.
ATAAAATTGAAAATAAAATTGTAAAAAAAGCTTCTACACCAATGCCCCCCTTTTAATCCTCTGGCGAATGGGTATTTTATTCAAAAACACCAGCTTATACCCACTGGAAAAATTAGTAAAAATAATTTTTCACTTCTTATGATGTACCATAATATGGTATATTATGAACTTGAAATAAATAGAAGGATTTTTCGTTATTCCTCCAAACATTAGATGTAAATTCAAATTGAATCAACATTCACGTTGAAAAACTCTGCAAATTTTACACAAGGGTTTATTATTCATTGATGTAGGTTACTTGTACAAAAATTAAATCTGTCAAAAAGAAAATTTTTATTCTAAACTTTTTTTCATTTGGAAAATATTTGACCTCTGGGATTCTTCAAAAATCCCATTTGTAGCCCCATGAAAGCTCTATATATCCCACAGTGAAATCTGATCGTTCTGGGATCCCCAAAAATGGATTCTACGTCCAAAAATACTTCGAAAACGACACCTAACTCGACCCCATAGCCGAAAACCTTAAAAACCCCTCCCGTAGCCCCATTTTAGCCCCATAGCGCCCCACGGGTTTGGGCGACCGGGCTGAAAACCTTGCGGGCACAACTATATGGCAAACCAAGTATTTTTTCAAAATTTCAGATTTTTTAAATAATTCCTACTACCCAAAACGGCCCGGACGGCGGACGGACATTTCGGATTTTGAATCTAGACCTCTTGAAACGGATAATGTCAAATTTTGAGGCCGATCCGAGTCGTCGACCCCTGTCGCGATTACATAGGTGTATTATTCCAAGAATAATAACCCAAAATGGGGGCTTTTGCCATCCTCAGACCACTTTGCGGCGCAATAACGCTTTACGCATCATCTTCACGTCAGTATAACACGAAAGCGATCAGTTAATATGGAAATTTCCCGATTTCGAGGGAAAATTGGGTCAATAAACCAATTAGTGTGAAGGAAGAACACAAAACGTAAAGGCAGGTGAAGAAGAGAGCAGTAAAAAACCTTGAAGGGTGGAATTATGAATCGAGTTAAATGCCTTAGGAACACTGTTGATAGAAGGGGTGGTAAGGGTTATAAAAAACGGAAAGGAACTGGGCTAAAGAGAAGATCCAAGGGTGCAAGTTAACAGTTTCCTGAAGGAATTTGTTTTGCAAGTTTAAGGGTAGTCAGAATGGGTGGAAAGGAGAGTGGGGTTAGTTGGAAGGGAGTCAGTTGAAAACCTGTTGTGAGGTGGCAGAAGAAGGGGTAAAAAGTGACAGCCCTCAGGGCTTAAGGGTTGGTTGAAAGGGGTGGGGTATGGAGAGGGGGTTGCACGGGGAAAGGGAAACCAGTATGATCACTCACCTAGTGGCATTGTCCACGACCAGATTGAGAAACTCCGCCTCGACCAACTGGCCATCGTAGTACGTGATGAGATCCTCGAAGGGGTATTCGTATCCCTGAAGACACTCGCATTTGTAACCCCCGGATTCGAAGCCTCTTCCTAGGATAGGCACGCACTGCAACAACATCATACAGGAGTTTTCTCACCGGGAGTCCAAAAAAAAACTTCGGGTACTGGGGTGTTTTCCACGGGATGAGTGGGTGTCATGACACCCAATCGAAAACACCTCCCAACAGTGAAATGTGATGGACCTTAGTGCTCAACTACTCAAAAACAGTGTGTCAGTGAAAATTTTGGCTCCCCGTTCAAAAGGAAACAAAATACGAGTGACAACAGGAGGATTTTTCTCAATCTACAATTTCAAATTACGGTGAGTCGTCAATTCAATACTTACGTATGAAGTAGATCTGTCACATTTGTGCGATCCCTTAAACGCGTTAGGCACATAGTATCTGTCTGGGCATTGATTTATATCTAATTGCATCAAATCCATAGACACCGCGACTACCCCCCTGCAAAAAAAAAAAAAAAAAATTAACATTAATAACTTCTCGTAAGCAAGACAACTTCACTGAAAAGTTAACGCCTTACTTGAATTCTAGTTTTACTCGCAGACTGTCCCAACCAAAAAAGGGTGCGGCGTAAGTGATCAACCACCTTTTTACCTTCCCTTTGCAATCAAAGTACGGATTAGACCAGTAGCCGTGATCTCTATTTGCAGCTCTGAAAAAAAAGAAGAAAATGTATAAAACTATTTCCCAATTTTCAAACACAGGATTAGCTTTACGAGCGAAAATAACCATTTAAAAAATAAACAAAAATGGAAAATACCGGTAAAAGTTAGGATAATGTTCATATTTCTTGGTGTGCTCTCCAGTTTCGTTGAATCTGATCTTGATTTTCATGTAAAATTTTTCCAAATTGTCAGTATTGGTTGACCACCGTTCTTTGAGGAATTGGAACCAAGGTTTGTTCGTGTAAACCTCCGCTAAAACCGAAAAGTTATTCAATGAATTGCAAATTTTGATCGTGCAAAAATATCGTTTAAAAAAAAAAAAAAAAAAAAAAATTAAACTCACAAGTTTCGTTTAGACGAGCGAGATCTTCCATCTTGAAGTTACGAGTGTTGAGATTGGTTTTATACGCGAAGGGAGCGAAAAGGGTTCGATTGGGAAACTTGTTGCGGCCCCAATAGGTAGCGGCCGACCATATTTTGCTGTCTCCCATGACCAGAGCCAAAGTTTCTCCCATCATTTGATCTTCCGACAGATGCTTGTCTGCCACTCTTTTGCCCGAATAAACTTCTTTTGGGTCGACGATCTAAAAAATACAAAATTGCTCATGTTCGGTACACTCGGTGCGCAATGGTAGAACTACTTGAAAGGTTTAGTATTGTCACCTGCAAGAAAGCGCTAATAAAATTAGCCAGTCTAACGGCCATTTGAGCCTCGTTCTTGAAAAACTCCTCAGCTCCAAAACTAACGTCCCCGTGAAGCTGCAGGTCTTGAGGCTTGAAACTACAAAATTTCAACACTAATGAACGACGTAGGTAGTTGCACTTTAGAACATAGATACATATTACACGTAATTTTGTTTTTAAAACGTTAAATTCCATTTTCGTACGTATGGCAGTTGGTTCCTCTGACTTCTTTGAGGAAGTCTATCGCTTGATGAATGTTTAGGAATCGGGTACGGAAAGGATTGGTTTTGTTAGGGTGAGGGTTCTGCCTTTTCCATTCTTCCGTCATATTCACGTATTCCTCGTATCTATCCAGATACTTGTTCCTTATGTACGGTGGAGCCTTTTCCCACAATATCGGCAATTTGTGTTTCCCTGGAATTAGTACGAAAAAAAATTAATTTTCAGCTTTTGAGCTTGTAAAATTAAATGCTGCCAAATGCAGAGTGGAAAATGGCGACGAGATTAAAAAAAAAAAAAAAACGCACATCCAATTTTCAGACAGTCGAACCCATCGGCGAATTGTTCGGAGGTAGCTCGTTCAAGGATTTCCCCTAAGAAAGGTCTCCTGGACACTGTGGGTAACCTAAAGCCGGGACGGCAACGGCACTGGTATCCTCCTCTCCGAAATCCCCATCCATGTATCGGTTCACACTGCAAATTTGTTAATAGCGCGTCATTATACAAATCATTCGAAAATGGCGGGAAGATCCTGTTGTGGACCACATTCACACTCAAAGCGGACGTTTGAGTGCCTTAAACCATTTTAAACGTTCTACAAGCGCCCATAGGCCAGTCAAATAGTAAAAAATCGCAAAAATTGCAAGAAAACGGCTAGTTCCAATTGTTTTTTTATGTTGTTAGGCTCACTCCCAGTAGTGTATACCCAAGTTTGCAGCTTCGAAAAACCTGAGCTCGCTGCGGAACAGTCGAAAAACCTAAAAATTTTCGGACTTTGTTTTGTTTTTGGTTTATATCACCGTGGGGATGCATCCTACAAAGAAAGCTATTTCTACATTTTTTAAAGTAGACAAAGTTTGCTAACTTTTGAGACCCTCCGCACCTCTGAAGGTACAATAGTTTCCGAGATACAGCTTTTCAAAAATGGTCACTTTTTAGAAAAACTTGAAATTTAACCATTTGTTCATGTTTCAAAGCCTCTATATCGAAAACTGCGCACCCAATCAAAAAATGTCACTCAATCAAACTTGTAGAGAAGTAAACTTCCTGTTAGGAAACCTCCGTAGGTAGCGAAAGTGAAGTCTAATGAAAATGGGCGACTCTTTCCAAAAAAGTCAGACACCGCTCGGTAGTCGAAAAACCACGTTTTTCAGAACGTTTTCGGCTGTAGCTCAGAACGTATTCGTCCGATTCCAAATTTCTTTTTTTTTTCTCGTGAGAGCTGATTAAATTTCTTATCACAGCTATTCTGTGTGGAAATTTGATTTGAGCTTCGCCTTGGCAAAGCAATTGCAAATTTTGACAAAAATCCTTTCCGACAAATACTAATGGCACTGTCCCAACAGAAACGCAATGTACCGTCCCTTGTAATAAATTTTATAAAATAAAATTTAATCTGCTTTCATCAGAACCAAAAGAGAATTAAGATCGGACTAACCGTTCCTGAGTTTTAGGCAAAAACGCTTCAAATTTTACACAAGGGTTTATTATTCTTTGATATACGTTACTTTTGCAGAAATTTAAATCTGTCAATGAAAACAATTGAAATTTTTTTTTAATATTTCAAAATTTTTTTTTTTGATTTTTTGTTTCAAAATTTTTTTTTTATTTATTACTCGAAAAATATTTAACCTCCTGGGATCCTTCAAAAATCCCATTTTTAGCCCCATGGAAGCCCTGTAGATCGCCAAAGTGAAATCGGATCGTTCCGGTACCCCCGAAAATGGATTCTACGTCCAAAAATACTTCGAAAACGACACCTAACTCGATCCCATAGCTAAAAGCCTTAAAAAAAACCCTCCCATAGCCCCATTTTAGCCCCATAGCGCCCCACGGGTTTGGGGGATAGGACTGAAAACCTTGCGGGCACAACTAGATGGTAAACCAAGTATACTTGTCAACATTTCAGATTTTTTTAAAAATTCCTACTGCCCAAAACGGCCCGGACGGCGGACGGACATTTCGGTTTTGGAATCTAGACCTCTTGAAACGGACAATGTCAAATTTTGAGGCCGATCGGAGTCGTCGACCCCCGTCGCGAAAACATAGGTGTATTATTCCAAGAATAATAAACCAAAATGTGCGAAAAAAGACGTTTTTGTCGAAATTTGCAATTGTTTGCTTCCTAACATGGAATTTAATTCTCTACAAGTTTGATTCAGAGACATTTTTGATTGATACGCGGTTTTCGATATAGAGGCTTTAAAACACGAACAAAATCTGTTCATGTTTTTACCATTTATTGGTTAAATTTATATTTTTCGAAAAAGTGACCATTGTTTGAAAAGCCGTATCTCGGAAACTATTAGACCTACAGAGCTGCGGATGGTCTCAAAAGTTAGAAACTTTTGTCTACTTTAAAAAAGGTATAAATAGCTTTCTCAGTAGGATGCACCGCTACGGAGATATAAGCCAAAAACCAAAAAAACGTCCGAAAATTTTCAGGTTTTTCGACTGTCTTCGGTTCTTGCGATTTTAATGTACTATTTGACTGGCCTACCATGCGTTGTGAGTCTGGTAATAAATAAAAAAGTTACCGGTTATGACACTCACCTCCGTTGTTTCCTTTTTACATCGTGCTGTGTCTGCAAAATGATTCGGACCATTATTTCCTTCACCTATAGGACACTGATTTATATCGATCCTTTCATAATCCATTTCAAGAACTGACACAGCTGTATACCTGGGTTGAAAGTTAGAAGACATTAGTGCACTACACCTCCATCTTACACATCCTCAAATAAATAGACCAAGTGTGGCTTACGTGGGATATTCGATGTGCCTGAACTGCGTATGCCTGGGGTAAATGTCAGCTATTGGGACGACAGCGGCGACCAACCATTTATTAGATCTATGGCAGTCGAAGTACGGCCTGGTCCAGTAAACGGGTCCTGGGTTTTCATCGGATCCTGCAAAGCAACAAACATGCCTGTTTTATGTGTACTCCAGGAGAACTTCTCCTTCCCTAAAACTACCCTTGATCTAAACGCAATTTCCCATTTCTTACAGTAAGAAACGAAAGTGGCATACCTGGCGGACCGTGGAACGTGAATGTCTCATTAGTATTGTTTGCATACCGGATTTCAACTTGGTACGTAGTTTTTGTATCATGACGCCCAACAACTTTGTCGGGTAGCCATCGGGTATACCTGAAAAAGCATTAACGCTTGAATGGCCAGCTTATGCTGCTTTTGTTGTATCACGCTATTGTCACGATAGTTAGTCAGCAGGCTTAGTATATTAGATCGTAGATGTAGAATAGAGTGGTGAGCATGAAACTTTGGACGTCAGAAACCGGTAATTTCTACTGGAACCTTCGATGTGTGATCAGCTCAGACTTCTATGAAGCTGAGTTTGAGTAGCTTTCACATTTGCCAACAACGTACAATCCCAATTCGTGAGATTTCAATATGGACATGAAACTCACCATTCGTTTATCCGGTAGAAATTTGATGCGTAGTCGTTACTTTGACTCTCGTTCGAGAACGCTCCTAAATCCCTCACTGTGAATGTATTTAGAGTGGATATTTTCTCCAAATGAATAGGATCGTTGAAGTCATCAGCTCTATAATTGAAAAAAAAAGACAGTTAATTTCGCAAGTATGTATCTGTAGGGAAATTCGATATTGGGAGCGGATCCAGAAATCTTCCACTTCGTGTTGAAATATTCCATAGCTTCGAAATCAGGCCTCTACCTCAACATTCCCCTGGCCTAACTCGGCCTCAATATTTATCATCATACGTTTCAAAATGTGTAGATTTCAGTCCGCCGTCCGAGCTGTTTTGAGCAGTCGGATTTTTTTTTTTTTTAATTCTGAAATTTTGACAAAATACTTGGTTTACCATCTAGTTGTGCCTGCAAGGTTTTCAGTCCGATCGCCCAAACCCGTGGGGCGCTATGGGAGGGTTTTTTGAAGGCTTTTAGCTATGGGATCGAGTTAGGTGTCGTTTTCGAAGTATTTTTGGACGTAGAATTCATTTTTGGGGGTCTCGTAACAATTCGATTTCACTGTGGCGATCTATAGTGCTTTCATGGGGCTAAAAATGGGATTTTTGAAGAACCCCATGAGGTTAAATATTTTTCGAGCAAAAAATATTGAATTTTGAAAAAAAAAAATTTTTGTTAAAAAAAAAAAAAAAAAAAATTAAACAATTTATATCAATATAAAAACGCTGCAAATTTTACACAAGGGTTTATTATTCTCTGATATAGGTTACTTCTGCAAAAATTATTTCTGTGTCAATGGAAGAAGTTTGGAAAAAAAAAACTAAAAAATTTTTTTTTTCAAAATTCAATATTTTTTGCTTATATTATAATTAATATAATTATATTATAATTAATGTTTGGATAATTTATTGGATAATAATAAACCCTCGTGTAAAATTTGCAGCGTTTTTGGGTTATTATTCTTTCCGATCGGCCTCAAAATTTGACATTATTCGTTTCAAGAGGTCTACATTCCAAAACCGAAATGTCCGTCCGCCGTTCGGGCCGTTTTGGACAGTAGGAATTTTTTTTAAATCTGAAATTTTGATAAAATACTCGGTTTACCATCTAGTTGTGCCCGCAAGGTCTTCAGCCCGATCGCCCTAACCCGTGGGGCGCTATGGGGCTAAAATGGGGCTATGGGAGGGTTATTTGGAGGCTTTTGGCTACCGGATCGAGTTAGGTGTCGTTGTCGAAGTATTTTTGGACGTAGAATCCATTTTTGGGGGTCCCGGAACGATACGATTTCACTGTTGCGATCTATGGGGCTTTCATGGGGCTACAAAATTTGTAGCCCCATTTAATGGGATTTTTGAAGGGTCCCAGGAGGTCAAATATTTTGCAAGTGGCAGGAGGCTCAAATAGGAACTCAATTTCATCACAAATTGAGTTCTGAAATGAAAGAAGCCTCTAGTTTGGATACTTTGCCATGCCAAGGCCAAGCCCAAAGTGGCAGCATTCATAATGCTGGCCTTATGTTCTTCGAGGGCCACGGCTCCACATCAATACATTGCTCCAAGTCTGGCAAGATTAAATTAATACCCCACTTCCCGCACCTAGGCCTGTAGACCCATTTTGCTGCCTCTCGGAGTATGGTAGGAGTTCTGGGCCCTTGAAGAGGTTCAATAGTCCTCCTACCAGGTCCTGTTGCGCCAGTCCACTGATCCCAGAGAAGATACGTTCTGCGCTCCAGGGCCTCACACTCGAATATGAGGTGATCCGCTGCTGAGGGGTTTCCCATCTCTGGCTGTGCTGTGATCTCTGCCACTGGCCAAGAACCTCACGGAAAAGCGTCCCTGTGATACCCAGTCAGGGTTCAGGTTCTATGAGGTCCTCGCTTGACCCCTGTCTGTCGTTGTGACGGACGCGATCGTGCAGGAGTAACCGATACGAAGGTTTTCCCAATTCAATCGCGTCTCCCACGCTGCCGCTCTTTTCCCCAAGTCGATCGCCATCTCTTGCAATTCTGCTCCACCATGGTCAGGCCATGGCTACCTTGTCATCCTTGTTACGGCCCTTCGGCAGTAACCATGTAGGTAACTAGCAGCATATTATGCGAAATTTCGCCCTCAGCTTGGGATATGGGTTTGGTTCTCTCGATAGCCACTTTAGTTATGATTGCAATGAAGAGATACATCAAAACAAATCTTATACGCCATTATCAACAATTATTGTTGTAATTATTACAACTATGGCTATAGGAAGAGTAGTAGAGCGCAACAGTTAAACAACAGTGAAATCGGGAATTTGGCTCAACACAAATGGCTCAACAGGTTGATGACTCATTCACTAATGACTCCTCCTCGTGAATTCCTCCTACAGCACCTTTTGACTGACATGTATAATACTACATCTAGTTAATTATACAAATATAATCACCTGAACGTTCTGGGGGCGAATCTGGGCATAGTTTTGTTGAAGAAACCTCTGTACGACGGCGAGTACGAGGAGTTCGGGGCGAAATATATCGCGCTGGCGTTGATGTGAGGATTGGAAGAGACATCGGCGACGGTGGACAGGAAATAATACATCATACCGGGGTCGTACGTGTCGTTGATCGCAGGTCGGATGAAACGGGCTTGAAGGATGTAACTGTAGAAAAACGCTCTACTCAAAGCGACATTTTGCAAGTGCACCAAAGCTGTCCTGTTGGGAAATACCGGGTTAATATTCAGATCTTTCAAATCCGGCAAATGTGAAATGGAATTGTTGGGTAAAAACAGATCGTATAAATTTTGCACTTCACAATTGTCCCGGTTCACTTTGTCGAATTTCTTGCGAACTTCGTCGTAAGTGTCTTTGGGCTGCCACTCATATTGACATAAAGCTCCGATGATGTACAATACCCAAATACAAAAAAGTAATTTTATCATTGTGAACAGGCAGTCGAGGAACACAACATGAAGAATAAATTCGGTCTAAAATCCTGCTCCCGGTTTATGAATCGAACGAATTTCAACTAAAACATAGTATACACAACGGAATGTAAACGAGAAGACACGCCTACAACAAATAGATGCAAACAAGTTGTTCAGGGTGGCCAACAAGACAGAGGAGAAAAATGAAGTCAGGTGTGGCCCTTGGAAAGTTGCACTTTCTCCTTTCCTTGTTTTAGTACGTATTAGCTTTTTATTAATTTGTGGACAAAAAAAAACACTCGGTCCGAGTCAAAGTTGATTATGTTGGAGTATGCCGCTATGTTTGCGTGCCGACCTACCCCAAACCGGGTTGAATAATTTTGGTGCAACGATGCTGTGAACTTGGGTGAAAACCCGTGGTAAGGATTCAAAATTTGAAATTCAAATTCAAACATTTAATGTTCTCGCCAAGTCGTTTTATTTTATTGAACGGAAAATAGGAGAGGGGGAGGACGATTTTCATGTTGCAATGGTGGGTGGGAGTGCCGTACCGTTATTGCAATTTTTTCCATAAAAAAAAAAAAAAACGAAAAGTGCACAAGTGCACTGCAAACAGTTACTTTTATGACAGTTTGAAGTCCTTGGGATTGGCGGGAGGTTTGAGCCCGTCGAATTTGGACAGTCCAACACATAGGCGTACGCAAGGGGGGGCTAGGGGGGGCCCGGGCCCCCCCCTAGACAAACGAAAAATATATATACACTTGCAGATAAAAATAATGAAAAAGAAGTAGTGGTTGAAAAATTCGCAGAGAACCCGAGGCGGCTCATGTTGTAAATTTAAAGTGAAAAAAATCAACTTGACATTCCTGGGTACCTACTTATTCCAATATTCCATTAAGTATTAGTTGGAGGGTTGATATGAATAGTTTTTGGATCAAATAGTCATCAACTTGACTGTCATCAGTCATCAGACCTGACTCGTGCAGTATACCTTTCTCGATTTTGGAAAATTGCGAGTTTACGGGGGCAGTATTAGACCTATTTACGGAGAATCGTAGCCGACTCATGTTGCACGTGAAAAAACGTTAGACATCGAATTTGTTCGGTTTTTACTTAGCTACAAGAAAGTAATTTTATGTTTCTGCGGAAAAAATCTAGACACAGGTTTCAACACGTTTTTAGCTGAATTTGAAGCAAAAAACCATGATTTTTGTGCATTTGATTCAACATAAGTTGAGCTTGGGCTAGCTAAGGTAGGTATGCGACTATTTTTCCTGGGTACCCTATGTAGTCCCCTATGTACTGAACAACTCCGACAAATGGCGTCCGTTTTTTCTAGAGATTTTACGGTAAATGCGTGAAATTGTGAGAATTCCTTTTTTCGCCGAAAAGTCGCTGAATAGGTAGGTACAAAACTTCAAAAATATGTATGTATTCTCGCCGTTGGATAACGTTAAATCTCATCAGATCGAGTATGAAGTTTCTTCAAACTCGACCTTACCTAGATAGACCTTTCAGAGAACCAGTGATAGGTAGTTACGGCGCTCGTTTAGTGAAATCGAGAAAACAAACTATGAAAACATACATAATATGTATGTAGGGTATATTATACCCTATTAGGGTCTTTGTAGTGGATAAAAAATAATAAGTTACCGCGAGATATTTCTGGCTCGAACCTTCGAAACAAAATTTAATTTACAAGGCCACATTGTTTTTCCTTACAAAGTCATGAAAATAACTAATCTGGCTCAGCAATTTTCCGTCTTCAAGTTGAAATTTTCAATTCTTGGGTGTTCAATGGAATTCACCAATGTTCCAGGGTTCCAGCAGAAATCATAGGACTGTTCGATCGAAATCATCTTCGACCTCCTCATTTTTGTAGTAATTTTCAATTTTAGGGTGTTCAGTCGACGCCAAATTTATTGCTCTACAACTTTTCTTTATGTACAAACTTCGGGAGAATCCTTACTTGGCTCGCACACTGGAAAATGTACTGAAAACGTTTTTTTTAAAAGGTATTTTGGAAAAAATCGGCTCAGAATCGGGACATGGGGTATATTCGTGATCAGCGTCAAATTTACGAATACATGCTATGAGTATGGGGTTTTAAGAGCCCCCCCCCCCCCCCTATATGGCCCCGTTTTGCACCACCGTTCGTCGTCCGCCGTCCGGGCCTTAGTGGGCAGTAGGAATTTATTTAGAAATCTGAAATTTTGACAAAATTCTCGGTTTACCATCTAGTGGTCTCCGCAAGGTTTCCAGCCTGATCGCCCAAACCCTTGGGGCGCTATGGGGTAAAAATGGGCCTACGGGACGGGGTTTTTGAAGGCTTTTGGCTATGGGATCGAGTTAGGTGTCGTTTTCGGAGTATTTCTGGACGTAGAATCCATTGTTGGGGGTCCCGGAACGATCCGATTTCACTGTGGGGATCTATAGGGCTTTCATGGGGCTACAAATGGGATTTTTGAAGGATACCAAGAGATCAAAAATTGATCTCTTTATAAAAAATATTCAATATTTAGAGTGAGGTGGTTAGGGTGAGAAAAGACTATATATAGAGTTAAAAAAAAAAGTAAAAACAAAAGATTTAAAAAATAATAATTCTTATAAACTTTTTTTTTTTTTCAAGACAGAATTAATTTTCGCACAAGTATCCTATACCTATCACTGAATATGTGTATTATACACCCTTGTGTAAAATTTGCAGCGTTTTTAACTTTAATGCTTTAGGTAATATTTTTGAGCCCCCCTCCCCCCCCCCCCCCCCCCCCTAATGGAAGACCTGCGTACGCCCATGGTCCAACACACGATGCAGCCTCGAAATTTGTCCTTTTCTTGATTTGAAGAATCCAAAAATGAAGTTCGTCCGCCGTCAAGACCGTTTTGGAAAGTAGTAGATTTTTTTTTTTTTTTTTTTTTTTTTTTAAATCAAATTTTGACTAAACAGAAGGCTGTTCTAGTTGTGCCCAAAGGATTTTCAGTCCAACGCGAGAGGTTCTTGGGAGCTAACAAGGGGCTACAGGGGGGGTTTGAATGTTCTTCGCCTTGGGGTCGAGCAGGATGTCGTTTTCAGAGTTATTTTTAACGTAGAATCCGTTACTACGTGTCCTTACTCTGTCAAATACTGTATACGGGGTTTAAAGAAAACTTGACCAGTTTGTGAAAAATTAGCAGCGTGTTTTGGCTTGTTATTCTCGGAATAATGCATCGAGGTTGTGGCCGAGGGTTGAAAATTTTGATCGGCCTCAAAATGTGACATCATCCGTTTCAAGATTCCAAAAATGAAATTTCCTATAATATAATATATTATGTTAACATAATAATTATAACATATTATGTTATAATATTATATAATATTGGTATTATAAGTCTGCGAAAATTTTAAGTCTGAGTCAATAAGACATACTTTTGAAAAATGAAAAAAAAAGTTTATTTTTTAAATATATAAAAAATAAAATAAAATAAAATAAACTTTTTTTTTCATTTTTCAAAAGTAATGTTTATTTTATTATATTTAATATATTTATATTTATCTTTATTTAAAAATGTTTATTTTATTTTATTTTATTTTTTTAATATATTAAATATATTTAATATATTTAAAAAATAAAATATAATAAAATAAACTTTTTTTTTCATTTTTCAAAAGAATGACATACATAATAAGCCATTGTCTTATTGACACAGACTTAAAATTTTCGCAGACTATATACTAAATTTTAGTATATTGTTCAGACTGGTGCGGGACCTCGATAATGGATTATGCGTTGATTACTACTCGGAAAATAAGTATTTGACTCCCTGGGATCCTTCAAGAATCCCATTTGCAGCACCATGAGAGCCCAATAGATCCACTGTGAAATCGAATCGTTCTGGTTCTCCCAAAAATTCTACGTTCAAAAATACTTCGAAAACGTCACATAACTCGATCCCTTCAAAAAAGCCCTCACGTGGCCCCTTTTTTGCCTCACATCTGCAGAGCCCGACGGGTTTGAGCAATCGGGGTGAAAACCTTCCGGGCACAACTAGATGGTAATACGAGTATTTTGCCAAGGATAATGCCAAACTTTGAGGCCAGTTGATTAATCAGGATCTTCGACCTCCGTCGCGATTACATAGGTGTATTATTCCAAGAATAACTAATCAAAAGCTGGAATTTTGACAAAATAATCGGTTCCCCATTTAGCTGTGCCCACAAGGTTTTCACCCCGATCGCTCAAACCCGTGGGGCTACAGAAGGAATATCGGCTTTGGGGTCGAGTTGGGTGACGTTTTCGAAGTATTTTTGAACGTAATTTTGGGGATCACAGAACGATCGGATGTCATCGTGGGGATCTGTGTGGCTTTCATTGGGCTAAACAATTAATAGCTCCGAGACCTGTTGAAGAATGTGAGGAGGTTGAATGGTGTAGCGTTTCTCGAGTAATTTTTGGACGACCATTTTTTGGGATTTTACATCCGTCCAAACGCTGTACCTAAGAACAGATGTTTTAATTTGTAATTTTTCGTTTTTTAAATTTATTTTTGTTTGGGGAAGGGAGGAGTTATTAAATAAAATTCACACTGAAATATATTTTTGTTGTTGAACTTTGGTTTAACTGGCACTCTCTTGAAGGGTATTATTTATTTATTAAAAAAAAAATTAATTAATTAATTATTTAACCATCAGTAAAATTTACAGCCTTTTGGTTTATTATTCTTGGAATAATACACCGATGTTTTCGCGACGGGGGTCGACGACTCCGATCGGGCTCAAAATTTGACATTATCCGTTTCAAGAGGTCTACATTCCAAATCCGAAATGTCCGTCCGCCGTCCGCCGTACGCCGTCCGCCGTCCGGGCCGTTTTGGGCAGTAGGATTATTTTTTTAAATCTGAAATTTTGACAAAATACTCGGTTTACCATCTAGTTGTGCCCGCAAGTTTTTCAGCCCGATCGCCCAAACCCGTGGGGCGCTATGGGGCTAGAATGGGGCTACGGGAGGGGTTTTTTAAGGCTTTTGGCTACGGGATCGAGTCAGGTGTCGTTTTCGAAGTATTTTTGGACATAGAATCCATTTTTGGGGGTCCCGGAACGATCCGATTTCACTGTTGCGATTTATAGGGCTTTCATGGGGCTACAAATGGGATTTTTGAAGGATCCCAGGAGGTCAAATATTTTTCATTAAAAAAAAAAAAAAAAAAATTTAAAAAAAACGCTGCAAATTTTACACAAGGGTTTATTATTCTGTGATATAGGTTACTTGTACAGACATTTAATTCTGTCAATAAAAAAAATTAAAAATTTTTTTTTTGGATTTTTATATTTCAAAAAAAATTTTTTGGGGGGATTTTTTTTTTCAAAAATGTGTTTTTTCAAAAATTCTTTAATTTTTACTCGAAAAATATTTAACTTCTTGGGATCCTTCAAAAATCCCATTTTTAGCCCCATGAAAGCCCTATAGAACGCCACAGTGAAATCGGATCGTTCCGGGACCCCAAAAAATGGATTCTACGTCCAAAAATACTTCGAAAACGACACCTAACTCGATACCATAGCTAAAAGCCTTCAAAACACCCCTCCTGTAGCCCCATTTTAGCCCCATAGCACCCCACGGGTTTGGGCGATCGGACTGAAAACCTTGCGGGCACAACTAGATGGTAAACCAAGTATTTTGCCAAAATTTCAGATTTAAAAAAAAATTCCTACTGCCCAAAACGGCCCGGACGGCGGACGGACATTTCGGATTTTGAATGTCGACCTCTTGAAACGGATGTCAAATTTTGAGGCCGATCGGAGTCGTCGACCCGTGTCGCGAAAACATAGGTGTATTATTCCAAGAATAATAAACCAAAATCCCCAAAAAATTGTTGAAAAGTAAAAATCCAAAAATTTTTTTAAAATTTTTTCTTTGACACAGAATTAAATTTCTGCTCAAGTAACCTATATCAAAGAATAATGAACCCTTGTGTAAAATCTGCAGCGTTTTTCTTTGCAGTAGAAACCAAAACTGAGTGCATTGAATGAAAATTAAATTTTAATGGACTCGGCCTATTGCCTTTTTCTCCACGGGCACAATGCCACACTCCAGGTTTGGAATCCCTATTAAATGGGGATAATTTTTCCTCTTCCGTATTTACCAAGCTCTAAGCAAACACCAATGATTGATTGTCGACGGTTGACTTCGCGATTCGTGTTATCTGTCATCGAATAAAAATATCGGAGCACAAAAAAAAAAGATGAAAAGCCGATTGTTGATTAAAAAGTCCCATTACTGGTGAGTCCCCTGTTGAAAATTACCGCGCGACGGCAACCCTGCGCCGAGTGGCGTTAGCTCCGAACGGGCTCGCTCTAGCCGACCCGAAGTTCCCTCCACCACTTTGATAACAGTGGGCTGCTAGCGGCTTTCACTTGTGGGGTAGTCTGGCGAATGGCCGCTAACCCTTTGGTTCCGAGATTATTTTTGCGCGTCGGTCACTAAGGAAATATGCGATCACGTTGATCCGCCATTTCGCCTCCACGGTATTCATTTTAGTTTTAAATTACAGTTAAATCGAAACTCCCCCTTCATTCCCTCGACCATCCACCGAATTTTATGGCCTAAAATTCTACACGTGAGTAAATTTTAACTCTAATTTTGCCGGGTTGTTCTGATAGCGGCGTCGCTATTTCTGTCTTCCCGGAACCTTTTGAGCAATGGTGGTGGATCCCCGTCGCCAATTTTGTGCCATGAGCTGTCGAGCCGGCCGGTTTCGTCGAAATAGTTTGATTCACCAACGCTGTCAAATTTCTCTCATGGATTGGCCTTATAACAACTACCTAGCGCCGGTGTTTATCATCGTCACGTTATAATTCATTATTTCTCTCGATGCAACCAGTGATTCTTTCCTAACCTCTTCACTCCTTCGTTAGAATAAGATCTTTGAAGGTTGTTGGATTGCAGTTTCAAGAACGTACCGTGATGCATACATTTCCGGGAAATACGGCATACGAAGCTGAGTATGGCCGAGTGATAATATACCTGCGTGAGGCGAATCTGCAAATTTCTCTGCTCCTTTTAACCGCATACGGCCTCTCATTCTTCTATTTTTTTTTACCACATTTTTTCACACCTTCACGGTGGGTGCTTTACCCCCTGAACCCAAAACCAGTTTGTCGTTTACATAATTTGTTTGTTATTGGCCTGGAACCTTTTTTTGGGTTGTATTGTTATTCAAATTAAGTTCCACACACCCTAGATGGAGCGTGAAAGTTGTTCAAGGTTCATAAAGTATGAAGATGACTTCTCTAGGTCAACCTCCCTAGTTCTAATCTGATGCACTCGCAAACACGCACCACTATCTTCACCCCTTTTCATTAACTACTTGACGTGGGCTCCTGACAAATTTATTCACTGTATCCGCGTGCCCCTTCAAAAATTAGGGAGCGGTGTTTTTAACCCCCCGATTGTTCATATGGAACGCACTTTTTACATCAAAACTGGGTGGTCGGATTCAAACCTTGCCTAGTGTGAACACTAATAGTAGCGTAATTGGCGATGAAAGGTTCGCATGAACCCCACGTTGGCCGGATCTTGAAAGTGCATAAAGTAGCGCTCAGAGCCCAGCTGGCGTCAGCGACCTTCGCGAGTGGATTCGTTAATGAATAGATGAAAGTACCTACACATTACTCATCGTCTAATAGATACCCGTGAAGGCTTGAACATCCACCCTACTCCACCATTTGAATATCTCAAGGCTGGCTTTCCAGTTTCCTACCTTGCGTTTCATTTCCTCTTTCTCGTACATAATAATTTCACCTGGGTAGCGTTTATAGTTGCATGTGTATTTCTATCTGTCATTTCGAAACAAATTTTCATGAAATGGAAAGAAGCTGAGCGTTTCCATTTTCCAGGATATATTTTTCCAACATCTCCTTCAGGATGGGTTTTATGCTTATTTCTTCCATTTATCAATAATAACATTTCGTCACTCATGTTCTAACACCACGTAATTGACTTTTTGACGAAAATTAGTGTTTCGTTCCATTTGATAGGTATTAACATCGCCGAGCCTGATAGGAATTAACCATCTCAAGGTCACCTGAAAACGTAAAAACGGAAAAACGCGCGTAATTGATGAAAAGCTCGTAACTGAACCAGCTTGACTGATAAAACCGTTTTTTGCTTCTCCTGTAAAGTTGCGTAAATGTCAATTACGCGATGTTGGAACTTAAGTGACGATTTTCTATTAACAGTCATTATCTGACAACGTCAATATCACTCTAATAAGTTATTTCTAAACAAATTGCTCCTTGCTGTCCTTCTTCAAACGGTTCTTTACTTTTTCAGCCATGGCAGACGGCAACGGGGAAGTAACGATCAAAAATGATGTTTCGGCTACTGATGAAGACAATGTTGAAAAAACTGAAGATTACCCTAAATTGATTGAATATGGACTGGACGTCAAAGTAGCTTCAAAATTGGATGAAATTTATCGATCAGGTTTGTAAAACTATTTTTTGTCGAGTTCCCAGGAAATAACATTGAAATTTTCTGGCTCATTCTTCGTTAAGATCGAAATACCTTCAGCTACAGGGTATGTACAATAGCTATTGTGTCAACGAGTTATCGATGAAAGCTCTGCATTACTCGTTCCGTCAGAACTTTTCTTTTTTTCTTTTATCGTCACCAACAGAATTATAGCCTCATAAAAATGATAATCCTCTCTTTAACTGCTCTTTGACCTTGCGCAGTCGTCGGAACTTGCTCGTTTCAACCTAATCTTACCGAAGCTAGCAAAGGAATTTAATGAGATGATTTTTACGATTATTTAGGCGTTCGTATTTTGTTCTTTGCTTGATTCTGGCTGATATTTTTCCCGTTCAGTGAGAACACTTCAAGTTTTTGGTATATGGCTCAGCTCACTCGGTGATTTTCATTCTAGGAAAACTAGCTCACGTTGATTTAGACGACCGTGCCCTCGATGCCTTGAAGGAGTTTCCCGTCGAAGGCGCCGTCAACGTCCTTACCCAATTTTTAGAGTCCAACCTAGAGCACGTGTCCAACAAATCGGCTTACTTATGTGGGGTTATGAAGACGTATCGGCAGAAGAGCCGTGGCGGGGGTGCTGGTCCTGGTTCTGGGGGCAGCACGACTTCCGTCACGGGTCCTGCCAAAGGACCGGACGAGGAGAAAATCAAGGTGATTGAACTGTACCCTTATTTTGGATGTTGGTGCTGCTGATTCGGAATTAACGGAAGAATATTTTTTTTAGGCAATTTTGGAACGGACTGGCTACACCCTGGATGTTACTACTGGACAACGGAAGTATGGAGGACCACCACCTAACTGGGATGGCCCACCTCCTGGCCCTGGCTGTGAAGTAATGATCCCAAATTCATACGACGCGTCCGCTATTTCGCCAATTTGTTGTAAATGCTCAATATCATCCTTTGCGTTCGCAGGTTTTTTGTGGTAAAATTCCTAAGGATATGTTTGAGGACGAATTAATTTTATTGTTCGAAAAAAGTGGAAAAATTTGGGATTTGAGGCTGATGATGGATCCCATGACTGGTACTAATAGAGGGTATGCTTTTATTACTTACACAACTAAGGAAGAAGCCCAACAAGCAACTAAAGATGTGAGTATGATGCTACTGTAGTATTTTTAAATTTCACCGTACTACGTGTATTACGTTAGTTTTTTGTGTTAACTAGAGAAAAATTACTCAACCAATTCCACTACTACGTTGTGGAGTTCTAAAAAGAAACATTCTGACTCTATCCTTTGAATTTCTTTCTTGATTTAATAGTCAATTTTTCTCGTATATGTCTTTATTCTGTTTACTTTTACTGTGTATGCCCTCCTGCACTGCTGTGTTTGCTTAGAGCCTCTTTATTTTGTGAGTAATTTCTTATTTGATGAAACATTGGTATGTGTACCCATGTATTATTACGCGAGAATGGCTTTTCTGGATGTTAGTGAATCCAACGTTTGGAACAGCCATTCGACGATCAACAACTTGGCTGCATGTATCCTTCTTTTTTTGAAAACGTCGTTTTACCTTTTGGTGTCCTTTTGGTGACTCTTCTGTCTGTCTGATCAACAGTAACACATTGGTTGATTCGTATACGTGGTGACGGCTTCGTTGTTTCTATTTTCTACTGACCGTATTTGATTATTCATGAGGTATTACAAGAGGGTCGCTTATTATAATCCGCTTTGAATTAATATTTTCTCGCTTTGACCTAAAAAAAATTCGGTTTTACTTAATTTTTGGATTAAATTTGAGTTCGTTTTCAACCCTTCACTCAGGAAACTTTTCCCCTCCCATTTTTCGGTCATCTGTGTTTTAAATCGTCTAAAACTGATTTAGGTATACAATTTCAGTTTTATTGAATTTATTGTTGTCTTACAGAAATGTTTGCAAACCATTTTCAGTTGAGTCAATTGAATTGTATTCTTGATCGTTTTTTGCGTCGTTGTCGTTGTCTAGGCACTGACCATGCATGATCCGTTGACGATAATCAGAACTTCTCGAATTACTGGTGTTGGATTTTCCTTTGGCAATCGGTGGTGTACTTGATTGAGACTACCATTAACGTCTGGTTGTAGTTGGTTGTTTTTACTGTACTTGACGGAATTAGTCTGCTGTAACCTGTCGCTTGATTTGATAAAACTTCCTTCTAATTTGGCAAATCAGTGGGGACATTTGACTAACACTAGTATAAACGGTATTTTGTCTTAATCTCTAAACCTTAGACCTCCTCTTTGCTCATCAGAGCGCCATACGGCTTTTCTGTTGCCCAGTCGAATATTGAGTGGGATATTTCATCTTATATTTTCAGGCAGTAAACATCGATGCATTGTTGGCCGCTTGCGTAGTAGATTCGTGGTATTTTCAATTTTACCTACCGCATCATTGTCAAATTTCAACTTGGGGTGCTTCTGTTTGACAACTCTTACTACTTTTAAGAACTGAAAATTTCAATTGATATCTGTCCCTAAATAGCATTGGAATACTTTGTTACTTTTGGTTTATTATTTCTATCGTTCTTTCCATGGACGTAAAAGTCGTTTTTTCAACAAATCAATTTTCTTATGTTCAAATTTTGGCATGTGTTTTGTTTTCTAAATCCACAGCTCGATAATCATGAAATCAAACCCGGCAAGCACCTGAAAGTTAACATTAGCGTTCCAAATCTACGACTTTTTGTTGGAAACATACCTAAGTCGAAAGGCAAAGAGGAGATCCTGGATGAATTTGGTAAATTAACAGGTAAAGTTGTTGATGAGAATTGAGTACACATAACCAATGCAGCAAACGATGGCCTGATTTAGTCTAAAGCGACCATCCTTGCTGGGGTTTTTTCCCCCCTTAGATTTCCTCCCTTATCCTCCCCACGTCAGTTTTCCCCTCCGCTTCCCATCCCTTTCCGGCAAGAGGCATACACCCTCTTCCTTCCCGTATAATTGCGATTCCGTTTCGTCATTCTATTGCAGCTCAATGATTTCGAAATTCGAAAAGGCAAAAAGATTGGTGTAACCGTTTCTTATAACAATCACCGCTTATTTGTGGGGAATATACCAAAGAACCGTGACAGGGATGATCTTTTTGAGGAATTTGCAAAACATGCACGTAAGTTGGAATGCTGTTCCCCCTGCATATCGTTTTGTCTAAAAAACAAAAATTTCACCGAGCCTTTCCAAAAAAAAAAAAAAAATTTTTTTTTGCTTCCCAATTTCCTCTTCGGAATCGCATGTGGGGGTCCAACTTAGTTCGTTTTATTTTTGGCTTTATTATTTCTGTGTTGAGGCCGGGAGTTATATCACTAAGGGGCATAAGCATTTCCATCGTGATCTTTTTTTCATCAATGGGTGGACCAAATAAGAATAACCTCCCGCTCATGAACCTCTCAATCGTTTGAGAATGCCATATTTTCTGAAATCTTCGAAATATCTGCACTCCTAGATTTCGATCCCGGCCAGTCTCGTAGAAATAGTAAGCCTTTGTGAAATACCTAATCTGCAACTTTTTTTTTTAACCTCATCCCCAGCATGTAAATGTTGTGAGCTTACCATACAAGTTCCATCGTTCAAATAAATGTGTTCTACTTGACTATTTTTGAAAGAGAAATTTAAATTCGGAATGGATCTTAATCCTGGGTCAGCTTAATACGACACACACACGCATTAAAATTATGTAAATTAAACCTTTAACACGCAATAGGCGAAATAATCTCGTCAGTGATCAAAATCCATCAAGCATGTGGTAGTATTCACTACTGAGGTTCACCATATTCTCTGTCTACTAATTGGGTTTTCTTATGGTAGCACATGTAGGCGGTTCTAGGGGTGGGTGGATTTTTTTGGTTCTCTTGTACAACATTTTTTATCGTTGGTGGATCTGCCAATCGTCCAAAAACGTAAAGTGGAACAGTGAACTTGCCCTTCTTGGTTGGACGACTTGTGGTGATTTGTGGAATTGTTTTTCTTGAATAGCTGGGTTGACTGAAGTCATCATCTACAGTTCGCCGGACGACAAGAAGAAGAACAGGGGCTTCTGCTTCCTCGAGTATGAGTCCCACAAAGCGGCTTCCCTCGCGAAACGGCGCTTGGGCACGGGGCGGATAAAGGTGTGGGGCTGTGACATCATCGTTGACTGGGCTGACCCTCAAGAGGAGCCTGACTCGGAAACAATGTCCAAAGTAAGTTCCCGATTGAGACTTTCTTTTACTCAAAACGGAAAGCTGACAGAATCATCGTCAAACTATCGTTAATAAGATTAACTCCAGCTTCTCCTGAATACTCTTTCCAGGTCAAAGTACTCTACGTTCGGAACCTCACTCAAGACTGCTCCGAGGAGAAGCTGAAAGAGGCATTTGAAGCGTACGGGAAAGTGGATCGAGTCAAGAAAATCAAAGACTACGCGTTCATCCATTTCGACGAGAGGGACCACGCTGTCAACGTAAGTTTTGGATCATTATTCTTGGAATAATATACCCATGTAATCGCGACTGACGTTGAAAATTCTGATTGGTCTCAAAATTTGGCGTTAAACTTTCAAGATGGCTCCAAAAACGAAATGTCCGTCCGCCGTCCGAGCCGTTTTGGGTAGTAGGAATTATTTAAAAAATCTGAAATTTTGAAAAAATACTTGGTTTGCCATCTAGTTGTGCCCGCAAGGTTTTCAGCCCGATCGCCCAAACCCGTGGGGCGCTATGGGGCTACTGGAGGGGGTTTTTGAAGGCTTTTGGCTATGGGATCGAGTTAGGTGTCGTTTTCGAAGTATTTTTGGACGTAGAATCCATTTTTGGGGGTCCCGGAACGATCTGATTTCACTGTGGCGATCTATGGGGTTAAAAATGGGATTTTTGAAGGATCCCAGGAAGTTAAATATTTTTCAAGTAAAAAATTGAGAATTTTCGAAAAAAAATTTTTGAAAAAAAAAAAAATCTTTTTTGAAATAAAAATCCAAAAAAAAAAATTGTATTTTTATCATTGATAGAATTAAATTTCTGCACAAGCAACCTATATCAAAGAATAATAAACCCTTGTGTAAAATTTGCAGCTTTTTTTTTTTTAATCTGAAATTTTGACAAAATACTTTGTTTACCATCTAGTTGTGGCCCCAAGGTTTTCAGCCCGATCGCCCAAACCCGTGGGGCGCTAAAATGGGGCTACGGGAGGTTTTTTGAAGGTTTTTAGCTATGGGATCGAGTTAGGTGTCGTTTTCGAAGTATTTTTGGACGTAGAATCCATTTTTGGGGGTCCCAGAACGATCCGATGTCACCTATGAGGCTACGAATGGGATTTTGTACGGATCCCAGGAAGTCAAATAAGGTGACGTTTTCCGAGTAATTTTGGACGCATAATCCATTTTTCGAGGTCCCACATCTGCCCAAACATTGGACAAAAAAAACGTTGTTTTTTTTTTTTCAAAACTACTTTCTTAATGCCACAGAAAATTAATTTAAATTTTTGCACAATGGGCTCCTTGAGTTCATCATTTCTGTCAACTTATTCGGACCCCCCCCCCCCCCCCCTCCCCCTAATGATTAGTTCGAAAATCTGCGTAATTACGTGCAGAACTGTTAGAAATGTTGAACTGAAAGCGGAAGCGTCGAGTTAGTTGGGCACGGAGCCGCCAGAACGTTGAATTCGGCATTTATTCGTAATAAATTTGAATGGAATCGGAGTAAAAACACTCGGCCCGGGTCGATTTTCGAATAACCATCTTTGATGATAACCTCAATGCTCTTTTTTTGAATCACCTCTGATGACTTCCCCGATTCTCAATTTTCAGGGTTGGCTTTTCGCGTAGCAAAGTTGTCTAACTTGCCAATCAAAAGATGACGAACCGGCTCACGTCATTTACCCCCTCCAGACCTCGGAATTCAAATATATTTTTCCTAAGGCCCTATAAATAATAGAGACGGTTTTTCTGCAATGTTGATCTATTTTCGTAACTTTTGAAGCACAACCTTTTTCAGAATTTTTTTAAAAAAGTAAACCATTCAAAGCGGTAACATTCATAAGCGCCAGAGGGGGTCGAAAACCATAAGAAAGCGCCACCCTCCCGAAAATCACTAATACGAGGACCGATCATAAGCGTCACTTCCTTTTCCAGCCCCTAATGCCCACACGTTACGAAAGCGTCGTGTTTATAAGCCGCTGTACGATTCGTAAGCGCCACATGGGGCAAAAGAGGGGAAAAAGGGAAAAGAGATGCTTGCAGGACTCACCTGAACGTTCATGGTGGAAGACGAACTTTCCGGCCCATTCGTCGTCTTGGGTTTCGAAGCATCGGGGGTGTCAGCCCACAAGTGCCCCTTGGTGGGCAGCCAATTCAAAATCAAATAACCAAGGACGGTAGGAGAAGAAAGTCAGTGCACATAACACTGGCATGGACTGTATAGAGTTGGCTAAAAAACCTCTCTGGGTTGTGGACAAATTATTATTGATGCCATTAAAGGGCACGGAGCACTGATGGCCGAGGATTCACTGATATCACTGAAATGTGTGGATCGACCTTAACTGGCCTCGACAAGCTTCGCTTCAGTGACATACGTTTGGCCATCTTTGCCCTCTCGTTCACTGTTTTCCTTTTTTCCCTGCTTTTGGTTTATTATTCTTGGAATAATACACCTATGTTTTCGCGACGGGGGTCGACGACTCCGATCGGGCTCAAAATTTGACATTATCCGTTTCAAGAGGTCTACATTCTAAATCCAAAATGTCCGTCCGCCGTACGCCGTCCGCCGTCCAGGCCGTTTTGGGCAATAGGAATTTTTTAAAAAATCTGAAATTTTGACAAAATACTTGGTTTACCATCTAGTTGTGCCCGCAAGGTTTTCAGTCCGATCGCCCAAACCCGTGGGGCGCTATGGGGCTATAATGGGGCTACAGGAGGGTTTTTTTTTAAGGCTTTTAGCTATGGGATCGAGTTAGGTGTCGTTTTCGAAGTATTTTTGGACGTAGAATCCATTTTTCGGGGTCCCGGAACGATTCGATTTCACTGGGGCGATCTTTAGGGCTTTCATGGGGCTAAAAATGGGATTTTTGAAGGATTCCAGGATGTTAAATATTTTTCGAGTAAAAAATACACATTTTTGAAGAAAAAAATCCAAAAAAAAAATTTTTTAAGATAAAAATCAAAAAAAAAAATTTTTTTAAATTTTTTCATTGACAGAATTAAATTTCTGCACAAGTAACGTATATCAAAGAATAATAAACCCTTGTGTAAAATTTGCAGCGTTTTTTCCTCCACCTGGCGCTTTTGTGCCTCGGACCAGGACTTGGCGCTTATGAATGGTTCGCAAATGAGTGTCCTGAGCAGACCTGGCGCTTATGAACGGAGCTATTAGGGGATTAAACCGACTTGGCACTTATGAATGACACCCATTCAAAGAGCTCATTAGCCTTTACCAAATCAAATAATAATAAGCGTTTTTGTCTTCCCATTCTGCTTCACATTGATTGATTCTAATATACAACATGAAATGAATATACAACAATAATGAGTTCTCTATTGGTGTAGGCCATGGAAGGACTGAACGGGAAGGACATGGGAGGATCCAACATCGAAGTTTCTCTCGCCAAGCCGCCATCAGACAAGAAGAAGAAAGAAGAGATCCTGCGAGCTCGAGAACGTCGAATGATGCAAATGATGCAGCTGAGAGGAGGCGGGTAAGGGATTTGGATTATTTTTACCAATTGAGAGAAATATTCGTGACCTGCTTGGCTCGATGAATCGAATGTGTTCCCTGAGGCTACTCTGGTTTTTACTTTCCTATCGGCGAAAATTTAATTGCGCTTAGCGCTCCTTACTTCCAAAGGTGAGAGGAATGTTGATAAGCTCGAAGGAACAGGGAGAGGAAGATTTTCACTGCTTAATCGAATCTTAAAAAGTGGGGGAGCGCTTGCTCATTCCACGTCAAAACTACCAGATCTAAAAGACCCCTACTTACCGAGAATGAAGAACCAGGCAATCCTCGGAGGAAGGAAAGGAGTTTTCACTTGTTGGCGTCCACGGTTTTGGATTGAGGCCGATGCTACTGCGATCTGCTGGTAGTCATTTGTGTGATATAAATATCGCAAATTTGTCAAACCCATCTCTCACGGGTAGGGAAGGGTAGTTTGGGCTCCCGTGCTTGGTGACTGCTCCAATTTTTATCGAGTTCGGCTTGTCCAAACCTTCGGTAAACCCTACTTCCGCCTAGATTGAAAATGAGTAATTCTGACAAAGTCCAAAGTACCAGCCGTCATAACCTAAGCTTGAAAAATGTTGTGGGGATATTGCATAGCATGGCAGCCGATCAAACATTAACCACGTATGATTCAATGATTCAGCCTACTACCACCATTCATGATTCAATTAATAAAATACGCAATTCTCTACAACTTTAAAAAAAATTATGCCATTTCCAATGGTTAATGAAAATTCTCATCCTATCAACTACGCACCAAAATCTTCTATTTACTCATTTATTTATTTAGTCAAAATTTGTGAAAAAGAAGAATAATATCCTCGTTTTTTTACCACAAACTGCTTTAATGACGACATACAGTAACTGTACACAAATAATGTTTGTGTGTCAGGCCAATGGGCTCCTTCTCAAATGATTAGTTCGAAAATCCGTGAAGTGACGTGCAGAACTGTTAGAAATGTTGGGGATTTTGAACTGAAAGCGGAGGGCCCGTGACATCACACCTCGCCTTGCTAGGCATCGATTAGTTGGGCACGGAGCCGCCAGAGCGCTGAATAATAAATTTGAACGGAATCGGAATAAAAACACTCGGCCTGGGTCGATTTTCGAATGACCTTTGATGATAATCTCGATGCTCCACTTTTGAATGACCTTTGATGATTACCTGATTCTTGATTTTCAATGAGCTATATAAGCATTTTTTTCTGTTTATTATAATTGAAAGCTAGTTCCATGAAATGACTAATAACGCCCTGATACCGCAAAAAAAGTCCCGATTTATCCTTCAGGACCTTAAAGAAGTTGGAAGGTTTGAAACCGAAAGGACGGCAAATGATTTACCGTCCCGAACCCGAAAGCAGACCTGACTACAGTTTTCAAATATCTGTAGAAACCGACTGTAACTAACGGAATAACCTAATCGGACATCCCATAAACAATCAGCCATCTTGAAGGGAGGTTCAGATTAGCCAACCTTCGCGGACATGAAATCTGTACATTCGATGCCAGCGTCCATGGCGGCGTTGTGTTGTACTTCTTTCAGAAGGTCAATCTTACCGCCAAAAGTTCAAACGCTGATTCTTTTCATACTCTCTCCTGATTTCCGTAGAAGATTAAAAATTGTGCAGGCGGTATAAAAACAAGTATTTTACTCTGCAGATTGGGATTCGGCTGAAAAAACTGCGATTTTCAACCGTCCTTATATAGCTCACTTGTCCTGGGAAATTGAAAGCGGCAAGATAGACTGGGACATGGTTTTTAAATGGCGAGATGGACAGGCAAATTTCATGGGGTTTTGGCAACTTCGGGTGAATTGAATCGCGCACATAGTGCTCCCCATCGTTCCCCTGACTCATCAGTGGAAATCTTTGGTTGAAGTTGTTCTTACGTGCCTGAAATGAAGCAATACAAAGTCGAAGTTCCCTCTCGTTTTTGCCTTTCAAGGCGAGACTCCATCCAATTAACTATAGTCTGTCTGCAATGACGTAAGGCTCCAACCCTGATCCTAGCGGCCGGCGAGAGAAACAAAAAACGGGGGAATTTCCCCATTTGAGACATTTTTCGGGTGATTTTATCCCTTTGAAGCGGCACACCTGGGAGTCGTTTCTCCCCGCAATCCAAGCGCCTTTTCAGCAGGTTAACCTATCGATTTCACTGATGTTTACTCTTTACTATATTTCGAATATGAAATATTGTCATCGCAATGAGGTCGGGAAGAATAGAATTTCCTTAAACTACTCTTACCTTGAAATCAGACCATCATAATATCAGAAAATTACTAAGGAAAAGGAAAGGCTGGCCGGATTTTTTTTAGGTCACACAAATAGTTGTAGGCGTTGAACACAATCTCACGGGCTTGCCTACGAAGGACTATCTTCTTCAAAGTCCCCAAAGTTGCCGATTGGCGATCCATTTTCACGACTGGACCGAAATTTACGACCTGCACGAAAAAAAAAAAAAAAAAAAAAAAAATGCGTCGCCAAACGCGGACGGACGTAAACAACGCGGACGGACGCCAACAACTGGAGGGGAGCCAATGTTACCACCACACCGCCCCAAATTCCCGATTTCTGGTCGTAGGGTCAGGCGCTAGGGAGCTGGTTCGGAGCCCAACATCATTGCAGGCAGACTATAGTAACAACGGCTTGGAAAGTAACGATTACCCACCCTTATCACAAAACCTGAGCTGTTTGAACTGAAAAAAAAATGAAGAGCTGTGAGGCAGCGTCACTGAGGACAGAAAAGAATTTCCCGATGGAAAATGTTGGCGACCCAAAAGACTAACCAAACGGCAGCTCATCCTGGCGGAATGCTTGTGGACACTCAGAAATGACTACCAGCAGGCGTTAAGCGCGCACTGGACGCCATCCTATCCAGTCAAAACTCCTTTCTTCCCCCATGCGGACACTCCTTAATTACAATGGTTTTTTGTTTTCTTCTCTAGATTCTCTCCGCAACATCCTAGCATGATGGGGGGTCCCATGCCCAGAGGAGGACCAATGCCTCGAGGTTCGTCCAGCACTATGCGATCCATGGGTCGGGGTGACTATGGTAAGTCGAAGCAACGAGTCTTTTTACTTTCTCTGAAAGAAGAATCATGGCATGTAAAAAATTCTTTCATCAGCTTAGCTTACAACATGACTAACTAAATGAGTTCCAACTTGAGCGCTGAGCTCATTGCAGGCTACGGAATAATATGCTGATGAATGAAATACTCGAAAGGGCTAAAGTGTTACTCGGTTCAGCTCATCAAAGAAATGATGAAGAGTCACTCACTAAAATATGCATGCCTCATTTAGTTGACTAGTAGGACTTCCCAAGCAAGGTGATAGGGGGCGCAGTAGTTCCATTTAAAAGTTGGTTCTTGATGGTGTAAGGATGACGTAGGTATTCTCCAAAAAGTAACTGCACGTGCAAGTATAATGCAATTAATCTCCTAAATCTTTGGCATCTCATTTTCCTATTTCACAGCATGTAGTCACAAAGCAAAATCCTTTACATAATTCATTGACGGATTTTTTTTCTCCTCTATGATTGGTACCCGTATATTTGTGATCCCTCGACAACGTTACCAATCAATTTTTTGTTTTTCTGGATGGATTTTTTTTTCAAAATTTATCGGTATGAATGATATTTTCGGCCGTACATTTTAAATGCTGCATTAAGTCGAAACGAGGTAAGTATGCGTAGAACTAGTTTTGTATAATGCATTTTTCAACGTGTGGCCGTCCAGCAGTTTTTTTTTTTTGTCTCGATTCGGTCTGGCCATTCACAGCGTTAGGGTATTTCCTATTCGGTTGACGAAGCTCACGTTACTGAATCGGTCAAGTGGTTGGTTGTGAAAGAGTGTTGGTGCTAACTGGCTCGGTATATTGGCGTGACTTGTGTCGATAGGTTTCTACAGGCATCTTTGATAGGGATCTTACCGGAGGAGTTGACTTCTGATGATGTAAGATGCAGGGCTGGTTTCGTCTAATTGAGTCGTCCATTTCCAAAAGCCTCACTTTCCATCTTTGAGATATTCGTGAAAAACTGTTATGGTATTTCAGAATGGATGTTTTCAGCCAATTTTCTTCTAATTTTCTTTATAAAATTACTTTTCATTTAGAATATATTTTGAAAATCTCTCACCTATACTTTTTTTTTTTAATTCACTTGAAAGGTTGGACAAAGTGGGTTTTGGAACAGTATACTTCGGGCTAAGTGGAATTTGAATGCAAATCACACCCGTTCGCTGATGACATTGTATCTTTGTCAGATTTTTGATAAGTACAAATATATAAGTGAACAAAAAGTATGTACTTGTTTTAGGTAGGTTCTTGTATTGTAATATTTCCTAGCAAGTATCGATAGGTATCTTCAAGCTAAAAAATGTTGAAATCACTGTGCCTTAACAGTAACTGTTAAGAGACTTACGAAGCTATCAAGTCTTCATTTTAATTGTTCGGCGATTTTTATTAGGTATATCATAAGGATTGTCCTGAAAGTCTGATTTGCCTTTCTTGGTCTTCTTCTTCCTCTTCTTTGGGTGCCAGACCAGCGTAATCCGGCGTCGCACAGTGTTCCAGAACCCCCGAAAACGTGATCAAACTCCTAGCGACTTTAATTATTTTACTTTTGCTTTCAAAATGAGTAGGTCTTATGTTTTTGAGTGCGCAGATTCCAAAAATCATGTTTTTATTCACTTTTGAGACCCAGAAATGGTCAAAAATTGACATTTGTCGGCTTTTTGGTTGTTTCAAGCGTTCAAAATCTTTCAAAAATGACATTTTTCGCTTTCAAAAGCTTTCAAAAATGACATTTTTCGGCTTTTTGGGTGTTTCAAGAACTGTAGAATAAAGGATGAAATTTTCAAATCTGTAGAAAAATATGAAAAAATTGAGTTTCGATCACGTTTTCGGGGGTTCTGGACCACTGTGCGTCGGCGACCTCTCGCTACTAAAACGTTACTATAGGTCTCCCATAAGAATAATGCGCTCCAACACTGCATTCTGATGGCAGAAATCAAACTAATCTTCCCACGAAATCAAACGAAATTTTCCCGGTGCCTCTTGATTTTCCCTTCCTAGAGGCAGAACTTCTCTTCTACTTCCCTCAAACGAGGGTTTTTTAATTGAAAACTTTTGAATTTCTCATGATTGAATAGAACCTAACGACTTTTTATTTTAGTTTTGCTGTTGTGCAGATATTAGGAAAAATTAGGAATACCTCAAAATTTAAACAACAGTAACATCGTGAACGTTCACTTAATTCTGTTCTTCCTCCTGCCTGGCGATGAACGTAGACAATTTCCTTCGCCTGACTCCTCAATTCCTTCTTTTACACCAACGTCTGTATTAGAAAGAATTAGGAATACCAAAACTACACAACCGGGAGACGTAAATAAAACGGCGAGCAAGCTGAGACAATGTTGCCAACCCAAAAAACCTGAAGTCCCTTCGCTCGTCCTCGCTCAGGATGCCATATCGGCGTTTCCTTTTGCGGCCACCAGACTGCAGTGTCGGAGCGCAATATTCTTGTGGGAGACCTATATTTCTTTTGAACGTTTTGACTGGACAGAAGTAGTAGGGTCCTACTGTTTAACGCCGGCTCCGAACGGTAAAATTTGCCTTACTACTTCTGTAATAACACGTGAGAGGTTTACCAGGGCAAGGTACTCACGGTGGGTTGCCATTGCCTTCCGAGAGGTGATTATCAGTATAGGAAGATCTCGAGTGGCTGATGTGATCGAACCAGCAACCGTTGACTCACCAGTCCGACGCTCAAATTGCTCCCCGAAAAAGTGAAACCGCGTCCGATAAAAAATGGAGGTTGATCCCGGTGGAACGAACAGAACGGGGTTCGGGGATTGCTCCCCCTCGGGTTGTAATTTCCTGACCAGTTTTAGTGCAGTTTTGGGAAACAAAAAAGGATTTTACGTCCAAAATAACGTGGAACAGGAATCCACATTCGACCTCCAGTCGTCCTTCAAAAGCCTCATACAGAGGGAGCAGGGTCCTGGGGAATCAGGACTGAATCAAGGACACTGCTGCTGGCATCAAGGCGAGGGCAGAAGGTGTCTTCTACCTGGACTGCCTCAACACTCAGCGCACAGTGGGGCCGATGACCCATATTCGCGGTCAAAACCTCTTAGAGCAATGGTGGTGAACGAGTATAAATCTATTCAGAAATAATGAAAAGAGGTAAATTTGCAAGAATCAATTGAATAAATATTTTATTGAAAAATGACTAAATACCGCAAACAAGTATAAGCGCCAGTGCTAGGGGAAAAACGTGTAAAAGCGCCACCCTCGTTTTCAGCCTCCCCTAACTAGTAGTTGTAGAAGCGCCACCTCCAGTCAGAATTCCCTAAAACTGTTATTCGTAAAAGCGCCAGCACCTACGCGCTCCAATATAAGTTCCACAAAATTTTTAGAATATATTTATAATATTCTAAAAATGCACCAAGTTTCGGTTCAGCCGGCACAGATGATATTATGTCCAAAAACGCGTCTTCTACATCATATGGCGGCAAAAAGGCTAGACCAAAGAAAAGTTTCAGGAATCTGCCAACCTCGTTATGCTCGTTATAGTCAGGAGCGAGGCCCAAAGATTGCACTTTCCGAAATAATGCCTGGCCAAAATAGAAAAAACAACACGAAACGACGGCATTCGGGAAAATGCGTTGGAACCCCTGGTGCGCTGCCAGTTCAAAATCAAACAGACACTGAGAGGGGAGCAGTAAAAGTCCATGTTGAGCCCATAATTTTACCAGAAATGTCCATAGTGCAGCGTAGCAGTCAGCAGATTTGGGCGGTAGGAAGCTGAATGCTAGTGGGACATAACACTTGTTCGCGAGAGCATGTATGGTGTACAGCTGGCTAAAGTGCTTCGGACATACGTAAAAAGTTCCATCGGCTAAAAGTACACGTTGTTTGCAAAACTCGCACTGAGGAGGGACCTGGCGCTTCTACAACTCCCGCGAAATGACCTCTGAGAGAGGACCTGGCGCTTTTGCATGATCATTAAAAACAGGAAAAAAGGTATTGGCGCTTATCCACGGTAGCCCTAAATATCGACCAGTAAAAATAAAGAAAGTAAAAAACCGCCGCAAAAAATGAATGAAAACTAAGGGATTAAAATCGAATTTATAGGAAAAATGTATTTAACAGTATGTAAATCTAGTATAATATACTAGATTTACATACTGTTAAATACATATTATTCAATTCAATTCTTTCTTTTGGTTTATTATTCTTGGAATAATACACCTATGTTTTCGCGACGCGAGTCGACGACTCCGATCGGGCTCAAAATTTGACATTATCCGTTTCAAGTGGTCTACATTCTAAATCCGAAATGTCCGTCCGCCGTCCAGGCCGTTTTGGGCAGTAGGAATTTTTTTAAAAATCTGAAATTTTGACAAAATACTTGGTTTACCATCTAGTTGTGCCCGCAAGTTTTTCAGTCCGATCGCCCAAACCCTTGGGGCGCTATGGGGCTATAATGGGGCTACGGGAGGGGTGTTTTGAAGGCTTTGAGCTATGGGATCGAGTTAGGTGTCGTTTTCGAAGTATTTTTGGACGTAGAATCCATTTTTTGGGGTCCCGGAACGATCCGATTTCACTGGGACGATCTTTAGGGCTTTCATGGTGCTAAAAATGGGATTTTTGAAGGATCCCAGGATGTTAAATATTTTTCGAGTAAAAAATAAAGAATTTTTGAAAAAGAAACATTTTTGAAAAAAAAAATAATAAAAAAAATTTTTTTTCAGATTAAAATCCAAAAAAAAAAAATTTTTTTTAAATTTTTTCATTGACAGAATTAAATTTCTGCACAAGTAACGTATATCAAAGAATAATAAACCCTTGTGTAAAATTTGCAGCGTTTTTTCAATTTTTTTCAATTTTTGTAATTTTCTTTTTTTCAAAATGGGGCAACTTCGGGCAATTTTTTTTTCACCCACAGTTTTACAGATAGTTCCCCATGCAGACTATGCAAAAATCACGATTCTAATGCGTTCTAGTCAAAAGTAACGCACTATAGTTGGAGAAATAATTTTTTTTAAATCACGAAAAATGTATATTATTCTAAAATTGTAAAGGAATACTGACTTTAATGGATTGATAACATAGCTGTTCATACCTTGTTGAGGAAAATTTGAAGCAGATTCGAAATCGGCTGACATTTTGCCGAAGAGGAACGTCTGGTCTTCAGTGGCTGAAACTTGCGATCCGGAGTCAACCGTCGATTATAAGTGACTAATGGTCTATTTACCTCTTCACTTCGGCTCTTTCCGTCTGAATCGTATTTGTTTGGGTGCTTGAGGACAGTTTTATCTCCATTTCAATTCGTTCCTTTGAACTTTGGCCTGGGGGGTTTTGACCGCGAATATGGGCCCCACTGTGCAGCGTCTGCACTGCAGACCCAGAGGGAATCCTCAACAGATCAATGGCTATCCCTGCGAAAGCTCACCTGGCCCACCAATATTCCGCAGACGAGCGACATGCCTTAGCAATTGTTGGTAGCATACCAGTGCGATGTCTTCCTCTCTGTCAACACCAGGGAACCGCCACGATCCGTCCTCTTGATCACTGGAGTCAGTGCGTTGGTTGTACTGGAATAACTTCAAGAATAAAAGAGATTCGCGAAAGGGACTTTTGTTTTCCCTTCTCGCGTCATCTTACCACAAATCCCTTCTTCCTCACCTGATCAACTACTATTGTCAAGCCCACACAAAACCTCACGTTATCAGGAGGAATCGCCGAAAGTTGTAGTGGGAGCAGTTGACAAACCGGGATCAATCGCAGTGTTTTCCCAGCAGGCGGGAGCAATCGCCGGATCCCCGCTCAAACCACTGAGCCACTTATGTGCCACCTTCTTGGTCTAATACAACAGATTCGCTGTCTGCAGTTCATCATCTTCAGAATTTTCTTCTTGGATATCATAAGGTTACTCTTCCCTAATCGAATTATTTGCCGGTTCAGGGATTAAGGTTTTGTTTTTGTATTATTCGAGCTCCAGGAGGTAGATTTGTAGATTTGTAGCTTTGTATACGGGGTTGCTCAGGAGGGGGGTTTGGGAAGGCCCCCAGCGCGGAAGCCTATGGGCTTATTGTGCTTTACCTGAGCGCCCTAGTTCTAGTCCAGGATATCTATTCCCCTTATTAGGGTTTTTAGATTCTTGACTAGGTGGTAGCGAGGGAATGTCGTCATGGGGGGTAAGTTCCCCAAAGAGGGTAAATCTGCGGTGTGAGAGTGCAGGGCACTCAAAGATGATGTGTGTGGCTGTTTCAATATCCTCCTCACACAGCCTGGGGTTGATGGTTGTGTTATCCCTATGCGAGGGGGGTAAAGCCGGTTATCAAACCAATCTTCTGAGTTCCCCGCGGTTCAGCCTGAGTAGCTCATCTGCAGTCTTGGTGTTGAATTGTGCCACCATGCGCTTGCTGTGAGCTTGACCTTCGAGGAGTTGCCGTCTTTTGACGGTTTGTGATGACGTCCACCTGTTGATGGCGCCTCTGAAGGAGGGTTTGTGGTTACTGCTGGCTCCGGGCCGATGAAGGGGGTCTGAGAGCCCTCCCTGGCCAGAGTGTCAGCATGTTCGTTGCCTGGAATACCTCTATGCCCTGGCACCCACTCCAGGGAGAGCCTGTTGCTCCAGGAGGTAGGTAGGCATGAATTCAAAACCCACCATATCTCGTGTCATTCATTAGCTTTGCCTCCAGCGATGAAAAGATTACCAAAGTTCGAAAAACTAATAAAAAACTGAACGAAATGAACACAGTGGAATTATGAAACACAGTGATGGGTGCTCAACAGTGTGGATAAAGTGGGTTTGGAAACAGTAGAAATGATATGAACGGCAACACGACTCTTCAGAGCCTTTTGGGAGGGACACATTCGCTTCGTCACCTTCGATTTAATTTATCGATTTAAATTAAATCGAAGGTGACGAAGCGAATCGATAGTTCTCGAATTTTCCAAAAATTGGACTAAGTGGCTTTTGGAACTGGACGTCACAATAATTGTGACGTATAATTATTATACTGCCGTCCTAAGAATAGATCCCGTATCTGCATTTTTGGTCGAATTGACTTAAAGGTTTCTAGCAGTTTAGGGGGGTGATTTCTATCGATTTTCCCAGTTCGTCGTATCTGCACAGGAAATGCCTCAAAAACGGCATCCGGTTATCGAGTCGAGTTTTTTTTTTGGGAATTTACTAATGAAAAACACGTATAGGCCCTTTTCCTAAAGGTGAAAGTCGTATCTGGACGTAAACATGTCATTATTTCCAAGTAACGTAAGAATTAATGCACTACGAGAGCCCAGATACGAGTTTTGTTCCTTTTAAGGCTCCTACTATCAGATACGATTCCTGATTTACGGGTTTTCACCCTATTATTTCAGACATACGATTTTGGTTTATTCCCCAGCAGCCGCAAGACATCTTCCTCATACTGATAATCACCTTTCGGAAGGCAATGGCAACCCACCGAAAGTATTCTGCCGTGGAAAACCCCTCAAATTTGCCGTTCGGAACCGGCGTTAAGCAGTAGGTCCCTACTACTTCTGTATTAGCTGGTCAACACGCTCAACAGATGTTAGTAGCGAGAGGTCGCCAACGCCCGATTACGGGTATGGCACCCAAAGAAGAAGAAGATTCTTGGAATAATACACCTATGTTTTCGCGACGGGGGTCGACGACTCCGATCGGGCTCAAAATTTGACATTATCCGTTTCAAGAGGTCTACATTCTAAATCCGAAATGTCCGTCCGCCGTACGCCGTCCAGGCCGTTTTGGGCAGTAGGAATTTTTTTTTAAATCTGAAATTTCGACAAAATACTTGGTTTACCATCTAGTTGTGCCCGCAAGGTTTTCAGTCCGATCGCCCAAACCCGTGGGGCGCTATGGGGCTAAAATGGGGCTATGGGAGGGTTTTTTGAAGGCTTTTAGCTATGGGATCGAGTTAGGTGTCGTTTTCGAAGTATTTTTGGACGTAGAATCCATTTTAGGGGGTCCCGGAACGATCCGATTTCACTGGGGCGATCTTTAGGGCTTTGATGGGGCTAAAAATGGGATTTTTTGAGGATCCCAGGATTTTAAATATTTTTCGAGTAAAAAATAAAAAATTTTGAAAAAAATGAATTTTTTTAAAATTTTTTCATTGACAGAAACAAATTTCTGCACAAGTAACGTATATCAAAGAATAATAAACCCTTGTGAAAAATTTGCAGCGTTTTTTGTTCTGGTAAACGGTGCAATACGGCTTACCAGATATTTGTGTTAACGGCCTTACGGTAAATTTACTAGTGCGAATCTAGTATCTGCCTCAGATACGATGTAAACCCTGTTTAAAATACAGATACGAGTTTTCCACTCACTTGAAGAGCTTCCTATTTGCTATAATATAGCAAATTTCATATTATTAAAAATCCGTATCTGCCCCATTGCTTGGTGGCAACTCTTATTTGCTCCAGATACGAATAATACACTAGGTAGTAGTCGGAAGATACGGTCTGAGAAATTGGGAAAATGATATGAATCTGAGCTTGATTTCCAGCAAACTTTGTTGTACGTCGTTTTTTTTTTCTATTTACGGCCAAAATTTTGGGTTTTCGTCCTC
The DNA here is from genome assembly GCA_955831195.1 of Pilophorus perplexus. Lineage (NCBI taxonomy): Eukaryota > Metazoa > Arthropoda > Insecta > Hemiptera > Miridae > Pilophorus > Pilophorus perplexus. The sequence goes on along the minus strand of OY037010.1, from coordinate 33,476,092 downwards.
TCCACGTTATTCAGCGAGAAATTTCCTATAAATTAGTGCCCTACGACAACACAACACCTAAGTCAATATCGAGAAATTTGTATTCAAAACCAAGAGTCGCTGTTTCCCAAAAGTCGAACTTCGTCAGATACGGGATCTATTCTTAGGACGGCAGTATAGGTGAGGGGTTCCGTGTATGGAATTCGCATCCTTGCCATGTTTGTCTGCATTTTCTTGTAACTGCCGTAACGTACTATCGTTTCGACCATGTTAAATTCCCCACTGCGGAAGGTCTTGGATGTTAGCGAATCAATGGTGGACTCGGTGGGCGCTTGAACTCAAATGCCGTATATCCGTAGTGCTGGAGCTCCAGCGATAGCCCGTTGACGCTGTTGGAAGCTTCCTTCCGATTTCACGTTTGCCTCGGACGCGATGGCAGCATGCGTTATGAGACAATTATTAGGGAAGACTCCGGAGCAATTCTCATTGAGAGAGAGGGAGGGAATCGGGTTATGATGGCATGGAATTTTCGTTGTGGATGGCCAGCCACTCGTCCCCTACCTGTCTAACCGTGTCCCGTTCCGTTGTCCCATTCCTTTTGGTGTTCTTGTACAAACCGTCTGCGGGGCGTGTTGCCCTCAATCGTCGAAAAATTTTCAATACCTCCGGCATGCCTTTCTTAGAAAAGTAGAACAGCCGTAGTTTTTTTTTTCTAAATTCATTTTTACTGCATTTATTCCATGTTCAAAAATGATGTTCTTCTTTTGCAGAAAACAAAATTTTACCGATGTTTGTTTAGGGTGGTAATGTTTTTTTGTAGATTACGCTTACGACTGTTATGGTTATGGCGATTACAGAGGGGGATATAGTGACCCCTATTATGACGACATTTACCGTTATGAAGATTATTATTACGATTACCCGCCGCCTCTTCCTCAAGCTCGTGGACGTGCAAGGCAACCACAGCCGGTGGGTTCACTAGCCTTTAAAAAATTTCTAGTTAATTAGTTGATCATAGTTAACTTTACTGTTTCCTTTTCTACTTGGTTTGTGGCACAACGGGGGCTAAATTATGTTCAGTGGTCAGTATTAACTCCGTGCCTCTCACCAAATAACTCATTCGCATCATATCTGAGTTGCTGTCGTTTTCACTAAAATTGAAGAAAATTTCCGGTTTCTGGCCATCAAAAAAAGACAATAAGGTTCTTCCCTTTGGAATTTGAAACTGCCCAACCGTAATCGTCAGCAAAACGCGACCCATATTCGTGTTTTTTGTGTGTCTAACTCGGTTATTCATTCCTATTTATTTAGTTTTCACGGCTTAACATCCCTGAACCTCCCTCACCTCCCTTCCGCTCAGATGTGATGCCTGTGTAACTTGTGTTGTTGATCCTGAAAGTTTTTTTTAAAAAAAGGAGGAAAAATCGAAAACAGTTGCAGGGTTATCCAATTTCATAGGGGAGTCCAGCATTCATCACCAACCACGCCTACAAAACCACTGCAACTACCACTAACTTCCGAAAGCACTAGTCTTGCGTAATTGTCTTTCAATGTTTGATTTTTTAACCAACTCTTCACTTCTGTTTACCTTTTCCCCGTGCTCCTTTTTTTTAATTTTGACATGCCTAATGTTTTAAATTTGTTTGCTCTCGAATTTTGGTTTTGTTCTTGTTTTTAATAACATTTTGTTTTGCATAAGTTCTGCGAGAGGCTGCGTGTTTCTATGGATGAATCTACATATTTCGGAAATATGTAGAACCCTTATTGTTATAAGTACATTTTCATTTTCATTTTATTCATTTTTTGCTGTGCGTATTTCAAATTGTGTGCTAATCCTTTGCTTACTGTGTTTTTTTGCTTCAGGAATTTTAAAGCTTCATTTGCGCCAGTAGTTCGCTTATTAACGCTTGATTTTATTTTTTGCGGCTCAGCCAAAAATGCTTTTTGGGGCTTGGAAATCCCTTTTGTCAAGCTTTTTATACCTCACATTTGCTTCTAATTTGGATAACCCTGCTATTCGCTCCTTTATTGTTTTTGTAGAGTAGGATTTATTTTAAAATTGTGTCGCAAATTCATATTCAAAGTGCACAAAATTCAAAATTTTCCAAAGAAAATTGGTTGCAAAATTCGGTTCTTCGTCGGCGATTTTTAACTTTTTCGGTCGATCTTACAAAAAAAAAAAAAAAAATACATTTTTGAGTTGGCAGCACTTTTCGGCCAGTCAGGTTGCTATTTGTGCTATTTATGTGTTTGTTGCTTGTTGTTCTCTGTTTTGCCCAAGTAAGCCTTCATATATTTGATTGGAAACAATTTCAACTCATGTAGGGTATCATGGAAGCCGGTATGGAGAGAGGAGCAGCCAGTACGGGCCTGAATTCTGGGACCCAGGTTTGTTTATTCAATATATGATATTGTTTACGTGATTCGTGAATGGAAACCCTCATTTTTATTCGGAAACCTCCCCCCCCCCATTTTCGGCAAATAGCAACTGACGTTGTGAACGTATTCATTCCACGGCTTCAAAATTTACTTCAATTTGTTTTGCGCCAACTCAAAATTGTGTTTTGTGGTGATGTGTGTATTCAAAATTTATGTTCGGAGTCTAAATTGTTCAACTTTTATGTCGATTGGCACTTTTGAAAAAAAAAAGGTTGATATTGATGGAAACGAAATTCGAAACGAAAAAAAATCAAGTCGGTTTCAATTTGCATTGTCACTTGATGAGGGAGTGATGAACCAACCTGAATATTGTCGTCAAATAATAATCGTGCAATGATGTTCTGGTGACATGTAGGGGTTTTATAGTTAGTTGGGCTACTTTCCGTTATTCATCGTAGGAATGTAAATATCAATTGTGTATCCTTACAATGATGATAGCGATGACGAGGCAGAGAGATGGTCGCCTCGAATGTTTTTCATGTTTGAGTGAGAAAGTTCTTTTCAAACCCAAGCTACGAACAGTCGATGTTTCCATCTTACTGTTGAATTTGTGGCATCTGAGTTAGGTACACGGGCTATTCACCCCTCAGACAACTTTCATTTCCTTGTTCCCTTCACGTAAACGATGTAAGAGCCCATTTGATAACTGCTCTACAAAAAAAAGAAGAAAAAAATTTCATGCTTCAATAGGTCTGATAGGGGTTTTTGAGGGTGCTGAATCTGAATCCGAGGTCCGTTTTGCCCCTAGACGCAGGGGTTCGGCTGTACAGTAACCAAATGTTCAAAAAACTTAATTTTCAACTTCATTATTTTACAACGAGCAGGTGCTATTCTTACAGGAAATTTGACGCTGAACACGCCCATATATAATAGTGCTTCCTTCGCGTGTTTTTTTTTTTTTTTTTTTTTTTTTTGCCGAAAAACTACCAAAAAACGTGGTTTTTCAACAATCTTGAAGATTTTTGTTCGCTATTCTGACGATTCTGCTAAACCTACAATACTAAGTCTTAGCCGAACCAACAAAATCTCGCCATATAATATACTTGGTACATTCCTGCGTCGAATGCGACCAACCGCATCTCGGTAAGTGCAATAGCCGATGTTTGGCGACAGTTTAAAGTTTCACCCAAACCGGCAAAAACACCAAAATCCCAGTTTTTGCCGAGGTGCGGTTGGTCGCATTCGACGTAGAAATGTAAGTATGGCGAAATTTTGATGGTTCGGCTAAGTATTGTAGGTTTTGCAGATTTCGTCAGAATAGCGACCAAAAATCTTCATGATTGATGAAAAAACCACGAGTGGAGCCCCACTAGTTAGTCGAATAACTACAGATATCGAATAAAGACAAAGGGAAGAAGAGAGTGCAAATATAGGTACAAGACGCGCGCCCCTTGGAAGCAGGCTACGTCCGCCACGGAGGCCCACCAGAGGGACGCTCGCAGTGGGGCGCTTAAGAGTATAATATATACTTATATTATAAGCTCCTCAGCGCCAAAGCACAGATCTTCATTCTACCGTTTCTAAAAGTTTGAGACAACTCTCTCCTTCCTTTATGTTACCTTCTCAAAAGTGTGCAGTCCTTTACCTTCTCACTAGTGATGGGAGAAGTCACTCCCCAAAAGGACTGGGACTGGATTCGCCCACTCCCGAGAAAGAGCGACTCCTTTTGACTCACTCGCTCCTTCGCTCCCCCCCCCCCCCCACCAAACCCTTTTCCCAGTTTGGTCAATAACTCAACTCCTAACATACCAGTTTCATTCCCCCTCAATCATTTATCGTCTCGTTTCGCTCTTTCGCTCGTTTTGGGCCAATAGGGATCATTCTTGTCAACTCCTCACACACCTACCTGCCCATCCAACTCCCCTCTTTATCAAAAATCGTTTTTTCTCGCTCTTTCGCTCGTTTTGGGCCAATAGAGATCATTGTTGACAACTCCTTCAACTCCCAAAATACCTGCCAGTCCCACTCCCCCCTAAATCACTAATTGTCTCGTTTCGCTCGTTTTGGGCCAATAGGGATCAATGTTAACAACTCCCTTGGCTCACAACATACCTGCCAGCCCCACTCCTCCCTCAATCACTAATTGTCTCGTTTCGCTCTTTCTCTCAGTTTGGGCCAATAGGGATCATTCTTAGCAACTCCTCACACACCTACCTGCCCATCCAACTCCCCTCTTTATCAAAAATCGTATTTTCTCGCTCTTTCGCTCGTTTTGGGCCAATAGGGATCAATGTTAACAACTCCCTTGGCTCACAACATGAAACGGCACCAAGAAAGGGTCAAGCGATATACCCTCCATTGTGATGCTGGGGATGGCGCTTGGTCCTTTTTACCTGTTGCGGTATGACCCCCGGGTTCGTTGAACCAGGAGTCATTCTCTGAACTACCGCTCCTCTAAGGGAGCGATTTGGCGAACCAACTCCCTGAAAAGAATCGCTCCTTAGGAGTCGCTCACTCTTTCGCTCCCCATCACTACTTCTCACCCTAGTAGGAAATTCTCCATAGGGCATTCTAAAACGGCTGGCTCCCCATAGCTGCGAGAGAGATCCGCCTCAAAATTCTGAACCTTGCAATAGATTAGCCTAAAACAGGTTGGCTCCTCATAGCTGCGAGATCCACCTCTACAGCGCTCATTTCTAATCAGAATAAATTCATTCCTCCAACTCTCCATTAGGCACTTTAATTTTAGGCTCAATTAGGTAAAGCTTGGCACTACACCGCGTTTTTTGGTTGTTTTTCGGCAAAAAACACATGAAGGAAGCATTTTAGACCCATCAACATGTATATGGGCGTGTTCAGCGTTAGATTTCGTTGTAAGTGTTTTGAACATTTGGGTACTGTACAGCGGAACCTCTGCGTCTAGGCGCGAAACGGAACTCGGATTCGGATTCAGCACCCTCAAAAACCCCCAGGACCACTTTCAGACCTCTTGAAACATGAGATCGATTTTTGTTGTTGTAGAGCAGTGTATTTTGCTCATCGTGGATTACTTGAATTTATTTCGTATTTGATTTTGAGAGGGAACTGGGGTGCCGTTTATACGTACTTACGAAAATGAGTTTCCTTGATTCAACCTTGATGTACAGCCTTCAATGTTTTGTCCTAAAAGTTGAACGGTTTAGATAGTATTTATCCGAAATTTAAACTCTTGTGAATTTTTTTTTCTTGAAAATTTGAATTTTCTCTCATTTTGCGTCTTGTTTTTGTAGGGTGGGCGTGGGCGTGGAGTGGCGGGTCGTGGGCGAACAGGTGGGGGTCGTGGGGCAGCGGGGGCGGGGGGGCCTCTGCCCCCCAGGGGGGCTCAACAGCAGGCTCTTCTGGGGGGCCCCAGCAGGGGTCCCGCCTCCGCTCAACGTGGCCTCCCACAAACCGCCCGTGGCTCTCAACGCGCCAGGCAAAGTTTACCAGGTTAGTGATTTCAAAATTTATTTTCCAAATTCACCCCTAAATTTTGTTTGGAACTGCCTTTCCCTTAAACCCCGATATTTTATTTTTAATTATCTTTGAATACTCTTTGAATCTTCTGTTCATTATTTTGTATGTAGCCTGCTCCATATTTCATTTCATCGTTCTGTAGTATAATTCCCCTGTTGTTATTGTGCATGGTTTTTATTCATACTTGTTTACTGCCACTGCTGATGCGTCAACTTCAAAGCTAAAAACCCTTCTGGCCTCTTTGAGTATGAAATTCAACCATTTTCGAGTTGTGTGAACTTCTATACTGCGGAACGAGCAAAATCTGCTCACGCGTGAATAATCCGTCACCATAGGTTGCAAGTATCTTCACCCCTGCCATCAAGTGACGATGTAGCAGACGCAGTTAACCTCAATGCATATCTTTTGCAACCCCGTAGCGACGTAGTGAACCTTATCATGTGGCACTAAGTTGAAACATTCAAGCAGTCGAGTAAGTAACTGACTCCTGAAGATCATGGGAATCTTTTGGTATCAGGGGTATGGATGTCAACTATGCTTTTTCAGATTTAATTTCCGTATAAGGCAGTCATAGGTGAGTTCGCAGAGCGAGTTCAGGCCGTTTGGGATTGAATGAGAACATCGGCTGCTCTGCGACAGACGCTCTTTAGTCTCATGAGGGAATCAGTTCTGGAAGTTCTGAAAACCCAGCGATGTAGGCCAGTATAATAGTGAATTAAGCTCAGAAAAATTCGGAGCAAGCTGGAATCCGATTAAATACCTTCAGTTGGTTCTGAGTTTGCACCACCACAGCAAGCTTTTTGTTTGGCAGCCGAAAAACCTCGAAATTTTCGGACTTTTTTTCAGTTTTTCGCGTATTACTCGAAAAATCTGAGTCCTACGAACAATGCCACGCTATAATGAAATGACTAAGACTAAATGACGCGTCGATTAAAAATAAGTTGAAAGTCGGTTTACTACAGCAGTTTTTAGGGGCAATAAAAAACACCTCGGGTGAAGGCACCAGTATCAGACACTATAAGCGGAGATTCTCAGGTTTCTTCATACTGCGAGGCGTGATTTCATCAAACATTTATCCGGGGGGGGGGGCATAATCAGGTGCCCCTACTTCTTGACAACTCACCAAGATGTGGAAACCGACGGAGTTTTTGTGGATTTTATATGGTTTTTTCAAAACCATGTTTTTGCACCAACACGGAGAAATTTGTATGGCGCCAGTATCAGACGCCCTCCAGGTCCAGAAACAGACATTTCAATCAAACGCCAAAAAAAATATCTTTTATTCAGTAAATTTTTATTTGACTACTAGGTAGGTTCCTATCTAGGTAAACGCTTTTCGTACAACAGTAGAAAAAAAATCTGCTTTCATAAGTAGAAAAAAAAAAAGCTCCTGTAGCTAGGAACTTCATAATAAACATCCCAAACCATGAGGCCTTAGATATCGGGCCAAAAGACAATACTATGACCCCCAAATTCATGAATACAGTCCCGATTTTGTAAAACAAATGATTGAATTAAACCAATGCCGAGTATCAGACATCTTTCAGTACCAGTATCAGACACCCCTGTAGTCTCAATCATTCAAGTCTCTATCATTAAAAATACACGAGAAAAACCACAAAATGCCAATGGGCTCCTTGAAAAGGTCGGAATTCATCATTTCTATCAACATATTCGGATTCAGCACCCTTTAAAACCCCCCTACACTAGTTTTTAGTTCGAAAATCTGCATAATTACGTGCAGAACTGTTTTAGAAATGTCGAAGATTTTGAACTGAAAGCGGAGGCGTCGAGTAGTTGGGCACTGAGCCGCCAGAGCGCTGAATAATAAATCTGAACGGAATTGGAATAAAACTCTAAGCCCGGGTCTATTTTTGAATAACCTTCTTTGATGATAACCTCAATGCTCAATTTTGAATGATCTTCTCTGATGACTACCCCAATTCTCAATTTTTGGGGTCGGCCTTTTGCGTTGCAAAGTTGGCTAACTTGCATAGATGCGAGAGAGAGCGGTCTCTCAGCCAATCAAAAGATGACGAAGCAGCCCACGTCATGTACCCCCTCCAGACCTCAGAATTCAAATATTATATTTTTCCTAAGGCTCTAGACATAATAGAGACGGATTTTCCGCAATGTTGAACCAGTTTCGTAAAATTTGAAGCACAACCTTTCCAGGAAAAAAAATTTAATAAATCATTCAAGGAGCTCATTGGTCGAAATGACCAGTATCAGACACCCCCTGTCTGAGTCTGAAACTGGCCCTTTTTCGAACCCAGTATCAGACACCCTCGGAAATCGGTCATAATGTTGTCATTCCGAACAAAATTTCGCAATCTAACAATACAGGACACTGATATGAATAATACAACCGAAAAAAAGGTAGATGGGAAGGGAAAAATAGGGCAAATATACTTACCATGAGAAAGTAGCTCACCTCTTAGCCACGTTGTCTGCTAACCTCACCGTCGGAAAACTGATGCGGAAGCGTCCTTGGACCACCAAACCGGCAATAACCTTCTCTGAGCTCGTAGTTTCACTAGAGTCCACTAGATAGATCTGCCTGCACCAAATGACCCTTGGAAAAGGCCTCAAAACCGTATAGAACTCCTATTATCTGACTTTGAAGTTGAAAGTGTCTGATACTGGACCAGTGTCTGAAACTGGTGCCTTCACCCTATTTTTTCATATTTCTTAAAAACTGCGTTACACCCATTTTAATAGCGCTGTATCTTGGAAACTTCAATTCTAATCCCCCCCCCCCCCCCCCCCACCCTTTATGTTGGAGAGAATGTATCTGTCAGTTCAAGAAGTATCTATTTCTGGAAAATGGTGCATAAAAATTCCAAAAATGGTCCTATTTTAAATTTGTTTTTGCTTTTTGAACTCACCGTTACATTCTCTCCAACATTTAGGGAGAGAAGGGATTAGAATTGAAGGTTCCAAGATACAGCGCTATTAAAATGGGAGTAACACAGGTTTTAACCCTTTTGCGACTGAGCCTTTGTGTTCAGTGAGCATGGCATGGACCCGTCTTGCCATAATATTATAATAACTAGCACTCAGACATATATCCGAAATTACCGTAGAGTGAACCGTTTCCCCGCCTCCTCCACCTTTCTAAGGTCCCTGGCACTACCTCTTTCCGAGGTCCCTGACAGCGTCCCGTTCCGAGGGCAACCGCGCGCCCGGATCTCAGGAAATCGTTCAAATTAAACTCTCCGTCTAAATTCGCTCATCGTCGGAACTCGTTGTTTCGGGATTTCGTATTGAAATTCGGATCTCTAGGTAGGATAGGGAGGAAATCCCATTTCGATCGGACCATTAACAACGAAGATACGAATAGTGGCACCAATTTGCGCGCGCCAAAAATGTGGGTTTTCAACCCTAATGGGAGGATGTCCTCCTAAGAGGAAAAATCGCGTATTTTTACCGCTTACCGTTTCGGAGGAGTAGGCTTGTGACATAGATAGATAGCCACAGACACGTTGAGAATTAGTACTATAGATGTTGTTTTCAAACGGTTCAAAATACCTCACGAGATATCTCGTCTATGGTATAGGCAGGCCACTTTTCCTCATGTGTTATCTCGTCTATGCCAGGGAGGCAACTTTTTCTTGCTTGATATCTCGCCTATGACCCAAGCAGGCCACTTCTCCTCATGTGGTATCTCATCTCTGGTACAGGCAGGCCACTTCTCCTTACGTTCTAACTTGACTCTGATCCAGATGCACCACTTCTTCTTGCGAGATATCTCGTCGCTGGTCGTGAAAGGGTTAAGAAATACGAAAAAATAGGTGTTTTTTTATCGCCCCTAAAAACTGCTGTAGTTAACCGATTCTCAACTTTTTTTTTTAATCAGCGCGTCATTTTGTCCTCTTTATTTCATTAAAGAGTGACATTGTTCGTAGGATTCAGATTTTCCGAGTAATACGCGAAAAACTGAAAAAAGTCCAAAAATTTCGAGGTTTTTCGGCTGCAAAAAAAAAAAAAAAAAAAACGCTGGTGTGGTGCAAACTCAGATTACTCTTATTTAGGACCAACTGAAGGTATTCAATCGGTTTCCAGCTTGCTCCGAATTTTTCCGAGCTATACCCCCCCCTTTGGTTTATTATTCTTGGATTTGAATCTAATTTTACTGGCCTAATAATGATTCTGAAGTAGATCTGCGTCCTCAAGGCGGGCATTCAGGGTTGGCAGGCAACTCACTCCCTGCCCAGGCCCTGCTATGGTCGTGGGGCCTCCCCCGCAAACCTCCACCAACTGGCACTGCTGTGAGGGTTGCACAGACCTGGAGGGCTTGGAGCTGCCCGGCATTTGAGACGGGACGGGCTGTCATGGAAGCTGAGGTATTCCCTGATGGTTTAAGGGAGGACTGGAGCAAGTATGTCACCCGCCCTTCCTTTCAGGGCGTTCGTGGTCTTTGCGGCGGCCGCCTTGAGAGGCATCAGTGGGCCCTGAGGGAACGACGGCTGGTCGAGCATTGACTCCCAATAGTTTGCTCGGGTCACACCCCATCATAAGGGGTGGTTGAGCAGTGGCTCCCATCCTATGTAGTGCGAACCCCGTCCCTCCCTCCCATCGCCCGTTTCCCCTTCCCTTCCTTCTCCTCCTGTCGAAATGTGGGGGGGGGGGGGGGGGGGGGGCTGATAGCTCTAATGAGCTCATGTAGTTGCCACTTCGAAAAAACATAGCCCTACTGCGCATCGGTTCCAAACTGCCAGAACTGCTCTGCGAACTCACTCATCACTCTTATTGTATTATGCCCGTTAATTTGCCATACTTCACTTGACATTGTTGGTGAATGTTGACGGTCAAGGAACCTCCATTTTGAAACTCCCGTTATGAAAACCGTTTTCAGGTAAACGTAAATTGGATGGGGGCAGCCAGAACCAGGGGGAAACTAAACGCCGCTATCAGAGCAGCGGCTGGGGATCAGAGCCTCTTGCACAACAGCCACTAGGGAATGGAATGAACGGGGGCGGATTCGGCGAGCCCCAGTGGTACCAGGACTCATATGGAGGCGTTTGGTAATGCAAGAAAATCGCCCAAGAAAAAAAAAGGAATGAAGAAGTCGCCAATGGATTTTTTAACTCGAGTCTCCGCTTGCCTTAGGCAAAAAAAAATGAAACGTTTGTCGATGAAATCTCAGTCCAGCGGTGCTGAGTTTAATTTTTATAGAAAGTCACTTTGAAAAGGTTTCAATTAATTTATTAGTTCGAAAATTGGATTTTCCGTACCATTTCCGTTCGAAATCGTTTCTCCATAAAATTTATTAGTTGTTCGGATTTATGTCAGTATTTTGTGAATTGAATTGTGATTCTCTATTATCATTACAAAAATTGAAGAAAAAAAATTGAAAAAAAAAAAAAATCTTTAAAAGAACTATTTTCAAACTCCAAATCCTACCATGCCTGCTATTTTAATAGTTGTAAAGATAAAAAATTGGTATATCAATGTCATCATTGGAATAAAATTTTTGTAAATTATTGACGATGATTTATATAGTTTATTGCATGAAATATGGATCCTGTTGACCAAGATTTTTGGCTTCTCATGTGTAATTATCTTGAAACATTTTATTCTTCTCGAAAAAAACAAGTGATGAAAAATCTTTATTCGTAGATGTACAAAATTATATTCTACTTGGTACTTCGATAGTGTTGTTATGACTTTATTGCTATATTTATGTGATTAGAGAGCTATCGTGTATTTGCGAACATTCCCCCCCGAATTTGCCCCCCCCTAGTTCTGGAGATTTACATCGTTAGGGGGAGAAAAATAAAAAAATCGATAAAACGAAAGAAAAAACACAAAAAAAAAAATCTTACTTGGACTTGGAACGATTCGGACAGAAGAAAAAATTACAGAATTTAGTGCCCTTTAACAATACAGCTGTTATTCGTTACGGATATATTTTTTTGTTTTTGAAACAATGGTTATTGGCTTGTGAAAGTTCCTCGTTAAACGTTTGGAACTAGGCCTATTTTTTAATTTTTTATTTTGTTTACAATACTTTTGGTAGAATGCAGTTGTAGATTAATTTATATCTTCTAAGCACAATGAAACTATTAATTTTCTGTTTTGTTTATGATTTAAGTTGGCTGACGCAAGAAGTTAACTGTTAACTTGTTAATGTTAATGTTATCATCTGTCCATTTTTATTCATTTATGTAAAGCATACCAAAGTATGCTATAAAAATTTACTTTTTACAGATTGTTTAACAATATGAATCAAATTCAGGATTTATGTTATGGGGTAGAATGTAAGACAAGAAAAGAACACAAGAAAATAAAATATGTATTCTGGATATTTTTTTTGGTTTTTATGGACATGTTTAACCCTAGGTTTGTTATGGTTTATACGTTACTAATTATGATTGGTTTTTCTTGTTTATTAAAATGAACATCTTCTGGATTTTCTATTGAAAACGGCAAAAAAACTGATTGATCAATTTATCTTGCGTCATACACTTAGTAAACAGTAGATTTTTTTCGCTTTTGCTTCTTAATTTTTTCCCGCTTTTAAAATTTAAGTATTCATTATTTAGTGTGAAACAGATGAGTGTGAACAAAAAATGACAAAAAAAATGAAAAATTGATCCACGACTTTTGTTTTTGAGCTCCGAACGGCACTTTCATTTATGTTATCTCTGAAGCCCATTGTAATGAACCATCCTTCTTGTCTCAATAAACAGTTGTATGTGACCATATTTTATAAACTCGTTACCATATTTCTTTTTTTTTATTGAAAAAAATGTTTTCGATAATGAAAAAAAAAAGGGAAAAGAAACAATATTGGCGCAGAACTACAACATTTACTTAGAAGATATTAATAATTGCTCAATTGCTCCTGAATTTTAAAGTTATGTCGTTAGATGAGCGAATGAGCGAGATAATTCAGGTATTCTCTGATTGAAATCCGGGAAACGTGCAACTAACTCGTGAGCCGAAAATTCCCAATCGCCGTCGTCAAAAAGCTTCTTTTTTTTCTCCCCCAATTTCGATGTCTGGGCGTTGGGACAGAAATTCTCAACATTACTGCAATAATTTCTCGTAGAAATAAAAACCTGAACATGAACAATGCTTGAAGACTCTCTGCCCAATATCCAGATTTTCTAGACGACCACTTCAAAATTTTGGCTTACACGTTAGTTAACGTTTCAACAAATTAGGGTGTATCTGAAGTATTTTCTTCATTTGACTGTTTTATATTTATGTCAATTAAGAACCTTACGAGAGGAACTCTTAATGGTGTGATATTCGGATTAACTTTTTTAATAGTTGAAAAAATTTCTTTTCGAAAAAAAAGTATAGGAGTAGTATTTTCTTTATATTATATTTACTCGCTATACTTGTTTTGGAATCTATATTTCTGCATTTAAATTTATTTGAAAATTAAAAAGTGACAATAGTGTTGATGAGGTTTTGTTTTGTCCGTGGGATTCTTCATTTGTTGCCGAAATTGTTGTGGATCTGTGTACAATCAAGTTCGAATGCTCGTTGCTCGTAAAATAGGCACTTCGTCTGCTTTTTCTCGCCCCCTCTCAAATAGCATTAATTCTGCGAAACATGTTCAAATTACCAATTCTCAAAATACATTCCTCTTTCTGTGGCAATGCTGATGCACGTATCCTAATAGCGGAAAAAAAAAATACTCACCTACATTATTTGGACTTTTAATTTTCAAAAAAAAAAAAATTGAGTTTTATTACATGTAATATTTTTTAATAATAATTATTGAGTTATGAACTGAACTATTTTAATATTCTATTGACAAAAAAAATGTCCCCTCATGTCCCCACCAGACAGATAGATGCCTTAGTCATAGATGTAATGCTAACATTTGTCTTTCCAATTTTCGATTATATTGTGCTTTGGCGAAAAAAACAACCGTTTATTGAAAGTGATTGAAATGGTTTAAAATACAAAATATATTATGAAAAAAAAAAAATATGACAAATTTTAGAAAATAAGCTGTGGACTTTTTATTTTGACTCTGATTGTCTGGATCCTCCATCTTTTTTTTTCTACTTTTTATTGACTGACTAAAAAAGGGTCAGCGCGTCTAATCCCTTCAAAACAAACATTGGCGCATTAATAATTTTCTTTGATTTTTGAGAATATGGTAACAGTTAGGGGTGTTTCCCTATATAAAAAGTGATCATTGTGTTCTTTTCCTGCTCTTCAAGCTAAGTTGGATAAATTGAATGTTTTTGCAATAAATAATAGTTGTCTTTAGTGGTATTTCTTTCGTAAGTTTTCATGATGAATTTCTTTTGGAATTATTATAGGAGTTGAATTAAATGATTATGATTAACAATTTTGATGTAAACTGCTGAAACTGATTAGTGTTTCTTCAACTTGATTGAAAATGCCGTTTTTGATGGAATTAAAATAAATGAATCTGAAGTTTCAACAGAACTCTTTCTTAGGTGAGCCACCATTTTGTATTTTTCTCAATGGTGTGGGTGTTGGGGTGACATTTGTAGTGATGGATCGCAAGATATTTGAAATCTTGGGATTCGCAAAAGTTGTTTCATAAACTCAATATTGCCAAACATGTTGGTTTTGGCACACTGGAATGATCAGCAGTGTTTCAGTACAGGACGCGATTCCCCAATTTGACGAATAATGAAAATGTCCTAATAGTCCAGGAGCCGGGTAGAAAAATCTGCCTCGAGCTGGAAAGTATTTTGAAGTTTTTGAAATTTTCACTGGTCACTCAGGGGTCCTCTGGGATGTCAATGCTAAGTTTTCGACCTCGTAGACCCTGTGCTAACTTGGGGAGGGGGGGAAAACCGCGATTTTTCAGTCCTTTTTTCGGTTATTTTTGAATATCTCGAAAACTATTCCTCGTATGGAACTTTTTTTATTACACCATTAAAAAGTACATTAAATTTCCTTTCGATTGCACTACCTACGTTTTTATTTTGGTCCAATAGGTACCAAACTATGGCATTTTGAAAAATGCCAAATTTTTCAAAATGCGGATGTTAGCGGAAAAAAAGGCGTTTCCGCACCCATAAAAATTTTATGTGTATTTAGTACACTAATCATCATTAATTGAGCATTCAACGTATCTACGTATACCACACGTAGTATACCCTCCAAACTCCAATGCCATAGTTTGGTACCTGTTGGACCAAAATAAAAACCTAGGTAGTGCAATCGAAAGGACATTTAATGTACTTTTTAATGGTAATAAAAAAGTTCCCTACGAGCAATAGCTTTCGAGATATTCAAAAATAACCGAAAAATCGCGGTTTTTCCCCCCTCCCCAAGTTAGCACAGGGTCTACGAGGTCGAAAACTTAGCATTGACATCCCTGAGTGACCTGTGAAAATTTCAAAAACTTCAAAATACTTTCCACCTCAAACTACCTGCCTCCTGGACTATAACGTCTGTGTGACACATCATCTTGGTTAGGCATCAAATCAATCTTCCTGGTTTCTAAAGCTTGTAGGTATTTTTTCAGATTTGTTTCCGTATTCATTTCACATATTTCTGCTGTTTTCTTTGAAGGATTTCTTTCTACTTGGTTGTGGGGTATCGGTTTGGTTGAGTGCCACGATCCTGCCTGCTGCAGAGTTCTCATATCCCAGGTACCTACCCAAATATTTATCAATACTGAAGTTACTGATACAGAAGTATCATAATATGGCAACCTCCATATTGGCGGGTTTTTAAAAGTTTTATCAAGTAGGATAAAAAAATATTTTCCAAAAGGTAGGTACTAAAAACCGTTTTCGTCGAAATGGGAACTAGGTCAGAGGAATGGGAAAATTCGGCCGAACATAGTTGAACTAATAATGAACAAAGTACTCAGTACAGTTAGCACTGAGAAATTAAGTGTCTGAGCAGAGGAAATCACTAGTGAATATTTGACGTTTTGAATTTTCCCGCGGTGACACTTTAACTAATCCGCCAGAGTGCACTCGCACAAAAAGTAGAAAGTGTACAAAAAATCTTTTTTATTTTTGGTTACCTACGTTATGTTGGTGAACATGAATATGGTATGTCCCATCATGCTAGCGTCAGAACATCCGAACGACTATTTTCCTTGCGATTTCACCTCGTGAATCTCTGAATTCGTGCTTTTAGTTCATTGGTTGGGGAAATAATTCCCCGAATTTCGGGTTAAATCTTCCTGCAAATTTACGTGTCTATAACACATTGTTACATACAATCTATAAATGAAATAGTGCCCGAGAAAAGGTTTCTTGGATGCGTCGTGGATTGATGAGGCTTGACAAGAAATTCTGGTTGTAAAAGTGGAAGCATTGAGGACCGCACACGGTGTCTGGAAGAATAATGGAAGAGGATTCCAGGTTGACGAAAAACAAGTAAGATATGCCTGCAGTAAAGGAACACCATGAATAAATGATTGGGTGAAAAGGTGTGATTGGTGGGTCCCAGGAGAAACACAAGTCCCTCAGACGGGCAGGGAAATCGGATAAGGCAAAACATAACGTGTAGTGGTCCTGCTGTTTTGCGCAACTTGGGCATTTCAGAGAAGCGGGAAGGAGGTAAGTAAAATGATAACCCCGAGGGACTAGTTGAGTGCTGTTACTAAATTTTTACATTAGATAGGTACGTATTAGGATTTTGTTAGTCGACTCAGGACGCATGTGGAAATATGCGCACCTCCGTTTTTGGTAGATAGAGAACGCATAATTTTAATCTGAAGTTTTAAATGACGTCACCGGATCTCATTAAAACTTAAGCAAACTCAAAAAAATGTCACGCATGAATTGCAGAAAGCACCAGCTAATAGCCACACGAACGGGTTCCCTGTTGTATCAAATCGAATTGAAATTGTGGAGTTTCCCCAGTGGGCCCCCAATTCCTCCTCATTAACAACAGTGTACGCCCTGAAACTAATTCTTCGTGACCCTTCAAGAATGCCCTTTTGGGCCCCCAAGCAGAAAAGGACGAGTAAACGTTTGAGCCCCCCCCCCCCCCCCCCCCCGAGGAATAGCCCAAAACGGCGGAAACTAGCGGAGTAACATGTACGAGAGTGTATTTTATATGAATTCGTATGAATTATACACGTCAGAACTATGATCAACAAATTACGTTCGCACAATTACACATGATGTACATACATACCAGAAACTGATTTTAAGTATACTTTATGTGACCGGTTGTAGGTTTTGGAAATGGTCAGAGAATAAATCTCATACCAACATGAGCCTTCAAGTGAATGGTAGTAGAGTTCTGTGAGTGGTCGGTTGTTTCTCCTGCCACTTCAGCATTCTAAGTTGTGATTGGTAGTAGAACAATAATACTGGGCGGAGAATTCATGAGTTGGGCAAGTGATTGGGCGTAGAAAGTAAGTGATTGGTAGGTGAATCGTAAAACCAGTAGGAGAAATAGATGTGATTGGTCGCAGGAATTCATTTTTCTGGCTGGTAGGTAATCTAGCGTTTGGTAGGGGAAAATCACCAAAATGGTCGTACGAATGTTGCAATCAGTCGTAGTTTATGCGATTAGTCGTACTTTCTTGCATTCGGAAGTAGATTTTTCTCCCACTAATCGGTAGTGTTCTCCAAACAATCGCAAATTGGCCGCCATTTTTTTCACTTCTACAACCAATATAAATTATTATACTTAACGGATTTTTGTCTCAGTGTAGGCGATAATGTCTTTCTCCTGTCGGTTGTACTGGTCAATAAGTTTTAACAGAAATTATTTCGGTTTTTCGCTTCGACTTGGAATTACGGAGATCTTTTTTTACTGAGGTGCTGTTGATGGGGATGTGAGTGGGGGTTTGGAAGCTCAGAAGAACGTCGACGAACTTGTAAATGGACGGGTCACCGTGATTGAAACTGTCGTTGAATTTACTGTGACAACTCTCGCAGGCATTTGTTGTGTGGGTGAGATCGGCTGAACATTTGTCCCAATAAGGATGGAGGATATGACGCACCACGTTTGATGTAATTAGAAAATAAATAAAATTTACAAAATTATAGTATTTACAAAATTTAGTGACGCCAGCGTTCCTCGCTGGTGGTTTAGCAGTCATGATAGGTTTCATAGCCTACGCCAACATGTTCTGGAGGGAGGAGCAGTAACCCAAAGAACATTTTTAACCATGAGCATAATTGAGCCGCTGAATCTTTATATTCGGTAGACAGCACAAACTGCTGAACTGCCCTCTACCATGATTGGCCTACGTGGAATCAACACGCCTCCAATTGCGAATGAGGGAAAACAGAAGTGATGGCATTTTGTACTCCCTCTCCCACGTCTGAAACGACGAACTTCGGAGACAAAACGAGATCATGCTCGAAACATATAGAGGAAAAGCACGTCGCATAAGTAACCTCCCTTTTGTCGTTCAACAGACAATAAACTAGAGGGATGGAGTGTTCATTAAGTCGCCATTTTTTTTTTGAAACTTTTATTGTACCAAGTTAACAAACTAGTTAACAAACCTAATTAGCAGCTTTTTCTATGTTTTTCACTGAGATCTTCGTTCGGGTTTTCTCTGTTAAAACGCTTAGAATTTCCCAGTTTACTCACCTTAGTCAAGTGCTTGCGACACTGGTTTTAAAACGCTGCAATTTTACACAAGGGATTACAATAATTATAATAATTATAGTTCTTTGAAGAATAATTATTATTCTTTGATATAGGTTAATTGTGCAAAAATTAATTCTGTGTCATTAAGAAACGTTTTGGAAAAATTAAAAAATGAAATTTCTGTACAATGTTTGGACGGATATGGGACCTCGAAAAATGGACTATGCGTCCATACCTAATTAGGTAGGTAGAGTACCTGTACTCTAAAACGACGCCTTATTTTACCTCCTGGGATCCTTCAAAAATCCCATTTGTAGCCTCCACGGTGCAATCGGATCGTCCTGGGACCCCCAAAAATTGATTCTACGTCCAAAAATACTTCGAAAACGACACCTAAATCGACCCCGTAGCCCCTTTTAAGCTCCCATAGAGCCCCACGGGTTATGGCGATCGGGCTGAAAACCTTGCGGGCACAACTAGATGGTAAACCGAGTATTTTGAAATACAATTGTCAACATTTCAGATTTAAAAAAAAAATCCTACGGCCCAAAACGGCTCGGACGGCGGACGGACAATTAGTTTTTGAAATCTTTGTGTCTTGAAACGGATAATGTAAAATTTTGAGGCCGATCATAATTTTCTACCTCCGCCGCGATTATATAGGTGTTTTATTCCAAGAATAATAAATCAAAAGTGGGAGGTCAGTAATGGGCGCCTTTAGCCCGTTTCCCAAACGCAGGGAAATTACGACATTAAATGTCGTAAATAAATTTTATGCCTACTACCCCCTCTCGAAGTCTCACATTGCTTATAAGGCATGAGAGAATAGCAAAGTAGAATTCGTCGTCGGCAAACGCGCATTATGTATGCTGATCACTCGGAATTCACCCCCACGAGGAGTGTAAACTAAACCAACGTGGTAATAGCAGGAGCTGCAAATGTGTAAGATGTAGTAGGTACAATCGGAGCACTACCCCCCTTGAACATTCACCCCCACCCAGCAAAACCCAGACCGTGGTAATGGGTGCCACCTTCCTTTCTTTTCTCACCCATTTTCTCTTGGCTTATTCCCTCCTCCTTCCGCCGCCATACCTCCTATACAGCATATTAAGTCAATTTCGCTACCCTCTTTATCCTTTACCCCTCCTTTCTGTCCTTTGCTTCTCCTCCCGTCCCCTCTTTTCCACCCCTATTTCCATCATGCCGGTAAAAGGCTCTCCGCTAAATTAGTTACGTTTCCTCCTTCTCTTTCTACTGAGTGACTGACTCCTCGTCTCGCTGCCTTTTCACCAACCTCGCCCTTCACCACCTTCCAGCGCGCCGACTTCTTCCATAACATCCGCGAACCTCCTTTTCAACTGACATCTCGTTCAACGGGATTGAAGACCGTCTTTCCCCCGAAATGGAGGAATGAATCACAAGAGTTATGAGTCAAACTAGGGCCTCTTCGTTAACCGTTAACGCAGGGGCGGACAGGCAGGTCGGGCTATCGGGCGACGCCCCAGGGGCCGAAGGTCCTGAGGGGCCGGTCAAAGCTGGACAAAAATTTTTCCCTACCTAAAATATGTGATTGAGACCTTTAGTGACTTGAAGGTAAATAAGAAGGCTTCGACTTCTGATAGTGAACTGAGGATAATAATTATTGTGGGCCCCTTGGTCTCTTTTGGTTTATTATTCTTGGAATTATACCTACTCCTATGTTTTCGCGACAGAAAATTTGACATTGTCCGTTTCAAGAGGTCTAGATTCCAAAACCGAAATGTCCGTCCGCCGTCCGGGCCGTTTTGAGCAGTAGGAATTTAAAAAAAAATCAGAAATGCTGACAAAATACTCGGTTACTAACCATCTAGTTGTGCCCGCAAGGTTTTCAGTCCGATCGCCCAAACCCGTGGGGCGCTATGGGGCTTTAATGGGGCTACGGGTGGGGTTTTTTGAAGGCTTTGGGGTATGGGATCGAGTTAGGTGTCGTTTTCGAAGTATTTTTAGACGTAGAATCCATTTTTGGGGGTCCCGGAACGATCCGATTTCACTGTCGCGATCTATAGGGCTTTCATGGGGCTAAAAATGGGATTTTTGACGAATCCCAGGAGGTTAAATGTTTTTCGAGTAAAAACTACATAATTTTTGAAAAAAAAATCCCCCCCAAAAAATTTTTTTTGAAATATAAAATCCAAAAAAAATTTTTTAATTTTTTTTCATTGACAGAATTAAATTTCTGTACAAGTAACGTGTATCAAAGAATAATAAACCCTTGTGTAAAATTTGCAGCGTTTTTTAAAAATGGTTTTGGCTATGGGATCGAGTTAGGTGTCGTTTTCGAAGTATTTTTGGACGTAGAATCCGTTTGTTGGGGTCCCGGAACGATCCGATTCCACTGTTGCGATCTACATGGCTTTCATGGGGCTACAAATGAGATTTTTGATGGATCCCAGGAGGTCAAACATTTTTCAATAAAAAAAAAAAAAAATTAAGAAAACAAATTTTTTTGAAAAAAAAAAAAAAAAAAAAAACTACCAATTTTGAAATATAAAAATCCAAAGAAAACAAATTTGTTTAAAATTTTTTTCAACGACAGAATTAAATTTCTGCACAAGTAACCTATATCAAATATATGGAAACCAAATTCTACGGGGAGCCACACAACTATTCACAGGTGTCTGGAAGGCATTTAAGGTTTTCATACGATGACGATCCACAATCATCACGGCAAATTGTCAATCTAGTCCTCAGAAAACAGGAAATTCTTACCTCCAAATCATAGCGGTTCCTAAAAATTGTATTTTCATATATTTGTAAATTGCATGTATTCCCGTTCTTATAATCAAGCTATAAGTGTGTAATTAGGAGAATAATGAAATATTCTCACCAGGTGTTCCAACTTTACAATTTTTATTGATACAGACACATTATAGCATGATTATAGCATGATTATAAGGACGCAATACACGCAATTTACGAATATATGAAAATACAAGTATATGAAAGTAGCAAGTATATGAAAGCAGTATATGAATAGCTTGATTATAAGAACGGGTAGTATATGAATAGCTTGATTATAAGAACGTATTTTAAATTTACAACTTACAATTTACAATATATGAAAATACAATTTTTAGGAACCGCTATGATTTGGGGGTAAGAATTTCCTGTTTTCTGAGGACTAGATTGACAATTCGCCGTGATGATTGTGGATCGTCATCGTATGAAAACCTTAAATGCCTTCCAGACACCTGTGCATTCTTGACAAGATGGGCGGGAGCCCAGTCACCATCATGCCCACAGACTTTGTCAAGGGGGAAACCCTGCTGGATGGATCGCCTGGAGTGTGGGGACATAGAATGGTACACAGACGGCTCCAGGATGGGTGACAGAGCAGGTGCTGGGGGCCTACAGCCCGCAGCTCAAATGGGAGTGCGCCATCCCGCTGGGTCAGTGGGTCACAGTAACTGTTGTTAGAAGTGGATTTTAACCGAGGTGAAAATCCACTTCACACCGCACATAAAACGGCGGGAGACGCTGATTCAGCAGTTGGAATAAGGCAGGAGGGAGACGGACAAAGAAAGCTCGGGAGCAGTCGCCTGCAGTCCGTGAAGGAAGACTCCACTGCCCCCTATGGTCACTTAGCCAAGGACCTTCGGTACAGGCTACCCACGTCACAAACACACAGGTCAGATCCTACCAAACATTTTCGTTAATCCCGAATTGGCTCCGAAGGGTTCGCGCTTCGCGTCCGGGTCTCAGGTAGGACAATTCCTTAATTTGGTGGAGAGATTAGGTTGATCAATTCAACATTCAATATAATAGTTATATTGAAATATTGTCTTTCTCATTAGCCTGATTCCATCAAGGGATTTGAAGGAAGGACCTGGGGACTGGGTAAAAGGAGGATCGGCAGCACGTAAGAAAGATCCTCCCGGTCACGGCTTGAGACCATATTTTGCTGCCAAATTTCACGGTGTGTGCCGGGTTGATAAAAAAAAAATCTTGACGAAACAAGACTGTCAATCCTGGCTACATCACACAGTGTACCAGGCCGAGCTCTTTGCCATTAAGCATGCTCATGGCTGAGAGTGAAAGGAGGGCCTTCGCAAGAAGGCGGATCCATATAATATATATGTATCCATAGAATATTATTCTCGGATAGCCAAGCTGTCTACCAACTCAAAACTGGTACTTGACTGCTGGGAGTCCATCAAGCGTGTTGGGGCAGTGAACGGTCCCAGATACGGCGGCGTTTGTACAATAACAACAGCATCGATGAGGTGAAGGGTGAATCTCCGAAAAGTGCCATTTTCTTGTCCCGGCACAATATCTCTACTTCTGGGCATGATAGGAAAGCAATTTTTTTTCCTATGTGTCTATAGGTACGGGCTCCATTCTTCCGTGTCAGTTGGTGTTTTTCAGTTTAATATTTTACAGGTAAAATCTGGGTTGAATGGTCAATTTTTCATTCATCTGGCCTGTCCCCATCATGAGGTAGTCAACTTTCAGCATGTACCCCACCTTAACGTGAGAAGGAAAAAATCCGCCAATATTTTTACAAGTGCCTATGAGCCTGTAGATTACGAGCTTATGTCTTTTGAATATTTAGTTAATGAAGGTTAGCAACTACTGTTGATAACCGTCCTGTCCCGAGCTTTCAATTCATTCATCTGGCTCCTGAAGTTCATGCTTGGTGAAGGGAAACAACAACTTGTGGGAACATTCTTATGCTACAAGTGGCACCACTGAAGCCCGTGGCTTCAATCCCTCACCATGAGGTCTCTCTATTATCCATCTTGTAGGCCTCCAAACAACTTCTCTGGGAAAGATCAGGGGCGTGACTTTTTTCTCATTCATTCTTCTGGTCATGGTTGTGGGTGTTCGAGTAGATCAATCAAAACGCTCTAAGTCCATTTTTTTTAGAAACACCTGCTTAGATTATGATGAGCTCTTTGTTTTTTCTGTTTTACCTTTATCTACTAGTACAAGTGATTTATTGTAACAAATTTCATTCCTCTGGTCTTCATTCATCTGGCCAACAAACATTCTTGATGGCCAGATGAATGAATATCACAGCAAAAGAAAGCCAGTAAATGATAGCGCTGGAGTTTGCCTTTACTCAAGATTTTGACACTTTCCGTTAAAAAATTATATACCATGGTTTCAATTCGCTGGATTTCTCTTTTAAATTCCGTCTACACTCTCATTTTTCATTCATCTGGTCGTAATCATTCATCTGGCTGTCAAACAGCTGAACGATGAAAGTTGCTGCGTAGCCATTGATACACAATAATCACCAAGGTAATGCAAGTTTATTACCATACAAAAAAGTTCAGAATTTCTCGCTTTTCAATGTTCAAATATGTGACCCCGAAAATGGCACTTTTCGGAGATTCATCCTGAAGATAGTGGAGAAGGCGCCGCGCCGAAACATGTGCAGCAACTTGTCATTGGTGAGTTTCGTGAGTTAGTTAGTTATAGGATTGTCTCATGCTAAAATTATTCTTTTTGTTCGTTTCAGATGGCGAAGAGAGTTTTTGTCAACATTTCTCAACCAAAGTTTTTGTCAACATATTTCAACCAAATTGTTGTCACGTAGGTAGGGTGACTTTGAAAACAATTTGGTTCTACATTATAACGCTTAGCTGTTACATTAGGTTGAGAAATGGTAAGTTAGTAACTTACATTGCGTTTTATCGAGTCGACTGGTTAATTTCCATGTTGTGATGTGATTGAATAGTCATTATAAAATCCAACCCCCCTGAGCCCAACGTGTCCAAAAATATACCTTGAAGAAATAAACGTTAACCCCCCCCCCCCCCTCGCCCGAGCCCAAGGTACCCAAAAAGATACTTACCGTTTTGTTTTTCATGATTGTGTGCTAAAACGGGGTCCTACCAAAATTTTTGGTTTATTAGGTATTCTTGGAATAATACACCTAGGTTTGTTTTCGCGTCGGAGGTCGACGACTCCGATCGGCCTCAAACTTTGACAATATCCGTTTCAAGAGGTCTACATTCTAAATCCGAAATTTTATAAAAAGTCTGAAATTTTGACAAAATACTAAGTCTTGGTTTATCTAGTTGTGCCCACAAGGTTTTCAGCCAGATCACCCAAACCCGTGGGGCGCTATGGGGATAAAATGGGGCTACGGGAGGGGTTTTTCGAAGGCTTTTGGCTATGGGATCGAGTTAGGTGTCGTTTTCGAAGTATTTTTGGACGTAGAATCCATTTTTGGGGGTCCCGGAACGATCCAATTTCTCTGTGGTGATCTACAGGGCTTTCATGGGGCTAAAAATGGGAGTTTTGAAGGATCCCAAGAGGTTAAATATTTTTCGAGTAAAAAATTTTTGAAAAAAATCCAAAATAACTTTTTTTGAAATATAAAAATCCAACAAAAATTTTTTTTAAATTTTTTCATTGACAGAATTAAATTTCTGCGCAAGTAACGTACCTATATCAAAGAATAATAAACCCTTATGTAAAATTTGCAGCGTTTTTTCCAATATTTTTTTACGCATATTATGGACCCAATTACGCCTAAATATGAAAGAAAAACGCTGCAAATTTTACACAAGGGTTTATTATTCTTTGATATACGTTACTTGTGCAGAAATTTAATTCTGTCAATGAAAAAATTTAAAAGAAAACATTTTTTTTTGGATTTTTATCTCAAAAAAATTTTGTTTTTGGATTTTTTTCTTCAAAAATGTCTCTTTTTCAAAAATTCTTTATTTTTCACTCGAAAAATATTTAACATCCTGGGATCCTTCAAAAATCCCATTTTTAGCCCAATGAAAGCCCTAAAGATCGTCCCAGTGAAATCGGATCGTTCCGGGACCCCAAAAAATGGATTCTACGTCCAAAAATACTTCGAAAACGACACCTAACTCGATCCCATAGCTAAAAGCCTTCAAAAAAACCTCTCCCGTAGCCCCATTTTAGCCCCATAGCGCCCCACGGGTTTGGGCGATCAGACTGAAAACCTTGCGGGCACAACTAGATGGTAAACCAAGCTGATGGAGGTAGAAAGTCCACGTCGGGCTCACCAGACTTGAAGGTAAATAAGAAGGCTTCGACTGAGTGAACTGAGTATAATAATTATACAATTATTGTGGGCCCCTTGGCCTCTTTTATAGTAATGTGGTAACATAGAGTGGATAGTCGAAGTGGGGACACATTGCCACTACGCCTTATCTGCCTGGAGGTCCAAGGGGCACTACTAGACTGAAAAGAGAAAACTCCAAGAAGCCGATCTGGTTGGTCTTTGCCGGGACCAGTGGGTTTTCCCCCGTCTCACTGGTCTAGAATGAATGAAGTGAATGAAAGGTGCGCGAAAGGGAATAGATTAGGGAACAATTCTGTGATATGTGTGTCATTGTATGTGTGTTCAAGTTCAGTGTGCGTCATTGTATGTGTGTTCAGATTTTATTTTTGCTTAGGCTAGTCGTGTTAGTTGTAGGGAGGGGAGGAAATTTTGTAGAAGTACTCGCCCTCCATCAGTCAAGAAAACGTGGAGCGACGTGACAACTGACAATGGGAAAACTTCAAGCTATAAGAAGAGGGAGCAGAGTACCTAAAGGAGCTGTCAGTTCGACAACCAGTGATGGGAAAACTCCAAGTTATAAGAAGAGAGAGCAGAGTACCTATTGGTGCTGTCGGTGGTCATCATGAGGATCCGTATGGTGACCACATGAGAGCAACCACCGAGAATCCGAAAACTAAGTTATAAGAAGAGGCAGAAGAGTAGGTACGGTCTGTTGCATTCCGCAACCACCAATGATCCGAACACCACAAGCTATAAGAAGAGGTGGAATAGTAGGTCCGTTGCGATGACTCCTGTCCCAGCGAAGAAGTCGCGAAACATAAAGTATCCCTGCAAAACCCGGCACCTCCACGTGGGCCATCCTGGGCACATCAGAATGATGTGGCTAACGCCGGAGGGGACAGGAGGGCCTGCTGTGCCTCCTGGGGGAGTGTCTGAGAAGACCGAGAACCACCAGACGTAAGGCCGCACTACCCCCAGCAGAAATGGCAAGATAAGTCCAAGAGCCAAGCCTTCAAGGAAGAGCAGAACACGAATCAGGTGTAGAAGGACTAGAAGAGATTGTAATGGGCCATAACTGGCCCCAGACACAATCTAATGTCTCGGTACAGCAGGTTGGCTTTGGTCCTCATAAGGTGGATAGCAAGTGCAATAAATGCTTAATTTGTGCTACAAGGTTTTAAAACCTCATGGCCTCATCGTTTGCAAGGCTCTTTTTGATTTAAAAATAGTTTGTAAATAAAAAAGAGCCTCATTTTTAAGAAAATTATTTTTGGCAACACTTTCAACGACCCAAGTTGAGTGTTAGAAGAGTTTTTCAAAACTGAAAATCATGAAAACAAGGCTGAGGCAATCTCTGAGTGACAACAATCTCATGTTGATGGCCCAGAGCACTGAGCCGAGTGGCTTTCCAGCCCTCCTCGCCATCGCCTACTGCTCCCTCATCAGCGAGCGTTTTGAGTGTGAGCGTTATGTGATCCCGTTTCAGTTAGATATTCTTGGAATAATACATTTTGCTAGTAGGATGTTGGAATCTAGACCTCTTGAACCGGATAATGTCAAATTTTGAGGCCGATCGGAGGCGTCGACCTCCGTCGCGACTACATAGGTGTATTATCCCAAGAATAATTTTGGTTTATAAACCAAAAATCTTACCGTCCATTATGGCCTGGACGGCAGACGGACATTCCATTAAACCAAAAATCGGCAAAATTGGACATTGTACGTTTTATATAATGTTAGGTAGGGGTCAGGGTGGCCCAGTGAGCTAAGGCGACAGAGCTTCGTATGTTTACAAATCAGTCGGAGCGCTGATCAGCCTGGTTCGAATCCGGGCCGAACACCAATGTTTGACCAAAAATCAATCAAGTGTTGTAATACCTGGTTTGTCGTCAGACAATTCACCTCTGAACGCAAGTTTATGTGAATCCTTTCTCTGGAGCAAGACTATCTAAGACTCTCTAACTTTATCCGTGATTATCTGGGCGCATTGTGGGGTCGGCTCCTGCCCCACTTGTGAGAACCAAATGGTTAAACACAATAAAACCCACATTTATAATGTTAGGTTTTATATAGTTTTATATAATAGGAGGTCTTGATTCCAAAAACAAATATCCGAGCCGTTTTGGGCAATTGAAATTGTTTCAAAAGTTTGAAATTTGGACAAAATACTCGTATTACAATCTAGTTGTGCTCGCAAGGTTTTCATCCCGATCGCTCAAACCCGTGGGGCGCTATGGGGCTAAAATGGGGCCATGGAGGAGGTTTTTTTGAAGGCTTTTGGCTATGGGATCGAGTTAGGGGTCGTTTTCGAAGTATTTTTGGACTTAGAATCCGTTTTTTGTGGCCCCGGAACGGTCCGATTTCACTGTGGGGATCTATGGGGCTACAAATGAGATTTTTTAAGTATCCCTGGAGGTCAAATACGGTGTCGTTTTCCAAGTAATTTTGGACGCAACATTTATTTTTTGGGGTCCAAAATCTGTCCAAACATTGCAAAAAAAAAAAATTCTTTTCCCCCAAAATATTTTATTAGTGAAACAGAATTGATTTTTCCACAATTACTCTAAATCAAAGAATAATAAACCCTTTTGTAAAATTTGCAGCGTTTTTGGAATATACACCATCTCGAAACGTAGAATGAAACATTTTGAGGCCGTTCAACCCCTGTAGCGAATACATTCCAAAAATGAAAAATTGCTTAGCGTTTTGGAACGTTCGGACTTTGATGAAGTTCGTCAAGCGGAAGAAGCTGAGTTGGTGTTATACGCGTTAGCCGAAGGTATTTGCCTCTCTCTGGCTACAGAGTATATTTAGCAGCCGATGGGGACAGGAATTCTCTTGGGCGAATATGTGTCGGAGGGCCGAAATCTCGTTTATAACATTCCTCGAGGGGAGGTAGAAAAATCTTGGGGACTCGCCGACCTTCTGTTCATCGTGTTATCTGTGCTACTCAACAAATAACTAATAACGAAGCGGCTGCGGGGTAGGAAGCGGAGGATGGGCGTAATTATAATTCAGTCTGCGGTCTTCTCAGTGGAAGCCCGGCGTACGTTGTTGAATTAAAATGGGCAGGGACTTGGGATGGGGGCAGGAAAGATGGGGTGAATGGGGAGTGGAGGGGTTGCGCTTCCCAGATGAGAGATTGGCGTGGAACTCGGATCTATTTTATATGCCGGAAACTCCTTTTCAATCAATGTCAATCGTCACGGCTAAGCTTGAAATATCGACCCGTTGAGAACAGTGAAATTTAAAGAAGAGACAATCCTAATGGTTTTTTTTTATCTTTCAAAAACTACAGTTAATTTGTGTGGTTGGATGGCGTGAGAGGGAGGCGCTTGCGCTTTGTGCTTCTGACATAGCCGCGCCCTGAAAGCTCCAGTTAGCCCCTGAGAGTGCTCGGGGCCTAAGGCTCAGAGGGTTACGTGAAGGGGACGCGTTGTTTGAAAGGGGTTAACCTGAAAGTGGAATCAAATATGTGTGCAGTTGATGGGAAGATGCCGCGGACTCGACTGCTCAGCCATCGTAAAGTAAGTACACATCCGCTTGCAGCCTCTAAATATTTGCCCGGAAAAATCTCGTATAAACTATTTTTTCTTTCGCTTATTTTCCCCATCCTTGAGGGTGGCGATGGGTGGGTTAGGGTTGCCGTTGTGTGTTGCGGGTACTGTATACCATCGCGCCGTGTTTCCTCACTCGATCGATATCTTAGTGCGGGGTACGGGTTTCGGCTGCCAAGGGGCGGCCGAGGGGTGGAATGCCTAAACTTTGTAAATACCCCACGTTTTTCACCGCATCAAAAACTCACTTACCAATCATTTCCTCGTTTCGCCTCTTTTGATACAGTTTTTTGTTTCTTCGGGGACCGTTCCCAACGTTGTTTCCTTTCGCATTCAGTTTCCCTTCTTTCTCCAGTTTCTCGAACCTTTACTAAAGTGGAACCTCCTAGCCCCACCCCCGCGATGACCTCCAAACTTACCGGAACGAAAGCTTTGCAAATTCTACTGACTATAACTACTGTTGGTACTAACGCCTTGTCGATTTGAATGATTAAGCAGAACACAGAGTAGACAGGAGAACCCCATATTCAGCACGTTGCTAACAGACCCGTTTCAAACCCATAAACAGTTGATTCTTAACTCATTCATCGCCTGCTCCGAACTTCTAGTGCTTCCCCCGAATTCATCCCAACATTGTAAACATGTTGAATCCTGTTCTGCGCTGTTTCCGCCAGTTCAGTTACAGCTGACAGTTGCCAAGAGTAGGTGTCAGGTACTTCTAACCTAAAGAATAATCTATGGTGGATTCAAGCGTAGTTTGATGACGACAAAGCTCGTTTAACTCACTGATGTGGATTTGGAACGCGGATTCCTACTGAATTCCCCAGCCGAAACGGTTATTGGTCCTTGGAGTGAAGCTCAGCTCCCTTTTAGTCTCCTTACCAACGTTTCTTTCCACGTTCAATGTAACAATAGTTTCGTTGAGCGACGTGGTGAATATTGCGTTTTTGCGCTGGCAGTAAAATACCTCGAGCGCGAATATTTCGTATCTAAAGAGGAACGGAAACGTCAAGCACAGCATAATGGGGTATTTCCACTTGGTACCTACTACCTATGAGACAAAATTAAAATGGATTATTATTTAATATTGTTAATATTTAATATTATTTGATATTACTGATATTTAATATTTTGTCAAATTCTGTGAAAACCGCCCCTGATTTTATCAATCGATGTTTGAGGATGAAACCCTTATGTTTCAAGATGTGTAGATTCCAAAAATAGAATGTCCGTTCGTCGCCCAGACCATTTTGGAATTTTTTTGAAAATTTGAAATTTGTCCTCAGTTTTCCTGCATTTCCCCAAGTTGTTCCTTTAAGGTTTTCAGCCCGATCGCCGGTCTCTATGGGGTTAAATAGGGGCTGTGGAAGGTTTTTTTTTTCAGGTTTACGGCGAGAATATCGAGTTGAGCGAATCCCTTTTGGGGGGGGGGGGGGGACACAGAACCAACCGATTTCACCGCAGAGGTCTATTGGGACTACGAGTGGGGCTTTTGAAGGGTGCTAGGGGGTCGAATGAGGTGTTCCATGTAATTTTGGACGTATAAACCTTTTTTTTTTTCATTATCTCTCCAAACTGGGTTTTTGAAGGATTCAGAACAGGGGACCAGTGGGGTGTCGTTTCTCAAGTATTTTCAGACATAGAGCCTATTTATGGGGGTTTCAAACCCATCCTACAACAGTATGAGGATCTATGGGGTTTTTCGGTTCTGGAGAACTTTAGCTAGGAGCTCCTAGGTGTCATTTTCGAAATAACTTCCAGGGGTTAGTTATTTACCGTAACATCCCGCAGGAATACATTCAATTTCGAATTTTTTTAAAACGACCAACAAATTTTGTATGGCCCTAATAAAAGATTTGCTCCATTCATAATATTAGCAAGAATAATTAACACTTCTGTAAGATTTGAAGCATTTTTTCAAAAGAACATTAAAGTATTGCAGTAATGCCTACTTCATCCTTACCATCCCGTTCCAGGTTTGATAAAGGTACAAAAAAACGCTGCAAAAATAATGTAAAATTTAATTTTAAATTTTACATTATTCTTTAATATAGTTTACTTGTGCAGAAATTTAATTCTGTGTCAATGGAAAATTTGTAGAAAAACAAAATATTTTTTGGATTTTTTTTTTTTTCAAAAACGTTTTTACCCGAAAAATATTTGACCTCCTGGGATCCTTCAAAAATCCCATTTTCAGTCCCATGAAAGCCCTATAGATCGCAACAGTGAAATCAGATCGTTCCGGGACCCCCGAAAATGGATTCTACGTCCAAAAATACTTCGAAAACGACACCTAACTCGACCCATAGCCAAAACCGTTCAAAAAACCCCTCCCGTAGCCCCATTTTAGCCCCATAGAGCCCCACGGGTTAGGGCGATCGGGCTGAAAACCTTGCGGGCACAACTAGATGGTAAACCGAGTACTCTCTCAAAATTTCAGATTTTTAAAAAAATTCCTACTGCTCAAAACGGCCCGGACGGCGGACGGACATTTCGGTTTTGGAATCTAGACCTCTTGAAACGGATAATTTCATATTTTGAGGACGATCCGAGTCGTCGACCTGCAAAACGCCACTGCAACACACAATGCACCTCAAATAGATGCAAGTGTATGAACAATAAAGTTCATTGCAACTCGAAATGCCATCAGAGCAACCCACGCTTAAATAAGTCACAATTGTTGACTTCATACATATGTCGATGATATGGAACGCATGTTAAAAACTTTGAATTATACCCTCTAACTGAAACCACTCGCTATTCATTCATTCAATTCAAGATTATTTATTGTCGCCAAACAACAGTATGATTTATGACAAACGTCGGTAACGAAAAGTCAACAAATAGGTACAATACTCATAATATGAGTATTGTACCTATGTGTTGTTTCATAATATTATTATGAAACAACAACAAACGAGAAAATTAGGACCAGTCGTATTCTCCAATTTCTTCGACCGAGTAGGGGGCCAATTCGACGAGCTTCTGCCTCACCCATCCACCGAAAGCGCCCTGCGACATCTCCCTGGCTTGTTCAGGGACCAGGTTGAAGAGTAGCACCCTGGAGTAGCGCCTGGACAAACGCGAGACGATGGCGCTCCACACAGAGGTCGGCACATCTCCTCGGCGACGATAATCTGCGATGCGACGCCTGATCCTGGTGAGCAGAGCTAGGGCATACAGGGCCGGCACAGTGAGCAGGCGAGCACTCCTGAAGAGCGGCCTACAGTGGTCCCTGCGACCGGCACGACTCAGAATACGGATGGCCGCCTTCTGCTGGAGAAAAATTCCTGCTGCGCCGCTCGAGCGCCCCCACAGCAGGAGCCCATAGCTCGCACGCGATTCAAAAAAGGCATAGTATAATTTACGGAGAATGGTGCGAGAAACCGCCCCGGAAAGCCTCCGCAGCAGGAACAACGCACAAGCCAGGTCAGAACCTTATCCAGCCTCAACCCCAGCAAGGTGACAAAGGACCAGTCAGTGGGGCGGGCAGAGAACCCCAATCTCTGAGTTTTTGCAGCATTGAGCACCAGGCAGTTGGCCAGGCACCATGAGGCCACCACTCCCTCCGAGGCCCAACGAAGGCGCTCCGCAGATGAGGCCCTGATCAGGGCCGAGGTATCATCAGCATACATGACGATCTGCACCGACTCATCAGGAGGGAGACCAAATGTCACACCCACCGGCAATGTTTATTAGGATATATGGCTTTAGAAAAAATTTCAGGAAGTGAAAAAAACGTCCTAGGAGTTATTGATTGGAATTTAAATTTAGTTTTTAATCTAGTGTAGCTTAGTGAGGCACTAGAAATGATATCCCAAAACATGAGCAGCCAATCTCGAAAACCAAAGGAGATACAGCTAATTATCAATTGGATATGACCCCTTTTGACCAAAATTTCGGATAATATCCGAATAATATTATGTTCCTTTTTGATAAAAACACCCAGTTATCAACAACAACAAAATCTCAAAAATGATGTGTAGGTAATCCATATTTTTTTAGGTAGGTATGAAAAAACACAAATGGAGCATGTTTCCTAATGATATAATGGTTCAATTCCCCAACAGTAGGTCCATTTTTCCGCCAACACGAAACCTTAGCAACGCTAATACGCCCAAAAATCTCACGAGACAGGCAGTGAACACAGAAAGAAGCACGAGAAAAAATAGGGAGGCTAAAAAAGAATCGATTCTTTTAGATTCTTTCTTTTTTTAAAGAATCGGTCCGATTCGATTTTAAATTTCCAAAATCGAAAACCGATTCTTTTCTGCTCGATAAAAGTATTTTTGTATTCAGTTGCCCTGTAAACCAGATCCATGTTCAATCAATCCATCCAGATATTTTTAAATTGAGTCACTGCGACGACCATAGGTAACAGCTGAACACTTTTTAACAATATTTTTTATTCTTTCCTACCTAACCTTACATTTTCCTTAATAGTGGGTTAATAGTGCTGGTTAGCAGTTGGATGTATTAGTAATTGGAATTCAGGTTACATAATGTAATGCTTCTTATTCTGATAAATTTGAAATTTAATAAATAAGTTGGAAAAAGAATTGATTCTCAGAGGTATCGATTCTTTTTGAAAAATAATCGCGATTATTTTCGATACTTTTCTTCATAATCGATTCATTTTGAGAATCTGACATCCCTAGAGTGAAAAATGACTTGATAAACATCAAATAATGGGAATTACAGGAGCACAGTAACTGTGCTCCTGTAACCATCTGGCAATTCCAATCTCATTGAGATAGTGACAGTAACTGTTGTTATCAACTGTTGATAACAGAGTTGCCGAAGAGAGATGCTCCTGCACTCTGTTGGTTAGCAGGGTTGCCAAGTTGGGGGTTTTCCCCCCAAATTTGGGGTTTTTTTATCCTGCGTGGGGTTTTTTTGGGGGGGATTCGGAAAATCTTTGGGGTGAAATGGGGGGTTTTTGAATGGTCAACTGCAAGTAAGAGCGAGCCTTTTCTGTATACGGCATAGTAAAAGATAAGATTAGGAATCTGCTCTCCCTTGAGGTTGTCCAGTTCATACTTGCATGTAGGTACTACATTAAGGAAAGGGGGATCACCTGCACAAAATTTTGGACATGTTGTCCAACTTTAAGCACATCATGCACGATCATATCAATGTCAAAGAGCTCGCATTTTGCATGTTCCTGGTGTCACTTGAAAAATGTATTTTTTCGACTTCCACTGTCTCATCTCTACCATTTTCCTACTAATTTTTTCTATTTTCTGGCTATTTCTTTGCCTATAATGGGTACAATTTATTTCATGGAACGTAATTTTGCATGTTCCAGGTATCATTTGAAAAATGTATTTTTTTCGACTTCCACTGTCTCTTCTCTACCGTTTTCCTACTAATTTTTCTATTTTTTTTTTTGGGAGGGGGGGAATTTTTTGCCTTTAGTAAAAATTTAATAAAATGACATTTAAAAACATTGTATCTCATGGAAATTCATTTCGCATGCTCCTGGTATCATTTGAAAAATGAATTTTTTCACTTCACTGTCTCTTCTCTAACATTTCCTTACTAATTTTTCTATATACTATCTACTATATAATATATATATTATATTCAAGTATTTGGGGGGTTTTGGGGGGATTTTCAAGGGAGTCGCGGGGGTTTTTGTGATCGGCACTTGGCAACCCTGTTGGTTAGTCCCACCAACACCTTCAAATCGCATCACCAAACAGCCCACGCATTGTATCGGATAGGTTCAAAACTAGAGCTGGAAAAAAATCCGGTAGATGGCATTTTGGATATGTTCCTTTTTGAAAAACATCATCGAGCATCAACTTGAAGGAAGATGAGGATATGTTCCCTTTTGATTGAAACAAAAATTACCTATCATATAGAAGTGGATGTGATCCCTTTTGACCCAAACACCAAACTTTAGCCTTCAAATACACAAGGATAATATCCTTGTTATGATCCTTTTTGACGCTAACTGCTCATACAGATCGATTTGGGTTATCCTACAGATTGAAAATCCGTTTTTAAAAGATTTTTTTTTCGAAAAATGGATATGACCCCTTTTGAAAGTAAGCTCCTCACTTGGTTGCTCATCGGAATAAGTTCCTTCAAGACTAGATTGTACGATGCAAGAGTTTAAAATGGTTAGACTGCGGGGCCATATCCCGAAACGCAATTAATATCTTGTTTAAAAAGTCCTTAGAAAAGTTAGGAGCTGAACATTGACAAATTGTATAAAATATTCTTCGCCGATTCCCAAAGTGGTAGCAGGATTCAGCAAATAATAGGTACGGGGAACACGCTCTCGCCCAAAATCTACCAAGTGGTCATCAAACGACCAGAAGACGGTTCCGACACTCTAAAAAGGACCTTAGAGCAGATGGGCGGAAAGAGTAAGTGGTCGAAAGAGAGGGTCGCGGAAGGGGGTGGGAGCAGAGGAAGATCTAGATCTCAAGGGAGCTATGACACAATGGGCCTTACTTTTATTGGCTTTAACACCCCTGGCCTCTTACTGTTACGGTGTCACATTGTAGCGGTCGGCAATAACGACAAATAAAAGTTTATGCTTCGGCCAAGGAGGAAATCGAATCGTGGTCCTTTAATGTTCGCCAAGTGTTGCCTGCCGGACACTCAAATAAAGGCGGTACCTCCGAGGCAATCACCAAATGTCTGAGCAGTGCTGAACGTACGCGAGTGTGAACCCACACATAAGCCTATTCTCATTCTAAATAGAGTCTTATGTACCATCCGACAGTATTAAATACAATACAATAATTTAAATTTTAAAAGGACCACAAATGTATTTGTATCATGAAGTGTTTTCCCAATTAACTGTACTAAGGTGAAAAACTGTACAACTATAAAACGCTGCAAATTATACAATAAGGGTTAATATTCATGGTACAAATAATTTATACCACAATTATCGTGCAAAAATTAATTCGGTCTATTAAAATTTGGAAGATACCTACCTACCTAATAAAAAAAAAAAAAAAAAAAAAAAAATTGAATTTGTGTACCTACAGTGTTTGGACAAACGTGGGACCCCCCAGATATGGTTGCGAAATTTATTCATCTGAAATTACTCGGAAAATGACTCCTCATTCATCCTCTTGGCATCTTTCAAATGCCCCGTAGATCTCTGGGGTTTAAATCGGGTGGTTCAGAGACCCCCAAAAATGGATTCTACGTCCAAACATACTTCGAAAACGACACCCAACTCGATTTCATAGCCGGAAACCTTCAAAAAACCCTTCACGAATCGAATGCCCACATTTGTAAGCCCCTCCACACAAATCTAGACGATGCTATGTAATAGAGTAGGCTTGGCAACACAGATCACACACATTCTATCCGTGGGAAAACAACCTGTACCTACTCTGAGCATGATTTTTCTCTCCATCAGGCATTAACGGTTTTGTGACCTTTTATATTGTATAATAATATGATATTTTTAGAATTTTGCTCATAAAGAAAGTTTGGCAAATATTTATAAAAGAAGAAATCGAGGAATTACTTAAATACGAAAATTCAAAAATAGATAAGTAGGTATTAACCAAAAATCACAAAAAAAGGGGAAAAAATCGAGGAGCATTGTTTAGTACAATTTGTTCATTTCCATAAAATTGAATCAATGCCACGATTAATTCATCTTTCTCGCTTCCGTGTTCCATATCGTCGCTGTAGAAGCATCACCGCCTATCTCACATCTTCCAAACACTTTTTGGTTTATTATTCTTGGAATAATACACCTATGTTTTCGCGACGGAGGTCGACGACTCCGATCAGCCTCAAAATTTGACATTATCCGTTTCAAGAAGTCTACATTCTAAATCCGAAATGTCCGTCCGCCGTCCGCCGTCCGAGCCGTTTTGGGCAGTAGGAATTTAAAAAAAAAAAAATGAAATTTTGACAAAATACTTGGTTTACCATCTAGTTGTGCCCGCAAGATTTTCAGTCCGATCGCCCAAACCCGTGGGGCGCTATGGGGCTAAAATTGGGCTACGGGAGGGGTTTTTTGAAGGCTTTTGGCTATGGTATCGAGTTAGGTGTCGTTTTCGAGGTATTTTTGGACGTAGAATCCATTTTTTGGGGTCCCGGAACGATCCGATTTCACTGTGGCGATCAATAGGGCTTTCATGGGGCTAAAAATGGGATTTTTGAAGGATCCCAGGAGGTTAAATATTTTTCGAGTAAAGAATAAAGAACGTTTGAAAAAACAATCATTTTAACAAAAAATCCAAAAAAAAAATTTTTTGAAAAAAAAAAAAGCTGCAAATGTTACACAAGGGTTTATTATTCTTTGATATACGTTACTTGTGCAGAAATTTATTTCTGTCAATGAAAAATTTAAAAAATATTTTTTTCTTATCTCAAAAAAATTTTTTTTTGGGATTTTTTTCTCCAAAAATGTGTTTTTTCTAAAATTCTGTATTTTTTACTCGAAAAATATTTAACATCCTGGGATCCTTCAAAAATCCCATTTTTAGCCCCACGAATGCCCTAAAGATCGTCCCAGTGAAATCGGATCGTTCGGGGACCCCCAAAAATGGATTCTACGTTCAAAAATACTTCGAAAACGACACCTAACTCGATCCCATAGCTAAAAGCCTTCAATAAACCCCTCCCGTAGCCCCATTATAGCCCCATAGCGCCCCACGGGTTTGGGCGATCGGACTGAAAACCTTGCGGGCACAACTAGATGGTAAACCAAGTATTTTGTCGAAATTTAAGATTTTTTAAAAATTTCCTACTGCCCAAAACGGCCTGGACGGCGGACGGCGGACGGACATTTCGGATTTAGAATGTAGACCTCTTGAAACGGATAATGTCAAATTTTGAGGCCGATCGGAGTCGTCGACCCCCGTCGCGAAAACAGGTGTATTATTCCAAGAATAATAAACCAAAAAATCCCCAAAAAAATTTTTTTTTTTTCAAACTATTTTCTTTTGACACAGAAATAATTTTTGCACAAGTAACCTATATCAAGGAATAATAAACCCTTGTGTAAAATTTGCAGCGTTTTTCATTAAAAAACGGGTTCGTTTAAAAAATGTTTTATTGTAACTGTTTCATGGAACCATTTAACTGTTTAATTTGCAACTGTTTCTCTTAAAAAGCAGTTTCATTTTAAAAACAGCTGTTTCATTTTCCCCCGAAAGTGCGTTAGGCGGTGTTCCTTCTTCAGCGACGATAATTACTTTCACAAAAACAACTAACAACTAAACATAGTTTCACCGTTTTCGAGAACGAACGCCAGCAAGTCTTGCTGGTGTCAAGAAAAACGGCGCAAATTCTACATAAGGTTTTATTATACTTTGATATTGGTTTGGTGCGAAAATTAGTGAAAAATATGTTTGAAAAAAAGAAGAAAAAACTGTACATTGTTCGGACCGATGTAGGATCACGAAAAATGGATTATGCGTCCAAAATTACTTGGAAAAGTATTTGACCTCATGGGATCCTTCAAAAATCCCATTCGTAGCCTCGTGAGAGCCCTATAGATTGCAACAGTGAAGTCGAATCGTTCTGGGACCCCCAAAAATGGATTCTTCGTCCAAAAATACTTCGAAAAGGACACCTAACTCGATTTTATAGCCAAAAGCCTTAAAAAAAAAAAAAGCTGCAAATTTTACACAAGGGTTTATTATTCTTTGATGTAGGCTACTTGTACGTACGCCGTAACATGTCATGTTCCTAAAATAAATATTTTTATAAAAAATGAATAAAATTTTAGAAATATTTAAGAAAACGCTGCAAATTTTACACAAGGGTTCATTATTCTTTGATATACATTACTTGTGCAGAAATTTAATTCTGTCAATGAAAAAATTTAAAAAAAAAATTTTTTTTGGATTTTTATCTCAAAAAATTTTTTTTTGGATTTTTTTGTTCAAAAATGTGTTTTTTCAAAAATTCCGTATTTTTTACTCGAAAAATATTTAACATCCTGGGATTCTTCAAAAATCCCATTTTTAGCCCCATGAGAGCCCTATAAATCGGCACAGTGAAATCGGATCGTTCCGGGACCCCAAAAAATGGATTCTACGTCCAAAAATACTTCGAAAACGACACCTAACTCGATCCCATAGCTAAAAGCCTCCAAAAAACCCCTCCCGTAGCTCCATTATAGCCCCATAGCGCCCCACGGGTTTGGGCGATCGGACTGAAAACCTTGCGGGCACAACTAGATGGTAAACCGAGTATTTTGTCGAAATTTCAGATTTTTAAAAAAATTCCTACTGCCCAAAACGGCCTGGACGGCGGACGGCGTACGGCGTACGGCGGACGGCGTACGGCGGACGGCGTACGGCGTACGGCGGACGGCGTACGGCGTACGGCGGACGGACATTTCGGATTTAGAATGTAGACCACTTGAAACGGATAATGTCAAATTTTGAGCCCGATCGGAGTCGTCCGTCGCGAAAACATAGGTGTATTATTCCAAGAATAATAAACCAAAAACCCTCCTGTATCCCCATTTTAGCCCCATAGCGCGATCGGGCTGAAAACCTTGCGGGCACAACTAGATGGTAAACCAAGTATTTTGTCAAAATTTCAGATTTTAAAAAAAATTCCTACTGTCCAAATCGGCCCGGACGGTGTACCGCGGACGGACATTTCGGATTTTGAATGTAGACCTCTTGAAACAGATAATGTCAAATTTTGAGGCCAAATTTTGAAGTGTCATTAAGTACCTATTTTTCGCAAAAAATTAGACTTGGTGCGTTTTCTCCTGTGGTCTCATTACATACGTCATTAATTAATTTTTTTAAATTCCGGGCCTTTTGTACCCAACGCCCTTCAATTATTGAAGATTGACTGCGTAAAAAGGATTTGAAGTTTTAAATGAAAACCTCGATATCTCCCTCATTAATTTCAAGAATGTACACACAATTACCTACCGTCATCCTTTGCTGGTTGGTTTAACGCTGTGGCATTTCCGCGTTGGAAAATTGAAAAATTTAAATTAAAAAAGCGAAGAAAAACGGAACTGTTCGGGGGTTAAGGGGGTAAAACAACTAAAGATTGGACGATGTAAACAGTAGTTGAGGAGAGGCCGGGAGCAGAGAGGGTAGAATAGGTATAGAAGTCGATATGATGGTAACCAAGGAGACAGCGTGCTTTGCCACTCCCTTGCCTCTGTCACTGGGGTGGCGCAGTGTTATCCTGCTCCCGCCGCGCCTTCCCGCACTGGCTCGAGTCGTTTACTGTTTGATCTAAATTGGTTGGTTCTTTATGGATGGAAGGTATCGGATTTCACAAAATCACCGGCGCGAAAATCAACCCAACTTTTTTTCCTGGTAGAGGGATTAGTAACCAGACCCTCTATCTTAACAGTTACTGTTACAAGCAGGTACAAGGAATGTTTCTTCTCGTTTGCTGGGAATACCCTCTTGGCATATTTCGGCCTGGTTAGTTGTAGGGTGAAAGAAGGTTGCTGAGAGAACGAGTCAGTCTCTGTTAGGCTTTACTTCCAAGCTGGGCCACGCGTGCTTCGCACGAAATATCAAATTCCCGTCCTTCACAAAATTTGTGAATTTGTGCATTTAATGCAAACACCCGTAACAACCCATCAACTCGTAATTTTTCTTAGTAACAACGCTTGTTGGCCTGGACGAAATATCAAATTTCAAAATTGGCATTTAATGCCCGTTCAATAATGCATCCATCCTTCACTTGGAATGCAAGCACGTCGAACCCGTCCAACCATGTTGGCCCGTTTCTTGACGTATCAAACTATCTCGAATCGAAGGCCCGGAGATCGAATAAGGGAGGGTAACATTACCTGTCGATGTAAGTTCACTTCGATTCCTCAAGAAGCTGAACCCGTACCGAATTTTAGCGCTCTGGGATGAGCAGGAGAGAAATTCGTTAAATTATCAAACAACCTCGACTCGAAAGCTCGCAAAATAAACTCTTACCCACCTACCGACAATTTTCAAATAACTTCCGAACGGGTTATCGCACAGATATCGTTTATTACGCGTTGAAATCAGAGTAAAGCGCTCGTTTTAATCGACGCGTCGGTACGTCGCGACGTACCTACCTAGTTCCGTTCAAAATCGACGCCAAAATTTGTTCAGTAATATTCATTATTGATGTCGTGTCTGCGAGCCCCCCTGTCCGAGAAAATGGTTGGCCGAGCGAAGCGAGGCCTCCTGCCTAATGAAGAGGTCGGTCGAGCGAAGCGAGGCCTTCTGTCCGAGGTAGTGGTTATGCCCGAAAAAGCGGTCGGCCGAGCGAAGCGAGATTTCGGATATATTCTGGGGCGTGGGAAGACGATTCCCCCGGACAATTTTACGCCCGTTGAATTTAGCGCATCGAGCGACTGTCACTTGGGAGAGCAAAGCAATCCCCCCTGTCCGAGAAAATGGTTGGCCGAGCGAAGCGAGGTCTTCTATCCGAATAAGCGGTTGGCAAGCGAAGCGAGGACTTCCGTCCGATCAAGTGGTTGGCCGAGCGAAGCGAGACCTCACATCTGAGTGCTAGTAGTTGCATTATTCCAAGAATAATAAACCAAAAGTTGAATCATCTGCGTTCACTTGCGACTCCACGACTTAAGTTTTTCGTTGTTGTTGAACGAAATGTTTTGAAAATTCCTGAGATCCACCTTTCCACCTTTCCACCTTTCCACCTTTCTAATTCCACGCCAATCAGAAGGCACATTAAATGTGAAATTTTAACTAATGAAATGTTAAATAGTGATATTTTCACTATTGTGTATAAGGAACTTCTCACAACTTCCTCATTCGGTATTGTACTGATGATGGTCTAGTCAACCGAAACGCGTCGACAAGTTAATATAATATATTATCATTATCGTGGAAATGATTGTAGGAAAAAAAGTCCCCGGAAAAAAAGTCCCCGGAAAAAAAGTCCCCCCCAAAAAAGGCGCCGGAAAAAAATCCCCAGTATTTTCCGATCCCGGAAAAAAAAAAATCCCCGTAGAAGAAATAGCGTTGACTGAATGGAAATGAATAGAAGATAATACTTAAGTATTAAATACTTTTGTTGTCGTAGGGGGTCAACACTAAGCAGTAAGTAGGTGACTGGTGTTTACAGTGTCTCGGTCAACGTCTAATGTTGTATTGTCCAAAAGATGAGTGGCTTCATCTCATTTTTTATCAGAACTGTGTACCTATTCAGTGTGTACCTACTTGTGAGAAAATTAATTCTGTCAATCAATAAAATTTTGTAAAAAAGAAAATTTCCTA
Organism: Pilophorus perplexus; assembly: GCA_955831195.1. Taxonomy (NCBI): domain Eukaryota; kingdom Metazoa; phylum Arthropoda; class Insecta; order Hemiptera; family Miridae; genus Pilophorus; species Pilophorus perplexus. Next base: position 33,433,925 of record OY037010.1, on the reverse strand, counting down.
ATGTTTTATTAAAACAAGTTTTTTTCAACAAATTTTTTTTTTCAATCGGAAATTTGTTGACCTTTTGCATCCTTCAAAAATCCCGTTTGTAGCCCCATGAAAGCCCTATAGATCGCCACAGTCAAATCGGATCAATCCGGGACCCCCCAAAATGGATTCTACGTCCAAAAATCCTTCGAAAACGACACCTCCCTCGATCCCATAGCCCCATAAAAAAACCCCTCCCGCAGCCCCATAGCGCCCCACGGGTTTGAGCAATCGGGCTGCTTCCGGTAAACCGAGTATTTTGTCAACATTTCAGATTTTAAAAAAAATTCCTACTGCCCAAAACGGCCCGGACGGCGTACCTACGGCGGACGGACATTCGTTTTTGGAATCTAGACCTCTTGAAACGAAAATTTTTTTGACATTTAATGTCACATTTTGAGGCTGATCAGAATTTTCGACCCCCGTCGCGATTACATAGGTGTATTATCAAAGAATAATAAACCAAACAAAGAGGTTCCCTAACTTTCTATTGTTTTGTTCAAGATTTTTTCAATTTTTAAAATTTTTAACATTTTTCTTTTTGGGGATTTTTTTTCTGCCCTTGAGTATTCTTAGGGTATTTTTTTCCGCCCTGCAGGATTTTTTTTCCGGGGATTTTTTTTCCGATTACCGTGGAAATAGACTACTTCGTCTGAAATCGTATTTTTTTACAGAACCGAGATTTCACTGTACCTTTTCCTAATTTGTATAGCTGTATCCATTAGTACTGATATGAACTAAAAATAAAGTTGTATAGGAGGATTGGGGACGATGTCATCGCAGGTTTACTTCCGGTAAAAGCACCATGCTGAAAATGTGTGAACTGCCCTATTGCACAAGTTGTCAATCCTCTCCTAGAAACCAGTAGATGTGAAAATTTATTTCCAAGGCAAACTTTTGCTTCACTTCAGCGCGAGTGTCTGGGGCACAGGTGTTAAGGGTTCAGGGCAACTCTGCAGACGTGTGCATCGATTCAAGCTGTGACCCCAATTGGTTTTCTAGACACTTTTTCGTATGACCTGGGTCACTGAATCTATTGACCCACATCCCGGTGCCCTTATTGTCTATCCGTTCTTACAGGGTTCGATGGTTATCTCCTTCAAATGCTTTTTGAGGAAGCAAAACGAATCCTCTTCCAGGTGGCCTTAACGTTGTTCAAATTATTCTCTCGTTGTCAATGTTGGAAATAATTCGATTTTAAATTGTTTTTAAACAACCAAACTTCAAAAAGTCTACGAGGTTCTACCCGCGTTAAAAAATTTCCTCTCTCGGTGTCTTTCTTTTAGTGATAGGCGAACCCGTTGAGTAGCCAAAGGGAAAAAGCGTTGAATAATTCTTAAGAAATGAAAAGACGACAAGAGCACCAGCTAAGTTCACACCTGGGTCCACCAGAGGGGACTTTAATTTACTGTTGGGAATTAAACATGGAGGATCGGGGTCCAAGTGGGAGGAAGGCTTTGCGGGGGCGGCTGGCAGGAAGGGGCTGATAGAGGAGGTAACAATGGACGGGCGGAGGCCCTCTGTATATTTTATTAAAGGTGAAGTGCGCTGCTGGGGGTATCATTAGGAAGCTAACTCCGAGCCGCCCTCGGGGTTAGTGCGGGGACCTGCCCCCAGGACTTGTACGGGATGGGTTCTTCCCTAGTCTCCCTTTTGGTCAAGTTAATGTTTCTAGTAGGACATTCTTTCTTATACGCGCAAGGCAGAAGCGCGGTGCAGCATCATCGTTGTACATCCCGGGATCTGTTGTTCCTTAATGGATTCCATGATCGTTTGAGGCAGAGCTAGTTGAACAAGTGAGTCGTCTAGAATCAAAAGGCAACCTATTCAAATTTTTTGAAAATGAGGTTATGGCGGTTTCTGGCAGTATTTTTCACGCTGAAGCCATTGGCGAAGTCGTTTGGAGTCTAACTGCATCCCTTCCTTGCGAAAAACAGGCAAAAAGTAAAGAGTTGGAGGCAAAGTGTATCCTATCCTTTTACCGGATGATTAACTTTGATCGCAAGCAGTGATTCAACCAGTCAGATTGGAGGATTGAGGTTAGAATCATGGCGGCCAACAAAAAACGAGTTTCGTGGGAACTCAGCATGAACCCACCTTGCCATATACGATTATAATGTAATAATGTTATTTTAAGGGTATAATATACCCTTCATATTTGCATATATTATATGCAAATGGTTCCAAACATCGCCTCGCCGGATATCTTGTCTCTGGCCCAGGCACCCCACTTCTTTTTGCTTGATATCTCGTCTATGCCAGGGACGCTACTTCTCCTCATGCGGTAGGTATGTTGGCCTTGGCCCAGGCAGGCCGCTTATTTTTGCTTGATATCTCGTCTCTAGTCCAGGGAGGCCACTTCTCCTTGCTTGATATCTCGTCTCTGGCTCAGGGAGGCAACTTTTTCTTGCTTGATATCTCGTCTATGGTCCAGGGAGGCCACTTTTCTTGCTTGATATCTCGTCTATGCCAGGGACGCTACTTCTCCTCATGCGTTATCTTGGCTCTGGCCCAGGCAGGCAGCTTCTTCTTGCTTGATATCTCGTCTAAGGCCCAAGCAGGCCACTTCTTCTTGCGAGATATTTCGTCGCTGGTCCTGAAATGGTAAATGCATCAACAGCTACAGCTATCCGTATACGGATCCGTTGCAGCCTGCAACGGATCCGTATACGGATAGCTATAGCTGTTGATGCAACTTGCAGGTTGGCGTGAGGTCGTTTAACACGCTCCCGAAGTCGCTGCAAGAGTTACCGGAGACTTCATTCAGAAGGACCTTGAAGAAAAGGCTGACAACAGCTGAACTTTATCTTATCGATGATTGATGAATTTTTTAATGAATAATTATAGGTATTTATTCTATATTTTTTATTTGCCTATTGTTTTTATCAATTTTTTTTCTCGATTCTAATTGACGATTATAATGCCTCAATAACAAGCCATCAATTGAATTGAATAGATGAGCGCAACCTTTTTGTTATTACGATATATTTAATGAGCGAGAGAAACTAAGAAACAGTAGGTATCTAGCGACCAAACTATGCCACACAACACATCATCCACGTGATGCTCATTACGTAAACAACTGCACCCTAACGACCGATGCGTAATAAAACCTTATGCCGATCAGAGGTAACGAACGGCTCAGGCTGCAAAAATCGTTTTGGAGTCGTTGGAATCAGCCTGAAAAGCTCATTCCATAAACCCTTGTACCAACGAAATCGGACAAAAACTTCCGTCCCCCTTTTGAGGCCTCCTTAGTTACACATCAGAGATAAACAACTTTCGTCGTGAAGGACCTCCCGAAAACCGATGAAGGGGATGAGGGAGGAAAAATCAAGGTAGCCTATAACCACCCCCGGAACTCGCTGATGACAATGAGACCACCCTCATGAAAATCTGTTGAGCCGCTCGGGCGTGATGCTCTGTACACAAAAAAAAAAAAAACATACATGTCGAAGAGGTGAGCGCACCTTTCCATTTTTTGGAAAAAGGTTGCGCTAAAAACTTATTGATTTGATTTGATTTGAACTCCTACACCGGATCCAGAGTTTCATCCACATTCAATAAAAATGGATTAATTGACGTTGTGAAAAACCAATCAACATAACTAAGTTGAGAAGACGATCTGGCGTGCGAGGGAAAATGGGGGAAGCCACCCCTGAACTTCGTCGTGCGGGGAAGGGCAGCACCCTGCCAAATGTTAAACGCGATCTAGCGGTTTGCCAACTCGAACCGTTTTTGATGTGGTTCTTTAACTTATAAGGCGAATCCCGATTCATATTCACGTTGGCAGCACTTTTTGCTTCAAGGGTGGAAACAAATAACGGGATTTCGAATTTGTATCCAAGCCAGATAGTCCAGGCGCACTAGGATTTTTTAGGGGGGGTACCTTGCAAAAAAAGGGGACAAAGCGAAACTTTCATGGCTCGATTTGGGATGCCCTCAAGTAGTTATGAATATAGTTATCCAACAAAAAATCCTTGTGCTAACTTTTTGGGGGCCGAAAAACCGCGATTTTTTTGCACTTGTTTCAGTTTTTCGCCTATATCTCAGAAACTATGCATCCTACAGAAAAAAGTATTCTTTCCAAAATTAAACAGCATTAAATTCTGCGTCAAAATGACTCCCACAACATTAAAATCGGTGCAGCCGTTTAGCCGCAATCGATCGTCAAAAAACGGAAATTTTTACCAACTTGGCAAAAAATCTAACTATCCTCAACTTACAAAGGCTACATCTCAAAAAGGGCTTACCCAATCGTAAAATGGCACATAATGAAAGTTGTAGAGCATCAAATTTCAATTTAGAAAACCTCCTGGCACACCCCCCCACCCCCTCCCCTTCCCCTCCCAAACCCCTACTCCCGTTCACGTAACCCTATCCTATCCGTCACTTACCTTAATATTCTTTTAACTTGTGTCAAGTCACTACTTTGACTCATATTTATTATGTGTGCGTATATCTATGGAGAAAATATTCGAAGGGGAGAGTTTTGGTGCTTTAGGGTGGCCCACAGCTGTCGTAAGGGAGTCGAGGCGCTACCTGGCCCCTTCCTTTCATTAGACCCTCCAAGGTGAACAACCCCGAGGGAAACCCCCCTCCCATCATACAATCCTGTTGAGGCGAAGCCGTTTCTGAGACGTTTTGGGCGGTCATTATCGTATCACCGTTCGTGCTTGTAGTTCCTCTTGCAAATTCAACTAAACTTGTGACCCGCAATGGCATCGCACAGCGACACCGGGCAGTGTTTCATCTGTAAATCGAGCTTGACAGGTGAGGTTTTGTTAATTATTTTTCTTAGTAAGTAGCATAGTGAAGTGGTACAGATAGTATCGTGGTTGTTCTGTGTGTATGAAGTAGTATAAATTTAGTATATGAGAATGAAGTAGTATATTTTTCAGGAGTTAATATACTGTCGTTTCTGGTTTGTTGCAGATGGTGAAGTTGCAACAGTCACATCAAGAGGATTGCCAACCCTTATCGAGTGCAGTATCAAGCGTCAAGAACCAAGCCATGAAGCATACCTGAAAGAGGCACAGAATGGTTCAGTTGATGTTAAAGTTCATGTAGCTTGTCGGAAAGCTTATACGAACGAGCGCAAAGTTCTGGCTGCACAGCGCCGAGGGATTCCAAGTACATCAGCTGCCCCAACGCGAGTAAGTCGATCGAAAATTCCTGGATTTGATTTCAACAACACTTGTTTCTTGTGTGATGAATGGGTCTCACAAGAATTCAGAGACCGTCAAGCAAAGTTGCCAGCAGCTAGGCGCAATGAGGTGGTGAAAGTGATGGCAGAGGAGAAGATGGCCCAATCAATCGTGGAAGCTGCTAGAAAGCGCAATGATGAATGGGGAAAGAAAATTGAGGCTCGTATTCAGCAGCTGGACAGTTTTCACACTGATTTAGTGGCAGTGAATGCAGAGTACCATAGAAACTGCCTGAAGGACTTTTACAGAGTGAAGTCTTCAGGCAGCAGTAAAACTGGACAAAAAAGGGGCCGCCCTCGAGATGTTTCAGTGGATGCAGCCATGGAAATTATATATTCTATCCTGGAAAACAATAGTGATGAATGCCAGTTTTCTCTCAATCAGCTACTCAGTAATGTTGATGAAAGCCAACGTCCAGATTCGAGAACTGTAAAGGCCCATCTTAAGGCTAAATACGGAGAGGATATCATCATCTCAGAATCACCTAGCAGCGGCTGCATCATCAGTTTCACTAACACTGGCCACAAGATTTTGTCAGAAAATTGGTACATCAACGAACAATCGCCAGACCCACAAAAAGAGAGACTAAGAGTGGTCAAAGCTGCGGGTGAAATCATTTTGGAAGATATTAGGTCCAAAGTTTTTAGCACTACTGCGTACCCCCCCATTGACAACTTTTTGGGCGGAGTACATCTCGTTATCCCTGAAACGCTGCTTCTCCTACTTCATACCCTCATTCTGACCAACAAGAAAGGCTCGTTACAGTCTTGGAAGAACAAGTGCCTTGCTTTGGCTCATGCTATCATGATAGCCGTCCGTCCAAGGTCGTTTCTATCACCCATCATGATTTCAGTTGCCGTCTATATGTACAAGAAGTTCGGATCAAGACATCTACTGAATGTCCTTTCAGCTTTGGGCTTCTCGGCAACCTATAAAGAAGCTCAGCGGCTTGAAGGGTCGTATGTTCTGCAGGCTGAAAAGCCAAAAATTGATGAATCCTCCGACCCCTTCGTTCAATTTATACTTGACAATGCCGACTTCAATGTACAAACTTTGGATGGCAATGATACATTTCACGCAATGGGAGGGATCATGGCAGTGACGCCTCGAGAAGCAGTTATTTGTGAAACTGATGTAGCTAGACTGAATGTGAGCTCAGCCTCTAAGTTAATCGCTGCAGTTGGTAGTGTTCCACTCATTCCATTTCACAGGGAGTCAAATGCTGGATTACTTAATGTCACAGTGAGCAACATACAAATTAACTGTTCAGACCAAATTGATCCATCTCATTCAGAAATTGCTTGGCTGTATGGGAAAAACTCAGAGCACTCATCTACTGTACCAGGGTGGAATGGTTTCATGGAGCAGGGAACACGAGATGAGATATTTCAATGTTCAAAAATAGTCTGCCTACCGTTTGTCAATGCACCACCGAGTGATTATAACACACTTCTTACATCCATCATCGCTGCAATGGAAGACTGCAAGACACTGAATCAGAAGACGTGCATCCTCACTTTTGACCAGCCATTATTCTGGAAGGCTCGGGATATTGTGGCATCTGTTCCTCAGCTTAGCAACGTCATCGTTAGGCTAGGAGGATTCCACCTGTTGATGTCATTTATGGGTGCAATAGGGACGATAATGGCTGGAAGTGGCATTAAAGAGCTGTTTAGCACAATTTTTGCTGGTAACAGTGTTGATAAGATAATGCAAGGGCATGCATATGCTAGGGCTATTCGCGGACATATCCTCGCTCACGCTGCTTTGGCTGGTTTGGTTTTTGAAGAGCTCACTCTAACGGACGAAGACACTTCAGCACTGGACAGAATTATAAACTTTCCAGACAGATCTATCATTCTCAGGGCACATAAGGATGAGGAATTCCATGCGGTGGCTATCAAGTTCAGGGACATGCTGAAGACCATTGAAATGAAAGGGCCTACTGCAGCCTTGTGGGTTCAGTATTTCCGCATGTGTACCTTGATGAAGGATTTCATCAAAGCCGAACGGATGGGTGATTGGGGACTCCACCTTGAATGTGTGAAGCAGATGATACCCTTTTTCCACGCAGCAGGTCACTTAAATTATGCTAAAAGTGCCCATCTATACTACCAAGACATGCTCTGTCTAAATACAAAAATGGACGGACAGGAGTTTCACAAGTTCACAACGCAGGGGTATTTCACCATTCGCCGAACTGACAAATTCTGGTCAGGAATTTGGTCAGACATGACCATTGAACAGGTACTGATGAGGGCAATGAAAAGTTATGGTGGATTGACACGTGGCCGTGGGGTTTCCGATAGTGTCCTTTCCAGGTGGACTGTGGGTATGTTGTGCCTCCAGCAAATTTGTGAACAAGTAGAGATATTTACTGAGGAGAGATCAGGTACTTCGGAACAGCATGTTGATATGAGGCCATCTCGCGTCACCAGAGACAACATGGATATTGGGAAGCTAAAATTGTGGTTTTCACAACACCTTCCATTCCAAGAAACCACTGAGTTAGTGTCCTTAAGTACGGGACAAGTTGGTACTCATGAAATTAACTGCCATGCAGCACGGGAAATTGGTGTGGGATGCATGCAAAAGATTGTGGGTCAACCATTTGATGCAATTAAATTAAAAAGGAAGAACAAAGTGATAACCCTTGCATCCATTTCCAATTCCATAAAAGTTGGGGGTAAAAAAATTACAGTCGACCCACTAACTCTGTTCCAGAGGGTCTGCATATCCAAAAAGTCCGATGAAGACCTGAAGGAGTTGTTAACATTTGAACTCTCACCGTACCCCATGTCACTTTTTACTGAGGAAGGAATGCGCAAAGGAACAAAATCCGCATTATATGAGGCAGCGTTCACCCCAATTCAAGGCGCACCTGACTTTGGCGTTACAAAATATTCAGTCATTGATGGAGGGTTCCTTCTCCATAAGGTAGTATGGGGTAAGACCACCACTCATGATTTCCACGGTGTGTGCCTGACCTATGTGGACTATGTGTTAAAACACTTTGGAACCTCCACCACTGTGGTATTTGATGGATACCCTGACCATCCAAACAACCAAAGCACCAAAGCAGCTGAAAGATCTCGTCGAGCAATACTCCACTCTTCCACTAGATTCACCTTCTCAGAAATAACTCCAGTCACAGTTTCCCAAGAGTCATTTCTATCGAATGGCGAGAACAAGAAGCACCTCATAAAAATGATCATGAAAGAAATGACAGCCAGTGGGATTACTGTGGTGCAAGCTACTGAGGATGCTGATAGAATGATAGTCACTACAGCAATTACAAAGGCTGCTGATCACGACAGCGTGGTAATTACTGGCGACGATGTAGATCTTCTGGTCATACTGACTGGTCTCTCTTCCAAACCAGGAGCACCCAAAAACATCTACTTCCAGAAGAGTGGCAAAGGCAAAGCACCCTCGTTACTATACTCAGCAGCTTCTTGCTCAACCAACCCGAAGGACATCATGTTCATTCATGCCATAAGTGGGTGTGATACCACGTCGACCCCTTTTGGACAAGGGAAAAAGAAGGTGTACAAACTATACCAAAAATCTCCACTTCTTCAGGAAATTGCCACAACATTCTCTGACGCCGAAGCCTCCCATGACCAGATTACTGAGGCTGGAGAACGGTTTCTGGTCGCCCTGTATGGAGGGAATTGTGAGGTAGACTCACTAAACAGCCTAAGGTTCCAGCTTTTCCAGAAATCGGCAGGAAAACCAAAATTTCACTTACACCGACTCCCCCCGACCAAAGATGCAGCCATCCAACATTCGGAAAGGACGTACCTCCAGGTCCAGACGTGGCTGGGAAATGAGCTTGTCCCTTCTGCCTGGGGCTGGTCACTCACCAGACGTGGTGTGGTACCCATCACGAACAATAAAAACGCAGCTCCGGACCACATTTTGACAATTGTGTCGTGCAAATGCACTAAAGGCTGCAGCACTGCTGCCTGCACTTGTAAAAAGTCAGGCATGGTGTGCTCATCCCTGTGTAAGAGCTGCACCGGGCATTCCTGCGAAAATTCCCCTGAACCGGACCTTAACGATGAAGATTCACATGTTGACGACGATTTAGAGTGGGATGTGGACTCCCTCTTCATGGACCAAGGGGTTAACGACGATGAGGAAGGAGATGAAGAGGAATCTCCGCTGGATGCAAAGCGGGTTAAACTATAAAAATACCATTTTTTAGCATGCATTTGTACATTTTCATTTTAATAAAACTAATGTAAGCAGTTGACAAGTAATTTAAATAAATTAAAGTATTGAAAAAATGGAATTTTATTGAAAAACCACGTTTTCTTTTAACATTACCTTATGTAGAGTGGAATAGGAGTTGGGGTTATTGCACCTTTCGTACATATAAATAATACTAATATATGTATATAATGACGAAATATGAACAACAAAGGGAATTTTGAATGAAACAGGGCTCACAAATTCTTTTATTACGAAAGACAAGAAATTGAGTATCACGACTTTCAACACTTTTCAGGGTAGGGGACGGGTAGGGGAGGGGTGGGGGGGTGTACCAGGAGGTTTTCTAAATTGAAATTTGATGCTCTACAACTTTCATTATGTGCCATTTTACGATTGGGTAAGCCCTTTTTGAGATATAGCCTTTGTAAGTTGAGGATAGTTAGATTTTTTGCCAAGTTGGTAAAAATTTCCGTTTTTTGACGATCGATTGCGGCTAAACGGCTGCACCGATTTTAATGTTGTGGGAGTCATTTTGACGCAGAATTTAATGCTGTTTAATTTTGGAAAGAATACTTTTTTCTGTAGGATGCATAGTTTCTGAGATATAGGCGAAAAACTGAAACAAGTGCAAAAAAATCGCGGTTTTTCGGCCCCCAAAAAGTTAGCACAAGGATTTTTTGTTGGATAACTATATTCATAACTACTTGAGGGCATCCCAAATCGAGCCATGAAAGTTTCGCTTTGTCCCCTTTTTTTGCAAGGTCCAAACCCTAGTGCGCCTGGACTAAGAGGCCGAGAAAAAGAGCCGGAGGGAAGATTGCATTATGGAAGTGCAAAAACGAAGGATTTTTTTTTTCAATCCTTGCTTGACAAGAGCGACCAGGGGAAAGCGATTCGCCGAAATTAAAGTCGGTCTTTTGTCAAGTCGGCTTTCGTCAAGATTGGCAACACACCGCAGCAGTTTTTTTTTGCATTTTCCACTACCCCTCTTTTTCAACCATCCTTCTCTTTATTTATTAATCCTTTTTTGTCGTTTCTCTCCTTCCCTGTTTCTGACAAGCTCGCTGATCCCCTTCGTTACAATCACGGATGTCGTTTTTTGTCTTCCCTTGGCATTCTGGAGCTTTTCGTGGAGCGCTTTCTAATGGTAAAAAGCCCTCCCCCCCCCTCCCTCCCACAATCATGAAAAACGCATAGGAATTTTTAATACGTCGTTTGTGAGAAACCTCATGTGAAGAAGCAGAACTGCCTTTGTGTTTTGTGTTTAGAATGTTACTGACAGCCTACCTGATGGCATTTCCTAAATCTTTGAACTCTTTTTGCGCTGATTGTCTTGTTTCACTCTCCTAATTGCACCATTTCCCGTTCTATTGATGAAGGGTTGATCCACGTTGTTGAGGCGGCAGAGTAAATGAGGTGTGGGGGTGTGCGATAAGCAAGTTATTCTTCTTGGTTTCACACGAAGGAAGCTCTGTTAGTGAGGCGAGCAGGAAACCCCCTATAGGAGTCTCAATATGCCTCAATTCTCTCTTGTCCGTAATTATTTCCTTTCCTACCAGATTGTATGAGGCAGCGGGTGTTAGTCGTAAATTGTATCTTAATCAACGATAACGATTATAACAATTCATGGATTAAGAATTCGTTCGTAACTTTATTAAGTTAGAAAAAGAAGAAATGTTTCGTTCACCTCAAACCATATGAATTTTTACAGAGTGTTAAACTTGACAGTGAACCGGAACCATTTCAATAATTCCCGCTTCACTCAATTAAGAATTATTCTAATTTAATCTCGAGCCCGTTTCCGTTTTTCATCATGCTCCACCTTTCTCTCACTCCCACTCTCCGTATTCACTCAGCTATAAAGATTAGTCGAATTAGGGTTTCGCGCTAATAACGTTAAAACTTCAATTTTGGTAAGTGGCTGAATTGTTAAGTGTTTCCCCTTCCTCCCTTCACCTGGTTCGCGATACTTGGGAAGTTGTGCGTCACCATCTCATCCCCCCATAACTCCCTCATGCCATTCTCTACTACCTAGCCGTTTCCAGATCGTTAAACTCGACCATTATCAAGTTTAATTTAAGCCTAGGAGGGCAACCACGCTATCAATCTTGTTTAATTATAACGCTGCTTGAAGCTGTTACATCATTGGGGTAGTTTTCTTGAGAAAATGTTAAATAAAAGTCGTATTGGATCGGTTTCCGATTGAAATCCTTTCAGCGGGTGTAAACAAAAGATCGATGATCAGTTATTTCCAAAACTAGCCGGGGGATTTTGTCCTCCTTCTGGAACGGCGAACTCTCATTCAACTTCGGTGGCCGCGGATGATGAATCAATTGCTCAACTGAATCGTCACAGCCTTTGAGAAACAGGTGGAGCGTGTACAGTTTGACTACAGTTCATTGGCTCAGTTATAAGCCTGAATCTTCTCGATGAATAAATAAAAATAAGGGAGATCACGAAGAATAATACTGTCTTTAGAGCACTGCTCATCCATGTGACGTCTAAACCACTAATAATTAGTGGTTGATAATTGATAATTATTATCAACGCGTCTGTATACATGTGTGTCACAAGCCTACTCCTCCTAAACGGTAAGAGATAAAATACGCCGACTTTTTCTACAGTCTCCGCCTCCCAGGGGTAGGGTTGAGAACCCCCCAAAAATGCGCTCAAATAGGCGAATTTGCGCCCAACTTTCTTATTTTAAATGGGAACTCCTAATTTTTCCCCGAATTTGGATTCCTCGGCCAACTTTACGTCCATTAATTGAATATGCTTCCTCACGTCAAAAGTAATGCACAGCCTTGATATGGGTAAAAAAGTATTGTCAGTATTTATAGACTTGGCTAAAGCCTTCGATTCCCTATCGCACAATAAGTTATTACAAAAGATGAAAGCTCTAGGAATCGAGGGAAATGAATTTAAATGGATGGCTAGTTATCTTCAATCTCGAAGCCAGTGCGTAAAGCTGAACGGGTCATTGGGCTCATACATGTGTAATGAAGAATATGGAGTCCCGCAAGGCACAGTTTTAGGCCCTATTTTCTTCATCATATACGTAAATGACTTGGGTCATATCGATACAGGTGGTGAGAAAATACTTTTTGCTGACGACACTGCTCTATTTTTTGAGTCTGAAAATTGGGCAAGCACTTTCGCTCTGGCTGAGGATGGACTCAAAAAAGTTTATTCATGGTTAATTGAGAATAAGCTTTCGCTCAACATTACCAAAACTAACTTTGTCCCTTTCTGCCTGTCTCCCTCGACACTGCCAGACAAAAATGTGACCCTCCATCTGCACTCTCCTGGCTGTGAACATGCAAGCTGTTCCTGCCCAATAGTGGAGAGAAGCGAGAACGCTAAGTACTTGGGAGTTATTTTTGAAAATAATATGAAGTGGGAAACACAGATTTCCAACGTTTGTAAAAGACTGAGAAAGTTAATTTACGTATTCTCATGTCTGAGTAACATACTGAACCGTAAACTGATGAGGTTGATGTACCTTTCGCTGGCGCAATCGCAATTACTTTATGGCTTGCCTCTCTTGAAACAGATTAGGTATGTCAAATTTTGAGGCCGATCTGAATTTTCGACCTTCATCGCGATTACATAGGTGTAGGAATTATTCCAAGAATAATAAACCAAAAATATTAATGCCAATAATTTGTCATCAAATCAAATTACCTATTGCTAAAAACGATTATTGCGTTAAATCAAATTATTGCCTCTGTTTTGGTCGTGTCCATCATTCTCAAAGATGGAATCAGTGCAGAGGAGAGGAGCACTGCGCATATGCAGTGCATACAGAACAGTATCGGCCGCAGCAGTGCAAACTATTGCTGGAGCAATCCCAATAGACCTCCTAGCGGACGAAAGGAGAAGAAATCACTCGCGCAAAGGAGAAAATGCGCCAGCAACAGTGAAGAAAGAAGAACCGAGAATGACCATGGAGAAGTGGCAGGATTGATGGAGGACGGAGAGCCGAGGACGATGGACTGCACGGCTCATACAATATGTTCGACAGATTAAACTACTGAAAGGTCTGGTTAGAAAGAAAGTACGGGGAGACGAGCTACTATCTCACCCAGTTCCTCACAGGCCATGGCTATTGCCGAGCATACCTGAAAAATATAGGAAAGACTATAGAAGCAGAGCGCATGTACTGCCACACTGAGGATGACGACGCCCATCACACCTTCTTCGTGTGCCCCTGCTGGCAAAGGCTGCAGAGCAGTTTGATGGAGGAGATCGAAGACTAGAGCCAGAAACCATTGTAGCAAAGATGCTGGCGGTGAAAGACAATTGGGACGCCGAGCACACTTTCGTCACAGCAATACTGAAGACGAAAGAGAGAGACAGGGAGTGGGAGGGAATTGGTGCTGTACTAACCCTTCCATCACCCCCTCTCTCATCTGACAAATGACCACCCCATGGAAAGGAGAAGAACCGGCAAAACAGATGGAGATAGGGAAGGGGAAGGCCGAAGAACCTGCCCTCCCACACTATCCCTATCCCCTACAAAAGCAGGAGACACGGATTTACACCCGCTACAAGAAGAGGCCATACAAGGAACTGCCCTGAAGAAATACTAACTACCTACGTAGATACGGAGCAGCTTCCTGAGAGAAATCGAGGTGTTTTTTAGTGGGTATACTGAGGTAAGCAGGACTCCCACACGAAGGGCGGGGACTTCCCTGCTGTCAGTTCATAATTGCGTATTTTTTGGTGGATTTTTCATCTCGTAAAAAAAAAAAAAAATAATAATTAAAAAAATCATTCTCAAAGAACGCCTAATTTAAATTTCACCCTTCCAAGATGGATAGGAAAGAAGCAATCCTCATGGCTCGCCTTACCACCTGTGAAACCGCAGACACGCTCATAATATGAGTAATAATATTACTGAAGCAAATAGATATTGCGAGTAATTTGAAAGTTTTTACTGCAGTTTTGTTGTCTTAAAACAGTTCCGATCTAAACAGAAAGACAAGGTTGTTCCTCGAGTAGCTGTTACAAAAATTGGTGGAAACATGTAGCAGTGATAACCTAGTTCGAATCGTTTGTCGCTAGATTGCGCTGACTCTTGGCAATTCTACCTCAGGGCCAGCCTCTCCTTTTACACCGAGGGTCGAGTACTCTAAAATCCCGATTTCTATGCCGGGAAATAGCCCGCCTACAGGCGTGTGTGTGTGTGTCCTTCGTCCTTCAATGAGGGGGTTCATTGTACCACAATAACGAAAGGCAATTACGTTGAATTTCTTTTCTGTCACAGATGAATTTGTCATTCGTCGTCAGAAACTCGAGATACCGGCCCTTAGTTCTGTTGTAACCATCTCGAAAACGAAACGAACAATGGCCTTTTGACCGCTCCACGGGCAACCTTTCTACCCCCTTCCAAAAGGGCCAAACTGTTTAAAACTCGTGGGCGGCGGCAGCGAGGAAAGTGGTAGGCGACCACGACTTTGGAAGCCTGGAGGACAGGCGGGGTTCCTGAGTGACACCCAATTAAACTGTGCACAACTGGTGAGGGGGAAATTGCCGTTTGAGAAACATCAATAATGGAGTGAGGAAAAGAGGGTTAGAGGCAGAGGTTTCACCTAGGCGCTCCTTCCTCCCCTTCCTCGGGCCCTTCTTTCTTTTTAATCTTGCCTTCATCCTCCTCTTCTTCCAAAAAGCTTCTTCATCCTCCCGGTGCTCCTCGACCTCTTGGGAATACCCGAGAACTTGGTTGAGTGTTGTGGATCAACAAGGCTTCACTTACATTCTCCAGGCATGTCCTCTTTCTTATTCGCTCTTTCTTCTCCCCTTTCCACCAGATGGTAAGGGTAACTGATGCTCAGTGATCGTTCAAGAGGGGAGTCAATTTATGGCTGCAATTTTTATTTCCTGGACCTAATTCCCTCCTAGTAATTACTCGAGTTCGCATTCTTACCACGCCAAGACTTCGATCAGGCTATAGCCTATAGAAGTGAGACATTGCAGAGCGATGCGAATAGTTTGTGCTGTGATCCGGTTTTCATACCCATCTGTCGCTAGTTCCTAGCGATTGTGGTTTAAATCATGACGGGCTAAATAATGGTATTGACTACGTTTGGCGAATCACCTAGAGCCGTCAGCAGTCTCAATCAGTGGAAGGTCCCTACTCCCTTGGGAGGTTGGCGAGGCACTGGAGGGGGGAGCCTGCACCTGACCTAAGGGGAGAAGGACATTGTTGTTCAGTATGGCAGTGTTCACTGCGAGTGAAGGTTGGTGAGTTCAAATCGCGTGTGGTGCATGCTATACAAGGATATTTCATAGTGGTGGAATATCCCACGGGAAAATGGTAGTATTTCAGTGTCTTGTGGACGAGGAGGTTGGTGAGGCTATACAAGGATATTTCATAGTGGTGAAATATCCTGACACTATAATATACATACAGGCTATACAAGGATATTTCATAGTGGTGAAATATCTTGACACTATAATATACATACAGGCTATACTTACAAGGATATTTCATAGTGATGAAATATCCTGACACTAACACAATACACACATGATACACATATAAACTGTGTTGTATATAACGTTGTGGGTTTCTGAGTAAGCCAAAACCTGAATAGCTACATGGCATAGTTTGTGATGGTTACAAAGATAACCACAGCCAAGCAGCTATGCATGTTAGCTATGTTGGCTATGATGATAAACACAGCGTATAGCTAAGTGGCATAGTTTGTGTTGGTTACGAAGATAACCACAGTCAAGCAGCTATGCAAGATAGCTATAATATACATACATGAGATATACATGGATAGTTCATGGTGGTGAATTATCCTGACACTTACATGATACATGAATAAACTGTGTTGTATATAACTTTGGGGTTTTCTGAGTAAGCCAACAGTCTGGAGCTACATGGCATAGTTTGTGATGGTTACAAAGATAACCACAGTCAAGCAGCTATGCAAGATAGCTATGTTGGTTACGAAGATAACCTTTGTTTGTACAGCTACATGAGATAGCTGAGTTGGTTACATAGATAACCATAGTTATGTGAGGTTGGGGGTGTCTATAAGGGGTTGGAGGAGGACACTTTACACAAAACCTTTTAGAGGCAGAATGCTGCCTGGTTTGCGGAACCATACCATACCATACCATACCATACCATACCATACCATACCATACCATACCATATTTTGTTTCTTATACTGTGTAATACCATATACCATACTATCATACATGGTGGATTAATTCGTAATCCATGAGGGATTTACGACACCATCTCTCCCGTTCACCAGTGGACGTTGGAAATTTGAGGAGGAGCCGTTGTAGGACAACTAGAGAAGAGTCAAATGAAGGGAATTCTCCTGATCAGCTGAGTGAGCTGCTGTTCACCCTTGGACGTTGAAATTTTAAGAGGAGACCTCGCGGGACTACCGGACAAGCACTCGCACAGCATTATGGCAATTTCTTCCTCTCCTCATGATAGCAAGGAAGTTACAACGAAGGGGGGGAAGTCGGTCATGCTGCACAAAACCCAACTGACCGACAGAACTGGAACCATAACAGTTATGGTTGATAGTTACCATCTCGAAATGGGATGAACCGATCAACTTCAAAGAGGGCGACGCCATCTCCATCCAAAACATGGCCATCGAGAAATTCCGAGGACAGATAGAGGGTTGTATTACCAGCACCACGGCGCTAGAGGTAAACTCCCCTTCCTCAAATGACCTTACACAATGGTTCGCACAACGCCCACCTAACACCGTCAGCCTCAACATATCTTCGCTCTTCTTTAGTGATCATGAAGACAATGATGATGCACATAATGATGACAACCAGGAAAATTAAGATGCTGCGACCGTCAATATCAAAGACGTCACAACTGAGTTTGGCGATGTGGAGGCAGAATCGCGTTAGATAAAGCCCGTTTAAAAACTCGTCAAACCTTCCTGCAGAGAAAGAGGCAACGACGCTGAGCTGTCATCCATTAGTTTGTTACTTGATTTTAACAATAATTATGTAATTCCCTCAGAAAACTTAAAAAAAGCCTTTCCCTCATTCCCTTTCTCAACGTTCCCTCTTCCCCTTTCTAAATACCCTCTTTTACAACAATAAAGCAGTTTACCGTTTTCTTTGTACAACAACCATTACCCACGTCTTTAAGACAGGCGCATCGCGCCGTTTCAGGGTTACTAGTAATAATTATTGACAGTGAACTGCAGGGCACTGCAGAGATAGGTACTACACTACAGAGAATAACCTATTTTCTTCTACCATGGATGTTCAGTTGAGTCCTGCAAGCGTCTATTTTCCCTTTTTCCCCTCTTTTTGCCCATGTGGCACTTACGAATCGTACAGAGGCTTATAAAACAGATGGCGCTTTCGTAAGGTGTGGGGATTAGGGGCTGGAGAAGGAAGTGGCGCTTATGATCGGTCCTCGGTTTAGAGATTTTCGGGAGGGTGGCGCTTTCGTATGGTTTTCGACCCCCTCTGGCGCTTTTGTATGGCACCGCCAGAACGTCACTCTGACGAGTCCCTGGAAGGCAGATCCTGGAACTCCCAGTCTCATCCACCCACAAAATCGGCGGCAAGGACTTGGACACAGCGCCTGTAACTATCCGCAAACCACACACCTCCTCAATTATGCAAGGTTTGGTAAAAAATTGTCAGTGATTGTCGACATTTCTGGATATCGTCGCTGTAGAATTTGGAACAGTTACATGAAATGGAACAGTTACACGAATCAATTATTTAAACGAAACAGTTTTTTTTAATGACACAGTTTTTTGTGTCGCCTGTGAAGTTGGGAAGATGTGGGACAGGCAGTGTTGCTTCTACAGTGGCGATATGTATCCTATCGTCATTATTTGATAAGGATATAGTCAGATCGCGAATCCTATTCTCAACTCAACATCCCTGGAACCCGATCAGAGTGTTACTACTGCAGCGAAAACTATCACACCAAGGTATTTGCTATAGTAAGCACAGTTCATAACATACCTACTTTCAACTAATTTTCTTGACATTTCAAAAGTTAACATATCGAGGACGGCCTGATCGTGAAGACCCCTATTATTATGCTGGTACTGCGCTATATAGCATACACCCAGCCAGTACACACCCACAAAAAAAAAAAAAAAAAAAAAAATTCAAAATTCCTCCATCTTCATTTGATGGCTAGTTGGATAGCTAGACGCGATGATAGTTGAATCTATGCGCGAAACAGAGTGAGGGGTGGTGAAACATGGTCAGGAGGGGCAACGTGGGGAGCTCACTCTCTCCTGACCAATGAGAGGCGGGCTGGAGCAAAATAATTCAATGCTCCTAAGGGCTCACGGGGATGTCACGTGGGTTTGTGAAATTGACCATTCAGAGAGCGAGAAAATAGGCGGGAAGAGCAGCTTTAACTTCGTGCTCCTCCGCCAGAGGGGTTTGCAATGCGTTCTTTCCGATTTATTTCGATTTTGTAAATTGAATCGGAGTTGTATAAACAAGCCGATAAGAGATTTACGGTTTTTCACGTTTCAAAGTGTTATGATTATGAGTGTAGGTAGGACGATGGCTAATTCAGTGCAGAATATAAAAGTGAATTTTTCCCGTTTGTCGGTGGAGGAAAAGAGCAACATTACAGACACTGGCCATTGCTTGTCTCACTACCTGGACTACAGCAGACACTAAAATTAAAGAATCGTGCACATTCTTGCCGTAAGTTTGACGTTGAATACTTTAAGAAGGTAGATTGGCTTTGCGTATACCTACATACAGACATGTCTGAATTTCTGTTTACCACTAGAGAACATTTTTTGTGTCTACTGTTACCGTAACAGTAGTAGAAGTTTTGTGTCTACGTACAGTAGGTACGTATCTGGCGAAGAGAAAGTTATCAAGATTTATCCCATTTGCACATGGTTGAAATTTCTATGAGAAAAGCACCTTTTCCGTCCCCTTCTCGACAGTCCCTCCTGCCCTGGAAAGTAGGATGAAGACTATATTCGAATATCATCAGATCAGTCTTCATCCTACTTTCCATAAAACTGAAAGTGTCAAGAACAAACTGAAAGTGATCAAGAATTGATTGTTTATCAAAAAATGATATGGATTTGATAGAGTAAATTGTCCTGCATAACCCAAAATTTTCAGGCTTCAAAAGTTCCCATTGTAAGCGGAGAAAAATGTATGTGACAGGAATAGGAGACGTTATAACGGGTCATTTCCTATTTAAAAAGAAAGCCTATAGGCTTTTCGATTTGCTTTGGCGAGTTGCTAAAGTCATACCTTCCCAACTTTTATAGATCCTCTGAATGGATGATGAAAGAAGCAAGAATTCAGTTCCTAAACACTGCTCACGTTCTAAACCATACGACTCTGAGGAAGTGAATCTGGATGAATATCAAAAAGCACCGGGCCAATTCAGGCACCCAAAGACTTCGGAAGAGAGCAGGGAGGAGCAGTATTCTGAATACGTCACGCGAAGATCCCGAAGAAAAAGAGGGAGAAGGAATCGTTTTCAAACGCCAGATGAAGAGAAGAAACGAGGGTTCGTGAGATAACACGAGCTCTTGCTACCATTTACAAATCGTCCATCAAGTTCATAAAACTCTTGGCGAAAAGATACGGGTAGTTCCGCGGGAAGTGTTATCTGCAGAAGGATACCGATGACGGTCTTTACTTCTAACCTCTGCCGCTCCGGGGATGTCCTTCACAGGTAGCATCTTTGGAATGCAAAGCCATCCTCGAGAGATAAGAGCGCGCTGAACAACATAAACATAAGCCATCCTACGAGATAATACCTTTATGATAGCTTCAGGGATCGCGCACTTTTGAGTCCCGTAAGTACCAAAGTCGGCGAAAATGTGCATCATCAGCTGGGACGTTCTTCCAGAAGAGGCAGGCGAGTCATTTTTGCGCTTCCGACTCTAAAGTTGATCATTTCAATGAATTTCAAAAAATTAAATTAACTTAAAGCAAAAATTAATTTCATAACAAACACATTGTTTAAAAAAACGGTATTCACGCAGTTATAGTACACCGTTTGGCTGTATGAGGGTCCTTCAAAGATGGATTCTATGCCCAAAATCACTCCGACAACGACACCCCAGTCACCCTCATGGCAAAACCTCCACAGAGCCCGAAGGGTTCGAGCGGTCGGGCTGACACAACCTTGACGACACAACGGAGTACCGAATATTTTGTCAAAATTTCATATTTCAAAAAAAATCCTACTTTCCAATACGACGTGGACGGTTGACGAACATTTCATTTTTGGCCATATTATGCATAGATATTAGTTCAAAAGGGCCCCGTGCTCTTGTTTAAGACTACTCACGTCGAGAAATCTTTTCTTTGAACCACGATTTAAGAGCTAGTAATTTCTTAGACTTGGGAGACGATTATATTTCCCACGTATTTCGCATGCGTTCTGGTATTTTCTCCACCCGCGGGGTAGGGTCGGTGCAAGCGAATTCCAACCATCGAGATCGTTTTACGGCAGGTTTAAACTTGAAATAAAATTCAAGTCAAATAAGATTTAGTCATCAACGTAATTGATAATTATGCTATAAGTCTTGGATTTTACTAACAAGTTGCTTACTTGCTCACCCCGACTGCTCGTGTTGGTGACTACCATTAAGCGGATCCTTATCCAGATTTTTGTTTTCCAAGCGCAGTTGAGAATTTCCCAAACTTGAGTTGAGAATATCCATGCTGAATTGAGAACTTTCCTTCCAATTTGAAAACTCTCCATTTTAATTTAAGAATTTCGAATGAAGAGTTTTCCATTTTCAAATTGAGATAAGAATTTTCATTCCGATTTGAGAATTTTTCGTTTTTAATTGGAGTTTTCCATTTTAATTGAGAATTTTCCATTTCAAATCGAAAAAATTGTGGGTTTTATGATATAAATATTATTTATACCCCACAATTTTCTTTTCAACCTGAAATGGAAAATTATCAATTTAAAAATTAAAAAGCGCTGCAAATTATACACAAGGGTTTACTATTCTTTGATATAGGTTACTTGTGCAGAAAGTTAATTCTGTGTGAATGAAAAATATTAATTTTATTTTTATTTTTATAGGTATTAAAAAGTTTTTTTGAATTTTTTTTCAAACATTTTTTTGTTTTACTTGAAAAATATTTGACCTCCTGGGATCCATCAAAAATCTCATTTGTAGCCCCATGAAAGCCCTATGGATCCCCACAGTGAAATCGGATCGTTCCGAAAATGGATTCTACTTTGAAAACGATACCTGACTCGATCCCATAGCTAAAAGCCTAAAAAAAAAAAAAAAACCTTCCATAGCCCCATAGCGCCCCACGGGTTTGGGCGATCGGGCTGAAAACCTTGCGGGTTCAACGAGATGGTAAACCGAGTATTTTGTCAAAATTTCAGATTTTATTTTTTAATAAATTGCAGATTTGAAAAAAAAAAAATCCCAAAACGGCCCGTACGGACATTTCGGTTTTGAAATCTAGACCTATTTCATGAGTTTTTCACACTGAATAGCCGTTCTCAATTTACAGGCGTTTTAAAGTCGCGTAATTGCAGTTTTTACACAATTTGAGAAAAAGGTTTTGAAATCTAGACCTATTTCATGAGTTTTTCACACTGAATAGCCGTTCTCAATTTACAGGCGTTTTAAAGTCGCGTAATTGCAGTTTTTACACAATTTGAGAAAAATTGGCACTTTTTGACGCCCGATTGCGACCCTACTAATCGGACAAATGTTAAAGTTGGGGTAGCCATTCGATGCAGAATTTCATGCTCTTTCATAATGTAATGAGTAATATTTTCTGTATCACGCATTCTTTTCAAGATATACGCAAAAAACCAAAAAAAGACCGAAAATTTCGAGGTTTTTAGGCCCCCAAAAGTTCTCCCGAGAAAAATTTTGTTGGATTCGCTTATGTTAGTTTCCCACTATTGGGGTGCCAAGACACCAATAAAAATTTAGAAACATAACATCCGACCTTTTGTATGCAAACACCCCTTTACAGGGCTAGATTGACTGGACTATGTAAAATTTTGAGGCCGATCGGAGTCGTCGACCTCCATCGCGATTACATAGGTGTATCATTTCAAGAATAATAAACCAAAAGGTTTTTGGATTTATTTTTCATTTGACACTCTTTGTAAGACCCTATAAGTGGGTCTTATAACGAAGGTCATATGAAAATTTAAACTTCACCGTACTCTCATAAATTTGAGTGTCAACCCGTCTAGAGGCCAGTTAGATTCGGTTTGTAGCCCCTAGAAAGGTACGTTGAGTGAGGTTGTCGGGGTCCGGGCATCCTGATAGTCAGAGATACTTGGGCCCGCATTAGTAGCCACTATCTGACTTGGAACAGGCGGGCCCTATCGATCCCCCAACTACGGTGGAAAGAGGAGAGAAACCCTATGGATGGCGCGATCGGCGGGGGTGTGGAAGAGGAAAAGAGCAAGACGGGAAGAGGCGGTTCGACCCCCGGAGAGAAAGAGATAGTGATAGAATGAGGGGTGTAAAGGCGCTCGGAGGGTGTGGTAGAGCAGAGCGCACAGAAGTACTGATGGTGTTAAGGGGGCGGGGGGCTCACGGGGGACCTCCTCTGATGGGGTGAGGTGTAAACTGTCTAGTTGTCCTTGTTTCAGTTCTTGTCTCGGTTCCAAGAATCCTGCCAATAGGTTTCTACCCCTTCTAGCCGCCCCTTTGCCGACCCCCTTCAACCCCTTTCCTTCAACTCTTGACTTCCTCCAACCCTCATCTCAGAGTCATTTAGGTTACGAGCACACCCGTCAGGAAAGAAAACTCTCTTTCTATTTACGGTGTAAAACCTTCCAATTAGAACGGAAATCTGGAAGGTCACACACGCTCGTTAGTTCGTAGAAGAATGTCATTCTACTAATGAATGTTCATCATTACAATACATCTTCCTGTAGGTGATATCCCACACAACGTAATCCTTGCAATCAATATTTTCACGGGTAGATGTCATGCATACAACGGCATCTGAACAAATATGACCTGTGTAATGTGTACCTAGGTGTGGTTGAGTTCTTAGTGTTTTAGTTAAACCTAGGGGGCCATCACATGCTGGTTACGCCAGCCCACCCCCGCCCTTTCCGCCCTGGCCTTTGACCCAACAACTCGCCCCCCACTCTTCTTCTTCGTCAGCCCGCTGTAAGTGGTCCCGATAGGGGCCTTGGGAAGCGCTGCAGTCGGCGGGGGGATTGGGGGTCCCGCGGCCTCACTGCCCACGACCCAGACCGTCTCAAATCTCAGCCCCGCACAGTGCGTTATTTGAGCAATTTAAGGGAAGGAAAATCGTTGCATCTAAGCGATTTATCGTTTTATAAGTCATATTGGGCTGAAAATCGGCAGATTTCTGTTTTGGGGTGCGTAGAATCCAAAAATGATGTAAAAAAATTAGATCAGAGGATGATTTAGTAGGTACATTTCTTTCCACGTTATAGGTGCATTTCCAACTCTACAATTTATATTCTTTTCGCGATTTACATTAACACTGGAGCGCTGTAGTCGTTTCCAAAATGGCCGTTCATTCCCAGCAAGCTGCCTCAATCTCAAGAGGCGATATGGAGGATTTCTTCACAAAATCGCTCATAATTATTTTTTGGTACACCTAAACTCGATGTTGGCATGAAAAATCGATTACTAGATAATCGGACAAGAAGAAGAAGAATAAGGAATCTCTTATCACTCTTATCTCAGTTCTGACAAAATAATAATAATCCGTCCTTTCTGTATTTCCTTTCCGTTCCCTGATACCCGTTCCTATTTACCTAACGTTATGCTTAGGCTTAGTTATATATTCAAATACGCCAATTGTAATGTCGAGTTCCGGAATTTTTGCGAGGTGGGTGGCTGTGATCAATGCTGGCCACATAATTGTGTGTGGTGTTCGACTGACAGAGGATGTCTGCACCAATAGTTATGCATTGGTTCGAAGGAAGAATCAGCATAAACGGAGAGGAAATTTTATCATTCCACTGTACATGTAAGGCCGGAGCGTCAGCGGAATGTAAGTAAGTCGTCGCCGTCTTACGTTATTGCAACAGGTGAGGTCCTACCAGCCCAATAATCAATTCCAATTTAAATCGTTTTCCCCCAAGATCCAATGTTGTTCTGATTTTACAGTCCAAGAGCTTGTTTGGTTTATAGTTATGTTAAAAAGAGGCTTCCCTGTCCAGCTGGCCTTTCTGACCTCTGACTTTGTTCTCATTTTGACGAGGCACATTGTAAAACCTACTTCCTTCGATCCTGACTTAATAATATGTATTGTTCTCAAGACTGCAAAATCAAGAGGTCTCTGAGTTACTTTCCCGTTATTTCCCCACCACTCGATTTTGGTTGCGTTTCGGCTGCTAAAGGTTTTTAATCATCACGAAACTATTCTCAACTCTCGGATAACAGGTTTATATGGCAATTACGAAAAACAAATACTCTGTATATACTGTACACCCTGGGATACTTAAAAAATCCCGTTTGTAGCGCCATAGATTCCCACGGTGAAATCAGATCGTTCCGGGAACCCCAAAAATGGATTCTACGTCCAAAAATACTTCGAAAACGACACCTAAATCGATCCCATAGCCAAAACCCTTTAAAAAAAACCCTCCCGTAGCCCCATTTTAGCCCCATAGCGCCCCACGGGTTTGGGCGATCGGGCTGAAATCCTTGCGGGCACAACTAAATGGTAAACCAAGTATGTTGTCAAAATTTGAGTATGTAGGCAAAAAAATGCCTACTGCTAAAAACGGCTCAGATGGCGCACGGTAGGACATTTCGGTTTTGGAATCTAGACTGACCAACTAGCCACCCAGATTATAATTTCCAGCCCTTGAGGGCTTTTCAAAGAAAATTCGCTGGTTGGGTTAACGTTGCCTGACTAGGTTTATTTTTAAACTGGAAGAAAACTGAATAAGAAAAATCTTTGTTTTGCTCCCGTACACAGCAAAACGCCCCCCTGCATATTCGTCGTCAAGGTCCACACAAACGATTATTTTTCTTTTAGCGAAATTGCCAAATCAACCTCGAACTGCGTCTTTATTTCTTAACAAACTAATAATTAGTGAATTATTCTTCTTCAATTTCCAATTTTCGTACCCCGACATGGCTATAATTGGAAGAAAACTGAATAATTAGGTGCCGGGCGCTTCAAATTACATGGGGCAGGCGGGTGACTTGCCGTTTTTGAGTGAGTCTTCCGAGCGCCACCAGAGTTCGCATGCTTAATGTAAATCGCGATTAGGGTGGACTCTGATCGGCCATCAAAATTCTGCGAGGCTGAATGGGTTTTGATAGAATCGAGCTCCGTGATTTTTAGTGTTCAGTAGGAAAAAAAATTGTTATTGTCTTTTTTCACATTACCTAATATAAGGATGTGGGATTTTAACTAAATAAATCAACATAATATGTATCATACATATAATATCATACATTTAAAGTCAAGATAATAATATTTTCCATCATCTTGACTTTAAATGATGAATCTTTTTATATCACACTATAATCACAATGTGATGTGATTATAGTGTGATACTTATTTGTTCATATTTATGTCATAAAATTTATGACATAAAATTCATATATAATATGAACAAATAGGTATGTAACGAACAAAGAATAAACAGGAACAATAATAGGAAAAAAAAAGGTAACAAAAATGAGAACCTACGAAAAACGTAAAAGAAAACATGAGATGTAAATAAAGAATTAAGCATGCAAAGTAAAAAAAAAAAAAAATACCTGTGTTTGATCACAATTTCAAAATTTTGGTCTATTCGGAATATATTACCGGTATTGAGCCACACTTCAAACAACTCTCGATGTGTTGAGGTACCTACCCATACTATAAGAACGCTGCAAATTTTACACAAGGGCTTTTACACAATTCTTAGATATACGTTACTTGTGCAGAAATTTAATTCAGTTAATGAAAATAAATTTAAAAAAAATTAAAAAAAGAATCATGGAATAATATACCGAAAGGGAAAAAATAACAATAAATACGGATTTATGTTTCTTCTGTTTCATACATGTTCACTTACAGCAATTCTCGAAAAAAAAAAAAGCTGCAAATTTTACACAAGGGTTTATTATTCTTTGATATAGGTTACTTGTGCAAAAATTATTTCTGTGTCAATGGAAAAAATTATGGAAAAAATTTTTTTTTGATTTTTTAAAAAAATTTTTTTCTTCAAAAATTCTTTATTTTTTACTCGAAAAATATTTAAACTCTTGGGATCCTTCAAAAATCCCATTTCAAGCCCCATGAAAGCCCTGTAGATTGCCACAGTGAAATTGGATCGTTCCGGGACCCCCAAAAATGGATTCTACGTACAAAAATACTTAGAAAACGACACCTAACTCGATTCCATAGCCAAAACCCTTCAAAAAACTCCTCCCGTAGCCCCATTTTAGCCCCATAGCGCCCCACGGGTTTGGGCGATCGGGCTGAAAACCTTGCGGGCACAACTAGACGGTAAACCGAGTATTTTGTCAAAATTTCAGATTTACAAAAAAGAAGCCTACTGCCCAAATTTCCAGCTGAGCGTCTCTTGCTCCACCTTGCTGAGGTTAGGAATGCCTCATGGGGCCTCCAATTGATTGTTACAACTCCAGATACTTGTTTGTAGCTATTACATTAGATTTTTCCTAATGCTATTGATGTTTTTCCAGGAACTGCACCATGCGAGTCCCAGCAGTAAAGGGAATAACGTGAGTACCTATCAAGTTTTGTAAACGACATCGACGTTAAACCTGTTCAGCTGTGTTAGGGAATAGTGAGGATCAGTTCTCGCCGATGGTTTGGTGGAGATTACAGGGTGTTTTGGGGTAGGAACTAGAGGACAGCATTTTAAAAGCTTCAGCTAGGAATGGAACCCTTTTCTATAGAAGATTCGAAAGACAAAACTGGAAGGCTCAATGCCTTCTCGGAGGAGACAAGCTCAGAAATGTCTGATATTGATAACGATTCCTCAGCGATGTCTAACGAGATCAAACCTCAAAACGGTGCTGTACGGAGAGTCACTTACCGTATACACTCTGAGAAAAGGTACTGAAAACTCACCACTATTCAACAACTAACCCTGGAATGCACCTACACATTGAAAGAACTACACACCACAGTAAAACCGACATTATCCGTTTCAAGAGGTCTAAATTCCAAATCCGAAAAGTCCGTCCGCCGTCCGGGCCGTTTTGGGCAGTAGGAATTTTTTGTAAAATCTGAAATGTTGACAAAATACTCGGTTTGCCATCTAGTTGTGCCCGCAAGGTTTTCAGTCCGATCGCCCAAACCCGTGGGGCGCTATGGGGCTATAATGGGGCTACGGGAGGTTTTTTTTGAAGGCTTTTAGCTATGGGATCGAGTTAGGTGTCGTTTTCGAAGTATTTTTGGACGAAGAATCCATTTTTTGAGGTCCCGCAGCGATCCGATTTCACTGGGGCGATCTATAGGGCTTTCATGGGGCTCAAAATGGGATTTTTGAAGGATCCCAGGATGTTAAATATTTTTCGAGTAAAAAATACAGAACTTTTGAAATAACACATTTTTGAACAAGAAAATCCCAAAAAAAATTTTTTCGAGATAAAAATCCAAAAAAAAAAATTTTTTTTTTTAAATTGTTTCATTGACAGAATTAAATTTCTGCTCAAGTAACGTATATCAAAGAATAATAAACCCTTGTGTAAAATTTGCAGCGTTTTTTAAATGTATTTTTTATTGCTAAATTTATAGGCAAAGAAAAATAAAAAAAACTTGTGTAAAATGAGTAGCTTTAACTCGAAATTTATCCTTATAACAAACTTTACTCAATAGTATTGAATATATTTCATATTTTTAAACATTTTGTACATTTCTCGGGAGACCTTCGTCACACATCTCAAAATTATGGAGATTATGGGCCTATTATTCAAATTTCATCAAGGGTGGACTTCTTGAAGGTGGCGTCCATTAGAAGGACAAATTTTGTACGGTATGCAATACACGCCCTATGGGAACTAACTGGCACATACGCTAAGCCCGAGCCTGCCACCAAGCCCTTGTACATATCTTGTAATCCCACCTATCACCTACCACCGTTCCGGATTTACATACACAATTTATTTTCCCATTAGGGTATGCAAATGGATTGTTTCACCATGACTCCTGCCCTCTTCTTCGCCAGCACAACTTTTAGGGAGAAGAGGAGAATGCAAGGCCCCTGAGATGACGGAGGAAGGTCGGAGAGGGGGTATACCTTGTACCCCCCTTCAGTAAAAAGTTCAAACGACATCCTCCCCAACGAGCTAACTTTAGCGGGAATAATTTGGAGCTCGGGAGGGCTTTGTGGACGACAATTCGTAGAGTTTGGGGGTTGGTTGGAGGACGAAGGTCGCGGAGGGGCGGTAGAGGGGAAGATCCAGGTCGCGAGTCTGGGAAGAGCCGCGGAAAGGGAATGACGAGGGGGGTACGTTGGAGGCGCTTCCCTTTGCAACTTGAAGCCTTTGATCCCGTTTCCTCACTTAGCACGAACACGTGAATTTATCAACAAAATAATGCAAACTCGACTCCTCTCGCCACCCTCTAAAACTCTAAAACAAAGAAATAAAAAACTGTAATTCCGTGAAAATAGCTTCAGCCAATGTTCGTATTAAACGAAATTACTTTCCCGAACTTCATCAACGAGTGAAGAAAGCGATAAAAGTAGTCAAACACCAGTTAACTCTAAAGTAAGTCACATTTGCAGTTAGTAGGACCAATATCAGCAGAGTATTCAAGGGAGAGCAAGCTTCAATACTGGAGAAGAAGTAACTTATTGTTTGTACAGCATCTCAGCAGAATTTTTCAAGCAGTGACGAAGATGAAGGGGGTGCTGGATTTGCAAAACTTGGCTAATCTGAAAAAAGAAAACGCTGCAAATTTTACACAAGGGTTTATTATTCTTTGATATGGCTGATTCTCAGGAAAAGTGCGCTTTTGAGCTTCCAGATTTTCAAAAACCTTAGGTGTTTAGAATCGGGGTTTTCTTTTTTCTTTTTGTTCTCATGGTGGAGCAGGATAGTTTAAAACACTTTTCCGAGATCGGAATCCGTTTTTAACCCAGAAAAAGAAATTTAAATTTTGATT
The DNA here is from genome assembly GCA_955831195.1 of Pilophorus perplexus. NCBI lineage: Eukaryota > Metazoa > Arthropoda > Insecta > Hemiptera > Miridae > Pilophorus > Pilophorus perplexus. The sequence continues at coordinate 33,404,385 of OY037010.1, read as the reverse complement.
AATCCACCCTACGGACGTGGTGTGTATGGACGTTCGAGTATTCTTTTACCTATTTGTATAGGTAAAAATTGTATATTTGTAAAATTATTAGGTATTACTACTAACCCTACAAATACAAATAACTTAATTTAACATATAAAACCTAATTACTAGTAATTATAACATAATATGTTATTATTATAACATAATATGTTATAGTTTATTGTATATTATACAATAAACTACTAGTAGGTACCTACTTAATACAAACCTACTAGTAATTAATATAGTAGGTATTACTACTATTTAGGTATACTTACTACTATTTGTATAGTAGCCGCGCGCGTTTGTGCCTGCCGCTTACAGGTATTTGCATGTATATATTCTCCTCCACATGAATTACTCATATTTGCATGTAGCGTGGATTAATGATGCTTCCATGCCACTGACGACTATTCACCCACACCACTGGCAAATCGCCTTTCAAACGCTCTGTAGTTTGAATGGCAGAAAAAACTACTCCTCCACTTTGATGGCAGGAAAAAAAAAAACGTTGACCATGAATTTTTCAAGCTCAACAAGTAGAATAACAGCAAGCAAAAAGAAAGTGCAAAACTAAATTTGTTAGAAGTATACGATTAAGCCATTTTACTGACCTGAATAAAAATACGCGCCTGCCCATGCACACTGTTTGCCGTTTGGCGGGGGACTGCCATCAAACTTCGCCTCGTCCATGCTGGAATCTTGTCAATAGTTGTTGCCACTACGAAATGAGCCCCCCAAAAGTCCCGAATTCCCTTCTGAGGGAAATTGGTAGGCATTTTTCGATTCATCCATTCTACTGACACATTTTCCAGTGACAAAGTTTACAGACCTCCCACCTGAACCTAAAACACATGAATGAATTCAAAAACTGTGGAAATCGTTGACGGACATGCCCAGATACTGGAGATGGGCGCTTGGTTTCGAACTCTTTGTGTTTTGGACATACCACAAGTTTGAATACATGAAAATTGACTTGGTTACATCCACGTTACTGACATTTTTCACGTTTAACATTAAATTTGAACGTTAAACATACATTTCAGAGGGCGTATAACATGTGTACCAGTTAGGTGGGAGGGAATACTAATCGCCAGAGAAAAAAAATCCACCCCAGCACTCTTCAGTCTCTCTTGACGCTCCAGTGACATGAAAAGCGCACTTTTCCTGAGAATCAGCCATATACGTTACTTGTGCAGAAATTCAATTCTGTCAATGAAAAAATTAAAAAAAATTTTTTTTTTGATTTTTATCTCAAAAAAATTTTTTTTTTGGATTTTTTGTTCAAAAATGTGTTTTTTCAAAAATTCTGTATTTTTTACTCGGAAAATATTTAACATCCTGGGATCCTTCAAAAATCCCATTTTTAGCCCCACGAATGCCCTAAAGATCGCCCCAGTGAAATCGGATCGTTCCGGGACCCCAAAAAATGGATTCTACGTCCAAAAATACTTCGAAAACGACACCTAACTCGATCCCATAGCTAAAAGCCTTAAAAAAACCCTCCCGTAGCCCCATTATAGCCCCATAGCGCCCCACGGGTTTGGGCGATCGGACTGAAAACCTTGCGGGCACAACTAGATGGTAAACCAAGTATTTTGTCAAAATTTCAGATTTAAAAAAAAAATTCCTACTGCCCAAAACGGCCTGGACGGCGGACGGATTTAGAATGTAGACCTCTTGAAACGGATAATGTCTCATTTTGAGCCCGATCGGAGTCGTCGACCCCCGTCGCGAAAACATAGGTGTATTATTCCAAGAATAATAAACCAAAAAGAAAAAGAGGCGATTTTGAGTTCATCCAATGTGAATGAAGAAGAGGAACTGTTGCGCGATTTTCTACCAGGCCTGGTCTTAGGCGTTCTTATTACAATAGGTAATCTGCACGATTATAATCGTATACACACGAATTTTTATAAATTTCTTCGCAAAATTCAATATTAAATGCAAAATCATCCCGCACGATGATGAGATGTCTCTGACACTGAACTGGCACGCCACTTCTTCTACGCCACGAGAGACGGCATACGGACGTGACAAAAGTCGTAGGGCGGCCGCCCGTGTCCGTCCGACGTCCGTTCTGTGTGAATTGGGCCTGTTAGTCCAGGAAACGAAGGTTTTGAGGTAGAAATAAATAGAACCCAAACCGAAATTGGCACAGACGTAGGGGGAGTATCCTAATTAACATACTCAAAGTCCTGGAGGGTGGGGTATGAGCTCTAAGGGGGGGGGGGGGGGTCCCTGAAGGTCCCTTTTTGTGGTTTTTCGTGAATATCTCGAAAACGGTGCATTTTTTGATGTACCATGCATATAGTAAATGAAAGCTGATAAAATTCTCTACAACTTTGATTATATACGTTTTATCAAAATTCCGAACCGTTACAGAGATATATGCATCGAAAAATGGAGAAATTATGAAAATTAGGTTTTTAGCTCACGTTTTTCGGATAACTTGGTTGATTTGCGTCCAAACGGTTGATCTGAGAAAAAAGTTCTCTTAGAGAAAGTTGTAGAGCATCAAATTTCCTTGAAGAATATGTGGCTGATTGCCAATTTATCATTGACCAATCAAAAATAACGCCAATTTTTGTCATTTTTACTCAAATGTTGTCAGGCCACTTTTCTGTGTCCTCGAGCTTCAATCGTCCTTCTTTCAGTCATCTGTCGTCATTTAATTCTATATATACATCCACACGAACCCAGAATTACTTACCAACAGTAAGGGGGGGGGGGGGGGGTGAGATGAGAAGATGAGGTAAAAAAGTGAAAAAAAGTTTTTAATAAATATAGATATTCAGAAGATTAGAAGAGTTTTCATAAATCGACGTCTTCAGTGGGGGCGGCGTTGGTGCAAGTGCAGAACGAAATTTTCGGCGTTGCTTGTCTTTACACTCATTTTGTCCACGGGTCGGCGGAACTGACATGCACTCTCGGCTTTGAGTACGAGAGGACCTCATTGGGTACAGTATACTAGTTGTGCAGGTTAGGCACAGTATACTTTGTGTCATTGCCCTCCTACTCCATTTCCTCCCATTGTTGCAGCTCCATTATAATAGGATTCAACGGACTAATAAAGTTGAACGTAACGACGAATTGTATAGTGTTCAAAATCCCGTAAATTTTGATCGGTATCATTTGGGTATTCGTGGTTTTTGCATTCTTCCTCCATTTCCCTGACAACACAAGCATTAGCCTCGTCAGTGGAGTAGAGGCAGTAGATCGTGACCTGAATCAAAACCCTACACCAATACAGCTTGAAATATGATCGAAATGAGATAAATCCAGATAAAGCCAAATGGATTGCTTTTGGATTTATAGAGCACAGTTTGATATACGCCCAGAATTCGAGAGTACACAACACCTCAATCACTGCCCAAACAATCTCATCTTCAGGCTCATTCAAGTGTGCTGTGTGATCGGCTGAAATCGCGATAATAGGTTGAGTGGTTAGGTTTAATCTTTAAACATAACATGGAAAACTATTGAAATCCCTCCGTTTATAAGATAAAAGGCTGGGGAAGGACCCGAGGACCCGGCAGATGAATAACGGAACAGGACCGAGACAAAAGAAACCATCGTGTTACTTATTGGTTTGGGGACGACAGGCCCAAATGCATAATGCAAACGCGTACAGGTGAGCGAATGTGTGGTAGGAAACAGCACATCTTGTCCCCAAGTGATCTTTGCGAGGTCTGAATAAGAAATATTTCCCGAATTGTTATCAGCCCCGTAAACCCTCATTTAATTGAACACCTTGGAAGCTGATAAATAAGATCTATTACAATAGCATTATTTGTATTACATACTACTGTATATATTATTTTGGATAAATTGTGCTTAACTTTAATTTTATAAAAACTAAAAAAAAAAAAAAAAAAAAAAAAAAAACAAGCAGTTTTTAGGGAATTCCGAAAATGGATTCTACGTCCACAAACACTTCGAACATGACACCTCATACGACCTCCAGTCTGAAGTCCTTCAAAATCCTCATTTGTAGGCTCGTAGGAGTCCCACAGATCCCCAAAGTGTAATCTACGTTCAAAAAACACTACGAAAACGACCCCCCACTCAACCCCGTACCCTAAATACTTTACAATTTCCTCGTGGTACTTTTTATTTTATTTTATTTATTTTTAGCCCTTTTCAACCATACAATGCCTCACAGGTTAGAACGATCCCGTTGAAAACCTTGTCGACATATCTAGACGGAAATCTGCAAAATGTCAAGAAAACAAATTCAATTAAATTTTTTGTATTCAATTAATTGATTAATTATTAATATACCTAATTAACATTATTCAGTTCCTTTCCAAAATTTGGAACTTTTAATGTTATTCAATAAGTAAAACGTTCCTGGCATTCAATTCAACAAAATTTATAAAAATTACACTCAAAAACGATAATGACATATTATGAAGTAATTCATAATTTTATTGAGGCCTATCAAAAATGTCAAAATTTCGTTGTTTTCTTTTTCAATTTTTTTGTTTTTTGTTTTGTTTTGTTTATTCTGAGAATGATAAAACAAAAACAAGTTTGCCTGTTCAAAAATGAATTACGTAAAAATGGCATTCTCGGAACACTAGGTACCCGTTTATCGTACGATGATGGTCTAACCATCCGAAACCAATCTACAAGCTTATAAAATTTACTAGCTGGGACACCCGTCCTTCGCAACAAAATATCAAATTCCAAATTCCCGTTCAATAATGCGTCCATCCTTCACTCGGAAAGCAAGCACGTCGAACCCGCCCAACCTTGTTTGCCTGTTTCTTGACGTATCAAACTATCTCGAATCAAAGGCCCGTATATTAAGAGATGGTAAAATTACCTGTCGAAGTAGGTTCACTTCGATTGATCCTCAAGAAGCTGAATGTTAGCGCTCTGGGATGAGCAGGAGAGAAATTCGTTATTCCGCAAAACCCCCTATAGATAGATTGATATATCAATAGTGTAACCCTTGTTTCACTTGGAACACCCGTAGCAACCCGTCAGCTCGTAATTTTTCTTAGTACCAAAGCTTGTTGACGTGTCACAATAGGTAGGCTGGGACACCCGGGCTTCACACAAAATATCAAAATCCCGTCCATCACCTATCACCCATGCATACACCCAAAATATCAAAGCAACCATACCAACCAATACCGCAGCAACCCGACAACTTGTAATTTTTCTTAGTACAACGCTTGTAGACCCGTTTCTCGTTGTGAAATACCCATCAAACTACCTCGAATTGAAGGCTCGAGGATCTTAGAATAACTTCTGAACGGGTTATCGCACAGAAATCGTTCTGTACTGATTGAAATCAGCGCGAAAAACTCGTTTCAAGCTACGTGGTTCGTTTAAAACAGACGCCAAAAGTTGTACCGGGTTTTGGCTTCGCACGAAATATCAAATTCCCGTCCATCCCCACATAGCAACCCATTCTTAGGAACAAAAGAACCCCGTTTGTCGTTGCGAAGTATCAAATCTCGTCTATCAATCGTATATGCAGCCCATATTAACCCATCAACTCAAAATGAAATTTCCTAGTACCTATCAAACTAATCAAGGCTCGCAAGAAATGCTCGTACCCGCCTACCGACGATCTTCGAATAACTTCCGAACGGGTTATCGCACTGTTTTGTTTACCGGGCACATACAGACATACAGAAAGAGAATTTTATAATATTCTGATGGATAGATAGACGGTGGAAATATACACCATGTTCGGTCGTCTTTTATAAGATGGATTCCCACTATATTCTCACTAGCATCTGCCTTGTGTTACACAACGCGTATTTGAGGATTCCTCTCCTGAGAGCATCATAACGGTTGAATATTTTCACCCCGTCAATCAAAGGAACCATCTTATCTACCAAAGTGTTTTCCGCGAGATTCTCAGTTGGCGCATGTTTCTCGTTTTCTGCTCAGTTACAAAGGGAAGTCTTGAATATTTGAAGGCGCTTGACGCCTGGAGGCGGAAGGACTTACGTTTTCTTGAATTGTTTTCCTGAATACTCGACGACGTAGACATTTTCGATGTTGAAAAAATTGGCTCAGGATGGTCCGCTAGGTATTTACAAGAACACGTCCAATGTTTGATTTTTTTCACGTATTATGTACCTAGCCGTTCGTGCGGCTGCTATTTGTGAAGAAATGTAGGAGATGTGAGACGTCTCAGATACATCCCTATGTCCGCAACAAAGCTGCTCAGAGCTGCGATGCTGAGACGTATCAGAGATGTATCAAAACAGGTGTCAGAGACGTATCAGAGCCAGTGAGACGTGGCTGAGATGTCCTGGGTAAGCCTATGTGAGGTGACAAAGAGTCTCATATTCCCGAGATCCCATCAAAAATTGCGGGTCGCCTATATTGGAAATGGCGCTAGAAATGATTAAAATGATGTATCAGGTTTAAAGTGAAAACATGCCCAGGCCCCTATGAGGGGGTAAAGCGCCCTCTGGGGAATGAGAGAGTGGTGACATGCATTTGAGATGCATTGCAGTCACTTTGGAGAAGTAGGTTCAACGTTGCCCCCGTGTTGTCTCTGCGACATCTACGGTGGACGTCATACTTGAATCTCGAGAGCAACCATCTCCGTTTTGAAGTCTCTGAGACGGCTTGATTAAGTCTCAATGAGACCTCTGAAGCTGTGAGACGTGGAGACCCATTTGAGCTCAAATTGAGATGTCTCTGAGACTATCTCTGCTGGATGACAGCCGGGTTTCACTCCTGAAGGATCTTGTCGTGACATTCGACTCGGTTCTTTCTTTTAGCCCTCACGTTGATGCTATCTCTGCCAGCGCCTTTCGTCTTCTGGGCTTCATCATTCGTACCATGCGGAGCTTTACCAACCCGGAGACTCTTCGTATAATATACATCTCCCTGGTGTGTTCTAGACCGCGGAATACGCCTCCTCAATTTGGGCGCCGTTCGCAGTGTCATTGAGCGAGTTCAGCGCAAGTTCGAGCAAATTCAAAATCGATTTTTTTTTTTCAAAATTTTTTTTCACTCGGAAAAAATTTTACCTCCCTCCTTCAAAAATCCCAATTGTAGCCCCATAGATTCCCGCAGTGATATCGCATCGTTCCGGGACCCCCAAAAACGGATTCTACGTCCAAAAATACTTCAAAAACGATACCTCGATCCCATAGCCAAAACCCTTCAAAAACACCTCCCGTAGCCCCATTTTAGCCCCATAGCACTCCACGGGTTTGGGCGATCGGGCTGAAAACCTTGCAGGCACAACTAGATGGTAAACCAAGTATTTTGTCGAAATTTCAGATTTAAAAAAAAATTCCGGCTTCCAAAACGGCTCGAACGGCGGACGGACATTTCGGTTTTGGAATGTAGACCTCTTGAAACGGATAATGTCAAATTTTGAGGCCGATCCGAGTCGTCGACCTCCTTCGCGATTACACAGGTGTATTATTCCATGAATAATAAACCAAAAGCAGCCGAGTCATACTTGTGGCTGCTCCCGTTTTCACGTGCAAACAGCCCCGTAGAGAGGGGGGGGGGCACTGGACCCGTTGCCCCCGGGCCCGGCCTTCGTAGGGGGGCCCGGATTTTCTTGAGCATTTTTTTTTTTTTTTTTTTTTTGTAAAAAAAGGGGGTAGGAGAGGCAAAATGGCTAAAGGGACAGATCAATATAGGAAAAACTTTCATACCTTTTTTTAAGGGGGGGGCCCGATGAATTTTCATACTTTTTTTTTTTTAGGGGGCCCGATGAATTTTGCCCCCGGTCCCGGATTTTCTCTCCACGGCCCTGCTTGCAAACCACACAAAACAATGACTTCTCTTCTGCGGGAGATTCTAGTGATAACACTCAGAACCTTCTGTCTCTAAGGGAGACCCCAGGAAGCTTCTCCGACGCTTTGGACACGCAACCTGGGAAATCTCACATGGACTTCCACTTCATTTCGTCCAACACTCAGCGGCAAGAACTCGGACACCGCTCGTAAACCTTCCCTCCAAACTACCAACAGTTACTACAAACACAACTGTGAATTCAAACTCAAGATTAGCTACACTAAAATCACTAGAAATCGGCCCAGATCCCGAGTATGGTACATTGCCAACAAAACGATTTCCATAAATCCGTGACCGTGGCGCGTATTTCCAATCTATACACCGTTTGAGCCCCAACGGGGGGTCGAAATCGTTAATGGTTTGGAATGCGCTATTGCTTCCTACACTGATTCAGCCCAGAGCTGGGGAGGTGGAGCCGAAATGGTGGAGGGTTTGTGAAGCGTTTCTGCCCTCCAAAATGTACACTGGTTCAGCCCCAATAAGAATCAGCATCAAAAATCTTACGCAGCATTGTTACTCACAAAACTGTTTCATTCAGTCAGTTTTTCACCATTAAAAGGAGCTAAACTTACGGAACGAACATACATGTACGTAATGAATGGACAGCAAAATAACCGGATTGATTCAAAGCCACTCTTGCTGAAATTTCAGTAAACATTTTTGATTGTCAATAAGTAATTGAGTACATACTTACTAGCATGTAGTACCTACCTAGTTTCCAGCATAGAAGGCAGATGGATCTTCGTGGGTATTGGAATAATTCTATTCTATTAATTGGAGGTTCTATGTATTAGAATAATTCTAATACTTAGAACCTCCAATTATTATTTATTTAAGAATAATTATTATTCTTAATTTAAGAATAATTATTATTCTTAATTTAAGAATTATTATTATTCTTAATTTAAGAATAATTATTATTCTTATACCTACGGAGTTTAATGATAGGAAATTTAAAAATGCTGTGCAGCGTTTTTTAAATTTGTACAAATTTTACACAAGGTTATATTAGGTATTGTTTGGTATAAATTATTCAAACACACACACACACACACCCTCCCTCACACCCTCATTTGTTTTTGTAAAATTTGCACAAATTTTACACAAGGGTTTATTATTGTTTGATATAAATGATTCAAAAATTAATTCGATATCAACTTAAAAAAGCATTTTAATTAGATATTTAATTTTTTTTTAAATTCTCTAGTAAATTTTGTGGACGGCTGTGGGACCTAGAAAAATGGATTACACTTTGAGTCGTTGTCTTCCCCTTCTCTGAGATTGCAGGCCACTTGCTATCGAAACTTTCCAACGTATTCCCATTAAGCTTTAGGATTTTCAACTATCCGACTATTGGACACAAAAAACTCTTGAGTGCTTATATTTGAAACAAGACTTGTTTACTTAGTAAACAGTGACGAACGAGTGTACGTTAGTGCTGCAAAAAAATCGTAATCGTAATCGATTAATCGATTTTTTCCCAAAACATCGAAAAATCGATGTTAAAAAAATAAAATCGATTTTAATCGGGCACAAAAATTCTCAACTCTTGCAAAGGAGGAAAAATGAAATTTGCCTTTTAAAATAATTTAAATTATTCATCTAGTTTATATCAGCGAAGAATTGAGATCAAATTTAATTTGATCCAATTCAGTTAATAAAAATGTTATTAATTGAAATAATTTAATTATTATTCCAACAAACGAGTAGAATCTAGATACAAAATGTAGGTAGGTACTGTTCTAAATGCTCGTCAGGGACGTTCTAAACGCATACATGACGAAGATGACTATTATTCACTTTCAAGATATATTATGGCCTTTTGAGCAGCACTGAGAGTGGTTAACAACTTTACGAATATCAGCACTCGTCAATATCAAATTTTAGGTTGGTTGGAAAAAGGTTACATTTTCGTAAAAAAAAAAAAAAAACAAAAAAAAAAAACAAAGTTTGTTCAAGACTTGGACTCTAATTTGTATGGCAGGAGGCTGCTCCGTCGACTTTGGATGGTATTAAATACTACGGTAAATTTTACAGTCGAGCTGAAAATCCTTATTTTTCGAAACCCTTACGTATATTGGAACGTTTTTTGATTTTCGATTTTTAATCGATTAATCGATTTTTTTTCGAAAATAATCGAAAAATCGAAAAGTTGAAAAAATCGATTTTTGCAGCACTAGTGTACGTATCATACTCATAATGAGTGTGAGCATGCGAAAGGGAGGGGGGTTTGAAATTCCTAGAACAAGGAGAATTCTTGGAGTGCGAGTTAGCGAAAGGGTGGGGAGGGGGATTTTGAGAAATATGTTGATGATAGGGAGGGGGGGATGTCTTGGAAATTCTCGGAGCCGAACCAGTGTACATTTTGGAAGGCAGATACGTTTCACAAACCCTCCACCATTTCGGCTCCACCTCCCCAGCTCTGGGCTGAATCAGTGTACAGTTTGGAAGCAAAAGCGCACTCCAAACCATTCCGACCCCGAGGTGGGGCTCAAACGGTGTACAGATTGGAAATACGCGACCGTGTTTTGGTGTCTGAGGTAGGGGAAGAAATTACCTTCAGTTTCATCTGCAGTCAATGGTTAACAGGAAAAGTCGTTCAAACCCTCTCGAATACTTCAGAAGGGAGGGATGGCCCATTAACCCAAAACCTTCCCGCTTTTTCTTGCGATGCATTAATTACGTGTTGATCGAAATGGGAGTTGTAAACGGAAACAAGGGAGCGCGGGCTTGTAAGCTGAGAGCCGCCGCGGGAAGAGCGCTCGACTGAATGGTCTTGCAGGAGGGGGACGAAGGGGCTTCTTATTAACGTAGGGTCGGAAGGTCGGGTTGGCTACATTGACACTATAGCGAATTCTCAAGCTCTCCCTACTACCACTCATTACTTGTTGATGCCACCCGTCCCATTCAGGTCTATTCACCCGGACCGAGGACTTCTAATTACTATAATGAACGGCGGTCTGGTCTCTTCGTCCTCTTCTTTTTCCTTTTTCCCCTCAACTTGCAGACCTTAAGCTCGATTAAACACTTTTATGAGGCCCTTTGATTACCTCCATATGAAAATTGCGGTGTCTTTTTGCATGCAAGTGTTTTAATTACTGCAGGTTGCGCTCAAGTACTTGTCCAGTCTATAGGATCTCTCGTAGTAAGATGTTTTCCCTTTGCTCGTGACTTGAAAGATTTGTTGCAATGGATTTTCTACAATTAAGGGAAATCTATCACTTTGTACCGGTTCCAACTATATATGATCGATACTGATCAATACATTGTACTGTGAACTGGTTTTCTTACTCGGCGAAATATGATACCTATATTGGCATTTCATAATATCGATACTTTTGTATTAGATACCCTTCTGTGACCGCAAGGGCCAAACTCTACTGGCTTAAATTCGCTTGCCCGCCCCACTTCGTTCAATCACGGGCCACGGGACGCGCCACTTCTGGCGGCATGATCGGAAGTCCAGCTTCTCTCGCTCGGACTCCCTGATCGCGCCGCCGGCGTTATCATTTTAACTGACCGACTATTCTTATTATTATCGTAAGAATGTCCACGCGCTGTGCAGTTTTGATTGGGACCAAGGACCGGGCCTCCCCTGGCGACATTTCGTCTGGGGAAGCCAGGTCAGACGACCTAGTTTTTACGCTGTTGCCCGAGCAACCATTGGGGACAATTTGTTGTGGGAAGCCAATCCTCTGATTCCCGTATCAACAGCGGATCCAGGGCGAACTAATGTTAACGCTGACATCTCAGCTTCAATATTACATTCCCCTGGACTCCCTTCAGGATACCAACGCATTCCTGACTATCACGACTCTTCCTGCTGGTCTGGAGATCGCGAGTCTCCCATCTTCTAGCAGATAGCGACATTGTGTTGTGCTCTAGGCCGGGATATTCAGGTACTCCGTTAACTCTCCTCCAAAGACACCGGGGGCGAAATCCCAGTTACGCTGGAGGCCTTCCACCAAACACACAACACAAATATTGATAGACCTAATAAAAAACGTAGAAACTCAATTTGTCCATGTAGGTAAACCTGCCACATCTGTCGAAAATCCCTCAAGGATTACAAATTAATCCAACATGTATGATATGAGAAAGTATAAGAAACAAAATATGGTATGGTTCCGCGAACCAGGCAGCATTCTGCCTCTAAAAGGTTGATAATAGAGGGAGCAAGCGAGTATGTCTACTTAGGGGTGCCCTTTAGCTCCTCTGGCGTATTTTCGAAGGCATCCACATGCTTCAAGTCTAAAGCCCTGTCAGCCTGGGGAGCAGCCAGACCAATACTGGTGAGAGGTAAATGTCAGAGTTGGGATGCTGCGGAGCGCCTCTGTGACTCTTTGGTTGAATCGGTGCTCCTCTACACGACAGAGGTCTGTGGGGTCTAAGATACCGGGAAGAAATGGAAAAGGTACAGACGAGGTTTGTTCGAAGTGACATGCTGCTCCTGAGGCTAGAAACTGGAAGAACGAAGTTTGAAAATGAAACCTCATAGGTACCCATTAATATGTCACAAACAGTTGCTGGTGACAATGGAGAGAAGATCCAGTTTACATAAATATAATTGGGCAGCTCAGCTTGCGCATGTGTTGAGGGGTGTTGGATTTGGAGACGTTTGGGACAGGCAGGACGTTAAGGAACTCCAAGAAAAACACGAATTGATACTGAACACTCTAAGAACGAAGCTAGTTTACGTTTGAGTAGAATGTTCAATTCGTCTTATTGTGATCTTTGCCCACAACTCACGTCTAATGGTTTCGCCTCGGAGCCCTACCTGAATTTCGGGATCAGCATTGATTTTAAGCGGATACTAGCCCAATTCAGGATGTCTGGAAGAACAACCGTGATAGGCTGGCGGAGGGGGAAAAGGTTTGAAATACAGCAGGATGAAACTTGTAGGATGTGCAACTTGAGAGAAAACTTAACTGTGGTCCACGAGCTTTCTTTTTACCGGCTCAAATTTTTAGGTTTTAGGAGGTTGAGCGCGGAACATGCCGTACGAAACCTATTGTCGGGCCGGAGCAAAGAGGAGACCAAAATGGTGGTACTCTTCTTGCAGTCCCTCAGGCTGAGAGAGCTCAAAACAAGACTAATAATTGAGGCAGGTTTGCAAGAGGCGGAGTGGGACTCTCACGAGTAATTTTGTTTTTTCTTTTTTTCATTTGAATTGAAGATGTTATAGATACCTTAGGTTATTTGGTGAGTGTCGTTGTAAATAGTCCATAATGTAATTAATACTCGAGTGCATGGTTCAAATAGAAAACTATATTGCTTTTTCAACCTAGCTCGAAGATATTGTTTAAATGAATTTAGGGGACAGTGCCCGTGCATCGTTATAGGCAGTTAAGCCTGAAAACAATAAAGAATTTCTAATTTCTGATTTCTGCCTCTAAAAGGTTTTGTGTCAAGTGCCCTCCTCCACCCCTTATAGGCACACCCAACCTCACATAACCGTGTTTATCTTTGTAACCAACATAGCTATCTTGCATAGCTGCTTGACTGTGGTTATCTTTGTAACCAACACAACTATGCCATGTAGCTATTCAGACTGTGGCTTACTCAGAAAACCACAACGTTATATACAACACAGTTTAAATAATATATTCGAGGGGAGGGGATACATATTATGTATCATGTGTCAGGATATTTCACCACAATGAAATATCTTTGTATGAAGTTTACCACAACGATATAAACCTCATCTGGGAAACCGCATCACTGTCTCGAGCAACTATCCCAGTGTATAGTGTTTATAATGTAGCTACCAAATGTAGCTATGGGGCTTGTGGTTTCCTCAGAAGACCACTATGAAATATCCATGAATATCATGTACCACACGTGATATGAACTCACCAACCTCTTCCTCGCACACGAGAGAAATTGTTACTGAACAATATTGCCCTTCCCCCTTGGGAGAGGCGCGGGCCTCCCCTCCCAAGGGTGCAGGGACCTATCACTGAGTGAGGCTGCTGACGGCTCTAGGTGATTTACCAAATGTAGTCAATACCATTAGTTGGCTAATCATGATTTAAACCACAATCGCTAGGGAACTAGCGACAACATCCGTTAATCAGGGTACGCTACACCATCTGTCACTTCCTCAAACATAAGCAGCAGCGAGAATATGGGGTTTGTTTCTCCCCCCATCACGACGCAACCTTATTCCAATTTATCGTAACACTACCCCACTTAGGTACACAAATAATAACCAATTCGGGTTCAGTTAGTATGCACTGTATTGTAGTCCCCTTTGAGGGTTTGACGTCCTCGTGAATTGCTTTCTTCTTCTTCACCTTCCGATATTTCATATCGCCAGACGCGTTGAACTCGGGTTTCAATTCATCATCTATAGATGAACGTATACGATGTCAATGAATTGAATAGTTCTTCCAATATGACGCTCGAATGTTCCGATAGCAGCCACGTAAAGCTGATCCATAAGGCGATGATGAATACCACTAAGCCCGGATGGTCCTGAATGAAAAGCCGTTTCCGCTCAACGTTTGGCGTACCACCTTCATGCAATGTACATCCAGCCACGTCCCTCTTGCTTTCTTGGCGCTTGTTTCTTCTTTCCATGTTCAGTTAGTTGGCACAGATTGAGAGTTTAGAACGTTGAAAACTCTGATAAATGACATGAAACTCAATTTTATTACAAATTGATGGTGTAATCCGAATAATTCATGTTGACTTATTGCCTGAACATTAGGCTTACTTTGTAATTTTTAGAATGTTTGGACCAAGTAAACTTTTCTTCCAAAGTCGGAAAGTTGCAAATTATATTTCGTGGCAACTATTGATTAGCAACTCGATCGAAAAAATGTGATTGTGTGATGCTAGATAAAAGTACTATGCGAACTTGGATACTCTGCATCCAACTGTAGTGCTCAGATGACTCATCTACCTAGCGAGCCGCATGACGCACGTCGCCCCTTCCCTGAATGTCGGAGTTGATGGTACGGGGGTGTCTCCTTCTCGATTGATATTCTTTGACTTTAATGCCAAATCACGCATTTCCTCCTCCTCCTCCTGAGGATCCTTCATAACAGTGCCAGGATCTACTGCTCCTACGCGTTAAGCCATGGGAGCCACTGATTTCCGGCTTGAGAGCTGAGGCGGCTGTAGATAGAGCGCAATTAATGAACGAAGGGTGAGAAACCTCGAAATGCAATAAAACCCAGATGTAAAATGAGCGCAGGAATGTTGCTAAGGGTACATAGCTCATGTGAATCGAGCGCAAGGATACCGACCAAAATTAAGAGGAACATCTACAACTGTATGAAAGTAGGACGGAACTCCACACTGAGAGAAAAGATTTTTTTAGTGGCTAGGTTAAATCCGAAATAACCTCGAAAAGAAATTGAAACCACCTAGAATCAATTGATTCAACCTAGAAAAAAATAGGTCCAGGTTAAAGTAACATCGAAAAATATTAATACAACCTAGACCCATATAGAAACAACCTAACCCGTTATTACCCGCCCTCTGACCACAACCTGGAATAAAAAAGTATCAACCTAGACCAAATGTGAACATTTAGGTGAACATTAGGTTGACATTGTGAAGACCTAGAAAATATATTACCTACCTTTGGCTTTTAAGTGGGGTAACCTAGAATCGAATGATTTGACCTTCCATATAATTCCCCTCCATTAAAGTCTCGGTTGTACAACTGAAAACAACCGAGAGATTTAAAAGGCGAGATTGCTACTTTAGGTAACAACCCAGAAGAAAAAGTTTGACTTTCAGTCTCGGTTAAAACTACCGTAGTACTACAAATAGTTTTAGGTTTAAACAACAGTGATTGTAATTCATTCAATAAATTCCAGGTTGTTTCTACAGTACGCTAAGCGGCCGCGGAGAGCGCCACTGTAGGCGGTGGGCGTTAATTCTCGTTGTCTTGGCACCCCTGCTATTTAGCCGGTTGGGTTGAGGCCAAATCTTTGTCAACTTCTAATCATCTAATTTCTGTCACTATGTGCAGTCATATTATGACGTCACATTCAAATTTTTGTACTGAGTTGGAAACAGAGACAACCCAGAAAGATAGTTTAAGTTGATAGAAACAACCTGCAATGGAAGTGGAGCAAACCTAGAAAGAAAAGTGGACCACCTAGTAATTTATTAAGACCAACCTGAAATTTCTAGGAAGCTACCTAGAAATTTAACTGGAACAGGGATAGTAATTGAAACAACCTCGTAAATAAAGGGACACAACCCAGAGAAAAAAGGGTTCTAGGTTAACGCGCCATGGCTGTAAATTGTTTGAGGTGGGGTGAGATCGTTTTTGTTTTAGGGTAAATCAACCGTCTATGAAAGTGAAAAACATTGAATACCAGGGTGAGACAACCAAGACATTAATGTTTTTAACCTAGACTGTAAATGGATGGAGGCGGCGGCACACACCGTGAACTTAACCTAGAACTAAAGTGTGGGGGTGGCGTATTTTAAATCTTGGTTGTTTGCATTTTTAGGAAGGTAACTTCACCAGTATTTTCAATCTAGGTTAAATTATATTCAACCTAGACTAAATTGTTCCACCCTAGAATGAAAACCAAAAAAAATCTAGGTTGGCAGCATTTAACCTAGAAAAAAATCGAAAAATAACCTAGAATAGGCCCTTTTTTTCTCTCAGTGCACGAAGCAGTACAGGGCCTGAATTTGAAGACGAATTCAAGGCTTCATTGAAGGCAAGTTCTTGGCGAAGAATTTGTTCTGATTAACGAACAACGGAAATGGTTGAATTTTTTTTTTTTTTTTTTTTTTTTTTTTTTCATGTTCATGAAACCGTGCGAAATTTTGAAGGTGAAGCCCACTAACTCCAGAGCAATTTAGTCTTTCTTTAAGTAAATGTACACCACTTACATATAAATTTAACCTCAATTTCCACCTTAAGCTTGGGCTTCTCCGTCAGCTGAATTAAATTTAAAGAATGCTTGCGAATCGTTTCACAGGCACCTCAAGGAAAACTTCTCTAGCCCCCACCCCAAAATCTTCCACTTTACCCAATTGGGTACCTTAAGGTTCGTTCCAGGATTGACGGCCTGTTAACAGAAATCCACGGAGACCTGAGCAGTTGAGATAATTGCTGTTCCAGGTCGATCTGTGATGGGTAACGAAAAGGCTGACGAACTTGCCAAAAGAGGAAGTAATATGCCACCCACTGACGATCCCATCACCCACAGGCAGGCGATGAATGAGGCTGAAATAAAGGTCAACCAAACCCGACTGGAGCGACACCGAAACGCGGCCTTAGGAAAGCAATGGAAATTTCTTATCACACTGAGAAAAAAAATGGTCGGCGATTGGTGGGAGTGCATTGGCACAGTCTACCATTCACATATGTGTCTGGTGGGAGAACATAAGGCGATTGGTGGGAGAGCAGTTTTTACAAGTTTTTTGCAGGTTGGAACAAACCTGGGCCAGAGCACCATTGTGACTCCGCTCATCAGTTTCATTCCGATCCGCACATAGGATTCGTTTGACGTGCGTCAGCAGAGCTTATCAAAGCTCTAAAAGGTGACATTCTGAATGAGCAAAGTCCGTAGGTTCCCATGGAGCGAGAAATATTAAACAAGTGAGGAAGATAGACATACATAGCTTCACGTTACACATCCTCCCCTCCAGAGAAGATTGCTCCCAGAAATCCTTTAAATAAATAAACACTTTATTGCCATCAACATCATACAAGCTTGAAAGAGCAAACGTCACACGAAACGAAACAAAACAGTACCAACGTACAACGTAAAACAAAACAAAAAATAGGTAGGTACTTCAAGTCTTGTAGTCGAAGAACTCATTGGTACTGTAGAACTCGATTAGGCGATTAGGAAGAGTTTTACCTCCCTCTTCAGGCTCGCAGTAGGTCTCGTCTGGTTCAGGTCAATTCGGACATTCACGATGAAATGATTGAGGATTTTCACCACTCGGTAGTTTGGGAATTTTTCATACAATGTCTTGGAATGGGTGGGGATCCGAAGAAGGCCATTTGAACCTGCAGGTGCATTGAAAGAGCATGCTCTCGTCGAGTAGTTGTGGACGAATTGCGCGTTGCTGAAGAGGCGTCGATGTCGGATAATATCAGTGTAGAGACCATCCTATTCTATATTATAGAATAGGATGGTCTCTACACTGAGAGAAAAAACGCTGCAAATTTTACACAAGGGTTTATTATTCCTTGATATAGGTTACTTGTACAAAAATTATTTCTGTATCAATGGAAAAAATTTTGGAAAAAAATTTTTTTTTGGATTTTTTTTTCGAAAAATTTTTTTTTTTCAATTCTTTATTTCTTACTCGAAAAATATTTAACATCCTGGAATCCTTCAAAAATCCCATTTTTATCCCAATGAAAGCCCTATCGATCGCCACAGTGAAATCAGATCGTTACGGGACGCCAGAAAATGGATTCTACGTCCAAAAATACTTCGAAAACGACACCTAACTCGATCCCATAGCTAAAAGCCTTCAAAAAACCCCTCCCGTAGCCCCATTGATTGAGGTTGATTGATTTTAGGTTATTTCGGATATAACCTGGCCACTAAAAAAAAACTTTTCTCTCAGTGTAGTACGAACATGGACGTCCATTCCGTAATGAATCGTAAGGAGATTATGCGCTTCGAAAAGACCTCTACACGAGGATACCGGAGGCAACCCTAGGATGATTCGGACGGCCCGCTTTTGGACATCAATGATGGACTCAAGTTTGCAGGGGAGGCCCACGACAAGATTTTAGCCGGATCTGTTTGTCCTCTCGCTTGAAAGGTCAGCCAGTTCGTCTTTGCCTCATTGAGTTCGAGGTGGTTCGCTTCAATCCATGATGTTAGAGTGTCGAATTTTGAGCTCAGTCGCATGGCTGCTTCTTGGGTAGTTGAAGCCGTGAATATAAAATTCTTGTCATCGGCGAAGTTAATAGTGTATGTATCCTGGCCGTACAGTGCAGCAGGCAGATCGCTGACCAGAATTAGGAAACGGAGCGAGCAAGCTTTTCTGCGGAACCGAGCGCTGCCCAAAACGGCCCGGACGGCGCGCCACAGTGGGACGAAATGCGATTCTGGCTGGACAAAAATATTTTATTGGCTATTCTTATAGGAAATTTCACGCTGATTCCGAATATACCATATGTTCCTATACCTAAAATAGCTCTTTAATGGATGTTTCTTGAAAAAACCTCGAAAAAACACGTTTTTTGAAATATTTTCCCATTTTTCATCCTTAAGATGTACTGGAAACGTTGTTTGCTCATGGAAAAGTTATAGAGAATTAAATTCTGCGTCGATTCGTCACCAAGGAAAGTAAAACTTTTGGTAAAATAAGGAAGTTATCGAATTTCAAAGTTTTCCAAGACCGGAAAATACCATTTATTGCCGTATTAGAGGTGAAACTTGATATTCAATCGACTTTCACAAAGAACCAGTGACGATGATAATTCTACCAGTGACGATGATTTGGGACTCAGTGAATTGTCCTTGTAAATACTGAATAATAAATTAAATCATGTATTGTAAATCGTTCATATACCTAGTCGGTCATTCGTAATTCTAAGGTTCCTCATACATTAGGTTCCACCCAAAAAATCTGTTTATCGTACGTTAACTGTTGGGCTAGGCAATCGACTTTCACAAAGAAGAAAAGTGGTAAAACATCAAATTCTGCAGCGGTTGACTACCAGTTTTTTCGAAAAACCAATAATTAAGAGAGTTATGATGTTTCAAAGTTTTTGACAACTGCTATTTTCCACTTTTTCACTACGCTGATTCCCAGGAACCTATCATCACCTCACCATTCCTTCATATATGCGTTCAACAACTATTATGGTACACCGTGAAACCAATTCCAGCTGCAAATATTTGCAAGTAATCACGATACCCTCGTCAACGTTGTGAAAGTGCGCCAAAACTCTGGTATAATTGCTTCAAAGTCGTAGGAACCCAACCGTAAATTTATTGCATCTTGAAAGTGAAATCAATTTCGAGAGCAAGGAATATCACTGTGAAGTCTGGCCTAGCCCAACAGTTAACGTACGATAAACAGATTTTTTGGGTGGAACCTAATGTATGAGGAACCTTAGAATTACGAATGACCGACTAGGTATATGAACGATTTACAATACATGATTTAATTTATTATTCAGTATTTACAAGGACAATTCACTGAGTCCCAAATCATCGTCACTGGTAGAATTATCATCGTCACTGGTTCTTTGTGAAAGTCGATTGAATATCAAGTTTCACCTCTAATACGGCAATAAATGGTATTTTCCGGTCTTGGAAAACTTTGAAATTCGATAACTTCCTTATTTTACCAAAAGTTTTACTTTCCTTGGTGACGAATCGACGCAGAATTTAATTCTCTATAACTTTTCCATTGAGCAAGCAACGTTTCCAGTACATCTTAAGGATGAAAAATGGGAAAATATTTCAAAAAACGTGTTTTTCCGAGGTTTTTTTCAAGAAACATCCATTAAAGAGCTATTTTAGGTATAGGAACATATGGTATATTCGGAATCAGCGTGAAATTTCCTATAAGAATAGCCAATAAAATATTTTTGTTCAGCCAGAATCGCATTTGGGTGGGACGCACTGTGGCGGCGGACGGACATTTCGGTTTTGGAATCTAGACCTCTTGAAACGGATGATGACAGATTTTGAGGCCGATCCGAGTCGTCGACCTCCGTCGCGATTACATAGGTGTATTATGCCAAGAATAACAAACCAAAATCACTCAATTTCCACCCCTGCTGTTGAGGATGTTCACAGGTGAAAATATTCGGCGGGCCGTAGGTTGGAGACCCCTGCGCTAGACGGCTGTGGTTTTCAGACCGCAATAGATAAGACGGTACAGACAGAGTGGAAAGTCCGCAATTGTGGGGTCGGAGGTGATAACCACGATGCTGCCCCCTGAGGATTTAAAACTAAGCTTTTTCTCCCCCATCGGGTTGGGAAGGAGGTGAGCACGGGGGCCCTTCTCGAAGACGAAAGGCCCTATTTGTTGAAAGGCTTCAGCTGGGCAGGTGAGGAAGGGAGGGGGGGATTCTCGCGGTAAACGGGGCTGAAAGAAAAGCATTTCATTTTGAAGAAAGACAAATGTGGGTAGGGAATTAAGCGGTTTTATCCTTAAACCACCCGTCCGTCTCCTTGCAAAATACCGTTAAAACCGGGGCAGCATAAATTAAAGTTTCTCTTCTTTCGTTTCTCTAATTTCATTTGTGAAAAGAATTTTTCTTTCCATTCTAGAATGAATAGTCGCACTAAAGAAAACAATAGTTGGGAGACAGATATAAAACGTGAGAGTCCACTAACAGCTTCGCTTCCATAAAAGGGACTTCACGTAAAAATACTAATTTCCCATAACTGTGCATAACTATATATAGTTAAAATCTTGTATGGGCTTGTAATAGGTACCTGCGTGTAATTCATCTTGTGCTTTTTACATGTATTCAATTTAATTTTTTGGTTGATTATTCTTGGAATAATACACCTATGTAATCGCGACGCAGGTCGACGACTCCAATCTCCCTCAAAATTTGACATTATCCGTTTCAAGAGGTATACATTATAAAATTTAGAATGTACATACACCTCTTGAAACGGTAATGTCAAATAGGATTTAATCCTAAATGTCCGTCCTTGAAGTTTTGTTGGAGTCCGGGCCGTTTTGGGCAGTAGGAATTTTTTTTTAAATCTGAAATTCTGACAAAATACTTGCTTTACCATCTAGTTGTGCCCGCAAGGTTTTCAGCCCGATCGCACAAACCCGTGGGGCGCTATTCTTGGAATAATACACCTATGTAATCGCGACGCAGGTCGACGACTCCGATCGGCCTCAAAATTTGTCATTATCCGTTTCAAGAGGTCTAGATTCCAAAACCGAAATGTCCGTCCGCCGCACAGTGGGGCAGAACCTTCAATTTCGGGGAAAAATATAATTCCTTGAATTTTCAAAACGTTTGTGATCATTTCTATAGTAGGTACCTTTTCGCGCTGAATTGAATACTGCAATAACTTTGACGATTAGAGCCACTGGCAAAAAGATACAGCCAATTATTGGATGAAATAACTACGGCATCACACAATTTTGGCAACAATATTTACTGTAAATCAAAAAAGTAAATTTAGCTTTATAATAAACTTGAGAAAAAATAACAAATGCAAAAATATTTGATTTAAGTTCAAAATAAATGGTAACATTTTTTTTTTTTTTTTTTTTTTTTCTAATGAATACATAGGTAATTATATTGGATGGGTGACCGCGTGAGGAGCGGGGTCACCGATACAAGTATTTTCTGCGTTCAATCGGACGGCGAACTCCTCCCAACCCAGGGGGACGAGGCAATGGGGAGCCATGAGCGCAATCGTCAGACAAGTTCCGATCCTCCTTGAGGGGACGGCTGACGACGTCCGCGACGGCAGCAGCCAGTCGGACGAAAATTCAGGGTGAAATTCCCTTGTTACATTTACATTTACATTTACATTTACATAGGTAATTATATAGGTAGGTAAGACTACAAATAAATAGCTCCTACATTCAGTCAATGAGTAATACTTCTGCCTCGTCACTTAATTGAATTGATTACGTTGATTCACTCACCTTTATCGCCTCGACCTCTAACCCGAATACAACTAAATCCTGTTAACCAGCATCTTTGAAAATTCACTGCACCTGAATACGGTGGAAAACGGTGACGAAATTTTCACAGCATCTTTATTAGGGTCTGACGTTTAAGAAAAAAAAAAAAATAGGCCAGACCTTAGGATCGCCTAGCTCGATTTGCACGCTTCCCTAAAGTCAAATTCTGCATAAAACCGTGAATTCGGAGGCGTCGTTCATCGGAATTCATTTAAAAAATGAATTTTGTATTTCTATAGAATACTATTGGTACATATTGAGAACATGTAAAATTTTCAAAACTACACGATTAAACCGAGTGAGAGGGGATTTTTTCATGTTATACCTATAAAATGCTTAAAATCTCATAATCTCATGTTTCACACCTCATTTAAGTAGTCAAAACTAATTTTAACCGCAAAACGACTATTACACGCTGATTCTACGGTTAAAACCTTGGAGAAAACCACAAAAATTCTCTGGTATACACACTTTGCAAATTTGACTTTTTTCCACTGTGCGCCGTCCGGTTCGTTTTGGGCAGTAGGATTTTTTTTAAATCTGAAATTTTGACAAAATACTTGGTTTACCATCTAGTTGTGCCCGCAAGGTTTTCAGCCCGATCGCTCAAACCCGTGGAGCGCTACGGGGCTAAAATGGGGCTACGGGAAGGGTTTTGGTTATGGGATCGAGTTAGGTGTCGTTTGCGAAGTATTTTTGGACGTAGAATCTATTTGTTGGGGTCCCAGAACGATCTAATTTCACTGTGGGGATCTATGGGGCTTTCATGGGGCTACAAAAGGGATTTTTGAAGGAACCCAGGAGGTCAAATAAGGTGTCGTTTTCCGAGTAATTTTGGACGAATAATCCATTTTTCGAGGTCTTACATTTGCCCAAACATTGTTCAGAAAAAAATGTTTTTTTCTCAATTTTTTCATAAATACCTACTTACCTATTTTCTTATTGAAGAATTAATAGAGTTTCCGCACAATGGGGAGTTCGCATTGATTTTAGATTTGGAAATCTTCCCTACCATTCAATAATATCGCTAAAAAGTAACGTGCACAGACTCCAATACCAACGAAAAAAAATCATTGTAGGAGATATAACGAAAAAACGAAACGCACAGTTTGAATCGGCTGGCGTTTCCCACCAGTCACTGTTTGAGGCAATGACGTCACTGTTCCAGTGAATCTCTCACCATGAGCGCTAGTGTCGTCAGCTTATATGATGAATTTATAGCAATTATAACATGATATTACGGAAAACATAATTAACTTTTAATTATAATACATGATACTTGAAGTTTAAAGCCTTATCAGAAGGATTTACGGCTCACTTGAATTTTATTCTGTGATGAGCAGTGGAATAGCAACACTGGGAGGAACAATCCCCTCACCTGTCAAGAACAAAACACTATCGACGACGCTCTTCAGCTGTATTGAGGAAGTGACGTCACGCTCCCTCCATGGCCCCGGTTTTTCAAACGCCGTAATTTTCGTTAAATTATTTAAATTTTCTGGAAACGATTTCAGGCGGCTGACTACTGTTTTCCCTACATTCTCAGGGAGTACTTTCAGAAAAAAATATAGAAAAAAACAATGCGAAACCCCCATTAACTTATTATATCGAAGAATAATAAACCCTTGAGTAAAATTTTACGAACGACAAAAACGCTGCAAATTTTACTCATATAGAACTATATTTTGATTGTGGAGTGTTCTATTATATAATTAGTAATATCGGGGATAATAATATTATTATCATTGCGTATGTATGTGTAAGCGAGATATTATCTTCACTCAACGCCTTGCAAGACCTCGCCTGGAATCATGCGAATTCATCACCGCGAGTGAGGATTATACGCCACACTTCCCGGAGAACGGATCATTCAACTTTTAGCTGATATCTTCCTCCGCTGATTACAACCCGGTCCCCCCTCCAATTTGCGCGGAGTAAATAAATAAAAACCACACCGCCGAGGATCGGGATATACCGTTGTCAAGAGCCCATGTTAAGCCCTTGTTGTTCGGATGGAAAGTTGGTGTAGCGGAAAGGAAAAGCCGGAGGTGCAAGAGTGCGTTAATTTTAACTGAATAATAAAGTGAACATCGGATGGCTGTAAAGTGCCTCGGAAACCCTGCAAAATGAAAGCGATCCCGGTGTTGTCGACGGGTGTTGTAACACCGGAATCGAACTCGCCCGAGTTTGGTCAAACACATTTTGCACATTCGACACCCCCCTTCATTCCGTTTCCGAGCATTCCGAGTAGGTATTCTTTTTTTTTCACTCTCATTTGGAAGACTGACACTCTTAGGTAGTTGAACATGACAGCCAGAAAGATTTATCATGCTCAATGTCCTCTTCATTTGCCCTAATTGATGAGCTGCCTCATTTCAACATGCCACTCGAATTCAAGTAGTGTTTTTGCCATAACATGATAGAATGCAATTTTCAACGATGTCGTCTATTTCCACGATAACTTCAACATTACAAGACTTGTAATGAAAACTTCCACGTGTTCAAAGTTAACGTGGAATTGGACTATATCGTTGAAAATCGTCTTTCATGGATTCCCACTATCTCGCCGTGTGCACCATACAATAACGTGGGCCATGGAGGAAAGGAAAGGAGAACTCACTAGATAGGACCTCATGTGCCGAAATCGACGGTGGCGCTGTCCCTACGAGATGTAGTGAATTCAGGTTCGATGGGTACAATAGGCCCTGCTCGAGTGCCCAGGGGGTTAAACTCAGTGCCGTAGCTAGACCTAGGCAACAAGTAAATTTGGGGCCCCCCCATACGGAAATTTTTTTTTTAAATTTTAAAGTACTCCTAAGGTTTATTTATTTATTTAATAAACAATACGGGTTGAGCCCAATACAACAAGAAATAACTAACAGGTTTAAGTGTTTCCACGAATACATATAAAGAATATGTCCCCCATAGGGGAGTTCCTAGTGGTGAGATACGTCGTGGTATCTCGATTCCATCCGTATCCTACTCCAGCAGTGCGCATGCGCGATCGCCGATGGTATCGTATCTGCGATCCGTCGGTGGTATGTTTACGGAAAATACGATACCACCGGCCGATACTAGGGATGGGAAAAAAACGCGAAACAGTTTCGACGAAACAGTTTCACGAGAAGAAACGTTGAAACAGTTTCACTTAATCTGGAATAGCTGTTTCAAAAAAACGAGTAGCCATTGCGAACGGGAACGGCTCTTTTCCCTGTTTCGGTTTCGTTTCATGCAACCACCAAGGTTGCCAACAGAACAGCTGTCTTCCAGATTTACCTGTTTCCACAGACTTTTCAGATCGTCATACCACAGCAGGGTATATAAACTATCCTCATCACGACAAAGTACTGTGGTTGCAATGATTTCGACTGTAATTCTAAGGATGTTTGGGTCGTTCTAACTGCAACTCAGGGTTGGTAGCTTGAGCTTATCATGTTAAATCGTTATCATTGGCTCGGAAAGTTAAAACGAAAATTTATACGATCCGACGGTGTACTGTCGTCAAAATACCTAATGAATAGTGGTGATGTGAAGATTGTTCTCTAATAATTATTCTTTAGTCTATCTTCACCTTCCTAATATTTTTGGCTGTGATATTCAGCTTCATGAAACAGCTGTGATTTTTATGGTGCTACCATAGATAGTCGTAAATTAAGTCGCATCAGAATTGCTGCGATAATACGTTGATGAAACATTTATAGTGAATATAAATATTCAATTTAAGAGATATTTTTTTCACGTTTATTCTATTTCTAATTTTCTATTATACCTAATTTTTGAAAGAAAGAAAGAACACTATTAAATTTTTCTATTCTGTCTAGTCGAGAACCATTCCGTCATATTGATAGAGAGAATAATGCCTAAATTTGAAAAAGTGCTGTGTTTAAATAAATTGAATGAGACTGATCAGGAGTTTTATTTTCGTTACCTAGGTACCTACTCCCAATTCTTTTCTTTTTAAAAATTATAAACTACCATATTACGGTAGGTAATCTTTCTGTTCTCCAAAGTTCTTGAAACGCCCACAAAGAATAAATAAAAATACTAAAAATAGACCCAGACGAAATGAAAAGAAACCCCCTTAGAAAACGAAACGGTTTCGCAACAGCTTGAGCTGAGGAGAACAAGAAGCAGTCTGAGGCGCGACGAAACCGTTTCGCCGAAACACATTGCACAACAATAACAGAAACAGAAACCGAAACGGTTTCGGTTTCTGTTTCTGTTATTGTTGTGCAAGCCTGCTTCAATTCTTTCGAAACGCATTGACGCTGAAACTGTTATTTTGAAACAGTTTCCCTGAAACAGTTTCATTCTACGAAAAAACTGTTTCGTTTCATTTCTTAAAAGAAACCGAAACGCCCATCCCTAGCCGATACGGAAGATGGTATCTAGTGAATCCTTATCGCAAAGTAACCTGCCTAATTGATAAACAGCTTCCAAGAAGACATACAAACGTCTACAACAACAACGAAATCCGAGAGCAGTACAGCTGGCAGCTCAGTGCTGCCAGTACTTTCCTCTGTGTTGGCCTGAGTTGTTAGGTGCCGTTAGGTGTTGTTTAGGTGCCGATTTCACGAATCACTGCGGTTTTATTTCACACCAGTTCGTTCGTTGTTGAAATAATTTGGAGGAGCAACGAAACATTACACTATTGGAAGCAGCAATGCTGACAGCCGACCTGGAAGACTGGGAGTGCTACTCGGAAATGTGCGGTTTAACGAACACCGTTAAAATCTCACCTCCAAGCCACTGAATTACAGTGGAACTGGTCGGCCACTAATCCAGATGAGTTAAATGTTACAATCATTGTAACTCAATCATTATTAGGTATTGATTTGGGGAGCTGAGCTTCAAAACTCTCGCTCGTTCCACTCAATCGCAATTTCTAGAAATCACGAAAAACTCCGTACAGTTTTTGTCAAGATCACGAAAAACTCCAAAACACCTGAGTCGACTCCATAGCTCAAAACCTTCAAAAACCATGGTAACTCACTTGACCCCTTTTCAGCCCCACAGTCGGGTTTGGGTGATCGGGCTGAAAACCTTGCGGGCACAACTAGATGGTAAATCGAGTATTTTGTGAACATTTCAGATCTTTAAAAAAGTTCCTACTGCCCAAAACGGCTCTGACGGCGGACAGAAATTTCGTTTTTGGAATCTATAGATTCCAAAAATGTCTGTCCGCCGTCAGATCTTGTCTATCATAGACATCTTTCAAGATTCTGAACGGCCTCAAAATTTGACGTTATACGTATAATGTCAAATTTTGAGGCCTTTCAGAGTTTTCGACCTCCTTCGCGATTACGCGCCATTTTCTGGTTCGGTTTGGGCAACTAACCACCTTCAAAGTTCACTACATCTCGTCGGGGGTCGCGCTGCTGTCGCAGTCCCCCCCCCCCCCCCACCGTTCCACTACCGGGCTGGCGTTTCAGAAACACCGTTAATCACAGGAGTGTGGCTTCCTTTCCTTTCTTCCACGAACAAAACATCCAATAACATTATATTATGGGATTCCGCCTAGCTCAGGAAAAACCCGCGGCCTTTCAGGTGGGGCCGAGAAAGTAGATTATAAACCCAATTTGCCCCTAATGCCCCGAAGATTAACTTGCAAATGTGCCACCCGTTGACGTGTTTGTAACGTGGTTTTCCGGTGGAGTGACCAGATTTTTACACGCTTGTAACTTCAAAGCAGCGTATATTATCGATCGCAAAAGACGTACGCTCCTTACGATCACACACTTGAATGACCACGTGAACGTTAAAGTGTACCGACGCTGTGTTCTTGACGCAATGCTACTCAGGTCTTTAATAAAACACGAAAATGATGTTCAAAAACTGGTACGACCACTGGTTAGGGAGGAATCAACCAATTTTAGGGAAATAAAAATAAAACCGCAGGGTTTCAGGAAGGAAACGCCGGGTGCTTAGTGACATTTCTTTACTCAAGCTTTCGGGGAATGGTTGTCCCCTTCTTCGGGATCTACAACAATGCATACCCAGTATGAGACCTAACCATCAGTACAAATTTGATGTTATGGTACATTATTACTAATAACAGTTGGTACATTAATTCTTACCTATAGTATGGTATCAGATTAACGCAATCTTCGTCGTTAGTGCCGAGCTTAGGAACAGGTGCAATTATGGAGTAGAGAGCAGTCTTTATGATTCCTAGGGGGTGATGCACGAGCGTTAATTTACATGAAATTAGAGTATGGTTATTCACTTATGTGGTGATCACATGTGATCACTTGATTTAGAATCTTTTCTTTTATTGTTTCTATGTGTGATACCTGCAGGTATCACACATAGAAACAATAAAAGAAAAGATTCTAAATCAAGAAAACAGCAGTATCAAATCGCATGGGTATAATGATAACAACAAGCCATCAATTGAATAGAATAGAAGAGCGCCACCTTTCTGTTACTACGAAACCAAAACCGTAACTAAGAATTCGTAACTTGACACACTAGGACCTAGATACTAGATACCTGGTATCTAAAGACCAAACTATGTCGTCGGGATCGGACGAATCGTCGACGAAGGAGGTGATTTTGATAGCCTATAACCACCCCCAGAACTCGCTGATCACAATGAGACCACCCTCATGAAAATCTGTTCAGCCGTTCGGGCGTGATGCTGTGATAAAAAAAAAAAAAAAAAAACGTCGAAGAGATGAGTGCACCTTTCCATTTTTTGAGGGAAAGGTTGAGCTAAAAACTACTCTTCGGTCACGAGAAAAATTAATGTAGAAACTCAGCCCGACCAGGCTGATACTAAGTAACAGGTAACATAATTAGGAAACGTTTCGATTTTAGGTACGATTTTAGGATCGTAGATCCACCAGTCAATTTTCGCAGAGGAATTCTACGTTTTCATAAACTGAACAGCTCCGAATGGTGAATTTAAGAGATATTTTTGTCCTTGTAATGTTCAAGTGAGAATTTCATATTTTTAAGTGTAATTTTGAGTTCCTTCTTTGTGATGTTCAATTGAGAATTTTATTTTATTTTTGAGTTCCTTCTTTATATTTTGAAAAGTTATTACTCACTCTAAGTCTTTAAAAAATAAGAAGATAAAAAACAATGTGATTGAAAAGTAAAGACTTGAATTTTTGCCTTAAAAATTGATGTGTGATGTTTCCGTCAAAATAGTCAAATAAAGTTGATTTTTGTAAACATTTTTGGTTTATTATTCTTGGAATAATACACCTATGTTTTCGCGACGGGGGTCGACGACTCCGATCGGGCTCAAAATTTGACATTATCCGTTTCAAGTGGTCTAGATTCCAAAACCGAAATGTCCGTCCGCCGTACGCCGTCCGCCGTCCAGGCCGTTTTGGGCAGTAGGAATTTTTTTAAAAATCTGAAATTTCGGCAAAATACTTGGTTTACCATCTAGTTGTGCCCGCAAGGTTTTCAGTCCGATCGCCCAAACCCGTGGGGCGCTATGGGGCTATAATGGGGCTACGAGAGGGGTTTATTGAAGGCTTTTGGCTATGGGATCGAGTTAGGTGTCGTTTTCGAAGTATTTTTGGACGTAGAATCCATTTTTTGGGGTCCCGGAACGATCCGATTTCACTGGGGCGATGTTTAGGGCATTCGTGGGGCTAAAAATGGGATTTTTGAAGGATCCCAGAATGTTAAATATTTTTCGAGTAAAAAATACAGAGTTTTGAAAAACACATTTTTGAACAAAAAAATCCAAAATAGAATTTTTTTTGAGATAAAAATCCAAAAAAAAATTTTTTTTAAATTTTTTTATTGACAGAACTAAATTTCTGCACAAGTAACGTATATAAAAGAATAATAAACCCTTGTGTAAAATTTGCAGCGTTTTTTCTTCAGGTAAGCTACCACAACCCCCAATAACATTTTATTTTTTTTGATTTTGGTTTATTATTCTTGGAATAATACACCTATGTTTTCGCGACGGGGGTCGACGACTCCGATCGGGCTCAAAATTTGACATTATCCGTTTCAAGTGGTCTACATTCTAAATCCGAAATGTCCGTCCGCCGTACGCCGTACGCCGTACGCCGTCCGCCGTACGCCGTCCGCCGTCCGCCGTCCAGGCCGTTTTGGGCAGTAGGAATTTTTTAAAAAATCTGAAATTTCGGCAAAATACTTGGTTTACCATCTAGTTGTGCCCGCAAGGTTTTCAGTCCGATCGCCCAAACTCGTGGGGCGCTCTGGGGCTATAATGGGGCTACGGGAGCGTTTTTTTTTTTTTTAAGGCTTTTAGCTATGGGATCGAGTTAGGTGTCGTTTTCGAAGTATTTTTGGACGTAGAATCCATTTTTTGGGGTCCCGGAACGATCCGATTCCACTGTGCTGATCTATAGGGCTTTCATGGGGCTAAAAATGGGATTTTTGAAGGATCCCAGGATGTTAAATATTTTTCGAGTGAAAAATACGGAATTTTTGAAAAAAACACATTTTTGAACAAAAAAATCAAAAAAATTTTTTTTGAGATAAAAATCCAAAAAAAATATATATTTTTTTTAAATTTTTTCATTGACAGAATTAAATTTCTGCACAAGTAATGTATATCAAAGAATAATACCCTTGTGTAAAATTTGCAGCGTTTTTATCTGCAAGTTAGCTAAGGTTAAACGTCTGTAGCATAGCTGTGAGATTTGAAGATTTTTACTAATTTCTAAATCCTTACAAATGAATTCTTGTTTTTTTGTATTATAACTTCGAGAGGAAATACCAATTGGACCTGCGTAAGAAGTTCATACATCAAATTTGATCTGATTTGACTTGAACAACATTTAATGTTGTTGATAGAAAACCGTCTCCCTCTTTTGGGTAATACGTCATGAAATTATCCATTTTATGAAATAAGCGTCATGAAACAGGGAAATAAAAGTCATAAAAGTCATTAACGCGGCGTCTCTGCTCATTAGAGTCAGTACTTGTGGGCCTGCTGAGAAAGACGGTGTGGAGTAAACAGCACCGCTCCCCTTCTCCGCGTTTTTCGCTTTCAACGTAGCGAGAAACGAGAAACTATATCAACTTTTTTCGAGCATGGGAGTAAACGCTCATACGCCCCAAATTAAGGGGTCGCAATTTTTTGGCGCACATAGATAGCGGCCTTCATCACCCCAAGATCATCTTTAAAGCCGTTTTAGATTTGGCCTGTCGAACCGGTCCGGACAGGCTCGAAGCATTCCGAAGGAAATCGGTTCCGTGCAATGGGCTCTCTAGTGAAGAGGAAAATTTATAGATGGAATGGGACGTCGAAAAGTGGAATGAGGGAGGAAAGAGAGAATTGAGAAAGTAAGTAGCGACGAAAAAGTAGCCCCCCTCTTCGGCCTCGCCCCTCCCGCCTATCCTTAGTAGACCCCACCTTGGGTTTCTCACCATCATTCTTCAAGAGCAGAAGGTTGGCTCGGGCCGCACGACAGGGCACGGGGGTTTCACCGGCGGAAATTACTTCGGATGTACTTTGAAAAGTAAAAGAGGGTTGAAGGGAGGGCAGTGTGGCACGAATTAAAGGACGTATTTGAATTTTGCAATGTTTCGTCGATTTTATCTTCCTTTTCCACCATTCCTTTTCTTAACGCCTCGACTAAAAGAAACGAACAGGGGTGCCGCATCAGGGCATAAGTTAAGATTCTTTTCTTTTTTTTCAATCCGGCTAGAAAACGGTTTTCCAGGTGAACGTTTCAAATTCAATCAACATAAAAGGTCTGAAGGAAACTTCGAATCGAGATGCCATCCTAGTACATTAGCCACAAGAGAATAACACCCTGTAACATTGTGCGTCGGGTAGTGGCACGGAATAAACTGCAATGACCATCCAGCGGGATCCCGCGTCGTTTTCCCAATCTTGCAGATATAGTCCAGTAAATCGGTGTTCGAAACCCCTGTTTCCAGGAAAAAAATGTAGAAGAAGGTTTGACAACCTTTTTTTATGTTTTTTGGGTCGCTGAATCCGAATCTGAGCTTTGCCACTTCGCCAGACGCGAGCTTAACTCAGGAAACGCGAAAAACACGTAATTTTTCGGACTTTTTTCAGTTTTTGGGCTGTAAGTCGGAATCTAAGCGTTTTTACGACTTGCACACCCGATAACAAATTAAAGTAGAGTAAATTTCCTACAAAATTCATTCATAAACTTTTAATGTAGGACCAACCATAACGCCGCTAGCGCGGTTTGAAAAACCCTATTTTTTTACTCTCCGTTGAAAAAGTTGAAAACGCAAATCTAATTGGGCGCGGGCGCCCTTTTATCAACTTCTCACGGCTAAATCCGAATATTACATGAATACCTAGTATACCAAGGTCATAATGAACGAATTGCCCCTATTTCCAAAAAAAAAAAAAAACTCTGTAACTCTTCATTACGCGGTAAGCAGGTGCGATGATGAGACATTGATAAATTCACTTTATAATTATTACTGAAGTAAATAAATCAATTAATAAAAGCTTCGAACGTCATTGAAGTGTCGTGTCATGAATCCTGTCCAACGCCCACAACAAAAGCAGGTTCATAGACACGCTCAGACAGAAATTCACTGCAGCCAAAATTGACACCGAACAAGCCAAAGAAGATGCTGATACTCTCATTGTAAAAACAGCCCAACTCCTAGCCAAAAATATTCTCGCTAGCGGCGTTATGGTTGGTTCTACATTAAAAGTTTATATATGAATTTTGTAGGAAATTCACTCGACTTTAATTTGTTGTAGGGTGTGCAAGTCGTAAAAACGCTTAGATTCCGAGTTACATCCCAAAAACTGAAAAAAGTCCGAAAAATTACGTGTTTTTTCGCGTTTCCTGAGTTAAGCTCGCGTCTGGCGAGGTGGCAAAGCTCAGATTCGGATTCAGCGTCCCAAAAAACATAAATATAGGTTGTCAAACCTTCTTGTACATTTTTTTCCTGGCCAAACCACCGATTTACTGGACTAATACGAGATTTTGTTTCAAAAAAGCCGTTTTTTCTGTCTTGTGGATCACAGCCTGCAAACTGTAAATCACATTCTCGTTGTCTGTGATTCATATAAGTGCTCCTCATGCCTGTTGGGCTGTAGTTCACAATATTTTGCTTCCGAGTCTGCAAGGAGAGGAAGAATTGTTTTCACTGTCGAAAAATCTTGTTCTCCAAAATCAAATTTCCACTCACGTTTTGCGTTTCAGAGCCTCCTGAACAAATTTGGTTCCGTGTCTGTCTGTCTGTCTGTCCGCATTTCCTTGCCACAGCCATAACTCCTACAATTTTGATCGGATTTCAATCAAATTTTCAGTTATTTATGATCGGGATTGGCAAATAAAACATCAACACGATTTTAAGACAATATAATAGACATTCATTCATTGAGTGATTGTGCCTCCAAAATTGACTCACAATTGAACCTTCTATTAAATAAACAACTAATTTTCAAACAATTTTGGTTGTTCTTCATTATTTTGTCATGATCATGGAGAATTGGTCATTTCTGAAAATTTAATGATGACATACTTTGAGGGTCACGAGGAAGCTTCTGAGCCATGTCCTTGGCAGTGTATTTGCTATTCTTGTGGAATCTACGATCCTATCTAAGATCCAGAGAGATCTCACCTATCTGAGGGGAAAGAGGGGGCGCTGTCTCCGGTTTGCGGTTGGGAAGGTGGGCTAATAAGAGACATGGCAAATAAGGGACACGCGCATTTAAAAATATCCCGCATGTTCGAAATGTTCAAAAAAGTACCTACAAAGGTAGCTGGAGATCTGAACTAAAAGTTGAGGGGGTCATTCGCTCCAACAGCCTCTTTCCCTGGCAACACTGGCCCACCTACGAAGAACCTCCCCATCAACTTCAGATTCCCAGTGTCTCTTATTTTTCGGTACACCATTTTCCAGTCCGTGAAGACGTTCGTCGGTGCTGGTAAGTTTTTCAAAACGCTTATTCTATGAATACTTTGAATATCCTTGAGCCCTATTTCCGTCAGATTACTTCTTCATTTTTTATGACGATGTCTCTTATTCGCCCCAGCTGTTGTGCAGTTGGGTCAATAGTAGACGGTCTGTCTCTTATTAATCCAAATCTCATTATCGAATGTTTCCTGTTTGTTTCAGTTCCAACATGGGTCCAAAACACGCAGGCAAGGGAATTCGGTGCAACTATAATCGTGATTTTATACAAACAGTGATATTTGCCATAAGAAAAGACTGCCTTAAGCGAGTGCCTTCACTCAAACAGTGATATTTCTTACAATTTTGTAAGTTTATTTATTCTTCAAACATTTTGATCTCAATTCAATCTTCTAAATATTAATTCAAGTTATTCTGTATTCAGATTGTGATTTGACTGAGAAAAGCCTGCATTCAGCGAGTAATTTTAGTCAAACAGTGATATAAATATCAAATTTGTTAAAATTTTGTAAGTTTATTTATTCATCAAACATTGTGATTTTGATTCAATCTGTTCTTCCTACTTAATTTATTATAATAAAACGTTTATGCATTCTCAGGACTTGAGAGCCGAAAGTTTTGGCTGACCTTTTATTCGCCTAAGTTTGAAAATTCATAACTTTTTTTGGTTTGAACCAAATGCGATGAAACTTTCAGGGTATTAAGAGACGTGTTGCTAATTGTCTCTTAATGCCCTTTAGGTCTCCTAAGACTTTTTCTGACTTCCCTAACAGTGATTTCGTGATGTGTCTCTTATTTATCACTTTCGGGAATAAGAGACATTGACTGCTACCAAAAATTTCACGATTTTTTTCTCTTACCTGGGTTTTTCTATGGATCTAAAAAAAATTGTGGGTTTTTCATTTGTCACAAACAACCTACTCAAAAATTTACAACGGAAAAAAGTCAATGGTTCGGCTGAAAAAAAAAAATTTTTGTCTCTTATTAAAAGTTTTGTCTCTTATTCGCCAACCTTCCCCTAATACAAAACTGGCGAGTCAGAGAGTGCATTCTCTACAGCTGGGAAACTATTCCTGCATTAGCTCCGATCAAATTTGAGTGAGTGAAACTAACCTATGAGAGAAACGGTTTCTCAGAAACCTCACTGACCTTCCGGTCTTCTGATGGCTCACCCACCCAGCTGCAGAGAATGGCTCCATCTCACTCCCTTCAATGCAATTATTTCCTAATATTTGTTAAAATATTTTTAAATACGCCTATGTAATCGCGATAATTCTGATCGGCTTCAAAATTTGACATTATACGTTTCAGGATATCTTGATTTCAAAAACAGAATGTCCGTCCGCCATCCGGGCCGTTTTGGGCAGTAGGAATTTTTTTTTTTTTTAATCTGAACTTTTGACAAAATACTCATTTTACCATCTAGTTGTGCCCGCAAGGTTTTCAGCCCGATCGCCCAAACCCGTGGGGCGCTATGGGGCTAAAATGGGGCTACGGGAGGGTTTTTTTTTTGGCTATGGGAGTTTGGTGTCGAGTTAGGTGTCGTTTTCGAAGTATTTTTGGAGGTAGAATCCATTTTTGGGGGTCCCGGAACGATCCGATTTCACTGTTGTGATCTGTAGGGCTTTCATGGGGCTACAAATGGGATTTTAGAAGAATCCCAGGAGGGATTTTTCCGAGTAGTGCCGTGGGGTGCTATGGGGCTAAAATGGGGCTTATGGGAGGATGGAGAGAACGGGAGAACGGAGGGTGCCAGGGGCCTTGGAAAGGTGGAGAGGCGGGGAAACTTTGGGAGGAAATTTAGGGAATCGGTTCATTCCACACTAATTTAATGTTTATTAAATAATTTATAACATTATCTAATACACTAATTTCAGAATATATTATATTCTGGTGTGTGGAAAGACGATTTCTCTCTCTATTACTGATTACGCCTGTTAAAAACGCTACAAATTTTGCACAAGGGTTTATTATTGTTTGATATAGGTTACTTGTTACTTAAAAAAATTTAATTCAGTGTCAATGAAAAAATGTATATTTTTTGGATTAAAAAAAAAAAAAAAAATTGCATTTTTTTTCAACAATTTTTTTTAAATTATTTATTTTTTACTCCGAAAATATTTGTCCTCCTGGGATCCTTCAAAAATCCCATTTGTAGCCCCCTGAAAGCCCCGTAGATTCCCACGGTGAAATCGGATCTTTCCGGCATCCCCAAAAAATGATTCTACGTCCAAAAATACTTCGAAGACGACACCTAACTCGATCCCATCGCCTAAATCCTTAAAAAAAAACCTCCCGTAGCCCAATTTTAGCCCCATAGTGCCCCACGGGTCTGGGCAATCGGGCTGAAAACCTTGCGGGCGCAACTAGATGGTAAACCGAGTATTTTGTCAAAATTTCAGATTTAAAAAAAAAAAAAAATCCTACTGCCCAAAACGGCCCGGACGGCGGACGGACATTTCGGATTTAGAATGTAGACCTCTTGAAACGGATAATGTCAAATTTTGAGGCCGACCTGAGTCGTCGACCTCCGTCGCGAAAACATAGGTGTATTATTCCAAGAATAATAAACCAAAAGTCGGTCGAGATAAGCGAGGCCTTATGTCTGAATGCTAGTATGTTTAGAATATTGGTGATAGCTACATTTTATCGATATCGGCTCTCTGTTCCGATGTTGATTCGAAGTGAAATATCTAATCACACCTACATTATACGCTCTTACCATCCGCACCCTGGGGGTTAGTTCCTGTCATGTATGTTCTATGTATGTGCAACATACCCCCCCCCCCCCCCCTCGCTACGGATGCCTGATGATTTTGAAAATTACGAACTTTGCTACTTTCTACATTTAACATGGTGGACCGTGGAGGCCCCTTACATAATGTCCATCATATTAGCATGAATAGTCCGTAAGTTATAGAGCTTTGAACATTCGAATCTTTCATTTCTCATCATGACAGTTTTTGGGAGTAGGTTTTCTTCTGGACTGATTTCAGGTTCTTAAAATTGTGCTTGGATCGGCCATAGAGACTGGCAGTACAGTTGATATTCTCGTAGGGACGAAAATGCTGGAAAATACCTGAGATTCCCTCGTATAGAATCTTCCCAGACGGTAACTGCCCTTCTATTCTTCCGCCTTCACCCCCAAGACCTCCGGGCCCTACAGTAACGGAATTCATGCCAGGAACGGTAACGGCGGGATTTTATTAGACTCGCCTGTATACAGACTCGTTGGAGACGCGAGTTTGCGATTGTTCTCTTCCCCACTGAAACGGGAAGGATGCCTGAGGGTTAGGGGACTGTTTACCCGGGTTTGATGGCAAAGCCCTGTGTGGCTGAGGGCAACGAATGGGGAGAATCATGGAAGGGAGGATATTGGGTGCTCCCCGGTATTGCATTTCCTTCTGTCAACCTACACCTGAATTAAACGCGGGGCGACCTGAAGAGGTAGAGGATTTGAGAGGGTTCGTTCCCTTACTATCTTTGGAGCGAGAACAGTTGAGTCCTTTCGGCCCTTTACCCTCGCCCGACCCGTCCCTATGAGACCATGACAAACATTAACCTCTACCGCAACGATATTGAGATTGTAAGGAATATTGGAACTCCTTTTGGACCTGCTCAGATTGACAAAACCATCCTTAAGGTCGTTTACTAAGAAAATTCAAACAGTTCAACATTTTTCAGCAGACAAAACTTCAAACAATAAGCATGTTATTGCCGAACGCAGTGAGGCTGTACTTTGACTCGATCTGCATTTGCTTGAGTGTGCGTGCGTGTTCCACGATTGAACCTAAATACCGAGGGTCATCCAAAATAGAATAGAAAGTAAGTTTACAACGCCTCCTGTGGCGAGGGGGATTTTGGTTTATTATTCTTTCGCGACGGAGGTCGACGACTCCGTCGACGCCGTCCGGGCCGTTTTGGGCAGTAGGAATTTTTTTTTTTTTAATCTGAAATTTTGACAAAATACCTACTTGGTTTACCATCTAGTTGTGCCCGCACGGTTTTCAGCTAGGGATGGGAATCGATTTCAGATTTTTTGGAAAAATCGATTTTTGTTCCGATTTTTCGATTTTTTAAATCGATCTGCAGGTTCCGATTTTTAGGTGAATCGATTTTTTACTTCCGATTTTTGTAAAAATCATGAATCGATTTTTCACTACTGTTTAAAAAAAAAAAAATCTTAATCGATTTTCGTCATTTATAAAAATTAGTTTAGTATTTCAAGTGATTCAAGCAAATTTCGAGTCTCGATTAAAAATTATGATAATAGCTAATAACAACAAAACTCGCTAGTTACCAGCGAAGTCCGCCATGGCTTTTTCAGACAGCGAAACTGATTACTCGTCTGATTGAATGTTTATTACCAAAATTTTTGAAAACTCATGCAATTTTAATGTTAAATACATTTTTTTAACGATTTTTTCTTGAATCTACCTACCTTTACTACTACTACTAGTACTAGTAGTAGTACTAGTAGTAGTAGTGGTACTTTAAATATATCTACCGTTATCACTCATTTAAAAAAACTGGTTTTTTTTGTAAGACCGAATTTTGAATCGATTTTCCAAAAAATCGAAACTTTTGTGGCGATTTTTTTGGGAAATCAATTTGGAGCATCCGTGGGGCGCTATGGGGCGATGGGAGGAGTTTTTTTTTTTCAAGAGTTTTGGCTATGGGATCGAGTTAAGTGTCGTTTTCGAAGTATTTTTGGACGTAGAATCCATTTTTGGGGGTCTCGGAACGATCCGATTTCACTGTTGCGATCTACAGGGCTTTCATGGGGTTTCAAATGGGATTTTTCATGGATCCGTTTTGTTCAGTGAGTGGAATGGAGAGGTCGACGCCAGTTCTTGCCACCTCTCGCCCGTGAGATCCGACAGGTCATCTGTGATTTGGAGTCCTTTTGGTCGAATTTACGCCGAAAGAGACGACTATTAATGCCGACGCTTACTGCAATAACCTTGAAAAACTCAAAAGGGCGATTCAGAACCGTAGAAGGGTATGATAACTAAGGGGATCTGCCTCCTCCATGACAACGCCAGGCCCCGCACTGCTCGAGTCACCCAAGAACTGTTGACTTAGTTTGGATGGGACATCAACCACCCTCCCTATTCACCCGACTTAGCGCCATCTGACTTCCATCTGTTCAATAAATTGAAGGAGTTTTTGGGGTGGAAAATGATTTGCAGACGATGAAGAGGTTCAGGAAGCTGTTCAGAACTGGTTAAAACAGACGGCGGCGGAGGTCTATGGCATAAAAAAACTGGTGCCCAGGCTACTGAAATGTGTCGAACTCCACGGAGACTACGTGGAAAAATAGTTTATTATATTATCACAAATTTTGTGAAGTATTCTGTGAATTTCATTGGAAGCATTTTTCGATTTTTTTAAAAATGTTGTAAACTTACTTTCTGGATGATCCTCGTACCTAAAATTTTGAGAGTACACACCTTGGAACAGGGAATCCCAAAGCGGTCCCAAAGGGGTTTCTCCCGGGGTAGACGAAGCCTAAAAATCGTCCCCCATAATTTCTTCTTTAGAACTTTCAAGCGTCTGTAAAAAGTTGTAGGGGAAGACCTCCTCCTTTGGTCAGTTGATAGTTTGGGTGGTGACACGAGGGAAATATTTTGTACTAAATGTTTAATGTTTTGGGTAAGTCACGGAAACACTGCGTCAAAAGTGTTTTCCCACTTTTCTACCCCTGAAAAACTTTATTTGGTTATCAAACTTTTCGAGGCGTTGCGATGTCGATTTTGACACCATAGTTTTCGACAGCTGACGAAGAAAGTACGTAAATTTCGGTCTTGAGTTTTGAATAATCCTAGGAGGTCAAATATTTTTCAAGTAAAAAATGAAAAATGTTTGAAAAAATAAAATAAAAAAATAAAAATAAAAAGATTTTTTCAAGTTTTTCTCCTTGACACAGAATTAAATTTCTGCACAAGTAACCTTATCAAAGAATAATAAACCCTAGTGTAAAATTTGCAGGTTTTTTTTTTTTTTTTTTTTTTTTTTTGTAGACCAGTGTAATTATTATTGGCTACGATTTGACAATAATTATTATTGTAGTATACTACAATACTATAGTCAGAATACTCAACATTAGGGTGGGTCGAAAAAAAAATTTTTTTTTTGCACCACTTTGAGATAGTCTCTACTTACTGGAGTTCTCAAAGTGATAGAAAGTCACTCCACAAATTTCGGTGCATAAAACGCAAATGAAGTGCCGCCCCAAGCTATAACAGTAAAATAAAAGTTTTTAATAAAGGTTTTTAATAGATAAATAAATAAAGGTTTTTAATAGATAAATAAAGGTTTTTAATAGATAAATAAATCCGAGAACCGAGAAATATATAAAGCAGAAAAAACGATATAAAGCAATAAAAAAGCTATATAAAGCAGAAAAAACACTATAAAGTGACCAATTTTACTGTTACAGCTTGGGGCGGCACTTCATTTGCGTTTTATGCACCGAAATTTGTGGTGACTTTCTAACACTTTGAGAACTCCAGTGGAGACAATCTCAAAGCGGTCAATTTTTTTCGACC
Source organism: Pilophorus perplexus (assembly GCA_955831195.1). Lineage (NCBI taxonomy): Eukaryota > Metazoa > Arthropoda > Insecta > Hemiptera > Miridae > Pilophorus > Pilophorus perplexus. Next base: position 33,363,529 of record OY037010.1, on the reverse strand, counting down.
CACCCTACCCAACATATTATACCGGTTTTGTATCCCATCGGAAATCGTCTGAGGGTAGGTACGAAAATCGTTTTGCAGTCAGGTACGTTGGTTTGAAAATATCAAAACGCAACAAGATTACAGCTGAACGAGACCAGTTAATCGTCGTGGGTGCGGCGAGAGGCGGTTAATGATGAAGGAATGGCGGACGGATGGGGGAGGGGGGGGGGGGTGAGGAGGTGATGATACTGCAGGTTAGTTCTCAGGAAAAGGTCCCGTCCCTGTTACCTTGAGAGAAGGTTAAGCTTGAGGAATCTCCCCCCCCCTCCTGGGTACTCGCCCCACCCAACGCCGGTGCCCTGCCCCACTGCGGAGTTGGCACTGTGGGTGTAAACAGAGCGACAACGGAGGCGGGCTGAGTTGGGTGGAGCGGCTGCAACCATGGCAACCCAGACATCGATTCCCTCCCCCGCTCGAGCCGCTGACGGAGTTGGGTCATGCTCGGTCAAAGCCCCACATCCCATCCTCCCTCACATGCGTCTTCCCTCTCGTTCTAAGACAGTGCGCCAGTGAGCGGGAACCTCTCTCTATTTCTTGCTCCTCTTCACCCTGCCAGTGGTTTTTTTTTTCATTGCTTCCTCACCCCCATCGTAGCAGTCCCTTGCGTCCTTCCCTACTGCCCCAAAGAACACTCCAACCCTTCCAATTCCCTCTCACAATGTGTCACTTTGGCCACGTTTAAGAATCTATGTTCGTCTCACGGCGCTTTTATTTCTTCCGGGGTGGAAAACTGGGGTGGACAGAGGGGGAGGGGCGGGGGGGGGGGGGTGTACAGGGAACACTACCTCATTTTGGACAAAATTCCCTTTCGAAAGGGAAAAAGCAAAGAGACGGTTCTTTTATCCCCGGAAGAGACAACAGTATAAGAATAATAATTGATCCATTGAAGAGAAAGGTGATGCTTCCTGATGTCCAGTGAAGAGAAAGGTGATGCTTCATGAAATGACTGGCACACGATGAAGGATTCTTTTATACCACTTCATTTTACGCAACGCACAGTGGGCCATTTCCCGAAAACCCCGATCAAAATTATTTAGTAATAAATAATGTTCAAACTAGGAAAAAAAGACGATTTAAGACGAAATAGTCTATTTCCACGATAAAAATATATAAACTTGTAGACGCGTTTCGGTTGATTAGACCATCATCAGTACAATACAGAGTGAGGAAGATGTGAGAAGTTACTTATATACAAAAGTGAAATGTGCCTTCTAATGGGCGTGGCATTAGAAAGGTGGCATAAAAGGAGAAAGGTGAAAGGTAATGTGAAAGGCAAATAAGTGAAAGGAAGACTCACAAGAAAATGTCAATTAACGGGGAACGCCTAATTACATCCAGGTCATTAACAGATATTCCTAAATTGTGAATTTTCTGAATTTCCAAAGATTCTAAAGCATCTAATTTTGGACTTTTTTGGCAAACATGAGCTATCACATCTTCCTCATTCTGTATTGTACTGATGATGGTCTAATCAACCGAAACGCGTCTACAAGTTTATATATTTTTATCGTGGAAATAGACTATTTCGTCTTAAATCGTCTTTTTTAAGATGGATTCCCACTATCTCGCCGCATCCACCTTACATTATGTTCAAACTAGGGCTAGAAAAATGGATTGTGCGTCCAAAATTACTCGAAAAATATTTGACTTCCTGGGATCCTTCAAAAATCCCATTTGTCGCTCCATGAGAACCCAATAGATCCCCACGGTGAAATCGAATCGTTCTGAGACCCCCGAAAATGGATTCTACGTCCAAAGATACATCGAAAACTACACCTAACTCGACCCCATAGCCAGAAACCTAAAAAAAACCTCTCATAGCCCCTTTTTAGCCCCTTTTTAGCCCCATAGAGCCCCACGGGTTTGGGCGATCGGGCTGAAAACCTTGCGGGCTCAACGAGATGGTAATCCAAGTATTTTGTCAAATTTTCTGATGTTAAAAAAAAAATCCTACTGCCCAAAACGGCTCGGACGGCGGGCGGACATTTCGTTTTTGAAATCTTGACATCTTGAAACGTGTAATGTTGAATTTTGAGGCCGATCCGAATTTTCGACCTCCGTCGCGATTACATGGGTGTATGATTCCAAGAATAATGACTCAAAAGCCAGCATTTACAATGAAAACGAGTGTGATCGCATTCGCAAAATTCTACTTCTCACACCCTACAATTATTCTCACAACCTACAATTTCGACTTTCCCCACTTTTGTAGGGCGTGAGGGTTGTAGGGCGTGAGATTTCTCATGTTTTCATGGCGTGCTGTCCACAAGAGGGGATATTTTGGACAGGAAAAAATTACATGCAAATGATACATCAATATCTATAGTAACTAACTGTAATTATCAATTTAAACTTAATAAATTAATTTGGTCTTTGTAGGTTGTGAGAAAGTATAAAACCAACGCTCAAGAAATTGAGGATTAACCGACTTTTGCTGCAGACAGGCCACGACTAAGCTGATCATCAAGTGGGTGCTTGTGAAGCCATGATGTAACCGTGTTGGATCCTCCTAATTTCATTGCAAAATTTCACTTTTCCTGGTTTTGGGGGTAGATTTAAAAAAATTGTAGGTGGTGAGATCAAAACCATGTGACAGACGAAAACCTGTATGAAAGTACAGTCCAGAGGCGGATTTTATCTTCAACCTTCACTTATTATTGAAGAGGAAAGTAACCTGAGTCTAAAATATTTTTGCTGTTGTTTACAACGGGGTTTAACGGGCTCAAAATAATTTTAGAAGTAGACAACCTATACCTTGTGACAGTTGTAGGTCGTGAGAATTGGGGTATTCAGCTTATCCTTAATGTTCCGTATAATCAGCAACACTATTGTGGAAATTCATTGAGTATCAGCACCTATCGAGAATGAAAAGGAAAACATCTCTGTAAATAATTGTATAATACACAATTATATTGCGACGTGCAGCTGAGCGGAAAATTTGATTGAAATTACTGGGGGTTCTCACTACTCTATCATACACCTCACTTCTATGTGCACGACTACAACAGAGGAGTGATGCACAGAGGAGTGAGGATTGTGACAAAAAGGTTAGGTTGATACTTTTGTTCAACTGATTTCCACAAGTTTTGAAAATCTTGTTGTTTAGCACCAACTAATGCATACATGCGATTTCGTGTTTATTAAAAAGCTCTGACCAGAAAAAATTGGTTGGCACACAGAGGAGTGACGTGACGCCTTCGTAGGAACATTTCACGTTTTCGCCCTCATCACCTCAACAAAAACCAACTCGTGATAAAACCTGAAAAGTAGTTTATAACAGTCTGGCGGGAATGCAACAGTGTAGCCACATTGATCTTGGGCCTTTCAAGGCCTTCCGTTCCGTGGGAGGCGAGCATTTCAAAAATGGCAGAGGAGTGAGACAACAAAACGTGGGACAACATTATTTTGACGCTACTCCTTTACTGCTTAGAAATTGGGCTTGATCAGTCATCGCCCTGGTAAGAACAGATGTTTTAGGCCAAATTATTTCTGAAGGGGAATTTTTCAAAGGCAAAGACATAGGTATTTAATATTCTTAAAAGTCAAAATCGTGAGCCTGGACATGCCAGAGGAGTGAGTAATCACTAATAAATGAATTGTTATTCATTACATACTAACATAATTTGGTCATGATAAATGACCAAATTTACTCGTTTCAATATGCTAAACCTCCTAAAAATTAAAAAAAAAAAATCCAAACGCACGCAAAAAACCACGCTGCAAATTTTACACAAGGGATTATTATTCTTTGATATAGGTTACTTGTGCAGAAATTTAATTCTGTGTCAATGAAAAAAAATTAAAAAATTTTTTTTGTATTTTATTTTTTCAAAATTTTTCTTCTTAAAATTTTTGTTGTTTTTTACTTGAAAAATATAGACGAGGGGGTCCTTCAAAAACAAGGGAAAATTACGTTTTTTCCGTACCCGCCCTAGCCACATTTTTTGTCCTATCGACTTGAAATTTTTACCACACATTCAGTCCAATGCTAGCTACTTGCGTTGCTAGGTAGCATCGCAGACAAGGTCCTAGAAATTTTTTTATCATCAAATAAATTATCTACCCACTTCACGAACCCTTCCAAGCTCTTGTACCTATGTGGGGGAAAGATTCCCATTACGGAAACTGGGCAACATCGGTTCCTGTATTCATTCTGAAAATTTAGAAAAAAAAAAATGAAATCGATATGTTGAACAGGAACAGAGAAAAATGTTCCGAAAGAGCGAAAAACACCATTTCGAGAAAAACGCGGTTGTTTGAAAAGAGGCGCTCGAGGCGCGACGCACTGCATCAACGCGACCTCTCAGATTTCGAACGAAAACATAGCAGAATAATATTATAGAGACTACTTCATTACTGTCCACCCTTTTGTTATCTTCTCTTCTGGACTGAGAAAATATAGACAACAACGATTGATATTCGTTGTTTTCACAAGGTTGTGCAATTTTCGCGGCGGAGTAAATTTTCTCAGTTCGTGGTTGTTTTCTTTCACTATAACATATTATTTTGATTATTTACCTACCAAAACGAGTCTTTATTCATTTGGAAAGAATGAAAGTCGGCGTTTATGATGCAGTGAGCACGTACAATGACGGGAATATAACAAAATGTTAAGTATTCGAAAAACTTGTCATCCCCGCTGGCACAAATTGCCCAAATTCTCTGCGGTCAATCGACGAAAGCACGTGTCGAAAAGCAGAAATAGCAACGTACAACATAACCAAGGAAGATCGACAGAAGAGAGCCTCAACAAGGAAGAAATTGGAGGAAGATAATATATTATAGGGGTCGTTTCAAAATTTCGGTACATTTTGAGGTTTGGAACTCATGCAAAATAAAAGTCGATAAACACGGGGTTTTTTCGTCTTTTTGAATCTCTATAGGTATCAGTAAGAATCCCCTGAAGTGGCAGCGCACGACTATGTAGGTATAGTTTTCGAGATTCGAGATCGTCAATTCTAGGGAGGGGAGTATCGTGTCTAGGGAGGGTAATATATGTTATTGGCAACTCATCACTGGGTAGGATCTGGTTCAGCAGACCCGCTGGTTCGTTATGGTTACCCAATGATATTGTAGCAATGTCTGGTGGTTTAAGTTTGAAAAAAAACGGACGAAAGCAAATTTTTTTACCCTCCCTACATTATCACTCCCTCCCTCGACACTTAATTTTTCTGTGAGGTCTAGGGAGGGGAGCGGCGAGGGAGGGTAATTTCGGACTTCATTGTGTGTTGGAGGCTAACCAACCATCACTACCATTCAGGAAAAAAATTTCATCGATTCAGTGCAACAAATCACGCTTAGTACAGAAAGAATTATAGTGATATTACTTACCATGACTATTTTGATGAGGTCGAGGGAGAGAGTGGGTAAAAAAACACGCACACGTTTTTTGTCACATGACCTGAGCTGAGGCTCTTCCAACTAAAAAATGTCAGCTGGAAAAAGATTCCCCAGGTTCGACAACAAAAAACATAACTTGCCAACCTGTTAGGATCCAAAAATTCCCTTCTTTTATATTTTTCGCGGGCATTTCAATTTGGGGTCTAGGGAGGGAAAAAAAAAACTTGGTGACAGGTATAAATATCGATGCCACAACTACTGCGTGTTGGTATGTGGTCATCCAAACCAATTTTTCGAAACTTCAGGTATACCTAAACCTTATTTCGGCGCCGAATTTTTTTTAATTCAAAAAGCCTTATGGCTATGCATTATCAAAGTTGTCAACCCCAGACCGGTGACATGTCTAGGGAGGGAATTTCAGCATACAAATACATATTTTTAATACATAAACAAAATTTATTTCCGTATCAAATGAAGTGGATTACGTTGGTAGTAGTATGCACTATAACGCCATTTTAAAAAATGAGCAAAGGGCATGATAGTTTGGTCAGAAACTTCCGGTGACCTAAATTGTACCGAAATTTTGAAACGACCTCTCTATAGAGACTGCCGAAGGAGGACTTTCTTACTTAGGGGGCGTCTTCTGAGCTCCGCGCGCTGTGAACACTTCAATTTTGAAATACCGCTGTGACTGTTCTATTTATGGTAAGCGCTTGGGATAAATTTTTTTGAGTTCAGGATATAGTGTAGTTTTCAAAAATGCAAAAACCCCAAAACCGACTTTTTGGACCCAAGGACCCCCTCGTCCTTTTTAAGGGTGCATATTAATACGCACCATTAAAGCCTTCCCTTAAAGCTAATACGCACTCGAACGAAAAATACGTGTGATTAAAAAAAAAAAATTTTTTCTTCCGGTTGTTATAACATAAATGTTGGTGGCCATGAATAGAGCCTGTTCCCGCCGACGAACAACCAATGAGAGCCCGTCCGCCGAGATACCCATTTTCTCACTCTAATTCAAAATTGAAAATTTCGAAACTGTCCTCGAAATTTGAATTATATTGTAGGAGCCCAAAACTCATCACTACTGCTACAAATTATGAGGTTCTTTCAGGAGAAGAAGAAGAAGAAAAAAAAAAGTAAGAGATGCGGTTCACTAGCCGAGTTGATAACTTTTGACGCCCTTCAGCAGGACCATTTTGAAACTCGTGAGCCGGCGAGAAAAAAAAAAAAAAAAAAAAAAAAATTGTCTTGCCTTCCCAGGTTGAAAAGCTCTTGGGTGGAAAGTGGTGTAGGAAGCCCCAGATGAGCGATACCCCCTCGACTAGTTCAAACAGCGGAGGCATCCCCGCGCATAAATGAGGGAGGAAGGAAATTCTATATCGGCGGTTCAAGAGGGGCAAAGTTAACTTGAGGGAAGCCCATCAATTCAATTACATAAAGGAAGTTGGTAGCAAAGGGTAAAGGTCCCCGAGGGACGGGTGATGTTTAGAAGGGGCCCGTAAAGCCCAGCTGACAGGCTAAGTGGACATCCCGGATTAACGGTAAATATTCATAATCGCGATCAATAATTCATCTCGTTCGACTGCCGGGTGTCGGGCTTGCTTGTCGACAAGGTTCGCTTTTACGGCTTTGAACCGGAGGTGGCGCGCTTCTTTGCTTCGTATCTGGACGGGTGGAAGCAATACGCGACGTTCAACGGGGCGAGCTCGGGCACTACTGATCGTGTCTGAGGTGCGAGGCAGTGTTCAATCCTTGCTCACAACTAGATGGTAAACCAAGTATTTTGTCAAAAATTTCAGATTTAAAAAAAAAATTCCTACTGCCCAAAACGGCCCGGACGGCGGACGGACATTTCGGATTTAGAATGACCTCTTGAAACGGATAATGTCAAATTTTGAGGCCGATCGGAGTCGTCGACCCCTGTCGCAAAAACATATAGGTGTATCATTCCAAGAATAATAAACCAAAACTGGTGCCCAGGCTACAGAAATGTGTTGAACTCCACGAGGACTACGTGGAAAAATAGTTTATTATATTTGTGAAGTATTCCGTGAATTTCATTGGAATACAAGCATTTTTCGATTTTTAAAAAAATATTGTAAACTTTCTTTCTGGATGACCCTCGTATACAGTACCAGTTGCCAACCTATATTATAGCTTTTTAGTCGTCGGTACTGTACCGGAATACATCCTCAACCCTTATTTTAAATTAGTTCTAAAAGTGTCAAGAGATCATTAAATGATAAATTTTATGGGAACGATCTACGGAAAAAGTGGTTTTCCGTTGGTCGCAAAAATGACATGCATTTTGGTTTATTATTCTTGGAATAATTTATCTATGTTTTCGCGACGGATCGGCCTCAAAACATGACGTTTCAAGAGGTCTACATTCTAAAAACGAAATGTCCGTCCGCCGTCCGGGCCGTTTTGGGCAGTAGGAATTTTTTTAAAAATCTGAAATTTTGACAAAAGACTCGGTTTACCATCTAGTTGTGCCCGCAAGGTTTTCAGTCCGATCGCCCAAACCCGTGGGGCGCTATGGGGCTAAAATGGGGCTACTGGAGGTTTTTTTTTTTAAAGGCTTTTGGCTATGGGATTGAGTTAGGTGTCGTTTTCGAAGTACTTTTGGACGTAGAATCCATTTTTTGGGGTCCCGGAACGATCCGATTTAACTGGGGCGATCTTTAGGGCATTCGTGGGGCTAAAAATGGGATTTTTGAAGGATCCCAGGATGTTAAATATTTTTCGAGTAAAAAATACAGCATTTTTGAGAAAGACACATTTTTGAACAAAAAATCCAAAAAAAAAATTATTTTTTTTAGATAAAAATCCAAAAAAATTTTTTTTTAATTTTTTCATTGACAGAATTAAATTTCTGCACAAGTAACGTATATAAAAGAATAATAAACCCTTGTGTAAAATTTGCAGCGTTTTTTTTTTTTAAAGGCTTTTGGCTATGGGATCGAGTCAGGTGTCGTTTTCGAAGTCGAAGTATTTTTGGACGTAGAATCCTGTTTTTTGGGTCCCGGAACGATCCGACTTCACTGATGCGATCTACAGGGCTTTAAAGGGGCTACAAATGGGATTTTTGAAGGATCCCAGGATGTCAAATATTTTCCAAGAAAAAACGAAAAAAAAAAAAAATTCTAAAATTTTTTTTATTGAGACAGAATTAAATTTCTGCACAAGTAACCTATATCAAAGAATAATAAACCCTTGTGTAAAATTTGCAGCGATTTCTCTTTTTGACCTGACAACCACAGCACAGGAAGATTTAACCCGAAATTCGAGAGCACGTCCATTCGTTATTTGCAGCGATTCTGAAATCTCATGATCGTATAAGGACTATTTATCTGCCCCTATATGATACAACATTCAAATTTGATGCCGACCTAAATTTTTCCCCCTGTCGCCAAAGCATAGATCGACGTTACAAAGGATTAACTCTGTTAACAATCTTTGATTTGACCACGACTTACAAAATTATATATATATAAATGATTTATTCATGAAATAAGTGAAAATCAGTAACAACGCGAACAAGTCACGCTTCAGTCCTGGACATCAGGAAGTCCAGCCCCATCCACCAGTCCCAGGCTTCTCAACTTCCGCCGAGCTCCTCTCAGTCGAAGGGAAACAGCCCTTATGACGGCGAACTGGACTCGAACTCGAGCCCACCCGACCACTTGGGCGTACGGGTCTTTCTCACTTTCTCCGCCAGTTTGTAGGCTGCTCCCCTGAGGAAGGCGTCGCATTCGCGTGTGAATGACCCCCTGAGATCTGACATATAAACATAAACATCTGACATATAAACATAAACATCGCCCACTGAAGTACTATGACCGTCGGTACTTTCTCTCATGACTGGTTCGATGGTCGCGCCACCCCAAGCCACCAAGTGTTGACGCACTTACAAAATTGTTTTTAAGTAGAAGAACATTAAATGTTCTTCTACTTAAAATTAAAAAAAAATTAAAAAAATTAAATTTTAATTTCAACTTCCCTTATACACTATAGCGTCAAGTCCATGCCGGAACCGTGACAAGCCGAAGTGTTGGAGGAGAATGGTCAGAACAAGGGAAATTAAGTCGAACCAGCCCACCAAACCACATTCACGGCGTGAGGGGGGAAGCTTTGACGCGGCCAATGACTTGATGGTCGATCGTGAGGATAGTATTGTCATGTGGGAAACCTCGAGTTGAATGGACGATGTTGAGGGTGCGTTCAGTGTCGTTCGAGGGGAGGCGGAAGCCCTCCGGCGTTAAAACCCAACCGAATCCGCGGGGAAGAGAAAACTCAAACGTGGTCCATTGAAGAGGGAGGTCACCTCGTTTGGGATGTAACGACCACCCGAAATTGGTCCTGTCAAACAAAACCGATACGGCCGCGTTCATTTCCTACTCGTGAATCGTAAAGGACAGCGATGCGGGCAGGCACCGTTCAGCCTGTACCTTCCGTTTCGTGAAGGTTTTCAGTCCGATCGCCCAAACCCGTGGGGCATTATGGGGCTATAATGGGGCTACGGGAGGTTTTTTTTAAAGGCTTTTGGCTATGGGATCGAGTTAGGTGTCGTTTTCGAGGTATTTTTGGACGTAGAATCCATTTTTTTGGGTCCCGGAACGATCCGATTTCACTGTTACGATCTATAGGGCTTTCATGGAGCTAAAAATGGGAATTTTGAAGGATCCCAGGAGGTTAAATATTTTTCGAGGAGAAAATAAAGAATTTTTGAAAAAAAAAAAAAAAAATCAAAAATCTTGTGACTCAGAATTACTTTTGGTTTATTATTCTTGGAATAATACACCTATGTTTTCGCGACGGAGGTCGACGACTCGGATCGGCCTCAAAACTTGACGTTATCCGTTTCAAGAGGTCTACATTCAAAATCCGAAATGTCCGTCCGCCATCCGCCGTACGCCGTCCGGGCCGTTTTGAGCAGTAGGAATTTTTAAAAAAATCTGAAATTTTGGCAAAATACTTGGTTTACCTTCTAGTTGTGCCCGCAAGGTTTTCAGTCCGATCGCCCAAACCCGTGGGGCGCTATGGGGCTAAAATGGGGCTACAGGAGGGGTGTTTTGAAGGCTTTTAGCTATGGGATCGAGTTAGGTGTCGTTTTCGAAGTATTTTTGGACCTAGAATCCATTTTTGGGTGTCCCGGAACGATACGATTTCACTGTGGCGATTTATAAGGCTTTCCTGGGGCTAAAAATGGGATTTCTGAAGGATCCCAAGAAGAGGTGGTTAGGGTGAGAAATGACTCCTCTGCTGAGTACTAAATTGTTTATTGGAATAAACAATTGTAGCGTGGGGACCGGTTTCGAGCAACTAAGCTCATCTACAGCCCTGACAAGAAAACCATTTGTCATTAGCATAAGAGGAAAAACCATAAAATTATATTAACAATGTAAGCTCGAAATTATATTATACTGAAGGTATATGAACAAACACAAATGGTGAAAAATTATAACTGACGAAAACGGTCCAGAATGGTGGTACATAACTTGACAATAGTAAATTCGGAATATGGACCCACTGTTAAAATTGGCTCCATGACTGATGGCCAGTGAACCATTTGAAAACCAGTTATGGTATACTACAGGTACTGAAAGGAGAATTGATTATTATTCTAGTGGCAAAACATCTACTTGATATATGATTAGTGACAAAGAGAAATTAGAGGTAAGAAAGGATCATTTCTCACCCTAACCACCTCATTGGATTAGACCTCTGCACCGTCGGCAAACACCACACTGTGATCCCAAGAAGTTGAATATTTTTCGAGTAAAAGTTAAAGAATTTTTCAAAAAACACATTTTTGAAAAAAAAATCCCCCCAAAAATATTTTTGAAATATAAAAATCCAAAAAAAAAATTTTTTTTAATTTTTTTTTATTGACAGAATTAAATGTTTGTACAAGCAACCTATGTCAAAGAATAATAAACCCTTGTGTAAAATTTGCAGCGTTTTTTATGCCAGTGTCATAGAGCTCCGCCGCCGCCTGTTTTAACCAGTTCTGAACAGCTTCCTGGACCTCTTCATCGTCTGCAAATCTTTTTCCACCCCAAAAACTCCTTCTATTTTTTGAACAGATGGAAGTCAGATGGTGCTAAGTCGGGTGAATAAGGAGGGCGGTTGATAATGTCACACCCAAACGAAGTCAAAAGTTCTTGGGTGACTCGAGCAGTGCGGGGCCTGGTGTTGTCGTGGAGGAGGCAGATCCCCTTAGTTAGCATACCCTTCTACGGTTCTGAATCGCCCTTTTGACTTTTTTAAGGTTATTGCAGTAAGCGTCGGCATTAATAGTCGTCTCTTTCGGCATAAATTCGACCAAAAGGACTCCAAATCACAGATGACCTGTCGGATCTCACCTGGGCGAGGGGTGGCGGGAACTGGCGTCGACCTCTCCATTTAAAAAAACTCACTGTGACTGAACAAAACGGTCTACAGAAACGTGCTACAAAGCAAACTGACCGTTATGACCCCACCTTCAAGCCAGGTGCGCAAACTCAAAAAAAAATATCCCCTCGCCACAGCCGTTGTAAACTTACTTTAAAGTCTTTCACGTAGTTTATAATCCTACACCAGTTCCGGTTTCCAATCAAAGACACCAGAGTGCAGGTCCATTTTCACATTTTTTCTTGATTTTCTTGGTTGGCACTAGTGACACTCGAGTAACGCGAAAATGGCCGTGTTCGCTTGGTTGTGAGTGTGATCTTGCGTATTGACTTATTCGTGATATAAATTAACTTATTCGACGTGACCAAGAGCAGTTCAGTTTTTAGTTTTTTAATGGTGGCCATCTCGTCGACCAATAGGAGCTGACTTCGGGTTTCCGCTAAAATTCAAATTGCAATTTTCCATAAATTTTATAAATTCGTACAAACTTGATGTTTGTGTTTTAACCACATTTTCAGTATTATTTGGATGCCTTCTATCGATTAAAAAAATCCATCCACGTTTCCATTCCTAATTGCTGATACTTAGAAAATTAGCTTAAAGTTATTTAATCGTATCAGTATTTTACTCTTTTCATTTCCCCATAATTGGCGAGGTGGGCTGATTTGAGCTGATAACTGCCGTTAAAAAAGAACTCTAATCGTCTTTTGTAAGGGCCCGCAGCCTAATCCTCCTTTGATAAGCTTACAGAAAACATCTAAGGTCAACACCGTGATGGGGTGAAAGTGGAGTTGATGCCTGATGAAGGATGATGAGGGGAAGTGTTATGATACCGTGAGAGGAGGGGAAGTCTTTAGTCACATCAAAAGCCCCGCCCATTTCCCACCGTTAGAAAGTCCCCCAAAAACCCACCCGGAACCTCCCCTTCTCGTCCCTTGAAAACCCCTTTCTTGTTGGTACGCACAGCCTCGAAGAGGAAAAAGGGCTCGCGCCATTGTTTAAAATGCAGTACAAAAGCGCCACTTAATCTACCCCCAGCCCCGAACCAAATCTCTCTCGAAAGAGGCGACATTTTTTCGAGGGAAATAATAACAAGAGCTCTACACACTAGACGTGGGGTAAAAAAGGACGATATTTATTGTTAGTTCTCACTTTTGGAAGTTGAGTTATGATCTTCGACCATTCATAGCTGATAAACTATGGCGCGAACTACTAAAGGTGTTATTAATTAGTTCTATAAAAATATCGATGACATTTAATTATCATCGCTCACTAAGCTTTTATGCTCGCGGACCACTTTTGGTTTATTATTCTTGGAATAATACACCTATGTTTTCGCGACGGGGGTCGACGACTCCGATCGGCCTCAAAATTTGACATTATCCGTTTTGAAGAGGTCTACATTCCAAAACCGAAATGTCCGTCCGGGCCGTTTTGGGCAGTAGGAATTTTTTTTTAAATCTGAAATTTTGACAGAATACTCGGTTTACCATCTAGTTGTGCCCGCAAGGTTTTCAGTCCGATCGCCCGAACCCGTGGGACGCTATGGGGCTAAAATGGGGCTACGGGAGGGTTTTTTTGAAGGCTTTTGGCTATGGGATCGAGTCAGGTGTCGTTGTCGAAGTATTTTTGGACGTACAATCCATTTTTTGGGGTCCCGCAGCGATCCGATTTCACTGTTGCGATCTATAGGGCTTTCCTGGGGCTAAAAATTGGATTTTTGAAGGATCCCAGGAGGTTAAATATTTTTCGAGTAAAGAATAAAGAATTTTTGAAAAAACAATTAAAAAAAAAAAAATCCAAAAAACAAATTTTTTTGAAAAAAAAAAATCCAAACATTTTTTTCCCAACATTTTTTCTTTTGACACAGAAATAATTTTTGCGCAACTAACCTATATCAAAGAATAATAAACCCTTGTGTAACATTTGCAGCGTTTTCAGGAGAACTTCGGAACTTTTAGTGGCGGGGGGACGCTCCAACTCCGCCAATGAAAGGAGCTTCACACGGGTCCTCGGGATTTTCTAGATCTCTGGATATTTGTCTGGATTTCTGGATCTCTTACAACTCCGGAATTCAGCATTTTTAAGATATTTGGATTCCTAGATTTCTGGATTTTTTTGGATCTCTGGATCTTTCCTGGATTTAGGGAGCTCTAGATCCCTTGATTCCAGGTTTCTGGGTCGGAGGATCTTTGTATTTTCTCGATATCTGGATATTTTCCCGGATTTCTGGGTCTTTAGAACTCCGGAATTCAGCGTTTTCGGGATCTCTGGATTCCTAGATTTCTGGATTCTTTGGATCTCCTGATCTTTCTTGGATTTCTGGACTCCTGAAGCTCTTGATCTCTTGATTCCAGATTTCTGGTTTTGTGGATTTCTGGATCTCTGCATTCCTAGATTTCTGAATTTCTTGAATCTCTGCATCTATTCTGGATTTCCTGGACGTCTGGAGCTCTCGATCTCTTGATTCCAAGTTTATGGTTCTGTGGATTTCTGGATCTGCAGATCTCTTAATCTTTTTTGATTTCCCGGAATTCTGGATCTCTGGATTTTAAAGCTAGTCACCTATTTCGCTCTCCTTGTTTTTGTTGTCTCTTGTTAACCCCAGTCGAGGCGTTAACTGGGCAAACGGGTCACTGGAACTCAGCAGGCGGAGTTGGGATGTTTTCACTCGCAATTAGCTGGACTTTGGCGGAGTTGGATCGCCCCCAGTGGCGGAATCCCTGAAACCGATTATTTTCTGCGTATCGATAAATCAAGAAATAATGCTAGAAAAACAGACAAAGACAACTTCAAGTAAATGTCAGTTGGACTTATTCCCACTAGTTGAGTCACTCAACTAGGGGGAATAAGTCAAACTGACACTCAGTCAGAGTGAGCTCAGTGAAAAGGCCCCACTTCCAGTAGTTTCACTTTTTGAATACTTACCCCCTGCTGATTACACCAGCCAACCCACTGGAGAAACTGCACAAATCACGAGTTACGCGTTTTGTACGGGAAACCATGGTCTGCAGACATCGTCGCCGAAATAAAAGCTTATAAGGTGGATTGGACACGTCAAAAGGATGAGTAATGTCCGAGCCGTAAAGAGGGTTTACCAGGGGACGCCAGGAGGCCGCCGATTGAAAGGAAGACGTAGGAAAAGGTGGCTGGATGACGTGGAGGATGACTTGAGGCAGATCAGATCCGGAAGATGGAGGTCCAGAGCACAGGATCGCGCTGATTGGCGGACTGTTGTTAAGGAGGCCAGGGTCCTACGGCTGTAGCGCCGAGGAGTAGAGGAGAAGGTGGTAATATGGACTCCCTATTCATTTTTTTGTTATGAAAAATCAAATTTCCAACTAAGGGCTCAACTGTTTATGGCAGACGGCTTCATTGCTCACCGTAAAGTGACATCAAAGTTGGAAAAAAATTTAGATCGAATTTAGGTGCCATAAAGTGAGTTTTTCCAAGAAATGACAAAATTGTGTCTTTGCAAAGATTTTAGGTAATATGGAGCCCAAAGTATTTTGAGTAAAAAAAGTGGAATTATGGCCAAAAATCGCAGGAGAATCGAGTTTGGGTCATTTCAAAATTTGGGGTTATTTTGAGCTCGACCGTTTTCCTAAATTAATGTTTCAGTTTTTGCATTTTTTTCTCCCTTAAACCTCCTTTGTATGGACCCCTGAGGCAGATCCTGAAGTGGGCGCAAACTTTATCAAGTGTTGAAGTCGTGAGAGTAGGTTAATATTTTCTCCATCCCTACAACCACCTCACTCATCAGGGTAAGTGTTTAATTACAAATAATGGAACTCAAATTACGATTATGAATGACATAGTGCTGTGTATTTTTTCTAATGTTCAGAATCACTGATGTTGAGGCTTGGAGAGAGTGATAAACTTCCAAATCTCTCTCCCTACAAACCAGCCTCTTCAGAGAAGTTGTAGGTAGAGAGGTTTTAGGGAGAGAGATTTGGAAGGTTATCACTCTCTACCAGCCTCAACATCAGTGATTCTGAACATTTGAAAAAATACACAGCACTATGTCGTTCATAATCGTAATTTGAGTTCCATTATATGTAATTAAACACTTACCCTGATGAGTGAGGTGGTTGTAGGGATGGAGAAAGTATTAACCTACTCTCACAACTTCAACACTTCACAACATCATCCAAACAACTGAAAGCTTGGAAGTGCGACAAACTCCAGTAGTTTCGGAAGCCACCTTGCAGCAGTGTTGCCTTTCGTTTCTCACAACACAAAATATTCGTTTTCTGGGAGTGAGCGGGCAGTTCAAAAAAATTGTAGGGAGAGAGAATAAAACCTTGTGACAGACGGAAAACAGCAAAAGCCCTTCCAAATCATGGAATTTTCAATAGTTTTTTAAATTTATTTTGAAGGGGAAAGCAACCTGGACCACTAATATTTTTTATTGCAATTAAAACATGAATAGAGAGTTCTTTAAAAAATGTTCAAAGTTCCCAACCTACCATTTGTGACAGGTGTAGGGAGAGAGAATTGGGGTCTATAATGATTTTTGATTTCTGAGCTTATTGATTATTGAAATTTATGCAAGGTGATCTACCTAGACTCCAACCTGCTACATCTCTCAAAAAAAATTCCGAATTTCCAAGACAAATAGAGTGCTCACAAAAGCTGTGTGACAGTAAATAACCCCAAATTTTGAAATGACCCGTTTATCATAAAAATGATGGCCGTCTGCCATAAACACTTGAGCCCTTAGTTGGAAATTTGATTTTTCATAACAAAAAAATGAATAGGGGGTCCATATTACCACCTTCTCCTCAACAGGAAAAAAACATGGCGTCATAGTAAGCATTGCGGGGTCCATATTATAATCATCGAAGGAGCCAAATTATCAAAAACTGTGTTTTTTTAACCTGCAGGTAAACGATATTCAGGATACAAAAACGGATTATCACAGCCTGAAACATGCTCGTGAAGGAGAAGCATCGATATTTGCTCGAATTGAAGTTTAAATTAGCAAAAACGAAAGTGTTAATCACCTCGTTCAATATTTAATGGAGCAGGAAAAAAACATGGTGTCATTAGTATTCCTAATCTTGTTGATGGAAAACTGAGCGTCCCCGCTTACCCCCGTCGCTCCGCCACTCCTAAGATGCAGTAGGTACAAGCCGCTTCTCCACTCTCACCCCCTCCCTGTCCTGAGAAATGCACGGGGGTCCATATTATGTGAAGGGTACATATATCCACTTTCTCCTCTAGTAGTATGTTTATGCTCGTAAACAAATTTTCAGGAAATTCCTTGATGAGAATTTTCATTACAGTAAGTATTCAGATTATTTTGGGATAATAGTAGGTCTATTCCCTACACTGAGAGAAAAGATTTTTTTAGTGGCTAGGTTAAATCCGAAATAACCTCGAAAAGAAATTGAAACCACCTAGAATTAATTGATTCAACCTAGAAAAAAATAGGTCCAGGTTAAAGTAACATCGAAAAATATTAATACAACCTAGACCCATATAGGAACAACCTAATCCGTTATTACCCGCCCTCTGACCACAACCTGGAATAAAAAAATGTCAACCTAGACCAAATGTGAACTTCACATTTGGTCTCGGTTGTCATTGTGAAGACCTAGAAAATATATTACCTACCTTTGACTTGGGGTAACCTAGAATTGAATAATTTGACCTTCCATATAATTCCCCTCCATTAAAGGCTTGGTTGTACAACTGAAAACAACCGAGAGATTTAAAAGGCGAGATTGTTACTTTAGGTAACAACCCAGAAGAAAAAGTTAGACTTTCAGTCTCGGTTAAAACTACCGTAGTACCACAAATAGTTTTAGGTTTAAACAACAGTGATTGTAATTCATTCAATAAATTCCAGGTTGTTTCTACAGTACGCTAAGCGGCCGGGGAGAGCGCCACTGTAGGCAGTGGGCGTTAATTCTCGTTGTCTTGGCACCCTTGCTATTTACCCGGTGGAGTTGAGGCCAAATCTCTGTCAAAATCTAGTCATCTAATTTCTGTCACTATGTGCAGTCATATTATAACGTCACATTCAAATTTTTGTACTGAGTTGGAAACAGAGGCAACCCAGAAAGATAGTTGAAGTTGATAGAACCAACCTGCAAATTGCAGGCTGCAATGGAAGTGGAGAAACCTAGAAAGAAAAATGGACCACCTAGTAATTTATTAGGACCAACCTGAAAAGAATAGGAAGCTACCTAGAAATTTAACTGGTACAACAGGGATAGTAATTGAAACAACCTCGTAAATTAAGGGCCACAACCTAGAGAAAAAAGGGTCCTAGGTTAACGCGCCATGGCTGTAAATTGTTTGAGGTGGGGTGAGAACGTTTTCGTTTTAGGGTAAATCAACCGTCTATGAAAGTGAAAAACATTGAATACCAGGGTGAGACAACCTAGACATTAATGTTTTTAACCTAGACTGTAAATGGATGGAGGCGGCGGCACACACCGTGAACTTAACCTAGAACTAAAGTGTGGGGGTAGCGCATTTTAAATCTTGGTTGTTTTGCATTTTTAGGAAGGTAACTTCACCAGTATTTTCAATCTAGGTTAAATGATATTCAACCTAGACTAAATTGTTCCACCCTGGAATGAAAACCAAAAAAAATCTAGGTTGGCAGCATTTAACCTAGAAAAAAATCGAAAAATAACCTTGAATAGGCCCTTTTTTTCTCTCAGTGTAGCAAGAAAAACTTCACCCAGAATCCAAGAATTTACCACCCCAATTGTAGATTTTTTCAGCTTTATTTTTATAATCATTATTTGAACCAGTTTTATTTCAATTGTTTGAACCATTTTTCAATCTTAACCTCACGCTCAAAACGAAGGCGAACCCCAGAATCCAAGCTAAACGATTGTTGGATTTATGAGAAACGTTTCCCTGTCTGTTTTATCGGCGCATTATATCATCTCGCGCATCGAAAATAGCATGTCGTTATATATCGTTTAAGAAGCTTATCCCCGACCCGCTGAGATAAGAGTACTTTGGATACCACCTCGTGCCATCCGTCGAGTCGGAGAGATACCCCGTGCAGTCATTCCACTCGCACGAAAAAGAAATACCCATTCAAAAAACAATGACATGGAATATTTCTTTATGACTCGTTGATTCTTAACAGTCGATTCCAACAACCGGAAAAATGTAGGAGAAACATTTAGAACTTGGCCTAACTGGATGAATAATTGTGGAAATCTGTGATCTTGTGATTAAATAGGACACTGTGATGAAATGTTATTTCGACGAGAAACGGAGGAAAACTCTTAAAAGTTGTCTTCAGCTTCTGGCAGATATTACGACAGAAAGTAGGACGGAGGAAAGGCGCTAGTAGACGGCAATCTATTTGCGATCGGGAAGGCATTAAGAGATGACCCTTCCTTTTTCCAAACGTTGAACATTTGATATTGGAAAAGGTGAAAGTGGAGGGATGAAATCGATCTTGCTGGGGCTGGTTAAGCGAAGTGGACCGATTGAAAAGAAGGGCCGGGTCTCAATAAAGTTAGCTAATGAAGGTAGCCTGTCAGGTATTATCGAAGAAGATTTGTTTGTTCTTTTCATCGATGAAAAGCGGGCCCAATCCCAAAGGCGCCGGGTGTTTTTTCCCCGCGAAATTTTATACATTCGACGACTCCGATCGGCCTCAAAATTTGACATTATCCGTTTCAAGAGGTGTACATTCCAAAACCGAAATGTCCGTCGTCCAGGCCGTTTTGGGCAGTAGGAATTTTTTTAAAAATCTGAAATTTTGACAAAATACTTGATTTACCATCTAGTTGTGCCCGCAAGGTTTTCAGTCCGATCGCCCAAACCCGTGGGGCGCTATGGGGCTATAATGGGGCTACGGGAGGGTTTTTTTAATTCAAAAAAGGCCTTATCGAGTTAGATGTCGTTTTCGAAGTATTTTTGGACGTAGAATCCATTTTTTGGGGTCCCGGAACGATCCGATTTCACTGGGACGATCTTTAGGGCTTTCATGGGGCTAAAAATGGGATTTTTTAAGGATCCTAGGATGTTAAATATTTTTCGAGTAAAAAATAAACATTTTTGAAAAAAAAAAAAAAAACAAAAAAAAATCCAAAAAAAAATACTTTTTTTTTTAGATAATATCCACACAAAAATTTTTTTTAAATGTTTTCATTGACAGAATTAATTTTCTGCACAAGTAACGTATATCAAAGAATAATAAACCCTTGAGTAAAATTTGCAGCGTTTTGGCTACGGGATCGAGTCAGGTGTCGTTTTCGAAGTATTTTTGGACGTAGACTCCATTTTTTGGAGTCCCGCAACGATCCGATTTGCGATCTACAGGGCTTTCATGGGGCTACAAATGAGATTTTTGATGGATCCCAGGAGGTCAAATATTTTTCAAGTAAAAAAACAAAACAAAATTGTGAAAAAAATTTGTTGAAAAAAAAAATCCCAAAAAAAATTTTTTTTTCTGAAATATAACATTCCGGTTTAAAAAAAAAAAAAAAAATTTCATTGACAGAATTACATTTCTGCACAAGTGTTTCCTCCAAAACTTGGTTAGTGGGACGAGAGCCCAAACAACCTCTTTAAGTGGGAACTTGGTTACCAGGAAACTTCCACAAGCGGGATTTTTTGGAGATCCCCAGCGATCCCGCTTATCCAGGTTCCGCTGTAGGTAACTCATTACTAACCCCTTTCTCTCGGTAGCGGACCAGTTCCCCTGTCATGTCATTTTTGAACGACAAGAGCGGGCGAGATGGGTGACCCCTGTTTCCTCGCGAAAAGTTCTATAATATAGAATATTATTCAGCCTCCTTCCAGGTTTCCCTCTCCGCGACTGAGTCCTTTTAACAACAACAAAAAAAAAAAAAAAAAAAAAAACGAAAGAACTGGAGGGGCATCTTCGAAACTTATTAATATTCAGGCCTCGATGCTCAAACCCTACCCTCCAATCCTCCTTCACCGCGGCTTTTTCGGCCAACCCTTCAGCCCCCCCCCCCCCCCCCCCCCTTAGGGAAGAAAAGTACATTCTAATCTGTCACGACGAATTTATCCGGGCCGAGTCGAACAAATCACCTCCCCATCCCACCAAACAGTCCATCGTGGCTCTACAAGGGAAGGTGACAATCAAAGGGAATTTCCTCTGGCGTTAAGAGAATTTCCATTATCGCCAGATTTAATTACACCACCAGGAAATAAATCGCGTTGTACCGCCGCGGGTACACGAATCGACTTCCTATGTTTGTTGAGTGAAATTTGAAATTCGTTCATTTCCTGTTGCAGATAAAGTGAAGACGAGCCGCGGTATTGGTTTATCACAACAGCCAAAACGCACGGACACTGCCGATATGGTGAGTTATGTTCAAAAACATTATTTTATTTCGTTTCAACAATAACTGTTTTATCGAATCACAAATTTATAAATGTATCGGTTAGTTACCATCGCCATGAGGAACTATTATGTTTAATCACTTGACTACTTCAGTTCTTCACTACTAAGTCTTATTAGTTACTATTAAATATTAATACTACATTAAGTTCGTAATTATTACGAATAAATCTAGTTCATAACAACATTAATTAACTAATTAATTAATAGGATTCTTTGTTCTATACTAATTTTACTAATATACGGCCTGTGGGAGGGCTGTGCATTTTCTCACGGCTTTTTGAAAGTGGGCTACATAAGTGGAAAGGGTTAAATATTGGAAGTGGTTATAGCGTATGCGTCTTGGGGACATCTACCAGACCAATTCTTCAAAATTGGATGAATATTATGAAATATAATTCAGGAAATTGATAAATTATGCCGTTTTCCTGAATTGAGGAATTAAGATAATTATTAAGGAAATAAAGAAAATTATCCTTTCTATGTTAAACAATTTGGGTTCAGGTGATCACCACGGAATCGAAGGTTCGTTCCAGGTCTGACGGCGTCTGTCTACAGAATTTGGACAGTTGTCGACAGCTCCTAACCGCACTCATTCGAGCGGTCCGGTTTCCGTCCAACTGCTGTCAACCAACAGATCGACCTGGAACAGCATTTTCTAAACTGCGCATGTCTCCGACGATTTCTGTTAACAGTCCGTCACACCTGGAACAAACCAAGAATGATCTCGAGGAAGGGTCAGCTAACATTAAATGCTGCAGCATGCTCCCAGCGGAATCTTCTGACATGCAAGATAGGTAACTAATCTTCAAAATGTTCACTGGTGATGATAACAGATGTCGCTAGCTGATTTACAGCCCAATACTTTCCCGCCATTTTTACCGATCCATATCCCCCCCCCCCTCTATATTATTTTTACTTTTTTTTTCATCTTTGGTTTATTATTCTTGGAATAATACACCTATGTTTTCGCGACGGGAGTCGACGACTCGGATCGGCCGAAAAATTTGACATTATCTGTTTCAAGAGGTCTTGATTCCAAACCCGAAATGCCCGTCCGCCGTTTTGAGCAGTAGGAATTTTTTTTTTTAAATCTTAAATTTTGACAAAATCCTCGGTTTATCATCTAGTTGTGCCCGCAAGGTTTTCAGCCCGATCGCCCAAACCCGTGGGGCGCTGTGGGGCTAAAGTGGGGCTACGGGAGGGGTTTTTGAAGGCTTTTAGCTATGGGATCGAGTTAGGTGTCGTTTTCGAAGTATTTTTGGACGTAGAATCCATTTTTTGGGTTCCCGGA
This sequence comes from Pilophorus perplexus, assembly GCA_955831195.1. Taxonomy (NCBI): domain Eukaryota; kingdom Metazoa; phylum Arthropoda; class Insecta; order Hemiptera; family Miridae; genus Pilophorus; species Pilophorus perplexus. The sequence continues at coordinate 33,341,102 of OY037010.1, read as the reverse complement.
ACGATCAGATTTCACAGTGGCGATCTACAGGGCTTTCATTGGGCGAAAAATGGGATTTTTTAAGGATCCAAGGAAGTCAAATATTTTCCGAGTAAAAACCTAGGTACATAGGTATTTAAAAAAATTTGTTTTTTGCAAAAAAAAATTTTTTTCTCAAATTTTTTTCATTGACAGAACTTATTTTCGCACAAGTAACCTTATCAAAGAATAATAAACCCTTGTGTAAAATTTGCAGCGTTTTTTTCTGCTACGACATCGTCAACTTGGTTACTCCACAACGATTCCATTACAATAGTGTCTTTTTTTTTTTTAATGAAATATTGATTGCGCCAAGTTAGGTATTTCTTATTAGCAATATATTTTTGACATATTTGTTGTGATTGGTACTTCAAACTTAGATACTTCACTAAGTCTCTATCAGTTGTGATTATTAGAACTGACGCTTGTAGACCGCACTTGGAATTCACTAAATTTCATTGACCATCAGGTCATGATTCTTCTTCCTCTTGAGACGTCGGAGCAGTTCGTCAACGTCGAGTAACTGGACCGCTTCTTCATTGACGTGTGCTTGTAGCCTCTTGTGATGAGCTATGGATTTGAGTTTTGATTACTTCATTTACTGTAGGTATTTGAAGTTCTTTGTGGAGTCTGATATTTCTAGTGTATCGGTATGCATCGACAACACACCTCAGTACATTGTTTTGGAACCTTTGAATGATATCGCGGTTGCTTTGAGCAGTGCAGCCCCACAGCTGCGCTCCTTAAGTCCAGAGCGTTAATTTCTTTTGGATCGACAATTTTGATTTCCGTCCCATTAATCAGTACATTTTTCTGAACTTAAGTGTCAGTTCTGCCGTCTTGTTCTTCACGTGCGCCTTCCAACGCAGTTTTGCATCTAGGGTCATGCCCAGGTACTTAGCTTCATTGGCATTTACCTTGCCATTAAGAAGAACCAGAATATACCTAGCCGAGCTTCCTGTTGGTGAAGTCGACATGGACCGATTTCTTTCATTCATCTTGAGCCTCCATTTCGATGTCCAGTCTTGGAGTTGCTTGATGGATCTTCGAAGTTTTGGGATTGTGACATGATTCGTTTCACCGACTGCGAGCAGAGTTGTGTCGTCTGCAAACGTGACTATGGTGATCTCCTCTCTTTCTGGTAAATCGCTGGTAAACAAGACATACAAGAGTGGGCCAAGTACACTTCCTTGTAGGACACCTGCGTGTATTTTGTAAGCCTCCGAATAGGAATCTTCATGTTTAACTCGGAAATATCAATCTGACAAATATGACTGCAACAGTTCGGCATGTTTTGCTGGTAGTATTTTTCGAAGCTTGTGGTTAAGTCCATCATGCCATACTTTGTCAAATGCTTGAGTTACGTCAAGAAAGATGGCAGAGCAGACTTCCTTATTTTCTAGTGCCCGCTCAATCACGCTGGTGATCCCATGCACCTGATAAATGGTAGAGTGCACAATCCAGAATTTGAAAATTTGGAGTTAAAATTTAACTATTCATCATGTAATTCGTAATAGATGTCACTCTCCAAGGCAGAGGGTTTTCAATACTTGGAAAACAAGACTGAAAAATAAGCGACATTTATTCTCAAAATGCGATGTTCAAATTTCCTCTTCAATACTCACGTGGTATGAAAAAATGCCCTACATGCTTAATAATGAAATAATAAAATTACACACTGTTGACGAGACGTTCGCGAACACCACAGTTGATGGTTATAACCGTTTCTATAGAACAACAGTTGTTCCAATAGTTACTATTAGCGACCGTTGGGACAAATCAGCTGATTCCAGAAAGACCGTTACGGACTCATGACTGACCTGGCTACCTAGTGCAATTCGACAGTTAAAAGATAGCGCCACTGTCGCATACAACAGCGGTCTGTCCCACTTCGTCCTATCAGTTGGCTCTTCCTCTTTCTATTCCGTGGGTGGTCTCAAAACGTGCTGTTACATGTCCCCAAAAGGCTTCATCAGATATATCATAATATATTATATTCTACAATCTTTGACATATTTTATGTGTTATGTTTCCCTCCCGAAAATCCGCGTGAAAACTTGGTCCTTCCTCTTCAAATTTTGGAGCCCTCGCATGAGCAGTAACCAGCCTGTCATAATGCTGCTAATACACATCGTTAATAATCAGAGTTTTCTTATTCAAACTGTCGATGGAAAACTGTTCGGTTGAACAGCGACAAACCTAAGGATGGTTATGAATGTCGACCTGACACCAACTTGAAAATAGGCGGCCGAAAAAGTTGAAATCATCAAGGCGGGCCCCCTCGAGATTCTTCCCAAAGTAAACTTACTTGACTGCAGTTCCCCGGGTGACACGTGATGATGGAAAAGGGGCGGAGGGGAAGAACCGGAAGATGACATTTCCCTTAGACGACAAGTGAGGAGTATGGGGTTGATATTAGCTTATTAATCTCGGGAGGGGGAATATCTGCCGGTGAGAGCAAAACTTTTGACACCTGTCGGGTTTTTTTTTTTAGTTATCAAGATGGCAAAGTGAAAACTAGTTAACAAGGAAGGTTGAGGAGGGCGGAAAATGAAAGTTCATCCTTCTGGAGTGAGATTCAAGAAAACGTACTCACGCCGCATTCCGTTTTGTGAGGTATTGACTAGATAATGACATCCATATGAGTTCGATTGGGGGAATATAATCTGAATAGTACGAGAATGTAAAAGCCGTTGGGTAAGTGTAAGACACAAGTCATCCACTAATCAAGCAAAATTCTGCCGCATACAATCGACGAACATTAAAAATTGATCGGTCAATTGAGAATTTTCCAAGATGAATTGGCCGGCTGGGTGCTGTGGGGTTATAGGAGCTGGTTTAGATGATGAGTCTGTCTTATGGCCAAACTTTCGGGCTATATTTACCCATCATTAGGGCTCTTCTTGAGTGGTGGAAATAGTGCTCAGTCACTTTTCAGGTTCCTCCGTCCCAGTCTCCAACCACACGCCAGGTTGCATAATGTTATTGAGGTCTATTTTGAGGTGGGCCGGTTGCATTATGCTGTGTCGCAGTCATGCCATCCTACAACCTCCCCCTTTACAAATTTTTGGTCAAATTAATTTAAGTAATTCTTCTTCTCTCTTCTTAATTCTGTAATTTCCGCCTTAAAATTCCCCCCCCCCCCCTCCACCACATCTAAACCAATGCACTCAACCCCTACTGACCGACAATAGCCATTATTATAATGAACAACCCATCCAATGCATTCAGACACAGTGCGATGACCCAGCAAGCATAATGCAACCAGCCCACCTCAAAATAGATCACATAATAATATGAAGAGTCCACTCCAAGAAAGATGGTCACTTTTTTTTTCGAAAATGAGTTTAGGTTGGCAATACCTTTTTCAGGCCAAGTAGTTTCTGTTGGTAACCTCAAATTCACAAAAACGATGATAGTTTCAGCCGAAATCGAACGTGGAAGTTTCGGACTACAATGCAAAAAAGATGAGAGTCAGTTCTCGACAATGCAAGACAGATGAATGTCGGAAATGTCGGTTTCTTAATGTTGCCACCCCTGTTTCTAGTCTCGTCCCTTCAGTTTCTGGTTCTCAATCAAAACCTATTTTACCAATTTTTGGTTGTGATTTGATTGCTATTTACTTTTTTTCGCAGATTTTTTGATTGACATTAATCTTTTTTGCATACGTCTGGGGTTTTTAACATGGTACATGTTTTTACGGGCGTGATCTGGATTGGAATGCGAGAGTGAAGTCCCCCCCGTAAACCCTTCGCCCATCTACTGTGTCCTCTTCTCCTCTTAAACGGTAAGCGATAAAAATACGGCGATTTTTTCTATTGGTTTGGTGGACTGTTTACGTCTGCTTAGGCCCTAAGCCTTAGGGGGGTGGAGCCCCCCTTGAGATGCGCGCAAGTAAGCGAATTTGCGCTCAACTTTCTTATTTTAAATGGGAACCCCTAATTTTTCTCGAATTCGGATTCCTCGCCCATTTTTACGTCCAATAAGCGCGTCGCAAATTGGCGAAACTACTTTCTTTCGAATTATTCGGTCGTTAATAGACGGATTTTTTTTTTTTGCCGTTTTCACGTTATCCTACCTAGAGATCCGAATTTTAATAAGAAACCCAGAAACAACTCATTCCGAAATTGAGCGAATTCAGCCGGCGAGTTTTATTTGAACGGGCGTGGAATGCAGACCATGAAGGCCAGGAGTACGGACGGAGGCTGCCCCCCCCCCTCAACCTTCACCGTCCTAACATTCTCCCCCTCCCCCCTCCCCCCCCGTAAACCCTTCGCCATCTAGCTACCATAAGCCCATTTTGTCGATTAATGAATAACTTTAAATGGCCGTGAAATGTACGTACTCTAAACACTGTAAATATATATACCTATCAAGTTTAAATATACCAATCCGAAAAACATGTACCATGTTTCCTTGCTATGATCCTTGATCAAAACTTAGATAATCTGGGGGTCTGGGGGTGTCCCACAGGTAAGTCATAAGACAATTATGTACAATGATCTACACAAATCACAAGCGGCAATACACCCACAGGCGGCAATGGTTTTTTTTATTCATCTATCGTCAAAAATCGCCCGAAAATTTAATTTTTGCCTAAATAACAAAGCTGTACAGCATCTTTGGGGGCTAGCGAAAATTTAGCGCGCCCTACTATTTAAAAAATAATTTTCCAAGAAATTAGGGCGAGTCTTGAAACTTTCAAAAACGATCTTCTCATTGTCGAGAAAAGCTGACTCTCATCTTTCTTGGAGTTGGCTCTTCATGTTATGTAACCGGGCGTTCTGGAATGCCAAAATGGTTCCCGTATTCTTCCACCAGACGAGTCAAGCGTGACCTCTGCCAGTTTTTTATTCATCCGGGTTTGCCACCGGTTTCAAACATCATTTTCAGCCCAGAAATATGTTTCTATTTGATCGCTTTAGTAGCAAGCTGTTGGCACTCGGACTGGATCTCTATCTTCGATTCAAGAAAGACCGACCAACCTTCACGACCGTGTGGTCGTGCGTTCTTAGTATCGTCACTCCGATTCAACTGTGGATCGCACGATTATTTCACCTGCCAGTAAATAACGTTTTCATATTAAATCCTGTATCAGGGTTTTCATTAAATCCTAATATGATTATTTTGGTTTGAATTATCATTTTTGGAATAATCAGCCTATGTTTTTGCGACAGGATCAACAATTTTAATCGGCCTCAAAAGCCGTGTTGATCCCCAAAATGACACCTCTGTCTGCCGTTCAAACCGTTTTGAGCAGAATGAAATTTTAAAAAAATTTCCTATCGAGTTATCGAATCATTTTTTTTCTTCTCCCAATTTCGGAATTATATATAATTCCGAGATATATCTCGGAGATTATTAGACATGAAGTCTTGCTGTGTCAAGGGCACCCAAGCCCGCAAAAATGACCAAAAATCGATTTTTGGTAAAATGTGTTTTTAAAGACGACTCAATTCTGGACAAAATGATACATTAAGTACAAATATTTTACAACTCACACGAAGTATTTTTACCGAGGGTTTGAAATTAAGTCTTCAGCTAGAACGCCCGCCGGATGAGGACATAAATTGGCATAGAAATTTTGTGTATTAACGGTGTTGTTGGAAAAAATGTATGTGTCCTTTAGCTTTGTATCTTCCATACAAAGACCAGGAGCTGGAAAAAGGAATCGACAGAGAAAATCCCATGCGAAAATCTCAGTAGCGCGGGCTGCATCAGTGCCCGCCGGGTTGTCCTGCATTTATCACTGATATCAGTTCAGCCTTTTCTCGTCGTTCGGAACCTCTAGTTCTGTTTAGAGTCAACCTTTTTCGATTCTGTTTTTTTAAACATGTTTGTTGATTCAACAAGAAGAAACAAACCTACTATCAGACCAAAAACCGACCTTGGGAAGACGTGAGAAATAGGAACATCCTAAGAAATAAGGTATTAATTTCATTCCTAACTTGCCTATAATGTTCTTGTCACCCGATCGTAATTTTACTCAGATCATTTCATGAGTATCTCTTGCTGAACATCTTGTAAAAATTTCAGCATGATTGGTCAAGAACTCAGGTAGTTCGAGGTTCCAGACCCCTATTTCATGTCAAAAACAAAGCCCGTGTTTTGCGGGGTTGGGTCCCACTCAAACTGTACCATACTTCATCAAAAATTTAAAAAAAGGTCTTGTCGGCTTTGCGCTACAGCCTTTAAAAGCTACAGAGCAAAAATTGAAAGGAGGGGGAAAAAAAACGCTGCAAATTTTACTTTTTAATTTTTTGTTTTTTACCTGAAAATTATTTGACCTTCTGGGATCCTTCAAAAATCCCATTTGTAGCCCCATGAAAGCCCTATAGATCGCAACAGTGTAATCGGATCGTTCCGGGACACCCAAAAATGGATACCACGTTCAAGAATACTTCAAAAACGACACCTAACTCAATTCCGTAGCCAAAATCCTTTAAAAAAAACCCTCCCGTAGCCCCATTTTAGCCCCATAGCGCCCCACGGCCTGTACTCTACGTTATGACGCTTATATAAAATTACGCTTATGTAAAAGACGCTTATATTATATAAAACAACATAGTTGCACTGCTATCTTCTTTTCAGGAATGACTTGAGGAGATCATAAATCTCCTCAAGTCATTCCTGAAATGAAATAACTCCTCCTGGGGAATTAGGGGACCCGTAGGATGAGGTACAAAAGTAGGATGTCTACTGGCTTCACATCAGATCAAGGTTCAGAGGGGGAGAAATAAGCAACAAAATGATAAGGCTGAATCAAGTGCTGGGCAGAGGACAGTTTGAGCCTTCAATCTCCAACGCTCTTTCATAGCTGTTGGTCCTGGTGGCTTAATTGGTTAGAGGGTTGCACTAGTAATGCAGGGGTTGTGGGTTCGAGTCCCACCTGGGGCCCAATACATTTTTCGGCCTTCCCCTTCTGATTTCTTGAAATAGCTTATAAATTCATAACTTCAATTTCAGTTTGAATTTAATAACACATCCCCCCTCCCCCCCTACAAATGCCATCTTCTTGAGTCAACTTGGTCAGCAAACCTTCTACAAAACTCATCTTGTAAATTGCATCTACAGTTGTACAACTGTAAGAGGCATTAGGAGAATAACAATTGGAACAGAACATCGTGAAGAACAACTTCTATCCCGCACTCCCCGGCAAACCATCTGCTCGTCACTAATTAGAAAACATCGTCCTCGTGGCCGCTTCGCGTACTAAACACTACGGTTTACGACCCCAACTCCTATAAGGGTCTCCGACCAAATATTCATAGCGTCTCTCAGAACTGGGTACCTTCCCCGCCCTTTTCCGGCGTTTTCCCTCGTCTCATATGGCTGCACTGGCGCGCTTGGTATTTTTTATTGCGGCCGTAAACTCGTAGAATCCATTATATACTCGTTACCTGTCGCTCGTTCCTTGTTTTATTAGCTTCCGTTTTTCATGTCTTTTCTCGTGGACTTTTCGACCTACATATGTAGACGTGGGAAAAATATTTTTCTCTCGTGGCATGACTTGCGCTCAACTTCCGTGTACAGGGCCTTTCATTCTAACACAAATCAGGCTGGTCGAAGAAAATGATTTTTAGGTTTCGTTACATACAGAAAAATAAACGTATCAGAAGCACCAGTTGTAGGTTTTGGAAATGGTTAGAGAATAAATCTCATACCAATATTTGAATGGTAGTAGTGGTCGGGGAAGGTGGTAGAAACATTCACAGACTAATCGCTTTTCGATGTGACCAGTCGTAGGTTTTGGAAATGGTCAGAGAATTAATCTCATACCAACATGAGCCTTCAAGTGAATGGTAGTAGAGTTGAGTAGAGGGTGCGAGTGGTCTTCTTTCTCCTGCCACCTCAGCATTCTAAGTTGTGATTGGTAGTAGAACAATAATACTGGGCGGAGAATTCATGAGTTGGGCAAGTGATTGGGCGTAGAAAGTAAGTGATTGGTAGGTGAATCCTAACACCGCACAGTACTTTGAACATATGGAAATTTTGGACAAAAATTCCGTGAGGACCGACTCTTATAGGAAATTTGACGCAGATTACGAATATACCCCATATGTTGGGACGCAAATGAAGTCTCACTGAGTTATTGACAAAAAACTAGTAAAATAGTAAAAAAAACTAGTAAAATAGTAAAAAAACTAGTAAAACTAGTAAAACCACTCCTCGTTTCGAGATTCAAAGTTTTGGTTTATTATTCTTGGAATAATACACCTATGTTTTCGCGACGGGGGTCGACGACTCCGATCGGGCTCAAAATTTGACATTATCCGTTTCAAGAGGTCTACATTCTAAATCCGAAATGTCCGTCCGAAAATTGAATGTTGAATGAAAGAATTTTTGAGAAAAAAAAATCCCCCCAAAAAATTTTTTTTTTTTGAAATAAAAAAAATTAAAATTAAAATTAAAATTAAAATTAAAAAAATTAAAATTAAAAAAATTTCTGTACAAGTAACCTATATCAAAGAATAATAAACCCTTGTGTAAAATTTGCAGCGTTTTGGTTTATTATTCTTGGAATAATTCACCTATGTTTTCGCGACGGGGGTCGACGACTCCGATCGGGCTCAAAATTTGACATTATCCGTTTCAAGAGGTCTACATTCTAAATCCGAAATGTCCGTCCGCCGTCCGCCGTCCAGGCCGTTTTGGGCAGTAGGAATTTTTTTAAAAATCTGAAATTTCGGCAAAATACTTGGTTTACCATCTAGTTGTGTCCGCAAGGTTTTCAGTCCGATCGCCCAAACCCGTGGGGCGCTATGGGGCTATAATGGGGCTACGGGAGGGGTTTTTTGAAGGCTTTTAGCTATGGGATCGAGTTAGGTGTCGTTTTCGAAGTATTTTTGGACGTAGAATCCATTTTTTGGGGTCCCGGAACGATCCGATTTAACTGGGGCGATCTTTAGGGCATTCGTGGGGCTAAAAATGGGATTTTTGAAGGATCCCAGGATGTTAAATATTTTTCGAGTAAAAAATACAGCATTTTTGAAAAAGACACATTTTTGAACAAAAAAGCCAAAAAAAAATTTTTTGAGATAAAAATCCAAAACAAAAATTTTTTTTTAAATTTTTTCATCGACAGAATTAAATTTCTGCACAAGTAACGTATATAAAAGAATAATAAACCCTTGTGTAAAATTTGCAGCGTTCATTCATAACGCTCCATATGTTTTCTTTTTCTGCCACTCACTTTCCATCTTTCTTCTACTTTCAGGCAGAAAAAATGCACCTGAGTCTAAATTTTCCATTTCTGGGTCATCCACGTGCAGTTTATTGAGCAAATACTCGCAGATAGCAGGCTTCGGAAGAGTTGGCACGGAATTCAAAATCAAAAATAATTCCCGGTTCGTAACGGTCGTGATTGAAAACATACAAACGACGCTTGAAAACGTTGCGCACCTTGAGCCAGTGATTTTTTTATTCAATGATAGTATGGTAACAAAATAATATTTTGTTTCCATACTATCATTGAATAAAAAAATCACTGGCATTTATATGACATTTATATTATAAAAATTCCAAAGGGGTCTTTTTTTGTCTTTTTGAGGAATTCTCTTCTGAAGTTGAATAATATTATAATCTTACTGTTTACGAAGACCCACGTTCCTTCACCTCACTTTCTTTCGTGCATGCATCAAAAATAAAGGATAAATTTGCCAAGTATGTCTACTTACCTGTTGAAACTCCAGCTATAGTGATTTTGTTTATACGAACGTGAAGAAGGAAAAATCACTACTGAAAGGAGCATGCTAATATTGTCGTAGGCAGCTAATATTTGAACGTTTTTCTTGACCAGACTATCTAGTTACGATTTGAGACTTTTTGACTTGGGGAAAAAAATTATCGATTTTTTATTTCTTGTCCACATGTCCAAGTGCTGTGCACCGGTAGGAGAAATAGATGTGATTAGTCGTAGATTTGGTCGCATGTGATTGGTCGCAGGAATTCATTTTGTGACTGTTAGGTAATCTAGCGTTCGGTAGGGGAAAATCACCAAAATGGTCGTAGGAATGTCGCAATCAGTCGTATTATATGCGATTAGTCGTACTTTCTTGCATTCGGAAGTAGATCTTTCTCCCATTAATCCCACTTCTACAATCAATATACGGGATTTTTTTTCTCAAAAGGCTACCTCAAAAGGAAGGGCGGCTACCTTCAACCACTTTTTGCTAATTCTGATATTTCTGTTCTGCATTCGCGAAATTTGAATTGATTTTCCCTTCTACAATCAGTTTAACTATTGCCCTGAACGATTAAATAGTAAAATCCTTACAAAAACAGAGACAAATACCCGTATTCTATGTCCATAAAAAAAAGTGTTTTGGTTGAAGCTACCCCACCAGTGGGGGGGGGGGGGGGGGGGGTAGCTTCAACCATGATGTGGGGTACCTTCAACCACTTTCATAGGGTAGGTACGTGAACGGATACACCCATTAAAACGCATGAATAATATTATCTTTGTATTTGGTAAAATAATAAATCAGGCTTGGTAAAAATTTTACTCAGGTAAAAATTTAATGAGGTCAGTTCTTCTCTAGTAGGTAGGTATTAATAAATGTGCTTTTTCGCATCACCATAATGAAACAAAATACTTCAGCTTCAAAAATAAACTCATTGGGCTCCTTGAAAAGGTTAGAATTCATTATTTCTAACGACATATTCGGATTCTGCACCCTTTAAAACCCCCCTACATACATTTTTAGTTCGAAAATCTGTATAATTATGTGCAGAACTGTTTTAGAAATGTCGGAGATTTTGAAATGAAAGTGGAGGGCACGTGACGTCACCAATTAGTTGGGCACAGAGCCACCAGAGTGCAGAATAATATATCTCTCTATTTATGCAGAATAGAACACTCGACCCGGGTCGATTTTGAATTATCTTCTTTGATGATAACTCGATGCTCGATTTTTGAATGACCTTCTCTGATGATTACCCCGATTTTTGACTTTCAGGGTCGTCTTTTCGCATAGCAAAGTTGGCTAACTTGCATAGATGCGAGAGGGAAAGAGGGAGACTTCTCGGCCAATCAAAAAATGATCGAGCAGCCGACATCATGTACCTGCTCCAGGCCTTGGAATTCAAATATTATATTTTTCCAAAGGCCCTATAAATAATAGAGACGCGTTTTCTGCAATGTTGACTCATTTTCGTAACTATTGATGCATGAGCTTTCCAGGAAAAAGTTTTTTTTTAATCATTCAAGAAGCTCATTGTATAATTTATTTCTCTCTTTTTTCTAAAACTAAATATCCCAGTCTTTTGAAAAAGTTCTTCATTACATCTGTGAATTCTCTCTTCTATTGCATCACAGCTGTGACTAATAACTAAGTAGTTTCATCACAAAGAACAATAGGAATTCAGAGTAACTAAGCAATTTTGAAAGGTACCCAATAGATGGGTAGATTCAACCACTCAAAAAATGGTTGAAGGTACCCCATTTCGTTCTGGTTGAATCTACCCCACCATCACTTTTTGAACTAAGTGTGACTTGACCTTCAAAAAGAGCATGCAATCAGAAAAACTCATGTTGTTCCTAAAACTAGAGTAAAATATTAATCTAATGATGCAGAGTTAATTCCAAAATATATATCCTGACATGTACAACAGAGCAACAAAAATTATGATTTTACAAACCTTGCACCACTAGAAAACACGTTTTAATCTGCAACAAGCCACACAAATAAGCTGAAACCTCCAAAATACGGTTACAATGTCTTCTTCACTTCTTCTTCCTTTCGTAATTTTCTCAGCCCTAAAAACGTTCATCATGGCGGACAAATCGCCAGTGGTTGAAGGTACCCCATTGTTCAAGGTAGCCGCCCTTCCCAACGATCTTCGAATAACTTGCGAAAGGGGTATCGCACAGAAATCGTTTTGTATTCGTTGAAATCAGTGTGAAAAGCTCGTTTTAACAGACGTAGTTTCGTTCTAAACCTACGACAAAAGTTGTACCGAGTTTCGGAGTTTCAAAAATCTTCCTAGCGATCCGTTACAAGCTTTTTTGCTCATTTCACGTAGGTACCTATCAAACCGGCATCGGTTAGTATTACGCCAAAGAAGTTAAATTTCCACCTTTTCACAACCACTTCCATAATTGGGCTGATGAGAGTTAACAGCAGAAGGCGATGAGGTAATCAGTTGATTATAACGTTTTAGTGTCAATGTTAAACCTGTTCAGTTCAGGTTACACGAAATCACGAACACGTTTCAATTACCAATTCGTCCACGAACTGAAACCGTTCCGTCTTAACGGCCGGTTCGGAAAGGGCGAGGAATTAATTCGCCCCAATTATTTCGTTGAAGGAAAATTGAGTCAGGTGGCGATAGGCTGAATGGTTTAGAGGACTCCTGAGAGGAAACCTTACAGGAAAGCACATCAAGCGAAGTGGGCAATGTTGCCGAATGTGAGGAAGATTGATTGGAACGCCGAAGTCTTCTCCCGACCCTTCAGCCCCGTTTCCCTCTGTTTTCAAGTGAATAAGACAAATGTACAAAAGAAAGGACTGCGCCCTTTTTCTACCATTAGTCTGTTTGCGCGGCCATAACTTCGTGCGAAATGGGCAAAAAGAAAGGCACGAGAAAGGGAAAGGGGAACCTCTCACTTTATTCAGCCGATATTCCGCCGGCTGACCTTTTCAATACAATTTTCTTCGGATTTCCAGGGCTCCCGTATTTACCTTCCGTAGAAACTGTGACAGCTGAATGATTGGCTCGAAGGTGTGGGAGTACTGGTGGGATTAAATGCCACGAAGGCGAATTAGGTACCGGCGAAACTGATGATTCACTCAGAGCCATCCCTCCACCATAGACCCAATCTCACGTAAAATGAAGGCAACGTTGATTAGACCAGCTCGCAGACCATTCACGTATCAACCATTTATCTGCTTCTGATTTTCTCGCATAATCAATCACCGCCTGGAGAATATCTAACTGGATTATTAAGTTCATATTTATGCCATGCATATCTAAATTTGTTGTTAATCCTATTTGGTTTATTATGGGAAAAATTTTGATAAAATAGGTCAAGTTCTGCCCGCTAGGTTTATAACTCGCTTAAAACCGTTGGGCTCAATGAGACTAAAAAGGGGCTACAGGAGGCGTTTTTGAAAGATTTAGGGGGTAGGGAGTCGAATGATGTGTCGTTTTCGGAGTATTTGTGGGCATAGACTCCACCACTACTACAGACTCATCCGTCAACACTCCGTAAAGGGCTCCGGAGGAAGGGATGCGTGTAAAAAGTGGGCTTGTGAAGGGGTTGGGGCAGAAGGTCGAAAGATGTGACGCTTTCGAAATAATTTTTAATGTAGGATCTATTTATGGGCATCTCAAACCCAACAGACTTCACCGTGGGATAGCCCAAAAAGCTCTCCATAAGAAAGAGCGTGTAAGCGAAAGAGGCGAAAGTAAGCGAATTCTGGCACAAGTTGAAGAAACAGCGGATCCCACGGCCAAGCCGACACCAACTGACTCGCTGATTGGATGATGGCTCCGCAGAACCACATAATAAAACTCTTGATGCGCTGAGGCTTCTTGGTAGTAGTTGCCGAACATTCGCCGAGACGCTAAACTCGGGCAAACCGTCACGCTGCCCGCCCAAGGACATTCAACGCCAACCTTTCGTTAACGTTATAAATCCAACGACGTTAACAAACGACTCCAGCTGGGTGCAGGTCACCTCCTCCAAAGTAAGAGGATTATCTTAAGCCAGCGTTCGTCTCCTAGTGCCTCCTCCTGGTCGTACTTGAGACGCCCATGTCAGCTCCCCCCACGGAAGCCCCCCGGAAAAATACGGTTTACCATCTAGTTGTGCCCGCATCGTTTTAGGCTATGGGGTCCAGTTAGGTGTCGTTTTCGAAGTATTTTTGGACGTAGAATACATTTTACTGCTTCATGGGACTGCAAATGGGGCTTGTGAAGGATGCCAGGAAGAAGACTGAGGTGTCGTTTTCCGAGTAATTTTGGGCGCAAAATCCATTTTTTGGGGTCCCACATCCGTCGCTCTTACCCGAACAGCCATCACCCGAATATTTTCATTTTGGTTTATTATTCTTGGAATAATACACCTATGTTTTCGCGACGCGGGTCGACGACTCCGATCGGCCTCAAAATTTGACATTATCCGTTTCAAGAGGTGTACATTCAAAATCCAAAATGTCCGTCCGCCGTCCGCCGTCCGCCGTCCAGGCCGTTATGGGCAGTAGGAATTTTTTTAAAAATCTGAAATTTTGAAAAAATACTTGGTTTGCCATCTAGTTGTGCCTGCAAGGTTTTCAGCCCGATCGCCCAAACCCGTGGGGCGCTATGGGGCTATAATGGGGCTACGGGAGGGTTTTTTTAAAGGCTTTTAGCTATGGGATCGAGTTATGTGTCGTTTTCGAGGTATTTTTGGACGTAGAATCCATTTTTTGGAGTCCCGGAACGATCCGATTTCACTGTTGCGATCTATAGGGCTTTCATGAGGCTAAAAATGGGAATTTTGAAGGATCCCAGGAGGTAAAATATTTTTCGATTAAAGAATAAAGAATGTTTGAAAAAACAATTTTTTTGAAAAAACAAATCCAAAAAATATTTTTTGAAAAAAAAATCCAAAAAAAATTTTTTTTTTTCAAATTATTTTCTTTTGACACAGAAATAATTTTTGCGCAAGTAACCTATATCAAGGAATAAAAAACCCTTGTGTAAAATGGCAGCGTTTTTTTTTTTTTTTTTTTTTTTTTTTTTTTGTGGCGGAGAATCCATTTTCGGGGGTTTCAGAACCACCTGTTTTCACCGGATCTGTAGATCTATGGGGCACCTATATAACGTCAAGAGCTCGAAAGAGGGCACATTTTCGGAGTAATTTTGGGCATAGAATCCACTTTTCGTGCCTCTTATCTGTCCCAGCACTAACAAGACTTGTATACTTAGTATACTTTTTTCTTCTTTTTTAAATTTCTAATCTGTTTAAAATGATTTTTGGTTTATTATTCTTGGAATAATACACCTATGTTTTCGCGACGGGGGTCGACGACTCCGATCGGGCTCAAAATTTGACATTATCCGTTTCAAGAGATCTACATTCAAAATCTGAAATGTCCGTCCGCCGTACGCCGTCCGCCGTCCGCCGTCCCGGCCGTTTTGGGCAGTAGGAAATTTTTTAAAAATCTGAAATTTCGACAAAAAACTTGGTTTACCATCTAGTTGTGCCCGCAAGGTTTTCAGTCCGATCGCCCAAACCCGTGGGGCGCTATGGGGCTATAATGGGGCTACGGGAGGGGTTTTTTTTTAAGGCTTTTAGCAATGGGATCGAGTTAGGTGTCGTTTTCGAAGTATTTTTGGACGTAGAATCCATTTTTTGGGGTCCCGGAACGATCCGATTTCACTGGGGCGATCATTAGGGCATTCGTGGGGCTGAAAATGGATTTTTGAAGGATCCCAGGATGTTAAATATTTTTCGAGTAAAAAATACAGAATTTTTGAAGAAACACATTTTTGAACAAAAAAATCCACAAAAAATTTTTTTTGAGATAAAAATCCAAAAAAAATTTTTTTTAATTTTTTCATTGACAGAATTAAATTTCTGCATAAGTAACGTATATCAAAGAATAATAAACCCTTGTGTAAAATTTGCAGCGTTTTTATCGATCGAATCACATTTCTTGCAGAATCTATACAAAAGTATAATAACCCCTTGGCTAAAATTTGAAGCGTTTTTCTGAATGAGATGTACGTACCTAGTGCACCTGGCCCATTGGCACATCAACCCATCGACAGAAATACTGCAGGAACACAAAATCACGAGTTATAATTTACAATATTTTAACAGTTTATTTCCGAATAAGGGTGAGTAAAGGAGAAAGAGGCTTTAAGGGGGAAAAGAGAGAAAAAAAAAATAGGGGGAAGAAACTATTATTAGAAGCGATCATAAATTCCGCCGATGGTCGTCACCACGTTGCACTGCATTGCAGCACCCGGCTCGGTCTTTCCCTCCTTCCGACGTAACTTTCGTGTCTCTTTTATTTCCTAGACTCTTCCGGTGCCCCGTTCAAGTTTTATAATATGCCTCTTTCTGAGCTACGCCCGAAATGTTCCTCCTTTTTCTTGCAGCCGTTTCTGAAAGTTTTCCCTCCGCGTGGCTCGTGCGGCAGTTGAATTGGGGGGTTTACGAATTCAGCCGGAACGAGGAAGAAAAAAGAGTTGTAGTTTACAAAGGATGATAATATTCTTAAATTATTTATTAAATATTGGCCGATTCGGCTCGCTTCGCTCGCCTACGCACCCACCTGGGAGAGGGGGGGTTAAGAGACATCGATGGACACATTGAAACCCCTACATGACGGTTGGCTGGAGCTTCAACATGAACCCCCACCATCAAAATTAGGCAATATACGTAAACCCCCAAAATCATCATCATCATATCATATCATCATACAATAATATGAAATCCTGTTGGTGGTTGGTATGTACGGTGGTACGGGATAACGACGTTCCCGAGTGAGTTTTTTCACTTTCCACTCCCGCCAAAGGCCGTTTATGGGGTCGAAAAAATTTAGAAAAAATACGAGCCTACCTACCCGACGATCCTACCATTCCCGGGTCGCCTGTGACATCCTCCAACACAACCGGCAGCGATAACATGGAGTTTGCGCTTTCGGATCTTCGACAAACACACAACACGAATGATAACAATACTTCATGTAAGTATTTACAACAAAAATCCCGAGTCGGATTCAGTTCCTGCAGCCACCATTCGACATTTTTCCAGTATACCAATAAACCGTTCCTTTCAAAATAGATACCCACCATTTTCACCTCCTTAGCGGATATTTTCCAGGGTCTTTGAAGATTGATGCAATCAGGTTTCCTTTTGAAAAAAAAAAGAGTGAAAATTTTATTACGGGAACAAGAGAGATAGAGGATGCCCTGAGGAGTGTGTGTAAAACTTGTTTAAAGGTAGGAAAAAGGCTTGTCAGGGACGGTGTCGTCAAGACGAGTGTTGGTGATGAAGAGGGGTGAAGTAGTTGGTGGACCTGGGAAAGGGGACTTTTGGTCACTTGTCTGAGCTGACCCCACCCACACTTCGCCTTCGAGGCTCGTCCTGCATAGTACAGGGACCCCCACCTTTGAAAAGAGCCGCAGGAGCCAACTCTTTGACCCTCCGACTCCCCTCCTCTTCGACCATCACTTTGGCCGTTCCCTCTTTCGCCCTTTTCATGATGCTCCTGCTGTAATTCTCCGGTCTCGCACCTACTCACGGTGGATCCACCATAACCCCGCTTCCGTTCCACCGTTCGCTCTTCCTAACTCCAAATACCCTCTCCGACTCTTCTCTTCTCCCAACACTCCTTATAATCACCCTTTTGCTATTCTACCGCTGGTATCTTCTGCTCGCCACTTCTCTTGGGGTCCTTTCGCTTGCTTGTGGACCGATAAAATTAGCTTCAGCTTTCCTTCGTCTTACGGTACGAGGCGAAGATTTACCATTTTGTGAGATTTTTTGATACCCAAAAGCGATTATTTTATAACTGAAGCTAAAGCTATAACTAAAGCCAGCCAACCCCAACCGAGTCCCTACTGGCTTCAGACCTTTTCTACTCGTTCTTCGATAATGAATAGTTTTCTTTGTCTCTATGAATCTCGTTCTTCGATAATGAATTTCTTGAATAAATACAGGATGAGAGAGAATCAATTGAAGGTGAAATCTATTAAATTTTGTACCCCTTCTTTGGCCAACTCTCAGCGGTTTTCTCCTCGCTAGCCCGCTACGTGGGGGTTCGATTCTCCATGAGTGGTGGGAGGGGGAGTTGTTTCTTATTGCTGCCCCCCCCCCACTCTTCGTCCCCTCGTTGACTGCCCCCTTTCTCAAAACTCGTCTTATTCCTTTTGGTTTATTATTCTTAGAATAATACACCTATGTTTTCGCGACGGGGGTCGACGACTCCGATCGGCCTCAAAATTTGACATTATCCGTTTCAAGAGGTCTAGATTCAAAAACCGAAATGTCCGTCCGCCGTCCGCCGTCCAGGCCGTTTTGGGCAGTAGGCATTTTTTTTTAATCCGAAGTTTTGGCAAAATACCTGGTTTACCATCTAGTTGTGCCCGCAAGGTTTTCAGTCCGATCGCCCAAACCCGTGGGGCGCTATGGGGCTAAAATGGGGCTACAGGAGGGGTGTTTTGAAGTCTTTTAGCTATGGGATCGAGTTAGGTGTCGTTTTCGAAGTATTTTGGACGTAGAATCCATTTTTTGGGGTCCCGGAACGATCCGATTTCACTGTGGCGATCTATAGGGCTTTCATGGGGCTAAAAATGGGATTTTTGAAGGATCCCAGGAGGTTAAATATTTTTCGAGTAAGAAATAAAGAATTTTTGAAGAAAAAAAAAAAAAAAAAAAAAAAACGCTGCAAATTTTACGCAAGGGTTTATTATTCTTTGATATACGTTACTTGTCCAGAAATTTAATTCTGTTAATGAAAAAAATTTTTTTTAAAATTATTTTTTTTGTTGGATTTTTATCTAAAAAAAAAAATTTTTTTTTGATTTTTTTTTGTTCAAAAATGTTTTTTCAAAAATTCTGTATTTTTTACTCGAAAAATATTTAACATCCTGGGATCCTTCAAAAATCCCATTTTTAGCCCCACGAATGCCCTAAACATCGCCCCAGTGAAATCGGATCGTACCGCGACCCCAAAAAATGGATTCTACGTCCAAAAATACTTCGAAAACGACACCTAACTCGATCCCATAGCTAAAAGCCTTCAAAAACCCCTCCCGTAGCCCCATTATAGCCCCATAGCGCCCCACGGGTTTGGGCGATCGGACTGATAACCTTGCGGGCACAACTAGATGGTAAACCGTGTATTTTGTCGAAATTTCAGATTTTAAAAAAAATTCCTACTGCTCAAAACGGCGGACGGACATTTCGGTTTTGGAATCAAGACCTCTTGAAACGGATAATGTCAAATTTTGAGCCAGATCGGAGTCGTCGACCCCCGTCGTGAAAACATAGGTGTATTATTCCAAGAATAATAAACCAAAAAAGTTTGCGCCTTCAGATCTCCACCCTTCACATAACACAAAGTTAATAACAAATCTAGGGACAATTTCTCTCTTGGTTACGCAAAATTCACTCAAACCGACTTCTGCTTGCTATCTACACAACATTTGCGTCACGTGCGTGAAGTCCCAGATTTTTGGGGAAAAGGCAGATGATATTGGCGGTACGGTAAAGAGGGGTCTTTCTAGGGGTTGTTTACAGATGGTGTAGTGGAGATAATGGTTGGACATTTGCGGTGAAAGCCAAGCGGTGGGGGGAGGCTTTGCTGAGGGGGTTCCCGGAATGGAAGGAGGTTTTGCTGAAGGGATTCTTGGGGAGTTGGGGATGTGTGGGGAAGCTGGGAAGAGGGATGGAGAGGGGGTTAGTACGTGCAGCAGTTCTGATATTGGCCTCCACTGACGCACCACGGGTTTCCCTGCAGACCCAATATCCTCCTTCATTATTGCTCCTTATACCTCTTCCACACACTCCCGCACTCTCGCACTACCGTCCAAAAGAGATGGAGGGTCCTCTCTGGGTGACAAAGCCCCTCCTGTTGTGTGACTCGAGGGTTGAAGCGGTTGCTCGTGCCTGTAGTAGAGGCCTCTACGTTGGTGGAAGCGTGGCAGTTGGGAAAAAAAAAAGGGATGAGAGGTTGACCCAACGGCTACGGATGGAGAAGAGGAAGAGGGGAATCACCTACCATCACAAAATACTCGGTTATTAAACCCCGCCTCGCCCCACTTCAGCCGCCCAACACAACGACAAAGGAATTTCTACGGGCAATAAAACCCCTTTATGCTCCGCCTGACCCGGCGATAATTGAGAATTTCTCACTCGCGTTACAAGCTCGAGACCAACGTGGAACCGAAAACAGAAGGCAAGCATTTGCGCTAGACAGTAATGACGTTCGTCGTACAGTACCCTGCTCTGAAGAATTTTGGCTGTATATCAGGGTGGATCGATTTTTCGATCATTTAATGCCAAAAAATCTACTCTATGCCAGGAACCCTATTTGCATCGCAAAAATAGAAAACCCGATATTTTAGACATTTTTCGCCGTTTCGACGATTTCAAATATTTTCGATGGCATCATAATATGACGCCATCGAAAATATTTGAAATTGAGATACGAGACTATCTTATTATGATACCTAACCTCGTATTTCAATTGTTGGCCTTTTAAAAAAAAAATTTTTATTGCATTTTCTGAAAAATGGCCAAAAATTGAGATACGAGGTTATCATATTATGAAGAGCTCACTAATTATCGCTTTATCTGGACGGGCGTCTGCAAGTGATCCGCACTGGACTTCTGAGTACTTGCGTTGTGGCGTGAAAAGATAAACGTGGCCTTTTGGTGAAAAGCTTGTCATTTTATCGGACGGGACGAGCGTATATTTGTAATAATAACAATAATTATTATTGTGGACATTACCATTCGAGTTGAAGGTTGGCTTTGGGAATCGAAGGCAATGTGATTGTTTGTTTCAAGCTGCAATAATTACTCAAAACTAGTTTCATTATTACAACACACAACATAATTATTGTGACACTTTCGTAGGGAGTCAGAAATAGAGCTTGGCGGGGCATGACATTTTTATGCACTTGGGCCTTCAAGGTTTTAGCCGTGTTCTGTGTGACCTAACTGCCCAAAAAAATTAGTCGGGGATAGGGGTTCCGAAAGTTTTTCTGAATCCCGGGAATATGATAACCTCGTATCTCAATTTTGGCTTTTTTTTTTTTTTTTTTTTTTCATTGCATTTTCTGAATAGGGCCCAATAGGAAACGGCCAAAAATTGAGATACGAGGTTTAGTTATCATAATACTCGTCGAGCAATCGAGAAATTGCGATTCTGGAGAACTTTTTTCCAAGATTTTGGAGCCGTTCATTCCACACTAATAATTAATTGGAATGAATCCAAAATTATTTTGGATATATTCTGGTGTGTGGAAAGACGATTTCTCTTTCTCTATTCCAAAGATTGGGAGGTTTTTAGGCATTTAAAATTTATATAGGTTCCCCATCACGTGACCTGTTATTCAAATTGGAGAACGAAGCGAGCCGCCGCCCCCACACCCTGTCCGAGAAAATGATCGACCATCAGTTATCGGTTCAACGATCATTGTGGAACCTGAGGGAAGTTTTGTTGGTGCTATATTTTTGCATGCTGTTTTCCGAGGAGAAAAGGCAACAATATTTTACTATCGGGTCCCTGAAATGAGAGAAAAAATTGTTTCCACCAAAATCGATCCGCCCAACTATACATTTCGAGGAAAATGACGGTCGGATTGGAAAAACAACATGACATGTTGTTACGACAGTGCGGCATGACAGACTAGGAAAAACGCTGCAAATTTTACACAAGGGTTTATTATTCTTTGATATACCAA
The DNA here is from genome assembly GCA_955831195.1 of Pilophorus perplexus. NCBI lineage: Eukaryota > Metazoa > Arthropoda > Insecta > Hemiptera > Miridae > Pilophorus > Pilophorus perplexus. The sequence continues at coordinate 33,319,673 of OY037010.1, read as the reverse complement.
AGTTACTTGCGCGAAAATTAATTCTGTGTCAGTAAAAAAGTTTGAAAAAAAAAAAGTTTTCTTTTTTATTCGGAAAATATTTGACCTCCTGGGATTTTTTTTTTTTTTTTTTTTTTTTAAATACTGCAACATGTAAGGAACACACAGTAAAAACGCTGCAAATTTTACACAAGGGTTTATTATTCTTGGATATAGGTTAAGTACTTATGCAGAAATTTAATTCTGTCAATAAAAAAAATCAAAAAAAATTTTTTTTTGGATTTTTATAATTAAAAGAATTTTTTTTTGGATTTGTTTGTTTCAATTTTTTTTTTCTTCAAAAATTATTTATTTTTTACTTGAAAAATATTTGACCTCCTGGGATCCTTCAAAAATCCCATTTTTAGCCCCATGAAAGCCCTATAGATCGCCACAGTGAAATCGGATCGTTCCGGGACCCCCAAAAATGGATTCTACGTCCAAAAATACTTCGAAAACGACACCTAACTCGATCCCACAGCTAAAAGCCTTAAAAAAAACCCATCCCGTAGCCCCATTTTAGCCCGATAGCGCCCCACGGGTTTGAGCGATCGGACTGAAAACCTTGTGGGCACAACTAGATGGTAAACCAAGTATTTTGTCAAAATTTCAGATTTAAAAAAAAAAAAATTCCTACTGCCCAAAACGGCCCGGACGGCGGACGCACATTTCGGATTTTGAATGTAGACCTGTTGAAACGGATAATGTCAAATTTTGAGGCCGATCGGAGTCGTCGACCCCCGTCGCGAAAACGTAGGTGTATTATTCTAAGAATAATAAACCAAAAAACTTAAGCAATTGTATTATGTACTATTTCAGTAATGGTGATTTCAGCAAATTCTTGACGGGATAATCAGACGGATTTAGAGGGTAATAGACGTCAAAAAAGGGGCGACGGTAAAAGGTACAAAGAGGTTTGGAAAAGGTCGATCATCGATCAACTTATGAGAGGCGGCGTGTGGGGAGGGGGGGGGGGGTTAAGGGAGTGAATGATGACGATAGTGAGGCCGGTGTGCGGCTTCGGCTGGAAGGTCGTAGGTGACGGAAAGGGTTGAAATGTGAGGGGGTGAGTGGGATCTTCTTTAGGCTTTTCCACCCCCTGAAATCATGATTGGTGGTCAAGGTGGGAAATACGCTGTACGGAGGGATTTATGAATGGGGATTTAGGGGGCGGTGTTGGAGATGAGGGTCTACGACTTGGCGGGCAATAAGCACCGAATAAATGCTGCTCAGTTAATCCGTCTCCGAAATTCGCAACTGTCGTACGTATTTAACTCCGAATGAAACTCGATCTAAAAATAGACAACCCAATAAAAATACTGGTAGAAAATAATGCATAATATATTATATTATAAAGTTAATAATTATCGATAATTATTATCGATCACATGAATAATCAACGGAAACAAATAACGCCCCTTTATGGATCAAGATTGAGTCCAAGACAATATACATTGTGCAGGTTCCCATGGAATGGCTGGTCAGGAGATTGGACGGCGTTGGTCAAAGATGTTCCTCGAGGATTTTCTTTGAGCCCCCAACCTTAAGACGCTAAATGTAAAATTTAATCGATCTGATAGATTAAATTTGAATATCATTCAAGGCAGTTGATATCACAATATAAGATCCCTTGCATCTCAACGCTCAGTAATCTGCAAATGGACTATGTTGTAGGAAGAACGACAAAATTTGTGGTCTGTTCGAAAGAATAAGGTCTTGAAGGGTTAGCTGAGAAAGGGCGATAAAAGGATAATTTCAGTGCCGTCAGCGAGTTCCATTCAGCAGCAGCATTTTTGTTTTATTATTCTTGGAATGGATCGGCCTCAAAATTTGTCATTAAACGTTTCAAGATGTGTAGATTTTAGAAAATTTCTAAATTAATAAATATTTCCCGAAACTTAATGTTCGCCCGCCGTCCAGGTTATTACAAAGGGTAGTAGGATATATTTTTTTTTTTTTTAAATCTGAGTTTTTTTTAGTTTAAGAGTTAGGTGTCAGTTTCGAAGTATTTTTGGACGTAGAATCCATTTTTGGGGGTCCCGGAACGATCCGATTTCACTGTGGCGATCTATAGGGCTTTCATGGGGCTACAAATGGGATTTTTGAACGTTCCCAGGAGGTCAAATATTTTCCGAGTAAAAAGAAATTTGAAGAAAAAAAAATGTGTTTCCAAACTTTCTTTCATAGACACAGAATTAATTTTCGCACAAGTGAGTCGTCTAGAATCAAAGCGCATCCAATCCGTTTTGGCTAACTTTTCAGGAAACGAAAAAAAATATTTGAAGAATTTTTTCAGTTTTTACACCCACAGTGTTTACGTCTTACACTGGTAGATTACTAGCATCTATTGGAGTCCTATGGAGGCGCCTGAGGTGAAAAACAATAATTCTGACGTTCATATCTTCAAAATCGTTGCTGTTACACTTATAGTTGCGATTACAAACGTTGTGGATAGGATGCACTTTGATGAACATTGTTATTGCGGGTTAGGTAGTGTGCCTAATAAATCTGAACTCAGGACAAACCTGGAAATTTCCACTCAAGATATACTTATGTACCTTAGCGATTTCCGTGCAAATATACTATGAAATGGTTAACAAAAAATTCACTCTGGGACATTTTATCTCACATAATATTTCATGTGAAATCTCTCCTCAAATTTTATCTCACCTCGTGACGTTTTCGATGTTCCTCTTCATTGTTTCCGGCTTTCGAACTTTATTTTTCTTATTTCCTCGGCTGTTAGTAGAGTCCATGTTTGGCTTTTAATTACCTTGCGATTTGTTTGACACTCGAAAAATCACGAAAAAATCCCATCAACCCGCCCCACAACATTCTGCGGATTCGGGGGCCTTGTGCCAATCAGAACCAACCATGAGCACCTAAATTGTCTTTTTCCAATGTTGAAGAAACATTATTCGGAGATTATTAAAAGACTAAAAATTAACTAAAAATGGGAACAAACATGTTTTTTACTGGCTGCCATGATTCTAACCTCAACCCTGCAATCTGATTGGTTGACTCGCTGCTTGGGATCAAAGTGAATCCCATCAAGTAAAGCTCACCGTATACGATACACTTTGGTTCCAACTCTCAACTGCAGTTTGACTCCAAACGAATTCACCAATGACTTCAGCGTGAAAAATACTGTCAAAAACCGCCATAACCTCATTTTTCAAAAAAATTTGATAGAATGCATTTTGATTCTAGACGACTCAAGTATCCTATATCAAAGAATAATAAACCCTTGTGTAAAATTTGCAGCGATTTTTTTTTCTTCTTGTGAATTTTCACTGAAGGCCATTGTTTCCAATAAATGGAAATTTAATGGAATGGATTCGGGATCTTATGATATCACCCGCCTTGAATGATATTCAAATTCAATCTATCAGATCGATTAAATTTTGCATTTAGCGTCTTAAGGTTGGGAGGCTCAAAGAAAATCCTCGAGGAACGTCTTTGACCAACGCCGTCCAATCTCCTGACCAGCCATTCCACGGGAAACTGCACAATGTATATTGTCTTGGACTCAATCTTGATCCATAAAGGGGCGTTATTTGTTTCCGTTGATTATTCATGTGATCGATAATTAACTTTGTTTGCGAGCCTTAAGAAGTTGGTTATTGACTTCCGACCCACCTTGCCATATAATAATGTTATTTTAGGGTATATGCGAATGGTTCCAAATATCGCCTCGCGTGATATCTCGTCTCTGGCCCAGGGAGCCTACTTCTCCTTGTGTGTTATCTCGTCTATGCCAGGGACGCTACTTCTCCTCATGCGGTATCTTATCTCTGGCCCAGGCTGGCAGCTTCTTTTTTCACGATATCTCGTCTAAGGCCCACGCTGGCCACTTCTTCTTGCTTGATATCTCGTCTATGCCAGGAACGCTACTTCTCCTCATGCGGTATCTTGTCTCTGGACCAGGCAGGCTGCTTCTTTTTGCTTGTTATCGTCTAAGGCCCACGTTGGCCACTTCTTCTTGCTTGATATCTCGTCTCTAGTCCAGGCAGGCCACTTCTTCTTGCTTGATATCTCGTCTAAGGCCCACGCTGGCCACTTCTTCTTGCTTGATATCTCGTCTATGCCAGGGACGCTACTTCTCCTCATGCGGCATCTCGTCTCGGGCCCAGGCAGGCATTCTCGTCTAAGGCCCAAGTAGGCCACTTCTTGCGATATATCTCGTCGCTGGTCGTGAAATGGTTACAAGAACCTGCGGTGAAGTGAAGTGACTTCAAGTGAATTTTCTCAGAAACGAGTTGAATTGAATCTCATTTCTCGTATTATCCCTGGATTACCATCAGCAATAGGTTTAGGCGTGAGGAGAGCGCGTTTACGCGATTGTTTACTGCCGGAAGAAACGCGTAGGGAGGTGGCGAATTCACGAGCTCGTCACACGATATAGCCGTTTCGTTTTAACTGCCCGTTTTAACGACGAGACGGAAAGGCCGCGTGCGTTGCGTTCCTCTGATCAATTTTATCCGAGTTGGGTGGCTGGAATGCAACCGATTGCGCGTATTTTCTTTCCGGTTGGTACACGATGGTAAATGTGGAAAGCAAGGAAGTATGGGAACGGGATCCAAGATGCGGAAGCTTTATGAAAATCTAGGTTCTTAACAAGGCGCATGCTCCATGTTCTTGGTGGAAGTGCCTGATTGTTCCAGGAACCACAATAAACACTCATGAGAGCTGATCAGTTTCACTGAAGGCGTCCACATAATATACTTCTTAAAATCATCGTCAGGGATGTTGCTGATTCCATTGGTTTGGCCCGCAGTTATGAGAGCTCCAAGGTCCTGCCAACCGCACTGTTTTGAAAAAGAATGAATTCCCCAAGTCGGCCACTCGCTCATCACTTTCAAACAAGGACTTAGCGCATTTAATAAGTACATAAAATTAATAAAAATAATATTTTCCAGTAGAATATCAGTTGATGCAAACTGGGGCAATGGCGACGGCAACTTCCTGTTCTTCGTCTTTTCGGCATAACTTATTATGGGATCCACGTGCAAGCCTAATGTCGAATTTTTTTTGTCAAAAAAATATTTGACCTCCTGGGATCCTTCAAAAATCCCATTTGAAGCCCCATGAAAGCCCTATAGATCCCCACAGTGAAATCGATCGTTCCGCGACCCCCAAAAATGTATTCTACGTCGAAAAATACTTCGAAAACGACACCTAACTCGATCCTATAGCTAAAAGCCTTCAAAAACCCCTCCCGTAGCCCCATTTTAGCCCCATAGCGCCCCACGGGTTTGGGCGATCGGGCTGAAAACCTTGCGGGCACAACTAGATGGTAAACCGTGTATTTTGTCAAAATTTCAGGTTTAAAAAAAAATTCCTACTGCCCAAAACGGCCCGGACGGCGGACGGGCATTTTGGTTTTGGAATATAGACCTCTTGAAACAGATTACGCAGATTAACATAAAATGTTTTAACCACTGCTTCTGATACCGATTGCAAGGATAGAATGCCATTGAAATTTTCAAGCTCCGCAAAGTACAAACTGCACTCAAGTGATGATCCGCCGGAAAACTTTCCTAGATCCAGGACACATCTATATTTCTCTAGAAACGGGTCCTGGTTTTCCTGGAAGAGCTTCGCCGTTACCCAGTTTCCAAGAAAGATAAGCGCAACCCGAGCAACTCCCACGCCGAGCTCTTCTGACAGACGCTCACCGCCCATTATTCCCACTTAACCCCTTTATCGAAACGACGGACTTCGGCGTCACTCCTCCTCGGAATAGCAAGTTTTGCGAATAATCCGGAGAAGGATTTTGTGGAACCAAGAACGAAGGAACACTCCGATATGAACGAAAGTGCTTGCGAAGGATTTATTGTAAACTGTAACTACGGGATCTGAAGGAAAATGTACTTCCGAGCAGGCCCGGATTAACGGGGGGGCTAAGGGGGCTATAGCCCCGGGGCGCACACACCAAGGGGGCCACTTCGCCACCGTTGATTTTTTTGGTTGAAAATTAACAAACCGCTTTCCTTATTCCTATGCTGATCTCCAAAAAATTGTTTTCCCGAAAAAGAGATAGGTTCTTTCTTCTACCTTGTTCTTCAGATCTTCCCTATGGGGAGTGAACAGCGGGCCCTCCTGTCCCCTCCAGCGTTAGCTGCACCATTCTGGTGTGACTGGGTTGAACCAATGTGGAGGCGCCGGGTTTTAAAGGAGGTCTTATCATGGTGAATTGGCTCGAAATTCTTTGGGACAGGAGTCATCGCAGCGGACCTACCTACTATTCCACCTCTTCTTGTAACTTGTGGTGTTCGGGTCGTTGGTGGCTGCGGAATGCAGCAGACCGTACCTACCTACTATTCTACCTCTTCTCGTAACTTGCAGTTTTCGGATCATGGGTGGTTGCTCTCTCTACGTTTACTTGTCTGGTGGAGGGTGAGTACTTCTTCAAAATTTGCTCCCCTCCCTAAAACTAACACGACCAGCCTAGGCAAAAATACAATCTGAACACACATACGATGACACACACTGAAATTGAACACGCATACAATGACGTCCGCCATCTGCCGTCTGGGCCGTTTTGGGCAGAAGGAATTTTTTTTAATCTGAAATTTTGACAAAATACTCGGTTTACTATCTAGTTGTGCCCGCAAGGTTTTCAGCCCGATCGCCCAAACCCGTGGGGCACTATGGGGCTAAATTGGGCTACCGGAGGTTTTTTTTTTTAAGGCTTTAGGCTAAGAGGTCGAGTTAGGTGTCGTTATTGAAGTATTATTGAACGTTCAATCCATTTTTGGGGGTCCCAGAACGATCCAATTTCACTGTTGCGATCTCTAGGGCTTTCATGGGGCTACAAACGGGATTCTTGAAGGTTCCCAGGAGTTCAAATATTTTTCAAGTAAAACAAAATATTTTCGAAAAAAGGTTGTTACAAAAAAAAATCCCCCAAAAAATTTTTTTCTCATTGACACAGAAATAAATTTCTGCACAAGTAACCTATATCAATGAATAACAACCCCTAGTGTTAAATTTGCAGCATTTTTATTTATCGTAAAAAGAACTTTTTTCTTAATTGTAAAAATAGATTGCCCTGCATTCGGAGCGTTTTTTGACTGTTTTGACCCAGTTTTTGGTTGTGAAGCGACAGACGCGATTTTCTAGTGGTTTTTACGTGATACTCCTGGCCAGAGGATCCACTTTCGTACATAATATATATATATATGTACATATATAAAGGGGGCCCCTTTTAAGTCCCAGCCCCGGGGCCCACGAGAGGTTAATCCGGCGCTGCTTCCGAGAAGCAAGTTACTAATGAAAAGGCCATTTCGGGTGAGCTTGAGGAGAGTTGCTCATATTGTTAGTATGGTACGTTTTCTAACATAGATATGTCGCCGTCCAGTCTGTAGTTTAGCAGTCGTGTTTAGTACTTTGATGGGTGACTGCGTGGAAAGCGTGGTTGCCGATACAATTCGCTATTTTCTGCGTTCAATCGGACGGCGAACTTCTCCCAACCCAGGGGTGACGAGGCAATGGGGAGCCATGAACGCAATCGTCAGAAAGAGTTCCTCCTGAAGAGGACGGCACATGAAAAGGAGAGGACGAAAAGTCAAGGGTGAATATCTGAATTTTCATTTCATGGATAGGGCATGAGGTCAGGGAAAAACAAAAGAAGCAAACTACGCCAGCACCTGAGTTGAAAGCTGCAGCACTGGAGACCACCCGCATTTCAGAAGAGCAATGGCTGCGGGTTTATACCGATATGTCAGCCGTAGGAGCGCGAAGAAACGGGGGTGCCGGTTTGTTTTCGGCCGTTAGATCTGTTGGTGCCTTGAAGTAACTTCGATGGGGAAGTTCGAGCGGTCGTGCTGGCACTAGAGATGCTCCAATCTGTGGACTTCTCACGGGCCTTCATCTTGTGCGACTCCCAGGCTGCAATCGTCACACTATGCACCAGCAGCGAAACGATTACCTAAACGCCCACCTCCACCGTATTCGACACGAGGACATCAGGAATTACTTTGCTACTGACGAGACCAAATGGTGGAAGTTAGCAAAATTATATTGGTCTGCCAAATGTTTAATGGCTGAACAGCTTCCACACTCGGCGTCATGGGCGGGAAAAAAATCCTGGAAACGTAGACTTAGCCCATCCCGTGGCATGCTTATAAGATAAATCTCACTTTTTTGGGTTGGTTCCTTTTCTGTTTAATGCCGTCCAAACATCGTTCGTTGCTAGCTGTCGTTGGTATTGTGATAGGAAAATCAATAACCACTTTTGGTTTATTATTCTTGGAATAATACACCTATGTTTTCGCGACAGGGGTCGACGACTCCGATCGGCCTCAAAATTTGACATTATCCGTTTCAAGAGGTCTACATTCAAAATCCGAAATGTCCGTCCGCCGTCCGCCGTCCGCCGTCCGCCGTACGCCGTACGCCGTACGCCGTCCGCCGTCCGGGCCGTTTTGGGCAGTAGGAATTTTTTTAAAAATCTGAAATTTTGACAAAATACTCGGTTTACCATCTAGTTGTGCCCGCAAGGTTTTCAGCCCGATCGCCCAAACCCGTGGGGCGCTATGGGGCTAAAATGGGGCTACAGGAGGGGTGTTTTGAAGGCTTTTAGCTATGGGATCGAGTTAGGTGTCGTTTTCGAAGTATTTTTGGACGTAGAATCCATTTTTGGGGGTCCCGGAACGATCCGATTTCACTGGGGCGATCTTTAGGGCATTCGTGGAGCTAAAAATGGGATTTTTGAAGGATCCCAGGATGTTAAATATTGTTCGAGTAAAAAATACAGAATTTTTGAAAAAACAATTTTTTTTGAAGAAAAAAAAATCCAAAAATTTTTTTTCCAACATTTCTAGCGCAACCTTTTTCCAAAAAACGCTGCAAATTTTACACAAGGGTTTATTATTCTTTGAGATAGGTTACTTGTGCAAAAATTATTTGTTGATGGAGAAAATTTTGGGGGAAAAAAAAATTTATTTTTTTGGATTTTTTTTTTTAGAATTTTGTTTTCAACAAATTTTTTTTTTTTTTTTTTTTCAAAAGTTCTTTATTTTTTCTCGAAAAATATTTAACCTCTTGGGATCCTTCAAAAATCCCATTTTCAGCCCCATGAAAGCCCTATAGATCGCAACAGTGAAATCGGATCGTTCCAGGACCCCCGAAAATGGATTCTACGTCCAAAAATACTTCGAAAATTTCGAAATATGTAACTAACCATGTAAAAATGAATGAAATATTTATCAATATGTAATTTAGATCAAATATGTGAAAATATGTAACAACAAGTATGGCTCAAACAACTCAGTAAGTCCTGAAACGCATTTGTGTACTTGAATCATTCAATTATCTTCAACCCTGACAAATATGTAAACACATACAAATCCTAGCCCTACCCATAATAGATAATGAGTCATTTTCTACTAACATAATGAGGGTAGGGCTTTTGTTTGCTTGTTACTAAAAATCTAAAAGGCTAACATCAGCATGATATCATACGTATATAAACTCGTTACTAAAAGCATTACTCCTGTAAATATTGACATAGTTATTCCTTGCACATAACTACCACTTATCGTTAGATTGTCAGAACTCTACTCGATGACAAATTTGCGGTTTGTTTCAACAACAATAATTTTTGTGATGTTGTTGCTTCAAGTTGCTTCTGAAGCTTGAAACAGGTGAACGGTCAAGAGCCTTTGTTTCAACGAAACTGAAATTTCGTTTCCCTCGATTCGAATACATTTAGGACCTATACAAAAGAGTTCTCAGAAATGTTTAATAATGAGTCTTGCGGGCTTTCGAATATTCTATGCTGAAAGAGATAGTTACTGTTTGTTTTCTCTAACAACTTGGGAAATACGAATTTATACTTTCGCTGTTCTCGTTTCAAAAAAGGTATGTTTCGTTGCAGCGAGCACCTTGTGCATTTTATTGCTTATTGCTGTGGAGAAAGTTGGCGCCCCAGCTTTCTACTTATCTGCGATTATTGAAGCATCAGTTATTACGAAGACACACTATAAACTCGAAACTTAATTTACTATGATTTCATCACCCAATTAGTTTTCTTGGTTTTGAATCCAGGACTCCCAAGAAATTCTATTCCAATTTCTCGAGAATTACGTCGGTACAAACCAACTACAACCGTTCTGTATCAATTAATTTTTATTGAAAATCGTTTAAAAGAATGAGTTCACTGATGGAGTCGTGGTTTCAGATCAACATGAGATGTTCTCAGCCCATTCGAGTCCCCTCTTGATCACCTTAATTTTGCTTTGCATACCAGCGATTCTTGCCTCCAAGGCGTCTTTTGCATCTCCAGTCAACGTTTCAACTTTTTCCTGTGCCTCTTCTGCAAAATAGAAGGATTTCTTCTCAAAATCATGGATTTTCAGGCTAGACGGGGTAATGTTGAAAGTTCTTTAGATATTTGACGTAGGGACTCTGTATTGAATAAAGCTTGATGTGAGAATAATGTGATCTCATAGTTTCTTTTGCTACCCATTTGAAAACTTGGACATTTTGAAACCTGAAGGGTTAAATTCACAACTTGAAACACGATTTTAGAGAATAAAAATGATTAGGTTAGAGAATAAAAATTCTACTCACCGAGTTCCCTTTCAGCATTTTGGTAGGACTGCTCTATGCGGTCCAAAATAGTTTTCTTGCGTTCCTCGCATTCTTCCTTCCCGTCGCCCTCGCTTGAACAGCACACGCTGGCGATGCAGACTCCTAAAATGAGAAGAGCTGTGAAATATTTCATGTTGACTTCGGCAATATGACCGATTCATCAACTCGTGAGTTTTATAGGCAGCCTCCCCCCCCCCTCCCTTCTTAGTTCATATTTATTAGATTCAACGCTAATTCCTTCCTGAGAAATTTTTATTTGCCAGTACAGGGACTGTTGACTGTTGGCTTCATCGATTATTGGTTCAGGTGCAGGAATTAAATTACGAGTAAGGTCGTGGGTTTCACATAATATTTGGTTAACCAAAGCGTAAAATCAAACAAGCCATCAATTGAATCGCGAAAACGAAACATTTATTTAAACGAGTAACAAGTAAAATCAAAAACAAACATAAACGAGGAACAAGGCCGCCCGCATTCGTTCGCCCTTCAGCCCGGCGTCTTATGCCCTTCTGGGCGCCGTCGTGCTCTGGTGACTCTGCGCGTTCTCAGCAGTCACTGGTCGTCAATGGTCGTCGTTTCCCCAGTGTTCCTCTACAACACCGGCCCCATCTTCTGTGCCAAGTGACCGTAGCCGCCGACGCGTATTCCGGAGTCGGAGGTTCACTGCCCGGATGAGAGCAATCTGGGTCTTTACTTTCACCCAACCCGACATTACGGAATATGGTCGGTCCCATTTCTCTGCCAGGGCGTGGGCCATCAATTGAATTGAATAGATGAGCGCAACCTTTCTGTTACTACGAAACCAAAACCGTAACTAAGAACTCGTAACTTGCCACACGAATCTAACGAACTATGTCGTCGGGATCGGACGAATCGTCGACGACGGAGGTGATTTTGATAGCCTATAACCACCCCCAGAACTCGCTGATCACAATGAGACCACCCTCATGAAAATCTGTTCAGCCGTTCGGGCGTGAAGCTGATACAACAAAAAAAAACGCTGCAAATTTTACACAAGGGTTTATTATTCTTTGATATAGGTTACTTGTGCAGAAATTTAATTCTGTCAATGAAAAAATTTTAAAAAAAATTTATTTTTTGGATTTTTATTTCAAAAAAAATTTTTTTTTTGATTTTTTTGTTCAAAAATGTGTTTTTTCAAAATTCTTTATTTTTAACTCAAAAAATATTTAACATCCTGGGATCCTTCAAAAATCCCATTTTTAGCCCCATGAAAGCCCTAAAGATCGCCCCAGTGAAATCGGATCGTTCCGGGACCCCAAAAAATGGATTCTACGTCCAAAAATACTTCGAAAACGACACCTAACTCGATCCCACAGCTAAAAGCCTTCAAAAAACCCCTCCCGTAGCCCCATTATAGCCCCATAGCGCCCCACGGGTTTGGGCGATCGGACTGAAAACCTTGCGGGCACAACTAGATGGTAAACCAAGACTTAGTATTTTGTCGAAATTTCAGATTTTAAAAAAAATTCCTACTGCCCAAAACGGCCTGGACGGCGGACGGACATTTCGGATTTAGAATCTAGACCTCTTGAAACGGATAATGTCAAATTTTGAGGCCGATCGGAGTCGTCGACCCGCGTCGCGAAAACATAGGTGTATTATTCCAAAAATAATAAACCATAAACACACAAAAAAAAAACGCTGCAAATTTTACACAAGGGTTTATTATTCTTTGATATAGGTTACTTGTGCAGAAATTTAATTCTGTCAATGAAAAAATTTTTTTTTTGGATTTTTTTGTTCAAAAATGTGTTTTTTCAAAAACTGTATTTTTTACTCGAAAAATATTTAACATCCTGGGATCCTTCAAAAATCCCATTTTTAGCCCCACGAATGCCCTAAACATCGCCCCAGTGAAATCGGATCGTTCCGGGACCCCAAAAAATGGATTCTACGTCCAAAAATACTTCGAAAACGACACCTAACTCGATCCAATAGCTAAAAGCCTTCAAAAAACCCCACCCGTAGCCCCATTATAGCCCCATAGCGCCCCACGGGTTTGGGCGATCGGACTGAAAACCTTGCGGGCACAACTAGATGGTAAACCAAGACTTAGTATTTTGTCGAAATTTCAGATTTAAAAAAAAATTCCTACTGCCCAAAATGGCCTGGACGGCGGACGGCGGACGGCGTACGGCGGACGGACATTTCGGATTTTGAATGTAGACATTCATGTAGACCCTCAAGTATGGACTCCTGGACATCGAGCCCTTGTGTTGTTTGCTGTTTCCTCCTCGGAAATACCGCCCGAGAGGTCGCGACCGGTCGGGGGAGATTTCCAGATCGTTGGACACCGACGGAGGTGACACCGGCAAAAGCACACGAGAGTATACTATGAGAGGGTCTTATTGAAAGTGGGCGGCAGAGACCCGATGAAGGAGCCCCAAACGCTCCGGGAGGCCGAGACTCAGACGAGAAGACAAGAAGTCTCCGTTGAAGATCTGTCCAAGTTGGATTTGCCGTGTCGTTGTTGGGGCAAGTAGATTGTTTTCTGGAGAGGGGCGAGCAGATATGGGGTGCAAGTTGACGACCACTCCGGCGCAGCGTCTGTGGTTATGCCGCCAGTGTTTTTGGCGGATGCAAGAGGGAGTACAGGTGGAGATTCGTCAGAGGCAAACTGTTGTGATCTGGAGGCAGTGAGATTGCTCCAGCTTTAGAAATGGAGGATCTGGGTGTCGTAATATCGGTGCATTCTAATTTCGGCACATCCTCCGAATGAACGGGAGAAAACTGACAACCTGCACGAAGGGTAGTGCCGCTTTTCCGGCTTCCAATCTCGAATTGTCGAGTACGGACTCCATGGCAACGGATTCTTGTGTGTTGGCTATTTATAAATAGTGTGAATTGTGATCGAACATGTCGTCCGATTCACGAAATAGAACGGCCTACGACATCTAAACTGCCGGCGGATGATGTGAGTGGCCTCCCGAGTCGTCTGGCGATGAGCCGATCTTGGGATAAGTAGACGAGCGTCAGCGCGCTTGAGCTCAGTAAGGATTTTCCAACCACCCTACTCCGAGTTAGTCCTGAGCAAGGCAGAGTGAGGGTAGAGTACTTCGGAACGAGTTCCGTGCACACTGACTCTTGTTTGGTTGGAATGGAAAATGAGACCTCAGTGTTGGTTGCAAGTACAAGTAGGTACAAGTACAACCGAGTTGGTTTCTTGTTACGGGCACCTTACTCCAGCCTCGAGCCAGATTAGATTTGTGGGGAACGGCTACCAACCAGAGGAGAGACTACGATGTTTACCTATCAGGTAATCATCGGAGTCTCACCTTGAACTTACGCCCGGACGGCACATTGTTCACTGATATGGTGCCGATGACTCTATTTGCCTTCTGGTGGTCGAGGTCCAATCCCGAATACAAGACTTATCACTACGACTGTAGGTCCATCAACAAGCCGGGTCGGCGGCCCCCAGCTCTCCCCCCTCAGTCGTAGAAGGCTGTGGCTAGTTTAACGTTCTCAGCAAACGAAGACAATGTTTTTTACCGGTCCACCAGATTTTGATCCCAGTTCGAGGTCCCAAGAGAGGTTCGTTCATGCGATCCCTCGATCTTGTGTGTTGAAGACGGATGTCTCGGCCACCTTCGTCACGGGATCCTCTGCTAGGATTCACATAAACGTTCCAACGTTCAGAGGTGAATTGTCAACCGACAAGACAGGTATTCGCGATTTACATTAACACTGGAGCGCTGAAGTCGTTTCCAAAATGGCCGTTCATTCCCGGCAAGCTGCCTCAATCTCAAGAGACGATATGGAGGATTTCTTCACAAAATCGCTCATAATTATTTTTTGGTATACCTAAACTCGATGTTGGCATGAAAAATCGATTACTAGATAATCGGACAAGAAGAAGAAGAATAAGGAATCTCTTATCACTCTTATCTCAGCTCTGACAAAATAATAATAATCCGTCCTTTCCATATTTCCTTTCGGTTCCCTGATTCCCGTTCCTATTTACCTAACGTTATGCTCAGACTTAGTTATATATTCAAATACGCCAATTTTAATGTCAAGTCACGGAATTTTTGCGAGGTGGGGGGCTGTGATCAATGCTGGCGACATAATTGTGTGTGGTGTTCGACTGCCAGAGGATGTCTGCACCAATAATTATGCATTGGTTCGCACGTCGTGGAAGGAAGAATCAGCAAAAAAGGAGAGGGAATTTTATCATTCCACTGTACATGTAAGGCCGGAGCGTCAGCGGAATGTAAGTACGTCGTCGCCGTCTTACGTTATTGCAACAGGTGAGGTCCTACCAGCCTAATAATCAATTCCAATTTCAATCGTTTTCCCCCAAGATCCAATGTTGTTGTGATTTTACAGTCCAAGAGCTTGTTTGGTTTATAGTTATGTTAAAAAGAGGCTTCCCTGTCCAGCTGGCCTTTCTGACCTCTGACTTTGTTCTCATTTTGACGAGGCACATTGTAAAACCTACTTCCTTCGATCCTGACTTAATTATATGTATTGTTCTCAAGACTGCAAAATCAAGAGGTCTCTGAGTTACTTTCCCGTTATCCCCCCCCCCCCCCCCCCAACTCGATTTTGGTTGCGTTTCGGCCGCTAATGGTTTTTAATCATCACGAAACTATTCTCAACTCTCGGATAACAGGTTTATATGGCAATTACGAAAAACAAATACTCCGTACTGTACACCCTGGGATACTTAAAAAATCCCGTTTGTAGCCCCATAGATTCCCACGGTGAAATCAGATCGTTCCGGGAACCCCAAAAATGGATTCTACGTCCAAAAATACTTCGAAAACGACAGCTAAATCGATCCCATAGCCAAAACCCTTTAAAAAACCCTCCCGTAGCCCCATAGCGTCCCACGGGTTTGGGCGATCGGGCTGAAATCCTTGCGGGCACAACTAGATGGTAAACCGAGTATTTTGTCAAAATTTCAGATTTAAAAAAAAAATTCCTACTGCTAAAAACGGCTCAGACGGCGTACGGTAGGACATTTCGGTTTTGGAATCTAGACTGACCAACTGGCCACCCAGATTATAATTTCCAGCCCGTGAGGGCTTTTCAAAGAAAATTCGCTGGTTGGGTTAACTTTGCCTGACTAGGTTTATTTTAAGGGGATATGGTAGTCGAAAATGACCACTTTTTCGAAAAAAATTTTATGACGATTTTTAATAGTTTGAAATGTGAGGAACACGATGGTAAGTCCAAAAATCACCTCCGACCATTGGAAATCAGCGTAAATCCAATTTTACGGAATGTTGCCAGTAGAGTGGAGAGCGATCTCCCGCTCGCGGACGCGCCCAGGCTGGCATCAAAAAGCATCAACACTTTTTTTATAGAAAATATAGTACCTACCTAACATATATTTATGGTATGACTATGTACCCTAGTCCATACATAATATACCTATATATATAATATTCTTTCCGTTTTATACTCATGTGTGTTTTATCTAAGTACATACCTACTTACTTTTATCTTAGGTAGGGCAGTATATAGTGTCCGTGTACATTTTCCTAAGAAACCACTTTTGCCCTGATGATGGCATATTTTATGTCGAAAGCTCGACGGTAAGGTGAGGGATATTCCGTTCTAACGCCGGTCCTAATATGTGACGTCAAACCACGAATTAGTCGCTCATCTTTATTCGAAGTAGCAACTGGGCAGGAAGTGGCGGTGTTGGGGGGGGGGGGGGGGGGGGGTTGGATACACTAATAAGGAATTAATTCCTTCCAAGACTGCAAGGTAGCGCGGAAGCATCGTTTTTTTAGATTAGATTCATTGCAACCAAAGCGGAAGCGTTCAGACATCGTCTAAACCCGAAGGAAAACTTTGACAGCTGATTTCTCGGACATCTGATTTTTCACATATTTTTACATGAATGTCGAAATAACTCCGGCCCTATTTGAGCTACAGAGTTCAAATTTTTACCACGTGTTCTAGGGTACTAGATGGAAATATTTAGGGAACAGTTTTCCTGTAGAGCCCATAGAAGGGAGTGGGGGGACATTTAAAAAAAAATTTTATTTACGATTCCGGAGACAAGTCATATAAATTACAATTCTTGATGTAAAAAAATTCTGTTCCCTAAATATTTCCGTCTAGTACCATAGAACATGTGGTCAAAATTTGAACTCTGTAGCTCAATTAGGGCCGAAGTTATTTCGACTTTTATTATGGTATATATTATATATTTTTCATTTATA
Organism: Pilophorus perplexus; assembly: GCA_955831195.1. Taxonomy (NCBI): domain Eukaryota; kingdom Metazoa; phylum Arthropoda; class Insecta; order Hemiptera; family Miridae; genus Pilophorus; species Pilophorus perplexus. The sequence goes on along the minus strand of OY037010.1, from coordinate 33,302,853 downwards.
AGTATATCTATTTACATGTATATGGAGATCCTGGTATATTTTTCCATGTTTTTGGGGGCGAGGAATCCGAAAAAAATGGTTTCGAAAGTCAAAAGTGAATATTAACAATTTTGGTTTCTCGACTACCATATCCCCTTAAACTGGAAGAAAACTGAATAAGAAAAATCCTTGTTTTGCCCTTGTTTTGCACCCATACACACAGCAAAATGCCCCCCTGCATATTCGTCGTCAAGGTCCACACAAACGATTATTTTTCTTTTAGCGAAATTGCGAAATCAACCTCGAACTGCGTCTTTATTTCTTAAAAAACTAATAATTAGTGAATTATTCTTCTTCAATTTCCAATTTTCGTACCCCGACATGGCTATAATTGGAAGAAAACTGAATAATTAGGTGCTGGGCGCTTCAAATTACATAGGGCAGGCGGGTGACTTGCCGTTTTTGAGTGAGTCTTCCGAGCGCCACCAGAGTTCGCATGCTTAATGTAAATCGCGAATTACAACACATAATTGACTTTTGGTCAAACATTGGTGTTCTTCCCCGGATTCGAACCAGGCTGATCAGCGCTCCGACTGATTGTAAACAGGCGTCTCGCTGACGCCTTAGTCCACGGGGCTACCCTGTCCCCGAGCCGGAGTAGCTCTGAGTAAACCCGAGGGACGCTTGGCGTGCAAGTTGCTCTGAACTGACACCTGAACTGAACCCCGGTTGGAATGCACCCCCATCAACTTTCTCTCCACTCCACTGCTCGGAGCAGCTCGTAGCTGGGCGGTTGGAAAATCCCTTATAGAGCCTTGACTGCGTTGGGTTTTCCTTACACCAGCTTAAATCGAACCCCAACCAAGAGCAGAACAATCGCTGAAAGAAAGAACTGGCGCTTATACAATGTCGCGAGTCGCATGTGAGAGTAGCTAGCGAGAAGCCGCTTCAGCAGAGCAGCAAATGAGGAGCTGAATCAGCAGAGTGGTGGCGGAGGGAAGAGCCAATTTAGCAGAGTCCTCGTTGGTAGAAGTTCTCAAAGTTCGTATCAAACGTATACATGTTTTTGCATGAATGTTGGACACTGATTCCTTAATTTTTTCCTAAGCAAACTAAGCGTGTTACAAGGCCTTGGTATTTTTTGTTTGTTTAACCTTTAAAAGGAAAATAATTACGCTAGTCAAAGAGAGCGGATACGATGAGGCGGAGGAACAAGCTTTTACCAGAAAATAAACACTGGGCCAGGACTGTAATATTGCTGATATTTATGAGGGCTGAACGATGGGAGGGGGTTGCAAGGTAAAGATAAGAAATGAGTCAGACCACTTTCCCGAGTCCGGGGAAACTCGGTGAGTCAAATTGTTGGTCGGGCGGCGAGGAGGAAAGGAAGATCGTCTTGGAATCCCTCGAGATTGAGAAATGCTCGACGTTCCTCGAGTGGACTCATGACCCTTCCCCGTCTCGGCCTCCCTTAACTTACCCAGGTCGCTTTTCCTACCGTTCTAAAAGGAAAACCCCCCCTTCCTTCGCGAAGGAAAAAGCCCGTGATATTCCCGAAGCTAACGCTTCTTTTATTGGCTCCCTCTTTTATCCGAGTTTATGGCACTCTCATTACCGGGAGATCGTGCTTTCAATACTTCATAGGAGCGGCCAGTACGTCAACGCCAAAGAGCCCCCAGCTCTTCTTTTATCCTCCTCTTTCGGCACGTTTACACCCGTCCAAAAAAAACATCTCTTGAAAATCTTAGGAATCCCCCGATGCCGTGTGACTTTTCTTTGGCAAAGAACATTGTAATTCCAACCCAAAAGGGCAACCCAAACAACTATTCCGTTCAGATTAATGAAAAATCTAACTAGAGAAGTTAATCATTTTAAAAAATTTCGCGCTCTCGAATTTCAGCCACGTCTATTAGTGAATGTCCCCCGACCTTGGTGATTTTTGGTTTATTATTCTTGGAATACACCGGTCGAGGTCGACGACTTGAATCGGTCTCAAAATTTGACATTATGATTCAAGTTCGGAAAAGTTATCGTTTTTATTGAGGGTGTTAGGGAAATATTCAAATAAGGAAGTCTTTTTTTAGGGCGAATTATTGTTAGTATACTCGTGAGATTTTCTCTGGTAGACCATTTGGGATTTTCCATACGATTCGAGGTATTTGTGAGGTGACATGTAGAAATCCTCCCGATCGCCGAAAGCGCTCAAACTGTGAAAATCCTCCGGTACCGACCCACCGAGGTATGTACAAATTCAGGCTACCTACCTTCACGATACGATCATCTCGGATACAGCAAGGTTTCCGAGTTTTAAGTGGGCTGCTAGGTCTAACGACACATCGATGTCCACAACAAATACCTGTGAATCATTTCACAGCAATTTCAAGGCAAATTTCAAATCACCCCATCCAAACTCACCAACAGTTTTAACGCCATACAAGTTAGGTACGTTGTTAAAGAGCTCTCTGGAGAGAGTTATTGAAAATGGCATCATGTTCTGAATTACACGATCTCCGCAACATCCTTACGAAAAACGCTGAAAATTTTACACAAGGATTTATTATTCTTTGATATAGGTTACTTGTGCAAAAATTATTTCTGTGTCAAAAGAAAAAAAATTTTTTGGATTTTGTATTCAAAAAAATTGTTTTTTCAAAAATTATTTATTTTTTACTTCAAAAATATATAACCTCCTGGGATCCTTCAAAAATCCCATTTTTAGCCCCATGAAAGCCCTATAGATCGCAACAGTGAAATCGGATCGTTCCGGGACCCCAAAAAATGGATTGTACGTCCAAAAATACTTCGAAAACGACACCTAACTCGATGCCATAGCTCAAAGCCTTCAAAACACCCCTCCCGTAGCCCCATATTAGCCCCATAGCGCCCCACGGGTTTGGGCGATCAGGCTGAAAACCTTGCGGGCACAACTAGATGGTAAACCAAGTATTTTGTCAAATTTCAGATTTTTAAAAATATTCCTACTGCCCAAAACGGCTCGGACGGCGGACGGACATTTCGGATTTTGGTTTATTATTCTTGGAATAATACACCTATGTTTTCGCGACGGAGGTCGACGACTCGGATCGGTCTCAAAACTTGACATTATCCGTTTCAAGAGGTCTACATTCAAAATCCGAAATGCCCGTCCGCCGTCCGGGCCGTTTTGGGCAGTAGGAATTTTTTTTAAAATCTGAAATTTTGGCAAAATACTTGGTTTACCATCTAGTTGTGACCGCAAGGTTTTCAGTCCGATCGCCCAAACCCGTGGGGCGCTATGGGGCTAAAATGGGGCTACATGAGGGGTGTTTTGAAGGCTTTTAGCTATGGGATCGAGTTAGGTGTCGTTTTCGAAGTATTTTTGGACGTAGAATCCATTTTTGGGGGTCCCAGAACGATCCGATTTCACTGTGGCGATCTATAGGACTTTCATGGGGCTAAAAATGGGATTTTTGAAGGATCCCAAGAAGTTAAATATTTTTCGAGTAAAAATTAAAGAATTTTTGAAAAAACACATTTTTGAAAAAAAAATCCCCCCAGAAAATTTTTTTTGAAAATAAATGGATAATAATGGATTTTTATATTTAATATAAAAATCCAAAATTTTTTTTTTTTTAATTTTTTTATTGACAGATTTAAATGTCTGTACAAGTACCCTACAATATAGGGTGATATTATCACAGAATAATAAACCCTTGTGTAAAATTTGCAGCGTTTTGAATGTAGACCTCTTGAAACGGATAATGTCAAATTTTGAGGCCGATCCGAGTCGTCGACCCCCGTCGCGAAAACATAGGTGTATTATTCCAAGAATAATAAACCAAAATTAGGATTTTTTTTTGGGATTTTTTTTTTTTTTTTTTTTTCAAAAATTTGTTTTCCAAAAATTATTTATTTTTTACTCGAAAAATATTTATCCTCCTGGGATCCTTCAAAAATCCCATTTTTAGCCCCATATGAAAACCCTATAGATCGCCACAGTGAAATCGGATCGTTCCGGGACCCCCAAAAATGGATTCTACGTCCAAAAATACTTCGAAAACGACACCTAACTCGATCTCATAGCCAAAAGCCTTAAAAAAAACCTCCCGTAGCTCCATTTTAGCCCCATAGCGCCCCACGGGTTTGAGCGATCGGGCTGAAAACCTTGCGGGCACAACTAGATGGTAAACCGAGTATTTTGTCAAAATTTCAGATTTAAAAAAAATCCATACTGCCCACAAGGGCCCGGTCGGCGGACGGACATTTCGGATTTAGAATGTAGACCACTTGAAACGGATAATGTCAAATTTTGAGGCCGATCGGAGTCGTCGACCCCCGTCGCGAAAACAGGTGTATTATTCCAAGAATAATAAACCAAAATCTGCGAAAAAAAAAGTAAATATCAATCAAATCACAACCAAAAATTGGTAAAATAGGGTTATGAGTTAGGTTTTGATTGAGAACCAGAAACTGAAGTGAAAAAAAGAAGAAGAATATTTTATTGAAGCAAAAAGTACTTATGTACTCAAACATTTGATTGTATGTTAAACGACATTCATCTGTCTTGCATTGTCAAGAACTGACTCACATCTTTTTTGCATTGTAGTCCGAAACTTCCACGTTCGATTTCGGCTGAAACTATCATCTTTTTCGTGAATTTGAGGTTACCAACAGAAACTACTTGGTCTGAAAAAGGTATTGCCAACCTAAACTCATTTTCGAAAAAAAAAGTGACCCTCGTCTTTCTTGGAGTGGACTCTTCCAATTATTGTAATCAACCTCTGTAAGTGCACAATTACACCTGTTCCCTTGGGGTTGCACTTATCGATGTTTCACTCTATACCTCATAGAGGTTTGTTTGAGAGTACAACATCAATGCAACTGTAATTATTATTGTTGATAGGTACACAAAGGCTGACCGACCCTCGGATGCCGCCCTATCAATCCCTCGACAATGTACGGGAGGTCGTATAGATAGCCGCTACACTGATTCGTTTTATCCGTCTCACCCCCCCCCCCCCCCCACCACCCTCGCAACCTCTTTGACTCGGTTGTAGGTACGCTCAACTTCGTTTTACCCTTCGGGCGGGAGGTTAGTAGCCGGTGGACAAGGACATCCTGCAGATGGGCTCGAAAATCGAAAACCGGGAATTAGGTTGTTGGCGAAAATACCGCTTAGTTGCAATAATTTCTTGTAATTACGACTCAAGTTTGACTACTAACAGCTGAGCTGGCGGAGTCGTGAAACCTCAGGAATACTTGGCAGTAAATTCGTCAGATAAGCGGCTGGTACGAGACGGGTCCATTTGTTCGACGTCCTTGGCCAAAGAAGGGCGGGACAGGCGTGACCCAGTGTCTGGGATTGACCCAGATATTTTCCCGAGCATAACCTAGTTTAGCTCCCGCCAGCCCTCCCCCCCCCCCCCGTTCATGCCCTCCCATCACCCAACCCCCCTTTTGCCCCCCCGCTCCAGAGGATAATAAGCCGTGAACTGAGCCCGGGATCAAACCCCTGCGCTGATTGACGTCGAGTTGTTGGGCATCATGAAACCAAAATTGAACCTGTGGATATTCCCGTTTGGTTTATTATTACTAGAATGATTAATACACCTTTGTAATCGCGACGGAGGTCGACGACTCCGATCGGCCTCAAAATTAGTTGTTATCCGTTTCAAGAGATCTACATTCCAAAAACGAAATGTCCGTCCGCCATTCGCCAGCCATTTTTTTAATCTGAAATTTTGACAAAATACTCGGTTTACCATCTAGTTGTGCCCACAAGGTTTATCAGCCCGATCGCTCAAACCCGTGGGGCGCTATGGGGCTAAAATGGGGCTACGGGAGGGTTTTTTTGAAGGCTTTTGGCTATGAGATCGAGTTAGGTGTCGTTTTCGAAGTATTTTTGGACGTAGAATCCATTTTTGGGGGTCCCGCAACGATCCAATTTCACTGTTGTGATCTATATGGGGCTACAAAATTTGTAGCCATTTAATGAGATTTTTGATGGATCCCAGGTGGTCAAATATTTTTCAAGTAAACGACAAAAAAAATCCAAAAAATCTTTTAAAAAAAAATCCAAAAAAAAGTTTTTTGAGATATAAAAATCCAAAAAAATATTTTTTTTTAAATTTTCTTCATTGACAGATTTCTGCACAAGTAACCTATATCAAAGAATAATAAACCCTTGTGCAAAATTTGCAGCGTTTTTCGTTTTTTATTACTGGAATAATACGCCTTTGTAATTGCGACGGAGGTCGACGACTCCGATCAGCCTCAAAATTTGACATTTTCTGTTTCAAGAGGTCTACATTCCAAAACCAACATGTCCGTCCGCCGTCCGGGCCCCTTGTGGGCAGTAGGAATTTTTTTTAAATCTGAAATTTTGACAAAATACTTGGTTTACCGTCTAGTTGTGCCCGCAAGGTTTTCAGCCCGATCGCCCAAAACCCGTCGGGCGCTATGGGGCTAAAATGGGGCTATAGGAGGTTTTTTTTAAGGCTTTGAGCTATGGGATCGAGTTAGGTGTCGTTTTCGAAGTATTTTTGGACGCATAATACATTTTTGGGGGTCCCGGAACGATCCGATTCACTGTGGCGATCTATAGGGCTTTCATGGGGCTACAAATGGGATTTTTGAAGGATCCCAGGAGGTTAAATATTTTCCCAAAAAAAAAAAAAAAAAAAAAATTGAACTTTTTACCCAACTTAAAAAATTGACATTAATTTTTGCACAAGTAACCTATATCAAAAAATAATAAACCCTTGTGTAAAATGTTCAGCGTTTTTCAATATCGACAGCACAGGCGTCATGTTTATTTATAAACGTAACAGACAGAAATGTGAAGGTTTAGAAGGCAATGGGCTTACAAATCGAATTTTGGATTTTTACACCAATAAAACTAGAGAAGCCGCTGAAAATTTGCTAAATACTCAAAATATGATTACTTACAAAATGTAACTTACAAACTGAAACAATAGAGACACAAATAAAATAATTGGAAGAAGAAACAGAAAATGAAGATGATTTTTGTCAAGTCGACTGTTTGCACGAGCTGGAACTGCTTGATCTCTTGATGCTGTGTCCTAATTTCATTTTTCTCTTTTTTTTAGACCGTTCAGGTTCAACACTGCTCTCTTTCTTTCGCTTCTCTGCTTCTTCTTGCAATCTTTTCATCATTAATCTTAGTCGTGGATTCAGTCGCAAGAACGTGTTAGGGATACGCAATCGATTTCCGATTTTTCTAAAAATCGATTTTATCTTGTAAAACATAGATTTTTTTGATTCGATTTTTGGTAATACGATAAAATCGAGAATCGATACTTTTATCCCGATTTTCCCAAAATCGGAATTTAAAAAAAAATCGGGGTAGAGAAGTTCAAAAAATTGGGTTTTAGCCAATTTTGAAAATTATTGTTCTCCTTGAAACATTTTCTTTCTCCTATTTATAATGATGGATGTTTTGTGAATTGACTGAATCGGCTTCAAAGAATCGTTTCTCAAAAATCGTTTGGAAGCAGAAACCCAACGGGAGGTTTCAATATTGAGTTTCATTATTGTCGCGTCGATGTTGGTTCAGTTTGTGTTTTGTGCGACGAGGAACAGACTGAGTGGGAAGCTCGTCTCAAAACTATTATTTTTGCAGGATGTGGAAGAGGAAATGTGGTTCTTGTGAATATTTTTGACATTTTATGTCTTTACATTGGCACACAACCGAAAAAAGCGTTACTTTTTACCCGTGGCAACCCGTAAACTTAAGTTAATAATTATTGATTTTACTTTTTCGCATCACGAAATTTGTAACTAAGTAGCGTTAATAATCTCCTGGACAACAACAAACACAATAAATTGGTATCCAGGTTGGTATAAGATGAAGCCGTGGGTAGAGATACAAGGGTAGATGAATGAGTAGGAAATGGGGGGGGACTAAAGACATAAAATTCCCCAATGTGTTGCAGACTCGTATGCAAGCGTTTATGTATGCTGCGTATGTATACATCCCACCCCGAGCGAGCGAAGTTTTCAGACTTTTTTCGAATCTATTGTAGGTATAATCCAATGTATTAGATGACCACTCCTTGAACTCCTTGAGAAATATATATGAAATGTATGAGCATATATGTACAATCGCCTACCTACTTATTGATTGGTTTATTTACCTACTTATGATTTATTTAATTTATTTATGATCGAGTTTGATCCCCAAAAAAAAAAAAGGAAAAATCGCTAAAAACCCGATTTTCGCAAAAATCGATTCTTGAGAGAAACGATTTTTTGAGAATCGATTCTTTGAAGCCGATTCCGATTTTATGTAAAAAAGGTCGGCAAAAAAAAAAAAGACTTCGCTTCAAAATTTCCCCGCCTCCTCCACCGTTGTAAGGTCCATGAAGCCCCATCCCGAATTCTACCCGTTCTGAGTACGTCTTTCCGACTTCCTTGACAGCGGCCGGGTTGGAAGAGCCGTGACTCACGCGAGACTCACTCACTCACCGACTCACGATTTTCACTGGGAGACTACCCGAGCGGCGAGAGGGGGGGCGTCCGTATAAAAGACTTCGCTTCAAAAATCGATACTTTTTTACCGATTGCCTATCCCTAGAACGTGTTCCATGAATGGCTCTCCACGTTTGTGCGGTTATGTTCCCTTTAGCGATACTATAAATCGATCTTCCTATTTTCCTTACACTGATCGACAAGACATTCCGAACTGTAGCGCTCCCGATCCATCTTCTCGATTTTGGGGATCACAAACTGAAGGGTTATCCTCTCTATTATTTACATATCAATGCTTATACCACAGCCTCAGTGCAGGCCTAATACAGAAGTAACAAACTGTACGAGTACAAAATCTCCAAAAATGTGTATTTGTTTTCCAAATTCGACCTTTCACGATAAATGCTCGGTTACGCTTCAAAGGTATCCATCGTCATTCCTGCCAGCTGTTGTGTTCGGGCGAGTAATAGAAAAAAGTCGAGGGATATTTGAAAGATCCGAAAGAATAGGAGCAACTCGAGGGCTGCGGAGGTTCGAAGGGGTGCATGATTGATGGAAGAGGGCGTGACCAAAAGCTGTCACACTGTGATCCCTCTCCAACCCTATAATCCCCTCCTTCCATTCACGGTACGCACTGAATATCCTAAAGTGACGTCACATTGAATACGGGCTTTGTCTTTAAACCGCATCTCTCCCGCAGGGAAATGGAAACCACCGCTTCGAACCAACGGGAGAAAAAAAGGGCAAATATATTTACAAAAATAAATTTTTTTCGTCAACTTTGAAAACACTTTGTCCATAATGTAGCTTTTTTTTCAATATGAGCATCTGAATAATTGAGTTAGAAAAGGTAAGTTCAAATTGAATCCCATTGTGAGTTACTAACCTTTTATGTCTGAATTCAGAATGCAAAGCATTTAAAATTGATTCGGCCCCTCATCTCAAATCTGAATGGTACAGGAAGGCAAGAGAATTAAAAACCCTGCTCCAACAAATGATGAAACTAATAAGTACTTTATCTCTGAGTTGACACGTCGTAGGGACACTGAGTACTCGCTATGGAAGGCAACCAAATACCTCAAAAGACCAATAACTCATGCCTCCACTATTAGGAGTGCTGATGGGGCAAGAAGCAATCAGGACAAAGCAACTACTTTTGCCGATCATCTCGCGCACGTACTCCAGAGCCAGCAGTAGTAGATGAAGATGTCCTAGACAACACCTCCCCCATAGAACCTCAAGTTGACATCCGGATAGTCACTTTAAAGAGATCCAAAATATCATCAATACAAAAAAGGCTCCTGGCTACGACCTTATTACTGGCCAGGTACTGAAGCATCTGCCGTAGGGCTATAGCAAAAATAACGCTGAACGTCAATGCAGTTTTCAAACTTCGCTGCGTTCCTCAGTTGTGGAAGACTGCTGAAGTCATCATGATCCCCAAACCAGGCAAGCCACCTGATACACCACTTACTCTACTCCCAGTACTGTCTAAGTTGGTTGAGAAGTTGTTACACAGACGTCTGATGCTGATAGTGGAGGAGCGAAAGCTAATCCTGCCGCATCATTTCGGTTGTCGTCAGAAGCATTCGACAACTGATCAAGCACACAGGATAACACACATCATTGAAAAAGCCCTTGAAGAAAAGAAGATCTGTTCGGACGTATTTCTGGATGTTGCTCAGGCATTCGACAAGGTCTGGCATGAGGGACTCAACTTCAAGCTGCGTAAACCCTGCCATCAAAGTACGCTGAGCTACTTCAATCATATCTTACCAATCGCTACCTCAGGATCAAGCAAAAAATAAGCTTTTTCTGAACCAAAACTTGTCAAAGGCGTCCCTCAAGGGAGTGTGCATGGTCCACTACTATACTGTACACCAGAGACCTCCCAGAAACAGAAATGAACACCATAGCAACCTTTGCCGATGACACTGCAGTGTTGGCGATAGGAGAAAACCACATGGAGTCAGTCACCAATCTAAACCGGTCAATCACCCGCATTCAGCAATGGACAGCGAAATGGAGAATCAAGCTGAACAAAGCCAAGTCGGTACATGTTGATTTTACCAACCGAATCAACTACATACCGGCTTACCTCAATGGGAAAGTAATCCCAGACTCAAATGAAGCGAAGCATCTCGGTATGACGATGCTCGGCTCCGATGGAAAGAAAGAAGAACTTTTGCTCAAATTCAGAAAGATGTACTGGCTACTGGGGTGACGGTCTAAACTGTCCGTCAAGAATAAGCTAACCCTGTACAACCACGTCCTCAAACCGGTGTGGACTTATGGAGCCCAGCTGTGGGGCTGTATGGCTCAATCAAATCGAGAGCTCATCCAGCGATTCCAAAACAATATATTAAGAAACGTGGTCAATGCTTTCAAAATGAATTCTGGTGGTAGGGTTGAGAACCCCCAAAAATGCGCGCAAATGGGCGCACTTGCGCCCTACTTTCTTATTTCAAATGGGAATCCCTAATTTTGGTTTATTATTCTTGGAATAATACACCTATGTTTTCGCGACGCGGGTCGACGACTCCGATCGGCCTCAAAATTTGACATTATCCGTTTCAAGAGGTCTACATTCAAAATCCGAAATGTCCGTCCGCCGTACACCGTCCGCCGTCCGGACCGTTTTGGGCAGTAGGAATTTTTTTTAAAATCTGAAATTTTGGCTAAATACTTGGTTTGCCATCTAGTTGTGCCCGCAAGGTTTTCAGTGTGATCGCCCAAACCCGTGGGGCGCTATGGGGCTAAAATGGGGCTACATGAGGGGTGTTTTGAAGGCTTTTAGCTATGGGATCGTGTTAGGTGTCGTTTTCGAAGTATTTTTGGACGTAGAATCCATTTTTGGGGGTCCCGGAACGATCCGATTTCACTGTGGCGATCTATAGGGCTTTCATGGGGCTAAAAATGGGATTTTTGAAGGATCCCAAGAAGTTAAATATTTTTCGAGTAAAAATGAAAGAAATTGTGAAAAACACATTTTAGAAAAAAATCCCCCAAAATTTTTTTTTAAAAATATAAAAATCCCCAAAAAAACTTTTTTAATTTTTTTTTATTGACAGAATTAAATGTCTGTACAAGTAACCTATATCAAAGAATAATAAACCCTTGTGTAAAATTTGCAGCGTTTTTGAACATAAAATCCCCAAAAAAAAATTTTTAAAGATAAAAATCCAAAAAAAAAATTTTTTTTAAATTTTTTCATTGACAGAATTAAATTTCTGCACAAGTAACGTATATCAAAGAATAATAAACCCTTGTGTAAAATTTGCAGCGTTTTTAATATGTATCACCTAGTCTCAAATCAATATTGTTAATGAGTGATTTACTTGGAGCAATACAATATCTCCAAAAAAAAATTTAAAAAAAATGATTCGTCCTAAATACTTACAGAGACAGATTTCGTGATACATTCGGATGTCGTTTTTTGGTCGTTAAGTCCCGGTTACAAGCTAAAATTATTTTCAATATAGTTGTTCTAATTGTTACACAACATAATTCTGTAATTATATCGCGGGTCTCGTGGAATTTTAAAGCGATCATCAGCAAAAAAAAATGTAATTAAAAGAATATTTTAGCCATTAAGACAATAAGAGACGTACCTCGTCCGCCATCCTCCTGCAGCTCTATTACGCTAGATGGGAAAAGGGGAATATCACGGAATTGAATGCTTCATAAGTAAAACCAGGCAATATGATTTGTCCATTGTTCACCGCCAAAACAAAAGATATAAATTTTCCAACCATTATAATGAGCCGGGGGATCTGTCTCGAAGGGCATTGTTCTAGTCGGGGGACGCTCATCCTCCGAGTTTCCTTCAACCACTTTCGGCCCACACCCCCTTTTCCACCACCTAGAAATAAGAGAAATTCTTATTATTTTTCACCGCCGGATAGATCTCCAGGGCAAGAATGGAGGACCGAGCCAGTATTTCGTGAAAGAGGAAGACCATTGCTTCTTCATCTCTTGTTCAGGGCTTTGCTATCTCAGGGTAACACTCACCCGAAAATGCCACCGCAAAAATATGAATATAGTGGCTTTTATAGATTCAAATACTCCCTATCAGGGATTTTAACCAAGCCCAAGTCCAAGCCTTGGACACAAATTTTCGGACCGCTCACCTGTAGGCATCCTACTTGATGTTTTTTAACCCGAGGGGGCCCCAACTTCCCATAGGGCCCGAATTCTCCTCACTAAGTAGAGGAAGTCTAAGTAGAGGAGTTTTAATCTGAACTCTGCACGTGTCAGCGTTTCCGCGGTTTCCTCAACAGAAAATTCTGCTGCAGAGAGAAGCCTCGGCAGAGAAAAAAAGCAATATGAAACCACCAAAAATCAGGCTTTGGAGCAGTTGACAGGGATTTGGGATAGCGGTGGGCCAGGGAGTGACCAAAGGCTACGCGGCTACCTTGCCCCCCCCCCCCACCACCCTATTTGTATTTTTCCAGAAAAAAAACTACACAATAATATTATGGGAAAACGAGTTGTTGGGTTTGAGGCCAGGTGGGATACGGCCGGGGGTTGGCTGGCGTAGGCAACAGGGAGTGACCCCCTAGTTATTATACAATATAATATATATATTATATGGGTACGTGGGCGTACAAGGAAAATCCACTAAGTCCAAAACTGGAGTTTTGAGATAAACAGATTTTAGTTTTTGAAACGTAATGTAAATTCAAGAATTGGCAGTATTATTGTAGAAATATTTTTATTAATTAAATTAAAATCTCATAATTAGGAACTGACAAAGAAATACTAGGATTACTGAATTAGGAAATTACAAAATGAGATATTTCAGCGGTGATGGATCATTGTTGGTGGAAATCTTCATCTTCATCTTCGCTCTCCACGACGTTTTGAGCCTTATTTGTCAATTTCATAACTGGTAGCTGCTTGTACCAGTGATGAAATTGTTCCGCTGAGGTTACTTGAAGTGAGAACCGACTGGCTGAAGTAGGTGGGTTTCACAGGTCTACGTGCAGACGTGGAAGTGACGGAGTTCTCCTTCTTTTTGTCAATGGACCCTAAACAGACAAACCAAAATTAACTTTACTGAGAGGATTCGAAATTGATTTACAGGAGCAACAAAAAATTAACGCAAAAAACTAAAATAATTTATTTTGATTTATATTTTATTTTAATTAATAATTTATTTATTTATTTAATAAATACTTTTATTTGCGGAAAAATAAAATAATTTAATTTAGATTTTACTTAAATTAATAATTACTTATTTACTTAATTAATTATTTATTTAATAAATATTTTTATTTTATTAATAATTTATTTAATGAATATTTTAATTTTTTTAATAATATATTTATTTAATAAATATTTCTATTTTTAAATACATTTACAACTAAATAATTAATAATTTATTTAATTAATAATTTATTTATTTAATAATGTTTTTTTTAGATTTCTGCACTTAATGCAGAAATCTCAAAAATAAAATTTGTATTTAATACAAAAATAAAAATAATTACAAACCATTTTCTAGAACATTAAAAATTAAAAATCCGGATTCTTAGGCACCTACCTGAACTGGTGGACGGAATATTCAACTCCTTCTGGCAAGAGATTGACGCAACATTCCAGTCCTTTGCGCGATTCCCAATGAAATCTGAACAAAGACGAACAGAACATACCTAATTTCAATACAAACCTCCAAGCCTTGGGGTGAATTGACGAAAATAATTAAAGAAGCAATTAAAATATTAAAATGAAATCTACTCGTTAAGTAGAGACATAGTTGGACGAATGCTTGCACGTACCATTCGAATCTATTGATGACGTACGTGTGATGTCTTCCTTGTTGCCGGAACACATTTCTAAAATTCTCCGAGTTCGGCTACTCACGTAGGTACTCATTTTAGGTAGGCAAAACACGAAAAACGATCCGACTGGGCGTACAATTTCTAACGCCGACGTAAAAATAGTAAAAGAAAAGAAAAGAATGCAAGAACTGTTCGAACAGGCGAGCGCCGAGCGGTCATCCAATCATGACAGCCACGATCATGGATTGGAGGCGATCCCTCATACATACCTCCTACTTCTTGTCGCCTTCTGGGTGGGTCGGTGCCCGTCTTTTTTCCAGAATCCCGTTTTTTTTTCGATTGGAATTGGACTTAGCTGATTTTTGCAAGATTAGGCGTATGATGATTTCACGGTCAAGGTGTGTAAAAATCCTGTAAGTGCACTTGATGGCTTTTCCTTCCACCAGCCTACCCAAACGGGTAGTAAACACTTGGTGGGAAAATCCACTAAGTGCACTTAGCGGATTTTCGCTGTCAAAATATTTACTTTTTGGACTTGGAGGAAAATCGTGTATGTTAAAACTACAGTATTTGGGCATGGTATTTGGGGCTTGGCGACCAGTCAACAACTGGAGAACCCCTAGGACGTTTTGGTTAAGCATTTAACGCCTTGTACGCCCACATTATTATATTATAATGTACTATGTCAAGTAGGGTGCCCGCTATTTTGAGAAAGGTGGAATTTTGATGTCCTCCACCGGAAATTTGGTTTAAAATGGCAAAAAAAGACCCCTGAATTTTTTCAGATTTTTTGCATAACAAAAACCTAAGCCGGTAAGTAGCTTGATTTTGGTTTATTGAAATACGCTTTTTTTTTTGCCAATATCAGACTTTTGAATGTAACTTTTACAAACTTCTTTGTAAAATTGTGAAACTTCGTATACTTATGTTTTTGGGGTCGCTGAACTCGAATATGCAGTCAAAACAAGTCGACAGCAACAACTTTTGACAGTTTAGAATCTCAAAATCATGTCAAAAAACGCTGCAAATTTTACACAAGGGTTTATTATTCTGTGATATAGGTTACTTGTACAGACATTTAATTCTGTCAATAAAAAAAATTAAAAAAATTTTTTTTTTTGGATTTTTATATTTCAAAAAAATTTTTTTGGGGGGATTTTTTTTTTTCAAAAATGTGTTTTTTCAAAAATTCTTTAATTTTTACTCGAAAAATATTTAACTTCTTGGGATCCTTCAAAAATCCCATTTTTAGCCCCATGAAAGCCCTATTGAACGCCACAGTGAAATCGGATCGTTCCGGGACCCCCAAAAATGGATTCGACGTCCAAAAATACTTCGAAAACGACACCTAACTCGATCCCATAGCTAAAAGCCTTCAAAACACCCCTCCTGTAGCCCCATTTTAGCCCCATAGCGCCCCACGGGTTTGGGCGATCGGACTGAAAACCTTGCGGGCACAACTAGATGGTAAACCAAGTATTTTGCCAAAATTTCAGATTTTTTAAAAAATTCCTACTGCCCAAAACGGCCCGGACGGCGGACGGCCGACGGACATTTCGGATTTTGAATGTAGACCTCTTGAAACGGATAATGTCAAATTTTGAGGCCGATCGGAGTCGTCGACCCGCGTCGCGAAAACATAGGTGTATTATTCCAAGAATAATAAACCAAAATGACAATTTTTCAAAATTCATTGTAAAATTATGAAAATTCGTATTTTTACGTATTTCTGTCAGAATTTTCATTAAATTCAACCAAAAAAAAAACAAATTTTTAATATTTAATTCTTTGTTTTTATTTCATTGGTATTTAGGTCGCTAAGCTCAAATTTGATGTTGAAAATTCATTATGAACAGAAAAAATTATAATAATACTATGATAATAAACTATAATGATAAATTCATTCTATATATCATTTTTGAATTTCAAAGCGAATTGCTGTGCGTTACTGTACATTACATTTCAAATACTTTATTTTTTGACAACAAATTCGAGTTCAGCGACTCAGAAAACATAATAATACGAATTTTCATAATTTTACAATGAATTTTTAAAGATTGTCATTTTGGTTTATTATTCTTGGAATAATACACCTATGTTTTCGCGACGCGGGTCGACGACTCCGATCGGCCTCAAAATTTGACATTATCCGTTTCAAGAGGTCTACATTCAAAATCCGAAATATCCGTCCGCCGTCCGCCGTACGCCGTCCGCCGTCCGCCGTCCAGGCCGTTTTGGGCAGTAGGAATTTTTTTAAAAACCTGAAATTTTGGCAAAATACTTGGTTTACCATCTAGTTGTGCCCGCAAGGTTTTCAGTCCGATCGCCCAAACCCGTGGGGCGCTATGGGGCTAAAATGGGGCTACAGGAGGGGTGTTTTGAAGGCTTTTAGCTATGGGATCGAGTTAGGTGTCGTTTTCGAAGTATTTTTGGGCGTAGAATCCATTTTTGGGGGTCCCGGAACGATCCGATTTCACTGTGGCGTTCTATAGGGCTCTCATGGGGCTAAAAATGGGATTTTTGAAGGATCCCAAGAAATTAAATATTTTTCGAGTAAAAATTAAAGAATTTTTGAAAAAACACATTTTTGAAAAAAAATCCCCCCAAAAAATTTTTTTTGAAATATAAAAATCCAAAAAAAATTTTTTAAATTTTTTTTATTGACAGAATTAAATGTCTGTACAAGTAACCTTTATCACAGAATAATAAACCCTTGTGTAAAATTTGCAGCGTTTTTTGACATGATTTTGACGATTTTGAGATTCTATACTGTCAAAAGTTGTTGCTGTCGACTTGTATTCGACTGCATATTCGAGTTCAGCGACCCCAAAAACGTAGGTATACAGAGTTTCACAATTTTACAAAGAAGTTTGTAAAAGTTATATTCAAAAGTCTGATATTGGCAAAAAAAAAAGTACTTAAAAGAACCAAAATCGAGCTACCGGCGCACAGTGCGTATTTTCGGCTATCTAGCGGAACAAAACTCGAAAACCAATCATATCGAGCTGAAACTTTGCACATTCGTGTTTTCGAGGGCGTAGAATTCAAATATGGCACTTTTGCGCAAATTCGAAACGCGCATCACTGAGCAAATTTTCCCAATGCCCGGAAAAAGCTCTTTCTGACGACCAAATCAAGTTCATTTTTTCATTTTTTTTTCATTTTTTTTTTCTTTTTTCATTTTTTTTTTTCATTTTTCATCTTATTTTTTTCATTTGCATCACTGCGCAAATTTTCCCAATACCCGGAAGAAGCTCTTTCTGACGACCAAATCAAGTTCATTTTTCATTTTTCATCATTTTATTTAAGTATTTATTTTTTCATTTATATATATATTTTTTCTTTATTTTTTATTTTATTTATTTATTTTTTCATTTTATTTTCATTTTTATTTTCATCATTTTTTCATCATTTTCATCATTTTTATCTTGCTCATAATCGGACTTCTGCAACACCATCTCCTCGACGAACAAAACAACCTAAAATTCTTCTTAAAACGCTGCAAATTTTACACAAGGGTTTATTATTCTTTGATATAGGTTACTTGTGCAGAAATTAAATTCTGGGTTTTACGTACCTTAGGGTATGTAGATTTATGAGAAAAATTGGCAGTTGCCAGGAGGAAGAGTGGAGCCCGCAACAGGAACGAATAATGAGCGCCAGAAAACCCAAAATTATCGCCGTTCGGAAGGGTCACGTTTATGCTTACGCCGAATCGAAAAAAAGGGCCGGAGCTAATTCTCCGGTCGATTTCCTCTCTTCTCAGGTATCTGACTGATCATGTATCACATCCGCATCTCGTTTGAACGGCTTTCATTTTTCGACTTTTGTTCCGCTAGATGGCCGAAATTAAATTATTTAGTGCGGCGTGGGTTTTTGTTAAGCAAAAAATCTGAAAAAATTCAGGGGTCATTTTTTTGACATTTTAAACCAAATTTCGGGTGGAGGTCATCAAAATTCCACCTTTCTCAAAATAGCGGGGGATGTTTTATTACAAGACGAAGGAGCGGGCGAGTTCTCCTCGTTTTTCGGTCTATCGGGCGAGTTGGACGTCCCCCCACATGTTCCTGCAGGAACCGGGACTACTGACGGGCGAGATACAATATCGTGTGTAGGTAAAGTCCTGCCGTACCTTGACACGGGGATGTTGGTAGTGGGTGCTGTATCGTGTCCAGGGGCTTTAAATTGACCATAGTCGCTTACACAACGCCAGCTCGGATGCGCCAAGTGATGTATCTCAAGCACTCACGTGAACACGCGAGAGGGGCGAAAAGGATCGTTGGGAGGGAGGGGGGGAACACGTTTCCGTGACCCCCATCGGCCTTCCGCCCCCGCCCACTCGGCCCCCCCACAGCTGGTTCCGATCGATACGGCGGGGGCGGGGAGACGGGAGCCCCCCGGACCGGTGACGGGCGGGACCCGTAGACCGGGGACGGGCGGTCAATTGGGCGGGCGGTTCCCTCCGAATAACTTGGGCGGGGTGCCTTCCAAACCCCGTTTCCAAGACTCATCCTCGTCGCCATCTCACGACCCGTCAGAAATTCTGTATAAAGTTAATGGGGTGAAGTCTGACAGAAACGCTTTGAGGAGGAAGCGAGTCAGTCAGATGTGAGGGGTGGGGGGAGGAAATGACAGAGTTTTCTTATCGGACGAGATAACATCGTGAAACCCTCGTAATTTACGCTTACTCGACGTTTACACTGAAATGGAAAGAAGTTCAGATAACTACCAGAACTAAATGATGCTTAATTACTGCCGCCACGGACAGCCTCCTCCACCTCAACTTATTTTCACGCTAAAGCAGTGGCGGTTCGTACAGGGTTTTACTGGTCCCCAGAACCCCCAAAGATAGTGAGAGTATGAGAGGGGGGGGGGGGTTAGAGTGAGCGGTAGAGAAAAATTTTCTCTATTTAAGCTATTATTGTGTCGACTGTTGATGCAAGTTGGTAACTAGTTCATTTTGGTTTATTATTCTTGGAATAGTACACCTATGTTTTCGAGACGGAGGTCGACGACTCCGATCGCCCTCAAGATTTGTCATTATCTGTTTCAAGAAGTCTAGATTCTAAATCCGAAAAGTCCGTCCGCCGTCCGGGCCGTTTTGGTCAGTAGGAATTTTTTTTAAATCTGCAATTTTGACAAAATACTTGGTTTACCATCTATTTGTTCCCGCAAGGTTTTTCAGCCCGATCGCCCAAACCCATGGGGCACTATGGGGCTAAAATGGGGCTACGGGAGGGTTTTTCGAAGGCTTTGGGCTATGGGATCGAGTTAGGTGTCGTTTTCGAAATATTTTTGGACGTAGGATCCATTTTGTGGGGTCCCGGAACGATCCGATTTTACTGTTGCGATCTATAGGGCTTTCATTGGGCAACAAATTGCATTTTTGAAGGATCCCAGGGGGTCTAATATTTTTCAAGTAAAAAACAAGAAAATTTTGGAAAAAAAAAATTCCAAAAAAATTATTTTTGTCTAAAATGTTTTTCATTGACGCAGAATTAAATTTCTGCACAAGTAACCTATATCAAAGAATAATAAACCCTAGTGTAAAATTTGCAGCGTTTTTCTTGATTTTTCTTGGTGTTTGGCACTAGTGACACTGGAGCAACGCGAAAATGGCCGTGTTCGCTTTTTTTGTGAATGTGATCGAGCGTATTGACTCATTACTCATTTATTCGAAGTATAAATTAACTTATTCAGTTTTTAGTTTTTTAATGGAGGCCCATTCGTCGACCAATAGGAGCTGACCTCGGGTTTCCGCCAAAATTCAAATTGCCATTTTTCCATCAATTTTATAAAATTTATAAAATTTATGCAAGTTCCTAAACATTTAATGTTTATGAACTTGCAGTTCGTGTTTTAGCCCCATTTTCGGTATTACTTGGGCGGCTTCTATCGATAAAAAATAATTGTGCATAAATTTAATTCTGTCAATGAAAAAAATGTCAGAAAAACTTTTTTTTGGGGATTTTTATCATTTTTGTTTCAAGATTTTTATTTTTTTATTTTTGGTTTTTTACTCGAAAAATATTTGACCTCGTGGGATCCATTAAAACTGATTTGTAGCCCCATGAAAGCCCTATAGATCGCAAAACCCCCAAAAATGGATTCTACGTCCAAAAATACTTCGAAAACGACACCTAACTCGATCCCATAGCCAAAAGCTTTAAAAAAAAAAAACTCGTAGCCCCATTTTAGCCGCATAGCGCCCCACGGGTTTGGGCGATGGAGCTGTAAACCTTGCGGGCACAACTAGATGGTAAACCAAGTATTTTGTCGAAATTTCAGATTTAAAAAAAAAAATCCTACTGCCCAAAACGGCCTGGACGGCGGACGGACATTTCGGTTTCGGAATGTAGACCTCTTGAAACGGATAATGTGAAATTTTGTGGCCGATCGGAGTCGTCGACCTCCGTCTCGAAAACAGGTGTACTATTCCAAGAATAATAAACCAAAAATTATTTAATATAAGCTGGTTTGATTAGCTACGATAAAACATTGGATGAACTGGCTGTGTGAAAAGTTTTGGTTTCCCGGGGCGTACTGTGCACAACTTTGAATTACCGTCTTTTTGAAATAATCAGATTCCTGGAAATCGAGGACATCAGCAGCCCTGTAAATCTACCGGGAATCCCGTCGTTGAATACAAGTGAAAAGGGGCGAACGTAGCTCAGAACCATCTGAGTGGGTGCAGCGCTCGCACGAGCGTACAATAACACGAGTTGGGAGGACCTCAAACAGCCAACGTCACCATCGGATTAATTCTACGGCCTGATAATCTCAATGTGAATTAGCTCGACGTAATTAATTGGGGGTGGGCGACCATTCTCTCCCTTCCCGGCATTCGAATCCGAAGCCATCTCGAGAGCCTGTCCAACCAACGGTACATTCCTAGTTGACAAGCGGCAAGGAAGTGGAGTCATTCGTCGCACGATGCGCCTACCATGCGAGTCGACAAAACAGCATGTTCTGACTCACACATTAATTGATGTCGTAAATTTTATGACATCGGAGATATCACGTGTGGTTTCCTCACTCTATAATCAAAGACCTTTTTACTCACCGTCAACAAAATTACACAAACACACAGTGGTCACAGTTGAGGATGCTCGGGAAACTGGTTTTTGAATCGGCCAGAACAACTTAAGATGATTATAAAACTTTTTGTCACAAAAATGAAGTATTTTTCCCTTTTTAACTTCTAACAACATGGTGCAGGATGATTTTACCCGAAATTCAGTTACGTTTCCATTCATAATTGGCATTTCCTCTCTCGACAAGGAACGACATCCCTACTTACCATTGACGGCCACCAGGAATTTTCCCAAGAGGCCACCCTCCAATTTAACTGGTTTTACATAAATCAAATCAAATCAAACTGGTTTTTATTTGCAAAATCCATGTATATGACAATGCAAACGTCAAGATTACATAGGTAATGACAGAAACACAAGCATGAAAACAGCAGTAATCTGGGCCCCATAGTACAGTTCACAAACAAACTCTGACAACGTGAGAATGGAGCAACCCGGGCGAACTTATGGGCTTGATATATGATATGCATATGACAATGCAAACGTCAAGATTACAAGATTACATCGGTAATGAAAAAAAAAACACAAGCATCAAAACAGCAACAATTTCGGCCCCATCGTACAGTTCACAAACAAACCCTGACAACATGAGAGTGGAGCTACCCAGGCGAACTTATGGGCTTGAGGCGAATGAGATATTATAAAACTCATCAACACTGTACAATTCCGCCTCGATCAGAATATCTTTCAGGGCTCGCTTGAAAGCGGGGATGGGCAAGCTCTGCAGCCTCTCTGGTAGCCGATTAAACAGACGAGAGCCGTTCTGAGTTGGGTCTGTCCGCAGTGAGGCTGTCAGACGGACCGTGGGAATGGTAAGGTCCTCGCATTGCCTTGTGGAGTAATGATGGCAGTTACTGCCCCTCTGCAACGTGTTAACATTTTGTCGCACAAACATCAAAACTGAGTGAATGTACAGACTCGGCAAGGTGAGGATTCCCAAGCTGTTTAAATGCCCTCGGCAACTCTCATTCCATCCAAGGCGCTTCAGTATTCGGAGAGCCTTCTTCTGCAGGACGAACACACGGCGGCTGTGTGGAGAATTCCCCCACAGCTGCACGCAATAACTCAAACGGCTATGGAAGCAGGCAAAATACACTGATCTGAGGATCTCAGGGGACACACATCGTGACAATCGGCGCAACATGAAATTGCAGGAGGCGAGTTTTGATGACAGCTTGTCGACGTGTTGAGCCCACGAAATTCTATTATCAACCTCTACACCCAGCAGATTCACTGAACGGGTGAGAGGGCCATTCAGCTGGAAGGTTAAGCTCTGGGTCTTATCAGACATGGAGCAAAAAGCAAACAAACAAACAAACAAACAAAAAAAAACAGCCTGTTTTATTGTCAAAATAAATTTCACTGCTGGGAATATTCTCTAAAATAGATTCCCGGGGTTAAACTAAATCCCATCGCTAATCCTTACTAAATCCTCAGACGTGTTCTCTCCACCCCCAAGAGGATTCGATCCCGTTCGAACTGACTCGGCGTTCTCCTTACTCGCTAATGACTTTCCAAGAAGCAACGGCCAAGAGGATGATCCCAAAGGCATTGAAGGTAATAGTACTTAGACATTCACGACCCACATACACACTGAAAAGGAATCTGTAAAATAAACCTTCCAAACGCTTTGTTTTGAACTCGGCCCTACCCGGTCTTTCAATTTACTTCTCCTTGACGTTACACAAAAATGAACAGGCAAAGAATATGAGGGTAAATAAGCGTGAAAAGCACTTACAAGAGACGCTTCTTTTATAAATTATCAAAGGAACTGGCTTTCCCCTGCCAAGGGCCACTTTCGCTCTTGTTCTGTAGAGGACGGCGTATTTTTCCTTAACTGGACAGTAAGTTTTTTAACTTGTAACAGTTTTTGGTGCATAATAGAACTAGTTTATCAAATGTGAAGTCTTCACCAATCTTATTATGATAAAACGACGCTGACACGGCGCTGCGGTCAATTTATAATCATAAGGATAATAATAATAAGGAAAGCTCAGGGAGATGTGTAGCTACCTGCAGGACTGTGAAAAAATGGGTAACATTGCTGTTTGGGGGAGTTACAGCCAATTTTGTTAATTCTGTCCCAAACCTCCCCACTTTCCCTCCTGCAGACAATAAAATAATTAAATATAAAATTTTTATCTCATCGCTAATGGTTTCTTCTAGTTCTTCTTCTTCTTCTTCAAACTCTTTCTAAAAATAGAAAATAAAAATGTTCATCAATTAACTATAGTTATATCTATGAAATATATTCACATACCCAACTCTATTGGTGTTTTCTCTATTTAATTATGTAAGCTGTAGGGCTTTAACCCTTTAACCCTTTAAGCATGGGGAACTGAACATTGCATGAACCCGCCCTGCCATATATTAATGTTATTTTACGGGTACCTATTAGTAAACGGTCCCTAAATATCGCCTTGCATGGTATCTCGTCTCCGATCTGAGGAGGACACTCCTTTTAGCTTGATATCTCATCTATGGCCCTAGCAGGCCACTTCCTCATGCTTGATATCTCGTCTATGGCCCAAGCAGGCCACTTCTTCTTGCGAGATGTCTCGTCTATGGCCCAAGCAGGCCAATTCTTCTTGCAAGGTATCTCGTCTATGGCCCAAGTAGGCCACTTCTTCTTGTGAGATATCTCGTCTATGGCCCAAGCAGGCCACTTCCTCTTGTGAGATATCTCGTCTATGGCCCAAGCAAGCCAATTCTTCTTGCGAGATATCTCGTCTATGGCCAAAGCAGACCAATTCTTTTTGCGAGATGTTTCGTCTATGGCCCAAACAGGCCACTTCTTCTTGCAAGGTATCTCGTCTATGGCCCAAGCAGGCCACTTCTTCTTGCGAGATATCTCGTCTATGGCCCAAGCAAGCAACTTCCTCATGCTTGATATCTCATCTATGGCCCAAGCAGGCCACTTCTTACGAGATGTCGTGAAAGGGTTAAGGAGAACGAACTATGATCAAAATTCGACTTGAAAAATATAAATAAAAACAAATTAGGTAAGTATATCATGTTATCAATTTTATTATTATTTATTAATGAGAATTTTAGTTTTTATTATTTATTAATAATAATATATTAAATACTAATCATGATAATACTACTAATATCGAATACTAATCATGATTAGTTTAGCGAGGATTGTGCTTTGCTGGGGATGAAATTCAGCTTCAGTAAACCGAAGAAGTGTCGGATATTATTATGGGGGTATATATACCACTAAATTTAGTGATTATGAGAGGAACCAGTTGGTGGGCACACAGAAATCTCAAAAGAGGTCTTGGAAATAATTACATCGTCTAGCCCGGGAAATTGTGAATAAGTGAATGAGTTAGATAAGTGAGCAGAATATGTCATTAGCGCGATGGGTCGATGGGAAAGTGGAAAGGCAGTGATGGAGCGGTAGTTCGCCCTCTGAGAGGGTAGTTCACCCCTTGGCCTATACGGCATTACAGCTGACAATAATCGAGTTTCGTTAATGGTTGACTGTGAGAGTTTAAGCTCTTCTCTTAACTATTGCTAAGCGGTAGTGATGAAGTGAGGTGGGTAGGGGGATAGTTGAGGATGGCCCAGGTGACTGAGGGGCGGGGGAAGTCTATCATCCTTAAGAAGGCCGGACAAGATAAGCTGTAGTGCTCTAAAGTTAGCTAAACTCCTCCACCTCGCCCTCACACCAGAACAACCCTCATTTTCCACCCCCTTAGTCATCTCTAGTTCACCCCCTTCACTTTTCCTCGCGACCCTTTTTACAAGCAACACCTGATGGACCTACGTCGGCGAACTACTCTTCAACCCTTTGTTGCAAATACAACACAACACGGTAACGCATACAGAACAGACATCTTTTGACTTCCTCGGCGAAGATTATTCAAAACCCCACAAAGCCTAATCTTTCAAATCTACCTACCTACTCAAGTAAATCTTACCCACTACCACCTTATAAAAGGGAAACGCTGGCAATTTTACACAAGGGCTTACTATTCTTTGATATAGGTAGGTTACTTGTGCATAAATTTAATTCTGTCAATAAAAAAAATTTTAGAAAAAAAAACTTTTGATTTTTATTTTTCAAAAATTTCTTCTTTTTTTTTTGATTTTTTGTTTCAAAGATTTTTTTGTTTTTTACTTGAAAAATATTTGACCTCCTGGGATCTTTCAAAAATCCCATTTGAAGACCACAGGGGACGAACGCACCAAGTCGATTTTTTGCGAAAATAGGTTTTGACGGTTCCCTATAGATTAAATCTATAGGGGAAAATTTTTTTTCAAGGCGGACACGATGGTGACGACCTAACTGGGCAAAAACGATCCCATATAGGAGAAAAATGCCAGAAACCCGAGCGCCACCGGGGAAGAACGCACCAACTTTCAGGCTTCCCCTCCAACGTCCAACGGTTTGAATTGATGCCTCCGAGTCCAATAAATTCCTCGGAACAAAGTTTTGTTGTGATCAAGTTGCATTGCCGACTCCAGGAGTTCATGTTCTCGACATGGCCAAAATGGGTAGAAACTTTGACAAATCATAGCTCCCTTATTATGGAAGGTAATGAATCACGGTTGGTCCCATTCGACGCAGAAACAATCTACCTACAAGATCTCGTTGGAAAAATTTTATTAACGGCCTTAGTTTTCACGCTAGAAGGTAAAAAGAATCAAAAAACGTGACTTTGGTTTTGAAAAAACCACGTTTTTTCAACATTTTTTTGGCAAAATCACACATTTCTCGTGGTTTTAGACACCAACTCATACATATTTTCGGAATCTGAGATAAATTTCCAGTAAGAAGAGAGGTTTTGTGGTGATTTAGCTGTGATTTTCAAAACGGAAAAGGCCGAAAAAACGAAAAATCGCCAATATCTCGAAAATTTGGACGTGACCGGAAAAAACGGGGGTCAGATTCGGATTCAGCACCCCAAAAAACATAGTTTGATGGTTTTTTCTGCGGCGCCTGAGATTGACCTTTTTTTTGTAAACCTGTGTTATTTACTTATTTGCCCTTAGTGATTTTTTTTTTAATTTTAATTTTGGGCTTTGAAGGAGGGCGTCTCCTAGTGGTCGCGGCGAATAATTCGCCGCGACCATTAGGAGAATTATTCTTGAGATAGGAGCCAGCCAGTAACTGTTTAACACATTACTTCAGGCTGGACGGGACCCCCTCTTTGGCTTTCAGCCTCTTCTTGCTTGGCTTATCACCCTCTGTAGTCTCCTTCTTCATTTAACAAATAAAAATTTTCGATGAAAACAAAATGTCAGGCTTTATTACAATGCTAATACGAAAAGATATGCATGTAATTCATTTTATTTTAAGTTCAGACGTCTTCTTCTTCTTCGTCCTCCTCGTTTTCCTCCTCACTTCCGTCCACTGATGAACGGCTTCTGTTCAGTGCTTCCGGGCTGCTGTCCTGAGGACCGAAAACTTGGTTCGATCTGGAGTCCACGTGCGCTTTCTTCCTGAATGTATTGGGCCTCCATGCTCCACTTCATGTGTGTCCTTAGTGATAGGTAACACGAATGTGAAGTACTAAGGTAGTATCTAAGCGGTTAAATTTAATAAAATAAGCTAGTAAACTTACTTGTAGGTACTTAATTATGTTTTTTTTTCCTGAAAAGTTGCCGAAATGATGATATGGGGTGCTTTGACTGAAGATTGTTCTGCCACCCTCGAAATAACTGTATAATGATATGTTTTGTATTTTGATGGAATAACAAAGAAATCAAAAAGGCTGTGGGTGGGAACAGAGCGAACAAAAGGGAAGATGTAGCCAATAAACGGTTAATGCTCCGTGGGCCGTTATGGTCATTTTATTAGGCGTGGAGGGATATCCTGCTCCCCGATCTTTCCTCTCTCCCTCACGCCCCCGGATTAGTTGCGGATCCGACCGCCAGACTGCGATATCTAACTGCCTGTCGGCGGGACGTTGGAGGTGGCCAAAGGCGGAGGCTGCCAGAGAACTCTATCTTCGGGAGTTGGAATCATTGGAGGCGGCAGTGTCTCGCCGGCTGTCAGACGGGTTGGGTTGGGGGTTGGGCCTCTCAGATGGACCAAAAGAGAGTTCGGCCCGCCCGGCGCGACGTCTCATTCGACGAGTCTGTACTGTGGCTGTTCATTTTTTTTTCCAAAGACTGACTCCCGGAACATACAACAAATTTTATGTAAACAAATACATGAAATTTATCTCACAAATGTATTATTATTGAAATAAAAAAATTAATTAATTAAATAACAGTCCAGCAAAAAGAAAGCATTTAATGGGGTCTGCTGGCGAAAATTCCAAACTTCATGGAGCTCTTTTACAGGTTGTTCGGGGGTGTTCATTTTATCCACTTCGAAGTCCCTGTGCTAACTTGGGGAAGGCCGAAAAAAAACCAAAAAAAAAAAAAAAATGTTGGTCTTGTGTTCGGTTTTTCGCTCATAACGCATAAAATCAGCGGTTTTACCAAAAGGCTTATTTTCAAAATTGTGGAACATTAACCCTCCCTTACTGACTACAATTTTTTATAATATACAATATAGAAAAAATGTATGAGGGGATTCCACCCTAATATTTAATGTGGGTGGAAAGTTGTTGAGGGTCGGTCCTATAAGTTGAAGAATGTGCCGACGTTTCAAGAGATATTCTCCTATCATCAGGGCCTCATGAAATGAACAAAATGACAGCAATCAGAAACATATTTTTGGGGGACATTGGAAGAGAGTTTAAAATGGATATTGAAACATATTCAAGATATTAGGATATCTAGAAATTTAAGATATTAAACAAATTGAAGATTTACGAATTGTACACAGTGTATGAAGTATACACAGTGAACGTTGCAAATTTTAGACAAGGGTTTATTATTCTGTGATATAGGTTACATGCGCAAAATTAAGTGTCATTGAGAAATATTTCGGAAAAAAATTTTTTTCTTCACAATGTTTGCACAAATGTGGGGCCTCGAAAAATTAATTATGCTTCCGCAATTACTCGGAAAACGACACCTAATGTGACCTCCTGGGATCCTTCAAAAACTCCATTTGTAGCCCCATGAAAGCACAACTAGATGGCAAACCGAGTATTTTTTCAAAATTTCAGATTTTTCAAAAAAAAATGCCTACTGCCCAAAACCGAAATGACGGCGGACGGACATTTCGGTTTTGGAATCTAGACCTCTTGAAACGGATAATGTGAAATGTCGTGGCCGATCGGAGTCGTCGACCTCCATCGCGATTATATTGGTGTATTATTCCAAGAATAATAAACCAAAAGAATAAAATAAAACAATAAATGAATAAAAAATAAAATAAAATAAGTTTAAGAACAAAAAACATTGGTACTTATCCAAATGAAATGAAATTAAAATGAAAAAATGAAAAAATGAAAAAATGAAAAAAATGAAAAAAATGAAATTAAAAATAAAAAAAGAAAAAAATGAAATGAAAAAAAAGAAAAATGAAATGAAAAAAATGAAAAGAAAAAAATTAAATTAAAATGAAAAAAATTAAAATCCAAATGAAATGAAATTAAAATAAAACATTAATGAGTGAGGAGCCAACCCCTTTTTTCCTACCAACATGTGAGGCGGCGGATTCCAAAACTGTCTACATTCATTTTCGGCCAAATCTAGTCAGCAGTGGATTCCGAAGCATTTTCCCCGCGCTCCATCGAAAAATGACTTCAGAATCAAGCAAAACAGTCTCCTTTCCACTGGTTTTGGCTCCCAAACTTTGGGGTTCGTTCCAAAACTCTCTCCATTGGACAGTTCGTGTCAAAACTGTCTACATTCATTTTTCAATCTCAATTTACTGGCTTCCTTCTAAATTAAATTAGTTCAAAATTTTCGCTCTCATTTAGTGATGCCAAATGAGTCAAATGCAAAAGAAATCGCGTCTCCCGGCTTATTGGTTGAGTTGAGGCATATTTTTTGTGTTTCCTGAAAAATTGCTAAATCGGACATAGACAGTTTTGGAATCCATGGCCATTACATTGTAATGAAAAAGAACATACTAATGATCAAGAAATTAATGAACATTACATTCATAGTTTGCATGTAGTTTGCTCTTCCCCCGACGCACCAGTCTGATATCTTCCGCACCAGCTCACTCAAACGTTTATCGATCCATGATTAGGGGTGGTTCCAGGGTTTCATATTCCCATGGTCACCACAGAAGTTGCCAAAAAAGGATTTTACATGATTTGTAGGCATAATGTTATTATGGAAATATAGGTAGATATGTACATTTGAGAACGATTTCACATAACTTGAGCCGATGTCTGAAAGTGTCTCGCTAATATTTTTCCTTTACTGAAGCGCACTGAGCTGAGTGATATGAGTGATTCGACTTTGAAAGATCGGATAACCCCTGACCTGTGCGAACCTAGTCGGAGATGAAAGAGTGTGTGTTTAATGTTCAAAATTTGATGGAAAAAGCTATGAAGTTCTGTCAAGAGGCGTGATGGGATTTTTTGTGCACAAAAACTCTCATGAGAGTTATTCAAGAACAGGTTTCTGAGTAAGGTTGAAACCCCGCGGTATCTCCGCTTCCGGGAAAACGGGCTGGAATCTCTTCTTTCCCGACGCCGAGAGCGCTCTTTTGGGATGCTGTGAGAACTACGGGATCTGTCTGGTGCCCCTTGATGCCGCTTTGTGTTATGAAGAGCTCGCCCTCCCCCTGCGTTTCCTCCCCCGTGGAATGAAATTTAGGGTTGGACATTTCCCGCCGACCCAACACTCCGATTCCACGAACCAGCTTTCGCAGATTGTTTCGTGGTACTCTCCTTCCTTTACACCCTTTTAAAAAAAACCTCAAACGAAGTGTGGGACACCGGTGTTTATAAAAACCGCTGGATGTAACTCAAAGCTGTCATCTGCACACTTTTATGTGAAATAAATGGTACATTTGGAACAAATTTAACAGATGGGATCAAGAGCTTTCAGCTCACCACTCATGCTTGTTCCCAGAACCGGATGGTCCATTTCAAAGTTGCTTTCTACGAATGATATTCGAAGCTCATGACTGCAGTGCTCAGTTAGCATTCAGTACGGGTCTGGAGAGCATCCTAGACGAGGCATAGACTACGTCAAAATATACAGAATGGAGTAGTCAGACAAACCAAAAGTGTACTGTCTTCATAATGTATCGAGTAGAATACGTTAGCAATGTAAGTAACGTTTTATTTATAAGCTCTATCCGTAACAATAAATATTTCAATGATTTGGCTTATACCAGCATAGTAATACTACAATCACTATATTTGACACCAAACTGATCATTAATGAATGTTATGGAAGAACGTGGGCAATGACCAGGTAGGTTGTGTTATTGTTCTTATTTAACGTCACTAATTGACGGGCGATTAAATCCCACCTGCAACAAATTGGCCTACAAAAAATAATTTTTTCGTTTCAGGACACAGTATGGCTCGTGGAACCCGGCACCTCCCAACACTGGCCTTGTCACTTCTATACTGCCTTCTTTCCATCTCTCTCCGGGCCTCATCAGGTGAGTTAAGTTTTAACTTTTTGTAGAAAGAATGAAATTGAATGTCATTCTTTGCAGCTAAAGTCTTAGGTAGGCTCTCATGAACGAAAAAAAACAACCCTGCAACTAGATGTCGCCATCCCGCTGTGTTTTTCCAATCTTGCAAATGCGTGATTCTCAACGCGGGATTTCTCTTGTTTAAAAAAACGCGATTTCTGTGGTGTGAATCACAGCCTACAAACTGTAGGTAAATCACATTCTCATTGCCTGTGATTCATATAAATCCTCCTCATGCCTGTTGTGCTGTAAGTTAGTTCACTGTAATATCGTAAGCTCATTTTGAGCCCGAACTAAACTAATTTTAACCTGGATTTGTTCAAATATCGGAACACTGCGATAATTTGTACAATTCATTACTGTGACATTCGTTCGATTCATTACTCACCAATAACTAACGCTGAAGGTCGAAATAAATCACTATAAATCGCTCAATAATCTGGTTTAATGAAAACACGTGGTCACAGTTTCATATTCGCACGATAACCATAATAAACAAAAGATTGAGGCGCAACAACAAGATGACTTCCGGAAAACATGATGACCAACATAGCACGAATAGTTATCTGGATCAAGTCCCCAGTTCATATTTTCGTCACTCCCTCCACTGGGTTCAGATAACAGAGCGACAGCATTACACGTTCCAAAGGAACCAAGGACAAGAGCTTTGAAATGTTCATGCTCTAGGCGCATTAGTCGAAACACAATAAGACAAATTTCTGAACACTAATATAACTTTTAACTAAGAGAACAATGACACCAAGAGTGAAAAGTTGGCCAAAATATAGATTATGACATGTATACTGCCGAGTACCATTATAAACAGATAAAACAAAGGACAGAGGTTCATAATACTTTAGCAGGACGCACCTATTATGCAAACGTAGTGCATAGGGAGTAGGTAGAAATCAAACAGTAAACGGTTTATCAATTTGATAAATTTGTTTACAGTGGCGGCTCGTGCAGGGGTTCAGTGGTTCAGAGAACCCCCAAAGATAGGGAGAGAGAGAGAGAGAGGAAAGCTTAGAGTGAGCGAGAGGAGAGAAAAATTTCATTTACCTATTATCAAATCAGTTTCCTATAGTGTCCCTGTTGATGCAAGCTGGTAACAAGTTCTTACGATTTTTGATAACAGTTCCATTCGGCTGGGGAGTCACGTCAGAACTTGGGTTCACATCCGATTTGGAACCAAAGCATGATGACAGGAGGGTGGGAGGGCGGTTGGGAAAGGTCTCGTGACTGGGCGAAATCATAATGGCTGTGTGAGCTGGCGTCAGATGCAGCTCATGGAGTATTTTCCACAGGTAGGAAGATTCGGAACAGTTTCTCAGTTTCGCAACAGTGTTGCCAAATCACATTTTTAAGGGAAGGGGACTTTTTGTTGGGGAAAATGGATATTATTCCTAGTGAATTCGGATTGTAATCGTCAAATCCTCCTGAAATGAATCAAAACAATTGTAGATAGATCAACCATTGCTCTAAGATATAATCGTAGGGTTTTTTGAACACTATGCTGGAAATAACAGAGAAGAAAAAGAAAAGTGAATTGTCTGTGGGGGAATTTTTACTGGCAATTAGCGCCCTCCGCCTGGTTGTTTTGGTTCTGCCTACAGTCCAGCCTCCTTTTGTTTAGTTCGAGTCGAGTGTAATAATTTTCAAGTCATTTAATTGTTTATTGTGTGTGTGATTTTCGAGAGATGAATACCCGTCGCAAGAACATTGCCTTCGGCACTCCACCCTTGGCTTACAGATAGGTCCTATCCTATCTGATAGGAAATGAAAAGCATGGGCCGTAGGTAGGTATGCAGGGACGTGGAAAGTGAGTCGGTTGTATTTGTCTTCTAAAATGAGACTTCTTGCTAAAGGTTCCCATTCTGCGACTATACATTCGGGTGTGTATTAACTAGGTAATACGAGTATGTTCTTAATTTTGCTGTCGAAGTACGGTTGAACCCTTTCTTGCCAGTAGCCCGAGCCGCCACTGAGTAAACCTGTAGACTCAATGGAGGACGCTCAATGATCGCTCAATTTTCGCTCAATTCTTCTGGGATTAAAACCAGAAACGCTGTACATCAGGATGAATGTGATTATTTCACCCGATCTGAAATATAGACTGATATATCAGTCTACAGTGTATACACAATGGGCTTCTTGAAAAGGTCAGAATTCAGCATTTCTGACAACATATTCGGATTCAGCACCCTTTAAAACCCATATACCCCAATTTTTAGTTCGAAAATCCGTATAGGTACGTGCTGAGCTGTTTTCGAAATTTTAGAGATTTTGAAATGAACGCCGGGCATATTTGACGTCACACCTCGCCAGGCTGGGCGTCGAGTAGTTGGGCACTGAGCCGCCAGAGCGCTAAATAATAAATCTGAACAGAATCGGAATAAAAACACTCCGCCCTGGTCGATTTTTGAATAACCTTCTTTGATAATAACCTCGATGGTCAATTTTCAAATGACCTTCTATAATGATTAACCCGATTTTCGATTTTTAGGGTCGGCTTTTCGCGTAGCAAAGTTGGCTGACTTGCGTAGATGAGAGAGAGAGAGAGAGAGAGGGATCTCCCGGCCAATCAAAAGACGACGAAGCAGCCCACGTCATGGACCCTCTCCAGACCTCGGAATTCAAATATCATATTTTTCCTAAGGCCAAATGAATAATTGAAACAGGTTTTCTGCAATATGGACCCGTTTTCATAACTTTTGAAGCACGACCTTTGCCGGAAAAACATTTAAAAAAGGGTGTGATTTAATCGCACGCCAGAATAAGGCGACGGCACGACAAGCGATTGCGCTTTCACGACTCTAAAATAACTCCCACGGCTGAACAAGCCATTCCCGACAGAAGAATTTAGTGAACGACAACAAAAGGATACGAACAACTCTAAACAAATTTTGCACATCAGTTTAATCAATAACCGACCGTAAATAAATTGCACTTCAGAAAAAAAAAAAAAATCACTTCTTCACTCATTAGATCAGAAGGGCAGCTTTGGGAAGCGAAATTCATTGTGACACGGATAATACTGAAAGACCGTGCATTGATTATTCTGACTGGAATCGGCTAATCTGTGTCGTTGCTATCTGGGTTTACTACAGTTAGTAAACATTTTCTCGGCGTGCTCCTTGAGACGTGCACTTCGGATTGTTTCGTCGTTCCACGAGCCGATTCAGAGTTGAAAAGTACCTGTCGTGCTGCGGCCCTATTTTGGCGGGCGAAATATTATTACCCTTTAAAAAAACGCTGCAAATTTTACACAAGGGTTTATTATTCTTTGATATACATACGTTAGGTACTTGTGCAGAAATTTAATTCTGTCAATGAAAATTTTTTTTTTTGGATTTTTTTTTTTTTTCCAAAAATGTTTATTTAAAAAAATTCTTTATTTTTTACTCGAAAAATATTTAACATCCTAGGATCCTTCAAAAATCCCATTTTTAGCCCCATGAAACGACCCCGTTCCGGGACTCCAAAAACTGGATTCTACGTCCAAAAATACTTCGAAAACGACACCTAACTCGATCCCATAGCTAAAAGCCTTCAAAAAACCCCTCCCGTAGCCCCATTATAGCCCCATAGCGCCCCACGGGTTTGGGCGATCGGACTGAAAACCTTGCGGGCACAACTAGATGGTAAACCAAGTATTTTGTCAAAATTTCAGATTTAAAAAAAACCTACTGCCCAAAACGGCCTGGACGGCGGACGGACATTTCGGATTTAGAATGTATACCTCTTGAAACGGATAATGTCAAATTTTGAGCCCGATCGGAGTCGTCAACCACCGTCGCGAAAACATAGGTGTATTATTCCAAGAATAATAAACCAAAATCATTAAAGGAGCTCATTAGGCTTTGCAGTCACTTACAATAGCGTTAGTGAACATGTCTGCCAACTGGACGTCCGTTCCTGTCCACGCGATTGAGACTTTATTTTCCCGAACCTCTTGCCTAACGTAATGGTAATGCAATTTAACCAAATGCTTAAGGGTTTTATCAGTTTGTGCAATTTTGATGGCAGCAGCATTATCTTCATAAAGTGTTGGAGTTATCTCCAGAAGCAAAATCGACTGACACATAGCCCTTACATTAGCTAGCTCCTTACATGCCAAACTCATCAATGGACGTGCATAAATTGGGTTTGGAGCTGGAAAACTCCCAAAGGGAACTGAGGTTCTGAAGCTCGCTCCAATGCCCTCATAACCTCAAATGGTTCGGTTATGTTTTTCACGAGCCGATGGAATTGTTTGTAAACATGGGAAACAATAAAGTTCCCTACTTCGCCCTTTAAGTCTTCTTAGACCACTTTCACTGTATGGTCTTCCTTCTGGAGTTGCTCATCCATCCCAGAGGTCGAGGATGATGACTGGGCTCCTCCAACTGCTTGTTCCTTGGGAGGAGAGCCAGCGTGGAGTAGCTGGTCTTGATGGCGTTGGATTTCGGGCCCTTCATCCACATTGAGAGTCATGGTACCAACTCCTTGGCCTGTCACTTGTCCGCGAACCCAAGGGGGCTGTCGCGGCCTGAAGTCTCTGGCCAGGACGTGCTCCCCGGTCTCCGGTGGGCTTCAGGTCTGCCAGTCTCCGTTCCTTGGGCGCTGAGGTGCGTTTGAACGTATTTTTGCTATTATTGTGGTAACTACGATCCTATCTAAGATCCAGATACTCTCTAACCTATCCGAGGGGAAAGAGGGTTTGTATAATATGCAGTAGAGTATATTATTATACATTCTGTTTAACGATTCCTCCCACAAGTGTTTAGGCGTAGGCAATGTTATGAACCTTATATAACGATGTAATCCATCCCTTTCCACCTTGAAAATTTACGTGAGGAGTTTATGAAAACGAGAAATACGGCGAGAGCTTATATAACGGTACATCAGCGTATATCCCAGAACTAACGCGAGCATTCCAGTCAGGCTTAGAAGATTGTGCAGTTTTGGAGAAGGAAAGGCAAAGAAAATATCAACTGCGTCTAAGGTTCACTTTCGGGAGAGAGAATGACAAGAATTTACTTAAAGCATTTCTCCGCCAGACCGAGATGTTGGCAAGAAGCAAGATCATGTTTTACATACAAACATAATCTGTATATTATACATAAGTGTAGGAAGCATTTCACAAAAGCGAAGCATCCTTGTTAACCAAAGTTGGTATGTACCTGTAAAAATAAAAATTCTGAGTAGAAATAATCAGCAAAGTATTCTTTTACGTTTTAATGTTCCATGAAGGTTACAAGAAAATTAGTCATGGGAGAAATTTGAAGGTGAATTAGGCTGAGGCGGCAACCGTAAATTCAGCAAATCCTTCAACTTGTGAAATAAATTCTCACCGCAAACTGCGAAAATCACGAGAGTTGAAGGAACAAGAAACTACACTGTGAGACTTGCCACACACCATACAGTAAGAACAGGAAGAATAAACAAATGTTCACATAATAGGGATTATGGTAGCAGCATTGTCAAATTTCAGCCATTGAGACGACCTAGAAGCACAAACGAAAAACTACTTTTATTCGTGTAGTCACCAGAACAGAACATGGACAGAACATAATTATTTATTTACTTATATATTATATATTATTATTAGGGCTAGGATTTATATGTATTAAAAAGCCTCAAATATGTACTTATTTTTTCAAAATATGTATTTATTTTTCAGTATTATGTAAAATAAAAAAACAGAAAATTCACTAAACAAGTCAAAAAATTATTCAAAACTGCGCCACCATGTACTTTTTGAGGTTGCTGAACTGAGGTTTGAACGCAAAACATTCTTGTAGCGGCTGAAGGAGCGTTCGACGTCCACGGGTGCGAACTTGGGAAGGGTGGGGTGGGGGGTACCTCACTCAATATCAAGACCATGGGTATCCTCTCCACTGAGAACTCGTCCGACGTTTTCGATGGTCCCAAAGCCTGGGTTCTTGGCAATTACTTGCTCCGCCTTTTCATTAATTTGCCTACCCCACTCACCGGAGGCTTCTTGCAATTTTCTTACAGTATCACTGACAATACGCAGGCTGTCAACAAGGGGTAAGTTGCGAGATTCAAGTTTTGTGATAGATTCAGCAAGAAAGGCGGTGTAGGCGGATATGTAGACTAATATAAGTATGACTTCAAAGAAGTGCTCTGAACTAAACTTTGTGCTTTTTCCACTGCAACTACATCGCAATTCGCGTTGTTTTCCTCTAAAATTTCGAAATATGTAACTAACAATGTACAAATGAATGAAATATTTAAAAATATGTAATTAAGGTCAAATATGTGAAAATATGTAACAAGGGGTCTCAAACAACTCAGTAAGTCCTGAAACGCATTTGTGTACTTGAATCATTCAATTATCTTCAACCCTGACAAATATGTAAACACATACAAATCCTAGCCCTAATTATTATTATTATTATTATTATTATTATTTTTTTTTTAAACAAACACCTTATTTCATTTTTTTGGTATATTATTCTTGGAATAATAACCTAATCGCGACGGAGTTCGAAAATTCTGATTGGCCTCAAAATTTGACACTATCCGTTTCAAGAGGTCTAAGTAGTTTCCAAAACAGGAAAATGTCCGTCCACCGCCCGGCGACCATTTTTTTTTTTTTTTTTTTTTTTTTTTTTTAATCTGAAATTTTGACAACATACTCAGTTTACCAGGTAGTTGGGCCTGCAAGGTTTTAGGGCTAAAATGGCCCCGGGAGGAGTTTTCGGATTGGAATCAAGACATCCGGAAACGTATAATGTCAAATTTTGAGGTCAATCAGAATTTTCGACTCCGTCGCTATTGAATAGGTATATTATTCCAAGAATAATCAACCATTAATTTTAAAATATTTGAGCAAATATTAGAAAATAAATGCATTGAAGGGAGTAAGATAGAGCCACTTGCTGAAAGAAAGACCACCAGAGACGATCAGTGATTAATAGTTTCTTAAGCGATTAATAGTTTCTCTCCCCCAAATTTGACCGGCGCCGATTGCAGAAATAGGTACCCAGCTGTAGAGAATTCA
This sequence comes from Pilophorus perplexus, assembly GCA_955831195.1. NCBI lineage: Eukaryota > Metazoa > Arthropoda > Insecta > Hemiptera > Miridae > Pilophorus > Pilophorus perplexus. The sequence goes on along the minus strand of OY037010.1, from coordinate 33,264,999 downwards.
CCTAATATCAGTTATGTAATTTTTTTTTGTTGTCAACTCTTCAACTACGTTTATTTATATTTCCTTATCAAGGCGACAACCCAAAACATAAACAAAAACATGGACAAGAAACCCGACGGCCCCAATTGGGGATATTTTCCGGAAGCAGCCAATAGCTACCTCGTAATCAAGCGTGGACTTGAGGAAGCAGCCCGTGCCCTGTTTGAGGGGACAAATCTGAAGGTGGATCACTCACAACGATTCCTTGGAGGCCACATAGGGGATCCATCTTCAACAGCTGAGTTCGTCAGGAGCAAGGTCCATGGGTGGGTCGACAATACCATGAAACTTTCCGAAGCTACTAAGAAGAGGCCTCAAGCAGGCTATACAGCTTTCATAAAGTCCCTGTCCCGGGAATGGATCTTTACTCAACGAGTAACGGAGGGTTACACCGGTGAATATGAAACCCTGAGGGACTCCGTCGATCCATTCTGCCATCTCTTCTGGGCGAAGAAACCGTAAATGTCGAAGAGGCTGAAATAATGGAACTCTCGGTCAAGCTAGGTGGTCTAGCTTTGGAGGCTCCAGTGAAACCCGCTAACGTCAAATAGCCATCTCCATCTTGGCCGATACCCTGCGGACTGGAGTGACCCTTCAGATGGATTGACACGAAGGAGGCGTCTGGGATGTACAGAAGGTGGAGAGATCCCTCAACAGCGCAGCTGCAGAAGCCAAGAGGGCTCCTCCGCGTCAGCACATTATTCCAGGTTCGAAAAAGGGCTCTGAAAAGGATTGCAGAAGGCCGTTCGTCGCAGTGGCTCACAGTCATTCCGCTACAACGTGACGACTTGGATCTCTCAGCCACTGAATTCCGGGATGGATTGTCCGTGGGGTATGGCCGACAGCCCGCAGGGCTACCCAATCTTTGTGATGGTTGTGATTCTCAAATGAATCTCAACCGCGCATTGAACTGTAAAAAAGGCGGCCTGGTCAAACGAGGGCACGACCAAACGATCAGTGTGCAAAGATGGCATGTGTTGCGTGGAACTCTGTGGGCCTCGAGCCAGTGTTGGTCGAGGGGGACGATGGCAATCCTCGGTTGGTTGCAGACATGAAGGTGCACGGAGTTTGGGACCAGGAGAGGAAATACGATTTCCAACGGTATAGTCTATTTTCTTTGATCTTTGAACACTAATGGTCAGCGTCTGTTATATGAAGATGGATTTCCACTGTCTCGCTGCATCCACCTAACACTATTCTACGTGAGCGATTGGAGCCCAGGTACCTCGTATGCTTGGCTCCTTGGGGGTTTTTGGACCACTGCTTGATTGGTTGGCGTCATATCTATGTGATTGATGGCTGAGGGTGCGGGTTCGAGGTGCATTGTCTTCTCCATTTCATGCTTCCTCGGGAGTTCCACAGGGCAGCCATCTTGGACCCTGGTGTTTCCTGCTGGCTATCAACAGTGTTATTGCCCACTCGTGTCCTGCCGTGCGTTGCCTGCTATTTGCGGATGATTTGAAGATTTTCCGATACGTCGCCTCAGTTGAAGACCGTGACATCGTTCAGCGGGCCATCACTGAACTGGAGGATTGGTGCGTGGTGAACTGCCTTTTTCTGAACCCGTCGAAGTGTTCTGTCGTCTCATTTCATCGCTCAGTGGCGCCCCTTCAGTTTGTGTACACCCTTGGAAATGCACCACTGGCGAGAGGGGATGAAACTTTGGATTTGGGAGTTAGGTGCGACGGTCAGCTCACTTTCTCGCGGCATATCGAAATGGTTGCCAGTAGCGCCATGCGCTCGCTTGGCTTTGTAAGGAGGCATACCCGCGAATTTAGCCACGTTCAAGCCATCGTTATGCTTTATAAGGCGCTTGTCCTTCCTAAGCTGGAGTACGCCTCATCGATATGGTCCCCATTTTATGCCATCCATAAATATCAAATTGAGCGTGTTCAAAATAAATTCCTGCGGTACATTGCATTTAAGCTTGGAATATCTTCGGAAAACGTGGACTATCCATCACTCCTCAGGACCTGCAGACTCCTACCACTGGAAGTGCGGCGTGGCATGGCTGACCTGTCATTTCTTCACAAGCTCGTAAACGGCCGTATCGACTGTCCTCCGTTGCTGGCGGAAATTCGCCTCTCCATCCCTCGCATCTCAAGTCGTCGGCCTGAAATTTTCCACGTCCCTTTTTCTGCGACGAACTACCTTCGAAATCGACCACTGCATCGCATCCCCCGTTCTGCAAACCTCTTCTTAAATTTGCACCCATATTTTGACTTTTTTAATAGTCCCCTGTCATCTCTGAAATCTCTAGTGCTTTCTTCCCCCGCCTTGTTTTAACTATTATCTCCAAATTGATCCACTGTTTTCATAAGTTATATCACTGCTACATTACCTATTGCTGTTTCTGGTAAAATCGTTTCTTTTCTTGAATGTATACACTGAATTGCTACTTTTATTATGCTGTTGTAAATTGGGCTTGCCCGTTAATAAATAAATAAATAAAATAAATAAAATTCCCTAACTGTCCCAGTCTTTTTGACTAACTTTTTTTTTTTTACCTCACTATTAGTAAATTATTTTCGTGTAGCAAATTATAGTGGATGTAGTAGACTATTTGCGACTTATTTCCGTGTTGCTTCGAACTTCAAAAGAAGCTTCACCGAGTATTGCAAAGGTAACTTGAACCAAGGAGCCTGAGATTCTTTTAACGCTTTCGTGGAGCCTACTAATTAAACTCCCCTTTGAGAAGGTCTTTTCTTCTGACGCTAGTTACCGGGAAGAAAGACTGGAAGCCCGGATTTGAACGGAGACGAATTCATTATCGGGCGGGAGAACACAGGGTTCAATCAGGTAGCCCCCCTCTCGTCACTCACCTCTTCATCACCCTCCACATCATCGTCACCCTCTTTAAGCCCTTGATAAACCATCAGGACTTTTTTTTTCTCTCTCTCCTTTGACCGAGCAGCGATTGTCTTCGTCTTCCGTCGGGGGGGTTTTTCAGATCGATTCGTATGGCTCGTCAACCGCTGCCAAGGCTTACCTGGGGACGACCAATCACGTTTGCTCATTCATAGATTCAGCGTTCAAATGTGCACCTTATTAAACAAGCCCCTTTGGTTCTATAAAGGACTTAATAAATTTCGTTAGTATGCCGTTCATTGAATTTAAAATCAAGTCTGTGCTAAAAGGCTTATGTTATGCCCCTGAGGATTAGTGATGGCAGGTGTGAGGAAGAGAAAACGCTGCAAATTTTACACAAGGGCATTTTATTCTTTGATATGGCAGTTTATTTTTGCAAAAATTTCTGTCAATAAAAAAATTTTGAAAAAAAAAGTTTTTTGTTTGTTTTTTACTTGAAAAATATTTCACCTTCTGGGATCCTTCCAAAATCCCATTTGAAGCCCCATGAAAGCCCTATAGATCCCCACAGTGAAATCGGATCGTTCCGGGACCCCCAAAAATGGATTCTAAGTCCAAAAATACTTCGAAAACGACACCTAACTCGATCCCATAGCCAAAAGCCTTAAAAAAAACCCCTCCCGTAGGCCCATTTTAGCCCCATAGCGCCCCACGGGTTTGGGCGATCGGGCTGAAAACTTTGCGGGCACAACTAGATGGTAAACCAAGTATTTTGTCAAAATTTCAGATTAAAAAAAAAAAAAAAAAATCCTACTGCGCAAAACGGCCCGGACATTTCGGGAAATCTAGACCTCTTGAAACAGATAATGTGGGGGGGTCATTTTTCTCAAATCAAGTTCAATCAGATGTTAGCCTAATTAAACAATGTCAACATGCCACACACAGAAGGGGACAAAATTCAATCTTTCCACTCCACCAATCCCCCAGAAGTACGAAACATCCTCCGTCAGACATAACGATACTTTTGTCTAGAAGAAGAACTCTTAACGAACCAGCGGAAGAATTCGTTTGTTATCCGACCCCTCTTTCCCGTATTTTACGTCTCTTGTGCCAACAAAATCCGAGTGAAAACGTTGCGTGGAAAAAAAAGAGGTCACTAACAACTTAGGAAAACTTTCCTCAGACCAAACATTCGTAAAAGCAGCTCTTACATCATTAGGAAGGCGGACTTGAGGGCAGCCCCCTCACGGGATTCACTTTTATTTGATGCAGCTATAGGACTAAGTAGGTCCGGGCCTTTTTCAGAATCTTGCCATACCTACATCTCAGTTCTGAAATGAGAGAAGCAAATTGATCGTATTTTTATGAAGTACGTTTGGAATCCGGTTGACACAACCCACAACCGGACTGTACAAAATACACAATCAAGACCCAAATCGAAAACTGTTCGTAATTCCTATATTAAAACCACCCTAATTGCTATAAATGTGCTTCAACACCGTAACACTTCTCCTTCCTTCCTTCTTTGAGTGCCCACCAACATTACTTTGAGACCTCTCCACTCTCTTGATCTCATCTGCAGACTTCCATCGCACTTGTTTCCACCATGCTGGTTAGTCGCCACTCTTAAACACCAGTTTGCTACTCTTGGCGGAATATCCCAAACAGCTTCTGAAGGGGTTTCTACTCTTCGTTTCTATAATATTATGGTTGGGCGGGACCCTTTTCATCTTAGACCTCCACTTTCACTGCACCTACCGCATCAGTTACCAACTACGTACTGCCCTGCCAACGGCACGTTAGTACTGTGGTGTGCACAATCAGTGATTACATGTAATCACTGATTGGTTCTCCAGGTTTCCCTCTTTCGTCAGTAGTCGGATCGGAGTAGTCGACCTCCGTCGTGAAAACATAGGTGTATTATTCCAAGAACTAGATGCTCCGGCTCGCTTTGCTCGCCTACGCACCCAGCTGGGGGGCTCCGCCCCCCAGACCCCCCGTCGGGCCTCGCTTCGCGAGGCCGACAGCTTAAGCAGACATAAGGCCTCGCTCCGCTCGGCCGAGCGCTTATTCGCGCAGTGGGGCCTCGCTTCGCTCGGCCGAGGGGGTGGGTTCAAACCCCTACTCAGACATAAGGCCTCGCTTCGCTCGGCCGACCGCTTATTCGAACATAAGGCCTCGCTCCGCTCGGCCGAGCGCTTATTCGGACAGGGGGGCATTTTTGAATTTTTATTTTATTTTAATTTTTATTTGAATTTTTTTATTTTTATTTTTTAAATTCAATTAAATTCAATTTTTCGATAATCGTTTCTGTTTAAATCGATTCTACGTTTCTCAATAATCGATTCAGTTTAAATCGATTCATTTAATTTACATCCGTCAGGGAGAGATCTCGTAGACATTGCAAGCGCCCCTTAAAGGCTGATGTCCCACCCGCTCAGAGTGAAGAGTGATGGCGGGGGGGTAGAGGCAGTTTGTAAGCCGAACCAAATTCACCCGCCGGCTCGCCCGCCCCGCGATTTAACAAAAACTTCAAAACTGAAATCGCCGTCTTAATTCGCTCATCGTCGGAATGAATTTGGTCGATATCAAGTATTAAAATTCGGATCTCTAGGTAGGCGTAGAACGAAACGCGGAAAAAATCCGTCTATTAACGACGGAATAAATCGAAAAAATTAATCGAGCGAATTCGCGCAACTCGCTTATCGGACGTAAAATTGGTCGAGGAATCCGAATCCGGTGAACAAAATAGGGGTTCCCATTTGAAATAAGAAAGTTGATGTCAATTGCGCGGATTTGCGCGCATTTTTGGGGGTGCTCAACCCCCCTAAGGAGACTTAAACGGTCGCCCGAACCAATAGAAAAAAACGGCGTATTTTTACGACTTACCGTTTAGTCAGAGTAGGCGATTGACATACAGACACACAGACAGACTGAGAATTAGTGGTTCCAAGAATAATGAACCAAAATTGATACGATGGGCTTAGGAATATCTTGGGATTCCGCACCCTCCAGTAACACCTTAGGATCCTACAACCGACACCTTGGGATTCCACTCCAGGTTGAGAAATCAAACAGAGCCAAACCATCGATCAGATGGAGCCAAAGCAATAAACCAACAGATCGAGCCGTTTAGCAGCAGGTCGAACCATATGGGGTAAAGCAAGGTTCAGTTGTGGGGCCACCCCTGTTTTTGCTGTACGTAAACGATATTTTCGAGTCATATAGTCTTTTCGAGCTATCAATTTAACAACAAACAAAGAGACATACTTCTGTTCGCTGCTTGTTGATGTAAATATGAATGGCTCCCACTCTGACGCCTTATCCCTCAATCTCCAATCTTCGGAGGAAATTGTGCATGCTTGTTGGACATCTAATTCTCTCAGACTGAACTTCGACAAGAAGCAGGATCATCTTATTTGAATGATTGGGTGGACTACTACCTAGTGCAATCCATTGACTTGGGCCAATCAAAATGCTGAGACAAGGTTCAAACCAGAAAACATGAGCTAAACCGAAAGGTTGAGACGTGAGTCCAACAGTACATGAGCCAAGCAGAGCCAAACCAATCCACAGATCGAGACAAAGCAATAGACTTCCCACGTTCACTTTCTATAACCTCAAATTTCAACACTTCAATAGCAAAGTAAAACATCGAACTCCCGAATTTATACGGATACGGTCTCTGCGTTTGTCAACTATTGTGAAACCGAGTTGGTTGGATCCCACGAGCAGCAGTCATAACGTTGCATTCGCACGAGGTGCGGAATCCCAAGGTCCACCTTCCTCGCTCGTTCCCTACTGAGGTGGAATCCCAAGGAAGGGCCGACCCGGAGGGATTAGCCCCGCATGATTACCCTCCAGTTAATGAGCCCCCGGGGTGGAATCCCAAGGCACCAGATACGATTCTTTTCGATTTTTTACAAAAAGATGGGTACTTTATGAAGAATCTAACATCCTTAAAATAAGCACGTACACATGTATAATCGAAACTATTGTCATTTCTTAATTCAAATAAGCTTAATGACGAAACTGCTGCAGCTGCTGCTGGGTGATTCGAAAAAACGCCCCCGCCCATGAACTTGAGAAAGAGTGTAATATTGGTAATTTGAAAAAAGATAAATTCGCACGCCGGGAACAAGAGTGGTTTATCTCAAAAACCCAACTTTTGGGAAATCGCGTTTAAAGTTTTTTTTCGCATCTTATTAATATATCACCGTTTTACATTGGATTTTTTTCTCTTTTCTTGCTTTTTTTATAATCATAAGCTATCTACCTAGAAGGTGATCACTCGAAGTTACGTTAAATCATCTTAATTTGGGACAGGCGCAGTAAATTTAATCAAAATTCAGATATGAACCACTGTTGCTCCGAGATTCGAGACCAATTTAACAGTCATCCATGTCCGTAGGGGTATAAGACTTACTTAGTAAGTGTATACTTTTCCATTTTGAAGTGATAATTTAAGATAAAACTCAGGTTGCCATGTCCACGCAATCATAATAATTATGATTATTATAGGTCCTATAATTATTATAGGTCTGCGCATTTTTCCTATTATGTAATGAAAAATATGGGGTTTCGGCAAAACTTATAACAAAACAAATCTGCAATAATTTTGTATTTATGTGAATATAAGTGTACCGTATAAAAGTAGAAAAAATATTTCGAAAACAGCGGTAACTGGTAAACGCCGTTTTCACAAAAACGGTAAATTTCCCATCACCAAAAAATGAAAATTAATTACTTATCACAACTTCAAAATAAACTTCAGTATTCACTAACCACAATAAATTTTACTAGGCCATCACAGGAAAAAAGACTGAAATGAGTACCTACCGTATGATACAGTATAATAGTACAGAAAAAATATTTCGAAAACAGCCTTAACTGGTAAATTTCATTTTCACAAAAACAATAACTTTCCCATGACCAAATAAACAAGCCATCAATCGAATTGAATAGAAGAGCGCAACCTTTCTGTTACTACGAAACCAAAACCGTAACTTGAAACACTCTAACGTATCTAACGACCAAACTATGTCGTCGGGATCGGACGAATCGTCGACGACGGAGGTGATTTTGATAGCCTATAACCACCCCCAGAACTTGCTGATCACAATGAGACCACCCTCATGAAAATCTGTTCAGCCGGTTGTGCGTGAAAAAGCATTGTAGAACTGTTTCAGCTGTGAAACTTTAGGTGAGATGTCTGCCTGCACAAGGTATGGTCAGAAGCTGCAGGTGTAGCACTGGAGGAAGCAGTAGTCCTGCTGTCGCACTCGAGCAAATTCCGTAAACGACGCGTAGTTTCCTCATCTGGCATTTTCATAAAAGATCCGTACCTACTAATTATCATGTATAGGTCCCCAAACTTCTCCCAAGTCATTGGCGATTTGTCTCGACCGAGGCTTTGGTAACGATGTTTGTTTGTATCTTGCTCGAAGTAGGTATCTTTTGTTGAGTGTCCACCTTCACTGTTTTCAGTGGAAGCTGATGAATGTCGGACTGTGGTGGCCATTTCCACTAATTTCCGACCTCTGCCATTCCACATCTTGATGAAAAGTTCTGAAAAAGACCATAAGAATAAAATTATTCAGAGAATAATAAATAATACCTAATGAATAATGATAAATAATGATAATTTACGCCGACGATAAAAAGGTAGCTGCCTTATTTCTTGGAACAGCATCAGTTCATTTTGACTTTTACCATGTGCTTGCGAAACAATAAACTGAACTTACCTGTTCTCTCGGATCATCAGAGGGCGATGTGGAGATAAACCAGTATACCACCGAAATGAAGAACTCCAATGGTGGAAAGATGGGGATAAAGTGACATAAACCACTGTTGCCCCGAAACATTTGTGAAAACCTGGTCCAAAGCATAGCGGTTCAACTGCCCTCTACCGGATACTTTTGGACTTAGAGATAAACCGGTTGTACCCCCGTGTAGAGCTCGTCAAGAGCTATCATATGGTGCAATAAAAAAATAACGGTATTTCAGGACATATACCACTCTTGCTCCCAGCGTGCGAATTGAGGAGTTTACTTTCAAAAGGGCATACCTATATCCATGTTGGGAGGATTTTCGTTTTTTTTTTTTTTTTTTTTTTTTTTTGTGTGTGTTTTCCTGTTCTCATGGAAGAGCTCTGTCTACAGGTGCATCGATTTCCCTCCTAATAAAGCGTTTCTATCCCATATTAAAAGCAAGCTGAAAGTTGAGTTTGCCACCAAAATGGCATATATCCCACCCATAATAAACTGTGAATCCGTTTCTACCAAAGAGGTACATATCCTGCAAGTAGAAAGGGTTGTTTTATTCCAAAAGGGCACATATCCAAAAGGTTTTTCTCCTGATGAGTTTGATTGTAGTTTACTGGGTAACTACTCGAGTGCAGCACTTATCAAGAATACGATTCACTAGGGTAACTTCCCAGCTGAACAGGTGGCGAGTCGCCACTGGCGACACACGGCGGCTCTTGTGCACGCGTGTTATTGGTTGTGCGCTGCGATTTCGAACCTTCTCTGTTTTGTAAGCAATTTTTCTCGGTGGTTTCGTTGTTTGGTGTATTTGTTGTTCGCTGTTCGCCGTTTTCGTGTTCAGTTTGGTGATTTTTCTGTTGAGTGCAGCGTTGCCAACCCTACCACTTTTCAATCTCATCTACCACTCTACCGCTTTGGCACTGAAATCTACCACTATGGTGAAGAGGCAGAGGAAGTCGAGTGCCATTGTTTGAACCCAGAGCAGGATGATGTGCACATCTGAAAAGTTGTCTTCTTGATTTCAAGACTATTATTGTAAAATCATTAAAATTGAAACACTTAGTGTTTCAATTTTAATGATTTTACAATAATTTTACCCAAAAAAAATTAATAACCAAAATTATTTTAATTATTTTTTGTCAATGTGTTTAATGGCACGTCAATGCACAATTAGCTATTTAATGTTTTTTCGTCAATACAAATACACGGTTTTTGTTTGGACGCAGTTTTTTCTTCAAAAAGGCACTTGTTTCTCGCCAAAAGGGCACTTATCCAAGTTTCTCACCAAAACGGCACTTATCCAAATTAAATTGTTGATATCATCCGATAGAAAATATTATAAAATTCCTAACGTCCTTATTTTCATCATTCGAACCAAGACTTAAGCAATAGGTACAGTTAATTTGGAATACCACTAACATTTCTAAAGGCCACTAAACGTTTTTTTCAGTTTCTCAACAAAACGTCGAAATGGATATAATATATCCATTTCGACGTTTTGTTGAGAAACACATATTATGCCCTTTTGAAAGTAAACTAGGAAGTAAAGTAGGATAAAGAGGAGAGAAACGCATGAAGATGAGGGTTTGCTGTATTGAGAATGATTTCGGAATGATGCTCGAAAAACGGTCGGAGAACTGTGTTGATCCTACTCGACCCTAGGCGATGTCTTGATAACCAACGTTTTAGCTGCTCCAAATGTTCTAATAATATTAGAACATTTGGAAAATATTATTTCACCACTCCCTGGAAGAAAAGTAATTGGTCCTAGTATGAATCTCCATTGGGACATGACGGTTGCAGGCGGTTGGGACATGGACTTTATGGGACTTTATTGGGCTAATTGAGCATTATTGAGCTAATTGCGCTTTATTGAGCTAATTTTTGAGCACAATTTACCAGGATAACTTACGCCCCGGCTCCCGAATGGCGAAACCGCACTATTCGCAAAAGTTCCAATTTCAACCCATAAGGACAATTGAGTTGTGAGGCCCCTGGAGGCCTGCAACCGTCCATGTCCCACTGGAGATTCAAACTAGGACTAATTACCTTTCTTTTGCACTTGGTTTCATCTTCGTAGCTCCAAAAACAGGGCGTAGCGAGAAAAAAAAAAAAAACGCTGATTTTCCCACAGTGCACCGGGGGCGTTTTTTCGTACAATCCTGCTGCTGTACCGGTCGTTAAAATCGAGCTCTCAACCTTCGGGGAAATGCTTCATCTTCTGGATAATACTCTGTGTGATACGTCAGAAAATCGTACCAGTTCGTGGAAAAAAAAACATCTTCTTGGATGATCGGTACGTGACAGCGGGATCGGGTTCCCAATTTCCAGGTGAGACGAACCGATTTGGAGGGAGGGATACGTGTAGTACGCAAAACGAGCAAGCGCAGCCTCCGTATCCCACCCCTGACTGTGCAACCTCCCATCATCATCACCCCTCCCCTCCCCCCCTCCCCAGATCAATATTTCATATCCGTCTGGTGAACCGGTGTCAGAAGTGTCTCAGTCTTGGAGCCGACTCCTCAACCGCCCGGCAGGTGTCTCATGAAGCCCGTCTTCACGTGTGTCCCTCAGAATCCAGCATCTCATCAGAAAGTCAGCTTCCCCAAGTTTGAATGAAAATTCCCCTTCCTTGGTCGACTTCTCCATAAAAATAAACGACGTAAATTCTCTTCGGTAGAGCCGCAGATTAATTTTCGCTGTCGTCTCCCGTTGGAGGGCCCGAAACCGTCCCCGCGGACGCTCACCCGCGGTATTCCGTTTGCTCCCACTGTCGTACGTCTCACCCACCAATCACGTCGGATCCGGATAATATGGTCGCGGCCGTCGCCATCTGCTGCATCCTCGTCATCCTGCTCGTATTCATTGTCCTGATCGTGTTCGTTGGGCAAACCATCAAACCCGACAACACATAGCCTAATATTCAGGTAAATCAATTGCTTTATATTGTTCCGTGAACGAATAAAGATCTAGTATTTTGAAAAGCTGAAATACATAAGAAACTGGACTCTTCAGGACACCCCGTAAGCAGACGCCACATCTGGTAAGGCGTGACCTTGAAACTGCGTGTGAACTAAAAAAGTGAATTTAATATATTAAAGCCGCAGCCCGATGAGGAGGAGGAGGAGGAGGAGGAGGATGAAACGATTTTGGTCATCTTTATTCTAGGGCACTTCCAGATGTCGGAAAAACTGAAATTGGTCTTTAAAAAATCCAGTTTGGCGAGCACAGTGCGAGAAAAGTCTGAAACCACCAAAAAGTAGCTCCATGTGGCGTATCTGAGCTCCTAAAGTAGGAAAAACGGGAAATTAGTTTTTCTGAAAATTTTGAAAAAAAAAAAATATCCGTTTTGGCGAGTACCTAAATGACGAGAAAAATATGAAACCACCAAAAAGTTGTTCCACGTGGAGCATCTGAGCTTCAAAAGTGGAGGAAAAAGCAGGGTTTGGAGCAGTTGACAGGGAATTGGGTTGGTGGTGGGCCAGGGAGTGACCGAAGGCTACGCGGCTACCCCCCCCCCCCCCCCCCCCCGCACACAAAAAACTACACAATATGGGAGGCGGTGGATTCCAAAACTGTCTATGTCCGATTTAGAAATTTTGCAGGATACCCGAAAAACATGCCTCAACTCAACCAATAAGCCGGGAGTCGCGATTTTGTTTTCGCGACGAGGGTCGACGACTCCGATCGGCCTCAAAATTTGACATTATCCGTTTTGAAGAGGTCTACATTCCAAAACCGAAAAGTCCGTCCGCCGTACGGGCCGTTTTGGGCAGTAGGAATTTTTTTTTTAAATCTGAAATTTTGACAGAATACTCGGTTTACCATCTAGTTGTGCCCGCAAGGTTTTCAGTCCGATCGCCCGAACCCGTGGGGCGCTACGGGGCTAAAATGGGGCTACGGGAGGGTTTTTTTAAAAGGCTTTTGGCTATGGGATCGAGTTAGGTGTCGTTTTCGAGGTATTTTTGGACGTAGAATCCATTTTTTGGGGTCCCGGAACGATCCGATTTCACTGTGGGGATCTATAGGGGCTTCATGGGGCTAAAAATTGGATTTTGGAAGAATCCTAGGAGGTTAAATATTTTTCGAGTAAAAAATAAAGAATTTTTGAAAAAAAAAAATCCAAAAAAAAATTTTTTTTTTTCCAAAATTGTTTCTTTTGACACAGAAATAATTTTTGCGCAAGTAACCTATATCAAAGAATAATAAACCCTTGTGTGAAATTTGTAGCGTTTTTTTGCATTTGACTCATTTGGCATCACTAAATGAGTGCGAAAATTTTGAACTAATTAAATTAAGAAGGGAGCCAGTAATTTGAGATTGAAAAATGAATGTAGACAGTTTTGACACGAACTGTCGAATGAAGAGAGTTTTGCTTCGAACTGACTCATGAAAGTAGAGAGTTTTGGAACGAACCCGAAAGTTTGGGAGCCATAATCAGTGGAAAGTAGACAGTTTTGCTTGATTCTGAAGTCATTATTGGATGGAGCGGGGGGAAATGCTTCAGAATCCACTGCTAACTAGATTTGACCGAAAATGAATGTAGACAGTTTCGGAATCCACCGCCTCGTGGGAAAACGAGTTGTTGGGTCTGAGGCCAGGTGGGATGCGGTCGGGGTAGCCAGCAGGGAGTGGCCCCCAAGTTGTACGTATGACAGTTATAGCAAGTTACGAATTAGTTGTAGCTATTCTAATTTTTTGCTCCTTGATTATTTCCTCCAATGTATTCACGTCCAGAAAAAAATACTTTCAAATTCAGATGATTCCACTTCTACAATACCCCCTCCACCCGCCCCATAAAATGTAAATAATCAATTTAAGTCATTTATACGATTCTGACCCCAACTTGAACGATTTTTGAAAGATCATTTATGTGTCGGTGGGGAATCCAACAGAAATCTAATTATTTCTCACCCCTCTACTCACTCTTCTACAAATGAATTGGGTCATAAGTTCAGAAGGAAACTGTGATATTTTGAAATGAATGATGGTCCTTATTGTAAAAAGATAGATGGAAGGTTCAAACTCAATAGTGATTTTTCAACTCATTGTTATTTCATTGTTCAAAATTGCTATTTCTCCGTCGGCAGATCTACGCCTATTTGAATGGTAGGACTGTCGAACTTCTTCAGTGAAAATGAGTGAAATGAACTATTGTTAACCATCGAATTCTTAATAATAATTGAGGAGGGTGCCACTTGAGCGAATTTAACTTTAGTTTGGTTTTCATTAGGATTCAGTAGGTACTTTTTGGTTGAAAAATCAATTTTAAAACGCTCATTTTCAATGGATAGAACACGTTTTGAGCTGAAACGACTTCATTTTCGTGAAGAATCAGTTCCCTAAACCCCTCACAAACCAGTATTCCGAAAACGAAAATTTTGGCGTTTAGCAATACACGTCAATATGTGTGATGCAACCTCCTCACTTTCTCTAAGTACTCTAAGTAGTGAAAGCTTTCCTGTCGTCTGCTTTTCTGCCAAGTTGGAAGTTCCAACTTGGTGGCTCGACAGCTGTAGATCAGCTGCCAGCGGTAGAACGATAACGTGCTCGTCCGGCACAAGAGGCGACAGAACAAGCTGCAAAGAGCGGCAGAGGTCGTCCACTGCATTATGATAATGCGATAATGAGAAATTCCCGTTTCAAAAAAAAAAAAAAAAAAAAAAGTCTGGTACAGAGGTTTTGTGTTCGGACAGGGCTCACCATGTTGTGGTTCGGTCAAGTGAAACCCTTTTATGAAATCCCAATCGCAGTTTTGAACCCTTGACCCTTTGCCCGGGGTTGTACCAAAGCCGCACCTTTCCCACAACATTCCGCATTCCTTCTGGAACTGCCAAACTGCTAATACCGTTGCAGAACTGAAGGTTCCGAAAATCCCCTACTAACATTCTTTATAATTTGCCAGGGTTTTCAAAGAGACGCGTGTTTCAAGTTCTAGGAAAGCTACCTGCGTGAACACGTTCAAAGCAACTGTTGTCACTCGCTTGGACGGTATAGGTACGTGTATGTATATATATACTTAAGACTTTCCTTTCATGTGTAGGACATATTTAGCTGAGCAAAGCTAAACTGAGTTACTGTAATTATATACAGTAATTTACGTTCCTTGAAAACCACGCGATTAGCGAGTCTATATTATTTTAACTCAGAAATGTTCTGTGTTAAAAGGGCGGTTAGGTTCCGGAGAAATCAAAACAATGTCCGAAAAATCCTTTATTAGCCATTAAATACAACCGACACACATGCATGAGTCTATCACTTCGCTGACTGTTGCTTGAAAAAGTCAGTGACAGGTTTCTGTAAGCCTTGAAAGTTGCAATGACACCTTGATCGAGGGGTTGTAGAAGGGAGGTGGTGTTTGGAGGAAGGGATTGGCGGTTTTCACGATTTTCAGGATGTCCAGGGGCGTTATCGATGAGAAGAACCTTGAAAGAAAATTTCGTGTGTCCCTTCAATGAGAAGGAAAATCCTCATTGAATTCAGAACATCAAACTTCAAATTACACCAAAACTAGAGCCTGACGTTGGCCGATCCGTGAATGTGTGAGGTCCGACCTCGCGAATAGCGATTACTGTATGTTATTTATAATGAATTGCAGAAGTAATTAAGACTTAATTATGAGTATGAGACTTAACACTTAGAATGAGACCTTAGAGTATACACCCATCAAGCAACAAGTTTTCCTTCCTGCCCTCTTTTTCAGAGAGATCTTCATGATTAAAAATTTACTTTCCTGCTCCAAAGGCTATGATATCCTCAAGCCGAGGAATCCTGACTTGACTTTGTATGTTCGCTCATTTTCTGAGCCTAATTATGACCGTCAAGTAAAGAACGTGCACCCGAATTTCGGGTTTTAACTTAAAAAATCATTCTGTGCCATGTTGTTAGAAGTCAAAAAGAGGAAAATGCACCATTTTTGTGACAAAATTTTCACATAGATAGTTTATATTCATCTAAAGTTGTTCTGGTCGATTCAAAAAGTACGTGCGTGACTTCACCTACGAGTCAGGGGGTAACAAAAATTTTGATTTACACTACTACGAAAATGCCCAACTTTGAGACCCAATAAATCCTAAACTACCTACCTACTATTTCCACAAAATTTTGATCACAGTTCCATCAAATGGTGAAGAGTCGATTGACCAAAGAACTTTTTTACAGCGAGATCGATATCCTAAAAAAATTAGGAAGCTCCTGGCAAATTTTCAAAGTTAGAAAAAAATGATCGGTTTTTTTACACTCGTTTGTAAGACCATATACATTGTATATAATTGGTTTTACAAACCAGTATAAAAAACCGATCATTTTTTTCTAACTGAAAAATTTCCAGGAGCTTCCTATTTTTTTTTTTTTTTTTTTTAATCCTCTTTGGTCAAAAGACGTATAAGACTATAAACCGGCTGTAACAATTTCAACACTCTCAGACTTATCGTTCAGTAATAACTGGTTTTTATGTTTGAAAAAAGTCGATTTTTCAGGAGAAGCGTTTTTTCTGAAGAGGATACGAAATCCGCTCATAAACTTATCTCTTGATCCCAAAAGTAGCTGTAATATCTTACCGCCATGGACTGAACATTACAAAGGCAGGGAAAAGTGAAAACTGCAACACCTTATCGACATAGTTCTTTTTATCAGAGGGTTTGTTGTTTATTCGTGGTTGTGTCGAGATGTTTGGTTTACGTTTTGTTTATATTTTGCTCCATGATGACTGTCCCGTAATGACAAATCTAAGAGTAAAAACAAAGATAAAGAAAGACAAAAAAAAAAGAAGACATTCCATTCCTCCGGGTCGTTATGTTGTTTTTCGACGTGTTCTCGGTGATGCTTCTTGTGTTTCTTCTCGTCCTGGAACTTGACAGGAAACAACCCCCGATGCTGGAAGTTCAACACCACAAAATGAAGACGAGACGTCCACCGCTTCGGAAAGATCATCTTCAAGTCGAAAGATTGGGCTGCTTTTGAGTGGCTATGATTCATATCACTCCTCTAAGATCATGGACCTGATCGATGTGGAAGATTTTTTGAATTTTTTTTCGGCCAAGGTTCGCTGCACGGATTGTGGTGGGGACTTGGAGTTGTCTGTTGTTTCTCGTATTGGCTAAGCCAGCAAGATCTATCTAAAGATGACAGAGTAAAAGAGACTCTTTATAAAGAAGAAAACAACCCCTCCTGGTAGATGACAGTGAAAACTCCTGATGATCATCATCCCTCACTTGTTGAAAACGTGGATCCTGGAGAATATGGACCATTGAACTTGGAGTCTCTAGATTCACTGCTAGATCCTCCTGGTATCCAAACACGGCGTGGGGGTCGAGGGGGGGTCAGAAATCCAGTTCTAAGCATTTTCCAAACTATACTATTCTCTGAATCCTCAAATTTTTTACTCACATAGAACTGTTGAAAAACGTTGCTCAAATAAAGGCTGTAGCGGGCAGGCTAAAATGCGCCTGGTTCGTACGAACTCTAAGATGAAGATGGACAATTATTCTAGGTTTACCCACGATTCACCTAGTTCATTCTTCTAGTATCATCAGCGTATTGGGTGTAGGCTGAAAGCCCAGCTGTCAGTTTATTTGACGACGATGACTCGATGCTGGAAGGTGTCGCTAGTTCCCTAGCGAATGTGGTTTAAATCATGGTGTTGGCAATGTTTGGTGGATCGCCTGAGGCCGCCAGCGGTCTCACCCGGCGCGCCGGTGCTGTGGTCCCTGCATCCTTGGGAGGGGAGGCCCGCGCCTCTCCGTAGGGGAGAGGGGCAGTTGAGAGGCCCGCGCACTCGACAATCGGTACCCACGTAGCCCCCCACCCCGTCCGCCAATCAAACCACGTAAACTCAGGGTTGCCAGCGCTGTGTGTGCCTTCGTAGTGGAACTTCCAACTTTTTTACCGGCGTTTTAGTTACCAATCTATATTATTTATATTAAAATTTAATTTAAAAGGTAACCTATTTAATAGGAAGAATATAATATATTATATTGGTAACTATAGTTTTTATAAAACGCCGGTAAAACTTGTACACTCATTTGTCAGTTCCTATTCATTTTGTTCACGTTATCTCCAAAAATGTCAGTTTGGGACTAGCCTCCGTCGGCCTTGATGGAGAAGCATCATGCTCCTAAAAAGTCTAGAAGCGGTTCTCAATCACGCCTGGCTTGTAAAGTGTTAGGTAGTTTAAGCAACGACGATATTGAAACACAACTCCAACAGAAATGACTTCGAGTTAAGAGTAGAACGCAAGACCTTCAAGACAAGCGGAATTTATTGCTTGGAAACGGTCAACAGAGGAATCCAGTCCCGAAAAGTTTGTTGTACGAAACCTGCAACGTTCGTCTGAAAAACGTTGCACATAATTATTGTATAAGAAATTGTAAATTAATAATGTAAGGAGGTATAAATAATTGTATCATTATTGTATAAGAAAGGGTTAATTAATATAATAATGTAATTATAATATAATAATTATTAATTATCGTTGCATATAATTATCGCTGCAATAGAGCAGGTAAGGCTCGGACACGAGTTGGAAAATTTCCTTGAATTAAATCTCATTTAAGTAATGACGATCGCAAACACCTAAATTTCAAGGCTCACGGTAAATTAATTGTCAGTGCCCGGCTTCAACCACCCAAAATGGTTCTGTGGATGTGATTTTGGGCACGAAATGGAGGTTGCTCATGTAGGATACATGATACCTACCGATCCCATCTCCTATTAAAAAAAAAAAACAGGTCCCAGCTCAGGTTGCTAGAAAAGTTCCCTTTGAACGCAACCATTGAACCTGGATCAAAGAATAATAAACGCTTGTGTAAAATTGGCAGCGTTTGTTACCTAGTGAGTTTTAATTGCTAGTCTAGCTACCAACTTTTTGCGTAATCTACTGCATTTATGTGAACGATCTACGGAAAAAGTGGTTTTTTGAGTTGGCAACCCTGAGTTTGCGTGGTTTGATTGGCGGACGGGGTGGGGGGCTACGTGGGTACCGATTGTCGAGTGGCCCGCGCCTCTCCCAAGGGAAGAGAGTAGTATTGCAGTGTCTCGTGCGTGAGGAGGTTGGTGAGTTCATATTGCGTGTGATGCATGCTATACAAGGATATTTCATAGTGGTGAAATATCCTGACACTAACCCAATACACACATGATACACTGAGTACCAATAGCCGTACATAGATATTTCAATGTGGTGAAATGTCTGTCCCTATAGCTATTTATAGATATTTCATAGTGGTGAAATATCTTACACTAACAAAATACGTACATGATACACTGGTATAATGTTATGGTGTTTGGAGGAAGCAACAGTACATATTGCGGCACAGAGATATTTCATTGTGGTGAAATGTCTGTCCCTATAGCTAGTCATAGTTATTTCATAATGGTGAAATATCCTGACACATGATACATGTATAAACCGTGTTGTACATAATGTGGTGGTGTTCTGAGGAAGCCATAGTACATATAGCTGAGCAGATACATTTCATTGTGGTGAAATGTCTGCCCCTGTAGCAGTCATAGATATTTCATAGTGGTGAAATATCTGGACACTAACACAATACATACATGGATTTTTCATGGTGGTGAAATATCCTGACACTTACATGATACATGTATAAACCGTGTTGTATATGACGTTGTGGCGTTCTGAGATGACACAGTATGTACAGCTAAGTAAGATAGCTGTGTTGGTTACGAAGATAACCACAGTTATGTGAGGTTGGGTGTGCCTATAAGGGGTGGAGGAGGGCACTTTACACTGTACGCCGCCGTACAATGTACACGTCACACAAAACCCTTTAGAGGCAGAATGCTGCCTGGTTCGCGGACCTATACCATCCTATCATACATGTTAGGTTAATTCGTACTCCATGAGGGAATTACGACAGAAGGGTTCTCCTGTTTCTTCCACAGTTGCCAAGGATTTTGATAGACCGACTTCCCATAGTTTACAACTCACTCGCCCCATTATTACAACGAAAAACTACACTAACGTTCTGAAAATGGCGTAATTTTGCACCGTAAAACTTCGCAAATCCGAAGAAAACAAATCGAGAATTCAAAACCAACTCTTTTTGCTGTTGTTGCAACTTATTCTTCTTGACTTGCTCTTTTACAGTAACCACAACAAGTGAGGAACACAATTTGTTCCATCTTCCTATCAAAATGATCGCTTTTCTACTCTACCAAGTTAAACGAACGTGAGATGGATGTGCGGTTCGCGAGTCTGCGAGAGGTCGAGCGATCCGCGCTCAAGCTTTGATCGCGTTTTTCTCGGAACTTCGTTTTTCGCGACGTTGCTACACTTTTCTCCGGTTCTAGGGAACATAATAAGCGATATTATCGGACTGTTATTATTATTATTATTATTTTTATTTTTTTTATTTTTTTTCATAATTTCGAGGTAGTGTTGCAATAAAATGGTGGCTTCAAATAATGAAAATTCGAGATCGGCTGCTGTTGACGTTGACTTTCGTTCACTCAGCACAAACAGTTGTTTGAGTGCATGTTCAATCAGGATGTGGCTAACTGCCAGGTACCTACAAGAAATGTCAGACCGACGTAATCGCCAGCCCCTACTCAACCCTGCCGTGGACCTGTTTCGGCTCCTGTCAAGACGAAGTTGTCGGTCGCTGAATGTCCTTGGAAGGCAGCCACAAGTTCATGGCATTACATGGTACATTAGTTCCACAATGTTACTGACAGTTTCTTGAACTCCGTAGATTAACAGGCTCACAATCATTAATAGTCATCTTCAGTCTTCACTTTGATACTTTAATGTGCGTATTTACTACTCAATTTCGATGTAATAAGTTCATCCATTAAATTTAACGTTACACGGGAAAGAGAGCCGAGTCAACCAGTCCACCCGTTGCTATCAAAAGGAACCATCACCTCAAAGTTTTCTCTGCGGACCTTCATTGGGAGCACCATTGAAACCAGTCAAAAGTTGAAATTGGAAGAATGATATGAAGTTTCTTCCTTTCAGTTCTCCTTCCTCACTTTGTTCTCAGGTTTGAATTGTTTGAATTTTTAGCAGGTACCTAGACTTATCTAATTCGAATGGCGATTGATAGGTACATGATAGACTTTTGGTTATTATTCTTGGAATAATAGGTACACCTTTTTAATCGCGACGGAGGTCGACGACTCCGATCGGCCTCAAAATTTGACATTATCCGTTTCAAGAGGTATATATTCCAAAAACAAAATGTCCGTCCGCCGTCCGGGCCGTTTTGGGCAGTAGGCAGTTTTTTGAAAAATCTAAAATTTTGACAAAATGCTAGCATGGCAAGCTTGGTTTACCATCTAGTTGTGCCCGCAAGGTTTTCAGCCCGATCGCATAAACCCGTGGGGCGCTATGGAGCTAAAATGGGGCTACGGGAGGGTTCTTGTAAAGGTTTTTGGCTATGGTATCGAGTTAGGTGTCGTTTTCGAAGTATTTTTGGACGTAGAATCCATCCTATTTGGGGGTCCCAGAACGATCAAATGTTACTGTGGGGATATATGGGGCTTTCATGGGGCTACAAATGGGATTTTTTAAGGATCCCACACTGAGAGAAAAAAAGGGCCTATTCTAGGTTATTTTTCGATTTTTTTCTAGGTTAAATGCTGCCAACCTAGATTTTTTTTGGTTTTCATTCTAGGGTGCAACAATTTAGTCTAGGTTGAATATAATTTAACCTAGATTGAAAATACTGGTGAAGTTACCTTCCTAAAAATGCAAACAACCAAGATTTAAAATGCGCCACCCCCACACTTTAGTTCTAGGTTAAGTTCACGGTGTGTGCCGCCGCCTCCATCCATTTACAGTCTAGGTTAAAAACATTAATGTCTTGGTTGTCTCACCCTGGTATTCAATGTTTTTCACTTTCATAGACGGTTGATTTACCCTAAAACAAAAACGTTCTCACCCCACCTCAAACAATTTACAGCCATGGCGCATTAACCTAGAACCCTTTTTTCTCTAGGTTGTCCCCCTTTATTTACGAGGTTGTTTCAATTACTATCCCTGTTGTACCATTTAAATTTCTAGGTAGCTTCCTATTCTTTTCAGGTTGGTCCTAATAAATTACTAGGTGGTCCACTTTTCTTTCTAGGTTTGCTCCCCTTCCATTGCAGGTTGTTTCAATCAACTTCAACTATCTTTCTGGGTTGTCTCTGTTTCCAACTCAGTACAAAAATTTGAATGTGACGTCATAATATGACTGCACATAGTGACAGAAATTAGATGATTAGAATTTGGCAAAGATTTGGCCTCAACCCCTCCGGCTAAATAGCAGGGGTGCCAAGACAACGAGAATTAACGCCCACTGCCTACAGTGGCGCTCTCCGCGGCCGCTTAGCATACTGTAGAAACAACCTGGAATTCATTGAATGAATTACAATCACTGTTGTTTAAACCTAAAACTATTTGTGGTACTATGGTAGTTTTAACTGAGACTGAAAGTCTAACTTTTTCTTCTGGGTTGTTACCTAAAGTAACAATCTCGCCTTCTAAATCTCTCGGTTGTTTTCAGTTGTACAACCGAGACTTTAATGGAGGGGAATTATATGGAAGGTCAAATCATTCAATTCTAGGTTACCCCACTTAAAAGTCAAAGGTAGGTAATATATTTTCTAGGTCTTCACAAAGTCAACCTAGACCAAATGTGAAGTTCACATTTGGTCTAGGTTGACACTTTTTTATTCCAGGTTGTGGTCAGAAGGCGGGTAATAACGGATTAGGTTGTTTCTATATGGGTCTAGGTTGTATTAATATTTTTCGATGTTACTTTAACCTGGACCTATTTTTTTCTAGGTTGAATCAATTGATTCTAGGTGGTTTCAATTTCTTTTCGAGGTTATTTCGGATTTAACCTAAACACTAAAAAAATCTTTTCTCTCAGTGCAGGAGGTCAAATATTTTCCAAGTGAAAAAAAAAAAAAAAAAAAAAAAAAATTTATTGACTCAACTTTCGTACAATTAACGTATATCAAAGAACAATACACCCCTGTGTAAAATTTGCAGCGTTTTTTTGTTGTTATAAGTTGTGGTAACTGTTTTCTGGTCACAACGACCAGACACCAATGTTGGTATTGAGAATGAAAATTTCAGTTGATGGTTCGTGTAGTATGTTCTCGTCGGGCTTTCATGGCCGGTGGTTTTCAAGGAGTACGACGGGGCACAGTGGGGCAAACGCGGCAAAAACCCTATAAGTGAACTCGCGTTTTGCGCACTATTTACGATGATTTGCGACTCTTTAATAGTTGCAGAAAAAAAGCCTTGATAAGCTTTTCCGAAAAGACTGGGTTTGAAACCTTGTTTAGAGGCGTGAAAAAAGGGCTTTTCGAAATGTCGGTAAATGACCGATTGAAAGCACTGACTTGAATTTTATACGTGAGCCTGAACTTACATTTGAAAAAATTTGAGCTTTTTTGGCATGATTCCCATATATGTGGGTGCAATTTAAACGCCACAACGTTTTGTTTATGTACATTTTTCTCAGGGAAATGACATTTCAATTAGGCCAGTTTTATAATTGAACGATACAATAGTTTCTGAAGCTTTCAAAAATTCCTCCTTTCTTTTTCCTCCGGTAAAAAAAAAACCGAAAAAAAAAATTCCTCCGCTTTCCTCAGTAATTTTCCGACTTTATGCATCAAAGTGAAACTCCTGTGAAAATTTCAGCTGCGTTCGTTTGCGCACTCGGTGCCAGTGACACGTTTTGTTCGATGAAGTGGGCAGATTCAACGATTTCATCAACTAGGAGCTCGTTCGAACATGGGACGCAGAAGAAACAACAGCACTAGCTGTGAGCTTATCTCCGTGGTATTACATGCCAGCAACTATCCACAAATTATTGATACATGGTGCCGACATAGTTTCATCGGCAGCCCTCCCAATTGGCTCACTTTCAGAAGAGGTCCAGGAGAGCCGAAACAAAGAGTACAAACTATACAGACTTCATAATATATCTCATATATCATAACCCCCAGCATAAAAGACACCTCATGTACAGCACCCAACCCAAATACCCCCCTCTAGGACTCGCAGGAGGAACGTCGGATGGACGGTCGGAGGCGAATTAATAAACAACTACTTTGTCCTGAAGATGGCGCACAAGCCGAAAGCTTGAATAAAGAGAGGATAAAATCACTAGCCGTTTTTGTTGGCGCAAGACCCCCGTCATACTCCTTGAAAACCACCGGCCATGAAAATTTCATTCGATTCATTTCATTCATTGAACATCATTTAATGAATTCATTTGACTGTATTGATCAAGAGAGACGTTAGAAATAATAAATTTGGAAGTAAAAATGTCCACCCAGTAGCAAAGGGCCAGCTAATGGGTGACATAATATTCCGAGAGAGGTTATACGGACGAGAAGGTTGTAGGAGAGTGGAGGCATCCCTGCAGGGCGTTATTAACAGAACAGGCGCGACTGAGGAATGGGACCGCTGCTAATTCGTGGCGTCATATATAACTGACGGAGTGGTCGTGAAGGAGGGGGGCAGTCGAGTGGGAAAACGGCCTGAAGTGGAACAATTGGCGAAACAGCGGAAAAGGGAGAGGGTTGTGGAACGGTTAGTGGGATTGCTAGCCCCAGGGAGAGAAGAGGGTTGGGGGTGTAAATTTCGTTAGCGGAGGGGGCCATCGGAGGATCGAGTTATGGCCGGTGCTGCCAGCAACACAAACGCATTGGTTGCGAAACGGGCTTCCAAAGAGCCGCTTCAAACGCTGGGACTAATCGTGTTGCGCCTAACCGATTTGGACGCGCGTCCCAACAGCAACTCAACTACTCAGTGAATGAACTTTTAATCAGGGAACTCAGTAATGCTCAATCAGTGCGAAAATAATGAAGAAAACCTCGGCGCTCAGGGCCTCGCCTGGGGGGCAAGCCTCCTGGACCCCCGGATGCTTTCTGCTCAAAGCCTATAGGCCGTATACGGCTGAAATTTAAGAAACATAGAGCATGCTTTATTAACAGGTGGTGAGACAAGCTAGTGGCCTAACGTAAGACAATTGAGTACGCCAAACTAGTGGCCTAACGATAAGACAAGTGAATATGTCGAACTGGTGGCCTAACGTACGACAGGTGAGGACGCCGAACTAGTAGCCTAACGTTAAGACAAGTTAGGACGCCGAAATAGTAGCCTAACGTTAAGACAAGTGAGGACGCCGAACTAGTGGCCTAACGGTAAGACAATTGAGGATGTCGAACTAGTGGCCTAACGTGCGACAGGTGAGGACGCCCAACTAGTGGCCTAACGGTAAGACAAGTGAGGATGTCGAACTAGTAGCCTAACGAACGACAGGTGATGCGCCGAACTAGTGGTCTAACGTACGACAGGTGAGGACGCTGCACTAGTGACTAGGTTAAGACAAGTGAGGATGCCGAACTTGTGGTCTAACGTATCATACAATCATCATAATCATAATCATAAAATAGTATAAAATCGTGTTGGCCGACGGTCGACGGGTGGTACGGGATAACGGTTTTGCACTTTGATACCAGTACGGGATAACGTGTTCCCGAGCGGAGTTTTTTCACTTTCCACTCGCGCCAAAGGCCGTTTAGGGGGTCGAAAAAATTACGAAAAAATACGAGCCGTATAGATCAGACCTGGAGGAAGGCGTCGGTCAAATCGTAAATCGGAAATTCGCCCGGGAAATTCGTCGAAAAATCGTCTTTCTCACGTTTGTCCCACGTTTTTTCGGGTTCAAAAATACCCAGTAAGGAGCCGTTTTTTGGCTATGGTATCCACGAGCCAAATGCGCTTCAATCTATGGCGAATCCGATTCCGAAGTCAGATTTCAAAAAACCGAGGGGGAGGGGGCGAGTTCACGGTGAGAAGGCAATTGGATCAGTCTAATTCGCGTCTGCAGCCCCCCCCCCCCCCGGCCACCTACCGCGATCACTCCCCCCCCCCCCCTCCACCCCCTTCCAGTACCCTTTTCAAATTCAGGGGGGCCTTACTTCATTTTATCGGCCAGGGGATTCTTCACTCTACCCCCCTCCCCATTTTAGCCCCATAGCGCCCCAAGGGTTTTTCTTTGCTCGGCCACCCACATAGGTAGTTCTATTATTATTATTATTAATTTGTGCGGGGTCTGCAGGCGGGTGATTTGAGAAACACGCGGCCCGCCAGACCGCAACGACCCCCCCGACAGGGCGGAACGATGGGGGTTCGCTGGCGAAGAAACAATAATTGGATCGTTTTAATTCGCGCGGGGTCTGCAGGCGGGTGAAAACTCCGGTTGGAACTTTTTATAAGGGGAGGGAGTTTTCCTTGATGTTGGGGTTCCAACGTGTCCATCGATGCTACTCATCCACTAGAGGAGCGAGCGAAGCGAGCGGAGAGACTAGTACTGATATATTCCGTAATATATAAACGGGACACTCCCGTGTCTCCCTCCCAGACTAACATTTTTGGGCAGTTAGGTCATGGCTAGAGCATGTTCCATGCTGAAACAGTAATGCCTCAATGAGACATTATGGCATGACATGATGGTGTGAGTGAGTTTTCATCAAATCGATTGATCGCTATCGCCTATTGCGTCTTTAAGTGATCTTGGTGGCCAATTCAATAATGGAACATAGTAGGTGAGTTAGTGGAGCTGATAGTTTGTTATCGCTTGGCGCATGCGCAGTAGGGCCTTTCTCGGAATCAAGCCCTGATGTTCGGTGAACGCATAAATCATTCGGAACCTTTAGGTGGTTTCAAATTTTGGAATCGATCGCAGAATTTTTCAGACCGTCCAGAACCGATTCCAAATGCCTCCTCGATCGTGATTCTTGGAAGCTTCCTCTATTCTGATTCGCTTTCTCACCACTTCTGCCACAACTCCCTTTGCAAATTCACGTATTTAACAATGAAAATTCGCTCAAAATCAAGTCGCAGTAACTGTAGTCTTGACTTAGCTATTTGAGTATCCCAAAGTGGGATAAATGGCCGTTGTTATATACGACGCTAAATATCATGGGACGAAGTTTGGACACCCTTCGAAGTTAGTTTCAGGTTTGCGAGTGTCCCTTGGGACGAGGGTGGGACGGGCAGAATCCCCAGTCAGACCAGTGATTTGTCGTACTGCCAGTGAGGGAATAACTGAGCATGTTTAGCAAGATGTGAACAAGGTGGAAAGTGACCATAATAATTTTCTGAACTTCAACGTCTCGTGAACGCTTTTGATCATTTAACCCTAGGGGCATATTAACTGCTCATTTTAAACCTTTTTCTACAAGTTCCATAGTTTTCTCCTTCCTCACTTTTTGTACTACGCTCACGAAACGAAATCTTAAGATGTGATTAAATTATAACTGAAGGAACTCACAGCTTAAGGTTGTTATTGGTTCCCAGATATTTGCCTGTTTATTCTCGTTCACGCAATGGGAATTCCCTTAGAAACCATCTGCTACCCGTCCTCCCCATTCCACGTCTAGGTAGTGTTTAGAGGATTAGCGACACTGTACAGAAGCTCCACAGAGCTCCTGAATTGTATTCAATCCAAACAAAAGCTCGAGACGTCATCCCGTCTTCCTTTTCAGTGTTCCGACGTGGAAAGCTCTCTGCGAGGATGTGGGAAGGTGGCGGGGAATGTGGGAAGATCATCCCGCGGTTGAGGCTGAGCCCGATTGTTATAAAAGATGAGCGTGAATGGCGGAGAAAACTGGGAAGGAGGGGGGTGGAGTAGTTGAGCAAATACAAGAGAGAAGAAGGAGAAATCGATGAAAACTGATGATACGAGAGAAGAATATGTCCGTGTGGGGAAAAAAAGGGAATACGAAGCCCGTGAGGTTGTATTGCCATCTACTTTCACAAACCGATCTCTGTCAACTGAGAACGCTGTATGTCACGAGATTTTCATTTGTCTTTCAGTTAGAAACTTAATATTTAGGCGAGATTGGTAAATTTGCAGTAATTAGCGCACTTAATGTAAGCGAGGTATAATAACGGTGGTCAGTGAAATTAGTCGTTGATCCAGAACCGGATCGTCGTGACAAGAGGCGATCCCTTAACCCTAAATTCCGCTCCAGTAGCTCCCCCTTGGGCTGGAAACTGGCGTGCTAGGCGAGGAGAACAGGAAACAGCGTAAGAGGCCACCTAATGCCTTCAGCCCTTTCTGCAGAGTGTCTGGCCCTCGTTTTACTCCCCATTTCCTCCTTCCTCGGGATGATGCTCCCCAGACTCAGTACGGGAGAGTTTAGGGTAGTTTTAGTTCAGTGCACTTACCACCCTGTAAT
Organism: Pilophorus perplexus; assembly: GCA_955831195.1. Classification (NCBI taxonomy): domain Eukaryota; kingdom Metazoa; phylum Arthropoda; class Insecta; order Hemiptera; family Miridae; genus Pilophorus; species Pilophorus perplexus. The sequence continues at coordinate 33,237,169 of OY037010.1, read as the reverse complement.
CGACTCGGGCAAGTTAATACAGGCTTGGGGAATCTCCTTGAGATAGTTGCCTACCCTCTCCGTCTCTCCCTCGGGGAAGTCACTAATTACGTCCGTTGTCTGCGTAAAGTTCGTCGGCACATCCGATAGTTTCCATTATATTGTGGCCCTAGCCATTGGAGGGGTAGTGAGAAACTGAAGGGTCTCAAGGGAAACGATTTACACCTCGGTACTTCGATTCGCTTTTTTCATGGTTGCCTGCGAATTTATAACATAATAACTGGACGAAGCCTTGATGTGAATCACCCGTTAATTTATGAAATTTTCCACTTTGGTTAATACTGTATGAAAAATAAGCATATTTGATTGCACATTGGCTTATTGTCATTTCTTAGAGCACAGTTCCTTCATCCTTCATCGGCCATTGACAAGCAGCTCTAGGATAGGAAAGAGTCAAGTGCGTAGATTAAAATGTATCAGCATCCTGGAGAGAAGGATGTATCACAAAATTGACACTCCCTCCCAGCACTGAACGAAGGGATGCCACTATATGACTAATAATTCTTACCAATCAGGTACTTAGCATACACACTCACTACACATGGCTGATATGCAGGAATTTAGAACAAGTCATAAACATTCCCACTTGTGGTTCACTAACCAAAAATTGTAGGACATCAGAGGCAAGTAAAACCCTTCCCTAGTGAAAACAATGCTTTCGTCAAACTACATTGTCATAACGACGAAATTAAATTTTTATAAATCAAACATGAGGCAGAAACGCAGTGAATTACATAACACCAACAAAAATGAATAATGATCTGCCTCCACCCTTTATGGCTATATTTTATTGACCGCTTCATCGAGTCAGCGGATGTATGTTCGTTCCAATCACAGGACAGAAGACATGACATCAGCGTACTTGAATACTACTTAAGTAGTAGTATTTATTGCTGGAACATCACTTGTTGACAACATGAGTCACCGACTGGTTGACTGAGCGACCTCAGTGCTTTCCTGAAACAAGCTGAGAAGGCTGTTGGTTCCTGAGCGCAGCTAGAAGTTGATCACGAAAAAACTCGAATTTTCCTCTTGCTAGAAAAATCTGCTAGCTGATGATCAGTACCAATCCATCTCACGTGTATGAATCCTTCCATCAGCTCCCTACGGACGAAATGGAAGCAAATAGATACCAGGTGTCTTAGGGACGGAGATTCATCCTTTTCAGCGAACTTGATGGCACTTTTATTGTCTTCTAACAATAATGGGACGGTTTTGAAGAGCAAAAGCTGATTGCACATTCCTCGGAGTGCATCTAGATCTCTGCAAGCGACCGAAATCGCCACGTAATTCAATTCCGCCGAGGAGAGGACCACTTGGTTTCGGCGAGTAGTACCACATTTCCAAACAATTTTACCACAATGGTAAAATTGTGGTCGAATGGCCAAGTGAAGCATCGACGTAGGTAACATACTATTAGGGATTGCAATCCCGGGATCCCGGGATCCCGAAATCCCGGGATCCCGGTCGATTTTTGCCAATTTGAAATCCCGGGATTCGTGGAGTCAATCCCGGGATCCCGGGATCCCGGGGTTCGAGAATTAATTGCACCTCGTACGTAAATTGCTCAAATCTTGTCGGGAAAAATCTTTTAACAACGGACAATAATTCGAAGGCTAAGTGAAAGTGCTCTAAGATGAAAACTGTGAAGTCCCCTGAAGAAAGGATTCGGAAATCTATGAACCAGCCGGTGCCGGTGCCGAAAATACGAAAAGATTTATCGACCACAATTAAAAAAGAAACGAGCCTGTTCAAAAATGGAGGCAGCCGAGGCCACCATTTGGATTTAGTATACAAAATTTTTGGATATTTAATATCTCCTGTTAGGCCGGTCAGCGGACAAAAAAAGGGGGCTTAGAACGGAAAAATAGACACGTTCTAATTTTTTTTAAATGTTGTCAGGGACGGTACCAGCTTCGAAACCCTTGTGCTAAATGCTGGATGCTCGAAAAGCCGCGAAATTTTCGGATTTTTTTTTTTTTTTTTTTTTTTTCAGTTCTTGGCTTTTAGCTTCAAAAATGTGCTCCCTAACGAAAAAGTCACTGTATACTATTTTCAAGTAGACAAGATTTGCTACCATTTGAGCGCAACGGCAGCTTTCTAGGACCAATGGGCCCCGAGATTAACCCTCTTCAAACATTGACCATTTTCCCCCAAATGTTAGAAACCGTGGTTTTATCCTTCTTCAGTACGGAATATCGGCTATGATATTCATCCCACGAGGAAAGTTATGAGGAATGAAATTGTAGAGCAGTGATTCAGCTTCAATTTAAGCACAACCAGAACACGTAGGACTATCCCACTGACCTCCGTAGAAGCTGAGAGGGCCTTTTGAGTAGCAGGACTATTTTCGACAAAGCTAAGAAGCAAATTGGCTGGCCAACTTTGAGTGCTTTCTAAGATCCAACATTATGATTTCTAAAAGCACATTTTTTGAGTACATAAGTGAAATTTTTCCTTCATGAGAGAAGTAATATTTTATATAATTTGCAATTATTGTAAATAAACAAGTTTTTCGTCGTTTTTAATCAATTTTTTCACGTTCAAACAAAAATCATCAATCCCGGGATTAATCCCGGGATCCCGGGATTGCCTCTGAAAAATCCCGGGATCCCGGGATTCAGAAAAACGTTCGGGATTGCAATCCCTACATACTATGCCTTTGTCTTTACCTTCAAATTTTAAACCCAAAGTTTGTGTTGTCTTCAGGTAGGTAGCGCATCATTCGTTGGACCTCTAACCAGTCATTGTCAGTGAAGTCCAATTGTCTCCTACTGAGAAGGTTTGTGGCAAGTGTGATGTCCGGTCTCGCACAATTTTGGATGTATAGCAACAGTCCTATTGCTTGACGAAAAGGCACATTCGGGTTTTCCATCGGGAACTTCCATATAAACCACCTTTTCTATCGTCGGCATCGTCATAATCATGTCCGAAATGATCTTGGAAGGTGGATGGTACAGGTTAAGTAGATGAAGCAAGTAGGTACTTACCGTGGTATCAACGGAATGGCCATCATCGCTGTTGTGTATTGGTGGTGAGGGTGACGCTGAGCACGCGGTCTTCGGCCATCTGCGTTTTTTGTCGATTCCATTTTTACTTTACTTTCGGAAATGGATGTCAAACTGGACTTATCTTTTGCATCAGCAGCTTCATATGTTTTTAACCTATCAGATGGTTTATTAGGAGTGTATAACGATTTGTAGAGGCAAAGGACAATATTGGTTGGTGATAATGTCCAAACATGGATCGCAGATTCGGTAGGAGCAATAGATTTATCTAGATTTATCTAGAAAAGTCTGTCTAATTGCATTTGTGATTTGCCTGCGTACTTGGTAACGCTTATTGTGTAAGAGGGAGGATTTGGTACAATAAATTTATGTTCGAAGTTTATCGGTGTAATTTCATCGCACGAATAAAATGAAACGTCCGCACCACGGAACGGAGACATGAAAATGCTCTCCTGTGGTTGCAGGCTTGTATGCAAGCCTTTGAAAAAATTTTGGAAAAAAAGTGTATTTTCAGAGAGGAATTACTGCTCTCTAATTAAAAGCGTACTTTTCTCGGCGATAAGGTTTTCCAAATAATAATCAAATTACTACGCATTTATAGACACACAGGCTTCAAAGGTACAGAAGCGAGTATACCACAGAAATAGCCGCCCAACTACGTCACTGTATTTTTTCTCTCCTTTTTGATTGTTGCGTGTCGTGTCCATTCCTCGCCACAGAAATGGGTGTTGTTTATCCGTCAAGGAGTTTTCCGACACAAGCATCATCCCCGAGATGCCACAGCGGAACCCGTAGGCCCTCGGGAACAAGTGTTTCAGAACCAATGTGACCCGGTGAGCCGTTGTAGAAGGTAGGAGTTGATATTTGGTCTTGACAAGTCCAATATGCTGTTATTGGAGGAGGTATTGGAAGGATGTTTGTTGCTTTCCCAGGCCTCCCCACTTCCATCCGATATTCTCATCCCACCCAATATACCCCTCGCATCCAATTCAGGTTCAATCCAAGTACGTTCTGCCGCCACAAGCCCATCACCATTGCGGTGTCATCTCGTCACAACCGATTGGCGATTGACTCCGAACAGCCACAAACTGACTGCTTCAATATGCAATTTAAAAATAACTCAAACTAAACGAAAGAACGTTTCAATAAACCAAATTAACGATGGGCCTGCTTTGTTTTCCCAACATATTTTGAAGCACAAAAACCTAATTGCTTAGAGGGAACAAGCAACTTTTGCCTAATTAACTAGCTAACAAAAAGCTGATTAATTACGAAAACCCGGGATTCTTCAACAAACTCTGAAAAAAGTAACTGAGATTTTGTCGGATGAGTGTTTTACAGGAAGTTGTTGAGTTTCTATGTAAATTCACCAACTTTTCACAAACTTATGCTGCTATTTTTGTTGCCTGCTTGAAGAATTCGTGTGGTTCAATTTGACTTACCAACCGAATTGTCACAACTACAAGAATGTCTTATTAATCTTGTGTGGTGAAATCCCCAACTTTCAGATTACTTTGTATACAAAGCTGTATACATACAGCTGCAAAGAAACAAAGGGTGTGTGTGTGTGTGTGTGTGTGTCCCGACTGCTCTAATCAAATAGTTGTGAGTAGCGAGGTTCAGTCAGATAAAGCTTGACGTTCTTCTACTCAACGTTTCGGTCTATATTTAATCCATCTTCAGGACCAAAAAATACTTCCACAGCTCAGAAACATAGAAAGCAGCAAAGACAATCCACTGATTGACGAAGATAATTGTTTGTTATTTTGACTAGTAATAATATTATGAAAATGATAGACATGTCATGTATGCATCTTACCATAGAAGTTAAGATGTGTGTCTATAATATTCATAATACTAGTCAAAATAACAAACATTTAGCGTCAATCAGATTGTCTGTGATGTTTTGTTGTATTTTGTAGGTCTGAAGATGGTTTAAATATAGACCGAAACGTTGGCGTTGAAGAACCTGAAACTTTTTCTGACTGAACCTCGCTACCCTCAACTAGGGATGTGCGATACTTATCGATATGGGTAAAGTATCGGGTATTTCCTTTCGATACCGGGTACTTTTGGTATTGAATCCTGCCATTCGATACTACTACTGGTATCGATTATTTTTCCAGTATCGGAAAAAATACACAAATGGAAACAGATTTACCTACTTAAAACTAAAATAACTTTACTTGACTCATTTATTTATAAATTTAAAGGTACTTGAATCACAGGGAAGCTCTCTACCATAAAATATATAGGAACACTCACACACATACGTTATGTGACAACGTCTCGTCTGAGTCCTCTTGCTCTCTGTTACTCTCTGTTACTGAGTCTGATGTTGTAGTTGTTACTGTGTGTACTATACCTCCTTGGTGCTATAACCTACACGAAAAGCGAGGAATCTACTCGCCACGCTCGCCTCTGTCGGCCAACACCACAGAACATAGAAAGAGTTTCTCTTTCTATGTTCTGTGGCCAACACAGATACTAGAGAATCTCTAGTAAAGATTATAATCTTTACTAGAGATTCTCTAGTATCTGTGTTGACTGATAATTATCAGTCAAACCTAGAGATGTAAGGTACCTACTTCAAAATGTATTGATACATAATATGTATCAATGCATTTTGAAGTGATGATATTATCATGTATTGACACATATCACATCGACATTTTTGATAAAAAAGTATCAAAAAGTATTGGATCGATATTTTTCAAAAAGTATCGATACTTTTATGAATCGGTACCTTTGGATACTTTTAAAAAGGCATTGGACTAAACTAAAATATTATAACCATAGTTTAATTTTTTTTCTATAAACATTATAAGCAGGGAGTTTTTACTGACGATAGCGACGCTAGACTCAGGCGGTGTTCTCAGATTGCTTATTTTCATTCATCACAATCGACCTCGTGGATGATTAGGTAAATAATTTTTGACCAAACTTATTACTGAATTTTGAGAAAAGGAACATTCTCGGTTGTCACCAAAATATGTTGACAAATTGTGTTTTCTGAGAGGCACAGACGACGAATGGTGGTAGAATTATATTTTATATACAATATTTTCTTTATTAAATGAATATAATATCATTCTTCTTCTTCTGACTCTTTGAAGTAACAATAATAATAATAATTAATAATAATGATAATCCAGGATTCGATTTTCAAACTGCCCCTATTCAATACAGAAATTTTCTCTTAATAAAAGTACCCATATGATCCAATACTTGTAGGTATCGAATACTTGCTTCCGATACTTCGATAGTATTGCATACTTTTTTCGATACTAGTATCGGGTACTGGTATCGGGTATTGTATAGTATCGTACATCCCTACCCTCAACTACATAATATGTACATATATTATACAGCCACAAAGCGCCCCTTGTGAACTCGCAGTGCGTTACGTCTCCCTTGTGAACGGTTATTTCTGGTTGAGTCAAACAGGTTGACTATTCCGCTATTCAACGCTACGTTGAGCATTCCCACCTTCATCCCAGTGCTCCATTCCTTCCAAATCTCGATTTTGTTTGTGTTTTCCAACTATTGCATGTAAACTGATTTGTAATAAAAGAAAATAATGGGGCTTCTCTGCTCTGTAAGTATTTAGATTAGGCATTATTAGATTAGGTTCCTAATTCATTTCATAACATATTAGTTCATTTTTCCATGATACTCGGAAAGATCCGGCGGGCCACACTCTGCCCTACCTTATGTGGTGTTATACACTTGGAAGCGCAGAACTGTGTTCTTAGGGCACTAAAGACAGACCCGTCTCCATTTATCGAGAGGCGGTATTCACGAAAATGCTTGCTTGCCTACACACCCACATGCCAACCCACCCACCGGGGAATCAGGCTATTACTTGAGAGCGATAGGATCTTTATTGTGCGTCACAGATGGCTTTATCTTCAGTTTACGTGTAGTAAAGACAGAAACCTCCTAAAGCTTTCAGCGAGAGGAGTTTGAGGTTGGGGATGGCAGTCCTTGATAAGATAAAGAAATCAGGGCCTGGTGTTTTGGGGTGGGAAGGTAAGGTATAGACAGGAGAAGTAGGGAATAGGGGAGTGATGGGGCTGGGGTCTCCTTGCCTCCTCTGTCGCCCGCTTCGGTTCACAAGCCCTTTCTTCGGAGGCCGTGGGCTTCTTGGGAAGAGAGAAACTTCTGCTCAGGACCTTTTGAAGGGCTGCCTATAGCCTCTTTTGCATATTCAGGGATCCTCTGGATTTCCCTTCTCCCCTAACTCCTCCAACATCGCTTTTCAGATGCTCCCAATACCCTTCAACATTTCCCAGCGTCAGCTGAACAAACCGCATCTCCGTGGATATTACTCGTACTGCATAAATACATATTTCTAAATATCTACTCTATAAAATAATGCAGCAATCATTTAATAATACTGAGTAGAGAGATCTCGCCAAGAGAACCCAAACAAAAACGAAAACAAAAACAAAAAACAAGAAACAACAACAACGAAACGGCAACCAACAGAAAAAGCCTGGAACAGGGAGCCTGGAGATCCCTCGGTGTTGTTGGAGATGCTCTTGTGCCCATCCGGGCGCCGGTGTTCTGGGAGTTCTTGGTGTTCTTGGTGCCGCCACCGTTATTCGCCGCCGCTCACCTGGACCACACCCGCCCCATCTTCTGTGCCGAGCGTTCGAATCCGCCGGCTCTATAAAGCAACACGCGTGTTCTAGTGAGTACATTTTATCAAAATTCGTTGGTACTCTCTACGATTACCAGAGTGGGGCAGTTGAGTAGCGCTAAGTTGGGCTGAAATGCAGGTCAACAAAATCTGATAAACGTGACGGATTATACAATGTTTTACCAACGCGAATTGTCGACCAAAATCCGCCATAATCTCAACTGAGGATCTAAGATTGATTGTTCAGCCGGCAACTTCCTAGCGTTTCCGACCCCCTTCGGAAAGCTCGGATTTATTGAAACACCTCTGACGGGAGAAACCCCACTTGGGAGTGCTGCGGTAAATTCTTAATCGACCCAACTCCGTGAGGAGGATGATCCATTTGGTAATTGACTTGGCATGATCGCGGCGAGGAGGCTGATGGCGGTTTACCCAAGATGGGTGAGGCCAAACTGGGGAAACTTTAAACTAATTCTTCTCGAGATGAAGTATGGATGAAGGGGTTTTTATCGATCACATAACCTGTTGGGAACCTCAAATTTGTTTCACCCCTATAATTGGATCGTTAGAAATATCCCACGCTTAAACGATCCATAAGTTTGTCGGTTGAAACGGTTGGTTTATTCATTTTAACAAATTTAATGTTAAAAGGATAAGCAACTGGGATTAATCCTGCATTTTATTTTAAAAGAATGGAAATTTATTCATTCGCCAACACATCTGATCCAATGGAACCATTTCACCGATAAAATTGTGGTTTTGTTCTTGCGTTCGTGATGTAGGTAGTAGTAACTTCAACGGAGGAGGTGTCTTTCAAAACTGAACATGTCCACCTCTGGCTGAAAATGAGTTTTTGTCGAATTTCAGTCAAGATACACGAGCTTCACCATCCCCGAGAGCTGTTTCCATCAAAAGTTGCGAATTTCTGTCGTTAACGGTCCATTCGATTTGGCGTTTCGTCTGTATCCTACCTAGAGTTCCGAATTTTAATACGGAATCCCGAAAAAAAACTCATTCCAGCGATGAGCGAATTTAGACGGCGAGTTTAATTTGAACGATTTCAAGAGATTCGGCGCGCGCCTCAGGAGAGTGGCGAGAGAATTCCAGAGACATCGGAAAGCCGGAAAGGGTGGACGTCAGATCAGAACGGGAGATCAGGGGTGCCAGGGACCTTACAAAGGTGGCGGAGGCGAGGAAACTTTATGGGGGGGGGGGGGGCAGTTTTGGACAACGGTTCATTCGGCGCTAATTTTGGATATATTCTGGTGTGTGGGAAGACGAATTCTCTCTATTCCCCGGCCAATTTTACGACCGTTAAATTTAGCGCATTGAACGACGGTCAATTGGCGGTGATGCCCGATACAGTGGTCGGCCGAGCGAAGCGATTTTTTTTTTTTTTTTTGGTTTATTATTCTTAGAATAATACACCTATGTTTTCGCGACGGGGGTCGACGACTCTGATCGGCCTCAAAATTTGACATTATCCGTTTCAAGTGGTCTACATTCTAAATCCGAAATGTCCGTCCGCCGTACGCCGTCCGGGCCGTAGGAATTTTTTTAAAAATCTGACATTTTGACAAAATACTTGGTTTACCATCTAGTTGTGCCCGCAAGGTTTCAGTCCGATCGTCCAAACCCGTGGGGCGCTATGGGGCTATAATGGGGCTACAAGAGGGGTTTTTTGAAGGCTTTTAGCTATGGGATCGAGTTAGGTGTCGTTTTCGAAGTATTTTTGGACGTAGAATCCATTTTTGGGGGTCCCGGAACGATCCGATTTCACTGTGGCGATCTATAGGGCTTTCATGGGGCTAAAAATGGGATTTTTGAAGGATCCCAAGAGGTTAAATATTTTTCGAGTAAAAAATAAAGAATTTTTTTTAAACAAAAATCAAAAAAAAAATTCCAAAAAAATTGTTTTCTAAAATTTTTACCATTGACACAGAAATAATTTTTGCACAAGTAACCTAAATCAAAGAATAATAAACCCTTGTGTAAAATTTACAGCGTTTGTTGTATCTTTCACCTTTCGGTCTTCGTGCAGGTTGGTTGTGCGGTGACTGAACATTATATTTTTATTAAGTAGTATCGACTTCAGAATTCGTGCGCGATGGACGAGCCAATACCGATGATGGAACAGTCAACATCGCCAACTCTACTAATTTTTTTTTTTTTTTTTTTTTTTTTTAATCAAATTTTGATTTTTTTAACTGCTCATCATTTGAAAAGAACGTGTTAAACTACGTGTTAGGTACGTCGTTTTAAACTACTTCCCATTATCTTCCCAAGATCATCTGTTGTTTTTTTTGTTTTTTTTTTTTTCAAAAGGAGACAATGTCATGTCACCTGTTTGCAACAAAAGTCAACATGTTCAAAACCCTCCTCCTTATAACTTCGTTTTATTTGGTGTTGGAAAAGTGGGGTTCGAGGTTTAGAAATAGTGCGAGGGGAGGGAGACTGTAGTGTGAATAATTTGCTTATTGTGTTGAGGGAAAGGCGTGGCACTTTTTTTTTTTTTTTTGCTCTTCTGTAAAATTCTCCAAAGTGGACATGTTCAGTTTTGAAAGACATCTCCCGCTACGGGCCTCACGGTCAATACAAGCAAGACGAAGCTGTTGTGCTTCAATTGGTCAAAATCTGGCAGTACCAGTACGGTTTGGGGATGAGGTACAGCTCTGTTGTATTCTGCATTGTCAGCAGTTGTTGGCATTTTGGTTGGAACTCGTGTTAACTTCGGGTCATGGAGATGGTTGCTCAAAGGCCTCCTCCTGCCCATTGGTTGCTTGCCTAAGTTATGTATGGAGCGCCTCATACACACTCTCCATGTTGGTTTAAGCAGTTGTTCAAATGATACGACAACGACTGTTCACCTCTTGTGCTGCTCTCATCCCTGCACTTTTACGTCCAGCTTGATGAGATTTTTCTCGAAAGCTCGGCGACAACGGGGAGTTGTTCGTCTACCCTGATCCTCTGACATCTCGTCGTTTTAACACCTTCAAATTTGAAAGTCAATTTTATCAAACCTGCCCCTCCCTGCAGGACAATCGAATGAAAAATCCGAATCTGCCACCTCCCAGGTTCAAAAATAGTATTTCAGACCTCCTTTCCGGAGGAGGAGCAATCCCAAGTTTTGCCACCAGAAGTTACTATAGCACCTAACTCCCTTATAAGGGAGCGTGGAGGTTGCTTTAGAGGCTGTCGTGTAGGGGTTCGGAATAGGGTTAGAATTAACAAGATTATGACCCTCTGTTCTCAGAAGTGGAAAAGGCGCTGTATAGCAAAAGGGGTGATTCCGACAAAGGAATGTAACCAACCAGCACTTTGAGGTATGAGAACGCTGGTTTTGGTTTATTATTCTTGGAATAATACACCTATGTGATCGCGACGGAGGTCGACGACTCGGATCGGCCTCAAAATTTGACATTATCCGTTTCAAGAAGTGTAGATTCCAAAACCGAAATGTCCGTCCACCGTACTGAGATTCCTAGGTTGTATCTAAAGCCATTTCTGGCCCATCACAACCTTTCTCGTACCTTCTGCTCTCTTTCTTCCCCTAGGCCGTTTTGGGCAGTAGGAATTTTTCGATGAGGGCCAAAAATGGTCAAACATTTTTCGAGTAAAAAACAAAGAATTTTTGAAAAAAAAAATCCCAAAAAAAATTTCCAAAAATGTTTTATTGACACAGATTTAAATTTTTGCGCAAGTAACCTCAAAGAATAATAAACCCTTGTGTAGCATTTGCAGCGTTTTTATAAATATTAGTCACTTGAGAAAACTCTTCTTTTTTTCTCAGAATACGAATTATCTGCTACGATTTTTTCCGTCCCGGGAAATCCATTAAGAGCTTTTCAAGAGACATGATGAATCGGGAGCAATATGACCACGAGGCGACCGAAGGGTGAGGTCAAACCCCTTTCAGGAACAGGTGGATAAACCAAGTTTAAATTATGCCTTCCGGTCTGGGGTGGACTTTTACCCAATCAAAAACCTCTCTGTTCTCCGGAAAACTGGGCTCGCGGGGTGAGCGAGTGCGGGGTGTGTTTTGACGATAAAAAGCCCGAGGTGGGAAATGTAGGAGGGATCTTGATGAATGTGACTGAGGAGAGCCTATTGTGCTTCGGAAAACAAAAGGAGGCTTGTGCACCCTGTCCACCTACCCTGACAGTTTCCGATGACGGAAAAACCTTCCAAGCCAGGAAAATTACATTAATAATTCCTTCGTCGTAATTTAATGCACGCGTGGGAGAACGCTTCACCACATTCCATCAAGTAGGTACTTTTTAAACTTGAACAACTGTCATCTGGACCGCATAGACTCTACATACACACTATGCCAGAGTGTATAATATACACAAATAGGTACATATTATGTACCTATTTGGGTAGGTACTGTAGAAATAGTGACTCAGGTCTTTCCTCGCAAATCCGAAATGGTAGGTACTGTGAGCTCCAGGGACGGACTGGGACCCCTGAAAGGGCGCAATCCGGGGGAAAATTTCAAAATATTGGAATTTGAAAATAATGTTTGCCCTTTTTGTTGTAAGTAACTTGAAAACTCCAGCAAAAACCAGTAAAAACGCGTCAAAGGAAAAAAGGTCAATTCAATTCAATCAAAACATCTCAGGAGTGTAGGGAGCAAAATATCTCCGTCAATTAAAGAGGTAGGGCTTCTGTCAATTAGAGAGGTTTGGGCCCTCCAAGGAGTCAGGACCACGATTTTTCTGTCAATTATAGAGTTTTTTCAATTACAGAGGTTTCAATTAAACTGGTTTTACTGCACTGTATTATTGGTACACCAATACTATAATAGATTTTCGCGTTACGCTAATTCATTTTTGGCCAAGATACCATAAGATGAAGAATTACGTAAATATAATATTATTATATTTTAATGTATTTATTAAAATATTAGTGGTTTAGATTATATTTTACGTATCATTCATTGTATCATCATCATTTTTTATCTTATGGTATCTCGGCCAAAACTGCATTAACTAAAATCAGTTTTACTACATATTGGTGTACAAATAACGTGATATTATAAAACAATTTGTCAGAAAATATATGTTGTTTAATGGAAAAAGTAAAAAAAAGAAAAAAAAAAAAACTGTTACAATGCATAAAATAAAGTTTCAAAAAATATGGTAGGTATGTAATTTTACCACAAGAATCTTCGTACATTTCGTATCTCGTACATTTCCTATTTCATTTTATCTTGCAGAGCAGAATTGGTGGGAAAATCAAAACACTTATAATTTCATAATATCTAGGTACCTAATTCATAAGAATGGGCCGAAAACGCAAAAAAACGCGCTTATAATTCAGAATCAACTGTCTATTATAAATCGATATCCGAAAAAAACTTGTTGTGCCATTAGAAGTATTTTTCAAAGGAATCATTTTTTGGAGCGGTTCGACGTCTTCTATGGGTTTAATATTCAAACATTAGTGCATAATATTGCACTATATTATAGTGCAATATAATAATAATAATTTTGATAACAAAATTTGTTTTAATTTAATTAAAATCAAACAAATAAATTTTTTATTTGTTTGCCATCTTGCCAGAAATTTTAAGTTTGCTTCTTTCATGTCTAGTGACTGAAATGTCAAACATTGTTTACGAATCACTACCTATACGCAGGGCCGTGGAGAGAAAATCCGGGCCCGGGGGCAAAATTCTTCGCCCCCCCCCCCCCCCAAAAAAAAAGGTATGAAAATTTTTCCTATATTGGTCTGTCCCTTTTCCCATTTTGCCTCTCCTCCCCCCTTTTTTTACAAAAAAAAAAAAAAGTTCTCAAGAAAAGGCCGGGCCCGGGGGCAACGGGTCCAGTGCCCCCCCTCTCTACGGGGCTGCCTATCCGATTTATCTTAAATTCTAATTCGTCATTGTTTTCACAGTGCCTTCCAACACCGTTTGTTTATCGACAAAAAATGACATGGCTAACTTTTTCAAGAGAAACTTTATCTTGTAACAGTATTTAATACTGTAGAGGCTTCTTCCAATCGTGAAAATTAAGGTGCGCAACGATGCGTAAAAACTGTTCAAAATCAACTCGACAAAATCAAAAATTTTGTACTTCTACTATAGTATGTAAGCTAAAAAAAAAAAAAGTATAAAGTGTACTTGGACCATCGCAAAAAACCATTTTAAATTTCATCAACATTTTTTACAACTGATGTAAAAACACACCCGTTGAGTAGTGCCCATGACTGATGAAAAATCTCAACGGTTTACTCATCACTTGGCCATTTGGCGTTGGCATTAACAGCAAATTTGCTGTTAACAATTGGTAACAAACCACTTTCTACCAACACTTGGTCCAAATCTCGACTTTCAAAAATTCGACTTATGAGCGTTTTTTTTTTTTTTTTAAGCATGGAACATGCTTTAGCCTTGGACTAACGAACCGAAAAACGTTACGCGGATGGGTGACGAAATTTTGCTTGGCAACGTTACTAGGCAAAGCATGTTCCATGTTTCTTGAATTTTAGCCAAAGGCTCGAAGCTACCTGTGGGTTTTTTTGTTGTTGACATTTTATGTCTTTACTTTGGCACATGGACCCGAAAAGCGTTATATGAAACCGTTATACGATACCGGTAAACAAAAGCGTTACAGTGAGTAGTAATGGATACCAATCGTTACATAAACTGGTAAAGCCGTTAACAATATTTCAATAAACGTGTTGATACCATAATGTTCATCCTCAAATCAAATTCGTACACTGTATTGATTCTAAAGACATAAAATGTCCCAATGCGTTGCAGACTCGTCTGCAAGCGTTTCTTTCTTTCACGGACGGATTTCCGACCACTCGTGTAACAACTACTGGTGAACTGAAAATTCGTCTCATAATTATTATTAATAAACTTTATTTTATTAATTATTAATATTATTTATTTTATAAACTCGTTACCATATTTCTTTTTTTTTTATTGAAAAAAATGTTTTCGATAATAAAAAAAAAAAGGGAAAAGAAACAATATTGGCGCAGAACTACAACATTTACTTAGAAGATATTAATAATTGCTCAATTGCTCCTGAATTTTAAAGTTATGTCGTTAGATGAGCGAATGAGCGAGATAATTCAGGTATTCTCTGATTGAAATCCGGGAAACGTGCAACTAACTCGTGAGCCGAAAATTCCCAATCGCCGTCGTCAAAAAGCTTCTTTTTTTTCTCCCCCAATTTCGATGTCTGGGCGTTGGGACAGAAATTCTCAACATTACTGCAATAATTTCTCGTAGAAATAAAAACCTGAACGTGAACAATGCTTGAAGACTCTCTGCCCAATATCCAGATTTTCTAGACGACCACTTCAAAATTTTGGCTTACACGTTAGTTAACATTTCAACAAATTAGGGTGTATCTGAAGTATTTTCTTCATTTGACTGTTATATATTAAATATAAAACAGTCAAATGAAAAAAAAATTTAAAAAAAAATTTTTTTGCTATTATCAATTATTGATAATAGCAAATTTTTTTTTTTGGCGTTTTCGCCCCACTGTGCGTCGCGTTGTCGCCAAGAACCTAGCTAGAACTATCTACCTTTAGCGCGGCGCACCATTGCATTTATTTGAGATAGTCACGAGTTTTGCCTTTTAACTTATAAAAAGTTCTTATTATAACCAATGAGTTGATGGTTTTCGAATTAAGGGCGCAGGTTAGTTTTTTCCAAAGGGCGCAGATGAGTATTTTCCAAAGGGTGCACCGGCCCGCGGGCCAGTCCGGGCCTGGTGAGCTCAAAAAAGACACTCAAAATTATGAAGATTTATAATAAATGGATATATGATGCATTTATGTATAGTTACAGTGTGTTATGGTTCAGTTTATGTTATTGTATTGAACTTATTGTGAGTTCTTGTGTTCCACCGCTGCAGCCAACTAGTTCCATTAAATGGCTATTTTGGACTGTGGATATCTGAAAGAGTTGTGAAAACTGCTCCATTTAATCCTATTTCTCTTGTCATCCTCTGGACGGGTTTTCTCCCAAGATAAAAGAAAGACCGGAAGAAGAAGGGACGTCTCGCGAGTGATGAATGTGAGGCCAAAGGGAGAGGAGAAAAAAACCGGTGAGCGTCAGTCGTAATGGTTGCTGAGGTGAGCAAGAAAGGAGTGCTCGAGGCCGCAGACAAACGATACAAAATCATAGCATATTCATAGATGTTTCTGGCCCTGAAACTTAAGTCTGGCATGGTAACCTATTTATGTGTTAAGATTCTTTTAAGATTAACGTCGATTCTCAAGTAATTAGCAATGCACGGTAATTCACATTCACTGTTTGCTATTTCACGTATAACGATCAAACTCCTCTTTACGAGTAACCGGCCGGATGATCGCGGCGCTTCCTTTGCTCCCTCATCTCTCCTAACTACACACTAGTACACCAATACACGACACCGACTCCTAACCCCTCACTTGAAGGGGGATGCTGCAGCTTAATAATGGAAAGTCAGAAGAAAGAAGGGGTTGTAGTCAGCAGTCTCTATAGAGGCATCTAGGTCAAGAGGACTCTCCCGGGAGGACCGGATCACACCCTCACTTCTCCCCAAGACCCAGAGGGGGGGGGGGGGGGATCGCAATGTCTTGAACGTGCATGAGCATGGTTATGAGCCACAGGATGCTCATCAACGCGCCACACCTATTATAGGTTATTATAATTTTGCCTGACTTGCTGTAGTTCAGGATGGGGGGTTAAAATTTAAGGTTGGTACTTTCCCATTACTTTTTTTATCACGTTTGAAAGTGTATCGGTTGGAATAAGGGTAAGTACTCACATAAGAGATACCGAAGTGATAATCATTATGACTAAGGCATTTCCGTCTTATGTGAATACGTGCCACTACCTCTAGTGCGGTTACATCCTCTTATCGGATGATTGGGATCGCGGGTCCCTTAAATAATTAGGTTTGTTCCCAAATTAAGCGATCGGGAGCCTGCTATTCCTGTTCTGCGTAACAATATCAGAAGGGAGACAGATACATAATTGATCATTCGAGGCTGCCAGCGAACATGGGAGCATGTGGATTATAAATGGTTTCTCAGTTTGGTGCGGGGAGGAACAAGCTCGTTGCGTTCTCTCTTCCTGCGGATTCTTGGATTCCATCGTTACCTACCCAATATTAGAAAATTGAATAGATAAATGATTCACCGATAGTGGTTCTTGCGTGCAGACCTGAATCAAGAATCAAGAATCAAGAACTTTTTATTTGCCAAAGCCAAATAATGACAGAGCAAAAGTCAAAAGTTAGAACATACAGAATAAGCTGACTGGTTATAGAGCCGATTATATTGACTGTAATAATGGGAATGACAGAGAAAATAGCATCAACTCGACTGCAGATGTACAAAACAATGAATGGCTGTGCACAAGACAATAAATGACAAGACAATGAAGACAAATTCACCACAGGCCATTTGATCTTGAAAAATTCCTCTAGAGAATATAATTCTTCTTTTACCAGGTGGGACTTCACGTACTTATAGAAGGATTTAACTGGTAAATCCCGAACATGGTGGGTTAGGGAGTTGAACAGACGGGAGCCCACCTGTATTGGGTCGTTCTGTTGGGCATTAGAGAGGCGGGTGAAAGGGATGATGACATCACCCCGGGAGCGAGTATTATGCTGGTGCGAGTCAGCAACCATGGGCAGACACGAAGAATTGGACTTTACAAGGTTTAGCACAACCAATACATAAGAGCTAGGAATAGTAAGAATTCATAAACGAGTGAAAGAGCCCCTACAACTCTGACCCCATGATAGATTGGCCATTATTCTGATGACTCGCTTTTGAAGTTTAAATATGGTTAAAGCATGATTGGAATTGCCCCAAGCGATGATACAATAGGAGGCTCTGCTGGCAAAGCAAGCATGATAAACCGAAAGCAGGACCTGGTCGGACACTATTCCTTTCAATCTCCTAACCATGTAAATAACAGATGATAACTTAGACGACAATACCTCAACATGTGAAAGCCACGAGAGACGATTATCCACCATCAAGCCCAGGAAATTTACCGATTGATCCAGGCGCCTGTTTAGACCCAATTCCAGAGTCTGGGTTTTACTTTTATTTAAAATTAATTCATTGGCCGAGCACCAACTGATGATGCAGTTTGAAATAACACTTTCCAGCATGTTCTTTTATTAGTCCAACAAATTTTCCAGACGTTCACAGGAGGAAGAACAGCCAAATCCTGCCGACTGCCTGACCTCCGTCCCTCTGACGTTCATTGCTAAAGAATAGGGAAGAGTTGGACAGGTGAAAAGCTTTGGCAGGAGGACCTTTGGGGCTAAAGTGTTGAGCGGTAGTTGAGTCGGTGGAGGGGATCGAAGGGCGTTGTGAAGCTGTGGGGCAATGGGACCCGTCGTCAAATTGATCGGAAGGGACCTTTTCTTCCCTCTGTTGGGATATTGGGAGCATTCGCCCATCCCTTCCTCTCCTCTTATTCTTCATAACTCAAATTACCGTTGATTTTTCTATTTCGGCTCTTCTCGGGTTTCCCTTGTTTCTTCCGACCTTGAGGGAAGTTTTTTCTTCGAAGGAAATGTAGTAGGAAATGAACAGAACATAACTCATCTACCCATAGCGACACCGAGTTTGTAATTTCTCATAGATTTGTTGGATCCCTGTACGGTAATGTGTTAATAAATCCTTCAACGTTGTACAGTGAGATTGTATTGCGATGGGAGTGGTGAGGGGTTCAAAGGCTACGAAGTTCATCTCCTTTGCAAGAATGGCAAAGGCGTTGAAAGATTGGGTGACGTTAATTTTGCAAGGCTCCCTCCGATCTGCTGTGCTCTGAAGATAGAATAAACCAGGAGCCGTTCATCACCTCAAGACTTTACTTCCTTCTGCGTAACTTCCTCAATTAGGGCTTTTCCTTCACACTCCTCCTCCTCCTTCTCATCTATCACGCTGCCGCTTCAGATCTCGGCATTAATCATAGTGACGTCAATGAATCACCGTGCGGACCTGCTCACTTGAAATAAGTATTCGTTTTCTCTTGAAATCTCAGCGTCTCAAGCATTACAATATGCGTTAGTGACGGACTCCTTCCATTTATGTCAAACATTCAAATTTCGTTTTGGTTTGTTCTATATGTAGCGCTTACAACTCTATATAATTTTGATCAATAATCAGTGTAGTGCTCCGGTTTCCATACCCTTCAGCTCCACTTGGCTTGGTGGCACGGGGGTCCCTCTTCTCCACTTAACCCCCCCCCCCCCCCCCCCGTCACTCACACCCGCGTCAGCCATAATAGGTAATTATCGACATGATCGATTCTCGTTATTCTATTTTGCCCATAACCTACTAGGTAATACATTTTTCTCGTAAATTGAGAAAACTGGATTCAAGGCATGTCTTCCTGCAGGAGTCTGCTGAGACCCTTTTCTTTTCCAGTTGCCAGTTCCTTGATGCCAGCTTTGACGTACCGTAAACTGGGGCTATTTAAGAATCGCGAGGCTACTTGAGAAACAGTTGTTTATTTTTTTCATAAATTCATTGTAAAGGCTAGGATGGTCCTGGGACGTTGATCCAATTTTTTTCTGACTCTACTATGATGGCTATACACGCTAACGTGACTAATCAGCGCATATCTGATAACGCATAGCGATGGTGGCTTATCACATTTTCCAGCTGTTTTTGTAGATTAACGGCATGTGGTACATACAACTTCTACCTGCCCAAGAGGATTCAAACATTTTCGTGTTAGTTCAACTATCCTATCTTTTCAAAGGATATCTTGGAGAGATTCTCTCAAAATCGCAGCTTTCTATCTTCAAAAATGGCGACGCTATTGAATTTTTTATACAATGGGGTATTTTGAGAAAAAACTTGGGGTTATTTGAGAATGTGTTTTTACGCCGTTTTGTCGCGTTTTTATTCCAGAAAATGGTTCGTAGCTATAAGAGGAAGTTCAGCAACCACAAAAAAGTTAAATTGTTCAAGCCATATCGGGCGTACATGGAGGGAAGGCGATTGATCACGTCAAAGACGGCTATGGTTCTCGGTTAAGTTCTGGTTCTCTGTAGAGGCAAGACTAGTTTAAGTTTCATTCAAGTTTGGAAAATGTATGGTGTTCTTTAACAAAATTGAAACCTCTAGTTGGACTGTAGGGAGTAATTTTACTATTTTGTGATTGATCGAGTGATTGTAGTAAGTAATAAATCACAAAATAACTAGTTATTTTGTGATTTAGAAGTCTGCTTTTGTGATCTTTTCACTGTGATTTACAGTACTCAAACGTTAAATGTAATAAATAACACTTAAGAGAGAGAGAGAGAGAGAGAGAGAGAGAGAGAGAGGAAACTTAAACATTTGTAACAGTTGTTGTTATAATAAAATGTTGATTTTTCTTCAAAAAAAAATTTTTTGATGTACTATATTGTCAAAACAATTTTTTTTAAATTTGGGGTCACCTCTCAAGTTCCCCTCGAGCGATATTAATTCGGAAATGCCGCAAAAAAGCACTATTCTCGAGTTACCCCAACTGTCGGGGTGATTTGAGAACGCTATTTAAAAAAATATATAAAATCCCCCATTGGGGGGATTTAAATTCTGATAACGCAGAAAGGTAGCCCAGAGGCCACTTTATCCAAAACCATTTCGTTGGAAAGCTGGAAAACCTAATTGCCTCATTAACTGGAGGGTGATAATGTGGGGCTAATCCCTCTGGCTCGGCCCTTCCTTGGGATTCAACTGCTCTTTGACCAATGTTGACTCGGTTTCACACTGCTTGACAAATGCAAAGATCGTATCAGTATCAATTCGGTAGTTCGGTGTTTCACATTGTCGCTATGTCGTTCTTGAAAGTTGGCTTCATGGAAACTGAACGAGGAAAGTGTATGTTACTGGCGGAGGGTCACAAATTTTGGAGTCAAAAGGTCGTCTGGGGAACATCGTTGGAGCTATGTGCCTATGCACGTTCCTATTTCGTTCATTGAAGTTGACTAGAATAAAGTGTAATGAATGTTCACCTTTGTAGATGCTTTATTAAGACTTGCAAAGCTCACATAAAAACTTTAGGTCATCCTCCAGTTCCATCGAAGTGGGTTTTGAATCATACACACTCCCCCCCACCTACTAGGGTAATCGAAAGACAGAAGGTGTTCACGGCAGCCAACTAAGCTGATCAAAAGCAGTTGATCAGCTTAGTGAGAGACCCAGTAAAATTTTCCGAAGCCTAATCAATGAAAACAATGTTACCATTCTGCAGGTAAACCATTAAATAAAGTGCAAATTTTGCAATAGAAATTTGAGCAGGTAGTTTGGTAAAATTACTGTAAGTAATTTTGTTTCTTACAGACGAGTGATATGGTTGCCTCTTACAACGCTTTGTACAGTGCACGGCGGAAACTGTTACCGGGTCCAGTACCACGATCGATTGATGATGTCCACGATGTAACTGATGGCTTGTCATTGTCAACTATCAAAAAAGAAACTATGCTTCTGATTAACGACAGAGAACACCATATTATTGTATTCGGTACTATCACGAACATGATAGCTTTGTGTGAGGCTGAAGTAGGCATAGATGGCACTTTCCAATATTGTCCCAAACTTTTCGGTCAGTTATTCTGTCTACACGGGTACTTCAACTTACCGGAAAAACGCGAAGAAACGTACAAGGTTGTCTTAGGTGTAATCGTAGACGTTTGTTCGACACACCAATTGGTTTTTAATCCTAAAATGGTTTTGTCTGATCTCGAAGTTGGATTGCAAAATGCATGTCGATCCGTTTGGCCCACCACGAGATTATTCGCTTGCAGGTTTCACTTGTGTCAGCCATGGTGGAGAAACATTCAAAACGCTGGCTTGAGCAATGAATACAAAAATAAAACACCATTAGGGTTGTGGCTCAGAAAGTTTTTCGGGATCATGTTTTTGCCACCATCTGAAGTTCCCCTCAGTTTCTCCGAGTTGAAGTCCCAAAAACCATCGAGGAGTAGTGGTGCCACAAAATTCCTCCAATATCTGTTCAAAAATTATACAGAAAGCCTAAAGTACCCTCCATCGCTATGGGCCGATCTTTCATCAGACCTGAACCGGACCACAAATTTTTGTGAATCTTTTCATAGTCGCCTAGCTAACAGCTTCTGTAAATCACAGTCTGACATATATGTATGTATCATATGTATATATGTAAATATACACTTTCACTGACACCATTGTTAAATTACAGAATGAAGTTTACATCAAATTGAACAGCAGGAATTTGCCCCATAGGATTCGTTTTTCATGCACAATCGCCCGTAAAAACGCAATTGCCAACCAAATCCAACCAGTAACCAAGTGAGTAGGGCAGAACTTGTCCCGTCAGTATCCAAGTTTTGTGCTGATACTGTCGTTCAGCCCTTTTCTACAGTTTCTTGGCGGTCGTAAATACATTTTTTTCGACTCACTGTATTCTTACAGTATACAGTTCTACACTGTATTCGTACCGACGTTGACTGATCTTATAGATTTTCATGGAATAACTAAATACAGCTCTACTGCTACTAAAATTCTCGATTTTTCACTCTTTCTCTACTACGAAGCTATATGCTATATTCCTAAGCCGATCTGAGCTCATATTGAGGGTCCGTGGTGGAATCCATCCTTTTTCCTGAGCCTGTTACCTGTCTTATCGATCCAAACTAGTTTCCGGGGCTATACTCTTTCCGCTAACTAACCAGCCTTTCAGGGTGTCGTGGTTCACTGGGCCCAACCCACCTCTCTCTTGGGGATATCTATGTTAGGTTCATTCAGTCAGAAAGTTTGAAATCATTTTGTGGCTTGGAATGACGTAACGGTTCATTTTGTCTGTTAGGCGAAACCCCAAAGCATGTGTAAAATTTAAGTGTAACCCAATCGTGCCATGTTCCCTTCTCGCCCTGTCTAGTTACGCAAATGGATGTTTGGTACAGGAAGCAATCAGGACGCATCTCGTGCCGGCACTCTTTGGGATATCCCGTCATGCCTCCGCGATCTCATGGAAATGACTGCACGGAATGGGGGGTCTTGCCATGGACAACCCTGAGGGTCTGGCCAGCCGAGCCTTCGTCAACTCCAGACAAGCCACTGATCTCCTAGTCGACACAATTAAGCATGGGGCAGACGATTGTTCTTTTATGAATTCATCTTTTATCATTCATTCGTCTTAAGACCAAGTCAACCGAATCTTAAGTGGAGCTCGTAAGACACACATAGCAGAACTAGACGTTAGAGGGGAGGCTCTTCTTTCTGCTTTGCCTTCCCAGCAGCAACCAAGGGTGTCGTGAATTGACTTATCCACGATTAGTAATATGATAGGAAAGCGAAAGTATGAAATATTTCAGCCCCAGCTCAATGTACGTTACGTGACTTAAACTGAATCATCATCAAGTCCCTGCTGGGCGTTTGCCCAAAACGGCCACCACCATTTCCCCAAATTGCCGCCTCTTCCAACCATAAGGATACTCCTGATGATGTAAGCTTTGAGACAGTAGAGGATCAACGACTAACAAATCTGTTTTTAGTCGGAGGATTCTCCTTGACTCACTGTTTGATCATTGTTTTAAGTCGAGGGAGGATCTGAGGAACTGAAGCCGAACCTGCTTTAACTAAACTGAAGGCGAACGTGCTTTAGCTAAACTGAAGGCGAACCTGGTTTTAACTAAACTGAAGGCGAACCTGCTTTAGCTAAACTGAAGGCGAACCTGCTTTAATCAAACTGAAGGCGAACCTGGTTTTAACCCTCCAGCGCCCAAAGTTGCCCCACATGAAAAATTTGAAATTTTTCATAATTTCCGAGCTATTTAGGCTCTAAATAAAACATCTAATGGGTTTTTAACATTAACCCCCCTCCTGGCATCGCGCAGTGAGACCGTCACCTGGAGGTGACATTGGGCCCCCGGGAAACTTAGAGTAGAGGAAACATAGAGAACCCCGGGGGACGATAAGAGTATGGTAAATGAACAATGCATGCCCAATTTGTACTAAAAAAACGTTTTATGCGTATGAAAACTGAGTGAAAACAATTAGGAAGGGTCTTAAGGGAAAGGTAAGCTGAGTACTGTGGCCGCATGGGTCACACTGTACAAAGGTATCAAACGTATCCTACATCAAAGAGTAATAACCCTCGTGTAAAATTTGCAGCGTTTTCCCTTCGGTTTCAGCGGTTTTACGACGAGGTACCTAATTTTGAATAAAAGTATAGAAAGAAATCGAGAAAAATTATCATCCCAATGAAAATCATCTTCGAGTCGATGAAAGAAAATAAATGGGTTTGACAAAACATTGCACGAGATTTGAACGGAGAACCTATGTAGGTAGAACCTACCTATATAAGACTGGTAACGAACGCTGCAGATTTTACACAGGGGTTTATTATTCTTTGATATAAGATGTGCAAAATGATTTAGGTAAGTTAGGTAGGAAGAGGTTACTGTTTGTGGATGGATGTAGGACTCCAAATGGATTATGCGCCCAAAATTATTCAGAAAACGACCCCCATTCGACTTCTTCGCATCCTTCAAAAACCTCATTTGTCCCACAATGAGAGCCTCATAGATCCTCAGGGTGAAATCAAACGGCCCTGGGGCCCCAAAAAATGGATCCTACGTTCAAAAATACTTCGAAAACGACACCTTACCCAATTGCCAAAAACCGTATATCCTTCAGGTCACAAATTGCCCCCAATGCATGAACATGAGATTTCACATGAAAATACAACGTGACATGTAGAACACCTACTAGCACACAAAACACACATTTTTCGGAAGAAAGATGATAATAATGGCCTAAAACATAGAAACACGAACGAAAACAGAAAACACAATCCTCTGGCCAAATGAACGTGTAAGTTGCCAGTGTGCCCAACGCACCTACGGGTGACAACTCAAGTTCCACAGCACATTATTGCAACACATGAGGTAATTTCACAGGCGTTTTTGTTCATCCCATTCACAAAACTATCCAACTACACGGAAATATGAAAAAAATTGAATTACAAACCGTTTATTAGGCATGGTCGAAAAAAAAATCATTGCCGGGTCGTCAGCACGAGAACTTTGACATGAACACGAACTTTGGATGGTTATAACGTCGCTCAAGGGTTATAAATCCAACTTCTTCTTGTTTTTCCGACTTTAGGAACTCTTGAAGAAGCCTACCATAGCCACAAATTGCAGTAAAATGAATTCTGGACGGATTTGTGGGTCCTAAAAGAAGTGTCACCTACAGGTGACACTTCTTTTCATGAGCTGGGGCAAATGTTTGTCCGCAGACATAAATGTTACTCACATCCACCTTGTATGAAAGTCACTTGTACAATTTTCACGTTTTACCCATACATCACAACGCTTGTGATCGTACTGCTGTGGAGAACGAATGGAGCTCAATTACGCTCTAAACTGTAAGACAGGGGGGGGGGGGGGGGGCAAGAAAAGCGAGGGCATGACCAAATCAGAGATGTTTGCGCTGGCATGGCAAGCATGGCCTGGTGACGACTGCAACCCTGCTCTCATCGTGGACTTGGCGGTTCTGGGGGCGTGGCATAGGGAGAGACTTGCGTTTTTCGACTACCGGGAAGTCAACGCTGCCGCAGTTTTCTACGCCCACCTTGACTGGCCCCAAGTTTCCCGCCACGCAGAAGCGGCCAAACATGCGAAATATGATATAGCAGCGGAAGACATGAGGGCATCATGCACTGGTATGTTCGTGTGATGGGTCACTTGGGACGGAATTCCAGCGGTTCCACAAGCAGCTTGCCGCTGTTCTCTCTGAAAAGTGGTCCCGTCCCTACTCTCAAGTTGCTGCCTGGGTTCGGGTCAAGACTCAGTTCGCAGTGATCCGAGCCGTCGCCGTGAGACTACAGGGGTCTCAGCTGAAGTTTCGTTGTCTGGGGTTGGAGGATGGCGCCGGACTCCAGGTTTGGGACCGCGAGTGAAGGCTGAACTTCCCGTTTACCGCTGCCTCCACAATTTTTAGCATCAGCTTTTCCGTGCCATTTAGTTAGCGAGGAACGTTGATATTTTTGACAAAATTTATGTTTGAAATGGATGTTTGGTTGTTTCATATTCCCAGCCAATTTTCGACAAAAGGAGGTGCTTCAGTATGGCTTCATGATGAATTCATCAAGAGTAATCATGAAACCGCTTCAGTTCCAATCCCATTTCTTCGCCCCATCCCAAATCCCAAGTCCAAATTAGGTCATTCATAGAAGGTCGGGTTAAGGTATTCTGCCAGGGCGGAGCGGTTTGAATGCACTTTTCAATGGAAAGACCCTGCTTCACCATAGTAGGGGAATAGATGAAGGGGTGAATAGTGGCAGAATCAAACCCTCGCAAAAGGTCAAAGTTCATCGAAATCACGTTCTCCTTGCGGGTAGGTCGGCTTTTCCACCTTTCATTTCTGTAAATAGTGACTGAGGCGGACGTGGCCAGAGCTGATGAATCTTTCAAAAGAGGCCTCTCGGAATATCATTCACCGCATCCCTTCATATAGCTACAGAGGTACCTATTCATTTTTCATCAACAGATAACTAGTGGTTCTCGCATAGGAATATATGAAGGGTGCCATATGCAAAAGGGCCCTAATTAAAACTATGCAGATGTGACCTTATCCGCACTCTTTTGGAGGGATCGTTTTGCCCGAACGGTTCATGTTTACAAGAAAAGCTACCGGAATAAGGGCCTATCAATTCCCATTATATTTTGTGATGAACTGGGATTCTCTCGGGCAAACAGAGCAGGCCATTAACGGATTTGTTGGCTAAAGGGCAAACCTAACTCCTGCCCTACCGCCGGGATTCCCCTCGTTCTGTACACAGTATCCGTTCCAAGATAAACTACACCTTGGAGCGCGAGTGGAAAAGGGTGAGAAAGGGTTAACATTGGTGATGGGGCGGCAGAGGTCGTAGATCCGTAAACTCTAATCGATTAAATCGTTTCCGCGTGATATAGTGCTTTAACCGACTTGGAAAGAGGGTGTATTTTGTCGAAAATCGTGCTATATGAAAGGTTCATCACTGCAGTGACTAAATTAATAGATATAATAATATATATATTATATCCCTACAATACCCCTACCGGGCGCATTCGAACTAAAACTCCCCATACGTGTATCTACTTTGACTTACGTGTCTCTACTCTCTTGTGTAGCTGTCTGAATTGCTAGATTTAAAAAAAATTATTATTGCAATTGTGTGAAGGCGGAAAGTCGCAGGCGCTGTGTCCAGTGATGGGCACCGGGAATTTATCGCAAATACGCCCCAAAATATAACGCCCCGGCAGAAACTGGGCATTTTCCCGCCTCCTTAAACTTATTAATTTTTTTCTGTCTAAAGTTTTTCTGACTGAATGATTGGCAGTAACTACCTTTGCTGTGTGTTGATAACGTCCACCATAGAGCCCTGTGAACCGCAAAGAAGAGGAAGAACATTGTGGTGGGCCGGAGGGGGAACTACGGGTCAGATCGGAAAGCGAAACTACAACATAATATATGTACTTATATAATATATACTACAACATATACCTATATGTAATAAATACATATAGGTATGTTATGTTACTTTGTTACCGTTGCGAGGACTTATAGCAGCAATCATCTCACTTCCCTTCCAACCACCCTCATCGTGCCTTCGTGCCTGGAAGGGAGCGGGCCTCTTCCAAGGAAATTTTTGGGCGGCTAATTTTAGTCTTCTCCCTTGGACTTCGAGTTCGTATTCTCTCTATTTGCTCCTAAATAAATTAAATCTTTGTGTATCATATTAACAAATACAAATTATAAAATACAGGTTTTTGGTTTATTATTCTTGGAACAATACACAGGTGTACACATAGGTCTATGTTTTCGCGACGAGGATCGACGACTCCGATCGGCCACAAAATTTGACATTACATATCCGTTTCAAGAGGTCTACATTCTAAATCCGAAATGTCCGTTCGCCGTACGGCGTCCGGGCCGTTTTGGGCAGTAGGAATTTTTTTTAAATCTGAGATTTTGACAAAATACTTGGTTTACCATCTATTTGTGCCCGCAAGGTTTTCAGCCCGATCTCTCAAACCCGTGGGGCGCTATGGGGCTACGGGAGGGTTTTTTTGAAGGCTTATGGCTATGGGATCGAGTCAGGTGTCGTTTTCGAAGTATTTTTGGACGTAGAATCCATTTTTTGGGGGTCTCGGAATGATGCGATTTCACTATTGCGATCTATAGGGCTTTCATGGGGCTGCAAATGGGATTTTTTAAGGGTCCCTGGAGGTTAAATATTTTCAAAGCAAAAAACAAAAAATTTTGAAAAAAAAAAAACAAAAAAGTTTGAAAAATTATTTTTGAAAAAAAAAAAAAACTTTTTTTCATTGACACAGAATTAAATTTCTGCACGAGTACCTAACCTAAATCAAAGAGTAATAAACCCTTGTGTAAAATTTGCAGCTTTTTTTGGTTTTTACTTGAAAAATATTTGATCTCCTGGGATCCATCAAAAATCTTATTTTTAACCCCATGATAGTCCTATAGATCGCAACAGTGAATTCAGCCTTCAAAAAACCCCACTCGTAGCCCCATTATAGCCCCATAGCGCCCCACGGGGTTGGGCGATCGGACTGAGAACCTTGCGGGCACAACTAGATGGTAAACCGAGCATTTTGTCAAAATTTCAGATTTATAAAAAAATTCCTACTGCCCAAAACGGCCCCGACGGCGAGGGGGACATTACATTTTTGGAACCTACCCATCTTGAAACGTGAAATGACAAAATTTGTCAGACAAAATTTAATTTTGAGGCCGATTACAAAGAAACTCCCGAGAATAATGAAACAAATTCATTAACGGTTGAAAAAAAAACTCAACAAAAGAAATGGAGAATCCCTCAATGAGATCAATTTGAGGCCAAACTAAATAAACCAATCAGGAGGGTTTGCAATCTCCATGAATAAAGAATACCTACCACGAGTGAGAAACAATAATTACCTACGTATTCGTTAAAGATGAATAATTCATTATTGTAATCATCAGTTCTTACCTACCAAACAAGTCAACTACGCGATTTTCCGTCTAAAACACGATTTTCCGTCCCTAAAACACGGCAACGCCACAAGATTCTTCCAATTTGTTACTCTACCGGATGATAATATCACATTGTGCGATAAGTGGAGGCAATTTCAAAATTTGAAATTGCTTAAGTTTAATGAATTCATTTAATGAATTGGGCTGAAATTACGTTTAAACTTAAAAAAATACCCCAACACAAACTCCCCGTCGTGCTGTTGGGAGAAGACTGAGTGATGACGAGTACGGGCCACACCCTCTCGCGGCCGATCTCGTGTTGCACGAACCTCGCTGGCGTTCGTGTAAGGTCTACACGTGTAAGTCTACTGCGTGGATGTCTAATGCGACACAAACATAGACCTCTCAGAAACTCTGTGGTTCCGCGAGAGGGCTTCAACTTAGTAGGTAACAATGAATAAAAATAATAATAATGATTATTATTGTTAGTTAAGTACCTATACTAAATTTTTGACCCCCCTGGGACTCAACATTGCCCTTAAACATCTCATGATACGAAAATTCCATGAATGAAGTGAATAGTGTTACTATTCTTTGACAGGTACCTACAGGTTAATTATGAAAAAATATTTTTTAATTAATTATTAATTCTGTACCTACCAAAGGAAATATTTTTGAAACAATGAACAATTAATTCTGCGCCAAAGGAAATATTTTTGAAAAAATTAAAAATAGTTATTAGTTTAGACTGATGTGGACCTACAAAAAATACAAAAAAATAAAAATAAAAAACGACCAAAATTACTCGAAAAACGACACCTAGGTATTAAACACTTTTAGAAAAATCTGACATTTTGACAATATAGTATAATATACTATAATTATATTATAATAATAGTATATATTATATACTAAATTGTGCTCGCAAGGTTTTCGGCCCGATCGCCCAAACCCCTGGGGCGCTATGGGGCTAAAATGGGGCTACGAGAGGGGTTTTTGAAGGTTTTCGGCTATGTGACCGAGTTATAACGACGTATAGGTGTCGTTATCGAAGTATTTCTGGACCTAGAATCCATTTTTTGGGGTCTCAGAACGATCCGATTTCACTGTGGGGATCTATTGGGCTTTCAGGGGGCTACAAATGGGATTTTTGAAGAATCCCAGGAGGTCAAATAAGGTGTAGTGTTCCGAGTAATTTTGGACGCAAAATATATTTCTTCGAGGTCCCACATCTGTCCGAACATTGTACGTAAGTACCGATTATGTTTATTCCCTATTCTTGGAATAATACACCTTTTTATTATCCGTTTCAAGAGGTCTACATTCTAAATCCGAAATGTCCGTCCGCCGTCCGGGCCGTTTTGGGCAGTAGGAATTTTTCTTAAATTCTGAAATGTTGACAGAATACTTGGTTTACTATTTACTTGTGCCCTGAAGGTTTTCAGCCCGATCGCCCAAAGCCGTTTTTTGAAGGCTTTTGGCTATGGGATCGAGTCAGGTGTCGTTTTCGAAATATTTTTGGACGTGGAATCCATTTTTGGGGGTCCAGGAACGATGCGATTTCACTGTGGCGATCTATTATAGATAGGGCGTTCATGGGGCTCAAAATGGGATTTTTGAAGGATCCCAAGAGTTTAAATATTTTTCGAGTAAAAACAAAGAATTTGAAAAAAAAAAAATCAAAAAACCGCCCTCCATTGTTTCAAGAGGCGGGTTTTGGTCCAAAATGGGGATGGGTATCGATGAACAAAACATCGATGTTTGGACATCGATGATTTTTTAAAAAGAAACATCGATGTCTCAAAAACATCGGAGAAAAAACATCGATGTTTCGATACATCGATGGTTTATATGTATGACAATGGGAGGGGGGGGGGATGTTATGAAAAAAAATTCTTTCCATTGTAGTTTAGTAGAAAATTCGAAAAAAAGTCATTAAAACTTGAAGCGATGAAAAGAAGTAGGCAGTAAAAAAGTCAGTAAAGAATAATATTATTTACTAAAAAAAAAAAAAAAAAATTGACGCCAGTTCCTCTGAGAGACGATTTCTCAAGGAGCTTAAAATTAAGCCTGCTTAAGAGAATAGCCTCTCAGAAGGAACTGATGTTGCTACGTTTGGTTCATTCTTGAAAACAACTTCGGAAATGATAGTGTTGCCCGCAGTTGACCATCCAAAACCCCAAAGTGTTCTCTTCGATGTTTTCGTTGGGAGCGTTCAAGTAAAGCGAGAGCTCAGCAGGGATTGTTTCGTTTTTGTGTCAGCAGTGATGCCGCATGAACACAGATAACGACAAGAGATAACGAATCAACATTAAAATTTAATCAACATTAAATGTTAATGTTGATTGAAATTTTCGATTTCCGATAAATACCTACCTACTATCAGATAGGTACCTGCCTACGTACTATTCGATCGTCACATCGATGTTTCTTGAATCTGTACCTGTAGTATTATTTTTATAAAAAAAATAATAAACAACCGAGTAACTAAGCATTAAATGCTTTAATTATTATAAATTTTATAAAACATGAATAATTATTGTTCAGATATAAAAGTATCTACTATTTTTACGTAAACGACCATCAAAACAAAAAAAATTTTTCGCGAAAAAACATCGATGTTTTAGGGGGAAAAACATCGATGTCTAAAAAACATCGAAGAGTAAACATCGATGTATAAAACATCGATGTTTGAGAAAAAACATCGATGTTTTTGAAACATCGATACATCGATACCCATCCCTAGTTTTGGAAGTTAAGGCAACATCGATTGAAACGCGTAACGAACAATCGATCTTTCTCATAACGCTTGATTACCGATAATGGAGTGAGATTGCGCATGCGCGGAGGGTGGAAAGTGAAAGGATTGGTGACACCAATTTGGTGTACGAGTTGTACAGTACGAGTAAAGTCGTCAATGCTTGAGATTTCAGTGAATTTTTTAAAAGTTCCTTTTTCTTCTTTTCATTCTTAATGAAGTGAGTGTTCAGGGATCCCATTATTACTAGAGTGCTGCAGCTGATATTGATCTTGAAGAGTGGGCACCACTACACCTTCTACTGGGATCTCTCAAAATATAGATGGTCATCTCTGGAGTTGGCCTCCTTATCGTGAAGCCTGGCACGGGAACTCCATATTCCATAGAAGCCTGGTATATCTGGTCTCTTTTACTCTGTGCTGGTATACCATGAATGGCGGAGGGAGCCTGCGGTTATTCCTACTAGCCCTGTAATGCGGGGGGATGTGGATTGTCAAGATCATAATAATATTATGATTATATTATAATATTATTATAATATATATTATAATCATATTATGATTATATTATAATGTTATTTAAGTATCGTAAATCTTATTTCGATTTGTTGTTTTGTTACAGAGTGCGACCGTACGTTTGTGAGCCGAGGTGGGGGGCCGCAGAACGGTACGTTCGCTGCGCCTGTGTTGACGAACCCAGGTGGGCACTCGAGGCAGTGCGTCTACACTTTCCTCGCAGCTCCCAACCAGAGGGCTGAACTCGTTTTTACCAACTTCGACCTCCGCGGCACCCCACCCGAGTGAGTAACATCTTCTGGACGAATCACTCGAAAATTTCTCGAAAAAAAAAAGAAGTTTTTGGAACAAGTCAATTTGGTGAATTTGAAGAAATTCGGTGAAACTTTTGTTACGTTAGGTACATGAAAGTGAAAAGTTGGAGCGCTTGCCGTGCCCGTAGGTATATCTCGCTTAGGGATGATATAATATTACATTATGAGCGCAGATGCCCATTCTAAGATTAAGGTGGAGATTGAAATCCCCTACCTGTCAGTGTACAAGCCTGCAAGGCTGTTTCCAAGCTCGGCGTCCTCCACTATTAGATTAGAAGCATACGGCCGCATTTCCGGTTGTGCCTGCGCCTTGTTGACAATAAGGTCTTGTCTTAAGGTAACAGAACCCTGAAGATGGCACTATGTATGCCGAAAGCTTGGATAAAGAAAAAGTAAAGCCTAATAGAGACTGACTTTGTGTCTCACCATCCTTCTGTCAACCCGCAGCGAACCCGGCCGGAATTGGAATGGTAATTGCAATTAGGTACTCTCTTCCTAAAGTAATTGGAAACAGTAATGGGAATTGCAATTCTTTTTTATAACAACTCTGTTTTTGAAGTGGGGTCCATGTGGATAGAAGGGATTTTTTACGTCAAGTTAAAGCCTTTTGGTTTACTATTCTTTAAATAATACACCTATGTGATCGCGGCGGAGGTCGACGACTCGGATCGGCCTCAAAATTTGACATTATCCGTTTCAAAAGGTCTAGATTCCAAAACCGATCCGCCGTCCGGGCCGTTTTGGGCAGTAGGTATTTTTTTAAATATCTGAAATCTTTACAAAATACTTGGTTTACCATCTAGTTGTGCCCGCAAGGTTTTCAGCCCGATCACCCAAACCCGTGGGGCGCTAGGGGGCTACGGGAGGGGTTTTTTGAAGGCTTTTGGCTATGGGATCGAGTTAGGGGTCGTTTTTTAAGTATTTTTGGACATAGAATCCATTTTTGGGGGTCTCAGAATGATGCGATTTCACTATTGCGATCGATAGGGTTTTCATGAGGCTGCAAATGGAATTTCTTAAGGGTCCCTGGAGGTTAAATATTTTCAAGTAAAAAACAAAAAAATTTTGAAAAAAAACGGCAAAAAATTTTTTTTGAAAAATAAAAATGAAAATAAATTTTTTTTAAAACTTTTTTCATTGACGCAGAATTAAATTTATGCACAAGTAACCTATATCAAAGAATAATGTGTAAATATAACCTTGTGTAAAATTGGCAGCGTTTTGTAGTTAGTAGCTGTGCGATCGTAGAGCTACAGCTACAAGAAGTTAGTACAGCTACTTTTGTCTCAACTACGTATTTGTTGGAATTAGCTGTAACTGCAGTTAGCTGTAAAAGAGTAGCTGTTCGAATGCAGCTACTAACTACAAGCTGTTGTTAAGTAGTAGCTGCAATTACTTTTCATGAAACTTAGTAGCTGTAACTTTGCCCATCTCTGCTGATGATAAGAGAATAATATTCTCTTATAATATAATATATTATATTATATTATCTCTTGAAACGTCGGCACATTCTCGTCTTATTTGACCCCCCCCCCCCCCCCCCCCCCCAACAACTGCCCA
This sequence comes from Pilophorus perplexus, assembly GCA_955831195.1. Taxonomy (NCBI): domain Eukaryota; kingdom Metazoa; phylum Arthropoda; class Insecta; order Hemiptera; family Miridae; genus Pilophorus; species Pilophorus perplexus. The sequence goes on along the minus strand of OY037010.1, from coordinate 33,203,357 downwards.
CCCACATTATTATTATGTGTCTTACACATGGATCAAGTTCATGAGACCTTTTCTTGTCTCAGTATTTTTTGCGGGTTCACCTTTTGCCTTCTTTAACTCGTTTCAACACGGCTATAGCTTACTATACGTGTCTGCTCCATCCATCAAAATCAGATCCTCAATCTTCATATTCCGAGCTCACCCGTCGCATCTACCGAACATTGAAAATGTTTTTAAAACGTAGTGCACCTTCCGCCGGGGTTTTGCCGTGATTGAGTCTTTTAAAAGTCTTCTGATTTCTTCCATACAGAGAGAGATTGATTGATTGATTTCGCTTTATTTACAAAATCTGGCAAGATTGGGTCGTTGCCGACCATTCTTCCACCTCACCAGATACAAATTAGTAAAAAATAAAATAAACATACATCTGCGTAATAAAATAAAGTAACAGGTGAAGTAACATTAAGTGTTTAAATGACAAAATTAATGTGCGCTGGTGCTAATATTTTGAAGAAAAAATAGATTCCTTGACTTTTGGTTTATTATTCTTGGAATAATACACCTATGATTTCGCGACGGGGGTCGACGACTCCGATCGGCCTCAAAATTTGACATTATCCGTTTCAAGAGGTCTACATTCTAAATCCGAAATGTCCGTCCGCCGTCCGGGCCGTTTTGGGCAGTAGGAATTTTTTTTTAAATCTGAAATTTTGTCAAAATACTTGGTTTACCATCTAGTTGTGCCCGCAAGGTTTTCAGTCCGATCGCCCAAACCCGTGGGGCGCTATGGGGCTATAATGGGGCTACGAGTGGGGTTTTTTGAAGGCTTTGGGGTATGGGATCGAGTTAGGTGTCGTTTTCGAAGTATTTTTGGACGTAGAATCCATTTTTTTGGGTCCCGGAACGATCCGATTTCACTGTCGCGATCTATAGGGCTTTCATGGGGCTAAAAATGGGATTTTTGAAGAATCCCAGGAGGTTAAATGTTTTTCGAGTAAAAAATACATAATTTTTGAAAAAAAAAATTTTTTGAAAAAGAACCCCCCCAAAAAAATTTTTTTTTTGAAATATAAAAATCCAAAAAAAAATTTTTTAATTTTTTTTCATTGACAGAATTAAATTTCTGTACAAGTAACCTATATCAAAGAATAATAAACCCTTGTGTAAAATTTGCAGCGTTTTTCTTGAAGGTACTGTACTTCTGCATTTGTTTTATCTCCTTCGGCAGGCTATTAAAATGTTGGATGCTTTTAAAGATGAATGAGTTTTGGTAAAGCTGTTGTTCGGCACAATGGAGATCTGTTGAATATGGCCGCAGCGGAAGTGTTATATTTATTTGAAAGGTACGGCGGCTTTTTGGGCGAAACGATACGGCGAAGTGTGGTTAAAATAGCGTGTTGAAGTAAATCGTCAAATTTCAGGATTTTTTGTTTTTTTAAATTTGTCGTGGATGCTGTCGTCAAAAAGTTCAGGATGAATCTTATCGATGAATTGAGAATTCTGTGAAGTTTTAGTCGGCTTTCATAGTTCATGTCACACATTGTGGGGAGACAATAGGTAATTTGGGGAATAATCATCGAATTATGGAGGCTAATTTTTAGATTTCTTGATTAAACAAGAAATCTAAAAATTATACTCACAATAACCAATACCATTAAAAATTAGACAAATTTTGTCTATTTATTGGACTAAATATTATGGTAAAGAATGTCAAGGAAATTATATGTGCTAGGAACAATCAGGGAGATACAGCATTGTCTATGGAGTTAAAAAATAAGGGAGTGTACAGTTGTAAATTAGTTTTCATCATTATAATTATAATAATTTCCCCTTCAGGGAAAAACATCAGATCATGGATATGTCTCACCAATTATGATTGTGTACACTAGCAACGATTTTGTTTAACCTAGATACTGGGATGAAAATTTCGTCACACAAATTTTTCCATGACCCCCAGCCAAAAGACATATCCATGTCAATACATAATATGTACATAATATGGACTATATTATAGTCCATGGATTAGGAATAGTTACTATGCTTACAGGAAATCGGTAAAAAAGTACCCAGCATTATGAAAATTTTAAGAATCAGAATAAAGGGTTAGTTGGCATTGTGTAATAAGAACGTCATTTTTTACTGTCTGCTCATCAGTGTCCTTGGGCTCATGAAAATTTCATTTAATGATAATGGGCAAAGTGGCACACTTCAACATATGTCTGGCGAGGTATGGGAACAGTTTTGGATAGGCAGACATCGACAAATCCCTCATTATTACCAACCACAAACTCTGTGATATTTCAGGTTTCCTAAAAAAGATTATACTTGACCTTTGAAATTGCAACATTGCAAAATGTGTCTGGCAGGGTGTTTTGCCATTGTGTGGTACGTGTTTTTGGATGTCTGACAACGATAAATATGCCTACTTTGACGCTTAAGCGAATAATTATTCGTGACAAATGTTCAACCATTCTGAAGTTCATGAAATTTGACCGTCCCAAATGATTGATTTCCACATTGAATCTGTAGGGTTGGCACACTTCAAAAGTTAAAGTCATAAATGTAGGTAGTAGACAAAATACAAGCCATTCTGCGATTAGCATTGGAATCTCCCTTTAGGTTCCTATTCAAACTGCTGCCAATAATAATTATTGAAAGCAAAAGTTTTGAGTGACGGACAATGCTCTTTCCCCTCAGAATGGAGGATAATATCCATAGTATGAATCACCGTTATCACCCGAGATGTGGGTACTTACCCAGAAAACTAAATCAGGTAAAGAGGGGGAAGTGCAAAAACAGGGCAAGTGTGTAAGTGGGATGTAAAAACTACTTAGTTCGTGGTGATAGCTAAGTTTGAGATTGAAACCTCATGGAAAGGCTGAATTTAACTTGTTAATGTGTAGAACGGATTTATTACATATTTTGGTGTTTTTGATGCTTTTAATTCCTGCCACCATTGGTCCTGATGATCTGTCCATTTTACAGATAAGTTATCAAATTTTAAAGACGATAACTCGAACAGTTTTTGCCGGATTTTCAATTTTCGAATCGCTTAAGGATTATTGAGAGATTTCCTTTTTTTGCACTTGCCCCAGTGAAACCAGAATTCGATGCGGCAAGTGCGATAGTCAGACTTGAGCAGGCATTTCGGCATAATCCTGAAATGCTCAATTGACAGGTCTTCGACAATCGAACATAAAAACGAGGGATTCGGAGGTATCCAGGTCAAAAATAAAAATTGAACTGAACAAACCATATCATGCACTTGCCCCACCTTACCTTACCCGATCCATGTACATATTTTAACCTCAATGAAAAATGATCAGGATGCGCTCAAGTTTCAAGCATTTTTGAGTTCAAGATCATCCTCTAACTAATGAAAATCTCATGGAAAAACGTTGAATCTGATGAAGATTTCCCAATAACTAAATCTCGTGAAAACATTCGCTGGGATGCCAATGTGCTCAAACAGCCCCAAACATGACTTTCATTCAAAACTATCTTCTCTAATGTGATAAAGTTGTTCATGACGTAGATTTCACCTTCACTTTGGAATAACCCTTTACATTCTTACCCTACTCTACTGTGATCCATCATTGTGCAGTACACGTTTTTAAATAGAGTCATTTCGAGAATTCGCAAATTAATTTCTTGACTACTATGTTGTCCTCAGGTGCTCGCACGAGTATCTTGACATCTACTCGGAGGTGCAAACTCCAGAGGCGTCAGAGCTGATCAACTCCCCGTTCGGCGGTCGGTTCTGCGGTCCCATTCGGCCTCGTCCGCGGATCTCCCTGTACAGAGTCATCGCCCTCAGTTTTTACACGGACAAAAACTATACGACCCCAGACCTCTTCGAAGGCCGTTATCAGTTCATCAACGACTGTAAGTGCCGTCTTCACGATGGGCCAACTCATGGCAACTAATGTGATCGTTTTGCGTCATCTGCATATTTGGTTTGGTTTTCATTCTTGCAGCTGAGTACCAGATTGGGACGCCGGCGCCAAATTCTCCGTGCTCATACGTCATTCACGCGGCTCAAAAGAAGCAGGGGAACATCGTATCTCCCACTTACCCAGGCACTTACCCTAAAGACCTAACCTGCACGTACCTGCTCCTGGGCACCTCCGGCCAAAGGGTTCGACTCGAATTTAGGGATTTTGACCTCTTTTTCGGCGGACCTCAGTAAGTCAATATGATAACGAACAAAAATTGATCAGAAGAAATCACGCAGTGACAAAATTCTAAAAACACTCCCAGTAACTGTTACATCGTCGTTTTTATTCAATGAGGTTGTTTCTGAGGATTCAGTGGGGTTGAATCGCTTTCCATCTAACCCAACTGGAGTGAAAGAAGTCTCCTCAACTATGCCAATTAGGTAGCTTAAGTTAATAGGTTTGAGCGCCATCACAAAGGAAATTGGAGAGCTATCAAGTGCAACAATCTCCTCTTTTTTTAATGCTTGGGCGTATCGATCCGCCTGCTTCCAATTACTTTCCTCTTCCATGAAAATCTGGAACCTCGAGATACTCGAGGGAAGAACCCACATTACAAGCTCTGTTGACCAAATTAGGTCTATTAGGTCACGAGTTAGTTCTTACAATATAGGCGTATAATACACCTACACATATTATGTGTTGGTACTCAATTCCCTACTTACAACGCCTCTTACAATTCTATGGAAAACGTTTTATTCCAGCCATGGAATTCATCTATTTGAATCATTTACATTTTTCATTTTATTAATTTATTATTATCTTTTGCAGCTGCCCCTTCGACGTAGTTAAGGTTTACGACGGCGCCAGTAATGAGTCGGCGGTGATCGGCACTTACTGCGGTCAACAGAGGAACCTCGTGCTGTATTCGTCCGAGTCTACTATGTTTATTGTCTTCGAAACTCTTCAACGCACTGCCACTACACAGAACCGAGGTTTCAAGGGCATATTCGAATTTAGCGAAAGTTTTGTAAAACTAGGTAAGCTCTATTTATCTATCTATGTATTATATTAAAGCTGCAGCCCGAGGAGGAGGAGGAGGAGGAGAGCAGAACAGTTGCGGAAACTGCGGAGCTCCAACTAGGGAGAAAAAATGGCTAAAGGGGGGGGGGGGATTCCGACAGGATCCCGTCACCCTTTGACGATTTCCGCGACGCGGTTCCAATAACTCCCCTCTCACCATCATTGTGGCGAAGCACAGTGGGGAAAAAACGGCCTTTTTGAGGGACATCGGCCAAAAAACCAAATTCCCCCCACGGGTTCGGGGGGTATATATTTCGATTCTATAAGTGCTTGAGTAGTTGTAAAGGAAGTTTCAGATTTTTTGGACCACTTCACTACCCTTCGTTTTACAGGAATCATTAAAAAACGTGGTAAAAATACATTTTTTTTAAAAGTCCAACTATATCAGTTATTTGAATCCAATTGATTCTGGAATTTTGACATTTCATGTCTTTGCTATGGCACACAACCAAATTTTCGTTATGTCACGTTACGTTACGTAACGAAATATGCTCAATGATTATTATGATTCGTAGAAGTGAGGTGAAATTTGGCTGGTAGCCTCCTTAGGACGTGAACAATAAGGCGCAGAGGGTTTTGATCAGCTGAGTGGCTCCTGAAGCTAACTTCTTTCCTATCAACCCTAGGAAGCTGAAATTTGGCTGGTAGCCTCCAATTGGTGCTAAAAACCGTGAACAATATGGTGCACAGGGTTTTGATCAGCTGAGTGGCTCTTGAAGCTAACTTCTTTCCTATCAACCGTAGGAAACTGAAATTTGGCTGGTAGCCTCCTTAGGACGTGAACAATAAGGCGCAGAGGGTTTTGATCAACTGAGTGGCTCCTGAAGCTAACTTCTTTCCTATCAACTGTGGAAAGCTGAAATTTGGCTGGTAGCCTCCTTAGGACATGAACAATAAGGTGTACAGGGTCTTGATCAGCAGAGTGGCTCCTGAAGCTAACTTCTTCCCTATCAACCGTAGGAAGCTGAAATTTGGCTGGTAGCCTCCTTAGGACGTGAACAATAAGTTGTACAGGGTCTTGATCAGCTGAGTGGCTACTGAAGCTAACTTCTTTCCTATCAACCGTAGGAAGGTGAAATTTGTCTCGTTATGCACGCCTCGTTATACAACAACGCTACTGGAGTAGGTGATGTAGTCTGGCTCGAATACACAGAAGAAAATGTCCCAATGTGTTGCAGACTCGTATGCAAGCATTTATGATTCTTAGAAGTGAGGTAGTTAGGTACCTATATGATTATAGCTCCTAAACTTTTCCATTTAGGTTTGTAAACAAATCCATGTCAACCTTACATGGATACCTAGTAGTTGTATTGATACTATATTCAATCGAAGTAAAAAGTTAGGTTTATAACTAAGAGTTGCAGTTATAATTTGTAGTCATACATTATGAATTCAACTAAACGTAAATCGCGTTTTGACGACGAAGAAAGCTACGAAAAACGGTTAAAGCGGGGTTCAACAGTGAAATCAACCGCCGAACGGCAACGCGAATATCGTGCTCGTAAAGCTGCAAATCCTTCTCCGATTCCAAGCGCAAAACAACATTCAAATTGTAAAACCAACGCTGAACGCCAACGCGAATATCGTGCTCGTAAAGCTGCAAATCCTTCTCCGATTCCAAGCGCAAAAAAACAACATTCAAATTTTAAAACCAACCCGCCCAATGCTTTCTTTTACTACCCACGAGGATTTATGTAATGATGATATATGTACGGATGTAAATAATAAATAAAAATATGAGTTTAATTTTTGTTTTCTTTATATTGAAAAAAAAAAAAAATGGAATTCACTGAGGAAGAAAAGATTGCTAGAAGATGGAAGGGAAGAATGTAATCAAACAAAAAATAGTCGGCTAAGATTGACGAGTTGCCTTCAACTTGGCCATTAAATCTTCAGCGGAGCGCTGAGCCGCCGTGCATACTGTTTTAGCGCGTCTTTCCTCTGTAAGAATTCGGCACGCATTCATAATGTTCGCTTGGTGCTTCGAAGCCATCGCCGCTGCTCTATCTCTCTCCACCTCTAAATGCATTATAGTGGTATCCAGAAGTGACGTCTTGACAAGCTGTAAAAGAGGATAATTGGTCAACGTCCACCTGTGTTGTTAGGGGTATTGGACGGCTGTAACACGACACATGCTAGCAATTCAACACAGGTTATGGTGAAGAACACAGCAAGTCATTATTGAGTCAACGAACTGTTCTATGTAATACTTATATTCCCATCGGAAAACTCACCTTCTTATCTACCCAATTCGATGAGAGAGTGGCATCTAAGAAGAGGGAGGAATCATCATCATCCGTCTCGAATTTTTCTTTCTTTGAAGCCGGTTCGACAGTTGTGGCGGAATCAGGAGGAGACTTAGGGTGTGAGATGTCCGTCTCGAATGTTTCTGTGTTTGGAGTCGGTTCAGAAGTTTCGGCGGAACCAGGAGGGCGTGAGACATCGAAATCTCGTTTTAAAGTTTTTTTTTTGGTTATCTTTTTCGTAGCCATTGTGGAACACCGAAATCTTGAAGTATATGGAAGTATTCACTCATGCATCCAAATTTGAAAACAGTTGAGTGTTACCTAGGTAATCAATGCTACCGGGGCATCAAAATATGAAAATAGTTGATTGTTGTCTACGCAATCAATGGTTAGTGGGGTTAATGTACTGTCATGTAGAACATATAACATATAACATACCGTTCTTTTACTACCCACGACGATATATGTATGGATGTAAATAATAAATAAAAATATGAGTTTAATTTTTGTTTTCTTTATATTGAAAAAAATGTAATTCACAGAGGAAGACAAGATTGCTAGAAGATGGAAGGGAAGAAGGAGGGAGGGGAAAGACATGAAATGTCCTAATGCGTTGCAGACTTGTATGCAAGCGTTTTGTTCAGTTGAATCCCATTCTGTAGAGAAAATTTCCAAGGGAAATTCGAGTTTGAAGATTCAGTGTTATCCATTAAAGCCAGGTGAATTTGAAAACATTCCTCTTTGTCCACCTTGATCGTCGTTTGAAAGAAAATGGCGATTAATCGTTTTTTTATAATGTTGAATTTTCGACTTCCGTCGCGATTACATAGGTGTATTTTTTTCACGTTTTCCCCATTTTATAATCTCATTTGTAGATGTATACAGAAGGGATGTATACATAGAGATGCCGAAAAAAAAGTGATTTTGGGTCCATCAGTCGTCAGGGCTAACAATTTAAAAAAAAAAAATGCTGTTTTTAGAGTGAAAATCAGCTTTAAAGTTAGAAGCGTAACTAAGCACAAGAAACGGAATTAATGGGTGTATAATACACCCATTAATTCCGTTTCTTGTGCTTAGTTAATAATCAGGAATAATTCCTGATTATTTCTTGAAGAGAATTATGGAGGAATTGGATCCAACTTCGTCCAACTCTGCCCTCAGGCGATTTATGAAGTCGTTGAGGTGGCGTTTTTTGAGTCCAACTATATCGATTATTTGAATCCAGTTGGTTCTGGAATTTTTTTCACGTTTTCCCCATTTTATAATCTCATTTCTAGATGTATACAGAAGGGCTCTATGCCGAAAAAAAGTTTTTTTTTTTTTTTGGTCCATCAGTCGTAAGGGCTAACAATTTTTTTGAAAAATGCTGTTTTTAGTGTGAAAATCAGCTGTAAAGTAAGAAGCTCAACTAAGCTCAAGAAACGGAAGTAATGGGTGTATTCCTGATGGTTTCTAGAAGAGAATTATGAAATAATTGGATCCAAGTTCGTCCAAGTCTGCCTTCAGGCGATTTATGAAGTTGTTGAGGTGGCGTTTTTTTGAGTATTTTTGACGAGCTAAAATAGAGTGTTTGTCATTGACATCAAATTAATAAGTTTATCATTTTTATTAATAATATAAAATAGTTTCGGCCGTCAGTTTGTAATTGAGTTGTGTACTGATGTGCAAAATCAAAATGAATCGTAAATTGAAAAAGAAGCGGATATAATATATCCGCTTCTTTTTCAATTTATATACAATCCAACTCAACAACCGAAGAAATGATTTAATTGTTTTTTATGTGTATTGTTGTGTTGTAGGGTATATGTGATATATATAATAAGTAGGTAATATATAACATGAGTCAGTTTTTTACTCTTTTCCCGATTGTTGAATAAAGGTTGTTGTTGTCGTAAAAAAAGAAAATAATTTAAACAACATTATAATATAATATTATCATAGTTATGTTATATGATATTATCATAATTATGTTATATATACTTATGTATACCTAAAATGATATTTTAACACCTCTTCTAGAGGATTTACTAAGCATTTTGGAACTGCAGATGTCGAGCGCCAGAATCTTATACCTAAAAGTGGGTGTAAATCCATTCCTTCAATTCTTATGTAAAAAAACTGACTAGACCATTCGATTCCACGCACAAAAATACGTCTAGAACCACCCATACTGAATTTTTAATGTGAGTATTTGCGGGGAGGGAGACAATGTCTCTCAAAAAGGCCGTTTTTTCCCACTGTGCGACGTGGGGACGACGAGGACGCTAGCGCGAAATAAATAGCCGTCGCGTGGCGACGGATTTGAAGGGCGACGAGCTCATAGTACGCGTCGGGCGACGCGTCAGCGACTCTCCCCCTCACGTATTTAATTGAGAATAATAAAAAATCAAAATTTACAGTTTCTCATCTCTTTTATATTATTCAGGAATCAAACAGGATGACAGTATCCCATACATTTTTTCAAGCTGAATCCAAATTCGAATTAGAATTTCAAAAAACCTCATCCTTTATTTCTTCAAGAAAAAACTATTCATTTTCGAAAAGCGAGAAGAAGTTGTCAAAGGCCAGGTATGAGAGGTGGGGGGTTGGCTGGCGTAGCCAGTAGGGTGTGGCTCCCTAGTTTCTTTATAAACCCCATTTAAACCATTTTAGGTACTCAGAGCACCCACGCTATCGAGTTGAGTAATAACGTTGAATTAATTTTTTTTTTCAGATTTTATTGCGAAAAACGACGGAGAGCACATACGAGGATCTGAATGCGACCAAAAGATATTAAGTAAAAAAGAATCGAGTGGATTCGTTTTTAGTCCCAACTATCCGTTCCCCTACATTCCGAAAATCGTCTGTCGGTATTTCATTTATGGGATGCAGGATTCCCAACATTTGGAGAGAGTTCGTTTGGACTTTATGAAGTTCGACATCCCAAAGGGAGAAAAAGGAGAGTAAGTTTTTTTCAATTACACTGTTTTTTCTTGTGATATTTCGATATATTTGGGGATTAATTTGAGTAATCTTCCGTTGCAGCTGCACGGACGGCTACCTCAAGCTGTACCTGAAAGGCCAAGAAGCGACGGACTCTTATGAAAAGTTCGACCACGAGCTCTGCGGCGAAGAGAGCAGGCCGAACCAAGTCGTGTCGGACGGTCCTCGGCTGGTCATGGTCTTCAGCAGCGGAGAGCTCCAAGGGAGAGGCTTCAAAGCCAAATATACTTTCGAAACTGGTGAGCATGCTCCGATAGGTAGTGAATTTATAGAATGGGCTAAGTTCTAATAATAACCAACTTCCAAAGAGTGTACAATATCAAAAGTTTGAAATTTAGACAATTATTTAACGAACACTGCCTTTTCCTAGCCTAGCTTTTTCAAATATCGTTTGTATATAGTTTACAATTAACCAACTCTTGTAATATCCCCGGATTTATACAATATAACTATTCATTCATTCATTCAATAATGATGATCTTTATTCTCTTCAGAGTATCGGATACCTGGCACGGCCGCGCCGGACGGCTCGTGCACGTTCACCTACCGAAGTCAAAGCAGGAAAAAAGGTGAATTCAACTCCCCGCGTTACCCGTCAAACTACCCCAGCGCGACCAACTGCACCTACGTGTTCATAGCGACGCCCAACGAGCAAGTGTCCATCGTATTCGACCATTTCAAGGTTCGAGCGGACTCTGTCAACACGACGGGAGGAGCTTACGGGTAAATATTTGACGTATGAAAATAGCCTGTAAATGTTGAAGATGATACTATACACCAAATGGGGTTTCCAGGTCTCAACTCTGTCAAGAGGACTGGCTAGAAATGTATAACCTCTACCGAGACAGTACGGAAAAACTGATCGGTAGATATTGCAGCATGACGGCTCCTGGACCCCTCGATTCGAATAGGTTTGAAACGCTGCATCTTCAATACTTTGCTAAACTAAATCAAGCATAGGATCACATCGTTGTCACCCCACATCACAATATGGTCTATTATAAACGTGATATCTCATTATGCTGTTTGTTGCAGGGGAGCTGTCGGCCTAAAAGTAATTCTTCACACTGACAAGGAGGCAGTGTACAGCGGCTTCAAGGCCCGCTACTCCTTCGAAGTCGCTAAGTCAATTTTCGGAGGTACACTTTATTGATCACCACATTAACTCCTCCTTCAGGCCCATCGGCCTGATTCTAACTCTCAGTTTACGAGTTGCGGTCAAATTTCAATCGGATATCCCAGTTGCGGTCCCCCTCTCAGGCGAGGATATCCGAATTCGCATTAAGTGAGCTATTTGTGTCACCCGGCCGAATAGAGAGGATTCCTGGATCCTAAAGCAGACGCCTGCATGTCCTCCAGCAAGTCCCGACGCACCCCATCCACCAGCACCTCCTACTGCACCGGCTACTGCGCTGAGTGTTTGAGCTCTGCAGAGACCGGGTCAACCCCAGACTCCAGAATGAAGTAGTTCGGCGTGCTTTTGTGCTCCTCGAGCCCAGTTGCAGCGGGAGGTGATGGCCGTCGGTCAGTGGCAGGAGGATTGGACGCCGAGTCCACTGGAAGACTCACTTTTGAGTTCTTCCTATCAGTGGCTCGGCGAATGGAGAAGACGTGGGTGGTCGCTGACAACAGGACGAACCAGTTCTTCGAGTCACGGGGACTTCCCCTCCACTGGCGCTGGCCGACGATCCTGGCTGTGTGTGGTGCACAGACCTGGAGGGCTCGGCAAGGCATGTGCTTCGGAGCTGCTCGGCATTCGGGGCGGAACGGGCAGTCCTGGAGGCTGAGGTGTTCCCTGACGGCGTGAGGGAGGACTGAGCAAATATGTCTACTGCCCTTCCCGGTACAGGGCGTTTGTTGGCTTTGCGGCAGCCGCCTTGAAAGTTCTAGCGGCAACAAGGCCCCCCACAGGTAACAGTGAGCCCTGTGGGGAATGAAAGCTGGTCGAGTAGATAGGTAGATAAAGTTTATTAAAAGAAAGTACAACTTCTGGGGTACAAAAATAGTACCTACCTAATAAACAGTACAGCATGGCTGAAAGCCGTTCGCTGGAGGTTCGGATATAATATAATATATTTCATTATTATGTATGAATTACATATTATGCTACATAGAATCAACATATGTACATGACATTAACTTGCGACTTATGAGGCACCGTTCAGGAATAATTGCCAAACAGTACCCCAGCTGTTACACGCCTTTTACTCTATATCATTCTTCATTCCCCATTTTGGAGCTCACAGGAAGGAATACTGCTACATGCAGCGCCACCGCCAAGCAGGGCGACAAAACTGTTCCAGGGGGCCCAGTCGGGACCGCTCAGCAGTGCCAAAGCGTCCTACCAGGTCAAGCGGCGGTGAACAAAAGTTGCCTGCCGAAAATCCTTCAATTCAGGGCACGCGCAGAGGAAATGAAAGGGGTCCTCCCGGCTGTGCCCACTGCTTATCCTGCACTCTGCAGAGATTCCTGTGCCGGTGAAAGGCTTCGAATTCAGGGCAAGAAGCTCCGCACGGACCTTGAATGCCCATCTAATCTCTCGTAGCGGTCGCTGAGAGGGGCTCCTGAAGCTCGCACATCTAACTCCCGGGTCAAGCTCCGAGTAGAGCGTAAAGTAGTAAAGCTCTCCGACGTCTCCGCCCTAGCCAAGAACTGCGACCTCTTGTCATAGACAAACGCAGTCAAGATCCTTTCTTCATGCTCCCTTATAGCGGCTGCATCGCAGGTCGTTGGGGACGTCCAGTCTTTCGGAAAAATCATCCCAGGAGCTTGCCCAGCCTATACCAGCACTAATCACTTCTCGCGCAATGACCCGAGGGAGTCTTCAGGCTGCCATATCTTCAGCAAGGGCCACACACGACAGATGCTCACGACACTGCCAAGAATTTCGTGGAGTTGGAGACGGCAATCGATTCATGTCTGAGTCACGGTGCCGGCCGAGGTGGAGGCTCCTCGAGCCTGGAAGAGCAGTAGGTTTGTTTTGCTCTCGTTTAGCAGGAGACGATTTTCCACTGTCCAGGGTTTCAGTGTATTGAATTTGTCTTGCTGTGGCGATCTATAGTGTTTTCATATGGGGCTAAAAATGGGATTTTTGAAGGATCCCAGGAGGATAAATATTTTTCGAGTAAAAAATAAATAATTTTTGGAAAACAAATTTTTGAAAAAAAAAAAAAATCCCCCAAAAAATCCTAATTTTGGTTTATTATTCTTGGAATAATACACCTATGTTTTCGCGACGGGGGTCGACGACTCGGATCGGCCTCAAAATTTGACATTATCCGTTTCAAGAGGTCTACATTCAAAATCCGAAATGTCCGTCCGCCGTCCGAGCCGTTTTGGGCAGTAGGAATATTTTTAAAAATCTGAAATTTGACAAAATACTTGGTTTACCATCTAGTTGTGCCCGCAAGGTTTTCAGCCCGATCGCCCAAACCCGTGGGGCGCTATGGGGCTAAAATTGGGCTCCTGGAGGGTTTTTTTGAAGGCTTTTAGCTATGGGATCGAGTTAGGTGTCGTTTTCGATGTATTTTTGGACGTAGAATCCATTTTTTAGGGTCCCGGAACGATCCGATTTCACTGTGGCGATCTATAGGGCTTTCATGGGGCTAGAAATGGGATTTTTGAAGGATCCCAGGAGGTAAAATATTTTTCGAGTAACAAATAAAGAATTTTTGAAGAAAAAATTTTTGAAACAAAAAAATCCAAAAAAAATTTTTTTGAAAAATAAAAATCAAAAAAAAAAATTTTTTAAATTTTTTCATTGACAGAAATAAATTTCTGCACAATTAACGTCTATCAAAGAATAATAAACCCTTGTGTCAAATTTGCAGCGTTTTTGTATGTTATTCATAGACAGATTTGACAGTTGAGTCAAGTTTTTTCCTAGCTGGAACTAACCTAAAAGTTACCTCAAATCAAGGTAGGTGAAATGTTACCTTGAGGGCACCTTGAAGTGAATTTTCAGGGCCTCGCACTTGGGGTGCCCCAGGTGATCCGAAAGCGAGAGAAAAGAGTTATTTTGCTTTGACTGGGACACATCCACGTAGATATTAACCGCTTTTACTTCAAATCTACCTCTGTGATAACCACCCAATACCAATTTACCTTACGAACATAGCATATTGCGAATACACCATTATCAAATTATTAGTAATCTGGTGTTAATAATAATATTATGGTACATTTTTGGTGTAGATAATACACCGGAAATATTAATATTCTGAGTCTGGAGGGAGGGAAATGGGGGTTTTCACTTGTTTATTGCAGCAATCCGTGGTGGCCAGAGGTTGTGGCTCTGCCGGTATGAGGAACTTCATAGAAAGTCAGCAATTAGATCCATCTTGAGCCAGCCTGCCAGTCAGAACAACACCCTTCGTATTTTTGATATTCACCAAACACACGATTAGGGGTTTTTAGCAGCACCCGCGAGAAATAATATTCAACAATAATATAATATGAACGAAATTTTGATCAACAGAGCCTCCAACCACCTCAGTAAAATATGTGCCCTTTCCTGACATACTTGGGGGTTGCAGTAATCCTGAAATGCTCGAACTCACGTACCTTCAGCATTCAAAATTCAATCGTAATGTAGGACAGGCCTAATATTTAATAAACGCTTTACAAACGAGCCAAGATTCACGGCCCCGTAATCTGACAAGTTTGTTTACATCATTTGTCCTCTGTTACTCTGTGGTTTACATTGGCGAAAGTTAGGTTTGATACAACTCAGTGTGGTTAGTGTCTCTCGTTTATTCGTGTATTCTTTCCCTGATTTTCCCTGTTTCTTTAGTCCAAAAGTTCCTTTTATACCCGTTTTTCTTAAAAAGTTCCCTGTTTTGCAACTGTAATTTTGAGGCCTTCCTTGAACAAATCTCTGAGGTCGGCCTCAATCCGATCCAGAACGCACTATGAATGACCTCTCATCTTGAGATGAGGCCTTGCTCAGCTTAGTGAGAAAAAATCTCATCTTGAGGAAGGTCTATGAATTCCGCCCTTACAATCTCTCCACCTTGAGACCGCTAATCGGATGTTACGCATCTTAGCTGGGACCGCAATTGTTATATCTCACTAACGTGAGCTCGTAACCGCAACTCGGAAACAGCCGGTTTGTTAGAACTAACTAACCACTAACTGAACAACTCTTTTTCATTTGAAAGTATCACTAGACCTAACGATCGTGTTGTCCATGTTGCAGATTGCGGCAGCAACGTAAGCAGTAGTAATTACGGTGTGATAATTAGCCCCAACTTCCCCCTAAACTACGAGGGCCCCACGAAAGGAGCTGCCAGTAGAACCTGCAATTGGTTCATCAACGTCCGCCCAAACCATAGGATCCTTCTTAACTTCGAGCATTTTGCTGTTGAGGGCGATCCAAACAGTAAGCACTCGAATAACTAATTCCCTTCCAGTGTATCCAGGCAGTGTATTCCACCAACGACTTCGTTTTTCAGCTCGAGGATGCCCAGCTGCAGTTGTCAGGCTTTGGTATACTGTCGAGGGGCCCCCACTTGAGTTGTGTGGTGAAAAGAAACTTACTGATAAATGGCAATATATGTCGGAATCAAATTACATTCGAATAAGGTAAGTATACTTCGTATAACGTTTTATATCGTCAATGCCTAATCGTAGTTGCATAACCGTTGGTTGGTCAATTTGCATGTATTGAATGGGGTGTTTACTCATGATGACATAAGGCACAGTCCCGTACGTTAATTTTAACTTCTGTTGATTAATAAAATTACGAAGCATTAGGAGTAACACCATCCCACAAGTACAACCCTGGCTCTGCAATACAGATAGGTTGGATCACAGATACGAGACACAAGGTACCTGCCACGGAAAACCGGGGCTCGGGCTGTGACGTCACGTGGCCACCTCCTGCCGCTCTGTCGCCCATTTGAGGCATAAGCAAAAACGCCTCCAGACGATACTAATGGTACCTATTATGGGATACTAATGGTATTTTTGATGTCTCAACAGAAATGCAATTAACCTTCCCTTACGTAAAATTTAATCTGCTTACACCAGAAAAAAAGAGAGTTAAGATCAGACGAACCGTTCCTGAGTTTTAGGCAAAAATGTGCTAGAAAAGACGTTTGCCCCTTCTGCTCTCTCATTGAAACTCAAATCAAATTTTTACAAAGAATAGCTGCAATAGGAAATTTAATCAGCTTTCACGAGAAAAAAAGAAATTTGGAATCGGGCGAATAGTTTCTGAGCTACAGCTGAAAACGTTCTGAAAAACGTGGTTACCGAGCGGTGTCCGATTGGAGGACTTTTTTGAAAGTCACCCATTTTCAGTTGACTGCATTTCCGCAACCAATGGACTAATGGAGGTTTCCTAACATAGAATTTTATTCTCTACAAGTTTAATTGAGTGGCATTTTTTGATTTGGTTCGCTGTTTTTGATCTAGAGGCTTTGAAACGTCACCAAATGGTTAAATTTCGAGTTTTTCTAAAAAGTTACCATTTTTTGAAATGCTGTATCTCGGGAACTATTAGAACAACAGAGCTGCGGTTGGTCTCAAAAGTTATCAAATTTTATCTACTTCAAAAAAGGTAGGAGTAATTGTTTTGTGTAGGATGCACCCCTACGGAGATATAAGCCAAAAACCAAAAAACCTCCGAAACTTTTGAGGTTTTTCGACTGTCACGCAGCGAGCTCAGGTTTTTCCAAGCTGCAAACTTGGGTAGACACTACTGGAATTGATCCTAACAACATAAAAAAACAATTAGAACTAGCCGTTTCTTTGTGCTTTTGTACTATTTATCTGACCTTTAGGTTTGCGAGCAATTAGTAACTTTTCGTTCCCGATTCTAACCAATTTTTCGCTTCAAGAAATTCTTAAATCTTGTCAATAATATTCAACTGCAGGTATTACGACAATCATTTTTTTAATAACACATAACGCAATAAGGTGATGGAATAAATTGTTCAAAATCATGATGAAAACATTTACCAGTTTGGTACATTATAATTATTTACATTTTACATCACTATTTTTATGGGTCCTTCTACGCTTAGAGTGGTTTTTGGAACCCCATTTTTTTCGTTTCTTAAATTACTTCAAATTCGCAATTTTAGAAAAGGATTGTTCTTTTTCCATCTGTGATATCATGTTTATGATAGCACTCTACGCTAGGTTTCATCAACGAACCTCGAGATAAGTTCTGAAGCCAGTTTCAATCGTCATCGGTCTCGTTGAAATGAAATGAGCAGACCCGAGATGTCTGAAAAGAGAGATCTATTCGCTTACAAGCGTTTTCCCATTTAGCCCGGATTTGTGTAACTGGGAAAACGATGTACGTCAAAATTTGATTTACTTTGGTGCCTACCGTGAGTAGTTCCTACGCCCAGCACACCATTTTTACACCAATATGGCACCATGAAGAGCTTGTTCACGCATAGAGAAGTGAAAGGTGGTCGCAGGATGACGCGGCAGTCTCTGGGTTTTCCCCCGCTGTTGGGGGCTCGTGGCTGCTACCGTGTGTCTAGTATCTGTGGGTTGGATGACTAAAAATGTAGCTTCTTACAATATGAGAGCGTTACTACTAAAAATCTTTTTTTTATCTTTTCCAGTTTCATATCAGCAGACAAGTCAGTGGGGGCTAAAGGTTTCAAAGCCGTCTGGACTGAAGTAGCGGAGTCCAGTGAAAACTGTGATGAGTTTCGCTGTGCCATTAGCAGCTTCTGCATAGCAGACAAACTTCGTTGTAACAGGGTCGCCAATTGTGGGGCAGATGATGCCTCAGATGAACTTAATTGTGAGTGTTTACCCGCCGTTTGACGATTTTTTTTATATCCCAAGAAAGGTGCAATGTACGAAAAAAACAACCTAAAAGAATCAAAATTGTGAGGTGAATATTTTTGGCATTGATGGGTTTCGCGCGGTGCTCAATTTGAAGCGGACGTGGAGACACCAAACTGTGGGATTGGACGTATTGAAACTCTCTTGTGGTTATTTGCCGAAGGTGTAGAGGTCTAGTCCAATACGGAGAAAAGGTAAACAGATGACTCCTCTATAGATAGATAGTTCATTACTAAGTAATCTAAAGTCTTTACAAACAGTTTGTACTAACGGAAAATGAGTCATCTTTCTCTGTGATCTCCATGCGGCTTTACGGTATCTTTTCTCTGTTCTCCTGCGAGAACGTTATATATCTCCGAATTTGTAGTACGTGCAGATTCTTCTGCGTTCAATTTGTCATCTTCTGGAGATTCAATGCTGGCGTTTGTGCACTATTCCACTACCTACCTTTATCACTAGGTACCTCTCCAGTGGAGAGTCTCCACAAACTATGATTAGTGGTGAGAAACGTTTTTGTTGTCAGAATATTCAAAACCACCCCCAGCTAAAAGACATATTCAAGTCAACATTTAATTTTGATTTGGCATATGCCAAATAAATAGTATATGCTACCATTATTCTGAGTTTGTTTTAATTTCTCCTTAAACTATTCAGTTAAATTAGGACTATTTTGGTTTATTATTCTTGGAATAATACACCTATGTTCTCGCGACAGGGGTCGAAGACTCCGATCAAAATTCAAAATTTGACATTATCCGTTTTAGATAGAGGTCTAGATTCCAAAACCGAAATGTCCGTACGCCGTCCGGGCCGTTTTGGGCAGTAGGAATTTTTTTTTTTAAATCTGAAATTTTGACAAAATACTCGGCTTACCATCTAGTTGTAATCGCATGGTTTTCAGCCCGATCGCCCAAACCCGTGG
The DNA here is from genome assembly GCA_955831195.1 of Pilophorus perplexus. Classification (NCBI taxonomy): domain Eukaryota; kingdom Metazoa; phylum Arthropoda; class Insecta; order Hemiptera; family Miridae; genus Pilophorus; species Pilophorus perplexus. The sequence goes on along the minus strand of OY037010.1, from coordinate 33,184,398 downwards.
GGCTAAAATGGGGCTACGGCAAGGATTATTTGAAGTCTTTTGGCTATGGGATCGAGTTAGGTGGGTGATTCCAAAAAAAAACGGAAATTTGGGGTTTCGTCTAGGCCGAAAAATTTTCCATCGTTTTCTCTAAAACTGTTATTGATTCCAGTCCAGGGAAAGCCCTAGTTTTCGAAAATATATAGGGTGAGATACTTTATGTAGCCCCCAAAAAGATATCACTACGGATTTATGTGCTTTCCTCAAGACCATCACATGAATTGGTGTTGGTATAACTATTAAGGAACTCAATATATATTCCCAATTACTTTCAGTATCCGTAGCCAGTAACCGAATATAAAATATAATTAGGGTTAGAAACTAGATTTGAAGGGAATTACTTTATATACTTGGTTTAACCCGTAAATTTATAAAAAATTGTGACTTTGGTAAAATATCCTTCTCCATGAATTCAATAAACTTGTTGGAAGACCTATTCGTCCTTTTTAATTTGAGGTAACAAGTCCTACTTCTTCACTGTATACCTATTTCAGGGCGTATAAATACAACCATGGATCAATTTCTGCAACTGAAATGGAGAAAGCAGGCGTGAAGGACTTGAGTTTTCGTGATGGTCTTGAAATTTTGTGTGAAGGTTATGAACTCTTGAGTGAAGATCATGAGTTTTTCACAATGGTCTTGCCTTTTACCTAGTAATAATACAATATACGTACATATATGTTGTTTGTAAGGTAGGTAGGTTGAATTTGCGAAAAGTTGGTTCCACTTACGCACTGCGTAAGTATTTTTTTACTACGAGCGTGGATGTTTGGGAAAAAAGTATCTCAACAAACATGACTTAGCCCAGTAAACTCTGTGAAAATTTTTCTTTGGCTGCTGGAGATCCCCCACGAACCGTTTTTTCCCTTCCAGGGATGGTGGGCCACTGAACGGACTAGCTCGGAGATCGAAATAGTTGCAAACGCGCTCTTCAGGCGAAATGAAAAACTAACTTTTTTTCTTGTGCCGGTCTTGAGTACGCAACTTTTAGAGGGTGGTTCTGCATTTAGATAATTGATAACCCCTTGAACGTAGTAAACTATTGAAATATGGAATCTCCTAATCACTTGGGGAGAAGGCGTTGACTGTAAATCCATGATATGGGATCTAAAATCGATTCCAAACTTGCTCATAGGTCTTGAGTACGCGTGAAGGTCGTGAGTTTTCTGTAGTTGGTAAATCTCGATTTTCTCCTAGTCCATTTGCCGAAATAATTCAGAAGTATTTAGAGTGGTAGAGCATTTCGTGTGGAGCTATTAAAAAAAAAAAAGTTGGAAGATTGGGTAATTTTTGGAAGCTACAGAGGCGAGTACTCACCGATTTCCGTTTTTTTTTTTTGGAATCACCCAGGTGTCCTTTTCGAAGTATTTTTGGAGGTAGAATCCATTTTTTGGGGTCCCGGGACGATCTGATTTCACTGTTGGGATCTATCGGGCTGTCATGGGGCTACAAATCGGATTTTTGAAGGATTCTAGGAAATCAATATTTCCGAGTGAAAACAAATTTTAAAAAGGTTTTTTCTTAAATTTTTTATTGACAGAATTAATTTTCTGACAAGTATTCTTTATTATGCTACCCCTGATAACAGTGGGTAGTATACTCGTGCAATACGCTATCTACCGGGTTGCCATAATTCCTGGATGAAGGATTTGAGGCGCTGGTTCGGGTGCACTAGTGTCTACATCTTCAGGGGTGTTACTTCCCGAGAGACGTCTGCGTCTGAGAGATGGCGTAACAAGAAGAAGACAAGGGTTGGGGTAAAGGTTGGCGCCTAATTTCCCAGTACTCCCTCACGGATTAGCGCCCAGTCTTTCGTCCCCCTTCCATGGATCTAGTGGTGAAAAGTTACATCGGTTGATAGTCTTGGTGTTGGTAAACAAGAGGTGGGGTAGATAGCGTAGCAGTGCCTAATAGTGAATTGTCTGACATAATTTTCTAGCTGTATGTCGTGCCAGTGTGAAGGTCTAGAAAAAGTGGTGTTCATCAAGTATCTAGGAGTGTTACTTGATCAGCACCTAAAATGGAAATTTCACATACAAGACCTTGTGAAACGGATAAGAAAATCATTCCATTGTTTTATTGTCCTAAGAAAATGGATGGCACGTGACACTCTTAAAATGATCTACTATGCGTATGTATATAGTCTCCTAATATATGGGATTTTAGTATGGGGAGGGGCGTATCGTAGCAATTTCCTCTGTCTGGACACGGCAGTCAACACAGTTTTGAGAATAGCTACAAAATCGCGTAGACGCACACCCGTGGAGACTCTATACAGAAAGTTAGATGTAATGAAACCTAGAATATCCTATGTATATAGAATATTACGTTTATAAAAAAATTGGCAATTTCGTTAAGCAACCGGACATTTGACCTACTAGGGCAAACTTGACTGCAATAACAGACATTCCACGGCCGTATAATGATTTCTTCACTAGACAACTACCCTGGCTAGCGCCAAAAATTTTTGAACAGCTACCCTACAGAATGAAAACAGCCAAACACGTTACTTTCAAGAATGAAGCTAAGAATTATTTGAAAAACAGTGAAAACGCCAGCACAATTCTGCAAATTTTATTATAAGACTAGTGGGCCCGGTGCGCTTCGCTGCACTCCGTCCAGCCCCGTAGAGAGGGGGGGGGGGGGCACTGGACCCGTTGTCCCCGGGCCCGGCCTTCGTAGGGGGGCCCGGATTTTCTTGAGATTTTTTTTTTTTTTTTTTTTTGTAAAAAAGGGGGTAGGAGAGGCAAAATGGGAAAAGTGACAGATCAATATAGGAAAAATTTTCATAGGTACCTTTTTACTTTTTTTTTTTTTTTTTAGGGGCCCGATGAATTTTTGACCTTTTTTTTTTAGGGGCCCGATGAATTTTCATAAGACCTTTTTTTTTTTTAGGGGGCCCGATGAATTTTGCCCCCGGGCCCGGATTTTCTCTCCACGGCCCTGACTCCGTCCATCACCTTTATCGGGCGTCACCACCAAGTCACAGTCGCTCAATGCGCTAAATTTAGGCTCTACCGTTGAGGCTGGGTAGCGTGGATTAGACACAGCCAGCCACAGAGACGAACAACTTTAGTAGTATAGATAGTTGGGACACCCGTGCTTCGCACGTACTACCTATCACATTCCCGTCCATCCCCCATGCAGTAACAACCCACGTTTTCTTAGTAACAACGATTGTTGGCCTCTCGTTGTGAAGTATCAAATTCCCGTCTATCACCAACTATACCTATGCAGCCCATAGCAACCCATCAACTGAAAAAGGAAATTACCTAGTACCTATCAAACTAATCGAAGGCTCGCAAAAAATACTCGTACCCACCTACCGACGATCTTCGAATAACTTCCAAACGCGTTATCGCACAGAAATCGTTTTGTACTCGTTGAAATCAGCGTGAAAAGCTCGTTTTAACCGACGAAGTTTCGTTCAAAACCGACGGCAAAAGTTGTACCGGGTTTCGGCGTTTCGAAAATTTTCCTAGCAATCCCTAGTAACGACGCTATTTGACCGGGGCTCTCGTCGCGAAGGAAAGCTCCGTTCGCGACGAAGGAAGAGAGTTGGCGAAATCTAATACGGCCTACGACACATCCGGGCCTACGCGGAACCGACTCGAAAAAAACCCGTCTCTCTAGGCTCTACCGTTGAGGCGGGTTAGCGTGGACAGCCAGCCAGTCAGTCCGAGACACGAACAACTTTAATAGTATAGATTTATTTAGGTAGCACTATGTAAAGCTGTTGCTGTACTGCCTAGAAATAATTAACATAACATATATGTAAGATAATAATTATCATAATTGCCTCACACTAATCTAAGCTTGCCAAATCATTTTTCTGTATCGTTGCACACATTAATCGGGAGAGAATGAGGCCTGGACAGGTCCCTCAGGGACCGTCCCTGACCTATAGGCCTAGACTTAAGTATTGGGAATGTACTCAAAACAATTTGGAATACGAACGAATTGTAAATTTATATCTGTAAACATTTGTGAATAAAAATTGAATTGAATTATTTTATTTCACGTTTTCGTCATTTCAGGTATAGTGGAGGTGGCCATGGAGTGGTTCTGGCCCTCGGTGATCGGCGGGATCTGCGGCCTCCTCCTCGTCATCGGCGCAGTCTGCCTCGTCTGTCGACGCCTCCGCCCGCGCCGCCCTCGACGCCCCCGCCGTCTCCACCTTCCGCGCCCGCCGCCCCCGACGACGCGGCAGCACGTCTGCGACGAGTTGGGCCAGAGGTTCGCCTCTGTCGACTCCGTCTGATCCTTGCTCAACCCTTTCCGGCCCCAGAACCGTCTACACTTCCCGCGCTCCCAACTCAATCACGACACTGTTTTACTTTATCCAACGTCACCGGCTCAAAGTGCTTTATACTTTTAAAAGTACGGTTGCAAAAGAACTGTGTTTTCCACAAATCTCAAATGCCGTCGTTATATTACAAAAGATGAGAAAACTAAAAATCGGAAAAAATTAAAAGGATATGGAAAAATGGTGATTGGCTCGGACCAAGCTCGGCCACAGGTTTATCATTCCCGGAATCGTTTATGCCCATTAGCGAAAGCCTAAGTCTCTGGAATCACAATTTTCTCCTATTTTCCATCCCTCTGCTATTCAAAGGCAGCGAAAGATACCGAAAAAATCTCTCTTGACTCAGTTGCGGGTTGCACGTTTTACAGCTAATGTCGAGATAACGAGTCTTCCAACATGTTAACCGGGGCATTTTACGTTGTCTAATTTAATATTCCAGAGACCGGCACTCGACTATGTGCAAAAGCTAGTTAACACGTTTCTAGACCCTCGGACTGTTTTGAGACACTAAGATTCACCGCCTCGCTCATCTAGTTGGCTAAAAAATTAACACCGAAGTTTGAATAAAGTATCAAATAGTACAAAAACGGGAATTACCCCATTCATACGGATTTTGAATGTCAATGTCGTGAAATCATTTTAGGCCAGTAAAATTTGATCCAAAAAAGGGGGGTAGCTCGGAAAAATTCGGAGCAAGCTGGAAACCGATTAAATACCTTCAGTGGGCCCTAAATAAGAGTAATCTGAGTTTGGACCACCACAGCAAGTTTGATTTTTGTTTGGCAGCCGAAAAATCTCGAAATTTTCGGACTTTTTTCAGTTTTTCGCTTATTACTTGAAAAGTATCAATCCTACGAACAATGCTACTCTATAATGAAGTGAAGAGGACAAAATGACGCGTTGATTAAAAAAGAGAAGTTGAAAATCGGTTAACTACAGCGGTTTTTAGGGGCGATCAAAAAACACCTATTTTTTATATTTTTCAAAAACTGTGTTATACCCATAGCGCAGTATCTTGGAATCTTCGACTCTAATCGACCCCCTCCCCCCCCCCCCTCCTAGACTGTGCTGGGAATATACAGAGGTACACACGTACGATGAACAAACATGTCATTCTAGTGTTTATTTTATGAAAATCAAGTAAATTGTAAAAATGATCAAAGATTCAAATTTTATGCCAAATTACGAAAAAAAGTGAAGAGTAGGTACATGTCAAATTCACGTCATTCTTCTCTTCTTGGTAGTTCGCACAGACGATGGCCCTGGTTGGGGTGATTCAGATTCAATTCTTATTGTTTTTGTTGGTTATTTAATAAACAACAAAAACAATAAGACAACAAGACAAACAACGACAACAGCAAGACGAAGAAACAACACAAACAACAAGCAAACAGATAAACAACAAGATAAACAAACAACAAGCCAAAGTCAAGACAAAGACAAAGAACAAACAAGACAAACGTCAATGTCATTCTAGTGTTTATTTTATGAAAATCATGTAAATTGTAAAAATGGTCAAAAATTCAAATTTAATGCCAAATTACGAAAAAAAGTGAAGATTAGATACATGTCAAATTCACGTCATTCTTCTCTTCTTGGTAGTTCGCGCAGACGATGGCCCTGGTTGGGGTGATTCAGATTGAAGAAACAAACAATAAGACAACAACAAGACAAACAACAAAACCAACGACAACAACAAGACAAAGAAACGACACAAACAACAAGCAAACAAACAGACAAACAACCACAATAAACAACAAGACAAACAAAACAAGCCAAAACAAAGACAAAGAACATCACAAAACAAGACAAACATGTCATTCTAGTGTTTATTTTATGAAAATCAAGTAAATTGTAAAAATGATCAAAAATTCAAATTTCATGTCGAATTATGAAAAAAGTGAAGAGTAAGTACATGTCCACTTCACGTCAGTCTTCTCTTCTTGGTAGTTCGCGCAGACGATGGCCCTGGTTGGGGCGATTCAGATTCAAGAAACAAACAAACAACAAAAACAACAAGACAAACAACAAACCCAACGACGACAACAAGACAAAGAAACGACACAAACAACAAACAAACAGACAACCAACCAACCAAACAAACAACAACAAACAACAAGACAACATGTTTATTTTATGAAAATCAAGTTAATTGTAAAAATATTCAAAAATTCAAATTTCATGCCAAATTATGAAAAAAAGTGAAGCGTAGGTACATGTCCAATTCACGTCAGTCTTCTCTTCTTGGTAGTTCGCGCAGACGATGGCCCTGGTTGGGGTGAGTCAGATTCAAGAACTCCTGCCTCTATGTTAGGTACTCTGTTGTTCCTCCTGTTCGTCTCAAGCATCGTCAAGGTCAGCCTCCCAGCCCCGTAGAGGGGGGGGGGGGGCACTGGACCCGTTGCCCCGGGCCCGGCCTTTGTAGGGGGGCCCGGATTTTCTTGAGAATTTTTATTTATATTTTTTTTGTAAAAAAAAGGGAGGAGAGGCAAAATGGGAAAAGGGACAGATCAATATAGGAAAAATGTTCATACTGCCCGATGAATTTTGCCCCCAGGCCCGGATTTTCTCTCCACGGCCCTGGCACCTCCTCCTCGATGACGTTGTTCGTGCATGACTGGCCATGGAGAACATTTTAGGCCAATTTTTCTGCTGCTGCGCGCGGTATGAGCGGCCGGAGGTGCACTCATTTGCATGACACCGTATTGGGTTCCGGTCACCTGGGCCGATTTAGCCGTCCGCTGGGCCAGTTAATACAATTCTACCCTGCGGCGTAGCTGACACATGCAAAAATTGTATACTGTCAACTGGGCCATTGCAACGAATAGAGAAATTAACCAAATCGTCGTTGAGAGCTAGGGGCTTATCGAGGACCTGCTACAGGAAGTACATAGGGAAAATCGAGGTCGATCTTCGTGGTGGCGATGTGAGGGACGGACTGCGCCGAGCGTCACACTTGAGCCACTTCTCAGTTGGTCAAAATTTTTGAAAGATTTTTCTCGAGTGTCAACGCCACTGCCTCCCAACCATTGGGACTCGATACCTCCAGCTGCTCGCCCGTACATCAATAATTTCAGCTCCTTTGGTGTATCTGTGGCGGACATTGAGAAGAAGCTTCGTAGCCTTGACGTCAAAAAAAGCCCTGGGCCAGACGGACTCCTTTCTTCACTTGTTAAGGCGTGCTCTGGATCTCTTACTCTCTATACATGATCTTCAACGCCTCCTTCAGCAGAGGTGTTACATCGTACCGAAATAAATAATTCTGGATAATACTGGATGGCATTGGGCTTGACTCTTGACTGCTGGAATGAAAATTTGTCTTGTATCTGAGTCTCAGAAGTCGGAGTCGACCGGCCCAGCTGACAGTACCCGCAACTTCTCACTCGAGACGGACCTCATTAGCAACTCTACATCGGCCCAGCTGAGATGCACCCACCATATTGACAAGCACTGGGGGAGCTGGTTGTTCTTTGGTAGTCACTGGTACGATCCCATCGTGTGACTGTTTCCAGCCCCAAAGGGGGGTCCTTATCGTCACCCCAACCATTTCTGCACCTGATGGCACGATCTCAGCGAATGGAAGGTAGCGGACTCCCGGGAGCAAGGTCGCCAGCTCAAAGCCCACCGTGGACAGGCTGACGCTGAATAGCTCATACCGCAAGTCGTTCAAGGAGGGGCTTTGAAGTCATGAAGATCGGAGAGACGTTCCTGATGAATGAACTCCCAGATACATTTATGGAGAGGGGGGGGGGGGGGGGGGGTCGATTAGAATTGAAGATTCCAAGATACAGCGCTATTAAAATGGGTGTAACGCAGATTTTGAGAAATATGAAAAAATAGGTGTTTTTTGATCGCCCCTAGAAACTGCTGTAGTCAACCGATTTTCAACTTATTTTTTTTAATCGACGCGTCATTTTGTCCTCTTCATTTCATTATAGAGTGACATTGTTCGTAGGATTGATATTTTTTGAGTAATAAGCGAAAAACTGAAAAAAATCCGAAAATTTCGAGGTTTTTCGGCTGCCAATCAAAAAACAGACTTGCTGTGGTGGTGCAAACTCAGATTACTCTTATTTAGGGCCCACTGAAGGTATTTAATCGGTTTCCAGCTTGCTCCGAATTCACTATGTTACTGGCCTTTCACGCAGATCAAAGTCACAAAAGTCTACTTGTTGAAACAGATCCAGAATTTCATATTTTGTCAGTAATCCCTCTAAATTGCACTCTGAACAGGTCCGTGATGTACGAATTTTCAACGCAGTTGGAACATTGGAATAATCGAAAAAAGTGGAGATACTTTTTGTACGTATTAATATTTAGTCTTTTTTACGAGGTTTGCTGAATTTACATTCGAGACATTTCAAATTGTATAATCCGCCACACTAGTTTCTAAAAAAACGAAATGGAATTGATTAAATTTTAGAGGCTTAATATTTAAAGTTCCGATTCCTTTTGTTTCTAAGAGTAAAAAAAAAAAAACTACGTTCAACACAAAAACGGCCTCGTCGGTCTCAACTCCATAAACGTACGACCACCTCATCAAATTGGCCGAGTCTGATCCTTCCGATGCTACACATCCTATTATATATGCTTTGTGGTAGTAAACAAAAAATGGAGAAAATTTTTGACAATAGTATAGTTAAATAGAGCTGATTATTTTCTAAAATGTAATTTAAAAACGTATTGAAATTAATACTAAAAAGTGGAAGTGTATGTTTCGGGAGACCGGGTCCCCTACGGTGTTTTACTTATTACAAATTTACGAACACCTTCCAAATTGTTTTTATAATGGTGCATATGATAATAGCGATGTGAACCTCAAAGTTTTGTAAAATTAATCGTTGATCGAATTATATTAGTATGCACACTAGCGTGTGGTATTTACATACAGGAATGTAATAAGTGTTAACAGGAAAAAAAATACAAAAAACAAGTATATCGTTCATTTTTTTCGGCGGCGGAACACTATTGGACACATTTGCGCCAAAAAAAAGGGAAAAATGTTTAAAACCCGGCAATAGTGCGAAAAAATGGTGTCGACTTCAACGAATTTTGGTCAGGCTTAGTGAATTTTACGTGCTGTGCAGTTTCTTGCTCATAAAGACAGTAAACCACTGTTTTTTGTATCCTTTGTTAAAAAAAAAAACGGACATTAAAAAACTGTATGATATTATAAATTAAAAACTGCGAACTTATTTAACTGTAATGTTATAGGATATGGTGAAAATATGTTTAGTAGTGATTTTAAAGAAGAATATAACCAAATGGACAGGTGTGAAAGTTAGTATGGGATTAGGTCATGCAAGGGAGACGTTATGAAACAAAAAAACTAAACACCCTCGCTGGCATTAAATGTTTCATAATTTTGTAACTTCCTCGTGTTTAATAATTAAAAAAAAAAAAGTAAAAATATATTTTATAAGCCGAAACCTCTCTAAACAATACAACTTGAAACATTTGATGAAAGCAGGTTTCTATACACAGAGCAGATGTGAGTTCCTCCCAATTCCTTGAGTTTTCCGTTTCGTGTCAATTTCGACAGATTGCCTCTAAGCATTTATAATAAAAAAATAATCGTGCAAAAAAAAAATCATGAAAAATTGTAAAAAAAAAAAAATACAAAAAAAAAGTGAAAAAGTTTACGTGTAACCGTATGGGTAAGTCACTGTGTGTTGCCCTGATATCCAAGCCAAATATCTCCCTAATTTCGCCCCACCCTTAAATAAATTATCACTGCACTTGATTACCTTATTACATTATACTTATTTGCGATTTGACATGAGGGGCAGTCATCAGTTCCGCCCAAATCCTCTGCCGAATCCTCATTAAAACCCGGGACAGGTAAGCCCTAGGTGGAGTGAAAGTCATCACTTCTGCCCCCTTCAGGAGAACACTCAGCAGTAGGCTGAAATGGGCGGATGATACCGTATCGGTTCCCGTGAGGCGTTAATGAGTCCGTTTAGGTTCCTGAGTTATGAACCTTGCTGTCTGAACCGCGTCCGTATCGGTTCCGTGTCTATTATTGTGATCTTTGCCTATATTTTCACGTTTCACGTCAGGAGTTGAGCGATCAGTCGTTAAAGGCGATTACACGAGGCCAGTAGGCAGTCCAGCTGACTGGCGCCAATAACTGCCCTCGTGTAAACTACACTGGTTTCCCGTGGCATGCCAGTCAAAGGGAAAAAAGTCGCTCCAGTCGACTGTCCTCAGGAGTAGGTTTCGGGCCAGTCCAATTTCCCCCACCTTCGAAAGTCCTGAGCTGGCGTGACTCTGGGCCGGAGGTAACCAAGTGCTGTCCCAATGACATCAGCACTAACAGCTTCAACCATCTCGTCAAGAGTGATAGAAGACTGTGTGCAAATACTCAACACCCTGGCAAAACGCAACAGGGTCTCTCTGGAGTGGGTGCCAGGGCATAGAGGCATTTCAGTGACCAGGGAGGGCTCCCAGACCCCCTTCATCGGCCCGGAGCCAGCAGTTGGCCTTCCACAAACCTCCTTCAGAGGCGCCAGGTGGATGTCATTACAAACCGCCAAAAGATGGCAACTCCTCGAAGGTCACGCTGACAGCAAGCGCATGGTGGCAAAACTCAACACCAAGAATGCCGATGAGCTTACGTTAAAACGCGGGGAACTTAGAAGACTGGTTGGCTTGATAACCGCCTTTGCCCCTCTGCGATTCCACTTTAACCGCATAGGGATAACACAATCATCAAAGGAGACTGTTGTTAAGTGGGAACCGAAACGTCCACTCCTCCCTCAGCGAATCGGAACCGATATGGTCTTTTTTGCCCTTGTGGGGCTGGTACGTTGGTACATACACCCAGCGAGGTGTATGTAACTTGCAAGCCTTGGACAGATCTGGAAAGATTGAGGACCATCTTGGCAAGCCTTGAAAACCCTTATCCTGCTTGGCCACAGCATAGAAAGCCTTGGACAGGTCAGGAAAGCTTGAGGACCATCTTAGCATCCTTTAAAACCCTTATCAGCTTGGCACCAGCATAGCAAGCCTTGGACAGGTCAGGAAAGCTTGAGGACCATCTTGGCAGGCCTTTAAAACCCTTATCAGCTTGGCACCAGCATAGCAAGCCTTGGACAGGTCTGGAAAGCTTGAGAACCATCTTGGCAAGCCTTGAAAACCCTTATCCTGCTTGGCACCAGCATAGCAAGCCTTGGACGGGTCTGGAAAGCTTAAGACCATCTTGGTAAAACTTGGAAACTCTTTTCCAGGTTGGCACCATATTGGCATGTCTCTTGGCTAACACGAACCAGCATGCTAACCCTGTGTTTTGGGTGAAAACTCCTATTGATGGTCTGCACAAACGTCATAGATGGAAACAGTATTTGAACGTTTCCTCAAGTTTAGACTGACTGACAGGCCTACTCTGAAGCGGGAGATGAGGCTGTTGGGAGAGCACGATCTGACACCCCAATGGGCGGAAGTGATGATTCTCTCTCCTGCTGTTTCAGCAAGGTACTCGGGTCCTTGAACGGCTTATCCCTCACAATCGCCCGACGTGAGGAGCCCTCTTCAACTCCAAATTACTGTTCTGTGTATTTTTTTAATTGATTTTTTTAATTATTATTATTTTTTTTTTTTTATTGCTGCCAAATCCCTCGTTTGAAGAGTTTTCAGGGGAATTTTTGAGTTGGAAATTTCGCGGCATACAAAAGAGTAACCCTCACCCGAAATTCGTTTTAAACAGACGGAAATGAATATTTGGTAGTGTTAATTGGTAGAATCGTATATTTTTTTAATCTGTTTGTCCCTTCGCTGACGCTAACACTGAAAAAAAACGAGTTTTTGAAAAAAATCTAAATCATTCATGTTTTGAGATTTGATTTTCATAAAACTCACATTTAAACTTTATAAAACTCTAATTGGTTGCATTATTCAAAGAACAGTATTAAAAACATGTGCCAAAATCAACAGGGGGAAAATCTTTGTCATGTGGGGGAAAAAAATTAATTTAAAAAAAAATTGGGTTATAGTCAGGGGTGTTACGGATTATGTATAACATTTATTATTAGCAATCTAGCCTATACAAACTTAATCATTTGGGAGAAAGAGTGACACGAGTAATAAGAATACAATCATATGTGTTGTTTTTTAAATTAGATACCTACTGTTGGAAAATAAATCTATAATAATATATAATATCAAATCGTCATGTAAGATATTCGATCACAATGTATATTTAATCCACAAATTACGTAGAAGTTATAATTATTGAAACCGATTTGTTTTTCTGCTCCACGAGATGTTTTCATTTCAAGGGAAAAAAACGTCACGGGATTCATTTCACATCAAAAGCACAAAAACGAAAAAAAAGGTCTCAACCAACTCCCTGGATGTTTTTTTGGGGGTGAAAACCCTTTCGCAAATGAGCACCTATTTGGTTTTTTTTTAACGAAAGTTCAAATTATTTCCCACGAAAAAAAAAGCACAGCTGGCTCCTGGTAAAACAGGATCATTGGCCCAACACATCAGTCTTGTAGTGAAGTAGTGAAAATTGAGTTTTCGCGCTTGAAAATTTCCTGGTTTGTACATGTACATATTAGATATATAATCGGTCATGTATATTTTAGTGATAATGCAAAGGAATTGATATTTAGAAGGGTAGAGTAAAGGCGTTCTATCTCTTCTATTTACCTAAATCCCACTGGGGGAATCAAATGGTGCTATACCTTTGAATTCGCAAAAAAAAAAAAAAAAAAAAATGGCTGCTTTTTTGAAAATGCGGCTTGCTGACATGTTGGAAGCGACGTGGATTTCTTCTGACTTGAAGATGACAAACATCAAAATCACACTTTAAAAAGACGACAAGCATTCACAACTTGAGGCCTATTCGTAGGTTTCTGCGGTCGTATAATATCATTTTAGGAGGATTTTTCTGATTTTTTTTTTCTCACTGCGTTCCTTTCGGTCAATCAAGTTTAGGGAATTTGAAACAGCCCAGCTGTGCTTTGGACATTTTTATTTTCTATTCTCCCCCTTCGACGTGAACATTCGACACTTTTTAATTAAAAATCCTAACCTTCTCCTTAACTGGAAAATGACAAAACCAAATATGTCCCAATTCCTACCTGGCACATCCTGAGTCACATTTATACGCGTTTTTAAGACTTTTAGTTGTTTAGACGAGCCTAAGTTCTGACAACGATTGCTTGAAACCTCCTTTCTTTTTTCTTTGAGCATTTTTTCTTAAGCTATGAAAAATACTGTGAATTTATTATAATGTAAATAAAAAAATTCAAAAATATTGATATGAAATAATTATATGATAATTCCATTCATTATACCAACAAAATGTTTCTTTAAGTATTGATAGGACTTCCAGATTTTTGATTAGTTGTCAATGTTGAATTTAGGTTATCATTCGGAGACATTTTTCAGAGAGGTTTCATTGTAACGGTTATACTTGTTCCTACGTGTACTCATTCCAATATTAACGTGCGATTTCTCTGAACTTCTTTTCAGCGTGTGGAATGTTTCAGTTTTTTTAATTTCGGCCAATAAAAAAAAATTATTGAAACGCAACATGAAGAAAAAAATTTGTTTTTTAGCGTCAACTTTTTGAAATATATTTTTATATCAAATAAATATATTCTCTGTTTTTCAATATTCGTTTCCGTAGCGCGCTAAGGTGTTTCGTCAAATTATAGGGAAAAAATGAATTATTTGACTGCAAACGTAAGTGTAATAGAAAATAAGGGGGAAAAAAATGCCAAAATAATAAGGAAAATTTTAGATTTTAGATTTTTTACCTTAGTTTTAAAAACTGTAAAGGGAGACTCTTGATGATGTACATTGATGGCGTCAAATGGGCTTTTTGAAGAAAAAAAAAAAGGTTTAATAAGCGGGCTATTTCATCCGGAGGGCTACCAAACTTATGATTTTTCACTGACGAAATTATGTAATCCTTACGGAAGAATTAGTGAACCAATTTCACGAAAACCTTGTCAAAATTTTATAGGAACAATTTTTGAGCGAAATGATTTTATCCTGTGAAAAGTTATTTCAAAATATTCCTTTCGGAAGGTACCTAATTTGAAGCCCATTGAACTTACAACCCTGTACTCTAGAGATGCTATAACCCTTGCCAGTTCTAACCATTTGCACTCATTTCAGTTTTCTACATTATCGCCCCTGTACATTTTTTTTTTTTTTTTTTTTTTTTGTAAACGAATATTTCAAAGGGGAAAAAAAGCTAGCGTAAAAAAAAATAATCATTAGTATAGACTGTACCTAATCTCTACCAAAATGTTGAATGTGTGTCATTAGAAAGAGCAGATAAAAGATGAAAACGCCACAAAAAAACTTCATTTGTTCCTATGTCTTGCATTAATACCAGAATTAACTTTTTGAAAAACGGTTCGAAAAGGAAAGGTGATTATTGCCTAGCAATTTTTTTTTTTGTCTCTATGTGTTCACTATTTGAAAAATGTTTAGTATATTAAATTTTGATTTGTAAAAGAACATTTTTGATCTACATTGCTGTATATGTAGATCAAGGATGTTGGTTTTTTTTTCGAGTATATACTTATGCATATATATATTTAACCAATTTACTGGTATTCCAAGAGGGAAAAGTAGTAAAACTGGGAGGCAGAAAATCCAGAGGGGAATGGTTGTGTATAAACAGTAGTGTTCTAAGTATAAAATAGACCCAAAAGACAAAAAAAAAACCATTGAATTTCCTTATCATGCAATCTAATACGTACTCAAGAAGCGTCATCTAAGCTAAATCTACTCCTAGACATAAGATCATGATCTTCCGCAAAAAAGATTGGCTCAACGGCGTGAATAGATATATTTCTTACATAGACGAATCGAACGTTTTATTTGTACTTTTCATTCTGTACAGCTAATTAAGCATTTGAGTGAAATTGCTGGACTCCACCGTCAACGAACTTTGGCTTTGAAACTGAAGAGTATTTTTTTTGCTTGGAATCACACGAGAAGCTTTTCAACTTGGTTAGAAAATAGACTGCGCCATGCCTGCCGAAACAAAATCCTCAATTTTGAACATGTTGAGTTCACAGTATTTTATCAAGCCATCCCATTACGGTTATTTTTTTATAATTTTTTTGTTTTTGGGTATCCAGCACTTTCATCGGGAACTAAGTAATCACGTTGGACGTTCTAAAAAAGAAAAAAAAGAAAAAAAAAAAAAAAAGCACCGTTGTACCTTCTGCAAAGTCCTCAAGTTTTCAATGTGTTGAGCTGTCGGTTTCTTTCTTCCCTTTTTTTTTTTTTTTTTTTTAATTTTATTTTTTTCCATAGCCATCAAACTGTGGGAACCAACAACGTTGTGTCAACTTTTACGTTCACCGTTTTTGAAAAATCGACTCATTTTCGTTTAAAGTTTGTCTATGACGGTAAATGAAAAAAAACTACGTTTTCGTTCAAAACTTCCCACAATTTAAAGGACATTTTAGGTGTTTTCCAGCGACACTTTTGATGTGTTGGGTCGTTGCAATATTGGATAGCGAAGTTAACGAAGAGAAACCCACTGAAAATAGGCGAAAAAAATTGTTACAAATGTTGAATGTTTGATAAGAAACAACAATTATTATTGATTATACTATGAAAAAAACTATTATTATGGTTGAGACGGGTGAAAGAATATAACACTTATGTAAACTACACTTATAAAAAATATAATAATGTAAAATATATAAATTAATGTATGAAAATGCTCACTCTGCAACTAGTTAATAATAATAAATCACTTTTCCAATGAAAGTTAAAAAAAACATATTGAAATATTGTACATGTAACATAGTTAATGAAGCTACGAAAAGGTTTTGTTAACGCATCATCCACCATTTTTTGCAAATCGATTGATTTGTGAACGAAAGAAAAAAAAAAATCAATATTTGTGTACATAATATGTAATGTTATTAACTAACTGTCCCTCAATTCAAAAGGTCACAATGTGCATTGTTAAAAAGTAAAAAAAAAAAATTGTTTAATTTGTGTAAAGTTTTTTTGTATGACGTAAGTGAAACTTGTTATACGTACTCGTAAGGAAGTTTTTGAGTTACATCGTTTCAAGATTCTAATTTTAGCTATAGATCAAGAAAAAACAAAGGAATTTCGTCTCATCGTCCTCACCACGATCATTTTCGACTTTTTTATTTCGCGATGAAAAGTGAAAAAAAAAAACAAAGACAGTACACAAAAATATGGTTTGAGGTAGATACAATTACTAAGCAGTTGATCAACCACAATATTACAAAATATGATTCAGAAACTATTTTACACAAGGTTAATAAAATTATTGAATACGATCTTGCTCTCTTTATGCGACCTCTTTTGGCGGCAGTTGTTTTCAAACAGCAGGTATTTTATATAAACTAGGGGGCCGGGCCCTGCTGGCTACGCCAGCCAACGCCCGACCGTATCCCACCTGCAGGCCCGTAGTGAGGGGGGGGGGGGGGGGGGGGTGGACCCGTTGCCCCTGGGCTCGGCCTTCGTAGGGGGGCCCGGATTTTCTTGAGAATTTTTTTTAACATGGTACATGTTTTTACGGGCGTGATCTGGATTTTTTTTTTTTTTGTTTGTAAAAAAAGGGGGGAGGAGAGGCAAAATGGGAAAAGGGACAGATCGATATAGGAAAAATTTCGTACCTTTTTTTGGGGGGGGGGGTGGGGGGGGGCATGAATTTTGCCCCCGGACCCTGATTTTTTCTCCACGGCCCTGCCCACCTGGCCTCAATCCCAACAACCATCCCATCCTTGGCCCACCACCATCCCAATTCCCTGTCAACTGCTCCAAACCCTGATTTTTGCTCCATTTTTGCAGCTCAGATGCTCCATGTGGAGCAAATTTTTGCTGGTTTCATATTTTTCTCGTCATCTACTCGCCAAAACGGATTTTTGGTATTTTTTTCAAATTTGTTAGAAAAAGTTTAATTTCCCCATGTTTAATGTCCCCCACACATGTGCTCTTGGTTTGAGGTCAAAAATATAGCGCACACAATTGTTAAACGCAACTTGATACTTACGAGCACTGTTGCTGTCTAATGAGAGTCCAAACAATATTTCAACATACGTCATGACTAGTTGGAGTAGGGATTTGAACAGCCTAACTTTAAGATATGTAGGGATGAATTTCGCAAGTTTTTTCAACGGATGAAGGGAGGAATAAATTTTGCGGCATAAATAGTTTATGTGAAGATCCCAATGGTGGAGCATAACTCCCAAGTTTTTTACAGTCTCTGAATAGGGCAAGACAACAGAATTAAGGGAGATTTTGGGCATGGAGGAGAGCTTCAGTTTAGTTTTAGGAAACACTATAACTTGGGTCTTCCCTGGGTTCAAAATCAAGCAGTTTTTCGCTGCATGTGAAGATACCGAAGCCAAATCCATACTCATTCTCCGAATTGCGTCAGGGAGCTCATCGGGTCGTCAGCAAATTGGTGGAAGTTTGAGAACCTCAGGCATCCAGATAAATCGCTCACGTACAATGAGAAAAGAAGTGGACTCAAAACCGACCCCTGTGGAGTCGAGGAAAGAGGAATAGGGGTGGAAGTCCTCGAACCCATCCTAACACTCTGAGATCGACCCGACAAGTACGAAGAAATCAGATAAATGGCGGACGAAGAGAAGGAGAATGAGCTCGACAACTTCCCCACTAGCGTAACTAGGTCTAGTGTTACACTAGTACAGTACCGAACGCATTAGAAAACGCTGCAAATTTTACACAAGGGTTTATTATTCTTTGATATAGGTTAGTTGCGCAAAAATTATTTCTGTGTCAAAAGAAAAAATGTTGGAAAAAAAAATTTTTAGATTTTTTTTTTTTCAAAAAAAATTTTTTTGGATTTAGGTTGGTTTTTTCACAAATTCTTTATTCTTTACTCGAAAAATATTTAACCTCCTGGGATCCTTCAAAAATCCCATTTTTAGCCCCATGAAAGCCCTATAGATCGCAACAGTGAAATCGGATCGCTGCGGGACCCAAAAAAATGGATTCTACGTCCAAAAATACTTCGAAAACGACACCTGACTCGATCCCATAGCCAAAAGCCTTCAAAAACCCCCTTCTGTAGCCCCATAGCGCCCCACGGGTTTCGGCGATCGGACTGAAAACCTTGCGGGCACAATTAGATGGTAAAACGAGTATTTTGTCAAAATTTCAGATTTTTAAAAAAATTCCTACTGCCCAAAACGGCCTGGACGGCGGACGGCGGACGGACATTTCGGATTTTGAATGTAGACCACTTGAAACGGATAATGTCAAATTTTGAGGCCGATCCGACTCGTCGACCCCCGTCGCGAAAACATAGGTGTATTATTCCAAGAATAATAAACCAAAATCTAAAAGTATGTAACATGATAGTAACAAGACCATCATTAAACGCTTCTCGTATCTCTTCTGTAATCTTCAGGAGCGCCTTAGTGCAACTGTGGTAGGCCCTGAAGCCCGCGATTGACCATCTGGTGGTTAGAGTTAATGTACAGGGTGACCCACGGGTGGCCAGCTTCTGGAGCGAACTGGTCAAAAACTCATCTCGTCAGAGATTAAGCTCCGAAAATGGAAATGGATCGGCCACACACTCCGCAAGGATGAAGCGTCCATAGAGAAGAAAGCTCTGGACTGGACCTCTCGGGATACAGAAGAAGAGGTCGACCACGAACATCATGGAGACGGTCTGTCGAAGCGGAGGTCGAGCGAGTTGGGAAGTCGTGGAGGGAGGTCAAGACTTTGGCGAACAACCGCGAGGGATGGCGAAACTTTGTAGCGGCCCTATGCTCCATTTAGGAGTCACAGGAAATAAGTCAAAGTAAGTCAAGTGACCCACGGGAACCTCCCACATTTCAAAAACGCTGCAAATTTTACACAAGGGTTTATTATTCTGTGATATAGGTTACTTGTACAGATATTTAATTCTGTCAATAAAAAAAATTAAAAAAATTTTTTTTTTGGTTTTTATATTTCAAAAAAAATTTTTTGGGGGGATTTTTTTTTTTTCAAAAATGTGTTTTTTCAAATTCTTTAATTTTTACTCGAAAAATATTTAACTTCTTGGGATCCTTCAAAAATCCCATTTTTAGCCCCATGAAAGCCCTATAGAACGCCACAGTGAAATCGGATCGTTCCGGGACCCCCCAAAATGGATTCTACGTCCAAAAATACTTCGAAAACGACACCTAACTCGATCCCATAGCTAAAAGCCTTCAAAACACCCCTCCTGTAGCCCCATTTTAGCCCCATAGCGCCCCACGGGTTTGGGCGATCGGACTGAAAACCTTGCGGGCACAACTAGATGGTAAACCAAGTATTTTGCCAAAATTTCAGATTTTAAAAAAAATTCCTACTGCCCAAAACGGCCCGGACGGCGGACGGCGTACGGCGGACGGACATTTCGGATTTTGAATGTAGACCTCTTGAAACGGATAATGTCAAATTTTGAGGCCGATCGGAGTCGTCGACCCGCGTCGCGAAAACATAGGTGTATTATTCCAAGAATAATAAACCAAAATCACTGTGGGGGGTTGGGCAGTCTCAGAAGGGTGGGAATGGTCTCGTTCGAACGATAAGGTTAGTTTTCAGTAGTCACCATGTCGTGGTCCGGAGGGAGAGCAGCGTGCGTTCGTCATAGCGACTTGTTTCAAAAACGCTGCAAATTTTACACAAGGGTTTATTATTCTTTGATATACGTTACATGTGCAGAAATTTAATTCTGTCAATGAAAAAATTAAAAAAAATTTTTTTTTTGGATTTTTATCTCGAAAAAATTTTTTTTTTTATTTTTGTCGCTCAAAAATTTGTTTTTTTTTCAAAATTCTGTATTTTTTACTCGAAAAATATTCAACATCCTGGGATCCTTCAAAAATCCCATTTTTACCCCAAGAAAGCCCTAAAGATCGCCCCAGTGAAATCGGATCGTTGCGGGACCCCAAAAAATGGATTCTACGTCCAAAAATACTTCGAAAACGACACCTAACTCGATATTATAGCTAAAAGCCTTCAAAAAAAAAACGCTGCAAATTTTACACAAGGGTTTATTATTCTTTGATATACGTTACTTGTGCAGAAATTTAATTCTGTCAATGAAAAAAAAAAATTTTTTTTTTGGATTTTTTGTTCAAAAATGTGTCTTTTTCAAAAATGCTGTATTTTTTACTCGAAAAATATTTAACATCCTGGGATCCTTAAAAAATCCCATTTTTAGCCCCACGAATGCCCTAAAGATCGCCCTAGTGAAATCGGATCGTTCCGGGACCCCAAAAAATGGATTCTACGTCCAAAAATACTTCGAAAACGACACCTAACTCGATCCCTAAGCTAAAAGCCTTCAAAAAACCCCTCCCGTAGCCCCATTATAGCCCCATAGCGCCCCACGGGTTTGGGCGATCGGACTGAAAACCTTGCGGGCACAACTAGATGGTAAACCAAGTATTTTGTCAAGATTTCAGATTTTTAAAAAAATTCCTACTGCCCAAAACGACCTGGACGGCGGACGGCGGACGGCGTACGGCGGACGGACATTTCGGATTTAGAATGTAGACCTCTTGAAACGGATAATCTCAAATTTTGAGCCCGATCGGAGTCGTCGACCCGCGTCGCGAAAACATAGGTGTATTATTCCAAGAATAATAAACCAAAATGGCGAATCTGTAACTGCCACTCTGAGGGCCTTCCACACGCGATACAGATTGTCGTCGTCTGCTAGTGTTCCCGATCGAAAAACAGAATTGCCGGTACTAGGCATCTGAAAACCCTCGAGAGCTTCACCAGAGACCACTTCACAGCCCAAAAGTCACCGTTTGGTGTGCGGTGTCATCAATAGGCATTATTGGGCCTTACTTCTTTCAGGAGGGCGGCGTCACGGCTCACCATGTGTATTGTCCGGCAAGGTCATCATTTGGTCGATATTATTTTTAAATCATAGCTTAAAAAAACTACATAACCTTTCCGGCAAATAAATTTTTTTTGGCTTATGACGTGTAGGTTTTTTATTGTACCATCCATTTGAAATGTGGGAGGTTCCCGCGGCCCACCCTGTAGTTGAGTAATTGCTTGTAGATCACACGTTCTAAAATTTTCGATAGTACTGGAAGTTTCGAGATTGGCCGAAAGCCACTAGGGATTTTTGGTTGTGGGATTTTATTGAGAGGAGAGACGATTGCATGTTTCCATTGGGACGAGAATTTAGATATCGTCAGACAGTGATTACAAAATTTGTACATTTAATGTGAGTCAGGTATGGGAGGATGAAAAAGATGATCGAACGAGGGAAGTGAAGCGGTATACCATCATCACCCTTCGCAGGAGACCTAATGGACGACATTGCCTCCAGTACATCCTCTTGTGTAACATTTTGAAATGAGAAGACATCCGGGATCGACGAACAAGGAGGAGCCGAAGAGGCCACCATAGTCGGCGCCGACGTTAAATCCCTATTGTCTGTCTCATTCTCGATTTAGCCTTATTCCGCTTTGCTCAAAAAGGGCCAAATCTACGGTTTTAGATCGTTTCCACTTTTTATTCAAAGCGTCTCTAAGTTTGAACTCCCCCTCTAATTCCTTGTTGAACCATGGAATCTCCGCAGGGGCGGATAGGCAGGTCGGGCGATCGGGCGACGCCCGAAGGGCCGAAGGTCCTGAGGGGCCAGTCGAAGCTGGAAACCAAATTTGATCTTACCCGAAATATGAAATCAAGACCGAAAAGGAAAATTCAGACACAATGAAGGCGATCTGGTTGGCTTTGTTCCTAACAGGGTGGATGTCAAGTGCAATCAATGCGTAATTTGCAAACAAGGTTTTAAATCCTCATGGTCTCATTGTATGCAATTCTCTTTTTGATTCACACATTTTTGGTAACCCTTTCTACCACCCAAGCTGAGTGTTAGAGTAGTTTTTCAAAATTGAAAATCATCAAAACAAATCTGAGGCTAACTCTTAAGTGACAACAATCTGGAGGATCTCATGTTGATGGCTTGCGATCAGGAGCGTCTTGCCAGAGCACTGAGCCGAGTGGCTTCAGTCGTTTCTGGCCCTCCTCGCCATCGCCTACCGCTTGGTCACTTCTCCCTCATCAGCAAGCGTTTTGTCTGTGGACGTTATGTGATCACGTTTTGGTTAAATATTCTTGGAATAATACATTTTGGTAATTCCAACAGGGGTAAAAAATTATTAATACCTATTAAAAAGTTGTTGCGAAGCGTTGAGGCGGGTTAGCGTGGACAGCCAGTCAGTCCGAGACACGAACAACTTTAATAGTATAGATTAAATTTAAACAGCTGTAAAAGGTAAATTTACCATGGGACTGAGGTTGAGCCTAGAATTCGAAAGAAATGAACAAGCAGGGAACAAAAATGAGTAGGGGAGGAGGGGTGATGGCGAGGAGGGCCAGAAACACCCAAAGCCACTCGGTTCAGTGCTCCAGCCAGATGCCAAGCTGGTAAGTTGGTAACAGAAGGAATGTGCAAAAATTCAATGCATCCTAGCTTCAGTCGCTTTATGTTTGTAAAGACGGTACCAAACTAACTCACCAAGCGCCACTTTTATTTTTTCTAAATATAGGCGCTGTTATTTTTCACTTAAGTACAATGTAATTATAAATAAGTATAAGTTCACCTATAGGTGAATACCTATAGGTATTAAAATTAATGAAGTGTATTCTCGTTCCTATTCATTTGCTTGTTTTTCCAAAATATGAAGAACCCCTCCTTTGATGGTCTTTGGATAGGTAACTGTTAAGGGGGGGGGGGGGGGGTTGAGGGCCGGTCGAAAACGCCTATCCGCCCCTGAATCTCCGGTCGCTTTAAGGTGTAAATCTTGACTATGAACTACTACGGAATTTTGTGTCCTGACGTTCGCTGGTAGTTATTGCCTCATCAGTCTTCTGAGGTGCTCCCAACTCTAATTGCGTTTCGGGCAAACTTGAAACTAGTTCAGTCGTTAGTTCAGGAGGGTAAAACGTGGTTTTCCGCTTAACGAGCTGTGTCAGATTGTGCGTTTCTTATTTTGGATTAAATTCGATTTCTCGGTTGGTAGTTTTTTTTTTAAAGTGAAACTTATTACATCGTCCCAAATTTTTTGGTATGTGTGTCGTTTCTTGTAACGTCACGCTACCGTTGATTTTCGCTTACAACCGATTCGTTGCTACGGAACTTCATCTTCGCCAGTTATAATCGTACAAAAATCGTTCACCATTCGTTGGAAAGCTCTCGATTTATCACGCATTTCTTTCGTACTTGTTCTTTGTCATTATGTCCCCATTTTATATTTATTGATGTTATTAATGGATGCAGTAAACAATGCCGCTTGTTTTGTTGTTGTCAGTTGCCACGTTAGAAATCAATTTGAGAAAACGCCAAAATGAAGCCGTGGGAAATGGGGGGGGGGGGGGGGACTAGACATAGAAAACGTGTCCATCAATGCTACGTACCCCACTAGTTTTTTTAAATTCCAGGTACTCCCTCAACTCGTAATTTGATGCTCTACAACATAAATTTTGAGCCAATTCATTTGCATTAGCCGTTCATACGTTACATGGGTTGTTGATACATGAGCGAATCCTGTTTTACAGGAAAGTTGGACAAAAATTGCCGATCTTTGACGCTTCATTGTGGCTAAACGGTTGAACCGATTGTAATGTGTAAGGAGGTCGTTCGACGCATAACTTTATGCTTTTCAACTTTGTTCCCGAAAGGGCTTTCGCTGCGATGCTTAGTTTTCGAGTTATAGGTAAAAAACTGGAAAATGTCAACAAAAAGTCGAGGTTTTTTGGCCGCCCAAAAATCTCCCAGTCCCAGCCAAAATTTTGCTACCATTTTGGTTTATTATTCTTGGAATAATACACCTATGTCTTCGCGACAGAGGTCGTCGATGACTCCGATCGGCCTCAAAATTTGACATTATCCGTTTCAAAAGGTCTACATTCAAAGTCCGAAAGGCCCGTTTTGTGCAGTGGCAATTTTTTTTTAAATCTGAAAGTTTGACAAAATACTCGGTTTACCATCTAGTTGTGCCCGCAACGTTTTCAGCCCGATCGCCCAAACCGCCGGGGCGCTATGGAGCTAAAATGGGGCTAAGGGAGGCGTTTTTTGATGGATTTTGGCTATGGGATCGAGTTATGTGTCGTTTTCGATGTATTTTTGGACGTAGAATCCACTTTTGGGGGTCCCTGAACGATCCGATTTCACTGTGGGGATCTGTAGGGCTTTCATGGGGCTACAAATGGGATTTTTGAAAAATCCCAGGTCGAATATTCTCCGAGTAAAAAAAAAAGTTTTGAAAAAATTCGTTTTCGCACAAGTAACCTATATCAAAGAATAATAAACCCTTGTGGAAAATTTGCAGCGTTTTATCACAGGTACTGTTTCAGAGGAGAAGGCTTGTGTCATCTACGGACACGGCGAGAATTTGTGGTTTAGATGACGTGTAAGCAACGTCCACCTATTATCCAACCGCGAGCCAGAAATAGTAGGGCAGCGAATAGAAAAACAAAAAAACAAATTCAACTGTTCTATTTATTGAAAAATCGTCACCAATTACATCAACTTCAAATTTGCAACACGATTACACAAAATATACAATTTGTACAGTTCCAAATGTTTTTTTTTTTTTAGATGGACTTACGTGATGATTTTACACTCCAGTTTTAATTGGACTCACAGCTACTTCTCCCACGTTTGTCTCAAGTTTCAATCATAAGGAAGTCCCCAAAGGAAGTCCAAGTTAAAGTTCAGTACAAAATGATTGTAGAATTCATTCCAGTTAAAACTAAAATAGCAACACTCCTAAACCTCTACGGAAAACTTAAGTAGGGAACGAAGAAGTTTTTTCTATCTAGTATCTACGACTTAAAAGTCAACATTAAAATAAATTCGAAAACAGCACTAATTAACGGTGTAATTCCTTTCCGGTCGTTCGGGAAGACGCAATGAAAGAGTGGAATGTTATAAGTTCATCTTAGCAAAAGTTACCAGAAAATATCATTTAAAAGAATTCAAAAAAGCTAAACTTCGAAATGAATTTATTTCAGACGATTGACATTTCTAAAAAGTTCCCCCAGGCTCATCAGAACCTGACGTGGAACCACGAATACGAAGGTCAGCATCCAACGTTGGTGTTATTACCGTGAATGTCCATTTGAAGCTTACATTTTACCTTCTCGCGGCAATATAAAGATATGTAGTCTCGGCGTAACATTTAATGGTTACATTATGGTTAAAATTGATAAAAATTATAGCTTGAAAATACCATTCGAACCGATGAATTACAAAATGACATTCCTAAACAATTAAGGTTGATTGGCTAACATCTTCCTGCAGAAAATTTGCCTGCACTGATAGTGTGACGGCTATCTAAGTACATGAAACCGAGCTATTTCCAAAATCGCTTATTCTCTATAATTGAATAATTCTATACCACAGTCAGTGTTTACACGGGTGTTGATTTAGCCGGCAAGGAATGTCTTGCAAAATTTCTCAGACTTGGAAATGTCTTTTTCCTTCAAACAAAGATCCCCATGGAAACGGCATCTCTCCAATGTTGCAAAGCCTAAACGTAACTAAAATGTTAGTGTTAACTAAACTGACTAACTTAGTCGATTTTTAAGTACCTGCCAGGGCACTGAGGAAATTGTGATCATCGCCGAGTTGAAATTTGGATTGTTGTTGTTTGGATTGTTGGTGTTGGGGAACAACAGTGCTTCTTATTCGCCAGGCGCCGTGATGTTGAGCCTTCTATAAAAACACGAATGTTATAGAATCTATAACATCTGATGGGAATGGGTTTGAGTTCGAGGAGGAAAAACGGATCCCCCAAGAAATAGTGACTGACGTGGCGTTAACATGAATAATATCTGGCTTACAGCCACCACAGATTCCACGGTGATGTTCACATTTTCACGTCCCATAAGTTTGCGCGAAGGGTTACAAGCAAAGGGTTGGTGACGTCTGTTAAAGGTTGCCCGACTGGGGGAGCTGAAAGATGGTGTGGAGGCGCGAGGATGACTTGGCGTCGGTGTGGACAGCGGGGATGGAGCAGTCTTCGTACAACTTCTGGTAGACGGAGCGGCCTCCGCGGCGAACGATGAAACCCCTTTCCAAGGTCCTGTAGTCCACGTTAGGGTGTCGGTTTCTCTGCCTGGAAACAAATTACCAAGATCGTCAGCAAGCCCAGGAAAATGATAGATCGCTCGATACACCGATAGGGAAGGATTATCTAAGTGCAAGCCATTTTTAAAATGAAACGAACTAACTACGGAGAACGGCGTGAAACTAATCATATGGGGTGATACTAATCACAACGACGAATTTTCCCTGTACGGGGTTTTTAAAAATGGTAATGTGTAGCTGGGTATCAGTGAATCAACAAATTTTGTTGATGATCCAAATTGTTTTTCGCATTCAAAGGAGGTTATAGGAAGGTTATGTTGCTTTTTTATAGGTTTATGTTGCTTTTTTGGTTTATTATTCTTGGAATGATACACCTATGTTTTCGCGACGGGGGTCGACGACTCAGATCGGCCTCAAAATATGACATTATCCTTTTCAAGAGGCCTACATTCAAAATGTCCGTCCGCCGTCCGCCGTCCGGGCCGTTTTGGGCAGTAGGATTTTTTTTTTTTTTAATCTGAAATTTTGACAAAATACTTGGTTTACCATCTAGTCCGATCGCCCAAACCCGTGGGGCGCTATGGGGCTAAAATGGGGGCCTTTTTTGAAGGCTTTTAGCTATGGGATCGAGTTAGGTGTCGTTTTCGAAGTATTTTTGGACGTAGAATCCATTTGCGGGGGTCCCGGAACGATCCGATTTCACTGTTGCGATCTATAGGGCTTTCATGGGGCTAAAAATGGGATTTTTGAAGGATGCCAGGAGGTCAAATATTTTTCGAGTAAAAATGAAGAATTTTTGAAAAAAAATATATATATATATATATATATATGTATTTTTGTAAAAAAAATTTAAAAAAATGTTTTCTTAAATTTTTTCCATCGACACGGAAATAATTTTTGCACCATTAGCCTATATCAAAGAATAATAAACCCTTGTGTAAAATTTGCAGGTTTTTTTTTAAGGTTATGATGCTTTTTAGGTTAATAACCTAATAATATGCTGCCTTGTTGTGCTGTTTTCTGCTGTTGTGTTGTTTTTGTTGTGTTTTGTTGTGCTGTTTTGTTTGCTTTTATGTTGCCTTTTTAGGTGTTGCTGCTTTTTTTATAGGTTTATGTTGCATTATTAGGTTATGAAGCTTTTTAGGTTAATAACCTAATAATATGCTGCTTTGTTGTGCTGTTTGGTTGTGTTGTTTTTGTTTTGTTTGTGTTGTGTGTTTGTTGTCGAGAAGGGGAAGGAAAGGATTTGGATTCTACGACCCGAAAAACCTCGGCGCCTAAGTTTCGTTGAAAAATTCCTTTTTGTTTTTAATAAAGTGTTTGTTGTTTGGGGTGTTTTGTTGTGCTGTTTTGTTTTGTGGTGCTTCGTTGTTCTGCTGCTTTTATGTTGCTTGTTATAGGAAGGTTATGTTGCTTTTGGTTTATTATTCTTGGAATAATACACCTATGTAATCGCAACGGAGGTCGACGATTCGGATCGGCTTCAAAATTTGTCATTATCCGTTTCAAAAGGTCTAGATTCCAAAAGCGAAATGTCGTTGGGTTCCGATGGAAAATGTAGTTGTCAGGGCGATTTCAGTGAAAAATCCCCGGATGGTAGGGTGAAGCTAATCAGAGCTAAAACGAGAACAAACTCCAAAAATCAACGTAAAAACAGTATTTTAACGCAAAATCACTGTTTAATAAGACAACAATAGGTATGTGCTGTATTGTACAGTTATCTGTCTGTCCATCATCTGGATGTTTTTCTGTGAAAATGACCATTTGGCTATGATATAGACAATAAATCGCTATTTTATGAAATTTCTTTTTTAATGATCCTACAACTTTGAAGTATTTTGTTTTTACATTTCTGCTGATTGGTATCGCCCCAGGAAGCATCTGACGCAGAAATTCTGATTCAGAAACTGTTTTTACGTTGATTTTCAGGAGGTGATTAGCTTTGCCCCAAAACGTCGGGTGGAACTAATTAAGTGTTAAAAAAAAAAAATAAAATAAATAAAAAATAAAAAAAAACGTTTAGTTGGACTTTTTCGGGGTTCCAAGTTGGTCAATGTGTAGCTGACGAGTTATATATTTGAAGTCGTGACCATAAAGCTCAAACGTTGAGGAAGTCATGCCCAAAAAAACCTCAACACGCCTAAAAAAAAAAACTGATTAGTATCACCCCGTTCACGACACTACTAACGATGAGGTGGTAATACACTGAACTACACGTACAAATTACCCAATTCGTTCAGAGCCAACGGTATTTTTCGTCGGTTTCTGAATATGAGAGCAGCGTCGCTTTCGTTGAGAGCGTACAAGGCCCCCACCTGAATTCCGAAAAGGGCAGCATTTTTCCAAAAAAGACAAAATATTAGAATGATGAGATCTTGCAGGAAATTTGCCCTCAATGTAAAGAGCAAGAAAAAAAAGATCTTACACTTTAATTCAATTCAACTGAAATATACCTACCTGAAACTTGCGAATAAAAAAAGAAAAGCAAGCCTTGTTTTGAATTAGAAGTGAAGTGACAAAAGGGGGTTGGAGACCACACGTGGTCGAAACAAAGGCCAGTATAATAATGCGCGAATAAAAGCCAGGCGGAGTTGAAAAGGGTGAAAATAAATGGGCAATTACTGCGCACACCCCGAGAGCCTTTTATAATGATACAGACTGAACCCCTCGTTTCAGAGCGTCCACCGGGGGGTTCTTGAAGGTTTAACGTCGTCAGAGGCAACAGAGTTTTTTTCAACTAGACGACAGGAAAGTTTTCTAAAGAGAACGTCACTTTCATTCAACCAGTGGCGGTCCTTTAGGCCACTATGGCTCCGGCTAATTTCGGGACGAAAGGAGTAAAACCCCATTTTATTTTACGCGAGTAAACGCAGTCCGCATCGATTCGATCGAAAGGAAAATTTATGGTCATTTAATGACCATACTATACCGCAACGCTCCCACGTCGCTGCGAAATGGGCCCGGGAACCGAACGTCGACTAATACTTTTTTCTGAAAGAACTTCATAATTTGAAGGCAAAGCAGTGAGTTTTGGGCTCCTAAGGTGTAATACAAATTTCCAGGGCACTGTTGAAAATTTCAACTTTGAATCTGGAGGGAAAAGTGGCGCTACTCTCTCATTGGCTGCTACACGACCGCCATTTCCGCCGTCACCTCCGGCAGATTCCCGTCGTTCCCTTCTTATGCTAGCGCACTCTGGCGGATTAGTAAAAGTACCACTGCGGGAAAATTCAAAACGCCAAATATTCACTAGTGATTTCCTCTGCTCAGACACCTAATTTCTCAGTGCTAACTGTACTGAGTACTTGGTTCATTACTAGTTCAACTATGTTCGGCCGAATTTTCCCATTTCTCTGACCTAGTTCCTTGGCCCATTCGGTGACAGATAGCGCTGTCATCAGTCAGGACTTCTGAGGAAAGTCCCAATCATGGAGTTTATTCAATCAATGATTATGACTCCCCGGGTCAAAACCAGTGTTCCGCCTTCATTTGATCGGATCAAAGATCTACTTTTGTGTTATTCCGTTCCGCTTTTTTGATCAATTTTTCTGTTATTGTGTTATTCGCCAGTGTTGATCATGAATACTGCGGTGTATTTAAATAAACGTGCAACAAAATTTGAAATTCAGTGAGATGGTTGAATTGAAGGAATGAGCTCCTTCAATGATTTAAAAAAATGTTTTTCTTGCAATGGTTGTGCTTCAAAAGTTACGAAAATAAGTCAACTTCGCAGAAAACCCGTTTCTTATTATTTATCGAGCCTTGTGAAAAATGTAATATTTGAATTCCGAGGTCTGGAGGGGGTACATGACGTGGGCTGTTTCGTCATCTTTTGATTGGCGGAGAAATGCAAGTTAGCCAACTTTGCTACGCGAAAAGCCGACCCCGAAAATCGAAATAATCATCAGTGTAGGTCATTCGAAAATCGAGCATCGAGGTTATCATCAAAGAAGGTTATTCGAAAATCGACCCGGGCCGAGTGTTTTTATTCCGATTTCGTCCAGATTATTTAGCGCTCTGCCGGCTCCGTGCCCAACTACTCGACGCCCAGCCAGGCAAGGTGTGACGTCACGTGCCCTCCGCTTTCAGTTCAAAATCTTCAACATTTCTAAAACAGTTCTGCACGTAATTGGGCAGACTGACCCAATGAGTGAATAAAGGTAAGAGGCAGTTTGCCACTCGTAAGTGGCTCCTTGTGTGTACCAAAAAAGCCCCTGGTCAACTGGTTGCCCGAAGAAGTTCTCTATTTAGTTATGTTTGGCTAAATTAGGTTGGGAATGACAGGCAACCACCTCCCCGTTGGGTACTGGTCAGTTTTACACTTCAGCAAAACAACCGTGTGGATTTTGACTCGCCAAGAGCTGCCTTGTTGCTGTTAACCAGAACTTGGGGTTAATTTCACCACCTCCCACGACTGCTTAGCCAAGTCAATTCAAAGCTATTTTAACTCCCCAGCCCCAAAAAGCGTTTGCTCCAAAACTTAAGGCTAATTTTCTGGCCCATAACAACCTTTCTCGTGCCTTCTGCTCACTTTCTTCCCCCAGAGGAAGTGCTCTTATAATTCTTCAATCTTCTTTCTTCTACCTTGGTCTTCAGCACTCCCTTAGGGGGAGTACAGCGGCCCTCCTGACCCCTCCAGCGTTATCCACACCATTCTGGTGTGATGGGGATGAACCAACGTGGAGGTGCCGGGTTTTAATGGAGGTCTTATCATAATAAATTGGCTCAAAATTCTTTGGGAAAGGAGTCATCGCAGCGGACCTACCTACTATCCCACCTCTTCTTGTAACTTGTGGTGTTCGGGTCGTTTGTGGCTGCGGAATGCAACAAACAGTACCTGCTCTTCTGCCTCTTCTCGTAACTTGCAGTTTTCGGATCATGGGTGGTTCCTCTCTCCATTTTTACTTGTCTGGTGGAGGGTGAGTACTACTAAACAATTTCCTCCCCTCCCTACAACTAGTGCGACTAGCCTAAGCAAAAATAGAAATCTGAAGACACACATGATGACGCACACTGAAAACTTGAACACGCATACAATGACACACATCCCTCTTGTTCCCTAGCATATCCTCTTTCACACACAATCCTTTCATTTCATTCATACCAGACCAATGAGACTGCAGAAATGGGTTCGACGGAAAATACATTCAACGCGTACGCACCTCCTGATGGCGATTATCGTGGCGTTGGCGATGGCCAGGACGATGAGAGCGATGGCGCACCAGATGGTGAAGACTGGCCAAATGACGACGGACCTGTCCTCAATGGGCTCGACGATCTCCATATGGTCGGGAATGTCCTCGAACGACGGGAGCTCCACGGGTTCGCCCCTGATGGTGATGATGGGGCGCGGCCGAACGGTGCGGGAGTCCACTTCTTCCGGCATCAAGATGACGTTCTGTCCCTCGACCTCCTCCAAGTCGTTGTTGAGCAGGGGTTCGGGGAGCATTTTGTCTGTCCTTGAAAAAGAAAATCACAAAATTAAGATGCAATTTCACTTAGATGCACGACAGAATTAGCTAATAACAAAACGGAGGAGAAACTTGGCCCTTTGGGCCTCGCCCGGGGGCAAGCCCCCTGAACCCCTGGGTGCTTTAGGTTTATTAGTCAAGGAATAATACACCTATGTAATCGCGACGGAGGTCGACATCTCCGATCGGCCTCAAAATTTGACATTATCCGTTTCAAGAGGTCGAAATTCCAAAACTGAAATGTCCGTCCGCCGTCCGGGCCGTTTTGGGCAGTAGGAATTTCTTTTAAATTCAGAAACTTTGACAAAATACTCGGTTTACCATCTAGTTGTGCCCGCAAGGTTTTCATCTCGATCGCTCAAACCCGTGGGGCGCTATGGGGCTGAAATGGGGCTACAGGAGGGGTTATTTGAAGGCTTTTGGCTATGGGATCGAGTCAGGTGTCGTTTTCAAAGTATTTTTGGACGTAGAATCCATTTTTTGGGGTCCCTGAACGATCCGATTTCGCTGCGGGGATCTGTAGGCCTTTCATGGGGCTACAAATGGAATTCCTGAAAAATCCCAGGAGGTCAAATATTTTCCAAGTGAAAAAAAAATTAAAAAAAATTTTTTTTCTCCAAATTTTGTTTGTTGACACAGAATTAATAATCGGACACGTAACTTATATCAAAGAATAATAAACCCTTGAGTAAAATTTGCAGCGTTTTTGCTTAGAGCCTACGGCTGGAATTCAAGAAACATGGAACAAGTTTGATTTACCGTGGGATTGAAACCCATCTTGCGTGTTGGAAAAGTGACTGTCTGAGTGAGACACGTGAGGATGCCGAACTAGTGGCCTAATTTACAACAGGTGAGGATGCCGAACTAGTGGCCTAAAGTATATTTATTTATTACGTTATATGTAAACATGACACTCCCGCGTCTCCCTCACAGACTAACGTGTAAGGGCAGTAACCAAGATCACGGCTAAAGCATGTTCCATGCTAAATAATATTCATACCTACTCTTCATAGTTTTCATTGAAACCATGTAGATTTTACGGAACCTCTAAAAATTTACAGTCTACATTAAAACTGAAAATCATGGCCTAACATTGAGAAGTACATTCAAGGCAATCGGGGGCC
This sequence comes from Pilophorus perplexus, assembly GCA_955831195.1. Lineage (NCBI taxonomy): Eukaryota > Metazoa > Arthropoda > Insecta > Hemiptera > Miridae > Pilophorus > Pilophorus perplexus. The sequence goes on along the minus strand of OY037010.1, from coordinate 33,151,374 downwards.
TACCTGACTCTAATGGCCTCAGAACGCTATCAGTTGCCATGGGGAGCACTTGTAGAATGGGGCCGCAATTAAGCATACTAGTAGTGGAAGGGGAGTCGAACTCAAAGAGATGGTACGTGAGTTGAGAGGCGAATCGGGAGGAACACGAAAATGTTCACTTAGGACTTTGAGCTCGGGGTAATTGCCTCTAACATAAGTGATTCAGTCAGAAACATTATGTGTCGGAAAAGTTGTACGGCCGAAGCGAGGGCTCAAAGGGGTCGGTGTGAGCACGCAAGCGATACAAAGTTGCCAAACCTCGGGGCGGGCCTGTAATACTTGCTACTCTGATTACGACCTAGTTGGCAACTCAATGAAGGCGACTTGACCGTTCATCTTAACGAGAATAGAGGAGCTGAGAAGGACTAAAACGGCTTTTTCGAAACGCAGCTTCTCAATCGTGCGTGTTGGCAGAGGGAGCCACAGCCCAGACCCCAAGGAAAAAAAAAAAAAAAAAGCTGCAAATTTTACACTAGGGTTTATAATAAATAATTATTCTATGATGTAGGTTATCTGTGCAGAAATTTAATTTTGCGTAATGAATAAAATTTTAGAAATTTTTTTTCAAAGATTTTTTGTTTTTTACCTACCTACTTGAAAAATATTATGTCACGAAAAATGTCATGAAAAATTATGAATGTCCATTTTTCGACCATATGGAGATTTCAGCGCTATCTGTGAGCTTTGAAGGAGTACTAATAGCCTACCAAACCATAAGGGGGAAAAACGATGAGAATCAACCTAAAATCGCATAGAAAGATTGGTTACAAGGGGGAAAACGATGAGCGCAGCGGGAATAACGATGAATGTCCAATGTGTGACTCGTAGCAACTGCGGGCGCTCCTATTGGGGGTGCTGTGATTCACTATCTTATTCCTGCCTGTACCTATTCAACATGGACAGTGGTGAAAGCAGTGATGAAGTGGGTAAAGTTTCTTCAAAATCGGCAAAAAAGAGGAAAAAAACGGGAAGAATGGAAGATGTGATGAAGAAATTGAGAGAATCTCTCACCTCATCTGATGTTAGCAGTGTACAGATTGTTACATTACCTACATATAGTGTCAATGCGGTACTGCTTATAGTTCGATTGCTGTGAAAAACGATACAGCACCTCATTCTGTGGATATCTAACCTCCTGGAATGTCGACTCGAGATTTAAAATATATGGGACCTCAAGTGGCCGAACCCTTACAATCCCTGAAAATTTGACCAAAATCGGATCAAAATTGTGAAAGTCATCGCTGCAACAAGGATATGAGGACGGACAGACAGACACGGAATCAAATTTTCTCAGGAAGCTCTGAAACGCAAAAAGCAAGTGGAAATTGTAATTTTGGAGGGCAAACATTTTCTCGATCCCGAAAGTGAAAACAAGGCTTCTGCTAACTTTGGTTGACTCGGAAGCAAAAAACGATAAAATCAAATCAAACCAAATAAAATGAAATCATCAAATCAAATAAAATAAAAAAATCATCAAATTAAGTGAAAAAAAAAAATCTTCGAATCAATCATTTGAAATATTCAAATCAAATCAAACCAAACGAAATAATGTGAAAAATGCCCAATACATGTCCAATTTTCTAAAATATTTCCTGTTTACAGGTTCCTGTTTACAAACTGACCGCTTTTCCAGATTACATTGAACGATTATGGCAGAAAAACACCGATAGGATGATAAATGTAGAAACTTTGTCTTTCATTTTTATCTAAATTAATTTTCATTTACATTCATCGGTTTTCCCCCTGATCTTTCCAGACTTTTCCAGATTTTGCTTTTATGAACATGACTGAACCCGGAATCCGTCCAAAAAATTACATTCAACGATCATGGACACTTGTTGAGGTAAAATGATGCAAGAAAAACACCGTTAGGATGATGCACATGGGAAATTTGGGACATTCAACTTTGTTTTTCGTTTTTCTCTAAATCACCTTTCATTGACATTCATCGTTTTTCCCCCCTGACCCCTTTTGACTTCCTGGGATCCTTCAAAAATCCCATTTGTAGCCCCATGAAAGCCCTATAAATCGCACCAGTGAAATCGGACCGTCCCGGGACCCCCAAAAATTGAATCTACGTCGAAAAATACTTCGAAAACGACACCTAACTCGATCTCATAGCCGAAAGCCTTAAAAAGAACGCCTCCCGTAGCCCCATTTTAGCCCCATAGCGCCCCTCGGGTTTGGGCGATCGGGCTGAAAACCTTGCGGGCACAACTAGATGGTAAACTGAGTATTTTGACAAAATTTAAAATTTAAAAAAAATTCCTACTGCCCAAAACGGCCCGAACGGCGGACGGACATTTCGGTTTTGGAATGTAGGATATTGTCAAATTTTGAGGCCAATCGGAGTCAAGCTTTTTTTTTTTTTTTTTTTCAATATAAAAGTTGGTTTTTGATTATTTGGCGGAAAAATCGATTTTTAGTGAAAAGTCCGTTTTTTATGTCCAATTAATTGGTGCAACCGATTGTGAGCCTTCGATTGAAAATCGATTGTTGGCTTCCGATTTTGCATCCCTACTGCCAGACGACTTTCGTAGATTCGAATAAAATTCTTTAAAAACCCGCCAGACTCCGCGACGATATCAGTAATGTGTGGTTGTTCACTACATTTACCATGTCCGTTGTATTCATATTCTGCTGCATTTCTTCTCTTTGATTCGACAGCCCATCGACCTACAGCTATCGGTTGTTTAGTGATTGATAAACGCGCCAAAGAAGGGTTATCGGCCGTAGATGGGTCGTATAGCAATCGGACCGCTATCAGAAACTTGATAAGCCGGCCCTAAATCTACTTAGCGGCAAAGCCCTTACTTTTCGGTTTTTTCCACTGGGCAAATCTCCCTGATGAACTGGTCCCACTGGATGTTGTTGTCAATGACGCTGACTTCGATGGGTCGAGGGTTGTTGCCGTGGTTGGGGATGACCCTGTTGAGGATGAGCCACTGCATCATGTGGCTGAAGTCGGGCGTGCATTCTATCGGATTGTTCGAAATGTCGAGGCGAGCCAGCTGGCCGATGCTGATGAAAGAGTGCATGTGAAGCTTCTTTATTTTGTTACCTGTAGAAATCAGCGAAAAAATTAACCGTCGTAATCGACCGAAATAATCCCTGCTTACCCGGAACTTTTGAAAATACGAAGTTTCAAGAAAACCACACAACACGGAACTCACCAGCAACGTTGAGACTAGAAAGGTGCCCAAGGATGTTTTTATTTTTCATGACAAAGCTCTCGCTAAGATTCCACAAGCCGTAGATCTCATTGTTGGACAGGTCGAGGTAGTCCAATTCAGTAGTTGGCTCGAAGAGGATGGCCGGAACGTGTTTGAACGTGTTTTCAGCCAGCGAGAGGCGGTTCAACATTGTGTTATGAGTGAAAATGTGGCTATTCAACCCAACCAGGTGGTTTCTAGACAGATCCAAGTTTACCTGAAAATATAGCATGCGTTGAAAATTTATTTATAACAGTGCCCTCGTAATAAGAATTATTTATAAAACTCAGTAAAAAAATAGCCATCCTATGGAGGGGGTCTCGCTTCACCCGGCCATTCGAGTGGGGAGAACGCCCTATGTATTGTAGGTACGCGTGTCGTATGCGACCTACATTGACCTACCGACCTACACGTTCGAATCGACCGTGTCGTATGCGACCTACGGTGATGTTGAAGGGGCTGTATGCGACCTACGAATAACAAAAGTAGTGTTTACAAAGAATCCTCATCTTTCACCTGTGGGATAAGATAGGAGAACAAAGATTAATGTAAACGAGATCATCAATAACGTAAGTACAATAGAGGTCGCCTGTTAGCGAGTGAACGGAGAAGAAGAAACGAATATATTCGTTATTCGTTCATCATATATGATGAGGGCAATGACGATGAAGATGATGTCTCTGATCAGTTGTCTTCAGACGAAGGAGAGCCAACTTGTAATGGGAACAACAGGAATTATGGACCGAGAGTACAAGGACCCTGGATTTTAGGCATGTGATGCAGGGACGATGACATCCTAGAAAGGAGATTCTTCATTGTTGAAAAAAGAGATCGCGCGACCCTGCTCCCGAAAATTGAAAGTGAAATTGCTCCAGGATCTCTGATTATTTCGGACCAGTGGGCTGCCTACAAAACTTTAAAAAACCACGGCTATCAAATATCCACCGAAACCGTCGCTATGTAGCATAAACCTGCATTTTTAGCTGTTTTGGGCCATTTTGAGAGATTTTGAGAGGCTCTTCAACTTTTATTCGGCATAATATGCCGAACTACTATATTATAGTACACAAAAACGCTGCTCTTTTACACAAGGGTTTATTATTCTTTGATACAGGTTGCTTGTACAGACATTTAATTCTGTCAATAAAAAAAATTTAAAATTTTTTTTTTATTTTTATATTTCAAAAAAAATTTTTTGGGGGGATTTTTTTTTCTTCAAAAATGTGTTTTTTCAAAAATTCTTTAATTTTTACTCGAAAAATATTTAACTTCTTGAGATCCTTCAAAAATCCCATTTTTAGCCCCATGAAAGCCCCTGAAGATCGCCACAGTGAAATCGGATCGTTCCGGGACCCCAAAAAATGGATTCTACGTCCAAAAATACTTCGAAAACGACACCTAACTCGATCCCATAGCTAAAAGCCTTCAAAACTCCCCTCCTGTAGCCCCATTTTAGCCCCATAGCGCCCCACGGGTTTGGGCGATCGGACTGAAAACCTTGCGGGCACAACTAGATGGTAAACCAAGTATTTTGCCAAAATTTCAGATTTTTAAAAAAATTCCTACTGCCCAAAACGGCCCGGACGGCGTACGGCGGACGGACATTTCGGATTTTGAATCTAGACCTCTTGAAACGGATAATGTCAAGTTTTGAGGCCGATCGGAGTCGTCGACCTCCGTCGCGAAAACATGGGTGTATTATTCCAAGAATAATAAACCAAAAGTCCGTAATTTACGAGATATTTGCGAAAAAATGAAAAAAGTGCCAAAATTTCGTGGTTTTTCGGCCCCCCACAATTTTCCACAAGGTTTTTCAGTTCGAAAACTTAGGTAGGTACCTGTATCATCCTTGGGCACCCCCCTATGCGAATCCTGAAAGTTTCATTAACTTCGGAATTCGTGCAAGGTCCAAAGTACATAATGACTGGACTATTTATGGAATTGGTGAGTTAGGAACTTTCTTTTCTAATTTTCTATTTTTGCCCATTTTTTGTCAGATGTAGGTCGCACGTTGGAAGTGTAGGTCCCGTCCAGAAATGTAGGCCGCATACGGCATCTTCGTAGCCCATGTAGGTCGCATACGACACGCGTACCGTATTGTACACCTGTTCATTATCTATACTACTTAATTAGTCCTAATAATCATTAAGTCAAACATTAGCGTTCATAACACGGTGATCTGGACTGTACCTACTTAGTACCTACCGGATGCGTACGAGTAGCGGCCAGTCATTAGGATGCAAGTATGAATTGCGGCCTTCGAACCACGCATTCAATTTTGTTGGTTTATTATTCTTGGTTACAAAAAAAAAAAAACAATAGAAAGGGCAACCAAATGTTCAGCCTTTGTTCCACCGTGAATTTCCCAGAGACAGTAGAGTTTAATTTTTTACCCATTTCAGTGGAAGGCTGATTTTTTTTTTTTTTTTTTTTTTTTCATTTCATTTCCCTCTGATAAATGTGAAACTGAGTATTAAATAAAGTTACGAAATACCCTTCAAAATTTGATTCAAACAGTCTGACCGTTCAATTATGAATACGGACAAAATGTAAAATATAAAAATGTTATTTTACATTTGATATTTTCATTTATTTTCTTTTTTTTAATGTTAATTTAACGAAAATACCATGACATAATATGTCATGTATGTTCTACATTAAATATTATTTAATGTAGAATATAAAATATAAAACAATTTGAAAATACCAGGTGAGTGAGAGCCGAAAATGCGTTGGCATCAACATGGCCGATACTGTTTCCACTGAGGTTCAGATAAGTCAGGTACTTGAAGTTATCCAAAACTCCATCTGAAACAAATAATATTTATATTCCATTGTAGTATATTATATACAAGCTAAGCAGTGTAATGTTTTATATTTGTAAAAAGAGATCATCTAGAAATCTCATTTCATCAGATTAAAAAAAAAACACGTCACGTCTCATACGGCGCCTGTTCTGCCCAACAGTTACCCTAACTACAATCGAATCAAACAAATTTAAAACGTATCCTCACCCGTGATCTGGTACAGGCCGCAGTTGGAAAGGTCAAGGCTGTACAGGAGTTTGAACTTGCCCACAAACTTGTCCAGTTTCTTGAAATCGCGGTTGTTGGCGAGGCTCAAGGTTTCCAAATCGTTGCAGTTTTGGAACATGAACCTGAAAAAGTCACGTATTAAAGAATAATTCAATAAGAAAACACAAACAAAGTTTATTTAGTTCCTAAACATTTTTAGGAGCGCGTGTTACTGGGGTGGAATATCCTGGACAGTTTTGCGTTTCCCAATTAAAAGCGTTTAAGTAATTTCATGAAAACGCATCCTGCACGAGCCTTTTGCGGCTCCTACTGTGGAAACCTAAGTTCTATTGGGGGGCGTCACCCGGCGGCTTGTAGGATTGTACATGTGGTGAAGATTCAAAGAGCGTAAAGTTTACGACTTGGAGGTTTTATGAAGAACTTTATTGGCTTCTGGTGTTCGGGATCGAATGTAGAGAAAGTTTACGAACAGAGACTGTTCATCACGTTTTCACTCGCCCATAACCCTCGTCCCGTTTGGTCTAGCGCGCCCGGGCGATGGAACATCTAATACAAATCAATGATGGCCACATGCTTTACAAAAGGTCAAGGAGAGAGATGGAGCCCCTTCAGCCAAGGGGAGTAAAAGTAATTAAAACGAATTAGCTTCAGCTTGTCTATGTTACCGTTAACGTGAAAAATCCGTTATTATGCATATTAAATAGTTAAAAGTGTACAATAACTGCGTGGACCAGTTAGTGTGTAATTTCTGCGTATATCGCACTTGAACTAATTATAATGTACAATAACGGTAGGCCGATCGGGAAAGTGTGTAATGCGAATGAAACTCTCAGTTATGCAGTAGGTATGCATGTCAAAGTGAATCATAACAGTGCTGTGCTGACCAAAGCAAAATACGATCAGTTGATTAATGCGAGGTTTGTCAAGAAAAAAAGGGATAGTAGTGAAGCCACTCATTAGCAATTCCTTCAACAGTAGATGCCAGTTAGATATGCAGTCACAGTCTGATGGACAAGTTCATTTTTGTGTATCAAGATCACTTGACCAAATTCGTCGTACTTCGACCACTCACGTCAAAACGTTATTATGCATATTACCTACCTAGGGAAAGTGTTTAAAGCGGGTGATATTATTCACTTTAACTGAAATCGCCCGTTATTGTGCACAATAACGGAATTATGCACTTTAACGGAAACACATGCATGCCTACAACTAATAAATGTTCATATATGATTGATGTATGAATGATTACGACGGAAGTAACATCTACGAGTATACCTACCACTAATTGGCTCACTAATCCTATCCATCTCTATGGCTGGCTGACTATGTCACAAGCCTTCTCCTCTGAAACGGTAAGCCGTAAAAATAAGCCGATTTTTTTTTCATCGTCACGAGATCCCATGTAGCTGCTTGGGGTTTGAGATCCCCCCGAGACGTGCGCAAATAGGCGCAGTTGCGCCCAACTTTCTTATTTTAAAATGGGAACCCCTAATTTTTTCTCTAATTTGGATTCCAGAGCCAATTTTACGTCCGATATGAGCTTAGAGCACAATTTTGATAAGCAAAAATCCACGCTACTATCCCTATCTTCGTTATTTACAGTCTGATTGGATCGGCGTTTCCTCTACATCCTACGTGGAAATTCAAATGTTAATACTAAATCCCGAAACAACGAATTCCGACTAGCAAATTTAGACTGCAAGTTTAAATTGAACGATTTTGAGAGATTGCGCGCTGGTATGCCGTCTGTCTTATAGACCTTATAGAGGAACGCAAAGCTAGGGGACGAGAGCCTGCAGCTTGGGTCGAGAAATCGTTTAGCTACTACATCCCACGATTATTTCTATCGTCTCAGGAGTTATAACTACCACTAGGCTATAGCTACCACTAGGGAGGTTGAGATCCCCCCCCCCCCCAAGATCGCATTTGCGCCCAACTTTCTTATTTTAAATGGGAACCCCTAATTTTTTTCTCGAATTTGGACTCACGAGCCAATTTTACGTCTGATGCGCTCGTCGAGCGCAAATCCTCAGCGCAAATCTGCGCAACTCCTTCCATCTTTGTTGTTTACAGTATGATTGCGTCGGCGTTTCCTCTGCATCCTACCAGGAGATCCAAATTGTAATACCGAATCCCGGAAGAACGAATTCCGACGATCGGCAAATTAGACGGCGAGTTTAATTTGAACAATTCTTGATTAAGTTGAATTATCAACATAACCGGGTCCAGAGTGGTCTGTGCCGCGTTCGGGGTGTGAGTCTGTCTGGTGTGTGTCGTCGACCATATAGGGGTGCGTGCAAGATCTATGGGCCTCCAATTCTGACTGACTCGGGTCGATAATGCGCTACTCTCCAAGACTCCGCGAGAGGCGCTGTCTACTTCAGATGCCGGTAAGGTGCCGCGTCGAGATTTCGGGTATATTCTGGGCTTACATGTATTTTCAACATCCAATGGATCGGATTAGAATTCCTCTGTATCACTCGCCCTTTTTTTTTTAACAGTCAATGGACGCCACTGCAGTCCCTGACGGGTCTGATTGTGGCGGCAGACAGCGACACACGCCCCTGCCTGCTAGGTTGGCATTCTGCTGGTTGACCAAAAGTGGATTTTGCATCCAGTAAGTTGGGCACAAATGCCCTTCCCGAAGGAACCCTGGGACGGGGAAAGGCCTCTATCTGGTCCTGTTAGTGTTTTGGGTTTGGACACTTCGCCCGCCCCATCAGGCTCTCCAAGTAGAACACACGCCCTAACCAGAGACCCGTGACACGGGGTGGATTCTCATCCTCACCATTTAGCTATTTATGAAGGTTGGACTTAAGCTCTTTCCTCTACCTACCTAAAACTTAGCTTCTACTTCTACGTTGGTCCATCCACCAGCCTCCACCAGGACATTATGAAGCCTAGGAGATCTGCCAATCTTGTTTTAACTATGTCCCAAGAAGTACAAGTGACGCACCTCAGGGACGGGAAATGGAGCCGTGCAAGCGTACTGCATGTGCACAGTACCTGCTCCGCAGACTCTGGTTCGGCGTTACAGAAACGACGCTCCTCTGATACAGGGAGCCTGCAGTGGCCTGTGAATAGGCCTACAAAGTATCCACATATCACCTCTCTCCAGCTGAAGCATCTCCCATGCTCTCGACCTGGAGAATCCAATAAACAACCTCGCTTGCCTCTGACCAGGGAGTCTTTGCCAGCGCAGAGCTCTTTCCTTTGTCTCCCACTTAGAGATTTCATTCAACAGAAAGCTCTTTGTTGTCCCGAGGAATGGCTCGGGACCTATTGGGAGGCATGCTGAGCCCTCCTTTGCAAGGATGTCAGCAGCCTCATTACCCTCAATGCCCTGACGGCCAGGGCACCATGCGAGGGTCACTCTATTGTCCCTTGCGAGGAGCTTGAGTTTGCTCACACAGTCCCAGACCAGCCTCGGTGTAATAGAAAACGAGGCCAATGCCTTCAGTGCAGCCTGACTGTCTGACAGTATGCAGACTTTGGCCCCTTTAATGCGCCGACATCGTTAACTTCCCCCTGAAAGATGGTAGTCATCGCCCCAATCACTCGCCCTATTCAGGGCGGCATTCACGGCGGAGCCAAAAAGCCTCGAGCCGATCCATTTGCCACCGTGTGTGGGGAAATTTCAAGTGGCCCCGCGCCACCTCGTGACTTCGCTGGATTTTCGGACGGGCCAAAATCCACGGAGCCGAGCCACAGAGCCAACAAATGGACTTGCCGTGTGTGGGGTGACGCCCAATAGGCCGAAGCCAAATTGACCGGATCCAATGCAGGCTCAACCGTGTATGTGAAATCCCGGTCCAAAAATCATTCAGTGTTCGTCTGGACTTCGTGGTGCGAGGATCTCAAGTGCGATGCCAAGTGGCCGTATCGTTCAGTGGTTCGTATTGGGGGGCCACCATCGCTTCGCTCGGCCTACCATATCTTTGCCGGGGGGGGGGGGGGGGGGGGGGTTGTTTATTATTGAGGGTCAACTTTTCATATTAGACTTCTAGCACTCTGACCGGGGGGGGGGGGGGGGGGGTTGCTTCGCTCGGCCGACCATTTCATCGCCCAGGGGGGCCTTGCTTCACTCGGCCAACATTTTGTAGGCCAAGGGGGTCTCGCTTCACTCGACCAACCCCGGGGGGGGGGGGGGGGGGGTTCGTTTGTTATTGTGGGACCCACAATTAGCAGACTAATAAGGGACACACAATGTGGGTCAAACTATTCTTATTAGCTAGACTTCCAGCACTCTGACTAGGGGGCCTTGCTTCGCCCGACCAACCATCGTCCAAGGCGTCCAAGGGGGCTCACTTCGCTCGACCGACCTCTTTATCGGGGGGGGGGGGGGGGGGTCGTTTATTATAACAATAACGACAACAGTTGCTGTGAGCACTGGACTCATGAAGAAGGAAACTGGCCTACTCGTTTGTGAGCCCCCTAATTTGGACCGAAGCCAAATGGACTCGGGCGCGCGGCCTCGGGCGAAATGGCTCCGCCGTGAATGCCGCCCTTTATTCAAACGGGCAAGCGAAGCAAGCCCCCCCCCCCTCCTGTCCAAAGTGGGGGGCCTGCTGATAGCCCTACCGGGCTCATGCAGTTGCCACTTAAAAAAAAAAAAAAAATGTCCAATAAAGTGTCCCCCCTGTCAGAGTGCTAGTGTATATTAAAAATAACCATTTAACAATAAGTACATGAAGGTCACAGTTAGCTATGGAACTCCGCAGAGTATCAGCGGTAGACTACCCAGTGGGTCTACCCTACCCACGTACTTGAAGGCCATCACTGTGATATATCGTCGCTGTAGAAGCAACACCGCCTAACACACATCTTTCCAACTTCACAGGTGACCCGAAAAACGGTTCCGTTAGAAAAAAATTCTTTGATGTAACTATTCCATAAGTTATATTCAGCTGTAGCATCTAAAAACAGCTTGTTGTAAAAGCTGCTTCATTTTAAAAACAGCTGTTTCATTTTCCGACGAAAGTGGGAGAGGCGATGTTGGTTCTACAGCGACCATATCATAATATTATTTTATAATGTAGGTACATGGCAAGATGAAATGCCATCTCGAAGAGGAAAGAGTGGGGTATCAATAAAAAGATAATAAAAAAAAACCTTCCGTCAAGGAAAGTGGATTTTTGTGTTCGCCGTAAAAAGGTAAAGGGCGGTACGGGTAAAACGCTTACTTGTCAAGGGGAGAGCGAATGCTGTTGTGTGACAAATCAAGATAGCGAAGGGAGGTGAGGGCCAAGAAGGCTTCGTCATCAATATCCTTGATCGAGTTCATCGACAGGTTGAGGAGGACCAGCTCAGGGAAGCCGTCGAACACGGCCGGAGACAGAACCTGGAATGGGGAAATCGACAATTTATGGAGGGCATGATCAGGCTTTAAGATGATCCCGTCAACAGAATTACAATCCTGTTTTTTTTTTTTCTCTCTCTCTCTCTCTCTCTGTTCATTCCACTTCGGGAAACGGGCGGTCTGGGTTTGGACCAATCGCTTGAAAACGCAATGGTTTTGGCCGCGGTCCCCTGACGACAGGCAATGAGTTTGGGCTCACGGAGAAAAAACAGAACATTGGTCCAAAGTCATTACTTACCCAAAGCATGTATTTCAGTTCACTCTTTAGTCGTGTGTGAATGCATTTTAAACCGTTTCAGGGGGTAGGAAACACAACGAGAAAAACTGTTTTAACCACAAGCCTTCCTCGGTTTCTTGAATAATACACCTATATTTTCGCGACGAGGGTCGAAGACTCCGATCGGCCTCAAAATTTGACATTATCCGTTTCAAGAGGTCTATATTCCAAAAACAAAATATGAAATTTTGACAAAATACTCGGTTACCATATTATTAAATACCATCATACAATAATATTATATATTATATTATATTAACTATAATAGTTGTGCCCGCAACGTTATCAGCCCGATCGCACAAACCCGTGAGGCGCTATGGGGCTAAAATGGGTCTACGGGAGGGGGTTTTTGAAGGCTTTTAGCTATGGGTTCGAGTTAGATGTCGTTTTTGAAGTATTTTTGGACGTAGAATCCATTTTCGGGGGTCCCAGAACGATCCGATTTCACTGTTGCGATCTATAGGGCTTTCATGGGGCTACAAATGAGATTTTTGAGGGATCCCAGGAGGTCAAATATTTTTCAAGTAGAAAACAAAAAAATCCTCAAAAAAATTTGTGAAAAAAAAAAAAAAAAAAAAATCAAAAACTTGAAATAAAAATCCTCAAAAAAACTTGAAATAAAAATCCTCAAAAAAATTTGTTTTTATTTTTTTTTAATTGACACAGAATTAAATTTCTGCACAAGTAAGTATCCTATTTCAAAGAATAATAAACCCATGTGTAAAATTTGCAGCGTTTTATTGTACTTCTTCTGCAGGTTCTTACATTTTTTCAGTCGTCTGAGCCACGTTTGACACAAGTGAAAAGTGCACCCTCAAATTGTGGCGTCTGGGAATCATTCGGCTAAATGAGAAGCCTTTTTTTAATCCACGTAAAAAGTGGTGCATTAGATTTTTTTTTTTTACATTTTTACACGCATCCACAGACTGACGTAGACTTCTTTACTTTTCCCCGAAAGAAATGCGTACAACACTGGAATGTGAAATAGTCCAGTAAAATGAGCCCGGTTTTAGGGGGGGGGGGGGGGGGGGAGGCGAAATAATTTGTGGAAAGTTGGAAATGGTTTTGATCGCTCCTAGTGGACCCATACGTGTGGAATCTGAGTTTGCACAAAAACCGGAATTTGTTTTCACTTTTTTTTTCTTTTTCTTTTTTTTTTTGGGCCATTTTCACCCAGAAGGAAACGTCTGACCAAAAAGGTTATGATTACCTTTTTTGAAGAGGACAAAATTCGGCGTCGAATGAGTACCCTATCGACCCAATCCGGTTAAGCCGTCTAGCTGACACCGAACGTCAAAGATGTGAACTTTTCCAAAATGGGTTAAAAGTGAGTTATAAGCCACTTTCAATGCCAAAACACCAACACAAATCACCTATATATCATATTTTAGAGAATTTAGAGAATTTTAAAATTGGGTCCGCTGACCAGGAACCCAATTTCAGAAATTCTAAAGTCGGCCATCTGGCCATTTCAATTCACCCTTATTAAAATGTTTGTTGAATATCTCAGGTAATGATTGACACTGTGCATTTATGCTTATAAGCACAGATTTAGCAAAAATGTTGTAGTAACCTTTTTTCAGCCATTTCTAGATGGTACCTCGTAAGAGATCTATCTATAGTGAAGAGGAATGAGAACGAATAAAAAGTGCTTTTTCGAGTTTTTAAGTACCACTTAAAAAAAGTTTTTAAAATTATTATTATTTTTATTAGGTATTATTACACTGCTCTACAACAACAAAAAATGCTCTGAAAGTTGCCGGTCTAATTTGATCGTGGATGGGAGTTTTCGATGGTGCTGAATCCGAAACCGTTGTCCGTTTTTTCCCGATTGCGCGATTTTTTGTGGTTTTTATCGTAACGTCGCTAATTGCAACTTGTGCGAGTTCCGGATGGTCTCATTCGACGCAGGAGAGTCTTAACTGCGTCGAATGAGACCATCCAGAACTCACACAAGTTGCAATTAAATTCAATGGTTGCCCTCGATATTTTTTCGCAGGTCCATTGGAGTCAACAAAAACAAAAATGTAAGTGAAAAATAGGCTAAAATCTACAGTTGTTTCTCTCTACAGTTTTTCAATAGGTTTTTGGGGGATTTGGAAAGTTTGGATCAATGTGAAAAAAAAAAAATTGGGTCATGATAACCAGGAAAATCCACAGTAAAGTATTAAAAACCCATAAAAACGACGAAAAATCGAAAAAATCGCCCAATCGGAAAAAAACTGGACAACGGATTCGGATTCAGCACCCTTGAAAACTCCCATCCATGATAAAATGAGGCCGGCAACTTTCAAGTCACTTTTTTTTTTCTTTTTTTTTTTTTTTTGTAGAGCAGTGTTATTGTTATTATTATTATTATTATCTGCGCGCTAATCGGTCCAGTCATTACTCCCGTTAAAATTTCTGGGAGCAGGGGGCCAAACTCAGTATGACCTCTGAGCCGTAACACGCTGCCTCGACACGGACCTTTCACTTCGCATTGGTCCAAACCCATTACTCCCACGGAAACAGTAACTTTTCATATTTTCAAAATAATATGCAAGAATCCACTGAAATTGATAGCCACTGCACCGATGCTTACTTCAATGTCGCAACGGCTAGCGTCAAGTTCCTCCAGTCCGGAAACTTCGATGCCTTCGAGAGTCTTGAGAGGATTACCGCGGAGGTACAGCGTCGTCAGATCGTCGATGTCAGCGAAAGCGTCGGCTCCGATTTTGGAAATCGAATTGTCCGAAACGTCAAGGGTCTCGAGGTTGATCAGATCAGCCAAGCTGTCATCCTTGATTTCAGTCAAGTAGTTGCTGTGAAATGAGACAGTCAATGTCAAATATCAGTCTAGAATGGTTCAGCATTATGTCAATCACCCATTATGCTGAATGATCAATATAAAATACCGAGTGTACATACTCTGAAAGGTCCAGGTAGTCAAGGCCACCAAGGCTAGCAAAGGCTCTCTTGGGGATGTCTTTGATGTGACAATCAGCAAGAATCAGAGCAACCAGCGATACGGACTGAAGAAATTGACTGTGCTGAGGGACTTGGGGGTTAGTCAACTGGATACCTGTAACCAGACACAAAGGAGAGAGCAAAATTTAAAGTATGAATGTTTACGGAGGGGCCACATCAATCTCGGTTCAGAAAGTTTCGTAATTGGGTTTATTGACACTTCCGTATAGGCACCTAATTCCAACGCGGGAACGAATATTTTCAATTTAAATTATGTTCCTCGACGAAATAATTGGTACGGAAAATAAAACTGGTCTTCAAATAACGAAGAATGCCTAATCAGAGCACAGTGAGGATAATAACTTTGAGGATGAGAGCGGCGAAAGGGAGCTGTGGGCGCAATGGTTTTGGGGCAAAGACCGGCAATGCTTTTGGATCAAAGGAAGCCACGAGTTTTGGTTTGTTATTCTCAGAATAATAATCAACCTATTCAACTATTCGTGTCGGAGGTCGAAAATTCTACGTTTGTGATAATCGCCCCGCGGATGAATTTGTCAGGTATCGGGAACGGGATAAAAACAGCGGTGGTCCGGTCGATTCGGCACGATTTACGTTTCGGCACAACTCAGCCCCCGCAAAATAATGATACGATTCGGCACAACCCCCAAAAACTGTGAGACCAAACTGTACCTTCTGATCAGCTCCCCGGAGAAGAAATGAGAAATATTGTGGGGAATTCGTCTACATAAATAAATAAATAAATTGTAGGTATTGCAATGAATTATAGCTACCTAATTACAAATATACTATAATATAGTATATTATCGACAAAATATCGGTGTCGAAAATGACAAAAATGAGTATGTCACAGATGAGCTAGACTTGCTACGTTTACTTAGTAACAATTTGTATCTTCAAACTTCAAATGAAGTTTAACAGGCTTCTTTTGGTTTATTATTTTTGAAATAATACATCTATGTATTATAATATAATAATTTATAATTCTATATTATAGAATAATTTTCGGCTTCCTTGGAAAAGGAAAATGATGGAGGGCAAGAGCCCAACAAGCTCTTAAGGCTAAATGTCACCCTCATTGAGTTGGAGTTTGCCACCAAATGGCAGCATCAAAAGGATGCAATTTTATGTACCTACTTGCATGGGCGTACGCAGGTCTTCCTTTAGGGGGGGGGGGGGGGGGGGGCTAAAAAATATTGCAGGTAGACATGCTGCCAGCAAGGGTACCTAAAGCATTAAAGTTAAAAACGCTGAAAATTTTACACAAGGGTGTATAATACACATATTCAGTGATAGGTATAGGTTACTTGTGCGAAAATTAATTGTCTTGAAAAAAAAAAAAAAAAAAAAAAGTTTCCTTACAAGAATTATTATTTTTTAAATCATTTGTTTTTACTTTTTTTTACTCGGAAAATATTGAATATTTTTTATAAAGAGATCAATTTTTGATCTCTTGGTCCTTCAAAAATCCCATTTGTAGCCCCATGAAAGCCCTATAGATCGCCACAGTGAAATCGGGTCGTTCCGGGACCCCCAAAACGGGATTCTACGTCCAAAAATACTTCGAAAACGACACCTAACTCGATCCCATAGCTAAAAGCCTTCAAAGCACCCCTCCTGTAGCCCCATAGCGCCCCACGGGTTTGGGCGATCGGGCTGAAAACCTTGCGGGGACAACTAGATGGTAAACCGAGTATTTTGTCAAAATTTCAGATTTCTAAATAAATTCCTACTGCCCACTAAGGCACGGCCGGCGGACGACGAACGGTGGTGCAAAACGGCCATATTCGGTGGGAGGGGGGGGTCTCTGAAAGCCCCATACTCTTAGTAATGCCACTTAGTATTCGTAAATTTGACGCTGATCACGAAAATGGATTCTGAGCCGTTTTTACCCAAAATACCTTTAAAAAAAAAAACACGTTTTCAGTACATTTTCCAGTGTGCGAGCCAAGTAAGGATTCTCCCGAAGTTTGTACAAAAAGAAAATGTCATGTTGTAGAGCAATAAATTTGGCGTCGATTGAACACCCTAGAATTGAAAATTACTACAAAAATGAGGAGGTCGAAGATGATTTCGATCGAACACTCCTATGATTTCTGATGGAACCCCGTAACATTGGTGAATTTCACTGAACACCCTAGAATTGAAAATTTCTACTTGAAGACGGAAAATTGCTGAGCCTGATTAGTTATTTTCATGGCTTTGTAAGGAAAAACAATGTGGTCTTTTAAATTAAATTTTGTTTCGAAGGTTCGAGCCAGAAATATCTCGCTGTAACTTATTATTTTTTATCCACTACAAAGACCCTAATAGGGTATAATATACCCTATGAAACGTGAAACAAACTATGAAAACATACATATTATGTATGTTTTCTCGATTTTACTAAACGACCGCCGTAACTACGTATCGCAGGTTCTCTGAAAGGTCTATCTAGGTAAGGTCGAGTTTGAAGAAACTTCAAACTCGATCTGATGAGATTTAACGTTATCCAACGGCGAGAATAGGTACATATTTTTTAAGTTTGGTACCTATTCAGGGACTTTTCGTCGAAAAAAGGAATTCTCACAATTTCACGCATTTACCTTAAAATCTGTAGAAAAAACGGACGCCATTTGTCGGAGTTGTTCAGTACATAGGGCACTACATAGGGTACCTACCCAGGAAAAATAGTCGCATACCTACCTTAGCTAGCCCAAGCTCAACTTTTGTTGAATCAAATGCACAAAAATCATGGTTTTTTGCTTCAAATTCAGCTAAAAACGTGTTGAAACCTGTGTCTAGATTTTTTCCGCAGAAAGATAAAATTACTATCTTGTAGCTGAGTAAAAACCGAACAAATTCGATGCCTAACGAATTTTTTCACGTGCAAAATGAGTCGGCTACGATTCTCCGTGAATAGGTCTAATACTGCTCCCGTCAACTCACAATTTTCCAAAATCGACAAAGGTATACTGCCCGAGTCAGGTCTACAGTACGAGTCAAGTTGACGCCTTTTTGATCCAAAAACTATTCATATCAACCCTCCAACTAATACTGAATGAAATATTGGAATAAGTAGGTATCCAATGTCAAGTTGATTTTTTCACTTTAAATTTACAACATGAGCCGCCTCGGGTTCTCTGCGAATTTTTCAACCACTACTTCTTCTTTTTCATTCTTTTTATCTGCAAGTGTATATATATTTTTAGTTTGTCTAGGTGGGGGGCATGGGCCCCCCCTAGCCCCCCCTTGCGTACGCCTATGCCTACTTGGGTGATTGCAGCTAAATGAATGATATTGATATCACCTAAAGGTGATCACCTAGTGCAACTCAAAGATGCATCCAATCCCATTCTATTACGCCTCCAAATTGATCAAACGGCGTACCTATCCAAGTTAAAAGCTCTTGGCGATCCGAACATAAACTCTAAAATCTATTAGTTTTCTTAAGTTGTCTTCGGTAAACTGGTACTTGAGAAAATTTTCGCGTTTAAACGCAAATTTAGGTGCCTAAACATTTTTTTTTTTTTTCAATCGGCTCGAAATGGTTTTGGATAAAGTGGCCTCTGGGCTACCTTTCTGCGTTATAAGAATTTAAATCCCCCCCCCCCCCCCCATGGGGGATTTTATATATTTTTTTAAATAGCGTTCTCAAATCACCCCGACAGTTGGGGTAACTCGAGAATAGTGCTTTTTTGCGGCATTTCCGAATTAATATCGCACGAGGGCTACTTGAGAGGTGACCCCCAAATTTAAAAAAAATTGTTTTGACAAAATAGGACATCAAACAAAATTTTTTTGAAGAAAAACCAACATTCTATTATAAAATTTGTAAAAATACAAATGTTTAAGTTTCCTCTCTCTCTCTCTCTCAAGTGTTATTTATTCGTTTAAGTACTGTAAATCACAGTCAACAGATCACAAAAGCAGACTTCTAATAACAAAATAACTAGTTATTTTGTGATTTAGTAATTACCTACTACAATCACTCGATCAATCACAAAATAGTAAAATGACTCCCTACAATCCAACTAGAGGTTTCAATTTTTTTAAAGAACACTGTCATATCCCCGCTTTCATCCTTCACCCCTTATTAATCATTTTCCTAAATTAACGAATTATAATTTTCTCTTGAAGTCTCCTACGTTTTGGATATATTTTTATTTTGAACATCCAACACATGTTTCCCACGTGGTTGGTTCCACCAAAACATACCAAATCCCTTCGAGTTATTCAATTACCGTCAGCCTTATTATCTAACGCCGACATGACGCCTTACATACATACAGACACGTATCTTTGCAATTTCTAAGGAATATTTGTCTGGCATGTCAAAACCCTCCCGTAGCCCCATTTTAGCCCATAGCGCCTCACGGGTTTGAGCGATTGGGATGAAAACCTTGCGGGCACAACTAGATGGCAAACCGAGTATTTTGTCAAAATTTCGATTTAAAAAAAATCATTCTGCCCAAAACGGCCCGAGCGGCGGACGGACATTTTGGATTTAGAATGTAGAAGTGCCGAAATATTACCGAAAAAGCACATTTTCTTGTCCCTAAGTGATGGAATCCTGCATCCAAACGTCACATAATCAGTGATGTTATCAGATTTGAAAGGAAATTTAATGAGCTTTCACGTATTGGGTCTACAATCAACTTAGACCAGTGAGTTATGCAGGAAATTAATTATGTGCTCTTTCTCTCTTATAATAGTGACCTTTGCCGTAGGATGCATAGTTTCGGAGTAAGAAGCAAAAACTGACAAAAGTGCCAAAAGTATGTTTTTTTTTTGTCAATACCTCTGAACAAATAACAGATTAGATCTCTTCAAATTCGGATTCAGCACCCCAAAAAATATAGCATAAGAATAACGATATCTTGATTTTCACTAGCTCGCCGATAAGACCTCCGGTTGGTTACCAGGACCCATGGTGTATATTCTTCTCCCCTTCCCGGGACCCGTCACGTACGATTATCTCTGAACAGGACCCATCGTGTAGAACCCGGTAAACAGGCTCTCAATCATCCCCTAATGCAGTCTGAGCGAAAATTTTTAGTTTAGAGGAGATAATCACCGGTTGACATTAACACGCATTAACAAAGTTGCGTGTTAATGTTAACCCAAGACGTACAGGAGGTTTAAGTTCCTTGTGCCTGGAAGGGAGCGGGCCTCTTCTAGGAAATTTTTGGGTTGCTATTTTTAGCCTTCTCCCTTGGACTTTGAGTTCGTTTTCTCTCTAATTGCTCCTAAATAAAATTTATTTACCTAATGAAATCTTTGTGTTTGAATTATTAACATTCATTTCAATTATTAAAATTCATTTAATGAAATCTTTGTATAGGTATGAATTATTAACAAATACAGATTATAAAATATAGGATCCTACCTCAGGTAGGCTACCTGCCAATCATAATGGTGTGATATCCATGATCTGATGTTTTTCCCTGAAGGGGAAAAATTTGACATGTTTTTCTAATTTGAAATCGAGTGACTCGCTTAGCTATTATCATTCAAGTAAAATAGCTTCATTTTTCATCCTGGAGCTCATCAATGTTTTTGCTAACCAACCTAAGTAATTATGGTATTTTCAATCAACAGTCCCTACCTGCTTTTAAATACGAAATACCTACCTAGGTACCCTACCTTCTCTGTTCTTTCGCATAGATATAATTTTTTTTATAATTTTATAATTTTTTTATAGGTACTTAGGTTAGGTAGGTAGGTATACCTACCCAACTTCTAGGCTTTGAGTTCCCACAGCTAGGACTTTTCCAGCGTAGGTATATACCTACTTGAAGATTTCTGACCCCTCTTAACTAAACAAGCACAATAAAACTGCTGCATGCCAGAGTAGGTATCCGTGCTACCTACAATATGAACCAAAACGCTGAGTCTTCAGAGAAGAACAAGATACGTTTGGGGAAGTGAGGAGAGGGAAGCCCAAGGAGGAGAGGATGGAGATAGTTGGGCAGGCGGGGGGAGTTCTCGTGGGTAGGTGAGGCTGGCAGGCGTGGAACAACAAGGAGCATCGAGTAACAACTAGGTACATCGAATCCCCGATGGTACAAGAGGTGACAGTGACGTAAAACGTGACACAGTGGAACATGGGCCGTGTAATCACAGTAGCAGGTAGGAACAACTTGAGAACCAAGTTGTGACTGGCGTATCAGGAACTTTCGGGTTGTCACATTTAAGAGTATCAGCTACTTTCCGGTACCTAGTACAAAGTAACAGATTGATACGGAACAACACATCACTAACAATTACACCGCCTGACCACGTACATTTTTTTGTGGGGATTAAATAAAATATGATCAAATAATAACCGATGATCACGCTGTTATGCGTAAACAGGAAATTAATTTGAATAATTTGGTTAGGTCTCACCAAACCAAAGCCAAACACCGCCGCTGGTCTCTTCATTACCAAAGCTTCCGCCGCTTCTGAAGGAACTTGGGAGGGGAGGGGAAATTGTTTCTAACTCCAGGATTTTCCGTTTGATCCAGGTTTATTTTGGCAGAACAAAATTGTCCCTTTTGTGGGGTTGTGAAGGGCTTATGACGTTTTCTCTCTTCCCGGGGGTGTTTTACCTTGCAAGCAAAAATCTCCAACCCCATCGCTCCGTTCACGCCTAGCGTTGGTTACTTGAATACAATTTATTCCCAAAATTCTCCCGCTATGCCATCAACAAAGAGATTCACTGAGGGATAAAATATTATTTTCTAATGAGCGTAGATTACTGCAGAAACGATACCTTCCTCATAAACTCAGACAATAAAAATTGTCAACGCAGTGTTTCGTTACAATTAAAGTTCAACATCATACTCAACCAAGAGGTTTGAAGTCAAGCACCACAATAAAATGATGCTATCGAGTAGAATCGTGTCAAGGAAAACCTCACTTACCAGGATTATTGCGGAGGACAAGATGCCTCAGGTTGGGATTGTTCTCGAAAGTGTTGGGGTGAAGATATACGATATCGTTGTGAGACAGATTGAGTTCTTCGAGGTGGTCCATCCCTTCAAAGGCGGCCCGGTCGATGTCAGACAGCGAGGCGTTTTGGATAGACAGGGTCACCAGATTGGCGAGCCCGGCCTTGGCAAAGTATCCCGGCCCGAGTTTAGGAGGGTGATCCCCTCGTTTCCCGTTGACGCTGAGGTGCCTCACTCCAGTGCCGAACCTGTGACAGAATTCAAGATAAATCAAGAGAAGGCACCCTATTCATCCACTCGGTAACTTAATATTCAAAATGATACATGAAGGGAAAGAAATTAAAAATCAAAAGTACCTACTCTTAAAGTGGATTGAGCAGCTTAACTCAATTAAAAACGCTGCAAATTTTACACAAGAGTTTATTATTCTTTGATATAGGATATAATCGTGCAAAAATTAATTGTCTGTAAAAAAATTTTTTTTCGAAATTGTTTATCACTCGGAAAATATTAGACCTCCTGGGATCCTTCAAAAATCTCATTTGTAGCCCCATGAAAGCCCTATATATTGCCACAGTGTAATCCGATCGTCCCGGGACCCCAAAAAATGGATTCTACGTCCAAAAATACTTCGAAAACGACACCTAACTCGATCCCATAGCTAAAAACCTTTTAAAAAAAACCCTCCCGTAGCCCCATTTTAGCCCCATAGGGCCCCACGGGTTTGGGCGATCGGGTTGAAAACCTTGCGGGCACAACTTGATGGTAAACCGAGTATTTTGTCAAAATTTCAGATTTAAAAAAATTCCTACTGCCTAAAACGGCCCAGACGGCGGACGGACATTTCGGTTTTCGAATCTAGACCTCTTGAAACGGATAAAGTTAAATTTTGAGGCCGATCGGAGTCGTCGAACTCCGATCACATAGGCGTATAATTCCAAGAATAATAAACCAAAACTAAGCACCTGCATACCAGGTACCGACCAACCTTTGAATTTCAGGGTCCAAAAAGTCACAAACGAGCTTCGGCCCGGTGAAGCTGGTGGTGCACCTGCAGCCCTCAGGGCATCCTGATGCCTTTGTTGTGGAAACGATGCCTGATGCCTGAGTCGACAGGTGGTTATGGAATTCACCCAAGACTGTCGTCTTTAGGGCTTGCTCGGAATGAACTGCTACCACGAGGGGTAGCACCAGGAAGCAGAGCTTCATGGTCATTATTCTGAAACAAACGAAACCAATTATTAATTTCAGATGTTGTCTGACAGCGCTGTAACATCCAAGTTAAAATGGATAAACCTTACCAATGAACATGGTATAAAAGGGATTGACTCCGACCCAAACCAATACCAACCAAATAATAATTTCCACTTGTATTTCCATAGCATGAGGGATCAAATCATGAATCTCAGAAGCCAACTCTCTTTTGTCAACCCCCTTTCGAGCGTTATTGGAATGAATGTTGAGGGTCTCAAAGCCACATGTCGTATCACCAAATATGCAAAAAGCATATCTTCTTAATTGATAGTATTGTTGATTTTGATTGAACTTGTTCATATTATTTTCATTTTAAAAGTGCCAAAATATATTAAATTTGTGCGAATAAAAAAAAAAAGTTGTAATGACAGTATTTCATCACCATCACGGATTTGAACAGGTAAGAGTAGGTTCGCCCAGTTAAGCAGGTGTTGGGGGTCTACCTACTTGATTATAAAGAATGTATTTCTAATTGCTTCTCTGAATTGAAATTATAATTTGTTTTGTGTGTATGAGGACAACTCGTTTTCCCATATTGAGCCGTTTTTACTCTTAAAAAATACAGATTTTTGTATTTTAGCTCCACTTTTGGAGCTTAGATGCGCCACGCGGAGCGGTGGTTTCATATTTTTCTCGTCATCTACTCGCTAAAACGGATTTTTGGTATTTTTTTCAAATTTGTTAGAAAAAGTGTAATTTCCCATTTTTTCCAATTTAGGAGCTCAGATACGGAGCTACTTTTTGATGGTTTCAGACTCCCCATTGGGGAGTTCGCATTGATTTTAGATTTTGAAATCTTCCCTAACATTCAATAATATGGCTAAAAAGTAACGTGCACAGACTCCAATACCAACGAAAAAAAAATCATTGTAGGAGATATAACGAAAAACGAAACGCACAGTTTGAATTGGGTGGGGTTTCCCACCAGTCAATCTTGAGGTAGTGACGTCACAGTTCCAGTGAATCTCTCACCCGGAGCGCTAGTGTCGTCAGCTTATATGATAAATTTATAGCAATTATAACTTGATACGACGGAAAACATAATTAACTTTTAATTATAATACACAATACTTGAAATTTGAAGCCTTATCAGAAGGATTCACGGCTCAATTGAATTTTATTCTGTGATGAGATTTTTCCAACATCTGGAAGTGCCTTAGAATAAAAATGAGCTCTCCTCCTCCTCCTCCTCCTCCTCCTTCACCGGCTGCAGCTTTAATATAATAGAAGTACAGATACAGTATTGGTGGAAGCACGAGTTACATAAGGGCCAGTGTTGCCAACCAGTCTGGATCAAAAAGCGGGAAAAAAGTAGCAGAAAAGCGGTAGAAAGCGGTAGATGTAGGTATAGGTATACCATATCTGCACAAGAAAAAACGCTGCAAATTTTACACAATGGTTTATTATTCTTTGATATAAGTTACTTGTGCAAAAATTAATTCTGTGTCAATGGAAAAAAAATATTAAAAGATTTTTTTTTCAAATATTTTTGTTTTTATTTTATTTTTTTTTTTAGGTACTTGGACAATATTTGACTTTCTGGAATCCTTCAAAAATCCCATTTGTAGCCCCATGAAAGCCCTATAGATCCCCACAGTGAAATCAATCCGTTCAGAGATCCCCGAAAATGGATTCTACGTCCAAAAATAATTCAAAAACGACACCTAACTCGATCCCATAGCCAAAGGCCTTTAAAAAAAAAACTCCCGTAGCCCCATTTTAGTCCCATAGCGCCCCGCGGGTTGGGGCGATCGGGCTGAAAACCTGGCGGGCACAACTAGATGGTAAACCGAATATTCTGTCAAAATTTCAGATTTAAAAAAATTCCTACTGCCCAAAACGGCTCGGACGGCGTACGGCCGACTGACATTTCGGTTTTGGAATCTTTTTAAATGGGTAATGTCAAATTTTGAGGCCGATCGGAGTCGTCGACCTCCGTCGCGATTACATAGGTGTATTATTCCAAGAATAATAAACCAAAACCGGTATGAAACAGTGCGATTTGAGAAAAATGTCAAAAAGTGGTAGATTTGAGTGCCAAAGCCGTAGAGTGGTAGGTAGATGAGATTGAAAAGCGGTAGATTTACCACAATGGTAGTGGTAGGGTTGGCAACGCTGATAAGGGCTGGAAGAGTCGAGTTATCCCGTTGTGCGTCTTTCCTCGGAATGGGGCTGTGGTGAATCCAATATCAAGCACGATGAGTCGTGTATGGTGTCGGTTCTCCCACAGCTAAATTGAAATTTGACAGGCTGCCTTCGTCGGCGTGGGAGGCCGGGCCATCTTCATCTTACAAAAGGCAGAGGCCATCTTCATCCCGGCTCCTAATAGCAAAGTCTGTCGCCTTTAGAGGCCTGGGCAGCTGCCTCGCGAGAAAATATTGGCTCTGCTGAACTAGCTTCCCGCACCGCATTGTCGACTGGGGAGGCCTGGACTCCAGTCCTAATCAAAAAGCAACTGTTACGACACGGTCTGGGTTGTTGGAGGTGAAGCCTCCCCCACGAGAAGCTGAGACCTCCCAATCCCCCCGCCAGGCGTAGCACCTCTCGCGGCGGGCCTATGAATTTATTATGCAAGAGTGCGGCCCAGTTCATGGGCTCCACAGTAACTTTTTTTGGGTCCTTCTGAAGAAAATCTGATACGGAATGTGGCTTTCAGACCCCCGAAGTGCAGATTAACGTCGTACACTCCATTATTGGGATTCCTCATTAAATAAAATCATTGATTGGGATTTGAACCGCTCGAAGAAATAAGAGGTAGGTAGTTTTAGCGGTGTATGTACGGAACAACACACGTTTATTATCGTTTGGGGAGTTACCAAGCTGAAACCAACCGGCTTGTAATGTAGGTACCTAAAGGGAATCCTCCTTCATCAATCTCTTTCCACTTTAGGTAAAATACCTGGCTGTTGGCTCCAATTAAGAGACTCCAAGATCCCCACTACTCTCCCAAATTACCTCTTAGAAAAATGATGTCCTAATTCTTTGTTTCCAACCCTTTTTCATTTCCTCCGCGAGCACTTCAACCCGCCGCAATGTTATTTCTATATAATATATAGAAATATGTGAGTTATATTATAGCTCACACGCAACACATCCCGAGTGCCTACGGCCAAGCTTAGGGACTAATTGAGAAAGATTCAGTTATTGGAACGAGTCTTTTCCAATTCTCCCCTTGTGGACCGATTACAATGCCGTCAATAATGGTAATGTTAAAAGAAAGTCAACGTCTCGAGAAACTTATGAGGATTTTACTTCGTCTACACAAGTTCCCTTTCAACTCGTCCCCGAATTTGACGCCCCTCGCTGATTAAAACGCTTCTGAAGGGTCAACACGAAGCTCTTCAAGACAGGAAATTAATTCGGCGGTCACGAAATTAGTCCCAGCTGCGGTGATAATGAACGCCATTGAAATTCAGTGGATGTTCAGAACAAGGAGTCACAGAAATATGACGTGCTTGCTATTCAGAAGGGGGCTGAAATATTAAATTTTATTCGCCATCTGGGAAACGGTTAGCGGAGAAGGAAAAATGACGAGATATTCTGTAGATGAATTATTATAATTATGATAGTTATATCTTATGATATGAGTTAGCATCCAAGATAACCAAAGTTTTCTTCTGGTATTTAATACCAGGTACAACTTAAATTTATCTGTAAATCATTCGCGTTATCAACACACTCAATTGCGTCACCAGAGAGATTTTTTCTCCTATAAAGATGAAATTCTGATATGAATGCGGCAAAGGTTCTAAATCAGTGGTTCTCAAACTGGGGGGCGCAAGCACTTTCCCAAAAAATGTTTTGGTTTCAAGGTGACAGGGTTTCTCATCAGTCACAGGTAGGCCATTCGCCAGATGACTTTTTAAAATTTAAATTTTAAATTTAATGCTAGTTATGGGTCGGAACAAGAAAATATCACAAATGGCACCAAAAGTTTTGCTGGGGGAACTTTGGCGGGCTAAAAACCCCGATTTTTTCGGGCATTTTCGAGTTTTTCACCGATAACTCGAAACCTAATCACCGCAGAGAAAACATTCCAAATAGATAGTTAAAGAGCATAAAATTCTGCGTCGAATGACCGTCTTAAACATTAGAATCGGTTCAGCCGTTTCGCCACAACCAAGCATCAAAAATAAGCAATTTCTTTTTCGGGGGGGGGGGAGTCCTCCGAGTCCTGCTAGGGGAGGCCTGGCGTATAAAAGTTTGAGAAACACTGTTCTAAATGAAATAACTCACTGGAAAAACAAATTTGTTTTTTAATCGTCGCATTTTTGTACATTCATCAATCAAGTTGTAAAAAACAATAACAAAAAAAACAAAAACGATAGAGTTTGTAGAAAATGAGACAGTGATACCTCGGCCATTATTTCAAGAGAATCTCAACCGAAAACGAATAAGTTAGTCTTTGTTATAAAAGTAAGTTCAATGTACCCAAAGAAGTCGCAGAAGCGTGTATAACTAACAATAAACCGAGAATGCGTGGGCTTGAGCAACAATTAATTAAAACATTCATCGCCACCCGACATAAAGCACGTTGAGGGGAAAACAATTAATACAACTCGTAAAAGAAGAACAATAAATTTCAGGGCGCACAAAATACAGCCAGAAACTAAGCAGCAATAACTTGTCAACTTGGAATACGAAATCCTCCCTTTACTTAGGTACTTTACTTGAAGTTCGTTCAATATTTGTCGGGTGGGTTTGTTGGCTCGGTCAATCAACAAGCACACGGCTGTCACTGAAGTTATGTATACTTTTGGCCCACATAACTATAGTAAATTAAGTTATTGCTATTCATATGGACTAACAAGAGCAAATATAGCTGTGTGGGAAATATTCTGGAACGATGACATTTACCAGGAGCGGATGGAAACCCTTTCTCATCGTTCTACTGCTATATGCCGAGGATTAAGGAAAGGATTTCACCTAATGGACGACGATCATTCATCGTTTTTCTTTCTTTTTTTTTGGTGCGAATGAAACAACCACGCAAATGAGACACTTCCCGTCCGAAAGGACAATCTACCAGGACAATCGCAGTCGTCATTCAAGGCCTCCAGTGTTTCGCGGGTTGATTGTGAACAGGTAAAAACGTCGTGTAAACTCTGTTAGGGAGAGAATGAAGTATCCAACAGCCCTTTTGTGTGCACATCTCCCATCCGCCTCTTTGTAGGCTACCTATTGGGAGCTTTTGAAAGGCATTGGGTCTCTTGGTCTTATACATAATATTGTTGAGAAGAAACTCCACACAAGTTTCCACGCCACTAGGTTTCCAAAGTTAATTAGTTTCCGTTTAATAAAATTCACTTTTTTGGTTCAGAAAGCGAACGACTTGTCATTATCTTACACTGGTGTCAGAAGTGGGATATTTGTGTAAAATGTCAAGAAATTTGAGATCGAGACGGAATTTGTATTGAGCTCGAGATGAGGTACCTGTAGCAAGTGCAAACGCACCAACACTCGAACATTCAAACAACGGGAACGTTTCGGATGCGAGAAATGCACCAGGAGGTTCCACTTAAAGTTCTCTTGGACTGGAAGACATTTGTAGAGGGATTCAACTACTGACAAATCGACTAACTGCAATTGAGACAACATTGGCGACTCAACGCACTACCAGTCACAGCACTAAATCTGGACCGGAATCTACCAGAGGAAACAGTAGGAGTGGGTGGCCGTCCAGTAAAGTTCACATCCAAGTGTAGAGAAATTCACATGTTTCACAAAATCAAAATCCCAGCATCTCCACCATGTAGAGAAATTCACATGATTCTCCAAGATTTATAGTACATTCAAGCAATATAACATTTATTTATTGCAAGTTTACTAGTTCTTTTCAATCTTTTAGTTAGTGTCATTCGAATCCTCATCCAAGATAGGATTCTGGATCCCTTTCAGTGACCATGAAGGTCCAATTTCATTAATTTTATTCCTGAATCCTTTATGGACCCGCTGTCCAGCAGACCTCTGACCTCCCCTTATAGTCTGCCCTTTTACCACACCGTTTATAAACCAGTTATGGTTTCTTTCGCCACGTTTCCGCGGCCTTTCATTGACATTTGGATCACAAAGCCATTTGTTTTGTGATATCAATTTAGCACATACCTTTTCAACTCTTTCCAGGCTGCATCGTCTCCCAGCGTCACCTCGATCGCGACACCAAACTTGTACTAACTATGACTCAACTTCTCCCGAAAATGCCTTTTTCGCCATCTTCATTGTTAGTTCCGCCAACTACCACCAGATCGCTCATAACAACTAGTTTCTTTTTCCGCCTTTCAGATTGCCGTTTGGCAACACCAAGTGGCAATCCGTCAATGCGTGAACGAGTCAGCAGTGGAGGGGATTCCGGCTATCCGGTCAGACGTCACAAGCGTCCAGCAAATTGTCATTGCGTTGCACACAGCTGTTCCACGTTTATTCCTGTTTTATTGATGTTGCTATGGCGACCACAACAACCTGGATGCTTATCGCCGTTATAAATGTGTACAGTCAGCTTCGAAAGTGCTTCTCTGTCGAAACTAACTTCTTCCCGCCCGCTGGCATTGGCCAATCAGCAGGCCGAACGCAATTACGGAATGATGAAATAACGCATTGCCGCATGGATGTGAACCCTGCTTTACTCAGCAGATCGAGGAGTCGCCAAAAGAAGGAGAGCGAAGTAAGAAAGTCAAACCTCCTTCCTTCGATGGTACAACGGTGTTTGAAGACTTCCACTTTCAGTTTGAAACATGCAGCTCGAGCAAATAGGTGGTCGGAGCTAGAGATGGCTGCAAACTTAGTTTCAGTCTTGAAAGGTACGGCTCTTACTATAGTGACATTGCTTCGTCGTCATAGTCCTACTTACGCTGAAATGTTGGTAGCTCTTCAGCAAAGGTAGGGGAGCGAGGGACGCCGTGAGCTCTACAGAAGCCAATGGCCAGAGGCCATTCCAAACAGCACAGCAGAAACAGTTGCAAGGGCCTTAGTAGGTTTGGGGTTCCAAGAGTGATCCATTTCCACCAACTCCGATCGTTTGAAGCCCTAGTGTTTCAAGAGGTTTGCAAGCTGTTGGGTGTACACAAGACTCGGGCAACCCCCTGCATCCCCAGAGTGATGGGCTGGTCGAACGTCTGAACCGAACAGTTTGGGACCATCTATCAAAGCTGGTCGACGATAACCAACGGAATTGTACTGTTACAGTGCTGCAGAACACCCCTCCACTGGTATGACGCCTGCGTTCCTTGTCTTTGGGCGAGAATTGCGCTTGCCCGTCCATCTGTTGTTTGGTGATCGACCCAGAAGTGTGCCACTGCCAGAGTATGTCGAGGCCTTGCGAGGTGCTTTAGCCAGAGCGGGGGAGTGAAGATATGAAGGAGCGTTATGACCTTTGGATGTCAAGAAGTACCAGGTTGGGGACAAGGTCTGGTTCTACAATCCGAGACATAAGAAAGGACTAAATCCGAAACTACAAAGACCGTGGGAGCGTCCATGTTCCGTCGTTGCCGCTTTGACGGGGTTTTCAGGATCAAGACAACTCGAGGAAGACTGATTGCGGTCCATCATTATCGGTTGGCACCTTTCGCCGAAGGACCCAACCCGGCCGAGGGCCCTTTTCGAAGAAGTGTTGAGAAGAAACTCCACACCAAGTTTCCACGCCACTAGATTTCCAAAGATAATTAGTTTCCGTTTAATAAAATTCACTTTTTGGTTCTGAAAGCGAACAATACAATACAAAATTATTCTCCCCATATTGGGTGTTTCTCTTTCTCTTGGAAATGATTGGGAGCTTCTTCTAGTTGGTTTGTGTGTATATGGAGTAAAATTTTGTGTGTGTATTAATTCAATTTTGTGTAATTTGAGTAACTGTGAGCGGTGTATGCGGGTTATCGGGTCCGAACATGGGAATGACAATAATAATCAAATATAGTTCCCTTCAGATAATATCTGAAGGGAACTATATTTTATGCATTTCAAGGCAAGGACGTCTTGAGCTTTCCAACTTCCCTGAGAGGATATTCCTTCTATTTGAGATTCGCGGCTAAGCCTTTGATTTCTTTTCAGCTGCCCTCCGGACGGCCTTTTCCGGCTTCAGAGTAGACCGTATTGGCGATTTCCAACTTCTCCACAGACATCGCCAGAAGAACCTTTTGAGACTACAGCAGCTCGATTATGCATGAAATGGATTTCAAGTGAACTCCAAAAACGACCAGAATTTAATGTTCTCTCATTGACACCGCCAAATGTTTCGAGAGACAAAGCACGCTTTCGATGACGCCACTTTCAATCACGTGTTCTGTAATATCAATAGTTTTGAGTTTTACAAGAATTATTTTAATCGGGGCACTGAGAAAATGAGAGTTAGCAACAATACAGCGCGTACTTATCTTGGTCGATACAGCTAACAATAATGAGATTCATTCGTGGTTTTGTCGGTGTTATTTCTGATCACTTGATTTGTTTCACCACTTTGCTTCATTAGGTATTTACTGGATAAACGTTTTCGACGCAAATAAACGGGAATTCGCAATTACACCGAACATTACGTAAGTAATAAACTCGTATAGTTTTTGTTGGGATAAGTCACTGATTCTGCTTTCTATTATTGCAGATCACCGAACGTTTATTATGCTAAGTGAAACATGAACATTTCATGCAACGTAGAATTTGGATAGAAGAAGATAATTATCCGACGGAGGTGATGCTCTTGTACTCTACAGTTTTTTTAAGGACTTGTGGATGAAAGAAAAGCACAAGAACATTGAATAAATAAGTTGAGAGCTACTGTCAACAATGAGATGGACGACATATTATACACGTCGGTTTTCGACTGATGGAAAACGACAGAAGAGGCGTGATCATCTTTATTCATTGGATGATATTCACCTCTGAAAAATCCGTCCACGATAAAGAAGACAATATTACAAACAAAAAGGAAAGTGCGTTGTTCTGCGTTTATGCAATGTAATAATTTCCTGATAACTGCTATAGTTATCATGACATACAGCACAAAGAGTAGTTCAGAGATAAGAAAGGCTATATAAAAACATGATGTAGTCCCACCCTTGTTCAACTGCTGCCGAGTGGCTGGATTACTTTTCAATCTCATTTGAAATAAAGTTTCCCGTTCCCTCTTGAAATATTCAACCTAATCACCCCGACCCAATGATTTCCCTCATGAGTGTACTGAGGAAAACAAAGACGATAAATTTTCAACGATATTTCTCGTATTATGGCGTAATATGACGGATTTCCCAAAATATTTTAGGGAACTGATGTAATTTAGGGAAAGCTAGCCTGAAGTTCATTTTTAATTGAGAATTTTCGCTGGGGGGAAAACCAACAATTCGTACAATGCCACACGCAGGGGAAGAATCATCGCAGACAATATACAGAGAGTGACTCCCATGTAATTAGAGCAGATTTATAATCAACAACCACACAACGGATTTCCATGCCAAACATTTTCAATCCAATTTTCCATTGACCCATTGCTATGGATGAGCAATGTTCAATCAACGTGACGAACACATACTACTTGAAGACGACTACAACGTGAAAAGAACGGCCCAGATCAATGAAGGGTTGGTGGAAAACTCAAGACTGCAATTAGGAAAATTATTAGGAATGGACGTGTTTCTGGATTTTTTTTTTTTTTTTTTTTTTTTTTTTAATGATCCAAAACACCAAATATCCAGTTCGTACGAATTTATAGAATTTACAGAAAAATCCCAATTTGAATTTTTGGCGGGTACCAGCGATCACCTCCCATTAGTCGACGATTTGCCAAGATGGCCACTGTTAAAAAATAAAATAAAATAAAAACTGAAGGATCTGGTAATGGGGAATGCTCATAAAAGTTTTCCTTTTTAAAAATTTTTAATGAAAAGTACTCGCTGAGCGGTTTCTAAAATGATGGCGACCTCGACCAAAAAGTCAGGGATTATTCGTCTAAGTGGGATTATTTGGGGTAGGTAACCGCCTCGTTAACGTCACAGATTGGGTCCTCTGACGTCGAACGAGTCAACCTTAGGTTTGTACCAGGTCTAACGGCGTCTGTCGACAGCTGTCCCAATGCCTCCTGAATCGCAGTTGAGTTCTGTTCAACAGCTCACTCGCTTACCTGGAACGCCAAACCGTCAACAAACTGTTACAATGTTGTAACAGTATGTTGTAACAATGTTGTAACGCTACATGTAGCGTTACTTCACGGTGATTCACGTGACTGTAAATTTCATACAGTGTCGTTTTCGAAGTATTTTTGGGCGCAGAATCCATTCTTGGGCGTCCCGGAGCCATCTGATTTGAGGATCTATGAGTTTTCGGTGGAGCTACAAAATTTGCAGTCCAGTGAAAGCCTCATATATCATCATGGAAGAGATGAGTGGACTCTCTTCCAGATGACAACTTAACACGCCGAGCACCAAAATAAAGTGAGAGGGTTATGAGAGAGGTTTCAACTGGGTAGGGTTATCAAAGTCGACAGCTCCCAACCGAACTCATTCGAGCCGTCGGTTCCCGTCCAACTGCAGTTGAACTGCTGTCAACCTACAAATCGCCCTGGAACAGCAGTTATCTCAACTGCGCATGTCTCCGTCGATTTCTGTTAACAGTCCGTCAAACCTGGAACAAACCTCTTACCTTCACTTGGAAAACCTGCTTGGAAGAACCGCGTTGTAACCTGTTGCGTTTGTGTGGAGGTTCATTGAGAGTCGCCTGTTCGCATCGGATTTTTACTTTCTTCGGTAGTTCGAAGTATGGTACGAAAAGTGAAGGAGGGATTTTTGAAGGCCTCTGAGAACATCCATGTGGTGGACGTCGAAATGGTTCAGGAGTTCTATATGAGCTCCGTGCAGTAAATTGCATCGGAGATTTGAGGAGCTAAGAATCTCAAGTAGGGAAGTTACGTTTTATCATGATCGAGTAGATACGTTTGGAGTAGGAACTTTAGGCATGGCTTAGTTTTCGTAGGTGATTTTGAAATTTGGAAACTCAGGACATGATACAGTTGTTCAATGGCAGTTCTTCATTATGTATAGTGGGCGAGAGGTTGTTTCGAAGGAATTCTAATGTCGCGTATTCAACAACAAAACAATTCATTTCTTTTCCGGTGACATGATTCTAGGTAGGAACACGACGACGAAAAATATTGTTTTTTAAAATATTACAAACAAACAAACCCACGCCGAACGAAGGAATAACGTTAACGTCACTTTTACGAACTGAACGTAGGTAAGGGGCGTTGAAAGGCGAGGTTGACTCGTTCGACGTCAGAGGACCCAATCTGTGACGTACACGAGGCGGTTACCTACCCAGAATAATCCTACTTAGACGAATAACCCCTGACTTTTTGGACGAGGTCGCCATCGTTTTAAAAACTCCTCAGCGAGTAGTGTTCATTAAAATTTGTTAAAAATGTACAACATTTTGATGAGCATTCCCCATTACATAAAATCGAGTATTTTTTATATAGGATTAAGCTTCACAACAAACTTCTGCGTCACTTCAACGTCAATAGTGCCAATCATCAAGAAAGAAAAATGAAAAATCGATCTAACTGGTGTCTTTGGTGGGAAACCAGCCGTCAAACCACTAGGGCCGTACGTGACGTCACGCACGTCTTTTTTGAATCGACCAGAACAACTTTAGATGATATAAACTTTTTTGTCGCAGAAATGATGAATATTTCTCTTTTTGTATTCTAACAACAATGGTTTAACCCGGAATTCGGGTGCACGTCCATTCCTAATTTTGCGGTTTCATTCACCTTGGATCTGTGTAGCGCATGACGAAACAAATAGAACTCATTCTCTAGTTGGTTCCCGGACTACAGCGGCGTTTTCACCAAAATCGATGGAAAGAGACCATCCTTTCGGAGTTAAGAGCTCTCGAGGATTAGTTCAAACGAATAACCCTCGAAAATAGTCGCCGCCTCATCCAGGTGAGTCACCTTCCACAGTCCGATGACGTCATGGCCACCGCTCCCAATGGCTCACCCAAAGACTCTATTAGAAAGTGCAGTCAACCTGAACGACGCACTCGTTCAACAAGACAGTGTCGGGAAGGGAAAGTTTTTTTGCAAAGGAACTATGAATTTTTATTACCTTGTCCTTCTAGTTACATTTGGTGATAATGAAGCAACAAGGAGACAACATAAACGCTCAGTCTAGTAAAGCCAAGGTTGTACTATTACACTCGTCAAATCTGCTTGTAAAATGTACTTGTGCAAAGTTACATTGTTAGTTATAAATTATTTATACTCTGCAGATTGAGGTAAAGTGCGAGAAATCAAAAAAGAAACAACCAAACAGCAAAAACTGTTATGACTTGCAGACGCCTAAACACGGAACGGGTAAGCCAGGAAGAAGGGTGTTCGGGGCACTCGGTTGGAACATCTCGACCCACTTTCAAACGGTTTCAAACAGAACCCTTAAAGGGAGTGTCTGATATTTCGGTTGGTTTTCAGGCAGTTGTCGCCCAGCAGATCTAAAACGCCCTACAGATGAACCGCGTCGAAGGGCTTCAGTTTATTCTCCGGCACATCTCTCCGTCGCAGGGCAAAGCGGGAGGTTGGCGGACAGCATATGGGAAAGTGGGTGCATGTTGTCTGGTGATTCGATTTGAGATGATCAATCGTAGGTATTCCAGAGGCCCGAGAGAGAAACCAGATTACCCCTGGCAAGTGGCCATGTATACCTCTTTTCCATTGCAGTTATGCAACACACACCTAAGCACGCCAGGAATTCATACCGTGAATGGAAATCGCCAAAACCGAACACACTCGATTGCGTTTCAAATCCAATACAACACTGCTCTTAATAATTATGAGAATGTACAATGAGAATTTAACGTAGTGTCCATTTTTCAATTTCTGAGCCAGCATTCATAGATTGTATAATATACGACGATATTATCGTCACTTGAGTTCTAACACCACGTTCATAATTGACTTTTCACGACTACGCAGGAGAGACAAAAACTGTTTTATTTTGAATGTAAGTCAATTTTCTCAGACTAATATAGGTAACTAGTGAATATCTAGAAAATTCATGAAAATTTGTTAACCCTAATTAGGTGGTGTTAGAGTTTGAAATTATTGTCAATTACGTGGTGTTGCTCGTGATTAAAATAATCAATCAGCTCTTATTAAATAAAACGCAAATTTTTCACGAGGTTTTTATGCTTTGGTATAATTGTGCAAAAATTAATTCCATGTCAATAATTATTTTTAAATGAAAATTAGATAAAAACGCTGCAAATTTTACACCATGGTTAAAATAGTTACTTGGGCAGAAATTTAATTTTTTTTTTTCAAATTGTTTTTCTTTTCAATAATGGTTTGTTTTTACTCGAAAAATATTTGACCTCCTGGGATCCTTCAAAAATCCCGTTTATAGCCCCATGAAAGCCCTATAGATCCCCACAGTGAAGATCGGATCGTTTCGGGACCCCCAAAAATGGATTCTACGTCCAATAAAACATCGAAAACGACACCTAACTCGATATCATAGCCAAAAGCCTTAAAAAAAAAATCCTCCCGTAGCCCCATTTTAGCCCCATAGCGCTCCACGGGTTTGGGCGATCGGACTGCAAACCTTGCGGGCACAACTAGATGGTAAACCAAGTATTTTGTCAAAATTTTAGATTAAAAAAAAATTCCTACTGCCCAAAACGGCCCGGACGGCGGACGGCGTACGGCGGACGGACATTTCGGATTTTGAATGTAGACCTCTTGAAACGGATAATGTCAAATTTTGAGGCCGATCGGAGTCGTCGACCTTCGTCGCGAAAATATAGGTGTATTATTCCAAGAATAATAAACCAAAACTACTTCGAAACCGGCACGTAACTCGACACGAAAGCCGAAACCCTTCAAAAACGCCCTCCCGTAGCCCCATTTTAGCCCCAAGGGTTAGAACGATCGGAATGAAAATATTGCGGGCTCAACTGAGATGTGTTGCGGGCAAACCGAGTGTTTTGTGAAGAATTTTTTTTTGTTGAGAAATTCCAATTACCAAAGTCGGCGAGGACAGCAGGTCCTGGCATTTTGGGCACACGAGCCAAAACATAAAAAAGTGTTTGAGGTCGTTCCAACTTCTCGACTCTTGTCCCGCAAACTCTCACGTAGGGTGAGGGGATCCTGGCTGTGACTTCATCTAAGTCGTCTGCTAGCTTGAGAGGCACAGCCCAGGAAGGGCGCGAGCCCTCGACAACATGACACAACACCGAACATTCCGAATTAACTTGAAGTAAATTTCTCTGGATGTTGATACTGCCAGCATACATTTTTGACAGAGGCACCAGACGATACGATGTTGTTCGATGCTGAAAACTACCATAATATGGAAGTTTTTTCAAATAAGTTCCCCACTTCCTTAGTACACTCCTACCAATCAAAATTCAAGCTGATCGTTAGCTACAGTAACCTCGTCACTAGTGAATTCAATGATTTTTGTTACTGGTTTGTTTGGACGACGACTTCTTGGCATGTTTCAGCCGGGTGCGTAGTGGGGCGACAGAAAGTGGTTGAGAGTGAGTCTCAAGTCTTTCAGTCTTTCTCCCCGTTTTCCGCCACCTCAAGGCGTTCAACACGACGACAGGCACACACCCATCCACAATAGCACGACCATCATAAAGAAAAATAACGGACCCCAGAAAGGTAAACAACTTCCGCATGGCCACATTTCCGAAATAGTCGTAAATTCACCTTACCGCCCTTCTACCCCATTTTAAACTCCCACTAGACTGTCCCACGACAACAAATGCGTAGCAGACGACCGAGTAGCCGGTGGCGGCCGTCGGAGGAGTGCGGCGCGCAGAAACGGCATCTATAATCAATTAATAAGACTTATTGATTGATTATAGATGCCTGATTACTTACTTAGATTATACTTGATTACTTAGTAAGCCTGTGCAACTACGTTACCAATATTCTAGTCATTACTGTCGCTAAGGTCTTCTTAACAGAACCCTGAAGATGGCACCCTGTTGGCCGAAAGCTTGGAAGCAATAAACGTATAGGCTCACTCTCAACCACCTTCTGTCGCCCCACTACGCACCCGGATGATTTTAGTTGTTATTTTGAAACCAACTTAGGATACAACGTCTTTGGTTACTGAATGAAACATCCAGCAAAGAAGGCGAGTCTTCAACATTTCAATGTGCACTACTTCAACATTTTGCAGGTCAAGGTATCCCATACGGAGCTACCGGCGGACGCAATTACGTGGTGTTGCCATTTTCGCATTTTTCTGGTTTTTGTTCCCAAATGACCTTCGCATGGGTTACCATGCTTTCGGCTATGTCAAAACCTTTCAAGTGCAATGAAAAACACAGGCGAGGGGTCCGTAGTTCCGTTCGCATTCGCCACACCGACTGGGCGCTAGTGGTGCGCTGTGTAGTCTGTGCTCTTATCATTGTTATCAATTCATCCGAGCTCTTTTACTCTGTGGTGTCCTCCTCGGTGTTTTATGTGTATTTAAGTTAAAAGTTAATGTGCAGAAGGCCTTTAATTGTGAAATCTGTGGGCTCACCTACAAATTTTCAAATGTAAAATTGGCAAAAATGGTTGTAACTAAAGTTCAATTGTTTTATTCCTGATTTCTTTTCATTTTATTGATGTATTTAATAATCCTTTTACTAATTTGGATGAATGGATTGCCCGTGTGATATATCAAACACGTTTTTCTCCTCAAAACGACCTACAATGACTCACTTTATCTAACTATGTTACTAACTTTATCTCAGCCCGTTTTGGGTGATGATATGAAGCAGCGTGCCACTAATCTCATTCTTCTAACTCCAAAAATCCATAGATTTTGATGAAAAATCCGATATCCGGGATCAAGTCTAAAAATCCCCAGGTCTTTATCTGTGGCGTTGGCAACGCTGGATTGATTGACGCGCCCAGTCGGTGCAAAAGGAACTACCCTCGTGCTTCAGACGCCTCAATGAAAATTTTCGTCAAAACACCACGTAATTTACGTAGGGACGTCACGATACTTCAAAGTATCGATGCTTCCTTCGATACGATATTTTTGTCAAAATATCGATACCATTACGATACATTGGAAAAGTATCGATATATCGATACTTTACACACAAAAATTGTATTAAATGAAAATTGAAAAAGAAAATTTTTCTTTTTCAAGAAGGCACTTACCTAATTCAAAAGTTGGTAGGTGAATGAATACTCATGAATAGGTTAATTCATGTAAGTGGAAAAAGAGTTCAATCAAACAAAGTTTTAGGTAAGTAATTGAATGCTTTCAATAAATCTATTTGGAAAAATGTAGGGACAAGAAAATAAATAGTATGACGATAGTCAACATATTAACATCTAACTCAATTTATTACGTACTCAAGTTGATACATACAGTGGAAGCGAAAAAATGAAGCAGGTTAAAAAAATCTTGCTCGGTTATGCTTCCTAAGAAAATGAGCTTAGGTAGAAATTTCGGCGAGAGCCTGTTTCGGGATTGAGAGTAGATCGATCTTGCCTTAGAGAACAGACGTCGCCATAACCACAAGCCTCTTCCAGACCTTTATAAAAAGGTCTTCATCTCGTTCCAAACTTCAAGAGGATCAGTGGTTAAAACCGCGACGGGATTGGCTAAATATACTGATAACTCGTCTGAAGCTGAACTACCATGAGAAGTCTTTCTTCTCTTGTTGCCACGAGCGAGTTTTCTTGTGGGTCCCCCAAAAATCATATACTGGTTGACCAGCTGCTTCTTGGTCATCTTCTGATTCGCTCGAAGACGATGGTTGGATTAAAGACCGCAGCATGGAAATGGCTGTTGAACCTGGGATCAAGACTTGATATTGTTGCCCAGGCCAATCCCATTATTTTTTGGATCTTACCGAATCGTTTCTGCATTTGATTTTGAAGAGCTGCTTTTACTTCTTCTAATGCTTCTCTACAAGTTCCGCGAGTAGGGATGCAAAATCGGTGGTCAAAAAAGATTTTGACAATCGATTTTTAATCGGACGCTAAAATCGATTGTATCAATTAATCGGGCCAAAAAAATCGATTTTTATTTAAAAATCGATTTTACGGACAAATAAAAAAATTATCATTCATTAAAAAAAACAGCATGTAATTTAATCAGCAGGTAATTAAATATTTTACCTACCGAAATTTAGGTGGTTTTTATTTAATGCAAATTATTAAAGAAAATATTGGAACTGTAACTGTAATAATAATTATTTTAAGACACCTTTTTCATAGTAAAAGTATAATTAGGAAGTTGGGGTGAGCCACGTTTAATAAAAAATCAAACGAATTACGTACAAGGTAAGCAGTTGGACCACTACACTTAGAAAAAGTAAATTTCGGGTAGGTACACTGTTCAAAAATAATAATTTGGAAAGAGTGTCGCCTTTCAACCTGTTGCG
The DNA here is from genome assembly GCA_955831195.1 of Pilophorus perplexus. Lineage (NCBI taxonomy): Eukaryota > Metazoa > Arthropoda > Insecta > Hemiptera > Miridae > Pilophorus > Pilophorus perplexus. The sequence continues at coordinate 33,110,941 of OY037010.1, read as the reverse complement.
CTTCTTGGTAAGCATGAGACCTGCCTTAGAAAAAAGCCTCTCGCTTGGGACTGACGTAGACACCGAGGTTACATACTTAATAACAATAATTTTATTATTATTGGATTCCAATTATTGGAAGTTTGGGAGAGGCAGGTTTCTTGTTTCCAAATAAGCGAGGGGGCATTTTTTGAGGTATGTTATATTATATCCTTCTTGTGGGTCTGCTGCATAGGTACATAAAGAGTAGGTACAATACAGAAAACAAACAGCGATTTCGCAAAAACAAAAAATCGATTTCACCAAAAAAATCGATTTTTGGATAAAAAATCGGTACAATCAATCGATTGCAAAAAAGTCGGAAATCGGAGGTAAAAAAAATCGATTTTTCGATTTAATCGAAAATCGATTTGCATCCCTATCCGCGAGGGACAAAACGGTTCAACAAAACGGACAAAGGTTGAACGAACTTTTATTTTATCGTTTCTCTCTTACATCAACCTAACAATTTCCTGGATTGATTACCAAGCTGATTTTTAAGAGGGTATCGGCCAAAAAGTATCGATACTTCCGATATATCAGTTGAATAGTATCGATACCAATAGCGTATCGACCGTAAAATATCGATAAAAATATCGGGAAATATCGAAGCAAAGTATCGATACTTCGATCTATCGGAAGTATCGTGACGTCCCTAGGTGTTCCAACGTAAGTCATGATTTTCAACTTAATTCATTGTAAATAAATTGTGAAACGTCAAGACGAATGCAATACTTTTCTTGTGAGGGCTGTAGATGAGCTAAGCAGCTCAAAACCGCCCTTCTCTCAAATGTGTTTATTACAATTTGGACCCCCAGCAGAGGAGCCGTCTGTCTCTCTTATTCCCATTTTGATTTTGAACTCTGCGCCTTTGGCGATCCCCACCTAGTCCTTTATGTTATTGGATTGGCTACATTTAACCGATGTGGAGGTTATACTGATTTTGAAAATAAGCCATTTTCTACTTTTGTTCTTCATTATTGTTTTTCGTTCCAGTACTCGATTCTGTCGATACTTTCCTGGCAGAATTTTTCGGGTGTGAGAATTTAAAACCCCAATGGCGGCCTCGAGACCTTCCAAGGGACCTTCAATAGACGTAATTGGTTTGTTTTAGGTAGTATTCCCTCTCGTAGATAATTCGAAAAGCATCGTTAGCATCGATATCGGTTCTGGGAATAGACAAATTAAGGAGAAGGCCATCAACTAATTGTTCTCACATTTTCCTAACGTAGCAACACAAACTATCGGGACACATTTTCAAACTAAAATACTTATTAAATAGGAATCCTATTAAATTCCCATTAAAATTTCTTTACCGCCTTGTTCACAACAGGAAGTCCTCTAGCAAATCCAATTGTCAATTCTCTCGCCAAGGTTTTCAAGTAGCTTATAAATAATACATCTTGACAAAAGTTATTACCTATTGGGTCAAGAAACTCGTTTGAGAAACGGAAGGTCATTAAAACCCAAGTGGTTCTTGTACCGTATAAAATTCGCAAGTTCTAAAACTCCACGACGTTCATCAGAGAGTACAGCTCTCATGAACCTGCCGTAATTAAGTAGAAGCTCCGGCTGAGTATTAATTTTCAAAATTGGTGCACCCACTAAAGTCGACATTCGGCGCCAATGAGTGCGGCGGAAAATGTTAAGCGGGAAGGAAAAGATTTCAGATAAGCTCCGGCCCCTCCCTCGTTGTTACACTGCTAGTTTCCCGCTCAGAAAAGTTGAATAAATCGAGTTTTCCTCCGACTTTTCACACCTAATTTATGAGTTTCGTAGAATGAGCTCTTGTGTAGCTGCAGAAATATTCTCACTTCGTAATTTACCCTCCTTCAGACAATTCTAGAAGTTATCGTCTTACCCCTTTCGCACTTCATCAACGTTCTTTCTCCGATGAACTTAATTATATTATCATAACTTAGAAACATTAAAGTTATTAAACAGCCATAACAGTTAAGAGGAGAGAATAGAAACTTATACCGGTCGTTGGTTTAATAAAAATTTGCATACATTTAGCGCAGGCCAATGAAATGCCGCTAGGTGAACATTTAGTTGATTAAATGGAAAATATATAATTAAACTTTGGATACACTGTTGGTGTCTACATTAACACAGCAACTGGGAAACACATTACGAAATTCATGAATTTACATTTAGAAGTTGAAAGGTTGGGTTAATGGGCAAGGAAGGAAAGGGCGGGATGGATTCAAAGTGTTCTTGAGCGGAATTCACTATAGAGGTGTATCTAATCAAGTGGTCCTTTGTCGTCTTTTGATGCGCGGTGCCTGCCTTCAAGAGAGCCCTAATAACAAGCAAAAAGAGCTACACGGACAGGAACCTGAAGGCAGCGTCGGCGGTGAAAATGACGGAAAAGACGCATTTTCCCTCAAGACAAAAGACGTGGGGGAATTTTCGTTGGAAAGCATCTGTTCATCGTTAAAATCCGTTCTTTGTTTGTTACGGTGATACCGTCGAGCGGATTGTAATTGTTCCGAGCGTTGCGTAACTCAAGTGACAAGGACTCAAGGTTAGATGTTAGCGCAGACACATCAACGCCGAGTTATCATAATGAAGCGAGAAGCTCCATCAAGAACAGGTATCTTTATCAAGAACGCCACGTTTCTCTACACTCTACCTCTAAACTAATGCTATTTGTAGATGCTCGCATCGAAAACTAATTGAAGCGACGCCTAAAATAAACCGTGAATAAATAGTAAACTTTGCTCGAGTTTTCTTATGATTCATTCTGGACTTGCCGTGAGTTTTCGGCCTTCCCCGTCAGGTTGAATGCCTCGACTGTCTACTAAGGTTACTGTGTCCCATCGCATCACAAAAGAACCACTCTGACAGCTTACTTTGGGCTCTTCATGTCCAGTATACGGAATCCTCTCGTGGTTTGACTATTGCTTGACTTGAAGACTTGAATTCACTTATACCTACTTAGTATAAGTGCATTAAAAATGGTATTATTATTAACCAACTGTAATCAGAAGAGTCTCCACACGTAATATGTATTTATCAGTTGATATTATTTTTAAAATTTAAGAGAAAGTGTTGTTTGGTGCCGAGGAGATATATAAGGGTTGGTGTTGGGTTTTTTTTTTTTTTTTTTTTTTTCAGTGTGCTGAATCCTAATTTGAAACCCGTTTTTCGCTTTCAGGTCTAGTTTTTGAGATATTAGCTCACATAAAATGTGAGCTAATAGTAGGGATACGCAATCGATTTCCGATTTTTCTAAAAATCGATTTTTTCTTGTAAAAACTCGATTTTTTCGAATCGATTTTTGTTAATACGATAAAATCGAGAATCGATACTTTTATCCCGATTTTTCCCAAAATCGGGATTTAAAAAAATCGGGGTAGAGAGGTTCAAAAAATTGGGTTTTAGCCAATTTTGAAAATTATTGTTCTTGAAACATTTTCTTTTTCTTATTTATAATGATGGATGTTTTTTGAATTGACTGAATCGGCTTCAAAGAATCGTTTCTCAAAAATCGTTTGGAGGCGGAAACCCAACGGGAGGTTTCAATATTGAGTTTAGATTGTCGCGTCCAAGGAGTTTAGAAGAAGAACTTCTTCTTCTAACCTCCTTGGTCGCGTCGCTGTTGGTTCAGTTTGTGTTTTGTGCGACGAGGAACAGACTGAGTGGGAAGCACGTCTCAAAACTATTATTTTTGCAGGATGTGGAAGAGGAAATGTGGTTCTTGTGAATATTTTTTCAGACTTTTTTCGAATCTATTGTATAATCCAATGTATTAGATGACCACTCCTTGAACTCCTTGAGAAATATATATGTAATGTATGAGAAATATACGTACAATCGCCTACCTACTTATTAATTGGTTTATTTACCTACTTATGATATATTTAATTTATTTATGATCGAGTTTGATCCCAAAAAAAAAAGAAAAGAAAAAATCGTTAAAACCTGAAACCGGGGGGGGGGGGGGGGGGGGGAGGTGTAGGTAGGTACAGGTAGCAAAAAAGGGGAACATTCCTTCGTTTGGTGTAGCTGTGGCCACACTAGTTTCTACTGTGATGAGTGAGTTGGGTTGGTTGGTTGGGCCAACATTTTGGTGGTCCGCCCTTGATCGAGGACGGCTGATTCTTCTGATATGAGAGCTGGTGCAGCTCCAGGAGGTGGTGGTAGGTACCTACATCAACTTTCTTCAATTGCTGGTCAAGTTAGAGGTACTGTCAACTACCTATATCCCGTAAGTTTTGAATCTGATGAAATGTGAGGGATAAAAAAAGTATCGATACTACAATATGTATCGGGAAAAAAAGTATCGATACGTATCAATACTTTTTTTTTGGAAAAGTATCGATACTTTTAAGTATCGATACTTTTTCAACATCCCTAGTTTCACATAGCCCCCCCCCCCCCCCCCCCTCCCCAAATGTAAATAACAAACTGGCTGGTTCAACAACATTAAATGTGTTCAACAACATAAATTTTATCTCTTTTTAACAACATCCAACAACTACTTTTTACTACAGGTGTTCCGTCTCAACGGGGAACGATGGGATTCCCTAGCATCCCTGGAGTATCCTTTACAATATTATTAAAAACTACTAATATTATAATATAATACCACTTTAATATCTGGGATCCATGCGACTTGTCAATAATTTACAAATGCTTTGAAACCTCCCCAATGATGGATTCAAAGTTAACGATGATAATATCTTCGTGGTACTAAAAATTTAGAAGCCGTCGTCGGGAAAGACAATACGTGAAGACAAGTAGGTCAACCGTAACTTCCATTGTCACGAGGGGGGACAAGAAGTTGGACAAGTAGCTGGTTAATTATTCGTGAAACGCTTAGCTATGACCCAAGGTACAGCACGGTCTTGTAAAAATGTCCAAATTCTATTGTGGGTCCTCGTTTAGGGGATGTCGACAAGACCATGAATTACGAAATCGAGTCCTTTTGCCAAAGTCGTAGAGGTTTTACAACGTAGAAGGATACACGCAGGCCAACCATAGGGTTGGGAAGGAACCTGACTGGAACACCGGGGATGTGTTATTCTAGGAATTTCCCTCGAGCCGAAGTGTTTGCAAGAGGGTACAGCCAGGTAGGTACACAGTTGAGGGTTTGCGAGCCAGGCGCGGTTTCACCTCAAACACGAGGAGGAATCCCAAGACAATATTTGTGGATGTTACCGATCAATACCCTCAATCCCGTCTGTCCTCTGGAGATCACGGTCAATCATGAGCTGTGAATACGAAACAACCGAATAGAGTGAGTAGACGACTAGAGGTGGTTTGCCAAGACAAAAGCTGTTGGCCAGATGAACTGCTTTATGCTGCTGTGAAACCCACTGGTTACAAATAACAGTTCATAAGTGCGGCGTTCGCTAACGCAATATAAGAACAGTAACTGTTGGCCTGATTCGATTGTCAGCTGTGGCCGAATTAGGCGGCCACCGATTCACCCAATTTAACCCCAACGTCTAATTTCAATTTGCTGCTCGATGCCTTGTTACGCGATGCAGAAAGCAATTACAAGACTGGGAATAGACTAATTCCGATTCTACCCAGTTGAATTGCACGACCGGATCCACGACAACTGGACCATTCAGTTTCACCCCTTTCTACCACTGCCCCTTATGACTTAACATAACTTTGGCTTGAGTAAATGGTGTTCGGGGTTGTTTGCCTTCGCGGCGAAGTTCACCGTTGTAATGGTTTGGTTTCCCGAGTTGGTGAAGTTCTGTTCCAAATCGATCGTGAAGTTTCGCGGAATTCGAAGCTTTTTATCCACCTCGAGGCGCCAATTGGGTAATTGGTTCGTGACAGTTCGCGTCGACCCGTTTGATCTAGTTTTTGAAAGACCGCCTTAATTGCAACGCAATGAGCCAATTAGGAATGGAAACGTGTCTGGATTTTTTTTTTTTTTTTTAAATCGATAGGCGTCCAAATAATACTGAAAATGGGGTTAAAACACAAACTGCAAGTTCGTACGAATTTATACAATTTATGGAAAAATTGCAATTTGAATTTTGACGGAAACCCGAAGTCAGCTCCTATTGGTCGACGAATGGGCCACCATTAAAAAACTGAAGGATCGGTCACGTCGAATAAGTTTATTTATATCACGAATAAGTTGAATCAATACGCATAAACACATTCATAACAAAGCGAACACGGCCATTTTCGCGTTACTCCAGTGTCACTAGCGCCAAACACCAAGAAAATCAAGAAAAAAATTGAAAATCGACCTGCACTCTGGTGTCTTTGATTGGAAACAGGAACCGGGGTTTTTTTTTAATATTCAGCCTGCTCCCAACATTTGACTACAGGCTATTGAAAAGCTCAATTACACTGTCTCAGATAGATAGGTATTGCACAAAAGAAATAATTGTCGTATTTGACCTTAACTAACTCTGCTTCTGCAGAACTCCGACCGAAAGAACACACTTCAATTAGGTCACTCAATCCGCACAATCACGTGAGCACATCAAAATCCACAGCATTTAGGAATGCAATCACGTCTGAACCGTGGTTTTTAACCAGCTCCGCAATGCTTGCCGGCCAACCACTACCCTGAAGAACACACCTCCGCTGCAGGCGAGCCCGCGGAGCCTCGAGGAGTTCACAGTCGTACAGGAGATGCCCCCAGCTCTGAACCTCGCTCGAAGAGCAACAGCATTCCGGCGAGTCTGCCAGGTTGAATCTCGCGAGGTAGGACCTCAACCGGCCATGACCGCTCAGCAACATGGTCATCCTCCAAGTCAATGGCAAGACAGTCCCAAGTCGATCCCGAACTGTCAGAAATATCGATCGAGTATGGCTGCCATCTTGCGACGACTGCCACATGGTCTCCCAGTCCACCAGAGAAGCGCAGTGATGCTCGCTTTTGATTTTATTTTTGGGCACCCTGAAGGAAGCGCCGAGTCACCTGCTGCAGCCTTGGCGCATCTATCCGCCTCTTTGTTCCCGACTAATCCAGCGTGAGCTCGAATCTTGGTTAGCCCCATAATATGCATATTATGCAAGCATCCATCCGCCCGCAGCCTATGCAATAGGTCCCGGATATCCTCCAACACAGGCAGATGGTTTCCAGAGTCAGCAAGGCCGTCCAGAGTAACCCGGCTATCTGTATGGAGCAGGGCGCTTCTGCTGGAACCACCCAGCGCTTGTCTGTCCAGCCAGCCCAGCGCCTCCCGGACCGCCAATGCCTCCGCCTGGTTATTCGAACACCCCTCGCCAAGCCTGAAGAGCTGCCGATAGATCGCAGTCCGGACGCCCTGCCGATAGATCGCAGCCCGGACGCCCTGCCGATAGACAACAAAGGCGCAGCCGACCCTGCCCTCCCCCAAATCACTACCGTCGGTAAAGATGTTGCAGAAGACTGAATCTTCGTTCAAGCTACCGTCGCCAGTCTGCACAACCCGAGCTGGGTGGGGCCAGTCCCGAGGCGGCAAGGGAAGATCAACATTACCGTGAGGGTCACTGAACCTTGCATAATTCCGTGATATCTCAAATCCTTCGAGCTCGATCGGCTGGAATCCAGACAGCACACAGCAGGCCTGAAACGACACGGTCCGCACTGCTCGAATAATGCGCAACAGCTAAGCCGTTGCGCATTAAACAGGAACCGGTGTGGGTGACGTCACCTACACCGGTATTTGAATCGGCCAGAACAACTTAAGATGATTATAAACTACGTGAAAGACGTTTTGTGACAAAAATGATGTATTTTTTCCATTTTGACTTCTGACAACATGGTACAGGATGAACTCGAAATTCGGGTGCATTTCTATTCCTAATCCTCGAAAGGCCTACATCCGTGTTTCATTAACCTTGATGAAACGTTTTCGTTGAGTTACGAAGAGTAAAGGTCGATCCACACTTTTCAGTGTTTCAGTGAATCCATCAGTGCTCCGCGCGGCTTGTAACGCTGGTGTGTGGACAATTTATCATTGAAACCATTGAAGGGCCCAGAGCACTGATGGCCGAGGAATCACTGATATCACTGACATGTATGGATCGACATTATCATGGTGAATGTGGCTTGAACAATATTGATTGACACTAAAAAGTAGATTTTTAAGGAAGTAATGAGTTCAAAAATTGGAATATTTCAAAATTAATTTAAAAAAGTCATAAATAATAAATCGTCAATTAAGTACCTATTAATAAGTAAGTACATAATTCATTAAATTATTTTTTGAACATTTGAACAGATTTTGTAGGTAAACGAAATTAACATTTAGTAGTCAATCTGTATAATTAATGTGTTTAAAAACTGATATAAAATGGCGAACTTTAAATAATAATGTAATTATTACATTCATATCGGTTTGGGGATTTCAGTGCCTTTTTAGGATTCTCTCCTTCTTGTTCAGAAATCTGTTTCTTTATTCCTTATATCTCTCATGGTTGAAACCGCTCCTTTGCCTGTTTCTTCATGAATGTTAGAGTGAAAAACAAGGAAATCTGTAAATAAGTATTTAATATTGAAAATAACCGTTCCTGGGTTACCTACTACTCGGCATGTTTGTTCCTGGAGCGTGAGTGTGAGTGTGAGGATGCTAACGCGCTCACGCTGCTGGTCCGGATTTTGGTTTATTATTCTTGGAATAATACACCTATGTTTTCGCGACGGGGGTCGACGACTCCCCTCGGCCTCAAAATTTGACATTATCCGTTTCAAGAGGTCTACATTCTAAATCCGAAATGTCCGTCCGCCGTACGCCGTCCAGGCCGTTTTGGGCAGTAGGAATTTTTTTTTAAATCTGAAATTTTGACAAAATACTCGGTTTACCATCTAGTTGTGCCCGCAAGGTTTTCAGTCCGATCGCCCAAACCCGTGGGGCGCTATGGGGCTATAATGGTGCTACGGGAGGTTTTTTTTTAAAGGCTTTTAGCTATGGGATCGAGTTAGGTGTCGTTTTCGAAGTATTTTTGAACGTAGAATCCATTTTTTTGGGGTCCCGGAACGATCCGATTTCACTGGATTTAGGGCTTTCGTGAGGCTAAAAATGGGATTTTTTAAGGATCCCAGGATGTTAAATATTTTTCGAGTAAAAAATAAAGAATTTTTGAAAAAAAAAATCCAAAAAAAAATTTTTTTTGAGATAAAAATCCAAAAAAAAATTTTTTAAATTTTTTCATTGACAGAATTAAATTTTTGCACAAGTAACGTATATCAAAGAATAATAAACCCTTGTGTAAAATTTGCAGCGCTTTTTCCACAGGAACAACGAATAGGAACGGGTTCGAAGAAAAGGAGAAACGGTTTCACAGCAGCTAGAGTGTTGCCAAAACACATTTTTAAGGGAAGGTTTTTTAAATTTTTTATTATTTTTTATTATTATTATTACTTTTTTTTTAGGGAGAAAGGGATATCATTCCCAGTGAAATAGGATTGTAATCGTCAAATCTTCCTGAAATAAATCAAAACAATTTGAGCCAAGATACCTATAATCGTAGGGCTTTTGATCACAATGCTGGAAATAATAGAAAGAACAACAAGAGGAGATTCCTCTGTGAGGGAATTTTTACTGGCGACAACAAGTGCCCTCCTTACAATCCTGTTGCACAACCTGTTCTCGTTATTCCTTTTCTTCGAAAAGAGTGTTGTTTGATCGAGTCGTAATTTTCTAGTAGTAGAATTTTTTATTGTGCGTGATTTTTGAGAGAGCTGTAACCCGTCTCAAGAACATTGCCTTCGGCACTCTCGGAAGACAAATTGGAAATAAAACGCTTGGGCCGTATATAGGGACGTGGACGGTGAGTCAGAGATCATGTCCTTGGACGTGAACAGTTTCTTCTAAAAGAAGACTTCTTGCTAAAGGTTCCCAGTCAGCAGACCTACTCCTTTTATATATGTTATATATATTATTCGGGAGTGTATTAACTATAGTAATATGTTATACCGCAGTACGTATTAAATTTTGCAGTTGAACCTCCTCTTCATAGTAGCACGAGACGCCACTGATCGAAGTAGATCCTGAGCCCTCTATTTTGACATTTGGTTACAATATAAGTGTATTTTTCTTGTTCATTATAATATTGTATATTATATTATATAAGAATAGAATAGAATAAGTCCTAAACGTGGAGTACTGGAGCAGTTTTTATAAAAGATTTTACTTAACATTATTAAACTGAACCTGGAACACTTAACAGTTTTTTAAATCGAACTACCCTCGAGCGTCGAACATTGCTCGTGTTCTGCCGACAGAATATTAAAGCCCATCAACTATTAATTTTCTGCTGACAAAGCCCCGTAGTAGCATAATGGCGGTGAGGTGAGAGGTCGTCCTTGACTAAAGCTTTTTTTTTGTGCGCTCCATCAGATAAAGAGACCATTGTGGTTTCAGGGGGCAGAGGTGGAGTGGGCGCCAAGACACCGCAGATCCAGTCTGCGATGAAAATCGGTGCTGGTAGTAGTGCGAGTCATCATACCGCGTAAATCTACCTAATGGGTACGCTGACCCATCGATGTACATCGATGTGTGTTAGTTTACTACATCGATGGTTAAACCAATTTCCATTCATAGCATCTGCAAACAAAATGGGATCTCGTTGTGATAAAAGCAACACGAATCATACCATGGAAAATTATTGTAACCTCTGAAATAGGGTTATAAGTTCACAGGCAGAGGCTGTCCCATAATATGGCCACATATACATAACCGATATTCCTGACGTGGTCCTGACTGAACTGCCAGAGGATGCGTAGGAAGTTACGATCAAAAGGAGAGTGAGAGGTGATTTGCATGAACGTTTGTTTGACATCAGCAATGAGCCGAAATCGAGTTACTTTAGTCCAGGCAACGAAGCATTTGAGGTAGAAAAAAATATGGTAAAAGCCAAAATTCGCACACACGTAGGGGGAGGTGTCTTGAATAATAAAGTCCTGGGGGGGGGGGGGTGCAGCGTTAGGAGGTGGGGAGGTCTCCAAAGGTCCCTTTTTCAGGTTTTTCGTGAATATCTCGAAAACGGTGCCTTTTTCGATAAACCATGCCCCATAGTAAATGAAAGATTATACAATTCTGTACAACTTTGATTATAAACACATTATCCAAATTCCGAACCGTTTTCGAGATATACGCCTCGGAAAATCGGTTAACTTTGGAAATCAGATTTTTACCTCAGGTTTTTTGGAAAACTTTGTCGATTGGCGTCTGAACGGTTGACATGAGAGAAAAGCTGGACAAGTAAAAGTTGTAGAGCATTAAATTCTCTTTAAGAAAATATGCCTAGTCACGAATTTATCAGTGATCATTCAAAAGTTACGCCAATTTCAAAATCTTAACGATTTTGGTCATTTTCCCCCAAAAGTTGACAGGCCACTATTCCGTCCTTCTTTCTGTCATTCATAGTTACTTTATTATGTTGTTACGTCTCCACAATTACATAACAATTGTTGAGGGGGAGGGGGGGGGGGTGATTTTAAAAAATTATCGAAAGGGGGGGGGGGGGGACTAATGAATCGGCTCACAGTTTATGTTGTACAGCATCAAATTACGAGTTAACGAATTACGACACCTGAAATTCAAAATAAATACTTCTACCAACCGAGAAAACGAATTTAAACCAAAACAAGAAACGCCCGATCTGAAACAGCCAAGGGGAAAACCTCGGTTTTCTGACCGTTTTCGACTGTAGCTCGGAAAGAAGTGGCCTGATTTCAAATTTCTTTCTTTCTCGTGAAAGCTCAATGAATTCCCCATCGCAGCTGTTTTATGTGAAATTTTGATTCGAGTTTTGATAACGGAAGAGCAGGCTTGGAAAAAATGGCGAATTTTGACAAAAACGTGTTTTTTCGGGCATTGCTGTTAATAACTCGGGAACGGCTACCTAGTCCGATCTTAATTATCTTTTTTCTGGGGAAAGCTGATTGAATTTTTTATGAGGGACGGTTCATTGCATTTCTGCGGAGACCGTAAAAGTGCGATTAGTATTCGTCGGAATGGGTGGAAACCAGAAATTTGATCATCTTTTTTCAGAACATTTCCTTCACTCCCACAAGAACTAGGATTTCAATGTCCCCCACGTAAAAGCTGATTAAATTTCCTTTCAGGTCCTGTAGACTTCAGGAAAATCCCGTAAAATGTCTCCCAAAATAGGTTAATTTGCGGGTAATTTGCCAATGCCCGCAAACTTTTCAAAGTGCTCTTCCAGCAGTTATAACTTTGAAATGGTTAGGCCTTGCAAAAAAAAAATGCATAGAATGGAAGTTGTAGATCATGAAATTTTACACTAGGTGTCAAACTTAGTTTTCAGATTGGCAGCCGCTGCGGCCGTCGTAGCAGCCGTTACGCCAAAATGTGATCACTTTGGTTGCTAATGTGCTTGTGAATCTATTTTTGGAGAATTTAATCGCCTGCAAATACTACAGTACCATAGTTCAATAACTTGCACCTTCCATTATCACATTAATAACTCATGCTTACGACTGTTGTTTATTAGTATGGAAAAGAATTTTACCAAAGACCGACTAACTAGTATAATAATTATACTAATTATTATATTTATATAATACTATTTATTAATATAATTATATAACGAATTATTATTATTCGTTTTAGAGCTGTAGGTGGCAATGTTCACAATGTTCTTCTGATTCAGTTCCCCTGCTGACATTTACCTTCTGGTCACGGTTTCCCGCCTTTTTTTTATCCTTCTTTTCATCATTTCTACCGAGTCAAGCGTATCACACATCACACACGAGCTGTCACCTAATGACCGCTTTATCTCGAATTTCGAAGACCTTCCCAACATCGACCGTCTGGCAGCGAGATGAGGATGTGGACCTACCGCAGAGCTTCCCCCCCCCCCCCTTCCGAAGAGTCAAAAGGAGTCTTCAAAGGCATCTTTGTTGTCGGGGGGCTTCACCAAGGGTCATCTCGACTTTTTTCTAGCTTATACCAAACAGCTTCAGGGAGAGACTATTGTTGCAAGCATCCAATTATTATTTGAGTGAACCCCCGAAAAAAGAGAGACTTGGTCGGAGAGATTTATAAATCTCTGCCTCTCCGACGAAGTCTCTCTATTGGCGGGATATGTAACTATAAATTTATTAAATGTATATATATAAATTATATAAACTAAAACTATATATAAATTATAAAAAATCTACCTATAAAGAATAAATTGATATGTATAAATACCAAACACAATTCTAATGTACTTCAAGCGTCTACCAACCAAGACTTGGTACCTTCTTTTAAAAAATTTGTAAAAAGAAGAAAAAAAATTTAAAAAACCAAAAGAATCTTCCAGGATTTATGGATATTAAATTTTAATATCCATAAATCCTAGAAGATTCTTTTGGTTTATTATTCTTGGAATAATAAACATGTTTTCGCGATGGAGGTTGACGACTCCGATCGGCCTCAAAATTTGACATTATCCGTTTCAAGAGGTCTAGATTCCAAAACCAAAATGTCCATCCGCCGTCCGGGCCGTTTTGGGCAGTAGGAATTTTTTTTTTTTAATCTGAAATTTTGACAAAATACTTGGTTTACCATCTAGTTGTGCCCGCAAAGTTTTCAGTCCGTTCGCCCAAACCCGTGGGGCGCTCTGGGGCTATAATGGGGCTACGGGAGGGTTTTTTTGAAGGCTTTTAACTATGGGATCGAGTTAGGTGTCGTTTTCGAAGTATTTTTGGACGTAAAATCCATTTTTCGGGGTCCCGGAACGATCCGATTTCACTGGGACGATCTTTAGGGCTTTCATGGGGCTACAAATGGGATTTTTGAAGGATCCCATGATGTTAAATATTTTTCGAGTAAAAAATACAGAATTTTTGAAAAAACACATTTTTGAACAAAAAAATCCATTAAAAAATTTTTTGAGACGAATATAAAAAAAATTTTTTTTTAAATTTTTTCATTGACAGAAATAAATATCTGCACAAGTAGGTAACGTATATCAAAGAATAATAAACCCTTGTGTAAAATTTGCAGCTTTTTTAACAAGGGTTTTGGCTATGGGATCGAGTTAGGTGTCGTTTTCGAAGTATTTTTGGACGTAGAATCCATTTTTTGGGTCCTGAAACGATCCAACGTCACTGTGGCGGTCTATAGGGCTTTTATGGGGCTACAAATTGGGATTTTGAAGGATCTAAGAAGGCCAAATATTTTTCGAGTAAAAAAATTTAAAACAAAAAATAAAAAAATCCTTTTTTTTTTTTTTTTTTTTCATTGACAAAATTAAATTTTGGCACCAGTAACCTTTATCAAAGCATAATAAGCCCTTGTGTAAAATTTGCAGCCTTTAGTATATAAACATAGGGAGTGATTTATCCGTAATGGAAAAGGAGAGAACGGAGAATGGATAATTTCCAACCCGGGAAGCGCCCCCTTAATGAGCTGAAAGCAGTCTTCACCAAATATTATCATAATGCTTCTCAACTCGAGGTAAATATAATGCTGCTACACTCAACAGGATCTCATGAGATGCGGCTGTCTACAAAGGCATTAACTGGGTCGAAACTGAAATTTGCATAATATTATGCCAATTTATATCTGTCTTCTTACAAGAGGCAGGAAGTAGATATGCTAATATATTTAGTGAAACGCCATGAGCAAACTATAACTACCGAAAATTGTAGTTGGAAGGAATTCAAAACCAACGGGTTTCGTAATAAACGGTATTTTCCTATATAAAGGCCAGACGATTGGTTTATGGGGCGAGCCATAAAATTCGTCCGCTCATCAATTTCAGTGCCGAGAACCACAGTGGTGTTGTACCGCAGTGGTAATAGAATGTTCAATATTACGACAGGCTTGATCAATTTCACCAAGTTCGCTTTGTAATTGCAGAATACAGTTTTGAGGGGGGATTTCGCTATTGATGGCTGAACCGTCGATTTTCTGTTCTTACTCACTCCTCGTTTATTATTCTTGGCCGCAGGCCAGCCGGCATGGCACAATACAGAGAGTTAATTAGATCCTCTCACATTAATTTGACACGCTGGTCCATCGTTGTGCGGCATAAAGTCGTCGGAGGGCACCAGTCGTTCTCAAACGTCCAGTAAACGGCGTAGATTCTTTATAAGTGCGTTAAATGAGGTAGAAGCTTTTTTTTGTTTTGTTTTGTTTTGTATGTATTGCAGAAGGTAAAGAATCCAATTTTCGACCTCCTAACTCTCGGCGAAATTTCGGGGGACCGAAAAAAACACGAAATGTTTGCCCTGTTTTCAGTGTTTGGTCTATAACTTGGAAATGACGCATCCTATCAAAATAACGCCCATTATCAAAATGAAAGAGCATTAAATTACGCGTCAAATGAGTATATAAAAGTTGAAATTCGATCCAGGAGTATGGGCGTAATCGGAAGTTGATAAACGGCTATTTTGACCAACTCTGAAAAAATGCACACTAGGCGACTTTTATCATTGTGTGGTGTTTGCCGACGGTGCAGAGGTCTAATCCAATGAGGTGGTTAGGGTGAAAAATGACTCCTCTGCTGAGTACTAAATTGTTTATTTAAATAAACAATTGTAGCGTGGGGACCGGTTTCGAGCAACTAAGCTCATCTACAGCCCTGACAAGAAAACCATTTGTCATTAGCACCAGAGAAACCATAAAATTCTATTAACAAGTTAACAAAGTTATATTATACTGAAGGTATATGACAATGGTATAAATAGTGGAAATTATAACTGATGAAAACGGTCCAGAATGGTGGTAACTTGACAATAGTAGTTTTGGAATATGGACCCACTGTTAAAATTGGCTCCATGACTGATGGCCAGTGAACCATTTGAAAACCAGTTAGGCTATACTACAGGTACTGAAATGAGAATTGTTTATTATTCTAGAGGCAGAAAACAAATACTCGATATGTGAGTAGTGACAAGGAGAAATTATAGGTAAGAAAGTCAGAGGTAATTTTAAAAATGGACCCATTTGACAAGGTTATTGGTTCTAATTGGTAATGGGAAAGATTAGGTTGGGATTATTCTTATTTAAAAAAACAATTGATAAGTAAAAATACAGAAAAAGATGACATACCTAGGTGACTTAGTGGACATGGTGAATTTTTGAATTTATACAAAAGGTAAATTTGAATATGAGAGTTTAAATTAATTGAATTTATGAATCTATTTGCTACTGTTGAATTTTTGAGAAGTTAAAAGTTTTTATAAGAGTTAGTTTTTTCAGCGGTTTTCATACATAGGTAAATTTGAAAAATTGTTATTAAGTACAGGAGGTTGGGTGAAATAGAAAAATCCAGATGAGCTTACCAGAGTGACTTGAGGTTGTTTATTTAAATAAACAATTTAGTACTCAGCAGAGGAGTCATTTTTCACCCTAACCACCTCATTGACTTTTATCATGTCTACAGCTCTGAAATGAGTCATCTAAATGAAAAAAATCTAAGAAATGAAAGTTGTAGAGCATGAAATTTTTCGTTCCTCGACTACCTAATTGTCCCATTTTGTACAATATCAAGCCCATACTTACACATACATCCAAAATATCAAAATACCGATATAACGTAAAATCGCTGTTTTCCAGAAGTGTTCCAAAACCATTTATTTGCTATCTTTTGAAACCCGTATTACCTATCCTTTTTTTTTTCTTCTTTTTTTTTGTGGTAATGACAAAGAAGACAGGCTACCATTAAAAAAATTCGAAATTTTTCAGATTAGCAGGTCGTAAAACATATAAAAAGACACCGAATACGGATTTGCTCCATCAAAGTGATCACTTTTCACCGTAATGGCCGCTACGGCAGCTAATTTGAAAACTTGGATGATCAACTTGGGTAAAATTTTATGATCTACAACTTTCATTCAATGCTTTTTTTTATTTTTTTTATTTTTTATTTTTACAAGGCCTAACCATTTCAACGTTAAAACTGTTGGAAGAGCACTTTGAAAATTTTGCGGGGAATCGGCAATTTTCCCTCTGAATACCTATTTGGGGAGGCATTTTACGGGCTTTTCCTGAGGGCTCCGGGAAAATCCTAACATCAGTTCCGAAAGGAAATTTAAACAGCTTTCGCGTGGGGGACAACGAAATTTCGACCGGAGAAATAGTCTTGGAGGGAGAGAAGAAAATCTGGAATCGGACCAATAGTTTTTGAGCTACAACCGAAAACGTTCTGAAAAACGTGCTTCCGCTATCTTCAGCTCTTCAACTAAAATATTCAGATTTTGGAAGAAATGGCCTTTTTTCAAAGTGCCATAACTCTGAAACTAATTGACCTACACAGGTCCGGTTGGGCTTAAATTGTCACAAATTTAATGCTATTTGAAAACTCACATAGTAGTTTTCGTCGGACAACGCATAGTTTATTAGATATAGAGCAAAATCTGAAATAAGGCCGAAAAAATCGCGGTTTTTCGTGTGCTACGTGTGAAGCACAGCTTTTGGGAAGTTGCAAAATTGGGGTAAACACTACCCTAACGAGTCCGAACAACATACTAAAAAATCAGAGATACATCTCGTTTCGCGAATTTGACTGGCATAATACTCCTGGATGGAATTCCAACTTTTATATACTCATTGGACGCGTAATTTAATGCTCTTTCATTTTAATGAAGGGCGTTAATTTGATAGGATGCGTCATTTCCAAGTTGTAGGCCATAAACTGAAAAAAGGGCCACAATTTCGTGGTTTTTACGGTCCCACGAAAATTTGCCGAGGGTGGAGGTCGAAAACTTGGCTTACTTACCTTCACTACAATATAATATAAGTTGTATCTTGTATATTATACAGCTTCTGCCTCATTTAACGCACCTATCACCCGCTTTTGACGACGCCGTTCCTGAACTAACACGGTGAAGTTTGAATTTTGATAGAGTGAAAATAGCCAACGCAGTAACATTTCAGCAAGTTGAGGAACTTTGTAATAAATGGGTATTTCATCTTTTCAGAAAGTACGGGAGTTTCGTAATAAATGGGTATTTCATAAGTTGAGGCAATATTTAAAGCACTTACAAGATCTCTGGTTTTCAAGGAGTGTCTGGACTGTTGAATCCCGCGTTCTACAGCCGCAGGGCAAAGGCTGTACGTAACACGAGGCAAGATAATGAGATTAGTGGAATATTGATAAAACGAAATGACACCTTTTCATTATTTATGAGAGGCTCATTCGGGCCGCCTTAGGGATTAATTTCGTTCCTTATCTCGCTGGTCAATACGTGCACGCCTTGAAAACTAAGCATTTCAAGTACAAATACAGTGACGCAAAGCTCAAAGAAATGTGAAATTATGAGCGCCATACGCTCCAGCAGGAAGTCGCCATTTCAAGGGTTTTTACCAATAGGCCAGACACAAAAATCGCCGAAGAAAGGAATAATTAAGGTAAACTTCCTTTTTTGATATGTTGTGAGGGTCCACGCAGATAGTGTAAAACCAGATTTGCAACCCTCAAAAACACGAGCGACGCCCGTAGCAGCCGAAAACCCGCTAATTTTTTTCACTTTTTTCGGTTTTTGGCCAAAACACCATAGAAGGAGCCATCTGACGAAAAAAACTATTATTAACTTTTTTAAAGTTGATAAAATGTGCTACTATTTGAGATGTACCCCAGCTCTGTAAGTCCAGTGGTTCCGGAGATACAGCTGTTCAAAATTTAACAATTTTTCCCAAAATGGAAATTTTAACTTACGGCCTAGTTTTGAGCAAAATATTGCCTTCTGACCAACATACATTGACTACATATGCACTATGTGGGTATCCTATGTACTGTAGGTGTCCGCGGAACCATCTGTGGGGTCCGCTGACCAGGTGCCTTACGTTTAAAATGATTCTGTTGAAATGGTCTGCTGCAAAGAACACTGAAATCAGTTCAAAACTAACTAATTCGTTTCGTTCGTATAGCTAAAACATGCATTTTTCCGTAAAATAGTACATGTTGAGAAATGTGATGTACGAAACGAATTTTAAACAAAGTAAGAAACGCCCAATCTGACACCGCGCGAAGAGCGGAAGCACGTTTTTCAGAACGTTTTCGGTTGTAGCTCAAAAACCATTGTTCCGATTCCAAATTTATTTTTTTCTCGTGAAAGCTGATTAAATTCCCCATCGCAGTTATTCCGTGTAAAATTTTGATTTGAGCTTTGATAAGGGAGGGAAAGAAGCAATTTTTCTGAAAAACGTGGTCGTAGATGGTCAAATTTCTTGTTCCACACTTTCCGACAAATACTAACGGCACTTTTGTTATTTCAATAGACATGCAATGTGCCGTTCCTTCTTGGATGTTTTAAATCACTGGGCTACAATGCGAGAATCGTCATTTCGAAGGTAACGCTTGAGATTCCAGCATCAACGCAACACCGCGAAGTGCGACAAGACAGCGTAGCACTCCAAGTGGAGAAACACCAAGACAGCTTCGGAGCCTACGAATAATATGACCACCCAAAACAGGTTCAATTTGAAATCCACCCAAAAGAGAAGAAGAAAAGAAAAGAAACGTGACCAAAAGTATAAAAGAGATAAATCCACCTGAACAAGCACAATAGGAGAATATCCGAGACCGAAAAACAATGTAACCCAGGCATTTACAAACAATGGCGTACAATAAGGGAGAAGGTAGAACATCAGAGGGAACCTTGTGATAATAAGGGGCCAGGTATACTTAAATTGGGATTGCAAGCGTCTTTAAAAAAGGAGACGGCGAAGACCAAACCAACGGTAGTGAATGAGGGAGGAACATCGTTGGTTTCCACCGACCAGACTAATGAAAGATTCCATTTTACAAAGGTCGCTATCTACTCCCTCGGAATAAATTTCATCAAACAACCTGCGAGGGAGGCGCTAACGACAACGACAGCACCTCGGAAATTATGAGAGCGCCGCGAAAATGCCGCCGTAATTTCGCTTCGGGTAATAGCGCCAAGCGGAGAAGCACAAGTTTGTAGTTAGAGAGGAATGATGCGAGAAAAAAACCACTGTGAAACCCCAATCAAAAGGGAAACTGCTCGTGGTTAATTTCGGTTTTCGAGTGACACCTAAAAGCTTAAAACCCGTACTTGAAAAGAATGAAATCATCCACCCAGAGCCCAAAAGATAAGCCGGTGAGGAAGGGAGAATATTTTCAACTCAATTTCACACTTCTTTCCAAGGAATACCAAACAGGTTTCTAATGAAGTCCGCGTTTTCAATGCTTTCAAGAAGAAGCGTGAAAAAGAAACAGCAAGGAATCACAAGTTTGCGCCTGAGCACAGCGTTCCACTAATTCAATCGTCATAAAATGTATAATCAGAGGTGGGCGTATTCATATTCATGAATATGAATATGAATTTATTCACAAGCCGCAGATTTGTGAATATACACCCAGCTTTTGGAGGAAATAGAGTCCTATAACATTACAGTGATATGAGCGAAATGTGAAGCTACAGAGCACAACAAATCCAAACCGATCAAGGTAAACATCAAATCAACTTCAAATTTATATGCGCATCTCAGGCGGGTTCATGGCGACCGAGCCGTTAATGAGTAATCTTTGTTAATCTTTGTACGTCATATCATACTCATGTATTGTACTGGAGCTCCCGTGGTAGGTAAACTCACCTTTTTTTTTTTCCATTTTTTCCAATTTTTCGTTCCATTTTAAATCAATTTCGTTTTTATTTTGTCTCCAGGAAATAATTGTTGAGGAAATTTTGTTGCGTGTTTTCAAAGGTATCATCTGAGTCTCTTGATCTAAAACACTCTCACAACTTAGTCAATTTTCTTGAGTGAACAATTCCTTTATTGCAATTTGGGAATACATAACGGAAAGATATATCCTGTATACAGTTCAATGACGGACCTTTGGATGGATCCACCTTTGGTGGATTAAGGCTGCTCTGTCCTACTGAATGTCCAGTGAAATACGTTGGGAGTTTAGAGAGGTTTTCGTCATTCATGGTAGAGCACTAATAGTATGAATTATTACTATTATTATTCACATTAATAATGTGAAAAACGCTTTATTTATGAATTTCTTAGGTAAAATGGAATAAAAGCTTGTGGGGTGGGTTCAAAATTGGGGGTTGTTTGTGAATAAAAACGTGAATAATGAGTTATTCATGAATGAAACCGTGAATAACGCGTTATTCATGAATAAAAATGTGAATAACCGGTTATTCATAAATAAAACTGTGAATAATCGGTTATTCATGAGTAAAACTATGAATAACGTTATTCATATTCACAGTTTTATTTATGAATAACGTCATTTGCAGTTTTATTCATGAATAACCGGTTATTCATGAATAACACTGTGAATAATCGGTTATTCATATTCATAATGTTATTCATATTCATATTCACAAATCTGCGGTTTGTGAATAAATTCATATTCATATTCATGAATATGAATACGCCCACCTCTGGCCCCATACGCCCCACCTTCAGGTCCCATAATAAGTATAATATACTTATAATCCCATAATAAGTATATTATACTGTATAATATTATTATACAGTATAATAATATTATAGTATATATTATACTTATTATGGGGCCTGAAGTGGCCGTACCAGCACAATCTCTGAAAAATTGACCAAAATCGGTTCAACATCGTGGAAGTTATGGCTGTCACAAGGAAATGCGGAAAATTTACGCCGGAAATACAGTCAGACAGGCTT
Organism: Pilophorus perplexus; assembly: GCA_955831195.1. Classification (NCBI taxonomy): domain Eukaryota; kingdom Metazoa; phylum Arthropoda; class Insecta; order Hemiptera; family Miridae; genus Pilophorus; species Pilophorus perplexus. The sequence goes on along the minus strand of OY037010.1, from coordinate 33,089,369 downwards.
CCTACGTTATTTTCAACGCTCATTAACATAGAATAGGTATTATCAATATCACAAGTCCTTGTTAGAATAGAATTGTGCTTCGCTCCACTGTTTGGAGTGGTAACAAAATTCACTCAGCTACCTGTTTCATTTTGGATTATTCCGCCATGATGCCACTTTAGTCATGGAAAGTCCCATTTTGGCAGGTATGAAAGCAGCTATCAGAGAACGTACGACGCCTGAATCCATCTCCCGTTATTATATTTTTGTAGATTTTAGCTACCAGCTGGGTGAGAAGTGAAGCGCCGAATTATGAGCTGATCAAGATAAAAACATCGCACCATTAATTAGCCCGAGTACGTTCACAAAATTAATAATTACGAGCACGAGCGACCATAAGAAAGAAGTGATTTTTTATTCGCTAGAGACCCAAACCCAAAGGTCTGAACAATTTTTCTTGGAGAACGCGAGAACCCAGTGATGGGGATCCGAAGATAAATTGAAAATGTTGGGGAATCGAGGAAGACAATAAATTAAGAAGATAAGGAAAAAGGAAAACGACAATGAATAAGGAGATTGAGAGCTGGAAATCTTTTCCGTATTTTGAACTGTTTGATGGGTCTCCTTTATTAGTCAGCCCCTAAAACAAACAACACAGGAGTGGATTCAAGAAAAGCATCTTCAGTTAAATGAACTTCCTTAATTACTCACAAAGACAACAGTCCAAGATGAATCCGAACAACTCAACCAAATTTATTTTCTGCAATTCATTAGGTCCAAGGTCGGACCATGATCTTGGAAAAGAGCAAAATGGGCCGCGATTGCAAAGAACATTACAACTTGATGAACCTTCCATTGTAAATTGACTTAATACCCAGACATCTTCTTTCATGTCATGGGGAGTTTCTGAGATTTATCTTTTCCCATAACAGAGAAAGGAGGGTAATTTGTGCAATAAAATCCAGAAAAGTTCTTCCACCAGCGATCTCAGGAATGAGAGGTAAATAAACCTTCGGTGTAACTCAATCTCATTTCGCCTCAAAAGAAGTGGATACTTTCAGAACGGTGCAAGCAACTCTTATCAGGAAAAAGAAACATTACGACAAAGATACCAAAGAACGGCAACTGGGGTTTCATACTTTTGCGAACTTGTGCTTTTAACGAAAATTTATTAGGACAGCGATTTCTAAACTCACAAGTTGGACAAAATGAGGGTTTCATAGGGTTCAATTAATTTTACAAACATTTAGTTTCGAATAAAGATGAGACTTGAGCGTCCTCCGCTTAGGGAGTTTTGTTAAGAGCCGGCGGCTACACCAAGTATTAAATAAATTTTATTTCAGGAGGATAGGAAACGAAATTCCCTCAGATCATACACGACATAAATTGTTGACAATCGCGCTTGATGGTTCGGAGTGATTCAGCAGCAAAGGAACCCATTGTATGCACTAAGGTCTGTGCGAATCGTGAGACCCTTGCAGTGGAGGCCATGCTCTCGGACAAGGGAAAGCATCTTCAGATGGCAGAGGTGATAAAAAGCCCATAGCTCCGGTACCTTCACCTCTTGCAAGGGACGGCACAATCTGCTCGGTCTCGGCTGTTTTTTTTCTTCTCCGTTTTATTTCTATACCTCAGACTAGATTTATGGGCCATAACCCGGCGGCTGGGTTCCAGGCACGTGGGATAGGACGGAGATGAAATGCAAGTAAGAGTTTTTCAAACGGGGTCCAACTGGAGGAAATTTGTCCGTATTTTTTTTTTTTTTACGGAAATTGATGGAATGAAATTAATTAAGTTCGTGCTCCAACGAAATTAAACGTCTTTTTCACTTTCAAGAGCTTTGCTTTGTGCCATTTCTGAAGCGAATTGTTGCAGTGAATGGTGGAATTTGGAGGAATCGATGATTCCGTCGTGAAGTCGACAAAATCTCATGATTTTATATAGTTGATTACGACCAATAAACACAAGGGATTCGTTAGTTGACCTACATGAGCTCTGAATCTCGAAAACAATCGGAATGGCAGCGTAGTGAGAAAACGACGTGCCAGCACTTATGAGAACATGTACTCACCGGCAGAGCAGGCCATTGAAAAACACCACATTACCTGCCTACTGGGGCACGGCGAATCTCGAACGTATAAAACGCGGTGACTTGAAAGGCCAACCGGTTCTTGAACAAGACGAATCTGAATTCGCTCAATGCCACGATTTTTTGATGAGGTAGAAACAGAGGAATCGGCACATCCTTCTCAGATTCCCAACTTATATCCAACACATCAAACCGAGAGGGTGCTGCGATCATTTTCGTAGGATTTCGCAAAAGACAACTAGCGTTATTTTTCACAACGCATCTTCCAGGTTGGTGGTCCTACAACGTTGAGGTTCCTCGAGGTGATGCAAAGGCCTTGGGCTACGATACTGCGTGTTGACACACCATGACGTCAATATGAAGGATTCAATCCACACAGTGATAGTTGAACGTTAGCCAACTAGAGCTCTGTCTTAGTTGAAGAATAAAATATCGTAAAGGTCGGAACATTTGGCCCGTCCGTTCTTTGCGAACGTGAAGTCTGGCATCCGGCCAAAGGGACAAGGACTTCAAAACAAAGAAACGATTCCGCTGAATAATCAAGCTCGAATGTTTTTTTAGCCAATGCACGTGATGAATAGGGATGGGGAGCAGGTTGGAGGATTACACTGGATAAACGAGGACCTCCGAATCTCAATTTCACGCGAATAACCGGAGATACACCAAAAGACAATTTGTAAATATACCACGAAAACGGACATGTTAGGGCAAAACCTACGCTGGAGGAAGCAGAATCTCATCTGATGAGATTTTTGTTTTATAAATTATGTTTCCTAAACGTTTGAAAAACGAAGGGGCAAGATGATTACGACACAAAGGGAAGCGAAGAGCAGCAGAATGGAATTCAAACGACAAGCCGACGGATTAACGGATCTAGTTGTTTGTTTTGCCTCGTCTAATCTCGCTACAAATATCCGGAGGGGACTAAACCTTCTTCGATTATTAAGCTATCTCCTAAAGATTATCGATCATGCCATCTGAATAACACGATTGGATTAAGCATTGCGACCATTGGGATAATCTCTGACTGTAATAAAACTGGCTAACGACCTCGTAAAAATAACCTTCATCAACTATTTTCCTCCTATCTAAAGCAAAAACGCTGCAAATTTTACACAAGGGTTTATTATTCTTTGATATACGTTACTTGTGCAGAAATTTAATTCTGTCAACAAAAAAATTTTAAAAAAAATTTTTTATCTCAAAAAATTTTTTTTTGGATTTTTTGTTCAAAAATGTGTTTTTTAAAAAATTCTGTATTTTTTACTCGAAAAATATTTAACATCCTGGGATCCTTCAAAAATCCAATTTTTAGCCCCATGAAAGCCCTATAGATCGCCACAGTGAAATCGGATCGTTCTGGGACCCCAAAAAATGGATTCTACGTCCAAAAATACTTCGAAAACGACACCTAACTCGATCCCATAGCTAAAAGCCTTCAAAAAAACCCCTCCCGTAGCCCCATTATAGCCCCATAGCACCCCACGGGTTTGGGCGATCGGACTGAAAACCTTGCGGGCACAACTAGATGGTAAACCAAGTATTTTCTCAAAATTTCAGATTTTAAAAAAAATTCCTACTGCCCAAAACGGCCTGGACGGCGTACGGCGGACGGACATTTCGGATTTAGAATGTAGACCTCTTGAAACGGATAATGTCAAATTTGGAGCCCGATCGGAGTCGTCGACCCCCGTCGCGAAAACATAGGTGTATTATTCCAAGAATAATAAACCAAAAGCCTATGCCAAGCCTTCTCCTCCAAAACGTGAATAAAATACGGTAATTTTTCTACCGACTCGGCCTCCCACATAACCTACTGGGAAGGTTGGTATCCCCCAAAAATGCGCGCGAATAGGCGCATTTGCGCCCAACTTTCTTATTTCAAATGGGAACCCCCCCTTTTTTTTACGACTGATGAGTACAAATCCGCGCAACTATTCTCATCTTCGTTGTTTAGTGTCTGATTGAATCGTTTCCTCTGTATCCTACCTGGAGATCCAAATTTTAATACGAAATCCCGAAAGAATGAATTCTGACGACCGGCGAATTTAGACGGTGAGTTTAATTTGAACGATTCTTAATAAACATAGGTGGCCCACCCGCTCTTTGGTTGGACGAGTTCGAGATCCGTGTTCTCAAGTACGCTGAAGGTGGTATTGGCAGAGAACCCGGGTGAGATGCAGAGGAACGTTGATGCCGTGAGCAGGTACTGTACCAGGAGGGGTCTCAGCATCAATTTAGAAAAATCAAAGATGATCTTCTCAAACGGTGGCAGGCGGAGTGCTGACACTCACACCCCAGCTATCCTTCTCAAAGCATCTCAAAAGGAAGGCTGCAGTGGCAAAGATGGCCATGAAATATGTATGGAGCAGTGTGATTGGGTGTCGGTTGATTCCTCTACAGGCGAAGTTGCATGTCTTCCGTGCAGTTGTGAGGGCAATTCTATCCTACGCAGGGCAGGTGTGGGGCTTCAGAGAGTATGTAGACGTCGAACGGGTCCTCCTGCTTTTCATCAAGAGAGTATTTCATCTCCCAAGGTACGCGCCAGACTATCTGCTGTTGCTAGAGACACAGATGGAGACATTGTCTGCGTTTACTCTGCGTCTCCATCTGAAATATCTCGTGAAGGTGGCGAGGATGCCGGACTCTCGATTACCTCGCATTGTGGCCAGGAAGGTCATACAGATGGGCATTGGCTGGGCGGAGAACTGGAACACGCTTGCAGCCAAATTTGGGTCCGGTGGTGGCCTGGCATCTTTGAACGCAGCTCTTATGAAGTCGGACGTCGTGGAATTTGTCAGGTCTTTTGTGGAGGAGAAGACCACCCACTTCAGAAATAAAGCTGAGGCCTCTGAAACATTCACGCTTTATCGCGAGCTGGACCCATCCGATAAAAGTGCGAGCCTTGGTTCGTGATGCGGCGGCCCCAATACAGTCGATGAGATGGACATTCAGGATGAGGACTCAACTTGTCTTCCTCAACACCGTATCCGGTGGACAGGCCAGAAGAATGCTTCATCTGTGATATGCGGGCGCGAGAAGATCAGTTCCACTTCTTGTGTGTGTGCCCTGCGCTCGCGGAATTTCGTCAGGCCGCATTTGGCCGTCCTCTCCTGGATAGGGGTGAAGCTATCAGGATCCTTAACGGCCCTAGTTGGTCGGAGCTGGTTGAGTTCTGCAGGACAGCGTGGAGATATAGGAGCTTTAGGCTGGACCAGTTCTCTGCTTAGTGGGGTTTCCTTCTGGTTTTGTCGCTGGCTTCCCACCCTTTTGCCCTTCTGTTCTCACCAAAACCCCCCTTCTCAAAACCTTCTCACTCAAACCCGAAACATGAGAATTCAATTTTTTTTTCTTCTTATCATTACGGAGAGTTATTTATGTTTCTTCAACCATAGAACTAGTAAACTTGTTTTATTTTTGTATTGTGCCTTCAGGTCCGAACCTCCGGCGAACGGTTTAGAACCATTGCCGTATTGTTTATTTTGAATTTGGTGTGATTTTATGCTTTTACTCAAAATAAATCTTTCTTCTTCTTCTTTCACCCGCTCTTTGGGTCCGTCAGGTCTGTGCTGCGTTCTTGGTGGGGGGGTGTCGACCTTATAGGGCCGTGCACAAGGTTTATGAGATCTTCTTCAATCCCGACTGGACTCTGGTCGATAATATGCTACCTACTCTCCCAGTCTCTGCAAGGGGCACTGGCTACCTCAGACGTCGGAAAGGTGTTAGGTAAGGTGCCGCCCAAAGGTTCGTTGGTTGCTTGGGAAATTTATTCTCTCCTCGCTAATTTCGGGTGTATAAAAATGGGCTTTTTATGTATTGTCAACACCCCAAAAAGTCGGATTAGAATTCCCCTGTATCCTACCCCAAGACCTATATTCAAACGGGCGAGCAAAGCGAGCCCCCCTTTGCCAATAAAATGGCCGGCCGAACGAAACCCCCCCCCCCCCCTCCCTCCGCCAGATTGTTAGTAACTACAGTAGAAACTCCATTAACCGGCGGTGGACGGTAATAATGTAATAATTCTCAGAAAACACAGGAGAAAAGCAGAATTTGCAACGAAAACGACACCTCACTCAACTTCCTGGAGGAAAGTCCTTCACAAGTCCCATCTGAAGCCCTCGTGAAGTGGTGAGACAGCTAGGGAGCCCCTAAAAATCGATACTAGGTCCAAAATGACAATGAAAACGATACCTCCTCACTCAACTCCCGGTCTGAAGCCCTTCAAAGTTCCTACCTGTGGCCTTAATAGCCTCATGGAGTGCTGAGATAGCTAGGAACACGCCTGAATGGATACTACGCATCGAACACGGCACCTCACTCAACTTCCTGGAGAAAAGCAGACAACAAACACCGGTTGACAGGTCGAGAGGGGTCAAAGACGGAAGATAACCTCGGTTGATGGAGCTGAGATTCCCGTTCAAAACAACCCCGGTTGATGGAACTCCCGGATAATCGGACCCCGGTTAATGGAGTTTCTACTGTACATATTCAAACGAAGTACAGAACTATTTTTACATACTTACCTACTGGTTAACTTTTGGTGGACTTTTTTTTCCAAATTAAAAGTTTTGCTCTCTAACAATACTCAAACAACGCCAGTCTGTAGGACTGCATCGAGGGATGTTTCCAATAGTGGTCGAAGGTGGATGGATCAGGCTGCCTAACCGAGTTGAAACTAATTCTCCCCCACCACACAATCAATCTTTGTAAGCTGCTATTGCATTTTGCACCGAAACCCATTCAAACGCTGCATTCTGGAGCGCCAACAAATCTACCTTGAAAAATTCAACAAGTTCCTAAATTGAAGCCTATTGCTCTCAAAGTTAACCGTTCACCTCGTTCAGCAATTAGTCAGGTTCTCGTCCGAAAAGCTCCCCAGCACGTCGACCCACCTGATTCCTCGAAGCCGGCCCAGATTCGTAAATTGGAGTCCACTAGAACCCGCCTTCTCTTACGACTTAAGTTGAAACCTCGAGGAATACGAGATATCGCGTAATTCGACTCCGTTCACCCCTCCTCAGTCGTTTGGCGCCGCGTGGCGTTTTACTTGATCGTGTGAAGACAATGCGAGAAGTATACAATTACAACGACTTGATTTAATTACAGCTGCTGCTGTATTATTTACCCCCCAAGGACTTTCCGACCCAGACAGCTAGAGTTAAGCCATTACATTGTAATTCTACAAGGAAAGCAAAGTAAACTCCGAGGCATCTAATAAGCCACAATTTCGAAGAGATGTTTTCATATTTTAAATCTATTGACTCAAATTCTTTTTAAACTGAGCTAACCTCAAAAATTAATCAATAAACTGAGCTAACACTCAAAATCAATACCTAACTAACGATAACGCCCAATAATTATTATGACTACGAAACATCCCGCTCAGTAAATAGACCTCAGTAAATAGTAACTGAATAATTCAGTATTATATTGTATTAATTCCTAAAGTTTTCAGCTGGCATAGAAGAAGGACCTTAAAAAAACAAAATGAGAAAACGAGAATCTATTAGAACGGACCGGTGGCGATAAATTCGCCGAATTTTACTTTCAAAGCGAGGCGGGTTTGAAAGAAATGTGTATTAAAATGAAGTCAAAGTTGGCGATGTACAGCAGATGGCCGTGGCTTGAGGCTGGAGCCATGAAGTTGGGTGGGAGTGGTCTAACTAGCTAAGGGGCGAGGTTCCCATTGTTTTCAAGCTCTTGTTCATATGCACCAACTCAAGTTTGCCTCTCAAATAACAAAGTGAAGTGCCTCTCGCCGCAAACCTACGACGCAACTCAAGAAATCTGGGGAGGTCAAACGTGTTCAAATTACAATGGACTCGGGATAAAACTAAAACAAAACAAAAAACGCTGCAAATTTTACACAAGTGTTTATTATTCTTTGATATAGGTTACTTGTGCATAAATTTATTTCTGTGTCAATTAGTAAAATTTTAGAAAAAACCTTTTTTTTTATTTAGGTAATTTTTCAAAAATATCAGGAAAGCAACCTATACGGACGTGGTTATCCATAATAGTTCCAATCACCCAACTCTCACAAATTTGAGACCTTTTACAGTATGTATAATAGGGCATTATCGGTCCCAATGAATCAAGTAGCTTTTCAAAAAGAAAAAGAAGTAATTTACTCTATAGCGGAGAGTAATGGTTATCCTAGACTCTACTATAGATAGAATTTGGGGAAAGATTGGTATGAAGAAATTTCAATTAGCAGTCACCAATTTGGAAAGGGAAGATAGGGAACCAGATAATAGGAAGTGGGTTAGTTTACCGTTTTATGGGAATTAAACTCAGAAAGTGGGTCGCATTTTAGAAAATAGGGGTATCAGAGTAGGTTTCTATTCACAAAATTCTACAAAGAAATTACTAGGGGGTGTAAAAGATAAAATTCCTTTAGAGGATAAAAGGGGGTGTGTATATATTTAAAATGTGATTGTGGGATTCAATATGTAGGACAAACTGGAAGAAAATTAAAAATTAGATTGAAGGAACATAGTGATGATCTTAGGTTGGGAAGGGGTAGGGAAGCTTTTGAAAAGCATTTGTCAGAAAAAAACCTTAGAATCAGTTATGAGATAGGTAATAATAATCCAGCCATTGGGATAGCTCATGTTTGCCAAAAAGGTCCAAAATTAGATGCTTTAGAATCTTTGGAAATTCAGAAAGTTTACAATTTAGGAATATCAGTTAATGACTTGGATGTAATTAGGCGTTCCCCTCTAATCCATATTTTCCTGTGAATTCTCCTTTCACCTATTTGCCTTTCACATTCTCTTTCTTGCCACCTTTCTAATGCCACGCCCATAAGAAGGCACATTTCACTTTTGTATAATATACAAAACTTCTCACAACTTCCTCATTCTGTATTGTGCCTACTGATGATGGTTTAGTAAACCGAAACGCGTCTACAAGTTATTTTATTTATCGTGGAAATAGACTACTTCATCTGAAATCGTCTTTTTATAAGATGGATTCCCACTCTCTCGCCGCATCCACCTTACGTAAAATTTTTTATTTTTTTATTTTTTATTTTTTTCAATTTTTTTATATTTTTTTTTTCACATTTTACTTGAAAAATATTTGACCTCCTGGGATCCTTCAAAAATCCCATTTTTAGCCCCATGAAAGCCCTATAGATCACCACAGTGAAATCGGATCGTTCCGGGACCCAGAAAAATGGATTCTACGTCCAAAAATACTTCGAAAACGACACCTAACTCGATCCCGTAGGCAAAAGCCTTTAAAAAAAATCCCTCCCGTAGCCCTATTTTAGCCCCATAGCGCCCCACGGGTTTGGGCGATCGGGATGAAAACCAAGCGGGCACAACTAGATGGTAAACCGAGTATTTTGTCAAAATTTCAGATTTCTTAAAAAATTCCTACTGCCCAAAACAGCCCGGACGGCGGACGGACATTACGGATTTAGAATGTAGACCTCTTGAAACGGATAATGTCAAATTTTGCGGCCGATCCGAGTCGCCGACCTCCGTCCCGAAAACATAGGTGTATTATTCCAAGAATAATAAACCAAAAAGGCATTTCAGGCTGGTTAGGTACAAATACTAGCGATTTTCACATAATATTATCATATGAGCTTGAAAGAGCTTGTGGGCTGGCCCGAGTTCAATTGTCTTGGTTGCATGTGACCGACTACCAAGAAGAAGAGAAAGTTCATGTCCAGCCGGGTGAGCAGGTGAGGGTCGCAGTCACTGCAGCAGATGGGACATGATGGCACGCACCTGCCCGATTTCTTGAATCAAGTCCTTCACAAATGAGAGGCCGAGATTGCCAGGTGCGGAGGCATGTGGGCATTTGGCACCTGTCAATGATTTTCAAGGCACCGCCCAGCGCGTTATTTGAGCAATTTAGGGGAAGGAAAATCGAAAAATGAAAGTTGCGATAAAGCCTTTGGGACCCAATTTATGTGTACATGGATACCTAAAGTAATAGAAAATGGTTGACATTCCCTTCAAGGACAACCGAAGGGTGCTCTTGCCCAAACATGACGATTGATAATAGTCCGATTCTCTGTATTCTACACGTTCTAAGGTAAGTTAAACAGATTTTTCGAGAATTTTAAACGCTTTCCGTATGCTGATTCTCAGATGAGACTTATAAGCAGTGGACGCCGCTTATTGTGGCCACTTTGGGACCAACCGAAACTGGCCACATAAAGGGAATGGTAAAAGATGGGGGGAAAATTGCATGATTAAATCCATAATGTACATATGTATGTATTTACAAGTTGATTCAGTAGTCAGCAGCTGAAATCAAGACAGGAATACTCATTTTTTCTCGGGAAGAGCCCTAAAATAGAGTCCCGTCTCGTCACCATTCCACACAACGGCAGCAGTGTAATGTGTCATAAGTTCAGGCCAAGTCGTTTTTAGCCATGGCGCAGCACCATTGTGATCTGCTTCTCCGTTTGAACTTTTGATTTTGGAAAACTTACCAAGCAATGAGCGGCTGTCGTTAAGTTGGATAGCAGCAGATCGCTGACTCGTTTTCGGGAGCTCATCAAATTTTCGCAGAATTTCCAACTTATTTTTGGCCGAATGATCGCAACGTTTTTGGCTCATGATAGCATGCGAGGGTTCACACCACGTTCTGAGCAGAAGGCTCCACCGAGACTAATATTAGTCTCGGTGGAGCCTTCTGATATCATTCTCAGGGAATGTGTAACAAAAGAAAGAGTGGAAACTGTGTTTACGTTCTGCACTTCAGAGTTCATGTTTCCATGGGTTGTGAATCCGAGGATGGAGTTATAAAAGATTATAGGCTGAAAAACGCACTTTGAATCGAACTCCGGAACCTGAATTGGCCACATAAACCGAAGCCGTGGCTACAATAAACGAATTATTTTTAATGGATTCGTATACATGTTGAACCGTTCCAGCCGTTTTTGGCCACAAAAAGCGGGTGGATGCTTAAAGCGTGACCACACTAAGCGGCGTCCACTACGTATTTCGTTTTCTAAATAAAAATAATCTTTAAAAAAACCTCTCTGATTTTTTGGAAAACATCTCTCCAACATGTAGGGTAAGGTCGTGTACCTCGGGACATTTCTAATTAAACATTGAAATGACCCCTAAAATATTTTTAAACGTCAGATTTTTTCTCATACACAGTTAAGACTACTCACGGGCCAAATATCTATGACGTTTTTATATTTTTAAAAACACTTGTCGCGTGACAGCAGTTGTCGTAATTTGACAAAGGTAGGTTTTGTAATATTTTATTCTCACCAATTCTATGATTCCCGTCAGAGAGAACTTCGTCTTGAAAACTGTTTTTACCTGAAACACAGAAATAGAATTAAATTCTATTGAAATAAATTTTAAATAAATTCTAAATAAATTTTATTGACAACGGCATTCCATCAACACGCTATTTTGGTTTATTATTCTTGGAATAATACACCTACGTCGACGGAGGTCGACGACTCCGATCGGCCTCAAAATTTGACATTATCCGTTTCAAGATTCCAAAACCGAAATGTCCGTCCGCCGTCCGGGCCGTTTTGGGCAGTAGGCATTTTTTTTAAAATCTGAAATTTTGACAAAATACTTGGTTTACCATCTAGTTGTGCCCGCAAGGTTTTCAGCCCGATCGCCCAAACCCGTGGGGCGCTATGGGGCTAAAATGGGGCTAAGGAGGGGTTTTTTGAAGGCTTTTGGCTATGGGATCGAGTTAGATGTCGTTGTCGAAGTATTTTTTGGATGTAGAGTCCATTTTTGGGAGTCCCGGAACGATCCGATTTCACTGTGGCGATCAATTGGGCTTTCATGGGGCTACAAATAGAATTTTTGAAGTTAAAAAAAAAAATTAAAAAACGCTGCAAATTTTACACAAGGGTTTATTATTCTTTGATATACGTTACTTGTGCTGAAATTTAATTCTGTCAATGAAAAATTTAAAAAAAAATTTTTTTTTTTTATCTCAAAAAAAATATTTTTTTGGATTTTTTTTTGTTCAAAAATGTGTTTTTTCAAAAATTCTGTATTTTTTACTCGAAAAATATTTAACATCCTGGGATCCTTCAAAAATCCCATTTTTAGCCCCATGAATGCCCTAAACATCGCCCCAGTGAAATCGGATCGTTCCGGGACCCCCAAAAATGGATTCTACGTCCAAAAATACTTTGAAAACGACACCTTACTCGATCCCATAGCTAAAAGCCTTCAAAAAACCCCTCCCGTAGCCCCATTATAGCCCCAGAGCGCCCCACGGGTTTGGGCGATCGGACTGAAAACCTTGCGGGCACAACTAGATGGTAAACCAAGTATTTTGTCAAAATTTCAGATTTTTTAAAAAATTCCTACTGCCAAAAACGGCCCGGACGGCGGACGGACATTTCGGATTTTGAATGTAGACCTCTTGAAATGGATAATGTCAAATTTTGAGGCCGATCGGAGTCGTCGACCCGCGTCGCGAAAACATAGGTGTATTATTCCAAGAATAATAAACCAAAATCCAGAAAATGTTTTTTGAAAAATAAAAATCCAAAAAAAATACACTGCCAAGGAGATGGCACAGCAGCTTCCTCGTTACAATCAAAGTGACACCATTACAAAATAGAAAAAAAATCCGATCAAAATTGTGAGAGTTACTTATGGCTGTGGCAAGGAAATTACGTTCGCGCATGCGCTGAGCGTACCCCTGATTCAATCTTAATGAAACTGATAGGGTACCATTTGGAGCTATACGCACACAATTCCTGAAAATTTGATTTAAATCCGATCAAAATTGTGAAAGTTTTGCCTGTTTCAATAATTTCACGTTAGCGCATGCGCAGAGCGTACCGCTGATTCTATTGTGATGAAATTCGTATGGGACCTCAAGGAGCCTTATCCGCATAATCCCTCAAAATTTGAGCTAAATTCATTCAAAATTGTGGAAATTATGGCTGTAACAAGGAAATGCGGACAGACCGACAGACCGACAAACACGGAACCAAATTTGTTCAGTAGGCTATGAAACGCAAAATGCGAGTGGAAATTTTGAATTCGGACAACAAAAATTTTTTGGCTCCCGAAAGTGAACACAAGGCTTCCGCTGCTTCGCAGACTCGGAAGCAAAATTTTCATTGACAATTAAATTTCTGCACAAGTAATCTATATCAAAGGATAATAAACCCTTGTGTAAAATTTGCATCGTTTTCGGGAGTGAAACCACGAATTATTGTTATTAATAACTGTTCTTCTGTTGAGACCTACTCGAGTAAACTGTTGTAAACTCAACAGTTCGTAAACCATTATAACAGTTACTGTTATAATGGTTTACGAACTTGGATTTTTAACTTGAGAAACTATCTAGAACAATCCTTCCCCTTTTTTGGTTTTTATCAAACAATACCAAAGCGTTAGCATTTCTTTTTCGTTCGCAAATGGTTTTTTTAAAGAAAGGTTCTTTGCCCCATTATTCGGAACAGACAATGAATATTATTCCAGCGAGATGTTGGTAATTCATTCCGCACCCATTGTCGGGATAAACCTCAGAGTTCTTCCCTCACTTAATAAGTCAATTTTCGTTCAAAGAGTGTTCTGAGGCAAAACAAAGGATGAGGAGAGGGGGTGGTTTTTCCTTAATTAGCTCTAAAACACATGCCGTACATAAATGAAGGTGAAATGACGATATCTCACGGCATCCGAAAACGGCTTTCACAATCAGCCTACGCATGTCCTGACGTTTTTATATTTGTTCATGGCCTCGTAGGTGGGAAATACTCGGAAGCCTGGATATTGAATATAATTGAAAGTAGGCTTAAACGAATTGAAGAAGTAGATAAAATTTATCTAAATAAAATTCATCATTTTACTACACCAATTTAATATAGAATATTCTGTTTCGCTTATTTAGTTCCATCCTGTTCAAAGCCAGAGTCGGACGAAAAGGGAAATTCTCAATTCGTAAAGTATTGGATTGGTGAAGCGTTTTCATTCCATCTCTTTCAACCGATACCACACCTGAAGAATTCATCCCGCTCGGTACTACACCAATGGATTTATTGAGAACTGGAAGCCACGAATGGATTAAAAAAGGGCATTTCGGAATTGGACCCGTCGGGCGTCGACTGTGGGGCGGATCATTGAGAAAGAAGTTTTTATCATCTCCTGAACTATATTTTATCCGACGTGGTTGCTATTAAACACAAAAATTAATGAAAGTACAAGTACTTCTAAAACTAATAATTACTGTCGCTTGAAAAAAGTGTAATAATGCTACCTGGAACAGCAGGACCAATAAACACACCTACATATTGAAGTAGGGATCTGCATTGATGGTAAATCTAAGGACCCTCGTAGGCCTGAGATCAGTGGAATCCTCCGATATTACGATGGAATATTGCATTCCCATCATCCTTCATCTCGTTTTTGCTGAATATACGAGCAGCAGAAAATTTTTGCCGATATTTAATATCGTTGAGGTACATTTTACCTTCCAACCAAAAGTGTAAATTTACCAATAATTATTAACATTTTCAAAGGAAGAGTGGTGTAGTAGTTGCTGTGAATTCGTTTTTTTTCCTGTTTTGAGGACCCGTCACTGGCTATGGCTGGAGTGACCAGATATCCCCTTTTTTGGGCCATTCCCAAAATTTTAATGAGATAATCATTTATTTATTTATTTATTTTATGACAGTATACGTATACGGTGCATGAACATCGTGCTGGCGAGGTATGTATGTAAGTACCTTCCAACTTGAGTAGGTGTACTTACAGACCCATCTAAGGCAGACGTCATCAGCGCGACAAGGACAGTTCGTCAATTCTGACTCACCACGCTCAACGTTCAAAGTAGTCAAATTGACTACAACAACAGTCAAAGTGATTTCAATAGTAGCATTCAACGTTGTTTCAAAATCTGAACCAATTCAACCAAACGTTAACAATTATGCGGCTCGAATGAGGTTGAAAGCTTCTTTTCTAAATATTGTTCAACGTGATATTTAGCGATGAACGGCGTTTTAATTTGCAGCGAGCATTTGGGGAACAATGGGCGATACGAAATCATTTGCCATTTGAAGTCAAGAAGTAAATAGGATGATCACAGCCCTAAAAACCAATAACAAAAGATATTATTAGATTCCAGTCCAAACTGATCAAGGTAGGTCAAGGTAGGGATGGAGGGGATTGGCTCATGGGAATGATGACTCACGAAAGATGTCGATGTTTCGTCAAAACGAATAATTATTATTATTATCCATGTCCCCCCTCCCTCCCTTCCAACAGTACCGTATTATAAAATGAAATCTTTCGCAATATACCCAAGGTGACAGATTTCAAAACCTTGAAAACAGGACGCTCTAGAGTTATGTACTTGTACCCCCCCCCCCCCCCCCCCTCCACACCTACAGGGGTTAAAAAGCATCAAAAGCCTTGATATCAAAGTTGTGCCAACCAATCGATAGAACCAATCATTGGTTCAACATTATTAATGGTGTATTACACTCCGCAACGTTTACACGTCCCTTCTGACCCCAGGTTGAGCCCCCACCGCATCATAACCCCCCTTCTCTTTTGGTCGTAAACATTTGAAACCCCCAAAAGGCACTTCCACACCAAACCTGACTCCACATACCCAATTTCAATGAATTCGGTTGAGCCGTGTGACCTGTATGAGTGTCTAATGCCGAGAGAAAAACGCTGCAAATTTTACACATGGGTTTATTATTCTTTGATATAGGTTACTTGTGCAGAAATTAAATTCTGTCAAGGAAAAAATTTAAAATTTTTTTTTTTTGGATTTTTATTTCAAAAAAATTTTTTTTTTTGGATTTTTTTGTTCAAAAATGTGTTTTTTCAAAAATTCTGTATTTTTTACTCAAAAAATATTTAACATCCTGGGATCCTTCAAAAATCCCATTTTTAGCCCCATGAAAGCCCTAAAGATCGCCCCAGTGAAATCGGATAGTTCCGGGACCCCAAAAAATGGATTCTGCGTCCAAAAATACTTCGAAAACGACACCCAACTCGATCCCATAGCTAAAAGCCTTCAAAAAAACCCCTCCCGTAGCCCCATTATAGCCCCAGAGCGCCCCACGGGTTTGGGCGATCGGACTGAAAACCTTGCGGGCACAACTAGATGGAAAACCAAGTATTTTGTCAAAATTTCAGATTTTTAAAAAAATTCCTATTGCCCAAAACGGCCCGGACGGCGGACGGCGTACGGCGTATGGCGGACGGCGTACGGCGGACGGACATTTCGGATTTTGAATGTAGACCTCTTGAAACGGATAATGTCAAATTTTGAGGCCGATCGGAGTCGTCGACCCGCGTCGCGAAAACAGGTGTATTATTCCAAGAATAATAAACCAAAAAAAAAATAAGAAAGTCCCAAAACATGCATTATAAGCACCCTGGAATTTGATGATGAAAGGAGTCTAACCCTTCAAATTTGGTATATTTCTGCTCAGGGCACTCGCCGATCACCGAATATCGGGGAAAAAAAAATTTTCGGATCGAAGCGGTGGACTCGGGAGGGGGCCGTAGTTGGCATCTTCTTAACTGTTATAACAGTTATATACTGTTTATACTACTTATAACTGTTATATAAACATTATAGGCGCCGCGTCTCTCTCAGCTTGGCATCGCGAGACTAGCGTCTCGCTTAATATGCAGCTACTAGTTATATACTTGCTCTAACACCCCTTAACAGTTAATTAGGTACTAGCTATAAACCTACAAGAAGTGTTATATATAACACTTCTTGTAGGTTTATAGCTAGTACCTTGTAGGTTTATAGCTAGTACCTGCTGGGGGGGGGGGGGGGGGGGTTGTGGTATAATAACACTTATTATAATAAGTGTTATTATACCACAACCCCCCCCCCCCCCCAACAGGCTACGCCAGCCGCCCCCCGACTGTATCCCTCCTGGCCTCAGACCCAAGCTACAGGGGTTGTTTTTTTTCAGAGGTGAGGGTGGTTGAGTGGGGCTTGGCGGGAGGGGGAATTAGTCAGCCGCGTCGCCGTCGGACACCTCTGCACCATCGGCGAACAACCACTTAGCATAAAAAATTCCTTCGAGGTCCCACATCGTTTTTTGTGTTTTTTTTTTTTTGTTTTTTTCAAAAAATATTCTTTTAAGTAAAGACACAAAATTAACCTAAACCAAAGAATAATAGAACATTGTGTAAAATTTACAGCGTTTTAGACGTGTAACTACGTGACATGCGAGGACCCCACGGTTGACATGCCTGCGTCTACATCGCCTGGTCGCATGTCTTCTTTAAAATGTGATGGGGCGGTTCCGAGGACCCTGGCGGCCGTAAAAACCTTTCGGAACAGATCCACGTTACCCGGCGGTTACTCCTGAATATTCATCCTGGTGTGCTGCAAGCCCTTTCGCCCCCGGGTGGGAGGTTCAACGCTCTCTTTAGATGCCCGACCTGGTGACAACCGGTGGAATGGGGACCGACGGGGTACCCCTCTTGGCATCTGCTTAACTCGACTGGGCGATCAAAACCACATCACCAGCTATATCGTTGCGGCTTAGCTATTCTTCAGAGCGGCAAAAACGCCGACAAGGGGAATACATTACCGCATTACGACCTGAACGTTAATGAGACAGAAGACTGGGTTAAATTATGGGTTAGCCTTGGTAGGGACATCCGCTCCTTCGACTATCTTCCTCATCTCCACTCACACGGCAATAATCGTGTCACAATCCAATCGCATCCAATGGACTCTATTCAATCAACCCTGCAAGCACCAAGAAGAAAATAAACGTTTAATTTCTTTCCTTCACAATGGGGGGGGGGGGGGGGGGGGGGTTCGCATTGATTTTTTTAGATTTTTTTCTGAAAGTACTCCCTGAGAATAGGGAAAACAGTTGCCAGCCACCTGAAATCGTTTCCAGAAAATTTAAATAATTTAACGAAAATTACGGCGTTTGAAAAAAGCGATGGCGGGGGGGGGGGGGGGACACGGCCATGGAGGGAGCGTACGTCACTACTTATTTTGAGGGGATTGTTCCGCCCAGGGTTGCCACTCACCTACTCATCACAGAATAAAATTCAATTGAGCCGTGAATCCTTATGATGAGGCTTTAAACATCAAGTGTTAGGTACCTATTCTAATTAAAAGTTAATTATGTTTTCCGTCGTATCAAGTTATAATAATTATATTATTGCTATAAATTTATCATATAAGCTGACGACACTAGCGCTCCTGGTGAGAGATTCACTGGAACTGTGACGTCACTACCTAAAGAGTGACTGGTGGGAAACCCCGGCCGATTCAAACTGTGCGTTTCGTTTTTTTCGTTATATCTCCTACAATGATTTTTTTTTTTTTTTTTTTTTTTTTTTTTCGTGGGTATTGGAGGCTGTGACCGTTACTTTTTTTTTAGCCATATTATTGAATGGTAGGGAAGAATTCCAAATTTAAATCAATGCGAACTCCCCAATGGGGGAATGGAACCGCGTCTGGGTTATTTTTTATCGATAGAAGGCGTCCAAATAATACTGAAAATGGGGTTAAAACACAAACTGCAAGTTCTTACGAATTTATAAAATTTATGGAAAAATTGGGATTTTGGCTGAAACGCGAGGTCAGCTTCTATTGGCCGACGAGTTGGCCGCGATTAAAAAACTAAAACGCTGCAAATTTTACACAAGGGTTTATTATTCTGTGATATAGGTTACTTGTATAGACATTTAATTCTGTCAATAAAAAAAATTAAAAAAATTTTTTTTTTGGATTTTTATATTTCAAAAAAACTTTTTTGGGGGGATTTTTTTTTTCAAAAATGTGTTTTTTCAAAAATTCTTTAATTTTTACTCGAAAAATATTGAACTTCTTGGGATCCTTCAAAAATCCCATTTTTAGCCCCATGAAAGCCCTATAGAACGCCACAGTGAAATCGGATCGTTCCGGGACCCCCAAAAATGGATTCTACGTCCAAAAATACTTCGAAAACGACACCTAACTCGATCCCATAGCTAAAAGCCTTCAAAACACCCCTCCTGTAGCCCCATAGCGCCCCACGGGTTTGGGCGATCGGACTGAAAACCTTGCGGGCACAACTAGATGGTAAACCAAGTATTTTGCCAAAATTTCAGATTTTTAAAAAAATTCCTACTACCCAAAACGGCCCGGACGGCGGACGGCGTACGGCGGACGGCGGACGGACATTTCGGATTTTGAATGTAGACCTCTTGAAACGGATAATGTCAAATTTTGAGGCCGATCGGAGTCGTCGACCCGCGTCGCGAAAACATAGGTGTATTATTCCAAGAATAATAAACCAAAACTGAAGGATCGGTCACGTCGAATAAGTTAATTTATATCACGAATAATTATTAAAGACTTAAGTTGAGTCAATACGCATTATCATATTCACAACAAAGCGAAAACGGCCATTTTCGCGTTACTCCAGTGTCACTAGTGCCAAACACCAATAATAATTAATTATTCATAAGAAAATCAAGAAAAACGCTGAAAATTTTACACTAGGGTATATTATTCTTTGATATAGGTTACTTGTGCAGAAATTTAATTCTGTCAGAAGAAAAAAATTTTTTATTTATTTTTTTATTTTTTATTTATTTTTTTAAGTTTTTTGTTTTTTTTACATAGAAAAATATTTGACCTTCTGGGGTCCTTCAAAAATCCCATTTTTAGCCCCATGAAAGCCCTATAGATCGCAACAGAGAAATCGAATTGATCCGGGACCTCCAAAAATGGATTCTTCGTCCAAAAATTCTTCGAAAACGACACCTAACTCGATCCCATAACCAAAAGCCTTCAAAAACCCCCTCCAGTAGCGCCATATTAGCCCCATAGCGCCCCACGGGTTTGGGCGATCGGGCTGAAAACCTTGCGGGCACAAAGTTGTGCATCTAGTTCTAGATGGTAAACCAAGTATTTTGTCAAAATTTCAGATTTTTGAAAAAAATTCCTACTACCCAAAATGGCCCGGAAGGCGGACGGACATTTCAGTTTTGGAATCTAGATCTCTTGAAACGGGTAATATCAAATTTTGAGGCCGATCGGAGTCGTCGACCTCCGTCACGAAAACATAGGCGTATTATCCCAAGAATATTAAACCAAAATTGAAAATTGACCTGCACTCTGGTGTCTTTGATTGGAAACCGGAACCGGTGTAGGTGACGTCACCTACCGGTTTTTGAATTCGCCAGAATTATAAACTACGTGAAAACTTTTTGTCACAAAAATGATCTATTTTTCCTTTTTTGACTTCTAACAACATGGTAGGTACAGGATGATTTAACCCGAAATTCGGGTGCATTTCCTAATTACTTGAAAATTCCGGACTCGGTTATTCAATTTCGAATGTTTGCATTTAATAACGCACCCGACGAAGAAAATGAATATATTATATTCCTTCAGTACATTACCAGAATGATGGCGGACGTACCAATAAAGAGCGGATTCGTAGCTCGACAAAAGTAGGGTGGAGGTCTTACCGTATAGCATTGAAACCATTCAGGCCCTACTAGGGCCTACTTTTATGGCCATAATAGAGTTTCCACCAACTGGACCCTTGAGCCGTATGAAAACGTACCGCATTACGTTTTTGTCATCCACCCTCCTATAACCATTACAGACTACTCCCTCGACGTTCAAGAGCTAGTTTAGCGAACTTCTGCCGAGAAAACAATATTTTTCTGAACCGTTGTGTACTTCTACGTATATCGCATCATTGATGTGTTTCAGTATTTCGCGTTTAGATGAGCGAGCATTGAATGGAAATTTTCCACAAATAAAAAGTTATATTTCAAACGTTGTGAGTGAAGCAAACTGAGAGAGTGGCAACGATGATATCTACGTGAAAGATAAAACAACCGGCCGTGTAAAGAGACAAATGTTGACATTCGTTTGATAACGATGGTTTTAACCTCGAGACAGCTAAGTGCGGTTGGTTGGTATCTACCTACGAGAATGACAACAGCGGTGAAAAATACCACCTTCATCTGTGCAGTTAGACGAAACGTGAAAATGGAGATGATATTTTGACGAGAACTAGCACACTGACAGGGGGGGGGGGGGGGGCCTCGCTTCGCTTGCCCGTTTGAATAATAAGTCATGTCATGGGGTAGGATACAGAGGACCTTTTAATCCGACCTTTTGGGGTGTTGAAAATACTTGAAAGCCCATTTCTATATAGGTACCCAAAATTAGTAAGGAGGAAATAAATCCGACCCCGTGGAAAGTTAAAAACGCTGCAAATTTTACACAAGGGTTTATTATTCTTTGAAATAGGTTACATGTCCGAATATTAATTCTGTTTCAACAAAAACATTTTTTTTTTTTCAATTTTTTTACTCGGAAAATATTCGACCTCCTGGGATTTGTCAAAAATCCCATTTGTAGCCCCATGAAAGCACTATAGATCGCAACAGTGAAATCGGACCGTTCCGGGGCCCCAAAAAATGGATTCTACGTCCAAAAATACTTCGAAAACGACACCTAACTCGATCCCATAGCCAAAAGCCTTCAAAAAACCCTCCCATAGAACCATTTTAGCCCCATAGCGCCCCACGGGTTTGGGCGATCGGACTGAAAACCTTCCGGGCACAACTAGATGGTAAACCAAGTATTTTGTCAAAATTTCAGGTTTTTAAAAAAATGCCTACTGCCCAAAACGGCCTGGACGGTGGACGGACATTTCGGATTTAGAATGTAGACCTCTTGAACCGGATAATGTCAAATTTTGAGGCCGATCGGAGTCGTCGACCTCCGTCGCGATTACATAGGTGTATTATTTCAAGAATAATAAACCAAAAACGCTGCAAATTTTACACAAGGGTTTATTATTCTGTGATATAGGTTACTTGTACAGACATTTAATTCTGTCAATAAAAAAAAATTAAAAAATTTTTTTTTTGATTTTTATATTTCAAAAAAATTTTTTGGGGGGATTTTTTTTTCAAAAATGTGTTTTTTCAAAAATTCTTTAATTTTTACTCGAAAAATATTTAACTTCTTGGGATCCTTCAAAAATCCCATTTTTAGCCCCATGAAAGCCCTATAGAACGCCACAGTGAAATCGGTTCGTTCTGGGACCCCCAAAAATAGATTCTACGACCAAAAATACTTCGAAAACGACACCTGACTCGATCCCATAGCTAAAAGCCTTCAAAACACCCCTCCCGTAGCCCCATTTTAGCCCCATAGCGCCCCACGGGTTTGGGCGATCGGACTGAAAACCTTGCGGGCACAACTAGATGGTAAACCAAGTATTTTGCCAAAATTTCAGATTTTAAAAAAAATTCCTACTGCCCAAAACGGCCCGGACGGCGGACGGCGGACGGACATTTCGGATTTTGAATGTAGACCTCTTGAAACGGATAATGTCAAATTTTGAGGCCGATCGGAGTCGTCGACCCGCGTCGCGAAAACATAGGTGTATTATTCCAAGAATAATAAACCAAAACCGAAAAGCAGATCGTTGTAAAAAAAATGTCTCGCCCACCCCAAGCTGGGCCAGCTCTCCGCCTCATGACTGGTGCCCCCAAATGGCCATGGAACTGCAAAGTGGAATCGTGCCATTGGCTCTCAGACGGGAGGCCGCTGCAGTTAAGCTGCATGAGCGCCTGAAGAGACGAAAGACCGAGTACTGGCAGCGGTACCAGCCTGCAACAGAGAGGACGTCAACTCAGCACACCTTTGCCTCAAAGGTGCAGGGGCTGGTTCTTTTTTGAGTGCTTGGAGAAACTGACACAGTCATTGCCGGCTGTGACCGAATTGGCCCCACGAAAGCTTGCCTGAGGAGCATTATTCTTGACAGAGCCCGTCGACTAACAAAGAACACCCCCAGCGATGCTAAAAGCTGTTTTCCTTGAAACCCAGCACTTATGGTATCCGCAAGAACATTGGCTGCACGTCTATACTGACGGCTCAGCCAGAGATGCAAGATCAAATGCAGGGTCTGGAGTATACTGCTCTCGCCAAGTTGTTATTTTCGTCGACTCACAAGCTGCCATCCAATCGCTCACAGGCAATGGAACGACTGATGCTGCTCTGATCCTCCAATGCCGATCCGCCATTGAGCAGTTGTTGACAAGGGGCTCCCAACTGGTGCTGCAGTGGGTTCCCTCGCACTGCCAAATAGAGGGAAATGAGAAAACGGATGCACCGGCCAAAAACGGATCGCTCTTACCGCAGCCCGACGCTCCTGTCCCTTACAACACAGCTAGGCGCCTGGTCGACGCCGTTCCTGGTGCGGGAAGCCCACGAGAGAGCTGCAGAGGGAAAGCAATGCCCCTGAGTGAGCTTGTGCCCAAAACGCCGCCTAGAAAGCAAAGTGTGTCTTCAGGATTCAAACTGGGCATGATTTCCTGGCAAAGCATCTTTGCAGAATCGGTGTCTATGACAGACCAATCTGCACTCTTTGCATCAAGACGAAATGACATTCCAGCATTTAGACGCATATCCGGCCTTGCAGGACATAAGAGAATTAATTAGAGACGACGACACCATCTGGAGTAACTTTATTGGGCTGCTCGAGAACGGATGGCCGCAGAGGGCGTAGTTGGGGAAAAAAACGGATATTTGCGCGGGTTTGCGCTCATCGAAAATTGTCCGAAAAAATTTAGGGTTCCCATTTAAAATAAGAAAGTTGGGCGCAAATGCGCCAATTGGCGCGCATTATTAGGGGATCTCATCCCTACCAGGAGGAGGGGACAGAGAGACCGAGACGGTAGGAAAATTCGCCGTATTTTTATCCTTACCGTTTCGGAGGAGTAGGCTTGTGACACACACAGGCTGAGTTGAAACGCAAACGAAACGTGGAATGTGAGTAGATCAATTCGATTGACTGATGAACCCTCAAACGATGGCTCTTCAGTGACAAACGCTCAATAGTAGAGCGTACCAAGTGAACACAACAGTTTCTAACGATAGAAGACCATTAGCTAGATCGATTTATCCGCCCAGAAAAAGCTTCCACCCCGAACCGCCATACCCGTATTACCTCTTTTCGTAAAAAATTCCCCGATTAACATTTTCTAAAAATTAACGGATGTATTGGAACAGATTTTTCCACCCTACGATTCGTATAGATACCTAACGAGGTAATTTCCAAGAGCGCGAGGTAATTTCTCACTTCCAACCCTACATGGCAACAAGCAAGACGTCCGAAGTAATTGGTTCTGGGAAGCTCGCTAAATAACACCCAGCCTCATTATCATAAACCTGAACGACTTCCAGGAGGCGATCCAGGCACGTATTAAACGAGTAGATTTAAAAAAATTCCCTCGCAACTTTGAAATAGAATATTTAATCTACGGATTTTTTAAAAATTTTTTTATGAGATTATGCAGCGTCAACAAAGCTCCAGAGGCTCATTTTCAAAATCCAACAAAAGGGGGAAAATCCCGGATAAAAACTCGGATGATGTGTGACCCACAGCTGCGTTCTATCCCTGTCACCGGGCTTCTCATTAAAAGCAGAGCTTGATTTTGCCAAAGGACCTGACAAAGTTTCGGAATACTCGATGGCTTCTGGAGTGACAGTGGAAGTTGGAAGGCCCCTCACGATCTTAGTTTTTTTCAAAGTTTCCTTTCCTATTAAAACCCGCCTCGTGAATATTCCTCTCGGAAGAAATGTAAAACTTCTAGCCAAGATAATTATGCGCCAGTCTTACTTACTTGAAGTGCATTCCTGATTACTACGTAGTAATGTGTTGGAGTGCTGTAGGCCACAAACTTTGCTTAATTGATAGACGTCGGTAGTGACCTAATTACGGGAAGTACCTACATCCCCCAAGTTAGTGCGAAGTTAGTACCGTGCTCAACTCCCCAAGGTGAGAAGCGCTCCTCCTGAAGGGGAATTATATTGTAATTTGAGGGATACCACCAAAATCAATAAACTTCATCCGCATTTTCGTGAATTGCGATCATTCATTAAATACCTAATAAATCCTTGAATTTGGGAACTAGAATAGGACTTTCTCTTTCTTCGGTCTCTTGCTTTGGAATCTCCATATCCAGCTAGTTCCAAAAACCCAAGCTTATTTGTTTCGGGGCTTCATCTCCCTCCCGCTTTGGCTTTCAACGCCCACAACGACCTTCAATGCCACGAGTGAGACCGCAGACTTGTGGCTTGCCAGACTTGTAGGAGTTTCAAGTGCCAGACTGCCAGTCCCTGGTCGCAGTCCCCGAGGTTATGAAGTCACAGGCTGGCCAACCTTACGCAGGACAGAGACTACAGAAACACTGGTGAACAAAAAATGCTGCAAATTTTACACAAGCGTTTATTATTCTTTGAAATAGGTTACTTGTGCTAAAATTTAATTCTGTGCCAATAGACTTTTTTTGGTTTATTATTCTTGGAATAATACACCTATGTTTTCGCGACGGGGTTCGACGACTCCGATCGGCCTCAAAATTTAACATTATCCGTTTCAAGAGGTCTACATTTTAAATCCGAAATGTTCGTCCGCCGTCCGCCGTCCGGGCCGTTTTGGGCAGTAGGCATTTTTTTTAATCTGAAATTTTGGCAAAATACTCGGTTTACCATCTAGTTGTGCCCGCAAGGTTTTCAGTCCGATCGCCCAAACCAGTGGGGCGCTATGGGGCTAAAATGGGGCTACGGGAGGGATTTTTGAAGGCTTTTAGCTATGGGATCGAGTTAGGTGTCGTTTTCGAAGTATTTTTGGACGTAGAATCCATTTGTTGGGGTCCCGGAACGATCCGATTTCACTGTTGCGATCTATAGGGCTTTCATGGGGCTACAAATGGGATTTTTGAAAGATCCCAGGAGGTCAAATATTTTTCAAGTAAAACAACAAAAATTTTGAAAAAAAAAATTCAAAAAAAAAAACTGAAAAATAAAATTCAAAAAATTATTATTATTATTATTATTTTTTATTTATTTATTTATTTTTTTTCATTGACAGAATGAAATTTCTGCACAAGTAACCTATTTCAAAGAATAATAAACCTTGTGTAAAATTTGCAGCGTTTTTCTTTTCTCTCCTCCATACCAACAATCATGACAAGACACGAAACTTTGTTCTATATTTACGTTTTTTATTTGAAAAATATGTAACTTCCTGGGATCCTTCAAAAATCCCATTTTTAGCACCAAGAAAACCCTATGGATCGCCACAGTGAAATCGGATCGTTCCCGGACCCCCAAAAATGGATTCTACGTCCAAAAATACTGCAAAAACGACACCTAACTCGATCCCATAGCTAAAAGCTTACAAAAAAACCCTCCCGTAGCCCCATTTTAGCCTCATAGCGCCCCACGGGTTTGGGCGATCGGGCTTAAAACCTTGCGGGCACAACTAGGTGGCAAACCGAGTATTTTGTCAAAATTTCAGATTTAAAAAAAAAAAATTCCTACTGCCCAAAACGGCCCGGACGGCGGACGGACATTTCGGTTTTGGAATGTAGACATCTAGAAACGGATAATGTCAAGTTTTGGGGCCGATCGGAGTCGTCGACCCCCGTCGCGAAAACAGGTGTACTATTCCAAGAATAATAAACCAAAATTATTTAATAATAATTATTTACAGTCAAGTGCGAATGAGTATTTATTACTCATCCGCACTTGACTGTTCTAACGGTGGTCTAGTTGCACTCGCAGCAGTCATAGTTAACTAAAAAAAATTCCATTAAATGACAAATTTTGTCATCGTTTAACGTTGCGCAATGAACCTTCGAATGCCATCAGCCATCACCGGTATACGCACAAACGTCCGGCTCTTGAGTGTTGCTCAACAGTTTGCAAACTATTTGAAATTCTTCGACTTCCAAGTCTTATTCACTGGGGGGCCGGGTATGACTACGTTTATTCACATAACGAGCACAGGCGAGGTTTCTTTACAAATTTCGAGTTCCTTCACTTTCTTTCACGCCTGAAAATGAAATAAATTTCATTCAAGACTTTCGAAAATCCCCGTCAACACCGAAATGAATGAAATGAAAGCAATTACGTCTTCGACAGAGAGGAGCTTTTGCTTCTTCCGTTTTCTAAGGGAAAAAAATCAAGTCAAATAATCATTGAGGAGCTGAAAAACCAGGGAAAGGGGAAACGAGTCCAAAGAAAGAATAATCGCTTATTGTTATGATAAGAGGTCGGTTTTGTTCAGGCCCTATGAAAACGATGTTTGAAGAGAAATTCTCTCTTCTTTGCCAAGAAAAAAAAACTGATTTGATGGACTCAGATTTTTCGAAAGCACTCTGTAATCTGTTCGTTTGAAGCATTATTCCCCTCTTATTGAACTTCCCTAAATCTTCTACTTTAGAGGGATTCTGTTGTTGAAAGAAGCTTGGAAATAGTGGGAATACTGAAGACTAGAAACTGCCAAACTCAGACATGGAATCGTTTTATAGCCCGAGAGGTTCGAGCTCCGCCACTGTAAGGTCGTTTTTCGTTCAATTTTCCGGATCGAACAATACAACAATATAGCACTTGATACAGTGGTAACGTTCTTCCGCAAAAAACTGAACTGCAGATGTGAATACGGCCAACCAGAGGAAAAAGGGGGGACGGCTATAAAGAAGAGGGAATATCCAATACATCCGCACAGTTCGAAAAAAAAGGAAGACTGCGAGGAAGGGAAGAACTGTCGACAGACGGAATTGACTCTCGTTGTCAATGAAACTCCGGCTTGGAATACGAGGGTTCGCGTAACGAGAAATACTGGGAGCAAAAACGTGACAAACGATGATTATAGCGGATTACGGAAAATGACGACCGTAAGCCGCTCTAGCGTGGAGATAATGGACGCAGATCGGCGAGAGAATTCACGGTTCGCGGAGTCCCATAAAACGGCACAGAATCCTCTGCGATGGCGGAACTCAATAGGTGCGGAAACAACAAACCACCAGAGAAACATTACTTACCGATCACCACCCGAACAAGACCAACACAAAATCGCTGATTCGATGCCTTTTCAACCCTCCTAAATTACACTTACTGGTTCCTTACAGCATCCTTTCTAGTAGAAGAACCGTCCACTGGGTGACACTTTTCGTATGTTTTGTCCTGCACCTTCTCTGATAATCGCGCTAGAAATATGGGATTGGTCTCAAACGAGCCAACAACTATTGAGGATTCGATTCCCATCCAGAAAAAGTTTCAAAAAAATTTCTCTCGGATAAACCTACCTATTTACGAAATTTCAGATCCGCTACAACCGAACTGGGCACTGAGGTTTTAACCTCAATTTAAGAGAATCGCGGGAAACAACAAAACAGAATAACCTTTCGACTCGAAAGTTTCGAGTCAATGGTTTCTCGCTGACGTCATTGAGAAATTTATTTTTTCCATGTCTTTAACACAGGACCTGTGGTGGCTGAACGGATTTTTCCGTTTTTTTCTCGTCACTCATGTAGGACTACCAACTGAGCAAAGAAAAATGCCGTAGTGGCCACTCAGTGAGTGGCACTCACCACTAGTGCTGAAAAATTTTGTTCCAACTTTTCGATTTTGGTTTATTATTCTTGGAATAATACACCTGTTTTCGCGACGGGGGTCGACGACTCCGATCGGCCTCAACATTTGACATCCGTTTCAAAGGTCTACATTCTAAATCCGAAATGTCCGTCCGCCGTCCAGGGCAGTAGGAATTTTTTTTTAAATCTGACATTTTGATAAAATACTTGGTTTACCATCTAGTTGTGCCAGCAAGGTTTTAAGCCCGATCGCCCAAACCCGCGGGGCGCTATGGGGCTAAAATGGGGCTATGGGAGGGGTTTTCGAAGGCTTTTGGCTATGGGATCGAGTTAGGTGTCGTTTTCGAAGTATTTTTGGACGCAGAATCCATTTTCGGGGGTCCCGGAACGATCCGATTTCACTGTGGCGATCTATAGGGCTTTCATGGGGGTAAAATGGGATTTTTGAAGGATCCCAAGAGGTTAAATATTTTTCGAGTAAAGAATAAAGAATTTTCGAAAAAAAAAAATTTTTTTTTAATCAAAAATCAAAAAAAAATTTTTTTCCAAAATTTTTTTCCTTCGACAGAAATAATTTTTGCACAAGTAACCTATATCAAAGAATAATAAACCCTTGTGTAAAATTTGCAGCGTTTTCGATTATTTCGGGCAAAAAAAAAAAAAAAAAAAAACAATCGGTTAACCGATTAAAAATCGAAAAAAGTTTCAATGTACCTACGTAAGGGTTTCGAAAAATCTGAAGAAAAAAAATCGGAGCCTCCTCCTGCCAGACAACGTGGACAAGCTTGGTTTTTTAATTTTTTTTTTTTTTTTTTTTCACGTAAATCCAAATTTTTTCCGACCAACCTAAAATTTGATATTGAGGACTAAACTGATATGACACATTGTGTAATGTTGTAAACCACTCTCAGTGCTGCTAAAAATCCGAGACCCTTCTTCTGACTGAAATAACAATTTTTCTGATTTTTCCTCAAAAGGCCATAATTCGTGAATAACATTATAGTAGGTACCCGCTTAGAACGTCCCAGACGAGCCCTCAGCACAGTACCTACATTCTGTACCTACTCGCTTGTTGAAATAATAATTAAATTACTTAAAAGACACTTTTCATTTTTCCTCCTTTGGAACTGTTCGATTTAAATCGATTTTATTTATTTTTAATCGATTTGTAATGTTTTGGGAAAAATTGATTAATTGATTAAAGATTACGATTGTTTTGCAGCACGAGTCAGCAATGGGTGGCCTAAGCAGTGTTCCCATATAGGGCTGTAAATTTACTATTTATAGCACAGCCCCACCAAAAAAAAAAAAAAAAAAAAAAAAAGAGGTTGTGATCCGGGGGTCTGACTATGGTATTCCTATGTATTTTTCTACGTTGAATCCGAATCCGAGGTCAAAAAAATCCGTTCACCCCTTGATTGTTTGTGTTGGGGCGAAATCATCTTTTTTTTTTTTGTGGGGTCTTGTACCTAGTAGGTACCTAGTAGGCAAATTGTGCTATCTTTTTAGCTCTGTTCGCGGGAAAAAGTGTCAGGTTGCTACTTATAGCAATTTGGGCTATTAGAAGTTGCCTTTTCCCCGTAAATTGGGCTATTTGGTGGTAAAAAATTTTTCAAATTTTTTTTTTTTAGACTTGGTAACCAAAGAATTCTACCTCCTACGTCTTAGCATCCACTGTTACCCACCCACATTACTCTAGCGACCCAAAAACTTTGTCATTTTACGTTTCCAAGGTGCGAAGAATCCAAATCTGCAATGTCCGTCCCACAAAAGGCCTTTAATTTGAAAAAAAAATCCGTTCTTTCGCACATGGACTCCACTAAGGGGTCTAGTTGGTTCTAATGTCTAGCCAACCTGATTGGCCTACTAGCGAAGATGCTATGGGCCCAAAATGGGCCAAAACCCGGGGTTTTCAAGGTCTTCGCTAACATAGACAAGTGAGGCGCTGAGATGCAAAACTCGCTCTTTCCGGAATCAGCAATTTTTCAGAAAACGCAAAAAACCGACAGAATCCTCTAGGAACGACTTTTTCAAACCTTTTTTTTATTTTTATTTTGTGTGGTTGGCCTCACTGATAAGTGTGAACCTCGAAAAAATTAACGTTCTTCATGACATTAAGAAGCAGGAACACTCTTTAGTTCAGAAAGAACGAGTTTTGCAACCAATACCCAGAAAGAACCAGTTTTGCAGCTCTAAAAGCAGTAAAGAACCAGTTTTGCAACTCTAAAAGCAGTAAAGAACTAGTTTTGGCACTCATCACCTGACATGCAGCTGACTGCCGTGGAAGGAAATAATCATGAGAAATCATCCCAACTTATATTTTTACCTGATCCGCCGGGAGAACACGCTTCTAATGGTATCCTCAACTCATTTTGGCCAAAAATGACAGTCCAGAAGAGTCTCATTGAACACCTGATGAAAATGAAGACAGTCCGTGGTGTTGCATCAAGTTCTGGGGAAGATGCTAGTCCGTTGGTTTGACGTTTTTGTGATTTCTGCACTATCTATTGAGAAATCATCCCAACCAGCCCCGTAGAGGGGGGGGGGGCACTGGACCCGTTGCCCCCGGGCCCGGCCGTCGTAGGGGGGCCCGGATTTTCTTGAGAATTTTTTTTTTTTTTTGTGGTAAAAAAGGGGGTAGGAGAGGCAAAATGGGAAAAGGGACAGATCAATATAGGAAAAATTTTCATACCACCTTTTTTTTAGGGGGCCCGATGAATTTTCATACCTTTTTTTTTTTTTTTAAGGGGGGCCCGATGAATTTTCATACAACCTTTTTTTTTTAGGGGGCCCGATGAATTTTCATACAACCTTTTTTTTTAGGGGGCCCGATGAATTTTGCCCCCGGGCCCGGATTTTCTCTCCACGGCCCTGATCCCAACTTATATTTTTACCTGATCCGCCGGGAGAATACGCTTCTAATGGTATCCTCAACTCATTTTGGCCAAAAATGACAGTCCGTGGTGTTGCTGTTGGGCCCTCGATTTAAAAACTATTTTTAATGACTGAGAGTTTCTTTTGTATTTTAAAATACCTAATTAGGTCTCAGAGACAAGACAAGACAATTTTGACTAAGGTAGGTAGGTAGTAAAGAAACAGTTTTGCCACCACCAGAAGCTTCAAACGCAAAGAACTAGTTTTGCTTCCCACCTGTTGGAGTAAAGAACGAGTTTTGCAAATATTCGTGACTTTCGGAGATGTTTTTAGATGGGAAGGAGCGAGTTTTGTTGAAAACTGATTCAACCATTTGAAACAGCGCGAAAAATCCTTTGAAAAACCACTGCCATTTCAATTTCGACAAAAATCGGAAAGAACGAGTTTTGCGCCTCAGCGCCTCAAGTGGAGTGTCGTTTTCCTTTCAACAAAATTTGTTGGGTTAGAGACTGGGGGGTTAGGGGGGGAGAGAAAAAGGAGGTAGGTTTCCACGAGAAAATTATCCTTGTAATAAATATATTTCCTAACTTTTAAAAAAAACCGCAGCAAATTATTTCACAAGGGCTTATTATTTCAAACAAATAGATAAAAATGCAACTTGATTGGTTTTTTATGTGAAACCTCAAATCTTAATGTCCTTGTTAATCAACCTCGTGATTAAGCATGAATTCATCGACAGGACAGCAGCATTTCACACTCAGCGGTATCTTCAATCGAAAAGATAAAACCAAAATATAAAACAGGATGAGCATACAACACCTAATCTCGGGATGAACGACTCGCTGAGTCGATGCGTTCCACGTTACTCATATAAGAGTTAATTCTGCGATAAAGAACCGACAATAAAAACTTTAGCCAGACTTGAAATTACATTGCAAACAACAAAAAACAGCGACAAGAAAGAAAACTGCACAACCAACGCGGTCAGTCACCCACGCTGTGATTACATTGGGAGAAAAACTCCAGGGTTTGTTTATATTTAATATACTGTCTACCAGACGCCCTGGCCCCCGATTGCGAAAGGCTTTGGCGAGGTACATCAGCCGCAGTGGGCTACAAGCTGAGTCAAATGTTATGGTTTGGAATAACAACTAAAAAGAACTAGTCGGGGGAGGAGCAAGGTCGTTATATCGCATGTTTATAAATTTTTATGAGGCATCTGCAGCATAGCCAATCCCAGTTGAAGAACCCGGCTGTCTCTGAAGCACGAGAACCGGGAGGGAAAAGAAAGACCTTATTTTATTCTTATCGTCTCCACGCGATGCACTACGAAAACATGAGAACACATGTATTTATTATGAACACAGTTAGATGAGAAAACCCTTCGTGATTATGACAAACACATTCCTACACCAGTTTATCCGGTGACTTAACATTTTTCAAACGACTGCTGATTCAGAAATATTAAATATTTTGATCATTAGTAGGCATCAGGTACACCTACGGTTGCCGCACATACTATAAGGAAGGAGGTGTTAGGTAGGAATTGCAATTATATCAGTTCAAGTTTGGTTGTGGAACCGTGTCCAAGGGCCAGAGATGAGGGAGTAGGACTAGAATTCTTTAAAGGTCTTCTTTAAAGGCCTGGGAGGACGAAGCCGAAGAACCCTTGCTGGAGGCCGCTGGGGAAGCAGTCGAGTTCGTTGGGAAAATGGACGCCCAAGAGGTCCAAGAGGCTGAGGAGAAGGGAAAAGACGTTGAAGAGGAACTCAACGGAAACGACGATCTGCTCGACGACAAGGAGGACGAAGAAATCGACTTGGGCGCCCCAATAGAAGTCAGCAACGAAGAGCCCATGCCAGACGTTGAAGAGGAACGCAACGAAAACGACGATCTGCTCGACGACAAGGAGGACAAAGAAATCGACTTGGGCGCACCCAATAGAAGTCAGCAACGAGGAGCCCATGCCAGAGGACGCTGAGGAGGCAGGCGAGTCAGAGATGGTCGAGAGAGAAGACGAATTGAAGGAAGAGAAGATGGAGGAAACCTGTACAGTGACACTACTCGTCACGTCGACGAGTAGTGTCCTCGTCACGTCACCTCGAGTAGTGTACTCCCTGTCCGATGGGAGTACACTGAGGAGAAAACGTCCGATGGAGTGGAGCAGCCACAGAGGGTGTAGTCGTGGGCTGTTCTAGGCGATGCAAAGTCACCACCGAGCATTTGGATGGATTCAGGAAAAGTAGGCCAGTCAAATTATACATTCCAACCTACATTAATTGTGGTAAACTTAATTTTTTTATATGTTGTTACGGCTCACCTAGATAGTATAAATCCAGATTTGCAACCCTCAAAAAGTTCGGCGTCAGGAGATACAACCGAAAAACCACGAAATGTTTGCCCTATTTTCAGTTTTTCGCCCAAAAAGCATCGAAGATAGCTTCTGACGAAGATCTGTACCCTAATCACTTTTAAACTGCATAAAATTACCTACAATTTGAGTGGTATTGGAGCTCTGTAGCTTTAGTAGTTCCCTAGATACAGCCCTTAAAAGACGAGCTATTTTTTCCAAAAAGTGAAAATTTTAACTTTGGTTCGCAATACATACCTACTATATTTCTCCTGAACATACCTTTTTTTTCTTTTTTTTTTTGGTTTCTGGTAACCCTATAGGTACACCATCAAATTTGACTCAATCAGTTCTGATAAATTACGTTAGTGGATATTTTAATAAAAAATTATTGATATTCAACTCACGCAGAAATTTATGAACAAGAAAAAATGAAAGAGCAAACAGTTTCATACCTAAAGTGCTCAAAAGGTTGCTATCAACTGGGCACACCTGGTTTTTTTTTTTTTTTTTTTTTTTTTTTTCAAGTATAAATGATTCACATCCTTGCGGCTCGGTTTTTCGGCCACTTAACCCGTCCGGCATTGCGATGAGGTTTGCTCGTTTAAAATCCTCATTAACCGTCGTTAAGAAGGATGGAAAAGATTTTCTGAAAAAAAAAAAAAAAAAAAAAAAAAAAAAAAAAAAAAGACTGACCCATCAAAAGGGAATTTTAGTAAATGAGATTTTAGTGAAAGAGAAACGGTCGGTGGCGGAGGGAGTGCCAGCAATTTTATTTTCTATCTCAATTTTTCAACATCGACTTTTCGTGGGCTTGACAGCATGAATATTACACTTTACAATGACACTGATAGGAGATTAGGGGGATAAAACAAAGATAATATCTATCCAAATAACCCCGACTCCGATGATATCTCATGATGGGACAAAAACCTTTTCCCTTTTGGCAGAAAACTCGGGCCGTCCGATCAGCAAAACCGATCAGCTAAACCTTCTTTAGAATTTTTACCCCATCGAAGAAAGTTTGATTGGACATGAATTATGCAACAGGGAGGAGCGATATCACGCTACAGGTACATATCCATACCAAAGTTGAGAACGAATGAAAAACTCCCATCAAATTATTCGAAATTTGTTCTCGCTCTGGGGGATTCGAACATGAATTAATTTCCCTCATATTTGGTTATAAACGGGATAAAGAAGATAATGGGAGGAGGAAGTTGATGAAAGGCCAACCCTATTCGCACCGACATACGCGGGTGATTCTCATAAAAAAACAGAAATATGGTGTCCACGGCATGCCATTAATAAACTAATCAGTTTTTTGACTTCCGGTTTTCCACGCTTTACAATTAATACTTACATATCTCTAACAGGAACAATAAAAAAAGTGTTTACTGTTGATTTTGACGTTTGAAGTGGTGATTTTCTGATTACTGAGGAGGATCAACCTTTTCCCCAAAAGTGAGTAAGTTTCAGGACTCTCAAACGGTATTAGAGCTTCTAGAACACTTTAAGGTCAACCAACGAGAAAAGTTATCGATTTCATGTCGGACCTAAAAATTGATTCTCAAGAAATTGGTAACAAAAAAATCGATTTTGTGAAAAATCGCATGCTTTTTTTGTTTTAGACATGAGTATCCTCGGCATCATACTTTCCCAATAGTATGAAAATCACTCATCTTAGTTCTTCTGTCAATGCTGAATATGCCATTATTATTAGTTTCATTGATCACTACAGAAAGGACAGTTTTCCTTCACCCAATAAACTAAACACGAGGAAGTAAAGAGTTGGTTTAAGCAAAGAAAAACGACTAAAATAACCTAAATTTACCTCTTGGTACATCTGTCCTGAGTAACTACATTGACAATTTCCTTCCTTATATTGACATGACAAACGCTCTTTTGATCATACATTGTATGATCAAAAGAGCGTTTGATGCTTCCGCTCCATGTGTGAATTTGAATTGATGGAGTTTCCCAATATTGGATCTGACTGGGCCACGAGGTAGTTCCATTTTACATCAGTCCTGCGGAGGATATGGGGTAGAGAAGAGCGCTAACTTTACGCCACTTTAAAATCTCTCCCGTTCAACCTTTGGACGTTGAAATTTGAGAAGGAGCCGCTCTAGGACAACCAGGGAAGATACAAATGACGGGAATTCTACTGATCAGCAAAGTG
The DNA here is from genome assembly GCA_955831195.1 of Pilophorus perplexus. Classification (NCBI taxonomy): domain Eukaryota; kingdom Metazoa; phylum Arthropoda; class Insecta; order Hemiptera; family Miridae; genus Pilophorus; species Pilophorus perplexus. The sequence goes on along the minus strand of OY037010.1, from coordinate 33,053,517 downwards.
AGCTAAAATCTCTCCTGTTCACCCTTGGTCGTTGAAATTGTTTGCAGAGAGTACAAGAGATGATTCAAATAACGGGAATTCCTTTTCACACTGGACATACATGTGAAATATGTTCTCCATGCCTTGAGCGCCACCGAACCCCGCTAGATCCGCTGGGTGGCGAACGAAGTCTTTTCAAAAAGGGTGTACTGGGCTGCGGAGTGGACTTGTTTGGCGGCGCGAGTGGGACTGCCCCTGGACGTGACGGACAGTGTGCGGACCCTTCGAGGCCAATGGAGCTGCGTGAGGAGCAAAAAGCAGAGAGACTTGGAGCTTCTGGATCGGGCCGGCTAATCTGAATACCATCCTCATTATCGCGAGGTGCTCAACATTGATGCCCTGCCGGACTACAACCGATGTAGGGATGCGAGGAATGCCAGAATCAAGGCCAGGTGCGGCTTAATACATCTGAACTTCCGCCGGGCCCGTGAAGATCACGCTCAGCGCTGTTCGCTACGCAATATGGGAACGTAGTCCAGTTCCTTTGTACCTACTTGAAAAGGGGGTCGTGCGGGAAGAAGGTGGGGTAGTTTTGATTTTTTGGTATGTTGTTAGGACCCATGAGAGTAGTCTTTGACCAAGTTATCAATTAAAAAAACCTTGTGCCGGCTTGGGGGTTAGCGAAAAACCACGATTTTTTCGGCCATTTTTCACATTTTGCTGAAAACGTCGGTGAAGGAAGCATTTTACGACCAAAAACACTATATTCATTCTTAAACTAGACAATATTTGCTACGATTTGAGACCAACCGCAGCTCTCTACAGTAAATAGTTTCCGAAATACAGGTTGTTGAAAAATGGCAATTTTTTCCAAAATGTGCAAATTTTTCGAAAACGTGTTTTTGTTTGTTGAATATTGCCTGAAATATGCATCCTACCAAAAAGTCACAGGAGATGAAGTTTTAGTACATTTAATTAGCTTTAACTTGGGACCAACCGGAGGTCTGTACCTTCATTAGCTTCTGAGATAATGACGAATAACCGAAAACTGTCGTAAGTGGGTTTTGGGAGAAGTGAAGCTATTAGGCCAGTCATATAAAACATCCGAACCTACCTTAATTGTGGTAAACCTAATTTGTTTATATGTTGTTACGGCTCACCTAGATAGTAAAAATCTAGATTTGCAACCCTCGTAAAGTTCATCATCAGGAGATATTGCCGAAAAACCACGAAATTTTTGCAGTATTTTCAGTTTTTCGCCCAAAAAGCACCGAAGAAAGCTTCTGACAAAGATCTGTACCCCGATCACTTTTAAAGTACATACAATTACCTACAATTTGAGTGGTACCGGAGCTCTGTAGCTTTAGTGGTTCCTCAGATACAGCCCCTAAAAGACGAGCTATTTTTTCCAAAAAGTAAAAATTTTAACTTTTGTCTATTTTGGAGCGATTTATTGGCCAAAGTACTAATCCTACAAAAAAACCATCGAAAAGAAAGTTGTAGTAAATATTATTACCTTCATTTTACGACCAAAGGGATGTCCGTAGATATGATAGTACGTACGAAACGAATTTAAAACAAAGTAAGAAACGCCCAATCTGACACCGCGCGAAGAACGGAAGCACGTTTTTCAGAACGTTTTCGGTTGTAGCTCAGTAACTGTTGGCCCGATTCCAAATTTCTTTTTTTCTCGTGAAAGCTGATTAAATTCCCCGTCGCAACTATTCCGTGTGAAATTTTGAGCTTTGATAAGGGAGGGGCGGGCACGGCAAAGAAGGGGCAAATTTCGAACAAACCGTGTTTCTTTGCACATTTTTGCCTATAACTCGGGAACGGTTTGTCCGATCTTACCTTTCTTTTTTTAATCACAAAGCTGTTTAAATTTCATATAAGTAACGGCACATTGCATGTCTATTGAAACAACAAAAGTGCCATTAGTATTTGTCGGAAAGTGTGGAAACAAGACATTTGACCCATCTACGACCACGTTTTTCAGAAAAATTGCTTCTTTCCCTCCCTTATCATTCATAACGGGAATTCTCCGTAGCTGATTGAGCTAAAATCTCTCCTGTTCACGCTTGGACGTTGAAATTTTAAAGGGAGCCCTTCTGGGAGTTCAAGATACGATTCAAATGACGGTAAATGTTAAAAATCCGTACCTACACTGCTAAAATCTCTTCTGTTGAAACATTCAGTTTCGTTTCGTGTTCCCTATGGACCGGGCTAGTAGACATAAAATCTCATAGAGGGGTTAAACCCAGAAGTGAAATTTATTTTTTTCGTTTTTTATCAATGAACTTGAAATGTTTCCTACTCTACTTAAGTGAGCGCTTTTAATCTAAAAACATTCTTCATGAAGCGAAATATTTTCTCTGGCACACATTTAAATTATTAAAGAGCACAGCGCCCGTTGGGACGATGAAAAACCCTTATTTATATTTTTCCCCTTGACAGCCAGTTTAAATCAGCGAGTGTTGTGTTAACAAAGGGATCTTGGAATGGGTAGGAAAAGAACGAAGCCCCCATGAATCCTCCAATGTAGATATGGTAGGCATTGGGGAGGCCACCCATCAACTACATGGCCCGGGAGGTGCCATTTTAACCCCCATCGGTCATACGGCCCATTCATTACACTTTTCCGATATGCCTTCCGCCAAACTCCAAGCCTCCCCAAAAGTTGAGCCCAGCCGTTTGGACAATTCCACGGGGTTGAATGACAATGGAGGGTCGTAAATCCTTCGTCAAAAAGAGTTGGATTTTGATTGACACGAAAACAATCCCGTTTTATCCTTCCAATGAGCGGATTCCGTGTGCGCCGTGTTCATGTCAACCTCAGGCGATACGTCTGTACTGCACTGATATTGTCCCCAATAAATCGAGCGTACAATTGAATTCACAGAGATTAATTAATTACGTAGAATTACAACCGACGCTGGTATCAACCTTGAAGCGCTAAAGAATGAAAATTTGATCATTTTCAAATATGGGTGAACATGAGTCCGTTTTCAAGCGTTTAGTCATATAGCATTGCCGATTAATTAGTCCATTTTGAAAAATCTGAAACTTTCTGCTTAGGGGAAGTCGGGTAAGACCGGGTACCTATCATAACAGGGTGGTTCTCAGATAACTGGCCATTTTAGCGTCCGGTATGGATAATTCACCCATTTGAAGGGCAAAGCTCAATTTTCGGTCATCGCTCGCTAAGTAGGATGTCTTTTTGCAAGGAAACACATTAAAAGGATCGAAATTCCTATAAGTTGACGTTTTCGTGAGGTTAAAGTTGTGAAATGTCATTACCGTAACTGTCCCATAACGAGCACATCAATTTTTCAGTGTTTTTATACTGTTAAGAGCCTGTGGGGGGGGGGGGGGGGGGGGTTCTTAGGGTTATCTCATGTGTTTGTGAAGTGACTTCCTCCATTCTAACGGCATTTTGAAATTTGTAATATTCGAAGTAATGAAAACACCTGTCTCGTGAAAAAAGTGCATTACCATCACCGAAATGAAAGTGGGCGCCGAACGGTGAAAGAAAACGCTGCAAATTTTACACAAGGGTTTATTATTCTTTGATAAAGGTTACATGAGCAAAAATTTAATTTTGTGTCAATGAAAAAAATTTTGGTTTATTATTCATGGAATAATACACCTATGTTTTCGCTACAGAGGTCGACGACTCCGATCGGCCTCGAAATTTGAAATTATCCGTTTCAAGAGGTCTAGATTCCAAAACCGAAATGTCCGCCGTCCGGGCCGTTTTGGGCAGTAGGAATTGTTTTAAAAATCTGAAATTGTGACAAAATATGTACTCGGTTTACCATCTAGTTTACCCGCAAGGTTTTCAGCCCGATCGCCCAAACCCGTGGGGCGCTATGGGGCTAAAATGGGGCTACGGGAGGGATTTTTTGAAGGCTTTTGGCTTTGGGGTCGAGTCAGGTGTGGTTTTCGAAGTATTTTTGGACGTAGAATCCATTTTTTGGGTTCCCGCAACGATCCGATTTCACTGTTGCGATCTATAGGGCTCTCATGGGGCTAAAAATGAGATTTTTGATGGATCCCATGAGGTCAAATATTTTTCAAGTAAAAAAAATAATTGAAATTATTATTTTTTTAAATAAAAATAATTTTTTTTTTAACTGACACAGAATTAAATTTCTGCACAAGTAACCTATATCTATAATAATAAACCCTTTCCGTGCGCAATTAGAGCGACTCAAAGGTTTGTCAACATTCAGTCCCGAGTGGCGGGGGACCCGCCCGAGTAAAGTGCAAGACTCCGTAACTATACTACAATTTACCCCTTAGGCCGCGTATGATTTTAACTGATCTAGAAGTTGCGTTACAGAACGCATGTAAAGCGACATGGCCCACCGTCCGGTTATTTGCATGCAGGTTTCATCTGTGCCAGGCCTGGTGGAGATGCATCCAGAGTTCAGGGTTATCCTCTGATTATAAAGATAAAACCACGTTGGGATTGTGGATAAAAACGTTTTTTGGTCTTATGTTTCTGCCACCTAGCGATGTATCTCTCGCCTATGCTGAGTTGAAAGCCGAAAAGCCCTTAAGGAGTAGCGGAGCCACCAAATTCATAAAATATTTAGAGAAAAATTATGTGCACTCATCTTCAAGTTATCCTCCTACCTTGTGGGCCGACCAAAATTCCGACCTAAACAAAACCACTAACTGCTGTGAAGCGTTTCACCGTCACCTTGGTGACAATTTCAATAAATCGCATCCTGACATAATACATAAAAGAGTATATTATACTCTTTTACAAATATTCTCACTAAATTTCAAAATGAACTATACATAAAATTGAACAGCATGGACGCTCCCCATAGATTCCACGATCCTGAAATCTTGGCCCGTCAAAAGGCGTTACAAAATCAAATAGATTTGTTCAATGCACAACCCTCAAACCCGCAATCAAGAGCCGAGTTCATCAGATCAGTATCCAGTTTTTATGCCAATTCCCTGGGTCACTAGAACAAATGTTACCCTTCTATCCTACCCTGCTACTTATTCTTCATTCCTGCAATAATCTATTCATAATGCTTGCATGTATTTTTACAACGACCTTCCTTGACGCTGTATGAGGTTTGAGGTTTGATACCTACCCATACTAGAGCCCTCTTGACACTTTATTATATCGTGATGCAAAACTGAACATTTGCACCATTAACATGACAGGAATTATATTTTCCCTACAACCTCGGGACGGAGTCGTGCCCTGAACGCCCCTTCACATTTCTGACCGGGACGGAATCTTGATTTCCTCATAAGCTGGTAAGGATTAGGTGGGACGGAGTCCTATTCTTCTGCTAAGCTGGTGAGCGCTTTTAATGAGAGGACGGGACGGAATCTTGAGCCTCCCTCTTGGGGATCCTTCAAAAATCCCATTATTAGCCATGAAAGCCCTATAGATCGCCACAGTGAAATCGGATCGTTACGGGACCCCCAAAAATGGATTCTACGTCCAAAAATACTTCGAAAACGACACCTAACTCGATCCCAGAGCTAGAACCCTTAAAAAAAAACCTCCCGTAGCCCCATTTTAGCCCCATAGCGCCCCACGGGTTGGGGCGATCGGACTGAAAACCTTGCGGGCACAACTAGATGGTAAGCCGAGTATTTTGTCAAAATTTCAGATTAAAAAAAAAAAATCCTACTGCACAAAACGGCGTACGGGGGACGGCGGACGGAAATTTTGGGTTTTGGAATGTAGACCTCTTGAAACGGATAATGTCACATTTTGAGGGCGATAGGAGTCGTAGACCTCCGTAGCGATCACAATGGTGTATTATTCCAAGAATAATAAACCAAAAGGCTTGTCCTCACATTTTTAAAAGTTCAAATTAGATTAAATTCATGCCTGATAACGCAGGACGAAGTGAGGACACCTCCAAAGGGTACCACACCTTGAAAGAAAATTCACTTTTTAGAAAACAGGTCGTGAAAACGATTTAAACGATGTCTCCGAGCAATGGTTGGCTGGAATCTCAATGAATAGGCCAAACAGTTGCGTCTAGCGCCTCATTATTCGTGTTGCACTCGCATGAGCTGGAGGGGGTACCCGGTCTTACCCTACTTTCCTACTGTTGGTATATTTCACTTGGCAATCACAAGCCTTTAGGAATTGTCCAGTCGACCAACAATAAGTTCAGTAACAATCATTTAATTTGCCATCGGAGAGTCGAGATTCAAAACCTGAGGAGGCGGAAATAAGCAAACCGTGAGTGAAACAGCAGAAGCACCAATATAAATAAGAATATCGAATGCAGGTAAGGTGGGACACTTCTGAATGCAGAGAGTGCTGAGGCCAAGTTAACAAAAGAATACATTTGAATAGAGCGAGAAAATTTATGGGCAAAAGGAGTGGGGGGGCAGAGTAGGCGCACGGTTGAGCCCAACGACCGAGAAGGAAGAAAAACCGACGAACAATACCGCAGCCATAAAGACGAAGATGCGTGGGAGAAGAGTTTGAGACAGCTTGGGAAGATCTTGGGTGCAGGTGTTGAATCAGCAGTAGATCGGTTTTTAGCTCAATTTACTACAGCTCAGATTTAACTTAATTTTCAGTTGAAACAACCCTACAGTCGAAAAGGACAATAGGCATTGAACGTGTTTGACAAAAACTTTAGAATAAACCTAAAAGATTCATCATCTTCAATTGAATTGTCATCAGGCTTAAAACCAACTAGGGGTTATAACGTCAACGAACTCTCTTTAACAATCTCTAATTACTGTAATGGTTCTTAGCAAATTATTGTCGGGAATTAATAGAATAGAATATAATGCAAATGAAATGAATAAGGAGCTGAAAAACTGTGAGACATCGTAAGTTGGGCAGGTGAAAAGGATGTGAGGGAGGACCAGGGGAATCCTCAGGTGGGCACTTCTCGCTTCATTGTCAAGAAGAGCCCTCAATTTATCAAACAAAGGGATGTCATGGAAAATAACATAATATAATCAAGACAGTACAGAAGAGCAACGAGGAATAATTAGTAATAGTGAGTGCGTGTGGACGAGCACCTGAAAATGAAGATAACAAGTGGGGCTCACCTAGGTGGAGCAGGAAGCACTTGAGCGGCTGTCCTCGTTACGCCGGATATTCCGCAGAGCCGACGATTTACGTCGTGGTTCAACTGAACAGGCGACTTACGGCGATTTACGTCGTGGTTAAAGCAATGTAGCACGAACAGTTGGCGTTTAGGTAAAAAAATGTTCACTCAGAAGAAAAACGAAAAAGCCACTTCTTTAGGAAGGAGGAGGAAGGTCGGAAGAAACCTAACCACTACAGTACACGAAAGCTTCCGCGAGGGTGCCGTCTGACAACTGGTGGTTGCTGGTCCGGTTTGGAGAAGGCACGGGGAGTGTGGGTGGTGGAGCTCCCACTACCGCAGACGAAGCCGCTCTCTCCACCTGGAGTGGGGCGACGGTCGGGCGCCCAAGAAGCGCCCCCTGGTGTCCCATACGAGCCATCCAAGGTCCGCCGAAGAATACTCGCCACGCGACGCCAAAGAACTAAAGAGAAACAAATGATCAAATATTATGTCGACTGCGATTATTGATAACAAGATTTAATCTTTACAAACGACCGACCAGATCTGCGAAAGTGTTTCCACATGCTCCTCACAGATTTCCCTTCTCTGTCACCTGAATTTCCACCCGTATTTCCCCTTTTCTCTCGCCTCAAAATATGCATTTGGACAGGGGCGGATAGGCAGGTCGGGCGATCGGGCGCCGCCCGAAGGGCCGATGGTCCTGAGGGGCCTGTCGAAACTGGAAAAAATGTATTCCTACAGTACCTACCTAGGTACTCGAGACAGAAAAGAAAAACTCAAACGTAAACGAATCTGGTTGGCTTTGTTCTTCGTAGGGTGGATTGCAAGTTCAATAAATTCGTAATTTTTGCAACAAGATTTTAAAACAGTACAACCTCATGGCCTCTACGTATGCAAGACGTTTTTTTGATTTTCAACAAACGTTTGGTAAGGCTTTTCACGACCCAAGTCGAGTGTTGGAGGAGTTTTTCAAAATTTAAAATTATCAAAACAAGGCTGAGGCAAACTCTGACTGATAACAATCTGGAGAATCTTATGTTGATGGCTTGCAAGCAGGAGCGTCTGGCCGGAGCACTGAGCCAAGGGGCTTTGACCATTGTCGGCCCTCCTCGCCATCGCCTACTGCTTGGTGCCTGCTTTTTTTTTTTTTACCCCATTTTTTTGCCTCATCAGCATGCGTTTTGTGTGCGAGCGTTATGTGATCCCGTATTCTTGGAATAATACGTTTTGGTATTTGCAACAGGGGTGAAAAATTTTGAACGTCCTCAAAATTTGTAATTATACCTTTTAAGATGTGAGGATTCCAACACTGAAATATCCGTGCGCCGCCCACGACGTTTTCAGCAGTAGGAATTAATTAAATTCTTCAGGAATTCATTCAAAAATCTGAAATTTTTGACAAAATACTTGGGTCTCCTTTTAGTTGAACTCGCAAGGTGTTCTACCCGATCGCACAAACCGGTGGGGGCTCAGTGGATCTAAAAAGGGGCTACAGGAGGGTTTTTTGAAGAGTTACGTGTCGTTTCCGAACTATTGTAGGACGTGAAATCTATTTTTGGGAGATCCAAAAGCAGTTCCTTGGATCCATGGGCTTTTGAAGGATGTCAGGAAGTGTAATAACAGTGTAGGTTTATACTGCGGCGTTTTGTCGCGGCGGTAAATTACCGTCGCGACACTTTGTCGCGGCAACACAAAGAAACCAATGGAGCCGTTTATACTGCGACGGTAGCGTTCGGCGACAGACGTCGTGTCGCGCGACACCAATTTTTTGTCGCGGCATGCTGGCGCGGCAGGCGACTGTCGCCGCACTCCGACGGTAGCCGTTCCTCCCTCCAACACATTGAACCTTTTGGCAGTGTTGTTATTGCGACGTTTTGTGTCGCGACGTTTTGTGTAGCGGTAGCGTCATATTGTCAGCTTCATATTGTCTCTACTCCACGATGGACCAAGATAAATTGATCCAAATAATTGTTGTTGAACAATTATTGTTGAAGCTCATCCGGTTCTGTGGGATCAATCCGCTGACCAGATGACGAGTATTATTTTAACCCTTGAGTCCTCTCAATCAGGGGATTGTTTAAACATTTAATAAGGAATGTGGGTTTCTTATTTTGTAAATTAACTAATATTATTTAATTTTTTTTTTTTATCGGATGGTTCAAGACCTCCTGATGATGGATACCACGTCCGAAAATAATTGAAAAACGACAAAGAGCTCGACCCCATGGCCATTCATAATATTTATAAGAAACTTTTTTTTTTAAATCAGATGGTTTTGGAACTCCTAATCATAGATACCACGTCCGAAAATAATAGGAAAACGGCAACTAGCTTGATTCCATGATAAGACTTAATTAAGTCTTAATTAATAATAATTATTAATTATTTACTCCTAATTACAATTATTGTAAGAAACTTTTTTTTTTAATCGGATGGTTCTAGAACTGAGTATGGAGTATGGATAGGGTAAAGTCGTGTACCTTGGGACGTTTGTACCTCGGGACAGTAACGATATCGATATGAAGGAAAGAGGAAAAAAATCGATTAAGGTCGCTAGTAGCAGGCAAATAGCTTGGCAACACAAATAGCAGGCAAATGGGCTTGAGCGCAACTCCCGCTACTATGCACCGTATCAGTCTGATAACAGTTTTTTTACTTCGTGCTACTGACGAAAAAATAATGCCCAGCAAAAAAAAAAAAAAAGACGATTTAAGACGAAATAGTCTATTTCCACGATAAAAATATATAAACTTGTAGACGCGTTTCGGTTGATTAGACCATCATCAGTACAATATTGTACTGATGATGGTCTAATCAACCGAAACGCGTCTACAAGTTTATATATTTTTATCGTGGAAATAGACTATTTCGTCTTAAATCGTCTTTTTTAAGATGGATTCCCACTATCTCGCCGCATCCACCTTACATTATAATGCCCAGCAGTTGAAACGTCGATTGTAGAGAAGGTAAGTAGAATATTTCAATAATTTTGGTTGCATTACGTTCCCTGAGGTTTGTTCTGAAGTGCCTAACGTTTGCGAGATGTTTCCGTCATTCTTCAAGTCATCAACACAAATTTCCTAAAAAGTTGCCATTGTTGTACCTCGGGACATTCCGTTTCCTGTACCTTGGGACACGATTTTTTGGTGAATAATGAGATAATCCTCGAATATTATCATTTTTTTCATAGTTTTTTTTTTGTTTTTTAGATGCCACGCTCAGCAATCGTGTTAAGAGAAAACCGGTCGACGGAGAGGCCATGAAGAGGGCGGTCACTCTTGTGGTGGAGGAAAAGTGGAGCGTTCGTGAAGCTGCCAACGAAGCCGATGTCTCGAAAAGCGCTCTTTATCATTTGCAAAAATTCATTCGCGTTATACCTAAGAATTATTTCTCCTTTTGGTAATTTTTACGCTAAATTTTGTTTTGTGCCTACAAATATATGTGATTTTAAGTGGTGTTTTACCCTTTCAGTCATTTCGTTTCGTGATAAACCTAAGAATTATTTCTCCTTTTGGTAATTTTTACGGTAAATTTTGTTTTGTGCCTACAAATATTTGTGATTTTAAGTGGTGTTTTACCCCTTCACTGAAGGGCCTTCAGTCATTTCGTTTCGTGATCTCTCATTGTGATCTGCACTTTATGTAGTTACCTACAAATTGCTCGACGCTCTATGGCAATTTTTGTGAGCGCAATTTTATTACTTTTAAGACTGATTAATCAATGTATACAAAATACACAATTTGAAAGCTTCGTTAGCTTTTTTTCTTCAAATTTACCATTCTGTCCAAGGGTACAGAGCTGGATGTCCCAGGGTACACGACTGGTCATGTACCTCGGGACAAAAAATTGATTTTGAAAAATCGATTCTAAAAACATTTTGAGTATTGTGAAAAATCTGAAATAAATCGTGAAGCTTGGGCAATGGACTAGGATACAAGGAAAATAGTCAGGGTTCCCATTTGTCTTTTCAGGACTTCACAGGAAGCCAAAAAACAAAAACTGTCCCAAGGTACACGACTTTCCCCTACCACGTCCGAAAATCGTCGTAATAAAATTTGAAAAACAGTTTTTCAAATTTTATGAACAGTTATTACAACATTATTTTATGAACAGTTACTGTTCATGGTGAGCGTTGACGTTGAAGGGGTGAACGGACCACTTTCGTCGCCCTCTTCCATCACGTAATAATCCCTCTGCTTCCAATATTCCAATTAGTAGTACACTTCTGTCCATGATGGGAGCAGACCTGCCAGTGAGCTCAGACAGAAAACCCTGGGGAAGGGGGTCGAAAACGTCGCGACAATCGCCGCAGTATAAACGCGAGACACCAACGTTTTTTTACCGTCGGGCGGCAGCGTTTTTTTACCGTCGCGACAAAACGCCGCAGTATAAACCTCGAGTATAAACGCCGCAGTATAAACCTCGAGTAACCTTGATAATTGATTTTCCGGGGTCCTTCATCCGTCCAAACACTTGACATGAAAATTTAAAGAAAAAAAAATTTACCACGGGCCTGAGGTTGAGCCGAGAATTCGAAAGAAATTATCAAGTGGGGGACATACATGAGAGAAGGGGTGGATGGGTGAAGGTGAGGAGGGCCGGAAATACCCAAAGCCTCTCGGCTCAGTGCTCCAGCCAGATGCTCCTCTTGCGAGCCTTCTTTTTTTTTATTGGTGATAAGCTGTGATTATGTACTTAACTGATGAAATGTGCAAAATGCATCTTAGCTTGAAGCGCTATTTTGTTTGCATAAACGGTACCAATTAATTCACATACCAAGAGCCACTTTTATTTGTTCTAAATATAGGCACTGTTAGTTTTCTCTTTCACCTAAGCATTAGGTTCACCGAGGTATTAAAAGGTCTTTGGATAGGTAACTGTGTGTTGGGGTGGAGGGGGCGGGGTAGGGCCGGTCAAAACCGCCTATCCGCCCCTGATTTGGATACAATTGTATCCTTCACCACGTCATTGAGAAACAGCTGTGTGCAACGCAATGACTATTTTCCGGACGCTTGTGAACGCCTGAACTGAATGCCGGAATCCGCTCCACTGCTTCCCACTGCTGACGCGTTCACGCATTAATGGATTGCCGGATGGATGTGAACCCTGCTGTAGGCCTCGAGGCCGGCTTGGTTCAAAACGTTGCACGTTTCCTCGTCCATTGCAAACAGTTTTTCATAACAAATTTATACAAACGATGAGGTAGACGACGCAGTTACTTTTAACAAACTATGAAATTGAAATCTTAGTGGCGAGTAGATGAAGAAAGAACGTCCGAACCCGAAGAGCGCTGGAGCAGGAAAGAAAATCTCTCGAAAACGCATGGTCGCCATGATGAGGTACGCACGGACGCCTTTAGAGCGCGCAGCGATACGAGAGGGTGTATCAGCTTTACGGTAGAGTGTAGCACCTATAGCTTTGGACATCGTACCCAAAGCTAGCCCTGGATGTGCGTTCTAAATGTCCTTGGATCTCACATCCAAATTACAAGTCTGTTATCAAAACTCGAGTGCTCCCACATTCTTAGGCCCCGCTCCAACCGGAATAAGGGTCCCACATCCAAACCTGTTCTTTATTGTCCACAATAAAAAATTCAATGACTTCAATGAATTGAATGAATAAGTGAATTCAACATCTTGCAGCTGCTTGTGACTGGAGAATTAAGAAAGGATTGAGCCAGGACCGAGAGACAGAGTGCACTCTATTCTACCGGAGAGATATAAAGATTCCACTTATTAAAATTAGAAGTAGGTGTATTCGATGGAGAGTTCAAGAGTTTTTATTGGCAATAAAAAGAAATAATAATAATTAAAAAAAATACAAGCCAAAGAGCAATATGAAAGGTAGGTACACAAAAGTATACAAGACAGCTAAGTCAAAAGTAGGAATAAGTTCAAGGAACTCGAGCTCCCTGGAGGAGTCGCAACATTTAAAACTAATTTAGCTCAATTTCAGCTGGTAAGAACATCGCATTGTAAATAATTTATTATTTAATAATAGTAATTACTAAGTAATAATAAGTCTTATTATGTCCTAATACACAGAACAACAAGACACAATAAAGAAGAAACAATGAAAGTACAAACTTTAGAAATTTACATTACAATAGAAATTCACTTGATATTTTCTTTAAATGTGATACAGTACTGTTCAAATTAACGCTAATGCCTTTTTGATAAAATAATCTGAGAGCAGATATATAATATATCTCCCAAAACATATAAGAATTTCTACGATAAAACTCAAGAGTGTGTTTTGGGTAAAATGATTCTGCATTATGAGTGCAAAATGAAGATTACATGACAATTTATTCTAATTAACAACAATTAAATTTTAATGTTCCAGATCAACTCCGTTGACAAAAACATTGATGCAAGATTGGAAGTTACAAACCTGTGTTAGGTACCTAGATAAGATATAGATAAGTTGGCACCCTTTGTAATATATTTGCCACATTCTAAAAGCCCCCCCCCCCCCCACCGTCGACAATAATAATTATTGTCAAGTCCTTCTTATATCCCCATCTTACATAATATGTAATAGAATGGTTCACGTCGTGTACTGCTCTTGTCCCTGCACTTGTAAGTGCCTCTGTGTATTTTTTAAACTTGCTCACTCAATGACTGGATTTTGCTCTGCCTACCTTCCAAATTATTTTTATCTTAAGGACACTTTTATCCTAACTTTCGGTCAGTGCCGCGTCACCATCGGATACCAGAGATCCCGATGGTAAAAATATATAAATTGCAGTATTGAGTGGGGACAGCTAGGAACAGATTTCCATCTCAACTTTATTGATCGCGCGTCATCACTGGATACAACTGATCGCCATGGAAAAAAGCTGCATCTGGGAAACCGTGGGACTGAAATGGGGCAACGGGAGGGAGTTTGAAGGGTTTTGGCTTCGGGGTCGTTGATTAGTTAGTTTTGAACGTGGAATCCTTTTTTTGGGGTAGGTACCAAAAACATTAGGGCGTTCGTGGGGCTACGAATGGAGCTTTTAGAGGATGTCAGGAGGTCAAATGAAGTGTCGTTTTCTGAGTAAATCCATTTTCGGGGGCACACATCGGTCCCAACATTGTATAGAAAATAACTTCTTTTTTTATATAATTTTTATTACCTGTAGAATCAATTTACCAATCCAAAGATTAATAACCCGTTGTTGAGTTAAATTTGCAGCGTTTCTGGAATCTTCACAACTTAAAACGTATGACAAATTTTGAGGACGATCAAAATTGCCGACCCCTGCGCGTGAACATATTCAACCAAAACCATGTAAGGGGAAGCTTTCACAAATAATGTGAATCAAACAATCTTAGTAACTACAAAAGATTTATTAACACGGAACACAAGAATAAAATTAAGGTGTTTCATGAATCAGTTCTATTCAATTGTGAGTAAGTAAGCAAGCAAGGAAGCACATAATGTGTTTTATATATAAAACTAGCAAATTATTCAATACGGTACCATAACATTTTATAAGTTTAAACAGCTAAAGTAATATTATATAATATTACTTCAGCTTTTTCAACTATAGGTATTATATAATACCTTGAATTAATCATCTCTTAGAATCTGTATACTGTACTCACGATCATAATTTAATACACTATTTTGCTTTTTCAATTTGTGATTGTTTTCTATGATAGTTTTAATCAAGTCTTCTCCAGGAAAATCAATTAAAATAATTCCGACCGTTCTTTGATGATTTCCGTCATTATTAAATTGCCGAATCAAATTTCTCGACAGCATGTTAGTCCCTTCGAATGCTATGGTGCATATGCCGATAAAACAGCTAACGCGGGGAAAGTCAGGGTATGCATCGGACCACCAACCGGGTGATGTTAGGCCTGTGGAAAGTCTAGGAGCCCCCGTTCCTGGTGTGACGTGTCCACTGGCGACGAAAAACGGAAATGAGCCTCCATAACCGCTGATGAAATTTATGAATATTTTGTTTTCGCGGCTATCGACAGTTTCTTTCAAAAATGACTTCACGGGGATCCACTTCCCCCAATATAAATCCCAGTTGGTGCGCAAAAATGTTGTGTCCATTATTCTGGAATTGGTGGCATTCAACGTCAAAGCCCTCGAACTGAACTGAGTTTCTGTGGTCGTAAGAATAAATTTTCCACGCGCCTCGCCCAGTGTGATGTTCACATCATTAGTTGGCAAATAAAACTCCCTTAGTTTTCCTTGATTTAAATACCAATCCACAACGTTTTCTATTTTTATTGAGTTACGTGATGGTGGAATACGTTTAGACGCGTACAAGTTAATCAAAACTGTCTCAGTAGGATTGTTCATGAGAAATAATTGTACAGCATCCAACACAGTATCCAACGCCATACCCAAATGAGAGTGACCGTATGTTAGTATGAAATTATCCATCACGTGAAGTACTTGAATATCAAATACACGAATACCGTAATTTAATTGATCTTTAAAATTCACAGCTTGCGTTGACTCGGCATTGTCTTGCAGAAACTCAACCCCCAGCTCTATCAAATATTCTATGATTGCCGCAACTATTGAATTTGAATTTGAATTCAGAGAGGAGCGTAGGCTGGCGTCGTAAGCTCCACTGGTTTCAGTGCCTGGAAGTGCGAGTTCCAGGAGTTTGACGTCATCTTTGATTTCTGACATCCAGGATGTTTTCAATGTGAAGCCATCATCTGGATTTCGCATGTAAGCGCCGTCCCATTCTGCCAAACAAAGTTCTGCTATGCTGATGAGAATGAACGCAGTCAGGAGACTCCTCTTCAACATGTTAACAGTGGGTGAATACTAACCTGAAAATAAGGATTGACGGTCACTACAAACATGAAATTGTAAACGTGTGATCTTCAAAATTAGTGAGTCAGAAAATCAGAAAAATCATTAGAATCGGAGAAACGGAGCAGGCAAGGGAGATGAAAACCAGACAATTTTCATTTTAGATTCCTGTCGTACCTAAGGCTGCTAATAAAAACGCTGCAAATTTTACACAAGGGTTTATTATTCTTTGATATAGGTTACTTGTGCAAAAATTATTTCTGGGTTAATAGAAAAAATTATGGAAAAACCAATTTTTGGTTTATAATTCTTGGAATAATACACCTATTTTTTCGCGACGCGGGTCAACGATTCCGATCGGCCTCAAAATTTGACATTATCCGTTTCAAGAGGTCTACATTCAAAATCCGAAATGTCCGTCCGCCGTCCGCCGTACGCCGTTCGCCGTCCGGGCCGTTTTGGGCAGTAGGAATTTTTTTAAAAATCTGAAATTTTGACGAAATACTTGGTTTACCATCTAGTTGTGCCCGCAAGGTTTTCAGCCCGATCGCCCAAACCCGTGGGGCGCTCTGGGGCTATAATGGGGCTACGGGAGGGGTTTTTTGAAGGCTCTTAGCTATGGGATCGAGTTAGGTGTAGTTTTCGAAGTATTGTTGGACGTAGAATCCATTTTTTGGGGTCCCGGAACGATCCGATTTCACTGGGGCGATCTTTAGGGCTTTCATGGGGCTAAAAATGGGATTTTTGAAGGATCCCAGGATGTTAAATATTTTTTGAGTAAAAAATACAGAATTTTTGAAAAAACACATTTTTGAACAAAAAAAAAAAAAAAAAATTTTTGAAATAAAAATCCAAAAATTTTTTTTTTTAATTTTTTTCATTGACAGAATTTAATTTCTGCACAAGAAATGTATATCAAAGAATAATAAACCCTTGTGTAAAATTTGCAGCGTTTTTTGGGTTTTTTCACTTTTGGGTTTAATATTCTTGGAATAATACACCTATGTTTTCGCGACGGGGGTCGACGACTCCGATCGGGCTCAAAATTTGACATTATCCGTTTCAAGAGGTCTACATTCTAAATCCGAAATGTCCGTCCGCCGTCCGGGCCGTTTAGGGCAGTAGGAATTTTTTTCAAATCTGAAATTTTGACAAAATACTTGGTTTACCATCTACCTAGTTGTGCCCGCAAGGTTTTCAGTCCGGTCGCCCAAACCCGTGGGGCGCTATGGGGCTATAATGGGGCTACGGGAGGGGTTTATTGAAGGCTTTTAGCTATGGGATCGAGTTAGGTGTCGTTTTCGAAGTATTTTTGGACGTATAATCCATTTTTTGGGGTCCCGGAACAATCCGATTTCACTGGGGCGATGTTTAGGGCATTCGTGGGGCTAAAAATGGGATTTTTGAAGGATCCCAGGATGTTAAATATTTTTCGAGTAAAAAATACAGAGTTTTTGAAAAAACACATTTTTGAACAAAAAAATCCAAAAAGAAATTTTTTTTGAGAAAAATCCAAAAAAAAAAATTTTTTTTTTAATTTTTTCATTGACAGAATTAAATTTCTGCACAAGTAACGTATATCAAAGAATAATAAACCCTTGTGTAAAATTTGCAGCATTTTGTTTTTTTTTTTTTGATTTTTTTCTTCAAAAATTCTTTATTTCTTGCTCGAAAAATATTTAACCTCCTGGGATCCTTCAAAAATCCCATATTTAGCCCCATGAAAGCCCTATAGATCGCCACAGTGAAATCGGATTCTACGGATTCCCGAAAATGGATTCTACGTCCAAAAATACTTTGAAAACGACACCTAACTCGATCCCATAGCTAAAAGCCTTCAAAAATCCCTCCCGTAGCCCCATTTCAGCCCCATAGCGCCTTTCGGGTACAACTAGATGGTAAACCAAGTATTTTGTCAAAATTTCAGATTAAAAAAAAAAAAAATCCTACTGGATCAATATTGGCTGAAATCCCCACTCCTTCCCGTCTTTAGGGAAGGAGAGGGGGTTGAAGGAGGGGAAAACGGAAAAAATCCTTGAGGGCGCTCAACCTATCTCAGAACGTACATCATTTTTGAATTTCTCGTGATTTTCAAGAATATATATATAAATTACGTTCGCGCATGCGCAGGGAGTACCACTGGGGGAACCATCTAGGGCTATACCCACACAATTCCTGAAAATTTGATTGAAATCCGATCAAAATTGTAGGAGTTATGGCTGTGGCAAGGAAATACGTTCGCGCATGCGCTGAGCGTACCGCTGATTCAATCGTGATGAAACTGACAGGGTACCATCTAGAGCTATACACACACAATTCCTGAAAATTTGATTGAAATCCGATCAAAATTGAGAAAGTTATGCCTGTTTCAAGAATTTCACGTTAGCGCATGCGCAGAGCGTACCGCTGATTCAATTGTGATGAAATTCGTATGGGACTTCAAGGAGCCTGATCCGCATAATCCCTCAAAATTTGAGCTAAATTCATTCAAAATTGTGGAAATTATGGCTGTAACAAGGAAATGCGGACAGACCCACAGACACGGAACCAAATTTGTTCAGTAGGCTATGAAACGCAAAATGCGAGTGGAAATTTTGAATTCGGACAACAAAAATTTTTTTTTTCTCCCGAAAGTGAACACAAGGCTTCCGCTGCTTCGCAGACTCGGAAGCAAAACCTGATAGAGGCACGGGGTTGAGAATAAAGCAAATGAGACTGAATTCTGAGTACATACCCCTTGACATGCTGCACAAGAATTCTTAAATTGATTTGAGTTATAAATGTAGATTACTAGGGTTGAGGAACCTCCATTTCCAGTCCGTTCAACACACAAAAGCTGCGAGTATCATTCCAATGGCCGTATTTTCATCCCCGTGCCTCGAAGAAAATAATTTTCTTCGGGGGGCGGGTGCAATGCATTTAATACATTGTATTAAAAGAACTCCGGGTGCAATGCGTTTAATACATTGTATTAAAAGAACTCCGGTCGATAGACGGTAATGTAGGGTGATAGAAATAATTTCCAATTATTCTACTGTGCGAAAACACCCATTTTTAATTATTAAAAACTTGAAAATCTCGTTTAAAAATTTATTTTCAGTACGAAATTGCATTAATGCAATTAATTGTAATTACAATCTTCTACCCTACCACCAAAGAGTATCACAGAATTTTTTCTGATTTTTGGCTCAACTTTTATTTTTGAAAATGTAGCAAGTTGAAAAACTGGTTTTTTTTTTAGAATCACCCAAATATTGAAAGTTGCCATCTCCGACGACGAAGAAAATTTCTTCATTTAATATTGAAGAAAATATTGTGAAGATAAGCCACGGCCAACTCCGACGGTCAAGGATCAGATTGTTCGTTCGTAGGTGTCATCACGTCCGTCGATATCTGCGATTTCCTGCCCGTTTACAATAGTTCCGACCAGCAAAAATAGTGACTAGGAACGGAGAAGACAATCACGAGAAACAAACCGCACGCCAGATTCTGAAGGAAAATCTCTCAAGTCTCTCATGTCTCTGCTAGTCCTTGCCTACCTATGTTGACAAAATTTGTCAACAGTTGTATTTAATACAACTTCATGTTTGTAAGTACCTACTCCTGTATAAATGGTTGTCGTCGGAGTTGGCTGCTACCCGGTTAGAATAGGTAGTATAGGTAGAATAGGTAGTATTATTCTACTGACATCTACCTATAATAGGTAGATGTCATAATTTTAGAAAGGAAATATTGGGGTATTGAAACGAAAATATGAATGTCCAGTGGTTTGCAGAGTAATCGTAATTAATCGTAAGTAATCGCTGTCCGTTGTGGATTTTGCGAGAGTAATCGTTAATGGGAGAACACACGCGAAAAAAGCTTTGATGTGTAACGTCGAACTCTGGTGGAAACGATCTTTTTGAGTCATGGCCTTATCGAGCGGCTTTCTAAATTTGCATTTTCTGCTCATATAATGCAGTCACTGGTTGGACTTCTTAAATTTCAATTAGTAAATTCAATAGAGTTTCCCAATATTTTGCAAATAATAGGACAATAATTGTCAGAAATATAATTATTATATTTCTGATAACTCGATCTCGAAACTGCCCCTTTCTATGAGAATGACCCAACAACTCATAGATCAACATTTTTTTGTATAACAAGAAATGTAGATAAAACTGCTATAATATTTAATATCGAGGCAAGTCCAGTTCCCTGAGCAGTTCGTTATCTCTGGTTACTAGAGATAACGGACTAGGACTACGCCGGATCCGAGTCTTGTGTTTCACAGAATCTCTCGTAGATGACGATTCCCAATCATGAAGTCTTTCATGATTTTTACGCTCACTACCCTAACACAAAACCATTTTCCGCAAACATTGCTTAAAAACGCCACGTCTTTTGCAGAATGGCTCCATTTTTAACTCGAAAGTTACATCGAAAACGGCACCTCATGGCTAAAACCTTTCATGACCTCAATCCCATAACCCCTTGCGGAGTGGAGATCTTTCATGATAGAAGCCCATAATATACGCTATTGTTATTAGTATTCATATTACGCACTTACGATTTGTCTCTTATCAGAAATTCCAGAACTTGGAGGAAGGGAAGCAATTCGTTATGAGTTGAGTAGTCTACTAGACAGTCTTCACCCGAGTGACTCGAGTGACTTTACTACCTTACTCTGTGGACCCGACTGAGAATCTGAGGCACAGAACAACTAGGGCAGTGGTGCCAGATCACAAAATCGTAAATCCGTGTCGTTAGTGGTAAAAATCCGTATCTGGATCAGCAGAAATCCGTATGAAATCTGTATGCTCCGAATGGATTTTAGAGAACCCAAAAAGCAGTTTCAGGCAAAAAAATGAGAGTTTTTACACTCAATTTTCAGCTTGGCTCGTTTGCTAGCTGGAAGGAATGGAATAGGCGTTCAAGTAGGTATAGGTAGATAACTCGAACAAAAATATTTTATTAATCAGTCGAACAAAGAGGAAACTCTTTGATATAAATTATCCAAAAATTAATTGACATCAGTTTGAAAAAATTATTTTGATTATTTACCTACCTAATAAAGTTTTTTTTTTTTTTTAATTTTCTTGTATAGTTTGTGAACGGATGTGGGACCCCGGTAAATGGATTATACTTCCAAAAATACGTTGAATACGACCCCCCCCCCCTCGATATCGTACCCAAAAACCTTCCCAAACCCCTCCCGTAGCCCCTTTATAGTCCCACTGAGCCCAACGGCTTGCGCGATCGGGCTGAAAAGCAACTACGCAAACCGAGTAGGTCAAAATTTAAGTCTAGTTGGTCTAGTCTAGTTGGTCAAAATTTAAGATTTGAAAAATTCCTAGTGCCCAATACGGTCTGGACGGCGGACGGACATTTCGTTTTTGGAATCTCCACATCTTGAAAAGTATTTATAAAGACGAATTTTGTCTGACAAAAAGTTTCTACCCCCTACCTTACGAGTACGTGGGTGTATTATTCCTAGAATAATAAACCAAAATGAACCGAAATGAAACTTGACGAACTTCTGACACAATTACCTATTCTATGTAAAACACTTCTTCACCCTCATCACACCCTCCTGATACTTCTTCGCCTTCACCCAGCGCTAGAGTGCCTTCGCGGGAGGACCCATGCGACCCTTAATTTTTACCGTTTTCTTGATGATTTCTCGAATATCCGTGTAAAATACGTATGAGAGAGGAAAATACGTATAATACGGATACATATTTGATGGTCCGTGCAGACCCCGAAAAATTCGTATAAATACGGATAAAAATCCGTGTCTGGCACCACTGAACTAGGGATGCTCAAAAAATATCGAAATATCGATATTTTTCCGCCGATATATCGATATTTTTGAGCGATATTTTTTCCACCGATATATCGATATATCGATATTATTTTTAAAATATCGGGAACCGATATTTTTGAGAGAGATCCGACATAAATCCGAACACCAGCTATAATATATCATATTTCTATATTATAGAAATAGGATCAAAGAACGTGTAGGTAACTGTACGGAAGGTATTTCAAATCAAATAGGTACGATCAACGAGTTGCATTGGCAGAAAATATTAATCATGTACTGAATGTTTTGTCAGAACAATATAAACTAATTTGGGGAAGGGAGGAGTTATTAAATTAAATTCACACTGAAATTGAAATTCTAATTATGAATTTATTTAAGTTATTTCAAGAAATCAGAAGGGGAAGGCCGAAAAATTTATTGGGCCTCAGGTGGGACTCGAACCCACAACCTCTGCATTACTAGTGCGATGCTCTACCAATTACGCTACTGAGACCAGCAGCCATGATAGAACATCGGAGATTGAAGGCTCAACTGTCTCCTGCCCCCAACGCTTGATTCGGCCTTCTCATATTGTTGCTTATTTTCCCCCTCTGAACCCTGATCTGATATGAAGCCAGTAGACATCCTACTTTTGTCCCTCTTCCTAGGGGTCCCTTAATTCCCCAAGAGGAGTAGTTTCATTACTGGAATGACTTGAGGGAATTTTGAACTGCTTCCCTCATACAGTGTTTTATTTGGGGAAGGGAGGAGTTATTAAATTCCCCTTCTGATTTCTTGAAATAACTTAAATAAATTCATAATTAGAATTTCAATTTCAGTGTGAATTTAATTTAATAACTCCTCCCTTCCCCAAATAAAACACTGTATGAGGGAAGCAGTTCAAAATTCCCTCAAGTCATTCCAGTAATATAAACTAAGCAAATAAATCGTTTCCTTGATTTTTACAAATAATTACCTAGTCATTACAGATTATTCGAAGAATTTATAACCTTAATTTATTTATTAGTAATCAAAAGTCGTGAAAGGCATGGATTTTTTTTAAAGTGAAACTTTTATTACATCGTCCCAAATTTTTTGGTCTGTGTGTCATTTCTTGTCCCGTCACGCTACCGTTGATTTTCGCTTACAACCGATTCGTTGCTACGGAACTTCATCTTCGCCAGTTTTCATCGTACAAAAATCGTTCACCATTCGTTGGAAAGCTCTCGATTTATCACGCATTTCTTTCGTACTTGTTCTTTGTCATTATGTCCCCATTTTATATTTATTGATGTTATTAATGGATGCAGTAAACAATGCCGCTTGTTTTGTTGTTATCAGGTGCCACGTTAGAAATCAATTTGAGAAAACGCCAAAATGAAGCCGTGGGTGGAGATACAAGGGTAGGTGAATGAGTAGGAAAGGGGGGGGGGGGGGAGACTAGACATAAAAAACGTGTCCATCGATGCTACGTACCCCACTTGGGGGGCGAGCGAAGCGAGCCGGAGAGACTAGAGGGAAAAAGTTTCACTTTTACCGTGGTTTCATAAAACCACACCCGTTTTTTTTTTAATTTGGATATATCCGATATATCGATACTTTGTAAACGATATATCGAATATCGATATTTTTCTACGATATATCGACTAAGTAAAACGATATTTTTTAAAACTATCGATATATTGAATATCGATATTTTTCTTCAGTGTGGACATCCCAGTGGAGAACAACAGAGAGCAAATGAATGATCTGAGGGCACACAATCACACCAGTGGTGCCAGATCACAAAATCTTAAATCCGTGGTAAATCCGTATCTGGACCAGCATAAATCCGTATGAAATCTGTATGCTCCGAATGGGTTTAGAGAACCCAAAAAGCAGTTTCAGGCTTAAAAAAAAAAAAAAAAAAAAAAAAAAAAAAGAGTTTACACTCAATTTTCAGCTTGGCTCGTTTGCTACCTGGAAGGAACAGGCGTTCAACGGCTTGCGCGATCGGGCTGAAAAGCTTGCGAGCACAACTAGTAGTACCTAAGCAAACCGAGTAGGTAGTTGGTCAAAATTCAAGATTTAAAAAAATTCCTAGTGCCCAATACGATCTGGACGGACATTTCGTTTTTGGAATCTACACATCTTGAAAAGTATAAAGACAAATTTTGAGGCCGACAAAAAGTTTCTACCCCCCTGCACGATTAGGGGGGTAGGTATATTATTCCAATAATAATAAACCAAAATGAACCGAAACTTGAGGAACTTCCGACACAATTATTCTATGACATGAAGAAGTGTTATAATATAACACTAAGTGTTATATTACAACACTTCTTCATGTCATAGAATAATGTCATAGAATAAGTCTTATACATTAAATTTAGGGTGGCCAGATTTTTTTCTCGAGGAAGCAGTACATTAAACAAATAGTCGTAGGACACTAGACAAAAAAGTTTTAATACCTAATAATAATAATAATAATAATAATAAATAAAACATCACATTAGGTTAAATCATTGCCACTGGCCACAAAAATATAATGACTTTACGATGAAGGAGATCAAATACTCAAAGCTCAATACCTACTATTCGTTTGCATTTAAAAACTAGTGAACCCATTTGAAAACCACAAAACCCGTAACTCAGACTTTGAGCCTCAAGGACCAACTTCTTCTTCCTCCAATCGATAAGAGGTGTTGGTGTCCCATCTAATTTAAGTTCTTTGGAAGTGCGTAAGTAAGTAGGCAGGAAGTAGCTCCCCAAAAACTCTTACTAGTTTCAAAAAGCAGTACATTTCAGGTGTACACATACCATAAAGCAGTAGGGTACTGCAAAAAGTAGTATATCTGGCCACCCTAATTATATTGCATACCTAACACTTCTTCACCCTCATCACACCCTCCTGATACTGCTTCGCCTTCACCCAGAGCTACCCTTGATTTTTACGGTTTTCTTCTACTCGTTCCTTACCTTCGGACGCTGCAAAAAAAGCCAGCCCAAAGAATAATAATTTCGCTAATCATGGATTTCCGGTCGTCATTCCTTTGCGTGGTGAGGTTCTGAACGTCCTGCGGCTCCAAATTCTGACGTCATTACCCAGCCGAATGGAACTGTTATAAAAAACGCTGAAAATTTTCCACAAGGGTTTATTATTCTTTGATATAGGTTACATGGGCAAACATTAATTTCTGTGTCAATAAAAAATTTAGGGCAAAAAAAGATTTTTTTTGGATTTTTTTTCAAAATTTATTTTTTCAAAAATTCTTTATTTTTTACTCGAAAAATATTTAACCTCCTGGGATCCTTCAAAAATCCCATTTTTGCCTTATAGATCGCCGGGACCGCCTTATAAATCGGATCGTTCCGGGACCCCCAAAAATGGATTCTACGTCCAAAAATACTTCAAAAACGACACCTAACTCAATCTCATAGCCGAAAACCTTAAAAAATCTCGTAGCCCCATAGCGCCCCACGTGTTTGGGCGATCGGGCTGACATTTTGACAAAATACTCGGTTTACCATCTAGTTGTGCCCGCAAGGTTTTCAGCCCGATCTCCCAAACCCGTGGGGCGCCATGGGGCTACGGGAGGGATTTTTGAAGGGTTTCGGCTATGGGATCGAGTTAGGTGTCCTTTTCGAAATATTTTTGGACATAAATCCATTTATGGGGGTCTCGGAACGATCCGAATCCACCGTAGGAATCTATGGGGCTGTTACGGGGCTACAAATAGGTCGGGTTTTTGAAGGATGCCAGGAGGTCAAATAAGCTGTCGTTTTCCGAGTAATTTTAGACGCATAATCCATTTTTCGAGGTCCAATATCTGTTCGAACTCAGCATTGATACTTTTCTAATTTTTTTGACAATATTTTTTGGTGACAAAGAATTAATTTTTGCACGATTAACATTAAATCAGGGAATAATAAACCCGAAATTTCTCAACCATTATTGCTCACCAAGATCCACCATCCTACAGAAATCAGTAAATCTGCCATTAAGTTTTCTTAGAAACAATTCTCATTTTTGGATGAAGATCCCTGACTTGAGTTGTTGGTACACATTTTTTTACCATACAAACCTCCTTGAATTAAACTTCTTCCGCTTTTTTCGGGAAAAGGTTAATCGAATAAAACCCACTTCCAAGAAAAATAGCTCTTTAATTCAACGAATTTCGATAAAACGATATATACATATTTTAATATGTACTTACGTTCACTAGAAAGAAATATGGATATATTTTTTTTTAAACTCTACAATTTTTATAACAGTTATATACAGAATATTAACTTTTGTTTTTTTTAAAATAAACATGATATATTTAATTTACGACGAAATTCGTCAATAAAAGCAATAATAATATTGGCATCAAATACCCTTTTCTCTTCAATATTTTTTTTATATATTTTTAAATTATTATTTTGTTTAAATTAACATTAGAATTGCACTTTCAAAATCGATACATCGAAACCCGTTAAAATTGCACTCATATGCAACATACATTATAGTTTGTACGACTTTTGGCTTTTACATTTTCTCTGGGTAAAGAAAAAAATAAATTTTTCTAAAAAAAAAACAGTCGAGCGCCGTCACTCAAAAATGATTCGGAATAATTTCCACGCAATCAATACAATCGATAATTCGGACCACGGGTAGATTAAATCAAAATTTAAAAAAATTGTTTTTCCATAACTAAGCTTAGCCCCAACAATCTTTGGTTAGTCCTGTGCTCTTTACTAGTATGAATTCCTTTAACCTATCCTTCGAACTAAAAAACGCTTTGAAAAAAAAAAAACAAAAAAAAAACTAAAATCAAAATGGAGGGGATTATAAGATAGCCATACTATTACATTAATAGCTAGTAAGTACCTAGTTTGACTATAGAACCTAAGTAATGTTGAGATAAGGCAAATAATCTTGATGAAAAATGGTGTCCTATTTCGTCAGGATCATTAAATCCGCGATAAATTACCGTAAAAATAAAACATCTGAACACCGATGATTCAGATCCTCGATTATTCATCTTCAGGGGGGCGGTACAGCAACAAAGGGGTACAAAAAAATGATCACTAAAAACTTAAACATAACTGTGCTCCAAATCAACAAACCCATAAATACCTAGTGCTTTTTCAAAAATACAGATTAAGTAATGACATAAACCCAACTATGAGTTGTGACGGAATGCTTAGACTCTTTTTAACAACATACATGGTGCAGCGATACAGCGGGTCTCGTTCGAACAAATGTTTCGACGAATGCGGTTGACCAGCAGTCACACCAGCCAGACAAAATCAACACTTGCACTAACAAAATTGCAGTATACATTTCAGAATGGGAAAGGTACACAGTACGGTGCAGAACATTAAGGGTGCAGTAGGGGACGAACAAATAATACGTGAGAATTGATTCCGTCAAGCAAACCAATCCCTCGAGAACGGGAGAAGAATTCTATGCCACATTGGTACTCTAAACGATAAATGTTCTTGTGGAACGCTCGATTCGCGGAAACTCGATGCCCGAGAGTGAATTTATACTACAACATTCAAAACTATATAGTATGGTACGAAACGAACCCAATCGTATTTTTTAGCATTAAACCACACGCACACACACACCCAATCACCTCGTAACAGACTAGCTCTAAAAAGAAGTACATTTCCTTGACTGGGCGATGAAAAATAAATATGAATAAATAAACGGATGCATGGAAAAAATAATATTTCGGTTAAAACTTTGATTACACGTCGAAAATAACAATTATATTATCTTCACTTTGGGTGAATTGCAAAATTATATACACGATCACAAAGTTAACTTTTTCCTCACACACATGAGCGATATGATTTCGACACGCGTTGGAAGACAACTCAATTTATCAGCATAGTTCAGTCAACTATATATCTTTTGTAAACACGTTGAATGATTATAATCGGGAGAAACTTCATTTTGACTTGAATACTCAACTGTTGAGTTTTGAAATTGGTTTTTTTTTTTTTTATTTTTTTTTTTTTACATATCACTGCGTTGACTGAATAATACTGCAACATATTCCCTTTGTGTGCTCAACAAGTTCAACCTAGACAGAAGATCAGGGAAAACAATTCGTTAGCGGACTTGGTAGCTACAATGAGTCAAGATTATTGAGTGGGAAAGTACAGTTGAATACCAATTGTCTGTACAATCACGTCTCCATCACTGTTTTCGCTTCTATTTGTCCACCGCTTCATTTTTTTCTTTTTCAGTGTTTTAGGAACACACGATTCTTCTTTATCACGACTAACTAAATGAACATGCCAGAAAAAAAAGAAATTCAACTAAACATGGGGACTTGGTCTCACGAAACACTATAAAACATCACAACGTCAGACTAGATATCACTGCAGAGGAAAAAAATTAAAATAAATAAAAAGGCTGCAGGTTAAGACCTGATCGAAGAACCAACCAAACTGTTTTACAGCGTGGAATGCTGGGGAATTTTTTCTCAAAAAATTCTCATCACATAACAAACTAGCAACAGCACCAAAATAGATACGACCTCAAACACTTAAACAATAATCAGGTTCCATAAATTTGGTTTGATTAGAAAAAACAAAAAGAATCAGTACGAGTCAAAATTCAATTAGTACGCAGACGTAAGGCTTTACCCCCCTACTATTAGTCTTTGATTAAATCATTCAAGTGTATTTTCACGCGAAAGCAATAATTTCCTACAACAAGTCAATGTAAGAGAAAAGTAAAACCTGTGTTTCAGGAAGTTCCAGAACGCGGTTTTGTATGAAGTATCCTACTATCAGTTCAAACTCAGTAAACACATTCAAGCTCCTCGCCAACAGGCCTATCAACAGGTCAGCTTTTCAACAATTACAGGAAAAAAAAGCAAACATAAGCAGTGATCCCCCCCCCCCCCCCCCCCCCCTACTGATTGCTTAAAGGCAAACGCTAAAACTCTTGAAACGTGGAACGCTTTAGCCCTGCATTTACTGATGAAAGGTTCTTATAAGAAGGTAAATATTACCGTTCTTTACAATAGTCTGTCGGAGCAGGTCGGAATGTGAAGCCGGAGATCAGGGACATCTTTTCACAATATACGCCCTCAGGGACTTCTTTACACAAGAGACGCCCTCAGGGACTTCTTTACACAAGATACGCTCTCAGGCAGGGTGCACATCCATGCGGCCATCTGCCAATGCGTGAACGCGTCAGCAGTGGGGGAGCAGTGGAGGGGTCTCCGGCATTCCGGCCAGGCGTTCACAAGCGGCAAATTTTCTGATTGCAGTGCACACAGCTGTTCCTTCCCGCGTTTATTTGTGTTTTGTTGATGTTGCTATGGCGATGACAACAACCTGGATGCGCAGTAGTGACCTCATTGCGGCATCCGGTAAAATATTAAATTTTGATTTTTCGGATGTGTACAGTCAGCTTCGAAAGTGCTTCTCCGGCTAAACAAACGTCTTCCCGCAATACCGCATTGCCGCATGGATGTGAACCCTTCTTTAGGGACGTCTTTGCACAAGATACTCTCTCAAGCAGGGTTCCCATCCATGCGGCAATGCAATATTGCATCATTCCGTCATTGCGTTCGGTCTGTTGATTGGCCGATGCCAGCGGGCAGGAAGAAGTTAGTTTTGACGGAGAAGCACTTTCAAAGCTGACTGTACACATCCGAAAAATCAGATATCTTACAGGACTGGCAATGATAACAGCGATAATCATCCAGATTGTTGTGGTCGCCATCGCAACATCAACAAAACACAATAAACGCGGGAATGAACAGCTGCGTGCCACGCAATGACAGTTTTCTGTCAGACGCTTGTGAACGTCTGACCCGAATGCCGGAATCCCCTCCACTGCTCACCACTTCTGACGCGTTCACGCGTTGACGGATTGCCGCATGGATGTGAACCCTGGTTCAGGGACATCTTTCCGCAAGATACGCCCTCCAAAGACTCCTCGGACCGATATCATACCACCGTGCGCCACAACTCCCTCTGCAGTGAAGCAAGACAGCTGCAACCCTCAAAATACCTCTAAGGGATTGCTAGGTGGAAGCAGTGGTTGCATACCGTACCACTGCTTTCATACAGAACTCACACCTGGCTTGTCATGACCATATTTCTATCGCCGTCATCGCGCATACATCTCTTACGGCCCATGGAGCAGTTACTCCGGCGGTCTACAATCGGTTTTGACAACCTACACATGCTACTAGGCCTATTCTTGTTCAGGATAGCCGAATGGACCTCGCAGGATATTTTAAATTCCTATTCTGACTCTTTCACAAGCAGTTCTTTCTTGTTACTGAGTATAAGTCCCCACAAGCTTCCTTTGTCAAGGTGCTTGTTCAAATGTGCGTCGCTGGTGCGCAACTCAAGCTTCCGACAGACCTCCCAAAATACTACTCCGAATCAAACCTGGCGTAGGGGGGAAAAAAGAGGAAAAATCCCTACAAAGGGGGGAACGGTAGACAGGATGCGAAACGTATTACAATATCTTATTAAGATGTTCCATAAGTAGGCAGTACTGAACCACATAAGCGAAAATAATTGTATATATCTATATGTAGCTGTGCTGGGCTTCCTTGGCCTCCAGGACTCAGCCGATACCAGTAAGCTCCGCTATTTCAAAAATTTCAATTTTAATTTTCTTTTCTTTTTTCCCCCCTATATCTCAATTTATTATTCATTTTATTAATTTTTAATTATAATTATGACGTTTTATGAAAAATTGTATTAACTTTTTTCTATTATGAACCGTCTGTCGGGAACAAAGTGGGGAGCGACACAGGTCCTTCTGGGACTTACCTAAAAGGCCTATGAGAGACCAGTAATTGAATATGGTGGGGAAGTCATGATTACAGCTTCAAATACAGTTGAGAAGCTGGACAGTGTTCAAAATTCGGCGCTACGATTGATCACTGGCCCCCAATCCACCCCCATGACATCCATGGAGCTCCAAGCGGACGTAGAGCCACTGCGTACGAGGAGGAGGTTCTGCAAGAAAAGCTCCAGCGTCTCGATGTGCCGTACTGGAGAGAGGGAAAGCTACTCAGCGGCTCAAAACCCAAGACAACTTCACTAATAGGGTAGAGGAGGTTGCTGAAAAGTATGGTGTTGCTGTTGGCCCACGAGAAACGTTTCCGCCAAAACAAGAACCTCCCGTTGCGACCAGACCACAAGCATCTTGTGGTGGAGGTCAAGATGGGCGTCTCCCCACCTGAGGAGCTAAAAGCTGCTGCTCAACGATCCACGAGCGGTATCCCTCCCCAGCTGGGTTTCACGTGTGGGGTCAGCCTGTGGAGCAACGGATTTTTCTCGTCTGCATTTCAAGTATCCGCCCCGGTTGGAGCAGTAGCCACAAGCTTTGATGGCGAGGTGAGAGCTATAGAGCTGGCGGTGGAGGAGAGCTCGAAACTGGACCTCTCGAGAATCGTGCTGTTTGATGATTCCCAAGCTGATTACGACAGTAGTAGATGCTTGGCTGCAGAGAGGTGCCCATTTGACTCTCCGGTGGCTATCTTCACATTGCGGCATAAATGACAACGAGGCTGCCGACCAGCTCTCTAAGCAAGGTTCTTCTCAACCCCAAATTGAGACTCCGCTCTCCTACGTCGAAACGAGAAATTAAGCGCTGCATTCGCTCTTCCCTGAATCGGGAGCAAGGCACAAAGGCTGCAGGGAAGAAGTGGGAACGCCTGACGAACGGTCGAATCCCAGCAGACCAACCAAGGAATCGTGGAGTTGCCAGCTTCCGACTCACAACTGGACACGACTTCTTGCAGAAGCTCCTGCATCGTATCGGAGTCAAGGACACCCCCTGTGTAATGCTGGAGAAATGAATGGGGAGCATCTGGACAACTGTACAGTATTGGAGGATGTACGACGCTCCTTGGACACGGCTGAAATTCAAGCCGATCTGACGTAAAAAAAGTTATTACAGAAGTAGAGACCTACGGTCTAACGCCAGCTCCGAACGGCAAATGTGAGAGGTGTCCAGGGCAACTCTCGGTGGTTTGCCTTTGCCTTCCGACAGGCTATAAGGAAGACGTCGAGCGGCTGCTGAGATCAGCAGCCTTTGACTCAGCAGTCCAACGCTCAAACCACTGAACCACTGACAACAAACATACCCCAAGTTATTTATATACAAAGGGGCATCCACTTATTGATAACGGTTGATATCGAAAATTCCAAGGTGCAGAAGTCTTTCCAACCATTTAAATTGTCTAATAAACCATACAGCACTGCAGTTGAATCAACATTTAAATTAAATTTGATGATACACTCTTTGCCCACTTTACGACCAGTAAATAATTTAAACGGGAATTTATACTACCGAAAAAATTGAATGAAAGTATGTACCGCACACACTTTGTAGAAATGTCCTCTCACGAAATATCAGCCAAAGAACAATGAAGCCTCCTCAGCGTCGGTTATCAAAGAATATAAAACTCTCAGTATCTTGATAGGTACCAGTACTCTCCTCGACTTCATCTATGATGAATGCTCACAAATTTCGAATATATACAAGAGGAATCATCCTTCAGAATTTCGAACAGAATCAAGCGTTACCTTCAATTTGAGTCCCGCAAACCAATTAAATTGTGATTGTCGAATGAGATGACTTGAAAATTTTGTCAACTGATCGAATGGAACAAACGAATTCCACCAAAACATTCTTACAGCCCTCGGACACAATTTAGCGAACTTTAGAATCACGAAGTTGGTTGGTAAATACAGTTTCACTGTTACTTATTCAAGCACACACTTTTAGTATGGTTGAGGAAACTAACAATACGTTTATCCTTGCACAGCTCACCAAAACCGAGTATGGTCAAGGACAGTCACAGAAAAGGACCGAAAACAAATTAACATGTAACATATAACACAACGATAAAGAGAAGCGAAAACAGCGATTTTTTTGTTGTCTCGGCTGAACGAAAAAAACCGACAGTAACATACGAATGGTGACCCTTACCACAATAAAAAAAAAGTACACCTTTAACACAGTTACCCGCGCGATCAAGAGCTTTCGTCGGGGTCTAACTTGATGGGAGGCTCAGTGGATATCTTCGCGAGGGCCTCCGAAAGCGAGTGTTTATACCGACAGTGCGTCCTGAGGTTGTCACTTCGCGTGTAGGTGGCTTGGCAGATCGGGCAGACGAACCTTCCTGGGAAGTGGACGTGGTAGTGGTTTCGGATGTGGGTAACAACTTTCCCGCAGAGGCGACATCTGTGGAGGTTCGTGCAGCCGGGGAGCCGGTCGAAAGCCATTTTCATGTGAACCGATCGAGTGCCTGTAAATTTAAGAAAACAACGATTTGTTAAAGGGGCAATTTGTTAAAGGGGGGATTGGACGAACAACAAGCTACCAGTCTTTGGCCAGTACGGTCGAAATAATGTAATTGTCACTGAAGTAGCTACACCAACAGCAGTCATAAAGAACAGTATAATTTTATCAATAAACGCTGCAAATTTTACACAAGGGTTTAGTATTCTTTGATATACGTTACTTGTGCAGAAATTTAATTCTGTCAATGAAAAAATTTAAAAAAAAATTTTTTTTGGACTTTATATCTCAAAAAAAATTTTTTTGGATTTTTTTTTTTATTTTCAAAAATGTTTATCTCAAAAATTATTTAGGTTTTACTCGAAAAATATTTAACATCCTGGGATCCTTCAAAAATCCCATTTTTAGCCCCATGAAAGCCCTAAAGATCGCCCCAGTGAAATCGGATCGTTCCGGGACCCCAAAAAATGGATTCTACGTCAAAAAATACTTCGAAAACGACACCTAACTCGATCCCATAGCTAAAAGCCTTAAAAAAAAAACCCTCCCGTAGCCCCATTATAGCGCCATAGCGCCCCACGGGTTTGGGCGATCGGACTGAAAACCTTGCGGGCACAACTAGATGGTAAACCAAGTATTTTGTCAAAATTTCAGATTTAAAAAAAAATTCCTACTGCCCAAAACGGCCTGGACGGCGGACGGACATTTCGGTTTTGGAATGTAGACCTCTTGAAACGGATAATGTCAAATTTTGAGCCCGATCGGAGTCGTCGACCCCCGTCGCGAAAACATAGGTGTATTAATTTAAGAATAATAAACCAAAATATAATAAGAAGTTGATTTTATAAATTACTGGCTAACGTATAGTCCAGTCATTAAGGGTCCAAAAGTTGTGAATCCGAGAAAAAATACCTGAAGAATTTTTTTCGACGGATTTTGGGGGTGCTGAATCCGAAATTGGGTGATCTACTAGATTCGGATATGGCTTCACCACGAAAATGGCGAAAACCATTTTTGCCTATAACTCGGAAACCATGTCTCTTAGCGACATAACTAGAGGGCCAG
The DNA here is from genome assembly GCA_955831195.1 of Pilophorus perplexus. Taxonomy (NCBI): domain Eukaryota; kingdom Metazoa; phylum Arthropoda; class Insecta; order Hemiptera; family Miridae; genus Pilophorus; species Pilophorus perplexus. Next base: position 33,019,589 of record OY037010.1, on the reverse strand, counting down.
CCAACCCCCAACCTCTCGAACTGGCCTGTGACAACTTCTTCTCGCTTTTCGAAAATGAATAGTTTTTTTCCTGAAGAAATAGAGGACGAGGGTTTTTTGAAATTCTAATTTGAATTTGGATTCAGCTTGAAAAAATGTATGGGATACCGTCATCCTGTATTTGATTCCTGAATAATATAAAAGAGATGAGAAACAGTACATTTTTATCACAGAAATAGGTACCCGTTTTTCCATCTTATTATTCTCAATTAAATACATGAGAGTCACCGACGGCGTACTATGAGCTCCACGCCCTTTGAATCCGTCGCCACGCGTCGCCTATTTATTTCCTGCTATAGGTCTGCCACAGAAACTTTGCGTCCGCCCTACGTGGCGGATCCGCGAACTAACGATCGAGTCAACCTTCCATTGTGAAACCTTGACACGGAAATTGGAGCGGTGAGAAATTTGTTGTTCGTGTAGTGGCTGCGCTGTGAACGTGTGCTCTCAATGCACGAATTTGAAGCTGCAGTAGGAGGGAAATCATGTCACTTTTGAGGGAAGAGATTTCCCAAAAATTATCGTACGCACGGGAATCTGCTTGATGATAAGAGATAACTAGTTCTATGTTCTCAGATGAATGCGCCAAAGGGACGCAAAGTTTCTATGGCAGACCTATAGCATCCTCGTCGTCCCCGCGTCGCCTCAATGATAGGGGGAGGGGGGGTTATTGGAACCGCGTCGCAATTTTTTCTCCCTATTTTGAGCTCTGCAGTTTCCGCAACTGTCCCCCCCCCCCCCCTCACCACCCCGTCACCCCTGATTCAGGAGCTATGACTCTAATGGGTTAAATTCGCGTGATATCCGCTCCTTTTGTCTTCCCAACGGCCTCCTTTCGTCTCCCCGACCCCCTTAATCAAACTTTTCCCAACATTCTTGTAAACAGAGCCTTAGATCACACTTTTGAGCCATTTTGAGCGTACTTTTTGGTGGTTTCAGACTTTTCACGCACTATGCTCCCCAAGACGAATTTTTTGGTTTGTGATTCACATTTTTGCGACATCTAGAAGTGCCTTGGAATAAAAATGATCTCTCCTCCTAGGGCTGCAGCTTTAATATAAAAAGCTATACGAAATAAAGCTAATTGAATTTCCTAAGCAATGAGACCAGGAACGCCTCGTTAGCTTCTTCCGTTTAGCCGCTAGAGCGCGCTGAAGTTTGACCGTTTTTCTAACTCAGCCAAAATCTTTCCGGAGCCGTTTATACACAATCGGTCCCCCGAACCCCCACATAAGGTACGCTGACGTCCCCCGTCAAAATCACCTCTCGCGAGAGCGCTGCCAGACATTATAAAACAAGAAAAGCCCAATCAGACACCGCTCGGTAAGCGGAAAACCACGTTTTTCAGAACGTTTTCGGCTGTAGCTCAGAAACTATTAGCCCGATTCCAAATTTCTTATTTTTTTGTGAAAGCTTAATAAAAACCCCATCGCAACTATTCTATGTGAAATTTTGAATTGAGCTTCGATAAGGGAGGGGCAGGCATGGCAAAAATGGCAAATTTTGACTAAAATGTGTTTTTTCGCACATTTTTGTACATAACCCGATGATCGAAGCTCAAATCAAAATTTCACGTAGAATAGTTGCGATGGGGAATTTAATCGGCTTTCACGAGAAAAAAAGAGAATTCAAATTGAACTCACCGTGGGGGTTCGGGGACCGATTGTGGCGTATAATAGGCTTCAGAAGTCAGGAATACGAAGATTTTGGCTGAGTTAGAATAATGGTTGTTGTGCCTAACTTTACCTAATGGAGCCTAATCAGTGCCTTATGGAACGTAGACGAAATGAAATTTACTTGGAGAGAAATGTGCACTGTTGAGGTGGATCTCGCAGCTATGGGGAGCCAACCTGTTTTAGCAAAGGCCTAGTAAGACGGATCTCACAGCTAAGGGGAGCCAGCCTATGTTAAGAGCCCTAAGGAATAGATATCCTAAAGGGATAAGGTTAAGTTAAACACACACAGAACTTGGGTAACGTACGGAGAGAAGAGAGAACTTGGTGGTTTCAAGAGGAACACTGGAATGAAGTCCTCTGGCTGGCACCAGGGACTATACAGGGTGTTACATTTAACGTTGCCAAAAAAGATTCCATGGATTCTGGAGCCCTTTTCCGATCGAAAATGCCTCTGAGTCCCGGTTTCACCAACCTCATGTTAAAGTTCAAGTTAGCTATTTTGAGGTTAGAGCTCAAGTTAGGGTAATGATGTTGCAACAACAACAACGTAACTTCAAGTTAAAAAGATAACTTCCGAAAATCCGCAAGTTAAAAAGTGGAAGTTACCGTCCTGATAACTAAGACACAACGAAAAAATTGCATTTCACCAGCTGTTAACTCGTGGGTTAGCCTAACACGAGGTGGTGAAACCGGCCATTAGAGTTTTTTTTTTTTCGAAAACCGCTTCGTTTTCTCGTTATTTGCATTTTTTGTTTTTCCAACAACATGCATTGTTACTTCAGAAATGTGGCCATAACTTCCTTTAGAAGAATCATATTGAAAATCCAAGGACACCATTGGAAAAGGCGTTAAATTTCCTATAAGATACACCTCCCTTTAGGGCCAGAAAGGTGGCTCAAGTGCTTTATCAGGAGGGATAAACATGAAAGTAGCGAACTTTTCCAAGTTTCATGACATTTTCAAAGCAAAAATACACCATTAAATGCCTCATCAGCCATACGGCGCAAAACGGTAAAAACATCCTCATAACCTCAGCTTTCCAACGGTATATCCCTTTTTTTAATTTACACCTTTATTCGCTGAGAGATCGGCATTTGAATGACTAGAAATGTGGTTTTCCATCTCTCAAGAAAGTAATGCCTGCTCATTAATTTATTATTAACCGACTCGGAATAATTCTTCGTTTTCGCTGTTCCTGTAATGATAATAATACAGTTATCGATCCTATGGTGAAAATACAATGCCTACAAAACTTTTTTTTTAAAATACTGATATTGAAGGAATATCGAACCCACACCAAGAAGGAACGCAGGGAGTAGCCGGCCAGCAGGACTCCTCGCGCGGAAACCAGCGATTTCCCTCCGGAAAACCACATTTCTAGTCATTCAAATGCCGATTTTTCGGCGAATAAAGGTGCAAATTAAAAAAAAGTGATATATCGTTGGAAAGCTGAGGTTCTGATAATGTTTTTACCGTTTTGCGCCGTATTGCTGATGAGGCATTTAATGGTGTATTTTTGCTTTGAAAATGTCATGAAACTTGGAAAAGTTCGCTACTTTCATGTTTATCCCTCCTGATAAAGCACTTGAGCCACCTTTCTGGCCCTAAAGGGAGGTGTATCTTATAGGAAATTTAACGCCCTTTCCAACGGTGTCCTTGGATTTTTAATATGATGCTTCCAAAGGAAGTTATGGCCACATTTCTGAAGTAACAATGCATGTTGTTGGAAAAAAACAAAAAATGCAAATAACGAGAAAACGAAGCGGGTTTCGAAAAAACTCTAGGAGGCATTTTCGATCGGAAATAGGCTCCAGAATCCATGGAATCTTTTTTGGCAACGTTAAATGTAACACCCTTTATAATATATAGGTATTATACTACCTGCACCCCAGCTTGGGGCACCCCCTCCTGTGGTAGTTGAGAAGAAGGGGTGGGAGGCCCTCTTGGGGAAGGCTGGCGCCTTCTCCAAGAGATGAGCGTCGTATCTCTTTTCCTCTCTGCTTTCATTTCATTTATTGCTATCTGTAGTTATTACAAGTTATTTACAATCGTTATTAATTGTGGGGGGCTCCACAATGGTCATAATTCAGCGAGCTCCAGCGGCCAAACGGAAGAAGCTACCGAGGCGTTCTTCATCTCATTGTTTAGGAAATTTAATCAGCTTTAATTTCGTATAGAGTAGTTATGTCGCTAATAGGCATGGTTCCCGAGTTAACGGCGAAAAACCAAACAAAGTGCCGAAATATTATGGTTTTCCGCCATTTTCATGGTGAAGCTATATCCAAATCTAGTAGACAACCAAATTTTCAGCGTCCCCAAAACCGTATAGAACCGTCGAGAAAAATTTTTCCCATTCCAAACTACCAAATGACTGGACTAGTAAGTAGGTACCGACTAAAGCGTTCTTTTACCTCTGTTGAGTCCAAAATGGAAAGCACAACAAGATGAAATAAATTAACAAAACATGAACAATTCAAATCATTCAACTTAGGCAATGCAATAAAGCGCAAAAGTCGCGAATAATCTTAAAAACGGGGAAAATGATATCGTCTCTTAAGAAGCCACACCAAATACTTGTCTTTTCGGCGAGAATGAGATTACTACAACGGATGCAGCCTTTTGCTCCGTGTAGAATGGTCAGTGATTCGTTAAAACCGCAGTTACCGACTCATTATTTCTCACTAAATTTCAACCACAGAACATAAAAATAGTTTTTTCCATGTTCCATGATTTCAAATCCACTATGAGATAAGAAGCTGGCGACCAAGCGATTCAACATACTACATTTCATGACGAACGGATATGGACAGATGAAAACCGTAGTAACTCTCGAGTCCGCTAGGAAGGCAGAGCGCTGTCGTCTGCCCGTTAATATCCGTTGGGATATTAACCGTGAGCGCTTGCATCTTTCTGTCAATATGCACTACCTAATTAGGTTCCAGGCAAATCGCTGCTATTTTCAGTTAATAATAAACCCATCGTCTGTAATAAAGTTTGACTCAAACACGGAGTCCAAAATTCAGTCGGACGATCGTATGTTGGAGATCGTATTTAGGCGGGAGTAGTACTGTGCACTGCACTCAGTGTGCAGCAGCCAGACGACAGCGCTCTGCCTTCCTAGCGGACTCGAGGGTTACTACTGTTTTCGTCTGTCCTTATCCGTTCGTCATTTCATGTACTATCTGAGTGCCTGGGGTCAATAACAGATTCGATAGGTCAATTATTGACCGGTCAATCGCAGTATGTTCAAAAAGTAGAAGGTAGAATATTGAAATTCCGTTTCAGGGGAGCTGAGTGGAAGAGAGAACTCCTCCAAGGACCTAATAACTCTACACAATCTCTCGTGTACATAATTAGCCATTCTACAATATTTTTTTTTTTTTTACTGACAAATCCTGATAGAATCAGCCAAATGCTACAGCGAAACGGTACGACTTCACACCGTTGAATAAAGCCTCGCATAATTCGCGATATTGAATCACGACTGGGATTGTTGCGGCGAACTGACCAAATCTGCGGTGTGAATGATCAAAGCCCATAAACCTCCAGCTACGGAGTAAACACCTTTTATGATCGATCAATCTCGTTCATCTCGCTGAAAGCTGCCAATTCGACTGTATTTTGACACTAAAATGAACCCACGATTTGCAAATGAAATGTTTACAAGGGCGTCTCTAAGGTGTCAAAAATCGAAAAATCGTCCAACCAAAGCGGAGGTCGGTGGAGCTTTTTAGAAACCCAGGATCACTCGTTAAAATAACTATCGAATACGAAATAGTTCAGCCCCCCACAAAGAACGTGTTATTTCGACCGGATTGAAGGTTTTAAATTTTCTTCAACACATCATAAACACACCCTAAAGACGCTGCAAATTTTACACAAGGGTTTATAATAAACGATTTATAATAAAAGAATAATAATTATTCTTTGATGTAGGTTACTTGTGCGAAAATACGTTCTGTGTCAATAAAAAAAATGTTTTTTTTTTGCGAATTTTTTTTTCTAATACAAAATACCTGTTTTTACTCCGAAAATATTTGACTTCCTGGGATCCTTCAAAAATCCCATTTGTAGCCCCATGAAAGCCCTATAGATCGCCACAGTGAAATCGGATCGTTCCGGGACCCCCAAAAATGGATTCTACGACCAAAAATACTTCGAAAACGACACCTTTCTCGATCCCAGAGCCAAAACCCTTCGAAAAACTCCTCCCATAGCCCCATTTTAGCCCCATAACGCCCCACGGGTTTGGGCGATCGGGCTGAAAACCTTGCGGGCACAACTAGATGACAAACCGAGTAGTTTTTCACAATTTCAGATTTAAAAAAAATTCCTACTGCCCAAAACGGCCCGGACGGCGGACAGACATTTCGGTTTTGGAATCTAGACCTCTTGAAACGGATAATGTCAAATTTTGAGGCCGACCGGAGTCGTCGACCTCCGTCGTGATTACATAGGTGTATTATTCCAAGAATAATAAACCAAAATGTCAGATTTCTATCTTTGAAAATGAACACACACGAATACTCCAAAGTTGTTGTGTACAAGTGCATATTTTCGAAGCCTCAAAAAAGTCCACATTGTCCATAGCTCCCACACAACGCTTGTATCCATCGCTGCTTGTCAAATGTTGAGAGTGTTTGGTAGCGTTTGGGATGTTGATACCGACTGGTCGTTAAGAGGGCACAACTTGGTTCCTTCATCTTCAAGGGGGTTTCAACACAATCTCTCTTTTTTGAAATCCTCGCAGGTCATTCCAACATCCAAATTTCCGGTGTACTCTTCAAGTACGCCTTCTACCTCGAACAAATCCTCATCCACAACATCACAGGAGGGCCCTCAGTTGTCGCCCCAGTCGAGTTCCACTTTGCAAGAAACCTTTCGAACTTACGAGTTCTTCCGCGCATTTCGCTTGCCACTGCAACTCTCAGCAGGTTCATTAAACGAGCTTTACCATCCCTCAAATGCATTTTAACGGTCCTCAACTCGTGCATTATTGTCTTCCACGTATCTTCCAAAACGCCACGTATGGAGCCACTCTTTCGTAGACGGCCTATTTCATTAATGCTAAACAGCGTGGAACGCTCTAAATATCTTAACGTGACACCAGGATAAAATCTCGTTATGCACGCTCTGAACCTGTTTATTCTTCCCGCTGAAAATTTGCCAAAAGTCAAATACTAGGTATTGCTTCTAAAGCGACGATATTAAAAGGTGAGTAATTGAACAACCAGAAACTGGAAGGGGTTCAATAAAGGAGCAAATTGAATGTAGCAAAACCACAAATCACTTCCTTTGAACCGCAAAGCCCAACCAACCCCTTTGAAAGACCAAGAAATAATTCTCACTCTTTGTGTTCGGCAGCGTTCTATGCCGGGAAGTATTTTGTCATTGTTACAAACATTGAAAAGGCAGTGGTGTCTATCTGGGTGTTTCTCGTCCTCGATTCGATTCACTTACAAGAAATGCGGTTTACCAAAAATGCAGATCATTTACAAGAGACTAGGAACCCACTGTCATTTCAATATTTGAAAAAACCAATGAATATTACAACATGCGAATTACAACTTTAGTTTAGAAACTAAAACACTTCTCACTGAGTGCTGAAGACTTGTTTGATTAGGCGACAATGTGAGATGTACTACGAGAAAAATAGAGGATGGAAGAAATACAAAATTCATCATAAAAGTGGAAGAGTTCAACAAACGAAAGAATACATCTACTACATCACCTACTACTAATATAGCAACCAGAAAGAAAGATGATCAAGTCACCGCGGGAAAATCCCCTGAATACGAGAAAAAATACCAAGCTGAACATTCAAAAGTTTCCTCAATACCCTGAATGATCATTCACAGTGTGGTCCTTGCGATCTACTGTGCGTAAATTGAGGCTCAACACTTTGTTGTATTGCTCTTCCCAGAGGTCAGGCTATTTAGATTACTCTCCATACTCCCGCTTTCATGTCAAATCGTTGATACTATGGTGCCTTAATATGAGCGGCATGACTTTGGTATAGACTAGGGGGCCCTCCCCTGCTGGCTACGCCACACTGAGAAAAAAAATCCCGTATATTGGTTGTAGAAGTGTGATTAGTGGGAGAAAACGCTGCAAATTTTACACAAGGGTTTATTATTCTTTGATATACGTTACTTGTGCAAAAATTTAATTCTGTCAATGAAAAAATTAAAAAAATTTTTTTTTTGGATTTTTATCTCAAATTTTTTTTTTTTGGATTTTTTTGTTCAAAAAAGTGTTGTTTTTTTTAATTCTGTATTTTTTACTCGAAAAATATTTAACATCCTGGGATCCTTCAAAAATCCCATTTTTAGCCCCATGAAAGCCCTGTAGATCGCCACAGTGAAATCGGATCGTTCCGGGACCCCAAAAAATGGATTCTACGTCCAAAAATACTTCGAAAACGACACCTAACTCGATCCCATAGATAAAAGCCTTCAAAAAACCCCTCCCGTAGCCCCATTATAGCCCCAGAGCGCCCCACGGGTTTGGGCGATCGGACTGAAAACGTTGCGGGCACAAGTAGATGGTAAACCAAGTATTTTGCCAAAATTTCAGATTTTTAAAAAAATTCCTACTGCCCAAAACGGCCTGGACGGCGGACGGACATTTCGGATTTTGAATGTCCAAGAATAATAAACCAAAATCTACTTCCGAATGCAAGAAAGTACAACTAATCGCATAATATGCGCAGTATATTATACTGCGACTGATTGCAACATTCCTACGACCATTTTGGTGATTTTCCCCTACCAAACGCTAAATTACCTACCAGTCACAAAATGAATTCCTGCGACCAATCACATGCGGCCAAATCTACAACTAATCACATCTATTTCTCTTACTGGTGTTAGGATTCACCTACCAATCACTTACTTTCTACGCCCAATCACTTGCACAACTCATGAATTCTCCGCCCATTATTATTGTTCTACTACCAATCACAACTTAGAATGCCGAGGTGACAGAAGAAAGAACCGACCACTCGCAAAACGAATGGCATGCGAATGGTCGGTAGGGCTAAATCATGTGTTACATCATCATATTACATTTCATCTAAATCATATTACATTTCTACAACCAAACACATGATTTACTCTTGGAATGCTCTACCCACCATTCGTATCTAGTTCACCAACCAAAGTTCATATTGTGGTTGGTGGAAGTTCCACCCGCCATTCGCTACTGAAGCTACAACCAATTTTCACACTTCACTCATTAAAATTTCTCAGACCATTCTCATTAGCGATTAGTTGTACAAATTCAGGTAGTGGTAGAAAAATCACCGACCATATTCATTAGGAAGCAGTGATAGAAAAAGCACCGACCTATCGCTCTAGCGTTTAGTTGTAGAAAGTTGAGTTTCACCTACTAATCACTTGCTGTTCTGGTTGTAGAAAACAATCACAATTTCTCCGACCATTCACTTGCAGTTCACCGACCAGTAACATATATGTACAATGTACATTGTACATGTCACATACATATAATATATGTTGTGACATACATATTATGTGACTGGTCGGCTGTGCCAATGCATTACCACCAATCGCCTCTTGTTCCAACCTGCAAAAACTGCTCTCCCACCAATCGCCTTCTGTTCTCCCACCAGCAACACATGTGACTGGTCGGCTGTGCCAATGCACTCCCACCAATCACCGACCTTTTTTTTTTCTCAGTGCAGCCAACCCCTGTCTTTCCGCTCTGGCGGGCCGCGTGTTCCGCCTTGAGGGGACGGTTGTTGCGGCCTGGCGGGCCGCGTGTTCCTCCCTGAGGGGGCGGGCCGCTTTTCTCGAGCGTATGAGAGCTGCGACTTCTCTACAATTTGTTTTCCCGTGATCATTAACTTTTGAGCCTCAACAAAATACAGGGATGACGATGTGAAATGGATTCAGCGTGAAAAAATTTGTTGGAAAACGACTATTGGGAGATGGTGGTGAACATTTCATGTGAAACACCGTCATCCTGTATTTAATTCCTGAATAACATGAGAAGATAAGAAACTCAACATTTTTTAGCTCCAATATTATAGGATTGTGTTTGTTGAATAATTTTAGGGGGGGGGGGGGGGGGGTTTGCGCTGCACCTACGCTACCAGTGTGTAGTTCACCTTAGGAGCGCACTATTAGAAAAACGTAATACCCAAAAATCTAATTCATACCTATATTAGTTATTTAACCCGCTGAAAAGGGCTCACCTTGTACCTCATCAACTGAAACCGAACGTGGAGGTTTTCCAAGAACTTGGTTTGAGCACGAATGAGATCTTTCAAGAATACAGAAAGGGGGTGGAATTAAGTTCAGCGTGCCTAAGGCTATTCAAAAGTTGCCAACATTTGCAGGATACCATCAACACGTTGCGAATTAGCTTGAGCGTGCTTCAGTGCTTTTGTACGAAGCTTCATCGGAAGGCTGATATTTTTAGCAAGGAACATGCTTAAGCCTTGAGCTAACTGCAGGAAAATGGAACGGTATCGAAGAACGAAAACGCGACGCCATAATAAGTATTGGGCGATATCCAACTGGGTGCATTAGGTGCGAAACACGGAACAGGATGGAACAAAAAAGTAGGCTGACTGGGTACACCTCCCCTGACCTGCGACAACCCAACAAGGTACAAACCGAAAGCACCGTTTTTCGTCACATTTGAAACGAACTGGGTGCCGATCACGGTCTTGTATGTAGGACCTTCGTCGGTCGTCTGAATATAAAAGCAAAACCCAAAAGCATGGAATGTCTTTCTCAAAGTCCATGTGAGGAAACTCAAAGATCACGCTTTCCTGGCAAGGGAACAAGCAGAGCTCTCTCAGAGTGGTCGACAATTCTATGTACATGCCCTTGGACCTACCCCTTAGCCCTCCGTCGGTCGCAATGAGCCTGACAAGCACAGAATTTAAGTGGCCTTAACTTCTGTCCTACTTAACTGGGAGACTACGCTGTATACGGGGCTCTGTGGCCATCCGTTCCCGAGCAGCCCAATAAAGTGTTGATTTTGGTTTATTATTCTTGGAATAATACACCTATGTTTTTGCGACGGGGGTCGACGACTCCGATCGGGCTCAAAATTTTACATTATCCGTTTCAAGAGGTCTACATTCTAAATCCGAAATGTCCGTCCGCCGTACGCCGTCCAGGCCGTTTTGGGCAGTAGGAATTTTTTTAAAAATCTGAAATTTTGACAAAATACTTGGTTTACCATCTAGTTGTGCCCGCAAGGTTTTCAGCCCGATCGCCCAAACCCGTGGGGCGCTCTGGGGCTATAATGGGGCTACGGGAGGTTTTTTTTTTAAGGCTTTTAGCTATGGGGTCGAGTTAGGTGTCGTTTTCGAAGTATTTTTGGACGTAGAATCCATTTTTTGGGGTCCCGGAACGATCCGATTTCACTGGGGCGATCTTTAGGGCTTTCATGGGGCTAAAAATGGGATTTTTGAAGGATCCCTGGATGTTAAATATTTTTCGAGTAAAAAATACAGAATTTTTGAAAAAACACGTTTTTGAACAAAAAAAAGCCAAAAAATTTTTTTTTGAAATTTTTTTTAAAATTTTTTCATTAACAGAATTAAATTTCTGCACAAGTATGTAACGTATATCAAAGAATAATAAACCCTTGTGTAAAATTTGCAGCGTTTTTCTACTCCAGATGGCGTCGTCGTCTCTAATTAATTCTCTTATGTCCTGCAAGGCCGGACATGCGTCTAAATGCTGGAATGTCATTTCGTCTTGATGGCAAAGAGTGCAGATTGGACTGTCATAGACACCGATTCTGCAAAGACGCTTGGCCAGGAAATCATACCCAGTTTGAATCCTAAAGCAAGCCACACTTTGTTTTCTGGGCAGCATTTTGGGCACAGGCTCACTCAGTAGGAGACCCTCCTTCACCCATATCTTCTTAAGGATCTACAACAAGAAATAATGAAAAAAAAAAAAAACTTATGAAAAATTATACCATCAAAGAAAATATGAAAACTGAACGTGTATTTTTTTTAACCGTCACGATGGCATGATCTTAGTTGACGCTCGAACAAGTCGATCAAATTTGAACGAAAACTGGTGAGTCCCTTCCTACAGATATATATAACTTCAGTCTTCCTCAGATTGACTTGAATGGTGCTCCTCAGAAATAGCGGGAGGCTGTAGATGTTTGCATACTTGGCAGACGTATTCAGCGTGAGTGAGGCAGATGACATTTTGCAATGAATGCACTTAAATTTGTTGAGCCGTCTAAGTCACTCTCAATATTCAAGTCAAACCTCCTAAGGGCCATATTTGCATTGAAATCTAGAAAAGAAGACAGAAAAACGAGGCAAGTTTCCGTGACGACGAGTTAGGTCGCAATGTGCTTGCCAGGCACACCTGAGAGAAATTGTGAAAAAACGCATCCACCCGATAAGAATATCCTCAAATCCGACCAAATACCGTAATACGGTATTTTCAAAATTTGATAGTATTTTGATGAATTAAAAAACTTTTCAAAGGAAATCTCAACTTCAAAAAGTGGACGACTTAGGTCGCATTGAGCTTGACAGATCAGTATAATCACAGGTAATCACTGATGACGTCTGAGGCAAAACTGAAGAGGGAAGTCTCTAGTGAGTCCTGAGACAGGAAGCTACTGGGAAGGCGGGAGCGCAGGGCTGCCAACTGGCTGATGGGTATTAAAAAACTGTAGCCTGATCTGTCAAATACATAGAAATTTGAACCACTCTGCTCCCCAGAACGACATACATGGAGTTTCTCCCTATAGACTTTGAGAAAGCCACTCCTGCTATTGGGTTTTGCTCATTGCTCACCATACAGATCACTAACAAGAGCCTGGGTATCAAAATCGATCAGAGTGATCGCGGAGATCCTTGTACCCACCCCAGCTGTGCCGATTCGTCTGTGCCCACTTGGAATATCGCTGCAGAGCGGGCGTCAGCGGTCAGTACCCAGTTGGACGAGCCCCTAATTATTATAACTGTACAACAAAGCGACTCTTCTCTTCTTCGATACCGTTCAATACCAGCAGCCCAAAAATGGGCATATAATACCATAGGGGGCCACCCCCTGCGGACTAAAGCCAGCCAAACCCCGACCTCTCTCACCTGGCCTTAGACCCCTTCTACTCACTCTTCGATAATGAATAGTTTTTTCCAAGGCGAACAAATGCTATAATGACCCGGGGGGGGGGGGGGGGGGGGGGCTGTTTTTTTCTTGTATTTACACCCTCTTATTGTTGTTAGAGAATACTCAATTACTTGGTGTTTTCATTATGACCTCTGAGCTCCGCTTTTACTGGTGACAAACGACCCTCCTTTACTCCCCCCCCCCCCCCCCCAACCCAGCCCCATACCCTCTGATTGTTGTCTTCTTCCAATTTTTGAACACTTTTTGGTTCAAATGGACCGCAGTAAGCCAACGTTTTAGTGTTTTCAGACTTTTCTCGTACTATAATCGCCGTGATTTTTTTCAAAATTTTCCAACGACCTTAGAGTACCAAAAGTTGGCGATCAAGATGATAAAAAAAGGATGTTTTTCCTCCTCCTCCTCCTCGTGCTTGAGCTTTAATAGTATATAGAATCATGGAGGAAGGGAAAGGAGATTCCTCTTCTATGTCAACTGGCGTCCACGGTTGTGGGGCGAGACCGACGCTGCTGCGACCTGTTGGATCTCATTTGAGTGAACCGTCTGATGTTGTTGAACCTCAACAATCCCAGAGAGCCGAAGGGGAGGACATTTGGGAAACTCCCGACGCCCGCTGACCATCAAAATCAGATATCCCGCGAAAATTTAAGATACCAATAATCAATACTATGAATAGGGTAGGTACCTAATCAATAGGTTCTAATGATTTCTTCATAGATTCGCCTACTACATGGATTTCTCGTTTTGCCAGCCTCGAAAGGAAAGCTTTTAAAATTCACGAGCCAACCTATGACAACAATTCTGTCTATTAAAGGAAGTTAAACTTCATAATAATAGGTGAATTAACACTGAAAATATAAGTCTTCGTTGTCGCGAAGAGAACGCAATCACCGCAGGAGGAAAAATAAGTCGAATAAAGTTTCCCAAGTCAGTAAGCAAAACATTGAGTAAACAAACAGTGACTAACGCTAGCGTAATAAGTGCGAACTGAAAGAAGGGCCAACTCAAAATGAGATCCAGCAGATAGCGTTGCGCGCGCAGGCGTGAAGAGCCTGGACGCGATTTCCTATGAAGAGGAATCTCCTTTCCCTTCCTCCATGATATAGAATCCGTACCATGCAGGGTACTTATCCTTTAGAGGCCCACATGTCCGAGCTCGACCGGAGCCTCGACCCCTCATATCCTTTAGAGGCCCACACGGGGGCATAATATGTCGAGAGACAAAAGAATGTTTTATCGAGACCGTGCCGGATCGGAAAGCAGCTACATTAATAGCAGTAATACGAGGGAGGATTGCTCGCGGAACAACGATTTATTCAGACTGTTGGCGAGGCTACTCCACCGCAGAGCTACAATCGTCCGGCTACAATCATCTGACGGTCAACCATACATACAATGTCGTGGATCCGACGTCTGGAGCTCACACACAACATGTGCTTTATATTATAAAGATTATGTGGAGCAGCGAAATGGAGAAACAAGCAACATCACGGGACCGCAGGCCAACATTTGGAATCTTACTTTGCAGAGTTCGTATGGAGGCAACAATTTGACGAAAATGAAATATTTGACCAAATGTTGGCCGTTATGGCATCCATTTTCCCCCCGGAATAATTGTTTAAAGTTCTTCCAGACCAATCAAATATAATCTTTGATATACCTGGTTTAAAAAAAAAGAATTTCCCGTGTGGGCCTCTAAAGGATATGAGGGGTCGAGGCTCCGGTAGGTCTCGGACATGTGGGCCTAAGGGATAAGTACCCCATGCAGAAACGGATGATACCGTATCGGTTCCGGTGAGGCGGTTCCTGACTTATGAACCTTGCTGTCTGAACCGCGTCCGTATTGGTTCCGTGTCTATTATTGCGCTCTTTGCCTATATTTTCACGTTTCACGTCAGGAGTTGAGCGATCCGTTTTTAAAGGCGATTACACGAGGCCAGTAGGCAGTCCAGCTGACTGGCGCCAATAAGTCGCTCCAGTCGACTGTCCTCAGGAGTAGGTTTCGGGCTGTGTACTGTGTGCAAATACTCAACACTGGCGAAACGCAACAGGGTCGCCAGAGTGAGTGCCAGAGGCATAGAGGCATTTCAGGCAACGAACATGCTGACACTCTGGCCAGGGAGGGCACCCAGGCCCCCTTCTTCTGCCCGCAGCCAGCAGTTGGCCTACCACAAGCTTCCTTCAGAGGCGCCATCAACAGGTGGATGACATTACAAACCGCCAAAAGATGGCAACTCTTTTCTAATGGTCGCATATCAAGAATAGAGTACTTTTGGTTTATTATTCTTGGAATAATACACCTATGTTTTCGCGACGGGGGTCGAAGACTCCGATCGGCCTCAAAATTTGACATTAACCGTTTCAAGTGGTCTAGATTCCAAAAACGGAATGTCCGTCCGCCGGCGGGGCCGTTTTTGAGCAGTAGGAATTTTTTTTAATCTGAAATTTTGACAAAATACTCGGTTTACCATCTAGTTGTGCCCGCAAGGTTTTCAGCCCGATCGCCCAAACCCGTGGGGCGCTATGGGGCTAAAGAAGGGGGTTTTTGAAGGCTTTTGGCTATGGGATCGAGTCAGGTGTCGTTTTCGAAGTATTTTTGGACGTAGAATCCATTTTTTGGGGTCCCGCAGCGATCCGATTTCACTGTTGCGATCTATAGGGCTTTCATGGGGCTAAAAATGGAATTTTTGAAGGATCCCAGGAGGTTAAATATTTTTCGAGTAAAGAATAAAGAATTTTTGAAAAAACAATTTTTTTGAAAAAAAAAATCCAAAAAAAATTTTTTTGAAAAAAAAAAAAAAAATCCAAAATTTTTTTTCCCCAACATTTTTTCTTTTGACTCAGAAATAATTTTTGCGCAACTAACCTATATCAATATCAAAGAATAATAAACCCTTGTGTAAAATTTGCAGCGTTTTAATCATGCCTACACTTTCCAAAAAAAGGCTTGGAAACTTTGGGGGGAAGTAGAATGTTGTTAAGTGGGAACGGAAACGTCCACTCCTCCCTCAGCGAATGGGAACCGATACGGCCAAGGTTCCTCGGAATGTCGGAACCAATACGGACGTCTGGGAACCGATACGGATACACCCGCAGAAAACAACCACTAGCGGTAATACACCCACAGGCGTCAACGCTTTTCATATCACACTTTTCATGACGTAGTCCTCCTCTCAGTTAAATCCGTAGTTACTCTTTACTTCTGGGACGTTGCACCTTCTGAATCTATCAGAGCTCGCCACCAGATGTTTTCTTTCCTGGATATCATTCAAGCGTCTCTTTGTTAAGCTTACAGCCGTAAAAATGAACCAAATCCATGGTTTAGAGGTGTGGTGATGGCACTCAACCATTAGGCAAACGGTAGCAAAATGGTATCGCTCAGAAGCAGAATCTGATATTAACCGAGAAAATGTAGTAATCGCACGCAGAACGGACAATAATATTATGTCTTAACATACATATTATGTATTAACTAAACCTCTCAACATTTTTGTCGAATTAGAATACGCGATGACGAACTCACGTCATCCTGGTTTCCCTTTCCTGATTTTTCAAAAGGTATTATTACTACAACCGAGAACACTGATATGCTCAATACCATCGGCCTTACAGCCATGCTGGATGAAACTGCTTCTGGAAGATCTGGAGGCGTTCCTGTAAGAGAAAGCTCATTCCAACACCCAACACAACATGCAAAAAAGACACCTCATGCGAAAAATTAGTCGAGCAAGGGACACTAGAAGAAGCTATGTACAAAATGAAGCCTTTTCTCTAACCTTAGCGCCTAACGGTTGTCGGAGTTTGCCCCAACCCAGCAAAGAGAAACTTTAGTGAGACTTTGATCTATCAACAAGGTCCGAATGTTTGCTTCTGATGTGATACTTTAGGTTGTCTTTCCGAGTGTAGACGTGGGGGCAATACGGGCAACCGACAACCTTCGGCGAATGGCTGTTGGCGTGATGCCATTTGTTGCTGACTATTTTGCCGCACAAACGGCACTGAAAGTGCAAGGGCGACACTCGATCGAATATACAGTCGTAACTTGCGCTCTTGGAGTTCCTACCCACTGCAACACAGGAAAAAGAAACACAATCGTGGGAGGTTTCAATAAGGTTTCCTTCACATCTCAAATGACACCTTTCCTTCTAACCTTTTCTCTTCGTTTATTCAAGATGGGTATAAAACAAAATCCTCGATTTAAACGCTTTTATTATCTTGTACATGTATATTCAATACATGTACATGTAGCACAATGAAATGGGTTAAATGATGGACGCAGAGGAGAAAAAACAACCCTCGAAAAGAACAACAAATTTAATCAATTCTGGGGATGTATTGATCAACATGTTGATCAGACACAAAATATACCTGCACTTACCCTGGCCTGAAATGAATATCATCTATACATTCAGATGAATCCAGGCAAATAAGGACAGTATACCAATTCATACGATATCCATCTCTTCAGGATAAGATCTGCTTGATCTTTACACGAGTGCAGACGAATATTTATCCTTGGGATACAAGGGATTTTCATTTTTATCAAGTACCTAATATCTTCTTCCGGAGTATTCGAGAATGCAAGCGAACATACAACAGTATGTTTAAGCTTAACACAAAATGAACTATCTGATGAACAGGGCGCAGAGTTTTCTCAAAACTTGAATACATACCATCACAATCACCATCTCAAAAGAACGATTAGCTTTGAAATGTTGAGTTTTGGCTTCACACCGACTGCGAACTATTACACGTAGAGATATGAAAATACAAGACACAGAAAGAGTGAAAAATCATGAAGCATCTAATCTAATGAAATACACCAATTGTCAAGCACAAAATATCAAGAAGTTGGAGGGTTCGTCAAGGACCGTATTTAGTTTCAATTATCATTACAATTCGTATCCCTAAAATATGCCTCAAGGGGGTTAGGGACCTTTAAAAAGGAATGCTACTGATTGGGCAATGAGAACACTTGGAATCACACAATGTACCCGCGATATAACCACAAATCTAATCCAAAAGTTAATCCTGTATGATGGAGGAAATTTTTCAAGATGAGATAGTTTCGCGTTTAAACCGAGTACAATAATGCTATTCCAAGATAGGATCAAAAAGAGATGGTTCCTTCAAAGATGGTAATCGATTTGGGGAAAAGAGCGGCTGTGAGCGCCAATCGAGTTGGGCAAAGGGCAGCGAGGGAGACGCGATTGAATTGCGAAAACGTATCGGTTACTCCAGTACGATTGTGTCCGTCATAACAGCAGACGCCCTGGTCAGACAGGGGTCCAGCGAGGACCTCATAGAACCTGAACCCTGTCTGGGTATCACAGGGGCGCTTTTCCGTGAGGTTGTTGGCCAATGGCAGAGATCAGAGGCATAGCCAGAGATGGGAAAGAACTCTGCATCAGCAGTGGATAACATCATCTTGAGTGTGAGGCCCTGGAGCGCAGAAGGTAGCTCATGGATCAGTGGACCTGGAAGAGATACTGGCACAACAGGACCTAGTAGGAGAACTATTGAACCTCTTCAAGGGTACCGAATCTCGTAGTACCTCCGAGAATCAGCACAATGGGTCTACAGGCCTAGGTGTGGGAAGTGGGGCCTTCAGGAACCCACTTCCATACCCTCTCCAGTATTAATCTAATCTTGCCAGACTTAAAGCAACGTACTGACATGGAACTGTGGCCCTTGAAGAACATTAGTCCAGCATTATGAATGCTGCCACGTAGGGCTTCGCCTTGGCATGGCAAAATATCCAAACTAGAAACTAGGGGTTTCTTTCATTTCAGAACTTGATTTGTGTCTCCCTTATAGTAGGTTCCTGTGATGAAATTTAGTTTCTACTAGCCGTCCTGACTGGGGGGGGCCTTGCTTTGCTCGGCCGACCATTTTGTCAGATAGGGGGGGGGGGGGGGGAATTACGTATTATAATTTGGATCTCCAGGTAAGATACAGAGCAAACACCAAATCCCCCCCCCCCCCCCCCCCAATCATCCCTCAATCGGACTGTAAACTACGAAGATAGGAAGAGTTGTGCGGATTTGCGCACGTTTGCACACTGCGCGACGGGTGTTTCGGACGTAGAATCTGAATCCACGATAAAAAATTAGGGTTACACATAAAAACCATGGTTGCGCGCGTCGCGCGGGATTTTAATATAGCCTATATTGTGACGGCAGGCCCACGAGATTGTTAAAAAACAAAAAATCGTCTAAATCCGTCAGCCGTTTAGGCGCCTATAAGGCACGACAGACAGAAACCTGATTTTATATAAGTACTAGCCGTCCTGACCCAAGGCCTCGCTTTGCTTGGCCGACCATTTTATCCTGACTCAAGGCCTCACTTCGCTCGGCCGACCATCCTCCGTACAATCCGAATCCACGATAAAAATGGGGGTTATACGTGACCGAAATCACAGTTGCGCGCGTCGCGCGGGGTTTTTATATAGCCTATATTGTAGCGGCAAGCCCACCGGATCATTAAAAAAAATCCCTGTACAAATCTGTTCAGCCGTTTAGCCGCCTATAAGGCACGACAGACTCACACACAGAAACCCGATTTTATAGAAGTATAGATAGAAGATAGATTTGAGCCTCCTGCTATGAGGACAAGCCTTTTTCGCCCAGTTAGGACTACATTAGGTACATTTTTGGATTGGATATAATTCATTCTCCTGCGTAGGAGACAGCAGGAAACACGACGAACGACGGATAAACCCCTCAGTTGATGACCCACACGTTGACAGTACTTTCACTTTTCCACAATTCGATTGCGTTTCAGTCCGGTTTCCCCCAATTCGAATATTACTTCGGATAAAAGAGGAAGTGAAATCTACGGCACGAATTTCATCAGGGAACGTACCATCCCCAAAACTTCAAGCCTATTACAACAGTGATACAGATACAGATTATACAATACTTGTGCTATACAATGTAGGAATACTACATGCCACTAGTCAAATCAAGTACGTACTTTGCCTAACTCAATTTTGAAGAGTGAAGAACTACACGGGTGAGGTTATCCATCTACGAGTATTGAACAGTTTCACGCTATTTAAAATCGATAAATCTTTCTTTCCAAACAATTCAAATAAGTAGTGAATAATTCAAAATAGGTATCACAGAACCAAACATGTTTTCTTTTAAATCATCTTTGTGCCGCAGCATTGGACCTCAATACCAGACAAAACCATCTCACACGACCTTTCTCCGCTAAGAGGTCCATGACTAAGGTATTGCAAAATTTTTTAATCTCTTCCAAATCTGGCGTACTACAAACCGTTCACGATACTATAAAATTTACGAGTAGTATATGTCAAATACATTCACATTATAAAATTCTACATTGGAATGGGTTCATTCATCAAATTGAACGGATTTAATTGGTGTTACAATACAAAGAGTTCACTCGTTAGCGAGCTCACAAGGAAAGGACAGTTGAAAATCGATTAGATTCCTAAAATCCGTCGTTTAAAACTCGAAGCAAAAAGTATATCTCACTAGAAACATTAATTAACTCTACTTATGCAAATAACAGTAATACATTCACATAGTTACCGATAAATTAGTACACGGCATCCATTCCTCAAGCCTTAGGGTTTATTCCGCAAATGAGAAATCAAAATCCATAACGAAACCCACTCAAGGTGAGCAAATCTTTCATTTCATACAAACATCACAGTGGGTCATTCAAAATAACCATTGATAAACTAACTTTAAAAAATATATATATCATTTCAAAAAATAAATATACTTTACCATTTCATTAAAAAATGAAAGACCACCATGAAAACTAGTTAGGGGACTGGAAAACATCTTTAATACAATAGGGGAAACTCTAGTAACCTTGGTCGAATATGTAATTACAGAATGGTGAAAATGAAAAGTGTGAGCAATAAAGGTGCAGATGACTAGGTAAAAAAACGGGTGTATAGGCTTCCTAACTGATTATAAACATAGAACAAGTGCCACGTACGACAGAAATCAACATTTTATAAGCCAACCATAATGCGAGGATTGTCTAGGATTTCAAGGTTACATAAAAACTGTGTCGGGATAAGGGCAGGAATCCATACAACAGCTTCATATCAAGGCTTTCATTCGTCAGTTCTTCTGTCTGTTAAGAGTCAAGAGAACTGAAAATAATTCACCAAATAAGGTTGTGTTGTTGACAATAGAACTGACGACTTTCATCTAATGGGAATATTCCTAGCCAATCAACACAATATACGGCCAAGTACTTCAACAAGCAAACTTATTTTACAGAATATTTACACGCGGACTTAATTTGTGGGCGAAGTCACAACCGCTAAGCCCGCAAGGGGATCCAAGATCTCGTCAATTTAACAATTTTGATCATTTAGGAACTACAGATGAACAACCACTCGCCTGGCTAGGCTGCGTCAAACGAATAAAAATAAATCTCGCTCATTCAGGGAGCTACCGAACATCCTTAGGACGTAATAGTGGGGTAGATCTTAACTCGCAGATCCTTCAAAAAACAAAAAAAAAAAAACAAAAAAACAAGAGTGGAATGTCAACGACTCTCCACTAGAGATGCCTAAAGGAAACAACACGATGTCATGAAAATGGCAAGTGAAAAGTATAAAAATGACTAGATGATAATGGGTGATATTCAGCATAAATTCAAGCTCGCAACAAGAAATACCGAAAGAAACTGGCTTAAACAAGTACCGTATTTAACCGATTTTTTCTTCTTTTTTTTTTTAAAGACGACCCCAATCATAAGACGCTTCAAAGTAAGTGTATTTTTTCATGTACAGCCAGTCCATTCGAGAATATACTCTTAAAATTCATTTTATTAATTTCTCATGCAGTTCATTCATTTAGGTACATTTTAATTATTGAAATTCCATCATCATAACTCATATTTTTACTTGAAAACTATTCGGGGTTGTCCTCTTCAATTGAGAGTTGGGCTCCCACGCGGGGTTTCTAAGCTCGTCTACCTGCTTCGTAGATCTGTCTTCAACACACAAGATCTGAGGAACAAAGTTGACACTGTAAACTACCTCTCTTGGGACCTCGAACCGGGATAAAAATTGTCTTCGTTTGCTGAGAACGTTAAACTAGCTACGCAATCTACGAGCCCTTAGGGGCTAAGGACGGGAGGGGGGAAGTGTCGGTTCCCCCCAACCCCCGCCAATCACCCTGTTCGGGCCGGTGGGACTGTGTCCACCCCCCTCCTCACTATCCCCCAAGAAGACGAAGTGATAAGACGTATATTAGGTAACTAGGAATTGGACCTCGAGGAGGGCCACCCAGGAGGCAAATAGAGTCAAAAAACGGACACTCGGGAGTACAATAAGCCAGAAGGCTTCCATACTGGGGATTTCCCCAAGTAGTGGCCGCAGTGTACCGATCTCCCGACAAATTTACAATTTACAACCCAGAATAATTTCCGCTGGCTGAATGGCTGATGATCCTAAAATGACAATATAATCCTCCGAACTATTCAGAGTAGAAGCAGAAAGTCCTCGTCAAATTGTGGGCTGTGTAATGTATCAACAGCGCTGAAGGCCTTGGCTAGATTGCGATGAGAAGTAGAATTGGTGGTAGACGACTTTACACATGTCTGTTCCTGATTCCGAACAGTAGGTAGACGAGCTTACAACTCAGACGACCTTACAACACCTAACTTTAGACGAGCTTACATACGCCCCTCCCACCATAAGACGCACTCGATTGTAAGACTCTCCCCGGTTTTACAAAATCCAAGACCTTCGAAAAAGTGCGTCTTTAATCGGTTAAATACGGTAGATTGTTTCCTTTGTTCATTCAAGAATCACGAGGGTTCCAGGTCCAAAACAGTTCAAGCGAAATATACGACATGACCCTGAGAAATACATTAATAGTTAGCAAGATTCATGGGCTGGGGAAACGCTGCAGGCGCTCCGGCAGGCGTCGGATAAAAGGGAGGAGGGATCCCACAGAAATACTTGGACATGCCCAGACCGTGGATCCTCCTTGTGTGGCACTTGAGAGTGTCGATCCGGGAATAGACGGCGTCACAGAACGGGCATTTGTGATTCCGGCTGAAGTGAGTCTGGAGATGGTGCCACCGGGAGCGCACAGTCTTGGAGCAGAGGAGGCACAGGTACATCCCGGGCGTGTTGGGGTCTGGGCGGAAGAGGTTGTCGTTGGCCCGCGATGACAATGACGGAGGTCCTCCGGGCGTGATGGGGGGCGATTGGGCCAAGGGCGAGAGAAGGCCGGCATTACAGCGCTTTCCACCTGCGAGAGAATTCACATCTACCTATCTTTCCAACTTTTGCCCGAACTCATTCACACGCACTCAACTGATACACAACAATTCTCAACATTCAAGTATTCAAGTTCAACAGTTAATGTCCAGTCAAACTCACATTACGATAACCGATCATTACAATCGAACCAGGACGTGGAGAGTGAGGCAAAATTTGGTATCCATGCAGAATCAAGTTACCCGCTCATGGCCTTTCCCATTTCATCGCGACAACCAAAATTTGGAAAAAAAAAAATCTATGTGTAAAGCAAACACAACAATGTAAGGAGGTATGTGTACGAAATATGCCAATGGATAACGGCAAAAATAATTATAATGAGAAAACAATATCAGAACCAAACTAAAAACATATTAACACAAAGCGCAAATAAAACATCTTATAACTCTTCGAAAAAAAAAAAAACATTAAGATACCCTTAGAATGCCAAATGCAAAGAGTCCAAGCGCCTATTTTTTCATTGACGTTTTAGGAAAAAAAAAAAACCACAGGAAAAACGAACACTTGGGGGCCTCTTGCATTTGGCCCCCTGCCAAATGTCCTAACACCAAATTACTTCGAAGTTGGCCACTCTGCATAACCACTATGAGAAAAAGTGGGAAACAGGGTTGCCAACTCAAAGGAGGTCAGCTCGTCTCGTTTGGTTAACACCCATCGATGTCCCTGAATTACTCGCAGAAGGAGCGTGAGCGAACAGAAAACGAGTCCGCCGGCCTTTCCCCCACTCCAACGGGGCAAGAACCTCTCATGCCCGTTCGTTCTCCTATTCGCCCAGTCAGACTTTGTCTTGGTTTTTCGCAAATATCGTGGAAACAAAAGGTCTGAGGTAAAAGACCGTCTGAATTGAAGTTGTAGAGCGTAAAATTCCGCGTCAAATGACCTACTACAACGACTTATTAGGTGTCGGGATAAGGCCGCAATTGCTCGTTAAAAGAGAAGCATTTTCCCAATTTGCAAAAAAAAAAAAACCTTTTTCACGCGCTTCAAACAGTTGTAGCTTCAAAAAGGCAGGTCTTATCAAAAAACAGTTCATAGTGAGCGTGAAAGAGCGTTATATTTCTGACAACTTAAGCCCAACTGGGGCTCTGTGGGTCACACGGTTTCCGGGTTATGGCCATTTTAAATGGCTGACGGACTTTCTCGGCTCGTTTTCTGTTTGCTCACGCCCCTTCAGCGGTTAATCCAGGGACATCGATGTCAACACCATGAAGGGATCGCGCACTTTGCGAAGACAACTGTAAACGCAGTTGGACTTGAAAGTTGACCTTTCTCAAGGAATTTAGCCAAGACAGTAAACTGTATACAACATCAAAATGGTAAAATGAATTAAGAGTTACGCTGATGAGTGTTTTCTGTGTTAATGGACCACACAAGAGTCAACAATAATTATTGTGACCATGTAAAGGTACATCAAGTGTATTTTATACGTTTGAAGCCAAGATTCACAAGCTACATGTATATGTATCAGCCAGTAATGGGGTTATCACACTGTCGGAAAAGACATCATGGCCGTTGACTAGCTGGGGACAGTGAGGGGAAAAAGGTAAATTTGACGTCGAGTAGAGAAAAAACAACACTGTCGGAGGATCAGTTATTTGGCGAAGCTGTCATTATCCGACACCCCCCCCCCCCCCCCCCCCATTAACGACCGATGACTTGCAAATAGAGGTGGGCGTTTCTGCTAATTTTCGTAAACTGTTGAAACATTCATTGACGGAAATTAACTGTTAACGTAAACTGTTAAAAATTAACAGATTGAACTGAGCGATGTGTGCTGATATTGGATAACAGCTGATCGCCTCAACTAATATTAGGTTCGTTCCAGGTTTGACGGACTGCTAACAAACATCGACGGAGACATGCGCAGTTGAGAAAACTTCTGTTCCAGGTCGTTGGGTCGACTAAAAGTCGATTTGTAGGTTGAAAGCAGTTCAACTGCAGTCGGACGGAAGCCGACAGCTTGAATGAGTTCGGTTGGGAGCTGTCGACTTTGATAACCCTACCCAGTTGAAACCTCTCTCATAACCTTCTCACTTTATTATGGTGCTCGGCGCGTCAAGTTGTACTCGCGTCCTCCCGAAGTCCTCGTAGATACCCTCAAACACATTAAATGGCTCTTTTCCGCCCTTATGATACTCCTCTCTCGAAAAAGGTGATTATTCTGAACACAATAAACTAAAAAGTATCCAGTTTATCACTTGGATTTTTCCATATGAAATTTACTGTCAAGTGAATCACCGTGAAGTAATTAAATTCTTGTAGCATCACGTGATTCACGGTGATTCACGTGACTTGATTCAACAAATTTCGTTGACAGTTCGCGTTCCAGGTCAGCAGGTGGGCTGTTCGACAGAACTTAACAGCGATTCAGAAGGCATTGAGACTGCTGTCAACTTTTGTCGACAGACGCCGTCAGACCTGGAACAAACCTATTTTACCATTACCGTGACTTTAACTTTCAAATGTTGATGGTGATAAATGTTGGCGATCTGACTGGCCTGGTGGGGTGGGGCGATTTTACGCCATGTGAATCCAGCTTAACAGTTGATCAACAAACCAACCTCTTTGTCCTCAACTATTAATTTGCCGTTAACGTTTGCGTGAGTTTAACATTCAAGTTAATGTTTTTTGTTTCTCTTGTTCGTTTTTTGTTAACGAACAAGAGAAACAAAAACCTGGAAACTGCTAAACTGTTCGTTCATTTTTTTTGTGTTTGTTAACATGTTAATTTCAACAGTTAACCAATCAGCGCCACACCTCTACTCGCTAACTGTTGTGCAGTGAGAACAGTTGACACTACATGACGATTTCCCAGACGTTGGGCGTTCACGGATGAGAGGAGGAGAGGGTGATATTGGTGGCTCCAACGATATGACGTCATTGGCCGTGATTGTGACGTCAATGGCCGCTCGTTGGCTGGCTGTGTGTTTCCGACAGTGTGATAAACCACCAGAGCGCATTCGTTTGTCCTGTGCGCGATCCCTATTGGCGTACCATGTAGTTGTACTGATTTTTTCAAGTAGGAAGTGGCACAGCAATGTGTAAAGTAGGTACGCTGCATTTTGTGATGCTTTTTTTTACGTTGGTTTCAAAAGACGTATCAGCAAATCCGGGTCACCAAACAAAACTGACCACCTAAAAAATAACAGGTATAATAACTGGATAATATTTGGCACAGGAGGACAATTGAAACAGCAAAAGGATGCGTACGAATAATTACAAAAAAAATATTCAAAATAAATCAAAGAAATAATTTAACGCAAACGAACGAAGTACAACAAAATAAGGAATTAATACGATACAGGAAAAGAATGGGAGAAAAAAACATTAATAAACAGATGCCAAACTAATAAAAGTATTTAAAAAATGAGTGAAAACAATAATGTGTACAATAACTTCGATTTTCCTGTTCCCCCACTCATAATATTTCTTTCTTATCCGATGACCCATTCTCAAAGAGAAAGGATTAGAAGGAAATGCACCACAGGAGCACGAATGATGAGGCATTTTTTCAGCCACTCGCACAATGAGAATTGTAAATTGAGATAAAACCAATTGAAATCAAAATAACAGCGACCAAGATGAAAAATGTTATTTTAGTGCAGGGTAAATGGCAATGTGAAGTGAGTAGCCCATGGGGGGGAAATAACAGAACACCTCAAGCGTTAAAACGGTTTCGCAACAAAAACAAAAAAACCAGACACTTGCAATAAACAAATGATTCAAAAACCCAAGAAAGGGGTTCGATTGGAAAGGACCTCTCAGTCTATGTACAATAAGAGTGGTGAGCCTTGAAAAGCAGGTGGGAAAAACAGAAGCTTGCTCAGGATCTGTTCCATTTATCCCACACACGGAGTGCCTTATTCGCTTCAGGGATGGAAAACCAAAATTAATATCCGGATATCGGAGGAATATCAGGCACCTGGAAACGATCCGATGTCTGCCTTTCAAACCCGGATATCCGCCGTTTTTCTGAAAAAATCCTTAATTTCGCTC
This sequence comes from Pilophorus perplexus, assembly GCA_955831195.1. NCBI lineage: Eukaryota > Metazoa > Arthropoda > Insecta > Hemiptera > Miridae > Pilophorus > Pilophorus perplexus. Next base: position 32,992,452 of record OY037010.1, on the reverse strand, counting down.
ATTTGAGTATGGCAACACTTCTGCTATCTCAAGGGCGAAGCAGAATGAATCTGCAGTAATGGCAGACCTAAACCTACAAAGAACAGAATGGCCGATACTAACGCCATCTCTCGTTAGCCAATCTGAACTACAATGAAGAATAAACAGTTGACGGTCACGCTAGCAAGCAGCGAAAGAGATTGAGAATCGAATCGAGATCGACCATCGACCTCTTGCTTTCTGCATTATTTTCATGCAAATATCCTTCGATGTTCAGAATTTTTGAAAAAGTACGGATATCCGAAAAACATATCCCGTTACCGGATATTTCAACCCACTTCTATCCAGATTTTAAAAAGAAATATCTGGATATCGGTTATATCCGGTCTCGGTCATTCCATCCCTAATTCGCTTCCCCCGATTGAGGTTAAAAAGCAAGTTTATAGGTACGCGTACCCTTGAATGCAGTGGGCATAATTTTTAAAAAAATTTACGACATATTGAACCATGAACGAAATAGGCTATGTAGGGGGAAATTTCACGTTCTCAACTCCTATTCAATAGGTAACATCAGGTTTTTTTGAAAGCCCTGGTCCTACAGCCCCTTTTTCATGACACACCATTCAAATAACGCTTATTGTAACATCAATATGTAAAAACGTAAGCTGCCAGCCCATTTCCTTTCAGTTCAAAACTCACCATCAAGAAGATCCGTCCCATCTTGGAGCGTCGACGCTTGATCGTAGTCTATCCTATTCGAACTTGACCCACCGCCCTCGTTGTTGTCATCCTAAAGGAACAGAATCAAGCAATTGATCTTATCATTCCAATAAGCTCCATGAAACGAGAACTCGATATACTTCGAAAAGTTTCTTTGGTGCCTTTAATATCACAAAACTACACCGCATCATTAATGCTATGAGTAAAAAACTTGTTATTCCTAAAGCAAAATTGAACGACATTCACCAATTTGGCGGCCAACTCAATCAGGAAACAGATAATACCGAAAGTATGGTGTAAGAAAGAACAATCGGGATAAGGTTAACTTCTGCTACCCCTTTTATCCAGCAACTGGATCAATTTGATTGATAGAAACTAACTGCCAGTCTGAGAAATCGATGAAATGATTGAACCAAGAAAAAAAAAACACATACGTTTAAAAATTATATTATTAGACGACGTTACAAGGAAAAAAATAACCGAAGCATTATTTTTCTGAAAGAAAAATACGATATTTTGTACTAGAATGTATAATCACAAAATTGTTCACTGTTTATCGTATCACAGAACCATCTAAAATTTCCAACTGTTTGACAATCAGAAATCTACCACACCATCGACACAGCCCATCGCACAAAATAGCTGTAATTCTCACTCCATACATTTTATCAAGTCCTTGCATACAACTTATGCATCCACCACCTGCTCTTCGACACCACGTCATTCGCATGATCTTAAACAGGAGTGTCTGGGTCGTGGAGTCTGAGGAATGGTAATGCGCATGCGCGTGGACTTGAACAGAATCCTCACTTTCTTTGGTTAGCTCTCGAAAAAAGTGCCCGTAGATGGGGGTTCTGAAATGCTGCTTACGAGCGCACCCCAGCCACCTAACCTCCTCATCCTTTTCTGTGTGGGTCCGCTGACCATGTTGCTCGGTGTGGTTTAAATAAAACAAATAGTGTGGATCCGCTAACTATGTGTCCTTGTCGAAGTATCGACGTAGAATCCATTAAATTTCGTCAAAATTCGTTTCAAGATTCGTTTCCTACCTACAAATTCCGAAAACGAAATGTCCGTCCGCCATAAAAGATGTTTCGGATAGTAGGTAGAGTTTTTTCATATCCATTTTTTCGAGGTCCCACTTCTGTACACTACTTTTTTCTTTCTTTTTTTTAATCTTTTCAAAAACATTTTTTGATGGCGCAAAATTAATTTTTGCACAACTACCTAAAAAATCTGTTCATTGTTTGAACAGATGTGGAGCCTCGAGAAATGGATTATGCGTCCAAAATTACTAGGAAAATATTTGACATCCTTGAAAATTAATCATAATAATTATGATTAATAATCAGACTAATAATTATTATTAGTCTGATTATTTCTCAATCCTCACTTTTTGGCGGTTTTCCGCTTGAGCTGGCAGCCGTGGATCCAAAACCCCTGTCCACAACGGGCATGATGCCCGAGCGGTATGTTAACCACGTCTAAGTAAAACGACCAAAGATGCTAACCAAAGAAAGTGAGGATTCTGTTCAAGTCCACGCGCATGCGCGTTACCATTCCTCAGACTCCACGACCCAGACACTCCTATCTTAAACGGGGTACAATTTGGTAACGACGATACATTATTCATAGCCTTCAGAAACAGAAGGCTTGTTCCATAACGACGAAATACAGCCCTTTGCGAGCCTTACAATTCTTGAAATGGGTGTAAAATTACATTAAAAAGGGATACATTTGAGCCGTGTACTTTTGTTTTCGTAAGGCAGTTGGTAAGAAAAAGAAATGTTCTGACGTCCAAGAAGGCAGTGGTCGCATAAAACGATAGTTTTCAGACGGGAACAATGTATGATTTCGTTTCACGAGTTAACTACATGTTAAAAATAGCATTTAGGACGAGATTACCACAATATGGGTATTTAATCTTAATACCAAGTAGACACTAGAAGAAAAGCCTATGTACAAAATGTTCCTTATTAAAAAGGAAGAGTGAAGGACAGGCCTTTCTAAAATGAAAGGAAAGTACTCATGGCCTGAGGCAAACAGTATGAAACATTAGGGTTGTCCACGATTTTTAAAAAAAGAAGATAAATACCGAAAGGGCCAACGTAGAATCTGTTCAAATTGGGTTAGGGTTCCAGATGAGTTGCACGCAATGTCGAACCAATATCACTGTAGTTTCGGCGATGAAGCCAAGCTTCGATATTGAGCCAATAGGTGAGTTCGCAGAGTAATTGTGGAAATTCCGAACAGTTCGACTCATGCGTTGTAGGGCCTTTAGCGAGGGCCGAGAGTGGGGGTACCCGGCTTCCAGGAATCAAACACGAAAATTCTGATGCTCTGCGAACACAGAACTCGTTCAGAATCAATTCCGACAGTTTTTTTTTTTTTTTTTTTTTTTTTTTTTTAATAGTCCAGGAGCCAGGTAGTTTGAGGTGGAAAGTATTTTGAAGTTTTTGACATTTTCATAGGTCACTCAGGGGTCCTCTGGGGTGTCAATGCTAAGTTTTCGACCTCGTAGACCCCGTGCTAACTTGGGGAGGGGGGAAAACCGCATTTTTTTTTTGTGTGAATATCTCGAAATCTATTGCTCGTAGGGAACTTTTTTATTGCACCATTAAAAAGTACATTAAATTACTAAACCATTTTTAATTTGGTCCAATAGGTACCAAACTATGGCATTTTGAAAAATGCCACATTTTTCAAAACGCAGATGTTAGCGGAAAAAAGGGCGTTTTCGTACCCATAAAATACACTAATCATCATTAATCCTGTATTCAACGTATCTACGTATACCCTCCGACCCCCCCCCCCATCCGGAACCAAATTCCAGAAATTAAAAGAATTAAAAAACCTATCTTTCCCTGGAACATTGAACGATTAGATATGCAACCATCAATGTCACCCCGGGGGGAGGGGGTCCGCTGACTAAGTGCCTAACGTTCTAATTTTAGTTAGTTTCACATTTGTCTCAAGGTAAAAGGGGGATTTCATGTAAAGAGCTGTTGAGTTCCCAAGTTCTTTTTCATTCGGTGGGAAGGTGAAGAACGACTGCCAGTGACCCTTACTTATTACATTCCTATATCCGGGATCCGGACTTATTCAGGAGGAGGTGGATGTGGGTGCCAGCAAATGCGCTGTCATCGACGGTGGGTACCTACTCCATAAGGTAGTTTGGACCAGGGCCCCCAAGATGCAACATTTGAATTGATCTGCCAAAGCGGTGTTGATTACGTCGATCGTCACTTTGGGATCAATTCAATTGCGGTTTTCGATGGGTATACTGCTGGTATCAAAGTTGATAGTTCTACCAGAGCACGAAAGCTGCCGAACGCCATCGACGATCAATGTGATCAAGTTCTGTGATCTCGAGAAGGTAACTTCGTAGGGACTACTTTTTGCGGAGGAGCCCTTCTAAAAGTGGAGAGTTTAATTCCTGGAAGCGTTTGGGTTCTCATCCGATTCCAAACAGCCAGAACTTACTCTGCGAACTCACCGCGCATGCGCTCTGACACTTTCCACGCAACTACGGGCTCAGGGCATCGAGTATTCGAAAAGATGAAAAAAAGAGGTCGCGCTTTAAAGCGGCCAAAAACCTCTCATCTTGGTGATAACTTCCACGGCTAGATTTCCAGTTCATTTCAAAATTCCAGAGCAAAGTGGGAGGAAGATGTTATTAGCCAGCATCAAAGCGAGCTTCCATTTCCTCCAAATCTTCTGTTTAAACGGCAACTACTTAAAAAATGTAGTTCACGTTGGCAGAATCCAAAATCCCTGAATGCAGATTGCCTTCTGAAATTATTGTGACAATGACTAATAAGTTGTACAATTTACAACTTTAAACGTTTGGATCAGCAGAGTTAACAGACTGCTAGATTTAAACTCGTCTGATGCCACAAGGAGCCGCTATATGCATTTGAATTTTCGTCGATTCTTCGCGGAAGAGCATCATGGAACTCGCTTGACCAGTCATTCAATTTACGACGATTGACGAGCGAAGCAAACCGTGAATATCAGAAGAACATGCCAGAAGTAATGAATGGCTAATCTCATTTAAAAATACACAATCACGAGTTTTTCAACAAGAGTTGAGGTTTTCAGACTAGCAGAGCTCGAAAGCATTCACTCACAGAGAAAAATGAACTCTTACCTAATATGCGGTGAACAACCCTGATTTCCATTTTTTGAGTTTAATCCCTGAGCTAAATTAGTGTAAGCCCTATGCAATTGTAACGCTGAATATTACCCGGCCATTTTCGACGATAACTCCAAATAATAAATACGTATCTAAAAATAATAACGTTAAGAGCATTTCAGAGCGAAAATTGCTTTTCACATGACGGTAAAAATTCACCGTTAATATTTAACATCAACACGAGCAGAGAAATGAAGTGAATATCAATATAGCGGAGGTCAATAGAGTATGAACTCAAAAAGTTTACCAAAAAGAGCAACGCAACGTCGATAAATGAAATTAGCAGGGTAACACTGTATGGGGTTTCAACTTGGTTTCTGTGGGTAGCTCCTATTTGCAAGTTAGGCGTTGACCAAGTTTAATTAATATTTGTAACGTCCTAATCTCAATGGGTTATGTAAGACAGGGCGTTATAACCCAAGGTACATTGCACCCTTGTACCTCGAATTTGCTCATTTTTGAAATTATGCTCTAACGACAAACTGCATTTTCTCCATTCAATCACGTATTGGTATTTTTTATAGGGCATAGAAAAGTTGCTAGGTCAACCACTCTTCATCAAGAAATTCCTCTCAATATAAAACAAAAACTGAGGGAATTTCGGTTAGGGACCAACGACGTGCTCGTTTATTTTCGGGAAGTGGGTACCACGGATGTAAAGCGATGACGTAAGGCTGAGTCGCTGTTATTTGAGGCAATCTCTTAACTACATTGTCACGACCCCAAATACAGAAATTCACTGTTGCTGTTTCAAACGGCTCACAATCTAAACCACTAATTCTCAAGCCTACTCCTCCTAAACGGTAAGTGATAAAAACGTCGATTTTTTCTACAGTCTCCGCCTCCCAGACATCTCCTGCTGGTAGGGTTGAGAACCCCCAAAAATGCGCGAAAATGGGCGCACTTGCGCCTAACTTTCTTATTTTAAATGAGAACCCCTAATTTTTTAGGCGGATTTGGATTCTTTGGCCAATTTTACGTCTGACAAGCGCGTTGAGCAAAATTTTCGATGAGCGCCAACCTGCCCTATCTTCGTTGTTTACGGTCCGATTGAGTCGGCGTTTCCTCTGAATCCTGCCTAGAAATCCAAATTTCAATACGAAATCCCGAAAAAAACGAATTCCGACGATCGGCAAATTTAGACGGCGAGTTTAATTTGAACGATTTGAAGAGATCCCGAGCGCATTAGCCGTGTCTTGGGTCAGTGCCAGGGACCTTGTAAAGGTGGAGAGAATGGGAGAATGGAGGGTGCCAGGGACCTCGGAAAGGTGGTGAGGCGGGGGAAACTTTTTAGTGGGGGGGGGGGGGGGGGACGGTTGATTCTTACAATAATTTCGGATATATCCTGGTGTGTGGTAAGAAGATTTCTCTCTTTATTCCCCGTCCAATTTTACGCCCAATAAACTTAGCGCTTTGAGCGACTGTCACTTGGGCAAGCGAAGCGAGCCCCCCCCCCCCCCCCCCCCCCCCGCCAGAGAAAGTGGTCGGTCGAGTGAAGCGAGGCCTAATGTCTGAGTGCTAGTAACAACTAATTCGCCCATATTGAAATTGGCTTGCCGTCGCCATGTTGTGGCAGATGTGAGGTCGAGCAGTGTCTCACACCTTCGTCGTCAGTTTGCATGCTTGGTACCCACTTCTTTCCATAAATATAAAACTTCCCTAGTTTTATATTCTATATTGAGAGTAGTTTGCAGAGAAATTTTTATCAAGAAGATTAATCGGGCAACTTCTCTATTAGCGCTATAAAGACATACCATTATTAAGTTATTACCAAGTTTATCACTCACCGAAAAAAAGTGAAAAAAAAAATATATACAATCATTTATCTTTTTTTTTTGTTCTTATACCAGAATGTTCATCTGAAACCTTAAAATAGGTATAAAACTGCAAGAAATAACTCGACAGATCACCACAAAATCACGTCATGGTCTTTAACCTCCCTTCTTTCTCTAGCGAATGAAGTTAATACAAAGGAAACTTATTTTGGGGAAATCGTCAAAACTAAGAAGGCAACCCGACCGGTAAAATGTTAAGTACACGAGGCAATATTGAGCTCAACAGATTGCGATTGAACCTTAATAACATCTTCAAAACCCCAATGAAAATGAGTAACAGCACAATTGAAAAGAGGATGTTCTAGTAACGAAATGGGATAAGCTTATAGATCGGAGATAAACTACATAACTACACAGCTTCAAAAGCTTAGGTAGGTAGTTAACATAAATGGACCTCTGATCACCTTCCTCCGCGGCAGTGGAAATGACACCTCATCGATTTCCACCGCGGTCAACAGAAATGAGTAAAAAGATAAGGTTACCGAGGACTCAATTAAACCCGACTCAAAAAACGACCTTAAATCGCACGTTTTACGTAACAGTTACAAATTGCCTTTGAGGCTAACAAAGCGAGATAAGACCAATAGTATATACATTATAGCGTACATATAAAAATATCTGTTGGACAAAACAATATACTTCTTCACTTTCAAAAAATAACTTATTTTTAGGTGTCATCGTCTTTAGAACGATCAAATTCAAAATTACCGCAAGCTAAGGGGAGGCTGGATCTCACGAAAACTGTTCATCTCAAAACCAAAATTCCACTGTTTCTTTTTGTCCAGTCCATAGGTTGGTTTTTTTCTTCTTTTCAAACGAGTCGCAACAAACAGATATTTTTTCCAACATAATATAAAACTTGAACGCAAATGCATACGTTTGAAGAAGCTAACGAACTTGGAACAAACTGGATCCAGCCAACTCATTTCATAAAAATGACACACGAAAAAGCCATCTAGATTGGTAGGGTATCAAGTTCTTAGCAGCATAGTTATCAATAAAAAATAACTTTTGACGCTTTTCCACAGTACATTCCTACAGAACAATCCTAAGCAGGGCTTGGCCCTCACTACTCGATATCACAGCCGAACGTTTTCGAATTTTGAATTCCAATTACAACTTTCCTCATGGCACCTTTTCACTTTCCTTAACAACTAACGTTCATAGGTATTATCAAAGTACATTGTTATAACACAAATTCAATTCAGAGGAACAGCCAATTCGTTTAAACCAAACATTTCAAGTCATCCAACTTTTCCTGGGAACTAATAGAAAGCCAGCGAAAAATAAAATGTGCGACAACTTACAGACCAAACAGGCACTTGAACGCCATAATGCAGCGGGTGCGTAATCCAAAGGGTGTTGTCCTTCCTCACGAAATGCTTTTATTCACAACCGCCAAATATTACTTTCATAAATCTTAATTATTAAAGAAGAACGGAAAACGGCTTCATATTAATTTTTAACTAACCGACTTAAGAGGCTCGTAGTGTGAAATAAATTCAAATTAAAACCAGAAGGGCACTACCGAATGAAATAGAATGTAGCAAGTGAACTTGCGTTAGAAACGTAGATTGCGTAGTCACAAGGAAACCAACATTTCGTGAGGAAGAAATAAAGGCTGTTTGATAACAGAATTCAGCATTCTTGGGTTCGCAAAACACAACCCAGAACAACCAAATGTACAAGAGGCGTAAGTTGTATACCACTAAAAAGTATATTGTAGCTCGTAGAAACGTCACACAACCCTAAGATGTGAGGTCACAGAAGAGTAAGTGCTTCGAAACGCACGTGAGCAACACCAAAGTTACAGCTACAAGTCCTGAGACGAGGTTTTACCAGATCACATTTGATATAGGCTCTTAATAGAAGGGAAGCCTGTGTGGCAGCTTTAGCTCAAATACTAATCGAGTAACGAAGTAGAAGGAGCTAACCAATATCAGCATGGCAGACCTTGGCAGTTTCAAGAGGTAGATCAGCTATAAATACACCAGGAACCAAAATCATAATTCCATATAGTTAGGCCTTAGGGTGAGTGAGAAGACGAACTATGTCTACTTGCAAATAAAAACTCCCCGCACAAAAAGGGGTTTGATGAGTAGACCTACTTAACTAGTTATGCTAGGCCAAGTACAAAAAAAATTGGGGGCAAATAAAGAGGGGTTGAGGGGGTGTGAGAGAGCTCCCACAGTACGACATAATGCAGAGGCAAGTTCAGCTTAGTACCAGTCGATATAAGGTAAGGAGGGGGAAGTGCAAAAACAGGGCAAGTGCGTAAGTGGGATGAAAAAACTACTTTGTTTGTAGTGATAACCTAGTTTGAGATTGAACCCATGAAAAGGCTGAATTTAACTTAATAATGGGACCTTTTCCGTTATCGTTCCCCCGGGCCGCCCGCCCGACGGATTCAATACACCCCCCCGCGATTTTGGTTGGCTTTGGGTGCGTTAAAGCCATCGAGAGGGGTGTGTATGAAAGTCGAAATCGAGTGGGGGGGGGGGGGGGGTCCTATTAATGTTTAGAACGAATTTATTCAATTAGTGTTTTTTATGCTTTCAATTTTTGCCCCCATTGTCCTGATGATCTGTTAATTTTAGATAACTCTGACAGTTTTTGCCCGATTTTAAATTTTCGAACCACTTTAGGATCATTGAGAGATTTCCTTTTTTGCACTTGCCCCGGTGAAACCAGAATTCGATGTGGCAAGTGCGGTAGTCAGACTTGAACAGGTATTTCGGCATAACCCTCACAATTGACAAGGCTACGAAAAAAAGGCTTTAAAAAACAACAGATTCAGAGGTCAAGTATTGCCCTTTGTTTAATTTTAAGTTTCTCTGTGTTATATTTGTTTATTTTAGTTTTAAGTCTATTTTATTGTAATTGACGATTGCTATGCCAGTTTGGCTTTTGCAATAAAAACTGATTGATTGAGGTATCCAGGGCCTAATATAAAAATTGAGGCAACATCAACGGCCAATTGAGGTTTTGTAGAAGTTGAACATAACAAACCATATCACGCACTTCCCCCAACTTAGCCCAATGCCCGTTAAAGGCCGAAGAACATGGACTTTGAGAATGAGCCCATCTTCATAATGTTAGTGGGAAGAAATTAATCCTGGTTGAACCCTGATAAATTCACATATTCATAATTGACAATTTCAACGTTAGAATTCCCTCTATTGTTGTTATATTGGTTAAAGGCACTCAATCAAGTTATTGAACAAAAAGGACAACAATCGGCAAGGGCAAGAGTTTGTAACAGTTTGACTAGATTTGTATCTAGTTAACAATGTATTTTATTCTACTTTCATTTCCACTCCTCTGAAATTTCAAGTGTCAGTTCCCATTTCCAAAGCAAAACTTGTCAACGCGCCAATTTTTGATGCTGAACAGCACAGAACCCAACACCACTTAGGAAACCAATACATACCGTCACCTACAACGGCCTTGTTAGGACGAACCGGGCATAGTAGTTCAACAAAATGGTACCAAGCTGAAAATAACTCTAAAAGAAGAATAAAAATATTCTCAACAATTCGACAGAGGAATCTGCAATGAGAATAAGCCGAAAACAGCCGCGATCCGGGGTAGTGTTGATGACATATACAAATATTTGAGCTAAAGATGACTTTTTACAAAGAGTAGTGAAGAGGTACTGATCACTTAGAATCTGGAGGCTTCCCTTCGTGTTTCGACAAATCAGTAGGAGCTATATTCTCGGCATAGTCTTTCTCTTTGGCCATGCAAAGCTGATGGGATTTACAGCGGTCGTGATGGTTAACGATTTCCAAACGGAAGTTACAATTGCCTTCGATGAAGGATGTCCGCATTTCGGGGATGGTTCCCGACCATTTTCTACAATATTTGCAGTACATCATATTGAGTCGTTCGTCGTATTGCAGCCAATAGTAATTGTCCAACCAACCGGGCCTGAAACGGCCGCCTTTCCTTGACTGAGATTCTTTCTTAGGAGGAGTTTGCTGAACTTGGTTCTGTTGAGGGACGAGCTGCGGGACTGTTTGCATTGGCTGAGGCGACGGGCTTTGCATGAGGGATGTCGACGCTCCTAACGATTGAATGACAGATATTTCTTGAGGTCTTGTAGCGCCAGAAGAAGACGCCATAAAACGCGACGAGAAAGCGGATGTGTGGGGGGGAGTGAGTTTGGGCAGATCTACCTTCAAGCGCTTGTCCGTCTGTCTGTCTGCCAAGTAACTCCGGAGCATCTCACCGCTCTCTTCGTTCTGTCAACAAAAGATTCCTGTCCTTAGTCTTTATTTTTCTTCAAGAAAGAAGGCCCTTCTTCTTTCCCCCCACACATCTCATCCCTACGCAAGTAAAAAACTCACACAAACACAAATAAATGTTACTTGAGCACTTTAGCGGAACAAAACTCCAACTTAAGTCACTTCCAGCGATGGCACACTAAGGGGTTAGAAGCACTGAATGGAAAAACTGAAAATATATGCTGTAATGAAACACAGTTTTCTTCATGTTAATCACCACGCACAGAAACACGATTGAGGAACAATACACTTCAGCTCAGAAATAAATACAATATGTGAGGGGAAAGACTGTGAAGGTAAACAAATTAAACAATTATACAGATATTGTAGCAATGCTTACTTATGAGTAGATCCGACTCATAAGACGTCATTAACATAAAAACAACAAAGTGTACTACGAAGAACTAAAATATTAAGATAACAACAACAAAATCACTGACATACATCATTTCGCTAGCAGAGTATGGAATCTAAATTTAACGTTTGTTCTACTTTTCCGACACCCGCTTAGTGGAGTGGCCGGTGTGATTTACGTCACGGGATCATGTCCGAATTGTTTCCTCATCAAGTAGCTAGATTGCAGGAGCAACCATTTTTAACGTAATGATTGATGACGTCATTACATGTTTGCAGTCGATTCCTGGCATAGGCTGCTTACTTTTTGCTGATGAGATTGTCATATTTGCTAACAGCAGCAGCGTCCCAGCCATTTGTGATATTCTCAATAGGGCTTAGGCTGCCTCAGTGGAGTGAAGAGTAAACACCCAGGAAACAGTAAACTATTCACGCTCTCCCCCAAAGTGTATTATTGAAATCAGGTACAATTGGATCGAACTCCCAGTTGAGGATAGTTCCACTTATGTTGGGGTCGTCCTGGACAAGAGGCTCACTAGGAAGAAACACGCGGAGAGGCTGACGGCCAGTGGGATGTCGAGACTGAGACTTTTGAAGAAGCTGGTGTGACCTGGGGAGCTAATCAGGACGTCTTGATTACCACATTTAAGACTTACATTCGGCCCACGATAGAGTATGGAACAGAGCTGCTTTCCTCCACCTCTCGCATGAAGTGCTGAACAAGGTCCAGAACCACGCTCTGAGAGCAATAACGGGCAGCGCAAAATCAACAACTGTAGCCGCTATGGAACTGCAGACTGGGCTGGAGCCTCTGGGCTTAAGGCGAGACATAAGTACCCTTAAGTTGGGGGAACGATTGGAGCGCCTTCTTGTCAATCACTGGAAAGGATATTCGCAACCCACGACCAGGCAGAGGACCCAAAAAACCATGCTGTCTGCCATAAAAGAGCTGAGGGGCGCGTATGAGCTGACGTGGGAGGATCGAGAGCCCTTCATACAGCCTGGAACTGTCACTGACATACAAGGAGCTCCCGCCTTGGCCCTTGAGACCATCTCAAATAGATTCCCCAGCGCCTCCTCTGTACACAGACGGATCGCCTGACAGAACCCTGAGACGGGCAGATGCTGGATTCACAGCTATGGGAGTCTTTGAGGGTTGTGTTCCCCTATCAGCCCACGCCACAAACTTTGACGAAGAAGTTAGGGCGGTATATGAAGCAGTAAAGAGAAAGTCTCTTCAGCGATATCCCATCTAGAGGTGCGTCTTCCTTATTGACTCCCAGGCAACTGTCCTGGCCTTGATTTCTGCCTACCCTCCTGCAAGCAAACTGGAGCAAGACGCACATGGGGCAGTGAGTGATCTGGTCGGTTCAGGCTGCCTATCAGTGGACACCAAGTCATGTGGGAATCTTCGGGAATGAAAAAGCCGACGCTTTAGCCAAGCAAGGGAGTACACAGCCCTCCTTAACCGATCCTGTAACGTTCTCCCACGGATTGACAGACCTAAAACAGAAGAGCTTTGAGAATCAAAGGGCACTCAGGAGGCTGCGGCACAGGGGAAAAATGGGAGACCTTCCTTGCTCCTCCCACCCCATTAGACTTGCCACGAAAAGATTTTGTGGCGAATTTTAGGCTCACCACTGGACACGATTTCCTGCAGGCGCGCCTACACAAAATCGGGATAGTACGATCCCCAATCTGCCCGCTTTGTGACCTGCAGGACCCCATGGACGAAGGGCATTTGAACCTCTGCCCGAAACTTTCACCCTACCGGACGACATATGATGACGACTCTCCGTGGAAGAGAAAAAGTAATCTGTACTGGGCAGCAAGGAGGGAGATGGCTTAGTTGCCTCCAACTGGCGAAAGTAAAAAAAAAAAAAAAAAAAACAAAGTTGAAAATTACTGTTTGCAATGGTTTCGTGCTAAATCAGTAATGAACTCCAGAGGTTTGTATGTACAGCGGGTCCTGGACCAGTCCAGAATCGAACTTGATTCGAGATTGAACTAAAAAGGGAACCGTGTTTTATTATTCTTGGAATAATACCTACACCTATGTTTTCGCGACGGGGGTCGACGACTCCGATCGGCCTCAAAATTTGACATTATCCGTTTCAAGAGGTCTACATTCCAAAACCGAAATGTCCGTCCGCCGTCCGGGCCGTTTTGGGTATATTTTTTGGTTTATTATTTTTGGAATAATACACCTATGTTTTCGCGACGCGGGTCGACGACTCCGATCGGGCTCAAAATTTGACATTATCCGTTTCAAGTGGTCTACATTCAAAATCCGAAATGTCCGTCCGCCGTACGCCGTACGCCGTACGCCGTACGCCGTCCGCCGTCCAGGCCGTTTTGGGCAGTAGGAATTTTTAAAAAAATCTGAAATTTTGACAAAATACTCGGTTTACCATCTAGTTGTGCCCGCAAGGTTTTCAGCCCGATCGCCCAAACCCGTGGGGCGCTCTGGGGCTAAAATGGGGCTACAGAAGGTGGTTTTTGAAGGCTTTTGGCTATGGGATCGAGTCAGGTGTCGTTTTCGAAGTATTTTTGGACGTAGAATCCATTTTTTGGGGTCCCGGAACGATCCGATTTCACTGTGGCGATCTATAGGGCTTTCATGGGGCTAAAAATGGGATTTTTGAAGGATCCCAAGAAGTTAAATATTTTTCGAGTAAAAATTAAAGAATTTTTGAAAAAACACATTTATGAAAAAAAATCGCCTCAAAAAATTTTTTTGAAATATAAAAATCCAAAAAAAATTTTTTTTTAATTTTTTTTATTGACAGAATTAAATTTCTGTACAAGTAACCTATATCAAAGAATAATAAACCCTTGTGTAAAATTTGCAGCGTTTTTTTTTTAAATCTGAAATTTTGACAAAATACTCGGTTTACCATCTAGTTGTGCCCGCAAGGTTTTCAGCCCGATCGCCCAAACCCGTGGGGCGCTATGGGGCTAAAATGGGGCTACGGGAGGGTTTTTTGAAGGCTTTTGGCTATGGGATCGAGTTAGGTGTCGTTTTCGAAGTATTTTTGGACGTAGAATCCATTTTTTGGGGTCCCGGAACGATCCAATTTCACTGTTGCGATGTACAGGGCTTTCAGGGGGCTACAAATGGGATTTTTGAAGGATCCCAGGAGGTCAAATATTTTATTTATTATTTAGTGAAAAACAAAACATTTTGAAAAAAATCCAAAAAAAAAAATTTTTTTTTAAATTTTTTCATTGACAATTAAATTTCTGCACAAGTAACGTATATCAAAGAATAATAAACCCTTGTGTAAAATTTGCAGCGTTTTTTTTTTTTTTTTTTTTTTTTACAGACGGGTGTAATTTCACTAGCAGCGGGGTCAGTTCAGGGGAAGAGCACGCAAATGGGCGAACGACGCGAGGCCCCAGTGTCCATAACAATCAAAACCGAAAAACAAAAAATCAGTTTTAGGTTGACGATCAAAGTTGAACGATAATTTGAATAATTTGTTGGCTGGTGAAAATATGGGCAACACGAAATCACGGGGGGGGGGGGGGGGATCATTAATCTGTTTCATCACAACAAGTCGTTTTAGAACAACTCGCCAAAAAGGAAATATAAATTTGATTTCCTCTTTGCTAACTTCATCCCAACGTCCAGCGTAGCTTTCACGCTTGAAATAGCTCCATCTTCAATCGGAAAGCTCGTAATGGTCCTGGCGTTTTACCTCGCAAACAGCGTCGTTTAGGGAGATATCGTTAAAACTCGACCGTTGCAATAATAATTTCCGTCCACTTTGATCTTTTACAGACCGTGCGAAACGGGCGAGTCCTACGAATCACGACACAATCGACGGGCCGAGTGATTAGCTATTTTCTCTAGTTGACATTAAAGGCCCAACCGGCAATAATGAAATATCCTTCAAAACATCATCAAAGCTGGACAAGGAGGGTTTGAATCTCTCGTGTGAATTCCGCTCATACTCTACCAGCGAAAGCCATGAAATTACACTCATTCATTATGTATCGTGGACCGAAGAAGCGACACAAACCATACAAACTCTATTTACACCTTCCCTCTATTTTACAGGCAGCAATGAAGGGAGTACATATTATTAATAACTAGTATGGTATAGTGAAATATACACATGTTGCAAGTATCCTTTTGACACATGTTTCCGCTGCCAGTCGTCTTCTATACGTGAAAATACCGGGCAATCAACGTGAACAAGCCCAGTTTCTTTTTTGAAAAAGAAGTCTAATAGAACATAGTATGTTCCTACGTACTCAAAATAAATTAGGGAAATAACATGAGATGTAAACACTGCCGTCATAATGCGTATCACTTAGTGCTTACAGTTGATTACCCGATTGATAACCTGTTTCGCAGCTATTTGGACGGAATTCTACCGAGACTTTACTGAAGCTTGAATCTGACTTCCACGTTGTATCAATTTGAATCTAATGATAAATTTCGATTTGCGATAAGTGGAAATTAATCTGATGTATGAGGAAAAATTGATGTTATCGGCTCAGAAATGGGGTTTGCATCTTTGTACGTCACGTAATCTATCGATAGTGGCTGTCCAGGGATGATAAGGGATATCTCAAATGTTGCAACCGATCAATCAACTAAGGTAACCAATTCAAAGATCATTATCAGATCATTTGTCTCGAGAAGAAACACATTTGTATTCTTGAGAGACTCCTGTTGCCCTTGGACCATGGCAAGGAACAGGTTTTACCGTAAAAGTAAAATCAAGAATACGGGTACGCGGAATAATGAAGACTTACTGATGGCGATTCGTCAGGCGGTAGATCTTCGTCAGGGCTCGGGTTCTCATGTTTCATACCCTCGTGTTTCAACGGGAGGGCGTCTGGAGGTTCAGGAGACGTTGGATATTTGGCAGGAGATTGTGCAACTTGGCTAACCGAATTGAAACCCGAAGCCTGTAAATAAAATGAAACCGTCAACATGGATCATGAGCCGAGATTGATTGGGCGCATCATCTCAAAACAAAAATAGGGCACATTTGGTCTACAATCCAATTGACGATGAATTGAGAAATAGGACATCATTACAACAAAATATTTAATATGAAATCACATCAAGGCTGGACGAGGTGCCCAAACTAGTTTGGCTTTGCCGCGCAGCACATTGAATTTGGGAAACATCAGATGTTAGATTCTACAGCAGACGACTTTGCCACTCAGCCTGGAAATGGGCGCGCCTTGAAAGCGAAAAAACGCTGCAAATTTTACACAAGGGTTTATTATTCTTTGATATAGGTTACTTGTACAGAAATTTAATTCTGTCAATGAAAAAAATGTTAGAAACATTTTTGGATTTTTTTTTCAAAACTTTTTCGTTTTTTACTTGAAAAATATTTGACCTCCAGGGATCCTTCAAAAATCCCATTTGTAGCCCCATGAAAGCCCTATAGATCGCAACAGTGAAATCGGACCGTTCCAGGACCCCAAAAAATGGATTCTACGTCCAAAAATACTTCGAAAACGACACCTAACTCGATCCCATAGCCAAAAGCCTTCGAAAAACCCCTCCCGTAGCCCCATTTTACCCCCATAGCGCCCCACAGGTTTGGGCGATCGGGCTGAAAAACCTTGCGGGCACAACTAGATGGTAAACCGAGTATTTTGTCAAAATTTCAGAATTAAAAAAAAAATAATTCCTACTGCTCAAAACGGCCCAGGCGGCGTTGTCAATGTTAAAGGTTGTTATGGGCCAGAAATGGCTTTAGACACAACCTAAGAAGCTCTGTACAGCGGGACGGCGCACAGTGGGGCAAAGCCGGAAAAAACCCTCAAAAACGAAAATTAGTTTTGCGAACTTTTTCCGATGGTTTATATATGTTGAATAGTTGTAGAATGCATCCCTGTAGCCGTTTTCCTGGAAGAATTTATTTTCAGCTTGGACTGAGGGGTACAATGTGGAGTTTTTTGAGACCTCGAAAATAGGCACTTATAAACATAAAGTTTGGAGTATTCGTGTGTGTTCATTTTTGAAGATAGAAATCTGAAATTTTTTGGGCGTGTTCCTGATATATTAAAGAAAATTAAGAACCTTCAATCCGCTTGAAATACCATGCTCTTCATGGGGGGCTGAATCATTTAGTAATTAATCGTGTTTTAACGAGTAATCTCGGGTTTCTAAGCTTTCAAAAAATGCTCCACCGTGCTCCGCTCTGGCAGGGCAATTTTTCGATTGTAGACACCCTAGGGAAGCTCTTGTAAAAATTTCAGCTGCAATCATTTGCAATTCTGGACGCAGGATTGATTTTAGTGTAAAAAAACATGGCCGATTCAGCCGCTTTCGGCGAGATAAACGAGCTTGATCGAATATAAGGTGCCTACTCCGTAGCTGGAGGTTTACGGTAGAAAATTTGATCCTTTCACATAAGATGTCATTCCCAGACCATTCATTTAGTCAGTTCAATATCCTAAGTGATCGCCGCAACAATGCCAGGGCTCATAATTCAATATCGCGAATTATGCGAGGTTTTGCTCAACGGTGCGAATTTGGACCGTTTCGTTGCAGGTAAATAGGCTGATTTTATCAGGATTTGTCATTAACAAATAATTTAGAACGGCTTATCTCAAGCCAGGTTGTTCAAGCAAGTATTTATCATTGTACCAAATCTCTGAATGATTCACAAATAATTAAAAAAATCATTATTATTCAATTTCAGAAAAATTTGGCGAGAAGTTGAATGAAACTAAATTGAACTAGATCCTAGTGACTTCTGACCCAGTGGTTAATAATACAAAAATTAAATATAATAATACAAATATAAATAATAATAGAAGCATAAATAATATAATAATACAAGTATAAATATAAATAAATATAAATAATAATGATGATTTAATTTAATAATTTTAAATAAATTAGATTAAATAAATTTTAAATAAATAATAAATTTTATTTTCACTAATATTACAAGCAGAGGCTGATTTAATTTGTTGTTTTTCGACTACTTTCATTCTATTATCATTTTTCTGGCCAATCTTGTATAACAGAAGTCAATTCAACTACCCTGACTAAACAGTACTATTCTCATTAATTATATATACTATTCTCATTAATTATATATATGAGTTAAAATGTACTTAAAATTTTTCTCAAGAGATTGTGTACAATTATTTGGACCTTGGAGAGTTCTCTCTTCTACTCAGCACCCCAGAAACTAAATTTTAATGTTCTACCTTCTACTTTTAGAGCATATTGCGATTGACCCACTACAGGTCAATTGACCCCGGGCTATCCTATATATTATATATCATATATATATTCCTATGAAATTTAATATTTATAATCGATTGGTGACATTGCCAGCTTTGTACCTCATAATGGAGTTGAATTATAGTGAGTCGGTGGGTCAATTGACCCATGTGAATTCGGTCAATGTGACCCACTGACTACGTACAATGCGTAGTGAGACTCAAAGACCACGTGTGATTTTTTTCAGATTTTTAAAGGTGTATCTAGGGTTTTTACAGGGTTTTTTCCGAAAAATAGCCGTTTTGCCCCACTGTGCGGCGTACGGCGGACGGACATTTCGGTTTTGGAATCTACACCTCTTGAGTCGGATGATGTCAAATTTTGAGGCCGATCGGAGTCGTCGACCTCCGTCGCGAAAACATAGGTGTATTATTCCAAGAATAATAAACCAAAATAGGTTCTAAGTATAGTTCAGTCAATCGGTGTTCAAAAGTGCCGTTTCCGTAACAAAATTAGAGACATTTTTTCTCAGCGGATCTTTGGTTTTTTTGGGGTGCTGAATCCGAATATGAAGTTTGCTGCCTTCTCCGAGGTTGGCTTCACATCGAAAAATGCAAAAAACCTCAAAATGCTGTCTATTATTTTAATTTTTCGCGTATACACCTGAAACTGTGCGTTTTTCAAGGATGACCACTTTATACAGAATTGAAGTCGACAGAATTCCCTTCGAAAATCACTGGTCAAAATTGATGTTTGAGCCAGTAGTATTGGAGATAGGAGCGTTTTGATAAACAGCGATTTTTCGGCTCTTCGGGGAAAAGGTCGAAAACGCCCACTTCCACCCCCTGAATGCATATAAATAAAAAATTGTATTTCACGCGAAAGCACACTACGTTTACTACATATGAGAATAACTCTGTCATCCAGCAGCTCTGTCGCAGCGGAGCAGGAACGAAGAAATATGACGATACGAATATTTTGAAGATGACCTTCTGGTGATAATGAAGGGTCTCCAAACACCCCCAACTTGCGACTCAACGTCGGCGTTGTTCGAAGAGCCAAAAAATCGTTTTTCAAAACGCTGCAGGTATCTCCAAGACCGCTGTCTCAAACATCAAGTTTTACCAGTGCTTTTCGAAGGAAATTTTGTCTACTTCAATTTTGTATAGAGAGGTCATCTTCGAAAACCGCATACTTTCAGGGATATAAGCGAAAAACTGAACAAAGTGCCAAAGTTTTGAGGGTTTTTTGGTTTATTATTCTTGGAATAATACACCTATGTTTTCGCGACGGGGGTCGACGACTCCGATCGGCCTCAAAATTTGACATTATCCGTTTCAAGTGGTCTAGATTCCAAAACCGAAATGTCCGTCCGCCGTCCGCCGTCCAGGCCGTTTTGGGCAGTAGGAATTTTTTTAAAAATCTGAAATTTTGACAAAATACTCGGTTTACCATCTAGTTGTGCCCGCAAGGTTTTCAGTCCGATCGCCCAAACCCGTGGGGCGCTCTGGGGCTAAAATGGGGCAACAGAAGGGGGTTTTTGAAGGCTTTTGGCTATGGGATCGAGTCAGGTGTCGTTTTCGAAGTATTTTTGGACGTAGAATCCATTTTTTGGGGTCCCGCAGCGATCCGATTTCACTGTTGCGATCTATAGGGCTTTCATGGGGCTAAAAATGGGATTTTTGAAGGATCCCAGGAGGTTAAATATTTTCAAGTAAAGAATAAAGAATTTTTGAAAAAACAATTTTTTTTGAAAAAATAAATCCAAAAAATTTTTTTTTGAGAAAAAAAATCCAAAAAAATTTTTTTTTTTTTTAAACCAGATTTTTTTCTAACATTTTTTTCTTTTGACACAGTAATAATTTTTGCGCAACTAACCTATATCAAAGAATAATAAACCCTTGTGTAAAATTTGCAGCGTTTTGCTTTTTCGATGTGAAGCGGACCTCGGAGGAAGCAGCAGAACTCACTTTCGGATTCAGCACCCCCCCCAAAAAAAAAATATACCGTTAAGAAAAAACTTCCTTAATTTTGTTACGGGAAAACCGCCATTTGACTGGATTAGTAGGTATACATAGTGTATTTAGAATTTTCGACGCATTCAAGAAAACCTAGTAAGGATCGGGGCAGGAAATCGGGCAGTGTATTAAGACCGGAATTCAAGAAATTCTACAAAATGCTGAATCATTTACCGAAAGATTCGTCTGACCCCCCCCCCCCCCCCCTCCCCACCTACAACACAAAATTTTACAGTAGGGTTTATATTACTCTTTGATATAGGTTGCAAAAATAATTTAGTCATTAAAAAAATGTTTTTGAAAAATTAAAAAAAAAAATCTCTACCTACACTGTTTGGACAGATGTGGAACATCGAATAATGGATTTTGGGTTCAAAATTACTCGGAAAACGACACCTTATATGACCTCCTGGCATCCTTCATAAATCCCATTTGCAGCCTCATAGATCCCCACGGTGAAATCGGATCGTTCTGTTACCCCCAAAAATACTTCGAAAACGACACCTAACTCGACCCCATAGCCGAAACCCTTCAAAACCCCTCCCGTAGCCCCATTTTAGCCCCACGGGTTTGGGCGATCGGGCTGAAAACCTTGCGGGCACAACTAGATGGTAAACCGAGTATTTTGTCAAAATTTCAGATTTAAAAAAAAATTCCTAATGCCCGAAACGGCCCGGACGGCGAACGGACATTTAGTTTTTTGAATCTGGACCTCTTGAAACGTCAAATGTCCAATTTTGAGACCGATCAGAATTGTCGAGCTCCGTCACGATTACATAGGTGTATTCCAAGAATAACAAACCAAAAAGGACTGAACTCAGTTCAAAAATAATTTTTAAAAACCGGACGAGAACAAGGAAATGAGTTATTTAGGAGTGAACAGTTCACACTAGTGTCTCAACTAAACAGCCGTCCCATCAATCGAGGCCCAAGGACACCCTGATGGATATTAAAGTAGTATTTTGGAAAAATAAAATACCCAAAATAGAAAGCCAAGAAAATATTACGAACAACATAACCCAACTCTAATACTTCACGATAGTATCAAGTTGCAACTGACATACAAGACGTAGATATAAAGGATCATACTAATCTTCAAATCAAATTGTTCATCAGGACCCTTCTGTAAAATAAAAAAAAAAATATGCTAGCGTTGTTTTAGGAAGGACCTTTTGGTACTGGTATTGAATAGCCCAAACATCATATCTGCAAGTTTCTCTTTAAATTTACCACCAATAAAAGTTGTATCAAATGCAAATTTTGAATATTACGGACTACGTTTTGGAAAATTATCAATATGGTGGGTGTTTCATTAATACAATAAATGAAACATCATAAAGGATTATTCCCAAGTTCAAGCTAACAATAGGATTCTACTAGTGGATCGTGATGGGATAGGCAACGAAAAAAAAAGTAAAACGTGAAACGAATTCTATGAAGACCGGGTTGACCATAAAATGTTTTTCAATTGAAAAGAAGAATAGACGTTATTTACAGCGGAGTGAAACAAGCGCGTTCGGTAAGTTAACGAGCAGGTTTTAAGGGAAAAATTGCTCGGAGTCCCTTCAAGGCCAGATGAGTAGTTAGCGACAGCCTTGGTGGGCCCGTGGCATCCCATAGGAGGAAGTATGGGGAAATTGAACACGTTCGAAGGTACCAACTACTAAGAGATGCATCTACTGTTGGTTATTAACCACACAGAACTACCGATGCGGCAATGGAATATCACGGCCCGCATCGCTGGGATCGCAGATTGAAAATATAAGTTTTTAAGACCAGTGAACGATGAAACGATGAAAAGAAAAGTTTTAAAAATTAACTAGAGACTACATATTCTTTATGAGATTGAGCATCATTTCTCATTATAAAAAATGAGGCTTCCCATTAATTAACGACTCAGAAATCATAGCGTTCAACTGCGTCACCGTAGATGATGTATTTCTTGGCCAGCGGCACAGCCTGGAGTATTAAAAAAATCGGTAAAGGGATTGTTTACAGTCTATAGACCTAACAATTATAAAAAGTTGACGGGGAAAACGGGTTTTCAATTCAATGATTCACTTTTCCACACAATCCTTTGTCTAAAACTTATTTCACAACACAGACACCTGTGTTCACCAAAAACCATCCTAATTACCAAAGAAGTTCATTGGTATCGCGCTACACATTTTGTGAGCAAATATTTAAAAAAAAAAACAATCAACATTTCTAGTAAAGAGGAAGGTTGGTGATGAGCTGGTTTTTACGTCATAATTAATATTCAATCATTTTATGCTAACTAAGTTCACTTTCTTTCTTCTTTGTAAAACGCTCATCTCAATTTCGTAGGTAGGTACTTGCCTGGGAACAACATAGAAATCGAATAGACTACGATCTAGTGTTTTTCCCAGCAAGTGAGTTTTAGTTACTGTTTCTTCATCAGGAGAATACATAAAATAAACTGGCACGTTATCGTCACCACAAACCAAATTTCTCTGTTGTTACAGAAAAACAATCATTGGTGCGTTTGAGTTCACATTTAATGTGATCTAATTTAGATCATCACCGATGTTTATTGGTATCGGAAAAATTGAACCCGTTTTTTTTAATGGGACATAATTCTATCAATACTGTCAAATATCCAATTTTATAATTGGAATCCTATACAGCTAGTTATTACATATTTTTACACAAATTTTCATTTTTGTTTTGTTTTGTTTGAATAGGGAAGTGTATCAAATCGCAATTTGGAAATCGGTAACTAAACCCCTTTAAAAAAAATCAATTATCATACAATAATATAAAATTGTGATAATAGTTATTATAATAAACAGCTTTATTTATCGAATAAAAGAATTTGGATTAATAAACTCCTTTTCCGATACAATGAAAAGATTTTTTTTTTATGGAAAATCGGGAAAAACGGAAAACTTAAAAACCGATTTCCTGGACAAGCCCTTCATCAGTCGCTCATTTAACCACAAGGTAAAATCCTTCAACCTCTCACCCCCTCCACCCCTGAATCCCTCTAAAAGCCTCGAACAGGTCTGAGACCCCCACAAATCGAATCTACTCCCGAAAACGACACCTCGCTCGAGCCCCTGGTCAAAACCCGCACCAGTAGTAGCTCAATAAAAATTCTACACAGCATCCAAGGGTGGTCGGACGTGTCTAGAATCCCTCTGAATCGTTTCTACCCCCCCCCCCCCCCAAATTGCTTCGAAAACGACACCTTACTCGACTGCCTGGGAAATCCGTCAAAGTACTACTGAAGTTGCTTCAACTGTTGATTCCAGGGTTGCCTCATCCTTACTCACTTTTAAGAATCATTCAATTTTATTTTAAAAAATGTCAGGCTAAATTTTAGCGGCTCCACCACCCAGAAATTCCACGGTGACGACTTAGAGAGGCGCAAATTGTCATTTTGGCGCACATAGCCCCTTTCAAACGGCATCGGAAATTTCAACCCGGGTTTTCTCTAGGAGGGGTCAATGTTACGAGACTCCTTTCAATGGCAATCGATGTAACCATGTATGAAGACTCAGAAAATGAAAAAAAAGTGAAAATGGTCAAAAACGTCACATAGTCCCTTAAAAAAAAAAAAAAAAAAAAACGGATTCTATTGTTCCCGATACCCCCTCGTAGAAGACGTCCGTGTCATAATGAAAACATAACACGATAGGCAAATATGAAAGGATGATTGGGGACAGGTCATCATAATATGATTATCAAGTGTCTTTCTCAGGCCTTGCCTGCGAAATAAGTTGGAGATTCGCATAATGCTCTCAAAGGGAGAATAATAACCCGTCAAAAGCATGACTGTAAGGTTTGTTTCAACAAACACAACCATGGATGAACTATCATTGTGTCCACCATCAAATGTAAAGAACCCCTACGTTGAAGCTTGAAGGGCAGTCGTCATAATTCCTATTAGGTACTAACATGAACGGGACGCCCAACCACTACCTTCCAGTCAGTAGCGCCAAGGACAGGTAATTTAATCATCCTCAACTTTAACGTCGAGGGATATGTTCACAATCGCAGATAGCTCTGAATAAAGAGCGTCATAGCATTTGGTAGACAACGTTATAAACACACTTACTTGAGGTTCCGGGGAGAACTTGCCACTAGAATTGTACGAGGACGGGCCGGCCTGTTCGGAACTGTTAGACATTTTCCGTTTCCGCCTTTCGTTAGGTGAAGAAGACCTCGGCTGCTTAGGCGACGGCTCGTACGGCGCTGGAGACACGTCGTCGGCTCGGGTCGACCCCTCACGGGAGTCCGCCAGGCCGCGGATCTGCAGAGCTGTAGCCGTCTTGAGGATTCCCGAAAGCTCGTCCTGCTTGACGTTGGCCTCGCCGTTGTACATGAAGTGCAGGAGGACCTGCATTTCCACGGCCGTCACGTCCCTGAGAAAGATGATCGGGTGCGGGTGTTGGTTCTGCAGAAACAGCTTCTCGAAATAAGGGCTGCACGCTGACAGGATCGCCTGGTGGGCTTTGAAGGTTTTGAAATCCTCGTCATCGCAGGTCACGGCAAGAGTCACATCGACCAGACTCTCTTTCTCGAGGAATTTGCTCAGCACGTCCGTCAAATTTGACTTATGGTTGTTCCACCTCAAGCAGAACTCGGGTTCCATCGTTATAATCCTTGGTTAACCTACAACATCAACAGGTCGAGTTGAGTAACAATCCACCAGATACCGAGCAGGTCATTCACCTTTACACAAACTTCCCTCATTTCCACAACCAACCACCAATATTGCACATTCATTCCATCAAACAGTTCTCATCAACGCGACATCCCATTAAATTACCCTATCCAAACCTAAAACCATTAAAAAAAAATCAAGTGAACCCAACAAATAAGACTGACAACGTAGCCATTTTGGCAAAGGTATTTGGAACGTAACTGGTTGGCGATTTTTTCACCGCGATGTAACGGCTGGATTCAACACAAACTCCCACACCAATTCTTATGGACGTTGGACGCACAGCAAACGGACGAAATAAAGCATTATTACGGATTAAAACTTGATAAAATTGAGATTTCTTACCTGCCAAGGCCTAATTTCCATTTATATCGTTCAATGGCGGCTCCCCTCCTCTGCCAACGCCGACTTGTTCTCGCGTTTGTATAAACACGTGACATTTGGAAAAAGTTTACAAGCCTGAATGTTATCTCGTGTGCTCGAATACAATTTTAACGCAAATACCGCAATCAAATTATGTAGTAAAGAAAAATAAAACTTCATCCATCACAAAGCTTATCGGGAGAAACGAGTTTGTTTACATGAAGGTTACAATTAGGGTTACCACCAAGTATCCCGCGGGTTTTCAAACAACAGTTTCAAAAAAACGCTCAGGTGATTTGCGACTGAGAACTGCTTGATTTCGCTTCTTTTTCTTCTTGCTTCTTGTTCTTCTCTTCATTCGTCATCACTTCTTGCTTCTCAATCTTCGGTTTGCTGGCATTTTTGTCAAAGTGGGGGTACATTCCCATCATTTTTGCGAATGCACTGTTGAGAGGCTTAATAGTTACAATCTTTAATTTCAAGATTTCATTTAAAACATTTTAATGATTTTGTTTGTTGACCGCAGTGCTGCATTCAAATCATAATTTTTCAGTACCTAGTACGTATTTGGATTTTTCAGTCATAAAATTAAATTCTAACAACTAATTAATCGTTAATCATTTGAACAGAATCTGAAACAAGAAATAACATGTTTAAAACGCAGCCAATTTTACACTACGGTTTATTATTCTCTGGCAGCTTAATTGTGCAACATAAATATTTTTGAAAAAAAAAAAAAAAAAAAAAAAAAAAAAAAACATCTACAAGGTTTGGACGGTTGTAGGAAAAATATTAAAAAAAAAAAATCTGTACAATGTTTGGACGGTTGTAGGATAAAAAGTCCCCGGAAAAAGTCCCCCACCCCAAAAAAAGGCGCCGGAAAAAAATCCCCAGTAGGGTAAAGGCACCAATTACTGACACAGTAAGGAAAATGTTGTGGTTTTTAAACAATTTCTCCCGTATTTATCAGTCGATCCTCACAATTTAAAATTTTTCCATCAGGCCAATATCGGTTTTCTTCATTTCGCTCATTGAAATTATCAAAACGATTAATCAAATCATTTTTCTGCCTAAAATTTGGATGCATATTTTTTCTCCTATTACTGACATGCATGCACCAATCACTGACAGTGTGAGGATCCTATTACTGACATGCATGCACCAATTACTGACAGTGTGAGGATCCTAATACTGACATACATGCACCAATTACTGACAGTGTGAGGAACCTATTGCTGACACCATGCATCAGGGAGAGGGGTGTTAGTAATTGGATATGCTCACTGTCAGTATCTGGTGTCTGGTGGGCGTACATCCCCAATTACTAACACCCCCTCAACTAGTTACTAACACCCCCTGTTAGGAAATGGATCCATTGATTTTTCAAAAACGTGGGTAGCACCATTGTTTTCTACGTAAAACCCTAGTTAATTAGGCTTTCGAACTAAAGTTTTCCGAAAACCCCAATTACTAACACAAGTGTCGGTAATTGGGTAAGGGCACGTTTCTGGGTACCCAAATCCTAACACTACAGAAAAATATTGTTTTATCACTAATTTGCTCAGGAATTGTGTATTTTTACTGTTTAACATCAATATTGGAGCTGTAAAAAGAAATTGGAATGTGGAAACGAAGATGGAACGGATATAATAGATGAAATTGTGACTCACCTTCTTAGCGAAACCGCTAACGATCGGACGGCACACCTTAGACTGAATATAAAACTTCATTCTTGAACCCCATATCATCAATACTGACTAGATCTTGGCGGGAATCGGTAGCAAATTACTGTGACTATGATTTAGCGCCAATTTTTAATTTCTATGTGACGTGAAACGCTTATTATTCAAGGTAGAATGAGCATGTGTCAGTAATTGGGGTGGTGTCAGCAATTGGTGCCTTTACCCTACCTATTTTCCGATCCCGGAAAAAAAATTCCCGTAGAAGAAATAGAGTTGACTGAATGGAAATGAATAGAAGATGATACTTGAGTATTAAATACACAATAACAAATTTTGTTGTCGTAGGGGGTCAACACTAAGCAGTAGGTGATTGGTGTTTACAATGACTCCGTCAACGTCTAATGTTGTACTTGTTGTCCAAAAGATGAGTGGCTTCATCTCATTAAAAAATAGAAAATTTTTCTATCGGAACCGTGTACCTATTTAGTGTGTACTTGTGAACCTATATTCAGTGTGTTCTTGTGAGAAAATTAATTCTGTCAATCATTAAAATTTTGAAAAAATAAAATTCCTTTTTTTCAAAATTTCATTGTTTATTAAATATTTAATGTTTTTTAATGTTTAATGTTTAATTATTAAATGTTTTTTTCAACAATTTTTTTTTTTTTTTTTTTTCATTCGGAAATCATTTGACCTCTTGGCATCCTTCAAAAATCCCGTTTGTAGCTCCATGAAAGCCCTATAGATCGCCACAGTGAAATCGGATCAATCCGGGACCCCCCAAAATGGATTCTACGTCCAAAAATCCTTCGAAAACGACAACTCACTCGATCCCATAGCCCCATAAAAATAAAAAAACCTCCCGCACTTATCGGCGATCGGGCTGCTTCCGGGCACAACTAGATGGTAAACCGAGTATTTTGTCAACATTTCCGATTAAATCTGATTTAAAAATTAAAAAAAAATTCCTACTGCCCAAAACGGCCCGGACGGGGTACGGCGTACGGCGGACGGACAATTCGATTTTGGAATCTAGACCTCTTGAAACGAAAAATGTCACATTTTGAGGCTGATCAGAATTTTCGACTCCCGTCGCGATTACATAGGTGTATTACTCCAAGAATAATAAACCAAACAAAGAGGTCCCCTAACTTTCTATAGTTTTGTTCAAGATTTTTTCAATTTTTAAAATTTTCTTTTTGGAGATTTTTTTTTCGCCGTTGAGTATTCTTAGGGGATTTTTTTCCGCCCTGCAGGATTTTTTTCTGGGGATTTTTTTTTCCGGGGACTTTTTTTCCGGGGAGTTTTTTTCCGATTACCGTTTGGACAGATGTGGGGACCTCGAAAAAACGGATTTTGCGTCAAAAATCACTCGGAAAACGACACCTTATTAAATAAGGTGGTTTAATGATTTGATTTAATCAAATGCCCTTTGGAAAATCAAAATTTGATTTAATGACCTCCAGGGGTCCTTCAAAAATCCCCTCTGTAGCCTCATGAAAGCCCCATAGATCTTTCTAGTGAAATCGGATCGTTCTGGAACCCTCACAATGGGAATCTACGTCCAAAAGTACTCCGAAAACGACACCCTACAGCCGAAACCCATAAAAAAACCCCGCCCGTAGCCCCATTATAGCCCCCATAGCGCCCCACGGGTATGGGCGATCGGGCTAAAAACCTTACCGGCACAAATAGATGGTGAACCGAGTATTTTGCCAAAATTTCCGGATTTAAAAAAATCCTACTGCCCAAAACGGCCCGGACGGCGGACGGGGGATGGCGGTCGAACATTTTGGTTTTGGAATCTACGTCTCTAGAAATGGATAATGTTAAATTTTGTGGCCGATCAGAATTTTCGACCTCCTTCGAGATTACATAGGTGTATTATTCCAAGAATAATAATCCAAAAATAAAAATAATCATGAAATAAATAAAATGAAATAAAATAATCATGTTCTACTGAGTGGGCAAGTTGCCATTTTTACATTACATTGCATGTCATGCAAAATTTAATTTCCCTTTCTCACCCCATATTCTGTAGACATTTTCTACAAAAATACGCTGAGAGAGTAAAATTTGCGCCAGCTTATCCAAATTAAAAAAACACTGTCCAAGTAAACTGTTTTGTTTTTTTTGTTTGTTTTTTTTTTTCAATAATAAAATGTATCCCGTAAGTAGAATTAATTTTTCAACAATTTTTGCAACAGGTGGTGAAATTTTTGAGGTTCGGTCAAATAATACAGCGAACGTCCCGAAGTTTCAGAAGATCTATTCTCCTATCATCAGGGCATATAAGTGCAGTGCCAAGAGCAGGACAGATATGGTCAGTCGATGCTGCACAAATACTAAAAGCGAGAATAAATCGTTTGAAACGTTGGCACAATCGTCGTTTTATTTGACCGAACCTCAACAAATTCATCCAATCCAGTAGTTTAATCTGTGATCCAACCGATCAACACCATCACCAACATGCAAAAGAATAATAAACCCTAATGTAAAATATGCAGCGTTTTCTTTCTTCAAAGCTCAGCCTTTTCATACCATGACACGATATAAGACTAAGTCATAAATATATATATAGTCATTAATCTAAACCAACGTGAAATGTGTGGGAGTGAGGAGGAGTTCTGCATAGCTATTCTATGAAGGATCAAGATGTCAAAGGCCTGCCGAGGAAGGGGGAAGATGTCGGGAAAAGTAGGTTCAATTGCTATCTAGTGAGGGAATTCCGTACCTCCGATGAGGGCGTCTCCCCGGGAGGACGATACTCGAACAGCTAGCTCAGCCCTGCGATGGCATTGGCAACTTTTACTTGTTCCTTCAAGGCTGACTATTTATACGGGCTCTCGTCATCAAACCCGACTAGTATCCCAGCTACTTCCACCCAGTGATTCACGCCCTTCAAACCCTTCTATGTCTCTTCACTTTCGGTCATGTTTCCAGTTGCCCCACCCAGAGGGACTGGTAGACTGGTTTCGACGGCACTATCATCGAACTAAAAAGAAAAAAAAAACCTGCGAAATAAAAACGTAGGTGATAATGAGTGTCCCTGTGAGGGGGGTCGTTGATTCCTCTTTTTTTGAATTTAACTGGCAGTGTTACTGATGCCTTGGCAAATCGATACCATGCATAATATGCATAATATGCATAATATGCATAATATTATTATGACACATTGTGTACTTGGAAACAAAGTATACCACCTTTCTATTGAAAAACAACTTTTCGTCCACCAGGATATAGGTGAGAATTTTTATGCAGGCTCTTCTCTATTCTTACCTACCTGTGTCCTGGGGAACAAGAAGTTTTGCATGCAGAGGCAAAAAATGAATAATCGTGATATCGAATAAGGAATTGATACCTAAAACTGTTGGTTATTGATTCAATATAAATTTATATGAGTACCAATTAATTTTTTTCTATAATGCGCGGTTCGAGTAGTATGATTAATAGAAAAGAAAGTTTAAATATATTTAAACATGATATAATATATTATCATAAACATGATAATATTATTATCATAAACATGATATTATCATGATACTCCTATAGGACAAGCAATAGTATACTATTGAGAAGCTCAATCAATAAATCAAATTATTAAATAGGTACTTAGCTATTAAAAATATAGGTAAGTAAAATTTACTTATTAAATAAGTAGATTTTACTTACCCCTAAAAGACGCTGCAAATTTTACACAAGGGTTTATTATTCTTTGATATTGGTTAGTCGTGCAAAAATTAATTCTATGTCATTAAGAAACTTCTTCTTTTCTTTTTTTCTCGGACAATGTATGAACAGAATCTGTTCCCACATCTGATGTGGGACCTCGAAAAATGGATTTTGCTTCAAAACTTACTTGGAAAACGACACCATATTTGACCTCCTGGAATCATTTAAAAATCTATTTTTGTAGCCCCATTGATCCTCACGGTGGAATTGGATCGTTCGGGGACCCCCAAAAATGGATTCTACGCCCCAAAAAATACTTTGAAAACGACACCTAACTCGACCCCATAGCCGAAACCCTTCAAAAAAACCTCCCTCAGCCCCTTTTTAGCCCCACAGAGCCCCACGGGTTGGGCGATCGGGCTCTGAAAACCTTGCGGGCATAATTAAATGGTACCTACACCTAGTATTTTGCCAACATTTCATATTTAGGTTTTGGGAATCTAAACCTCTTGAAACGGATAATGTCAATTTTTGAGGCCGATCTGAATGTTCCACCCCCGTGGCGATTACGTAGGTGTATTATTCCAAGAATAATAAACCAAAATATAGCTATATGTACTAAGATTTTGAATATCGTTTTCCATTCAATTTTTTTTCGATAGGTAAGTAGGTACCGAAGATTTTTACTGGTAGGTACAAATAAAGTAAGTATCGATATTGCTTAAATATCAAAATTTGATATTATCATTTAATGATACTCGTCCATATTTTCAGAAGCTCTTTCAAGAAGTTAAATTATTAAATAGGTACCTAACTATGAAAAAAAAGTTTCTTCCAATTTGGTTTCGGTTCTTCACCGCCTCCTTCTTTGCTGCATCAATTCGGCTTTCCATAGCCATAGCACTCCCTCGCAGTCAAGCACTGATTCTGAGGCTTTTAAACGTGCATTGAGTTGAAGAACTGGATCGGACCCGGCCAATCCGCCTTTCACTGGCAAAGAGAAAAACTCAAATTCTGCGCTGATGATGGGGTTAGAAATTCGGAAGTTATGACTTTGCTGTTGTCGAAAAGACAATTTTTCAAGAACTGGCCAGAGGTACAGCACCTTCCCCTACTGGAGAACAAATCTAGATTTACATTTGCGTACTGTTCAGGCATTATCAATGACTGCTCAACGTGAATTAAAAATTCCAAATAGACTGTAGGAAATGGAAATGGGAGAGAAGCGCAGACCCAGAAACAAATATAAAGCCTTATTGATACGCAATAATAGGCGTGAAGCAATTATCGGGAAGTGAATCGTGAGGTAGAGTTGAGGCACCTGCATTTAGTTGGCAGGGAATTGTTATTTTAAAGTTTGTTAATGCGAAACTGAGGTCAGACCGAGCCGGAGACACAGGCCTAGGGAAAGGGGGATAAACAATTTGTAGGGGGTTTGAATGTAATCAGAGTTTGGGGTTCAATTCAGATGAGCAATCTACCGGATTGCCGGCCCTGTGGGGTGTATTCGGAGAAGTAAAGGGGTGCGAACCAGTTGGTCGGGGTGCAGAAATAGGTCCTGCAAATAAGTTGTAACCCCTTGAGGGAGGGTGCTAGTTAATATGTTTCTGTTTGTCAGTTGGAGACGGCTGGGAGGGGTTTCCCAGTGGGGAAGGTCTGTCGGATGCACCTCTGCACATGAAATTCTCTTCATTACATTAAAACACCTTCCGTTCGCTTTAAAACTGATTCGACGGAAATTCAGGCCTATTACAATAATTGGAATTCGGTAGTAACTTACTAGTAAGCCACAATTAATTTTCTTTGAATAAGCTATAAAGCGAAAGGAAGTAGTAGGTACCTATGGCGGCTATTACTTTCTGGTAATAATTAGGTTTTCTTTTTCTTTTCAAATTTCAGAATATTTTAATAAAATAATTTTATTATTATATTATTTTAGTACTAGAAATAAAATTACTTTATTATTACAAGGTATGACTCCTGTAAGAGTCAAAATACTATAGACCCACAATACCTGTACGTTGTGCACGTTAGAATAAGCTCTCAATGACGGAATGGGCTCCGTGAACTGCTTTTTACATGAATACATTTTTTCGAAAATTGCCAAAAAGTAGTATTGAATTGAATTGAATTGAATTGAATAGATGAGCGCAACCTTTCTGTTATTACGATATATTTAATGAGCGAGAGAAACTAAGAAACAGTAGGTATCTAGCGACCAAACTATGCCACACATCAGAGATAAACAACTTTCGTCGTGAAGGACCTCCCGAAAACCGATGAAGGGGATGAGGGAGGAAAAATCAAGGTAGCCTATAACCACCCCCCGAACTCGCTGATCACAATGAGACCACCCTCATGAAAATCTGTTGAGCCGCTTGGGCGTGATGCTGTGAAGAACAAACAAACAAACAAACATACATGTCGAAGAGGTGAGCGCACCTTTCCATTTTTTGGAAAAAAGGTTGCGCTAAAAACGGATTACCTTCGATCCGATCGTTTGATACCTTGAGTAAAGCCCAAGTAACTAAGCGCCTAAGCTAAATGCAGGGTAACGCTATCAAATTTTCACAGCGTTACTCAGTTTTCCTACATTGGCTTTAATCGAGTTAAAAAGTGCATTAGATGAGGCAAAATTTGCAGTGCATTTAATGCTGGACACCGGTATGTCGGCCCAAGGCCACGACCGGGTCCCCCTAAAATAGGGGGAAACTCCACCCTGGACCTATTTAGTCAGGTCCAGGGCCGCCAGCACTTGCCTCAGGGACTCTGAGGTCCACGGGCCTGGGGGCAGCAGGCCGCCTTATCTGGGCGGCCGCCCCCTGCGAAAAGTGGGCAAACTCCGCCAGTGCCTTGAAGGCCCTGGCTGTGCCTACATAGCGGGACCAATCTGCCCGCCTGCCATCAGGGAAGACAGTATGCTCGAGGACCAGCCTCTCGGCCGAGAACTGCGGGCAATCCCTAAGGATATGCTCAGCCGAGCCCGGGGAGGCGCACCAAAAACACCGACCGGACGCCTCCAATCCCAGGGAGGAGAGTGCATTAGATGAACCCGCCCTTTCCTAGTCAACACAAAATTTGATGATGGTAAAAAAAAATTCTGAAAAAAAAAGAAAAAAAAGTAGGTCAGATTCTTTGATATTTCCTCCATGATACTGATACTTTTGCTGAAGAGTACCTATCGATTGTTATAAGCATCGATATTTTTTTTAATATCTCTATTAGGGACGTCCGATTCTCCAAAATGAATCGATTTAAGTCGAGTTGTTTTAAGAAATAATAATTATATCGCGACTATTTTTAAACAGAATCGATACTTTGATGAATCGATTGTTTTTATCCGAACCATAGCGGTAACCACCAGGTGGTTGTTGTTGTGCAACCGTTCCTATTTCCTCAGCTTTTACTTATGGTCGATGCAGTGACTCAATTACATTTTTTTCTTCAATAATTGAAGAAAATTAATGTAAAAAAATTATTTTTTAATAGTATTTAAGCTGGGTTCACATGGCGTAAAAAACTCGTCCATAACGTGTGCATTCGGCGATCTGATTGGCTGATCATTTTTCCCGCACAGATTTCCTCCAATGAGATCGCCGAACGCACTCGCGCCCCGCCTTTTGGTTTACCTATTATTCTCGGACTCGGATCGGCCTCAAAATTTGACATTATTCGTTTCAAAAGGTCTGCAATGTAGACTGTCATTCTAAATCCGAAATGTCTGTCCGCCGTACGCCGTACGCCATACCCCGTACGCCGTCCGGGCCGTTTTGGGCAGTAGGAATAATTCCTAAAAAAAAATTAGGTATTTTTTTTTTAATCTGAAATTTTGACAAGATACTCGGTTTACCTTCTAGTTGTGCCGGCAAGGTTTTCAGCCCGATCGCCCAAACCCGTGGGGCACTATGGGGCTACGGGAGGGTTTTTTTGAAGGCTTTGGGCTACGGGATCGAGTTAGGTGTCGTTTTCGAAGTAATTTTGGACGCAGAATCCATTTTTGGGGGTCCCGGAACGTTCCGATTTCACTGTGGCGATCTATGGGGCTTTCACGGGGCTACAAATGGGATTTTTGAAAAATCCCAGGAGGTCGAATATTTATCAAGTAAAAAAACAAAAAAACAAAAAATTGAACACAAAAATCCCCCAACAAAATTTTTTTTCATTGACAGAATTAAATTTCTGCACAAGTAACCTATATCAAAGAATAATAAACCCTAGTGTAAAATTTGCAGCGTTATTTTTACACCATGTGATCCCAGCTTGAGGCAAAAATTTGAAAAATGTTTTAAATGCCTCGGTTTACAGAGCAACTGAATACAAAGAATGTTAAGAGCAGAAAAGAATCGACTGTCGATTCTTGAGATTCAGAATCTAGTCGGGATAACGAAAAGTAATATTAAAGATTCGATCATTTGTCTAAAAAGAATCGATTATATGTCTAAAAAGAATCGATTATTTTTCAGTATCCCTCCCCTCTACTCTGTTAGGGGCCCTCTAACTTAGGGCCAGTGATGCCAGATTGAGGGAATTACCCCTCGACTAAGGGACTTTTGGGGCTTGGAGGGATGGAGGGAATTTTCTTGTGAAACATGCCAAAATTAAGGGATTTTCAGATCAGTCCCAACCAGCTATCGTAAAAACTATCATGAATAGCTTCAATAACGCTGCCGATGGTGAATCGATAGTTTGAATCACCATTAGTATCGATAGACAGCAACGGTGCATTATTAAAATTAAATTTTAAGTCAATCACATTAAATTTTGTTTACATTTATTGTAAATATGGCCGAAGTTTACCCGTCGATGTTTATTTCGTTGGCTTACTACCTAATTTCAAGGTGCTAAATCATCTAAATCCATGGTATACCTACTCAATTGATCCCTTAAAAATAGTTTTTTTTAAATTATTATTGCTATGGTAATTTTAGTAACATAAAATGTTATTGCTAAACATTAAATTTTAGTTTACGGTTCAGAAGAACAGTACTGTATGCCTACGTAGGCCTACGTTAGGCTAAGAAGCAGCCCTGCAGGATCGCAGTTTGGGCCCCATGGAACTCACTCGCCTCACCAAATCCCCCCACGACACTCAGAAAATTTCAGACATAGAAAGTTATATTTTTGGCATTGTTCAGATGAAGGGAAATAAATTACTAGGGATCCTTAAAAAATACATTAACAGAAGAACAAAGAGACTGTGACCGGAGGTGGGATAATTGAGGTAACAATGGGAAAGGTGAGGGAAAATGAGGGATATTTCGAGGGCAATCGTGGGAATTATTCGAAAAGGTCTCTGGCATCACTGCTTAGGGCCCAATTTTGAGTTGTTGCAGTTTTGAGTTATGACAGTTGTTACGACAGGTGCCATTAGCAATAATTGCTAATTATTGTACCTTGCACAATTATTGTACCTATAGAATTAGCACAGTGCTCATTCTATATTCAGTAATTTGTTGATGAACGTTCTGAGTTTTTAAAGTTTAGCTGTTAGAAGTTTAAGGTTAGTAGTTTGTTACATTTTTGAGGTAGGTGCCTACCTATAATCTGGTATGTAATAATATTACAATTACAATATTACAATGTAATAATATTACAATTATATTATAATTCAGTACATACATAATTCAGTATAATATTGTTACACTGTCCCATCAGAATCTGATTCTAGTACATTTCCATAATAATATGAGTGATAACCGCCAGAATCTGATTATCATTGAGAGGTTATAACCTCTCAACGGGTACCTATTATAATAACATCACATACACAGTAGGTATAATGTGATCTATCTATCCTACTATTCTATAGTACATCTCAATAGTACTATTACATAATACGGTACTCACAAATTTTGTGAGTACGTATCAAAAATCTCAACCGGCAAATTGTGCGGTGGTTTCTGTTCAAACACCACTGATACGGCATTTTGCATCCCTAAGGATCTATTGAATGAGCCTTAGCTCGAGAGCCTTTGCTGTATGTAAAGCGGAGAGGAAGTAATTTCCACCTCATCTGAATAAAGGTGCTGTTAGCGCTCCCGAAGTTCACCAAAATATTCTGTGAAGCGTATAATAATTATTACACCTTGGGGCAGTCATAACTTTTCCAATTAAAATTCTACAGGTACCTACCTACTTTAGAAGTTAGGGGTGTCTCGATAGTGTTAGCAACATATATTTATATCTCTATATCCTTATTCAATTAAATAGAGTGCTCAGTTGAGTATGTGGAGAGTAGGTATGAGGAGTAGTTCCTTTGTTGGTGGTGGAGAGGGTTTATTTCTGTTTTCTTGAAACATATTTCATTAGGTATAGCTAGGGTGGCCAGATATACTGCTTTTTGATACTAGTACATATACTAGTTTCTATAGAGTTTTAGGTTTGTTACTTCCTGCCCACTTACTAACGCACTTGACAACGTCTTCCAGACGCCCGGGCCCTAAATTAGATAGAACACCAGGACGTCGATCAACTCGGCCCCATCCTACTGTTCACCATTAAATGGTTTTCGACACATTGACTCGCCCCCGAGGCAAAAAGTTGTGGCTTGCCCCCTTAGATTACGCAAGAGACTTCTTTACCTAATATCGCCTGTCCGTGGGTACGCCGCCAGTGTTTTTGGAGGATGCAGGAGAGAGTTCAGGTGAAGTTTCATCAGTGTCATGATCTAATCTGTTGTGATCTGCTGGCACTGAGAATATTCCAGCTGCAGAAATGGAGGATCTGGGTGCTTTAGGAACTCCCAAAGTCCAGCAGATCCTCGGAATGAACGGGAGAAAACAGATTTAACCAGCGCGAGAGGTCATGTTAGTTAATGTTATCTACAGCCGTGATGTTACCAAGGGTTGGTTTCCTGGATTCCAATCTTGGCGGAGCATCCTCACTCCTGGACATCGGGTCCTTGCGTGTTTGCTGTTTCCTCCTCGGAAATCCCGCCCGAGAGGTCAGGGGATATTTCCGGATCGTTGGACTCCGGCAAAAGCCCACGAGAGTATGTACCTATATATACAGGTAGGTATACTATTGCCGGATTTCACCAAGTGTAGCTTAAAGTTCGTTTTAGCTAAATCTCGGATTTAACGTTAAGTCCGACTTAGGGAAGATTCCGTTTCACCATTAGACTGAAGGTGGCGCTTACCTAAGCCTCGGTTAGCTTTGGAACAGGTTGCCCCAGACTCGTGTTCCCGCGGAAAACTC
Source organism: Pilophorus perplexus (assembly GCA_955831195.1). Taxonomy (NCBI): domain Eukaryota; kingdom Metazoa; phylum Arthropoda; class Insecta; order Hemiptera; family Miridae; genus Pilophorus; species Pilophorus perplexus. The sequence continues at coordinate 32,954,248 of OY037010.1, read as the reverse complement.
GGTAATCAGTGACAATAAAGTGATAAGGCCGTGATAAATCGTCACGTTAGTGGCAACATCTGCTATCTCATGTTTCTCAGGTTTTAAGGAGAGCCTAAAAACTGATTTCTGAATCCCTGGACCGACTTTTATCGCAAGTCAGAAGCTTAGGACAAGGAGGTCCCGAATGATTGATTTCAACGTAAAAAACGCTGCCAATTTTACACAAGGGTTTATTATTCTTTGATATAGGTTACTTGTACAGAAATTTAATTCTGTCAATGAAAAAAAAACGACACCTAACTCGATCCCATAGCTAAAAGCCTTAAAAAAAACCTTCCCGTAGCCCCATTTTAGCCCCATAGCGCCCCACGGGTTTGGGCGATCGGACTGAAAACCTTGCGGGAGATGGTAAAGCGAGTACCTACATATGTTGTCAAAATTTCAGATTTAAAAAAAAATTCCTACTGCCCGGACGGCGTACGGCGGACGGACATTTCGGATTTAGAATCTAGACCTCTTGAAAAAGATAATTTCAAATTTTGAAGCTGTTCCGAGTCGTCGACCTCCGTCGCGAAAACATAGGTGTATTATTCCAAGAATAATAAACCAAAAATCGAAAAATAAATAGGGTAGGTGGGGGCTATTCTCCGCACGGGGCTAGTATCCGCACGCCTTTTTTTCGATTAAAATGATCGATTATTAGTCCGACCTCGCCACATCGATAACCTTTCTCAACCACCAGTTGCCTCCTGAAACTTGAGGGTTGAAGTCAACAAAGGAGCCAAGAAAATGAGGTAAGCTTGATTTTCATCAGTTTGATTTAATATTTTCGACACTTGCCTAATAGATTGTGGGAAAAGTGCGATAGTTATTCCAAATGTTTAGCTTTCTTTCGAAAGGGGTTCTCATGAGCTTGAATATAACTGCCCAACTTCGGCGAAATCTGTTGTTCACTGTACCTGGTGTGGCATCTCCCGACATTTTGGAAAAAGGGGCTAATTTCCGCACTTTTTTTGGGGCTTCTCTCCGCAGTCAGAAATGTGCGGAGACTAGCCCCTTTGAATGTTATGATGTTTTATCACTGCAAAGTTTTGGTACCTGTAATAAATATAGGAAATGTAAGTAAGTAGGGTTTTTTACCTGATACCTATACATCCAAAGATTTTAATGCTATTTGTTTACCAAGGCTATTGGCTAAGTTTCAGTGAAGTTTTTCACTGCTTGATAGGGATTTCCTAATTTGTTTTGTGGTATCCTAAGTCTAATTTACTAAGTCATTTTTTTAGCAAATTTTTCAAAGCTCTATTTAATGTTTACTGCTTAACTACCAAAGTGCTTAACTGCTTTTTTGTTTTACCAAGCCCTATTGGCTAAGTTTCAGTGAAGTTTTTCACTGCTTGATAGGGATTTTCTCTTTTTTTTTGCTATCCTGATTGACTAAGTCATTTTTAGCATGTTTTTCAAAGCTCTAGTTAATGTTTACTGCTTAACTACCTATCTTAAATTTTTTTACCAAGTCATTTTTTCTTAAGTTTTGAAGTTTAAGTTGTTTTTTTTTTCTACAAAAATTTGGAAAACTGTTTCTATTTCAAAGTTTATAAAACAAAACTGTGTAATTATACATTGTGTACCTGCAAGAATAAAGTGTTTAAAAAAATTGGTTTTGAATCAGAGTTTCTTTTTCAATAATATTGACATTCCATATTATGGAAGAATAACTGGGGCTAATCTCCGTGTGCGGAAACAAGCCCCATTGGCGCGGAGATTAGCCCCACTGAATGGGGCTAATGTCCGCAAAAAAAATTTTTTTTCTAACTCCATATTTTCAAAAATTTTGATTGGAAACGTTTGGAGTTGTTATAGAATAATCAATAAATGTCTAATCTTTTCATCCTATAGCAGAATCTGGAGAAAATAAGAAGATTGTGTTGAATATGGTCTGAAAACATGAAATTGCGGAGGGTAGCCCCCACCTACCCTAATAATGAAAATTCAGCTGAGATAGCCGGTGTTTGCAAGGTTATATTAGCGGGGATGTTTATTCTGAGATGTATCTCAGGTATACCTAGCATGTGTTGTAGTTTACTAGCCGGTATGAGATGGCCGGTGTTGCGTAATGAATAACTGCATTATTATTTTTAAATAATGAAGATTATTCATTACTTAATTTTAAATTTAAATGAAATTAATCCAAGTTTTCAATGAAAATCCAGAATAATTAAAATGATTAAACTATTATCGTACAGAAATATATAATTCGCTGCAGGAATAATCGATATTATTTTCGAAAAATCCAAGTAATGCGTTGTCTTAATTCGTATGAAATCTCAAAAAGAAGTGGGAGAAGAACACGGATTATTCTTATTTTCAAAAATTATTGAATGCGAATTTTTGTGAATAAGTTCGCATTCAAAGGAAAAGGTTGATAAATTGAGAAAAATTAACTTTTTTCAGGTAATTTAATTTATTATTCAAAAGATAGGAAGGCGAAGGCACTTAAATTACAAATGAATCTCCAAAGTTTCTGCATATTTCAGTCGATAAATGGATAAATCGATAAATGGACTAGTCATTAAAAAAATTGGACTAGGGTATATTATCTTATTGAGGACTCTACCCAAATTTTTCCAACAGTTGACGAAAAGAGAAACATAATTCGATCTGTTTGAAGACTCCCGGCCGCCTTTGCAACTGAATATCATCTCAATTTCCTCGTCGTCATCCTAGAATGTAATTCTTCGGTATGCCATTCCCAAACACGCAGTACGAACGAAATAATTAACACTCTGGTCGAAAAAGCGAAGATCACACCGTTCGAGGATAAATGATAATGAATAAATCCAACTATCATATCCGATATCAACGAAATGGGCACTGCTGTTGTTGGTGATAATTGTAACAACAACTACAACACACGCGTAAATCTCAGATTTAACGCTTAAGACGTGGATGAGTAGGGACTAAAATCTGAGGCTTAACCTCAGACCGTAAACCGAGGTTTAAGACTAAGCGGGAGTGGTGAAACGCATCTTTTTCTTATTCTTCGGCTTACCAGTGAGCCGAACCTTAAGCCGAGGTGGTGAAATCCACCATATGAGACGGTCATATTGAAAGAGTGCCGATGAAGAAGGAGCCCCAAGCGCTCCGGGAGGCCGAGACTCAGACGAGAAGACAAGAAGTCTCCGTTGAAGAGCTGCCCAAGTTGGATTTGCCGTTTTTAGTTGCCGTGTCATTGTTGGGGCAAGTATATTGTTTTCTGGAGAGGGGCGAGTTGATATCGAGAACACCCAGAACACCAATACCTCTTATCAATTCGGGGAAGAAGAAGTTGGTCTCTGTACTGAGCAATCCTATCACTTCAGTTTCAGTCATCGGAGTACAAAGGCGCTGTCAAATGTAGGGGTTTCATACAAGGAGGTAAACACGCAAAATTCTAGTTATAATTGTTCGATTTTAGTAGGTACCATTTGGTTTATTATTATTTTTGGAATAATACACCTATGTAATCGCGACGGAGGTCGACGACTCCGATCGGCCTCAAATTTTGACATTTACAAGAGGTCTAGATTCCAAAAACGAAATGTCCATCCGTCGTCCGAGCCGTTTTGGGCAGTACATACCTAGGCTTTTTTCTTTTTTTTTAAATCTGAAATTTTGACAAAATCCTCGGTTTACCATCTAGTTGTGCCCGCAAGGTTTTCAGCCCGATCGCCCGAACCCCGTGGGGCGCTATGGGGCTACGGGAGGTTTTTTTTTTTAAAAAGGTTTTTGGCTATGGGATCGAGTTAGGTGTCGTTTCCGAAGTATTTTTGGACGTAGAATCCATTTTTGGGGGTCCCGAAACGATCAGATTTCACTGTGGCGATCTATAGGGCTTTCATGGGGCTACAAATGGGGTTTTTGAAGGATCCGATTGATCCCAGGAGGTCAAATATTTTTCAAGTAAAAAACGAAAAAAATTGAAAAAAAAAAAAAAAAAAAAAATCCAAACAAATTTTTTTTCATTGACAGATTTAAATTTCTGCACAAGTAACCTATATCAAAGAATAATAAACCCTTGTGTAAAATTTGAAGTGTTTTCTTCTTTTTGCCTTATCATTTATCGACGTTATGTTTCAAGTTTTTTATTATTTTATTTTATTGACTGCTTTAGTTTTAACATCCTACGATAACTGGCTGTTTTAAAGTACCCACGTACCAACGCTCACTAGTGAGCTTAAGCTTAAGTTGAAAGAATTTGTAGTAAGCCTCGAGAACAAAATCGTTTTATCTCTGCGATATTTCTTTTATTTTGGTGATATTTTTAAAGAAATTATTCTAGACGTGGAAAAATTGACTGAATCTTTACTTATTTACACTGCAACTGCACAATAAATTCTGTTGTGTCCTACGACGATTTGTTTTCAAACATTCAATCGTACTGCTTCGTCGAAAAAACAAATCTGGCCACCCTAGGTATACCTTAAGGTGCTTATACTCGTGAGTTTCAAGTGTAGGTACGATAAACTCTAAAATACAACGCCTAATACACCTTGTTTTCCTCGCTAACTCCATAAATTTATAGAATATTTATATTCACCGATAACATGTTAACAGTGGACGATTGTTTGCATTAGAAGAGAGGCGACAGTCACAATATCATTAGGCGGGAAGGGTTCAGGGCTATAAGGGGTGTTGAAGGATTGGAATAAGGGGTTTCGGATGGGGGCGGCAAGGGGTGTCTGCCGCCTCTCAGCTGATTTCACGCTCTGCCACAAGGAAATGGAGGAATGGGAAGTGGCGGGGGCACAGAAATGATCGATTCTCTCCTCCATCCCACTCGAACTTGAACCGAGAAAAGTCCGCTGCGGGGAAAAAAATCTGATACTGTCCCTTTTCCCACCTAGTTTAGTTTGGAGGTAGTCTTAAGTCATTATCGAGCGTTGATTTAACATTTACCTTAACATAATTGATCTGGTTAAAGTCAACAGTGATTGACAGAAATTCATAAAAATCTTCAGAAGATATCTTATTTGCCTAACTGCAAATGTACAATAACTTGCATGTCCCGATTAGTGGCGATTAGTCCTGTTTGGCTTACTATTAGGATATGTAGGGATCGCATGTTTGTGGTTGTATTATCGTATTGCTTTGCCGCGACTATTGAGGTTGAATTGAACGGCTCCCATAAAATCGGACCTGTCTAGTATAAATTTTATATCACGAGCATTTCCTGCTAGAAAATTTTGTGCAATGAGATATTATGTGCGCGTACCCGACAATTATTATACTCACGAGTTTTTTGCTGGTTCCAGGAAGGAGATGAAAGCGCTAGTCGAACAGACAGCTCCGAGAGGACCTTCGGCGTAGCCGATGACGATGATAGATCTTGCAGGGTGCTCTGCGACAAGAAGAAGGAAATCCTGTGAAGGGTGGAAAGGAAACGGAAGAAGTCGATGGTGGACTGGAAAGGACACATCGGCCCTCTCATGATGAAGAGCCCAACGTAAAGGGGCTACAAGGCATGAAAGGCAGTTTTCAGTAGGTATCCTATAGGACGCGGGTTTCATTCTTTTCTTCCAAGTCAACTTTGTTTTGAGTCCGGGTTTTTCATATGACGCAATCAATCAAGTAATTCATCAAAATTGAATCCGACTCATCGCTAAAAAAAGCTGCAAATTGTATTCAAGGGTTTATTACTAGTTTGCCAAAAGTAATGCCAATTGAGTAGGTAGTGCCCATAAATTGCGGCGAATTGGTTTTGATTAGCTCTCGAACTATGAGGCCAGCCTTTTGGAGTTCTTTACTTGTAAGAACGAGCAATAACTTTAATTTTAAAGTTTTTGATTTTAATAGCGTAATAATCTTCGTTGTTACATCTTCATACGTTAATACCGGGTTTTCAATGAAACGCTTGAAACCTTGGAGCCAACCCGACAGGTAATTTGCTCCACCGTCGGTATGAGTTTTCTTCCATACCATCTAGAGAGAAAATCTTATATAAAGGAAAAGGAAATGCTAGTATGGAGAGGAAACATCATATATGATTAAAATATAAACAAAGACAGATACGTAATATCCCAGCTTCGTCTCTTTTAAACATGCTCTTAGCTGATGTGTTATCCTGGACGTCACATCTTACTGATATTTATGTATGAAAACTCTGTCGGAAATGGAGTTGGGAAAACATATTATTCCTTTCTTTATTATTATTAAGAACTGAATTATTCTCTGATTTATCATCCCCTGTTTCGGGTAGTTTTCGTATTTTGGTTTATTATTCTTGGAATAATACACCTATGTTTTCGCGAGGGAGGTCGACGACTCCGATCGGCCTTAAAATTTGACATTATCCGTTTCAAGAAGTCTACATTCAAAATCCGAAATGTCCGTCCGCCGTCCGGCCCGTTTTGGGCACTAGGAATTTTTTTTTTTTATCTGAAATTTTGACAAAATACTCGGTTTACCATCTGGTTGTGCCCGCAAGGTTTTCAGCCCGATCGCCCAAACCCGTCGAGCGCTATGGTGCTAAAATGGGGCTACGGGAGGGGTTTTTTGAAGGCTTTTAGCTATGGAATCGAGTTAGGTGTCGTTTTCGAAGTATTTTTGGACGCAGAATCCATTTTTTGGGGTCCCGGAACGATCTAATTTCACTGTTGCGATTTATAGGGTTTTCATGGGGCTACGAATGGGATTTTTGAAGGATCCCAGGAGGTCAAATATTTTTCAAGTAAATAACAAAAAAAATTGGAAAAAAAACAAACAAAAAACAACATTTTGGAGAATAAAAATCCAAAAATCTTCTTTTTATTCTAAAATATTTCTCATTGCCACAGAAATAAATTTATGCACAAGTAAGCTAGGTATATCAAAGAATTTTAAACCCTAGTGTAAAATTTGCAGCGTTCTAACATCGAAACGATTTATGGGGGTCCACAACATGGGAATCCGATCCAGCAAGTTTAAAAATGAGCAAAAAAGCCCAAGGTACTAGGCGTTTTGAACATTGTTTTTAGTGGCTCCCGTATGTTGAATACACAGCTGTATCCAAGCATAAAACTGGAAAAGCCAAATTCCAATTTAATTGGAGGAAAAACCGAGGATAGGAAACGTGACCCACCTATTAATAATGAAATAATCCGTTTAACTAATACACAGTAATAATTTTTTATCGTTATCACTATAGTACCTATTCTGAAATTATGCTCTCAAATTTCTACTCTTCATTCGAGTATTTTTTTCTGCCATTAGGAAAACTCAAAACTAGTACTCGTATTGGATCAAAATATAATATATGATTAAATATTATAGCATCATATTATAATGCTTGGCACTTACACGTCATAGAATGAAGTAAGTCAAGCAATTGTTCTGGTAACGTTTGGGATAGTGGGTTTTGTTTGCGGATATCAGTGAGCATGATGCCGAAAACGCTGCAAATTTTACACAAGGTTTTATTATTCTTTGATATAGGTTACTTGTGCAGAAATTTAATTCTGTCAATGGAAAAATTTGAGATTTTTTTTTCAAAAATTTGTTCAAAAAACTTTTTGTTGTTTTTTACATGAAAAATAGTTGACCTACTGGGATCTTTGAAAAATCCCATTTGTAACCCCATGAAAGCCCTATAGATCGCAATAGTGAAATCGGATCATCCCGGGACCCCAAAAAATGGATGCTACGTTCAAAAATACCTCGAAAACGACACCTAACTCGATCCCATAGCTAAAAGCCTTAAAAAAAAAACCTCCCGTAGAGGAATTTTAGCCCCACAGAGCCCCACGGGTTTGAGCGATCGGGCTGAAAACCTTGCGGGCACAACTAGATGGTAAACCAAGTATTTTGTCAAAATTTCAGATTAAAAAAAAAAAAAAAAAAATCCTACTGCCCAAAACGGCCTGGACGGCTGACGCACATTTCAGTTTTGGAATCTAGACCTGTCGAAACGGATAATGTCAAATTTTGAGGCTGATCGGAGTCGTCGACCTCTGTCGCGAAAACATAGGTGTATTATTCCAAGAATAATAAACCAAAAGGAGTGACAAAAAACATCAACGCACACTTAACCCAGTTTCCATTTCTGTTTAGTAGGAATCAAGCTAGCTGGAAAATCTCTGCATTCAAATTCCTAACACGGTGTCTGCATTATGAATTCGTCCATCGGCCGAATACGAGCAAGAGCGAAAAGGGCCAGGAATCAACAAGTTGGCATAGCCATCGAGCGGGGGTGTAGGCTTCCAGCCGCCTCCCCAAACAGTCGACCATGACCTTCCCTAAGCCGTCTGAAGTTCAGCCACTGCAGGCCGAAGCTTCCGGAAACATTCGTCCGTCTAGCGGTATTTCCATCGTGCGGTGTGACCGCTCGCTTGGTGAATTTTTCACGTCGATCCCCAATGCACGTCATGATTAAAAAATCACTTTAATAACACATCCCCCGGTTGATCGGCTTTGCTCTATGTCCCTTGACTATTTAACAGACAGGGAATATGCACTGGAGACATAAGGTGAATGACAAGACGAGTCACCACAATAATTATAGTGACCCCTGTCCCGTCCTGTCATTCAACAATTACTGTTGATTACCTATTATTAGTACACAACTCAAGAGAAGGGTTCTTTAGATACATTTTAAATATCCCAAAGGTTTGAGCGCTACTTCACCGCACTGACACTTTTAAATAATCAATTACTTAGCCAACTTAGTACCAGGAAATTCATGTTGGCATCATGAAAAGTCATTTCTGAACAATAAACATGAACAATAAACTTTGGGGGTGATAGCACGTGGATGTCAAAGAGTGAGCCGCTGAAAGTTGAATGTTGGTTAACATCTAAAATGTTCCAAAATGTATTTAAAATTTTGAAATTCGTTATATTATTGTTTTTTATTTATCATTATTGAATTTGTATTCATTTTTGGCCGAGCTACATATTGCGATTGTCCAAGTTCAGAAATATGATGGGAGCCTATCAGACGGTGAGATGGGGTGAAGCCTTTTTGAGCTTACCTGGTGCAGTTTGAAAGCCGGTAGCAGACTGCAGCTGCAGCGGGAACTGTCGGATGTAACCTACGTGTAGACTTCTGGCTTTAGGGGTGGCGAAGGGCGGGAATGGGCGCACGCCCAATGGGTCTCGTCAGCCCACCCCTAGACACCCCCCTCCCCCCTTCTTCGACGTCTTCTTCTGCCATTTTCATCGTGGGGACGAAATGGGGTGCTACCGTGGATTTGCGGGTAGGAGTGGGGCAGGCGTAATCAAACCTTCCCTTCCTATCATGACTCCTATTCACCGATAGGCGCCTAAATAGATTATGAAAATATGTACCAAGATGATGAAAATAAGTTAATGAGACTATCAATGACATGGAACACTATAAGATAAATTCAAACTCAGATTTGGCCAGACATATTTCAAGCTCCTCTACTGCTATCTAGATGCCTCACGAATGGACATCTTAACGTCTGACACCTACCTCTGAATATCAAATTCTAACTTAGAATTTCTACGGGAGTCAAGAACAAAACCAGACATGAGGGGCCTCGCATGAATTTAACTCAAAATAAAAACAAACGTGCCATCAATCAAATTTCGAAATGGAAAATAAGAAGGCTGAAAAGGACAAGTTTCAAATATAAAACGTAAGAAACTGATGATGTGGCCCACAGTTTCGCCTACACCCTCATAATTCTAATTGTGGTAATAACTTTCAAATTATTATTGGTTCCAAATGTTGGCTATTATTACTAACATGCGAGTCCCATAATTTTGGTTTAATATTCTTGGAATAATATAAATATGTAATCGCGACGGAGGTCGTCGACTCGGATCGGCCTCAAAATTATTTGACTCTTCCGTTTCAAGAGGTCTACATTCCAAATCCGAAATGTCCGTCCGCCGTCCGGGCTGTTTTGGGCAGAATTTTTTTTTTTTTTTTTTTTAAATCTGAAATTTAAGGCAAAATACTCGATTAACGATTTAGTTGTGCCCGCAAGGTTTTCAGCCCGATCGCTCAAATCCGCGGGGCTCTGTGGGGCTACGGGAGGTTTTTTTTTAAAGGCTTTTAGCTATGGAATCGAGTTAGGTGTCGTTTTCGAAGTACTTTTGAACCAATATCAAAGAATAATAAACCCTTGTGTAAAATTTGCAGCGTATTTCATTAAAGTATGCATTTCGACTTTGGTCCAGCATGATTCGCGATCCACCCCTGTGCGCTGGGTGCTCAAAGCGGCGAGGTATAGTTTTATACCCTCATAGATGCTTAAGTTTAGTCATCTTACGCCGTCTTCCTCTACATACATGTTGAAGAGGTGAGCATTCACTTTTTGGAAAGTTTATGACTGTTTTCGTTATTTCATACGTTGTATTGTTTATGTTGTAAGAAAACGTTAACGATTCACTGTTAAAACTCTATTAAATGATTGTAGTGACGAATTCAAACTCCTCGACTTGCCACCAACCGCTGTTTTCACATTTTAGCATTGAAAAAATATCTGGCCAAAGCAAATTTTATGTATTACTGTAGGGATGCGTTCTGATGACAGTGGAACGCCTTTGAGCATTTGAGTTTAAAAAATTATCCACCTGTGTTGTAACCATAAATAGCAGCAAGGTTTCCAGAAAACGTTCCGCATTTAGATCCATTAGAACTTCTATTCGGAATAACAGTGCATGCTAGCGGTGATTACACTTGAATGATATAATTATACAATCCTCTGCTTGAACGCTGTACTGCACCTGACAAAAGCCCATTCGCTAAGGTATTCTCACCTAGGAATTTCATCTTCACGTTGCAGGCGCAGGATTTTAACTACCTTCATTCGCTCTGTTCATATTCCAATCTGACGGGGGCTCGCTAATATGATTATTTCGATCGCAGCGGCGGTCTCAAAATTATTTTCACCCTCGTTTTGACTTTTCCCCGTCACTTATTTGCTTTTCAGAATGACGCGTAAATCGGATTAAGCCTCATATTCTCCTCTCCCCACGCCTGAAAACCATTCAGGATTCTCTCACAGACCTAATCAAACTCATCCTAGACACACGCGTTTCATTGGAGGCTCCCAACGCTGTTTTCATTAAATTTTCACAAGCTACGATTGCATCAGCCTGTTGTATCGAATGATAGTAATAATTGAAGTCATTCTGTATTACTTCATTCACCTATCCGCAAATTGGTTATGATTTCATGAAGAAATTCTCATTCCAATTTGAAAAACGTATAAAGTCTTTCTATAAAAAAAAAAAAAAATCCCCGCAATTTTCAGTTTTTATAAAATTGTGGTTAGTGTAGACTACTTTACTCCTCAATTTCAAATTGGAGTCGTAGATCTGTTTCCAATAGCTCCTCTAAGTTCAGCGTTATACGTTAGCTATGGAGAAATTTGAAATTTAAGGAAAAAAAATGCCAAAAGTGGTACAAAGTATAAGTAGTCTTACATTGAAGTTTGTCAATACCTACGGCAAAAACATGTATTATGGTGATAAATGATTCATTCGGGATGTGGCCGATATTTGGTGGAATTTACTGATATGCTCTTGCTATAGACAAATGTTGTGATGGTCTGCTGGGCATAGTAACTTGTAATAACATGAAATACACTGCCAAGTGGGACACAGATTTTCCCTCCAGGGACCAAGTGGGAAAGATGAACCGCACAATCAGTCTTCAAGGTGAAACTTTCCGCATTATTTTGCCAGACGTCGAAAAAGCCGAAAATAGGGGTTCAATTCTGCATTCCAGATATTTCTGCTGTCAAATCATTGAGTAGGATTCAAAACACTCGTAATCGCAACTAAAAAACTCCAAGCAGAGAAGGTCATCCAAAGGATCGCCAGAATCAAGAAAATCGAAATGTCTACGCTGTGCGGAATTCTTGGGCATTTCTACTGAGTGAAAGTAGTTGGGAAATCAACAACAAGTGCGAATTCTGAGATGTTTAAAGCACTGAGAAGGTACTCAGAAAGAATTTTAATCAAAGAGTAGGTATCCACCAAAGGTATTAGGGCTGTTTTCTCCCTCTTTCATAGAAATGATTCAAGATACAATTAATCAAGGACATAAATGCATTCAATTTACACGCAATAAAACACTGAAATATACCTACCCCAAGCGTATTTTGAACACAGAATTATTTAATTCACAGAAAAGGTATTGTATACCTTCTCTGTGTCTCCGCCGCTCTATCGTTCGCTTAAATCAGCACAGACTGATACACGTTTCCCTACCAGAATGCCTACTCTGTGTGAGATTTTCTGCAATCCTAGTGTGACACATACATCACAAAGTAGTTATGTAAACAATAATTGAAAAGCCTACTTTACGCTGTATTGGTTTTCATCGTGAAATCCCCAAATAGGATTTTCTCAATTCTGCGACCATTCTGGATGAACCACCACTTTCTGGAATCACAACTTATTTTCAAATGTGCAAAAATAATAATATAATATATATATATGTAAAAGTGAACTTCACTTCACTCCACTTTTCTTCTACGGCCTTCAGTGACAACACCAGCTGGCTTTTTGAAATATCTGGCTAGGGATGGTTCCCATGGTTTCGGTCAAGGGTATTGTATTACGTATAAAATACTTATTGTGTTATATCTAGTTCTTGATTCTGTGAACGAAAAGACTATAGAAACCGATTTTCTCTTAAGGTAAGGAACTTTCCAGTGTTAATTCATCTTCCTACCAATTATGATAAACGACTAACAAATAAATGAATTCTTTTAAGGAGAACCATCGGTCATAGTCTCAGTTTCTTAACCCAAGATTACAAGATTATATAATATATATTATATTCCAAGATTAATAAACCAAAATCTGAAATTTTGGCAGAATGGTCTACCATCTAGTTGTGCCCGCAAGGTTTTCAGCCCCATCACCCAAACCCAAACCCGTGAGGCGCTATGGGGCTAAAATGGGGCTACGGGAGGTTTTTTTTTTTTTTAAAGGCTTTTGGCTATGGGATCGAGTTAGGTGTCGTTTTCGAAGTATTTTTGGGCGTAGAATCCATTTTTGGGGGTCCTGGAACGATCCGATTTCACTGTTGGGATCTGTAGGGCTTTCTTGGGGGTACAAATGGGATTTTTGAAAAATCCCAGAAGATCGAATATTTTCCAAGTAAAAAAAATTTTTTTTTTCTTGACAGAATTAATATTCGGACATGTAACCTATATCAAAGAAAAATAAACCCTTGTGTAAAATTTGAAGCGTTTTTCACTTTTGGTTTATTATTCTTGGAATAATACACCTATGTTTTCGCGACGCGGGTCGACGACTCCGATCGGCCTCAAAATTTGACATTATCCGTTTCAAGAGGTCTACATTCAAAATCCGAAATGTCGGTCCGCCGTCCGCCGTCCGCCGTACGCCGTCCGGGCCGTTTTGGGCAGTAGGAATTTTTTTAAAAATCTGAAATTTTGACAAAATACTTGGTTTACCATCTAGTTGTGCCCGCAAGGTTTTCAGTCCGATCGCCCAAACCCGTGGGGCGCTCTGGGGATATAATGGGGCTACGGGAGGTTTTTTTGAAGGCTTTTAGCTATGGGATCGAGTTAGGTGTCGTTTTCGAAGTATTTTTGGACGTAGAATCCATTTTTTGGGGTCCCGGAACGATCCGATTTCACTGGGGCGATCTTTAGGGCTTTCATGGGGCTAAAAATGGGATTTTTGAAGGATCCCAGGATGCTAAATATTTTTTGAGTAAAAAATACAGAATTTTTGAAAAAAACATTTTTGAACAAAAAAATCCAAAAACAAATTTTTTTGAAATAAAAATCCCAAAAAACATTTTTTTTTTAAATTTTTTCATTGACAGAATTTAATTTCTGCACAAGTAACCTATATCAAAGAATAATAAACCCTTGTGTAAAATTTGCAGCGTTTTTGTCCTAGGCAGTTAAGTCGCGTACGATAAGTAAAGATGTTGGTATGGTTTCATTGATATATTTTCACTACGTTATTTTCATGCTGGTTTCACAGATTTTTCGTCGTAAGTACATTTAAATCCTGCGTTACGTCCTGACTTAGACTGTACTGGATTTGTTGCTATTGAAAGTAAACTGCTTGTTTCAGTCTGATAGCTCCACTCGATGGTTTACCACGGTGACTTTACGTGTTCTGAAAGGTTTTTGGCGGTTGATCGATTTTCGTCGCGACAGAAAGGGTTTACTTGGTTTGAATAGTTTGACTTTCTGAGATAGTGAGTCCATCAGCGGGTTTGGATAAGTTTTTCTAGTTTCGTACGTTTGGTATGATGGTACAGCTATGGATTCCAGAATTCCTTTAGGAGCCGTTTGATCAAGTTTGGGCCTCTGGTTAGCAGCCAGTTGATAGCTTTGGCTGTCACGGATGCCTTGACTTTGATTTAATTGGTCGAACGCGCGGATCGGTGTAATTAACTTGTTCAAATCTATCGATCGCAAAGGAGAAATGAAGCTGGGGTGTACTTTGTCTGCCCCTTCAGCTACCTTTTTAGGTGATAACCAGCTCGCTGTTGGGATTTGGTGTAAACCCATACTATTTGCATGGTTGTCGTAAGGGGGATTTGTTTGGGCGAAAGGGTACTGAGGTCGCACGACTGTTGTAGCTAACATTACTCTTCTGACGACATCATCCACCTCCAAGTTCCCACGAGGATAATCTCCTCGTGTTTGGGCTCCCGGAGCGCCAGTGGGTTCATTTTCACGTGTTCGGTAACTGCTGAATGAACCTATGGTAGGTTTTGACAAACGCATAGCAAAATTTCCTGTGACTTGAGCATTTGAGTTCGTGCTCTGCATGTTGCGCTGGAGATGATTCACTGTTTGCCCGTGTGCGTCTTGACACTGCGCCGAAGGACACGTCGTTTGTGGCGATGGGCATTTCGCTTCTGTCGTCCAAGTCCCATCTCGAATGGCTTCGTCTCTCTCCATATTCATCTCTCGGGACTTCTGCACCATATTCAACAGTTTGAAGATGTCAAACTTTTGTCGGCAATTCCAGCGGGGTTGACCCATGTCTTGCTCAAGTTTTTCGAAAAACGAACGATTTTCCTTATGAAAAAAATTAGTCTTGTTACTGATGGTTTTAGTATGATTTTAGGTAGTTCATTCAAAAACTATTTGATATTTGTATCATTAACATACCTAACCTACTAGCTTAGCCGAGGGGATTTGACCCAATAACAAGTAGATTTTACTCATGCTTGGCTTGAACTATAAATACGCTCATAATAGGGACGGTACCTTGAATAGGGACAGAACTGGCGGATCGAGGTTAAAATCGCCCCTGGCGGCGTCCTATTACACTAAAATTCATGTTCATGGTGAAAGTCAACTCTTCTGGATGTTAATGATGAGTCAACAACAAAAGAAGAAGGCGTTTTTCAACTCCCGCCGTCTGGGAGGTGATAACAGTGATAACGGGCTTTGTCAGATTGTACGAAAAACTTCTCATGGTGATCGGGGGACCATCTGGTAAGTTGTCACCTGGATTTATTATTAGCCTCATAATTAACTAGAGGGAAGCCGTTGTCAGATTTCAAAAAAGTGAAACCAGCGAATTTTGGCAAGTGTTTTTTTTTCCCAAAATGGCAATTTAGGGGTGTCCAGGTTCCTCAATAGGGACATAGCTGTTTTGGCCGATTTTCGATCAAAAACGTCATTTCAGGGTGTTTTAATGGGTTTATATAGACGAAATCTCGGTTTTGCCGAACGTAGTGAGGCCCTCTCTTTGGACTCGTTTTGTTTTGAGTGGAAATAAGCCGGTGTTTGGGTCAATTTGCAAGTTTTCAGCCATGCCGAATCGAATGAGGACATCTTTGGCCGTGGACTCGCTCATCTCTCCACAATGGATATGAATATAGCCACCAAGTTGACGGCATTTACCTACCTACCACCTGTAAACCGCTCACCATCATGTTTCTGTCTTTTCAACGCCATGGCTCCGAGGCTGCGCAACCCTGAGAGCTGTGATTTTGATAAGGATCTTAAAATGTAGTCTTTTCTAGGGCAACCCTTTGTATTTTTATGAAACATGTGATATTGATAAGGGTCTTAAAATGCAGTTTTTTTCTAGGGCAACCCTTTGTATTTATATGAAAACGTTCATTAAAATTTTGTTGTTGATGTTTTGGATCGGAAAATGGTTTTTTAAAAAGCATAACTATGTCCCTATTGAGAATACGAGAGCTGTGAAGCGGTTTAAGCTTTAAAAAAAGGTGTGTCCCTATTATGGCACATGTGAACTAGAATAGGGACACTTTTCAAAAATAAAATAAAAATACAAGGAATATATATATTTACACTTTCGCAACGTCATCCTGTCGGGAATTCAGTAAGGATCACGTACCAACCATAAAAAGTTTGAAAAACGTACTATTTCTAGTGGTTAACCTGCGAAAACCTTCAAAAACCGTCCCTATTATGAGCAATTTACGGCCTACACTTAAAAAAATTAAAAACGATTTATTGTATCCATTTAGTTCAGGTTTATTAGGTACTCAAATACTGAACAGGGAAACTCAAGATGCGTTTAGATGCTGTGTCCAAATCTGGAAATTCTATGCTTGTAGTGGCTACCTGACTCAGGATCATGGAATTTAGCATTTCGGCCCAGTAAGATTGAATCTAGAGTATTTGTCACTTTCCGACCGAGATGATCTCCTGATGGATTTGGTTTCTTGCGGACAGAGCTGATCATTTCGTAAACTCGGTCAGCGTTTGGATCAGAGCCATGCTGATTATGTGTAGGCCCTGAACTCAATCTTTCTTGTTGGTGCTTCAGAATAGGAATCTTGAATATGCCCAAAGGATTGTCGGTGGAGTCGACCATGTCATCCGTACTCGGAGATTCAGTACCGTTCGGATACAGCTTCAATAATTGATTCAAATCGAAATCATAAGCGTTACTACTTTCGTCGATCAACGGAGGCGGCATGTTTAGCTTTGGTAGATTCACGTTCTCTTCGGGTTGCGGCTCGTTTCCACCCACTGTGTTGCATAGATTTGGCGTTGTTTCGCCCATGGCCTTTTCTCTAGACCGCTGGACCATGCGGAGTAATTTATAAACGTCAAACTGCCCGCAATTGCCCGTCTTATACGACTTGAGGTACTCAAAAAACGAACGATTCGCCTTGAAGGGTGGAGGGAAATCTTTTATTCGTACGCCCAGATAAGTAGCAGGAAGCATTAAGTATAAGTAGCCTAATATATTTCACCAGAAAGACTCAAGTGATCATGAAATTGTTTTGGATGAGTGAAATTGAACGAAGAAAATGGACTTACGTAAATTATACATATTTAGATTTTGAAAACCCAAACATAGCTTCTGTAACCGTTCTAGTGAATGTATGACACTGGTCTACAAAAAAAAAGAAAGAAAAAAAAGACCTTCGAGTTGCCGGCTTCTTTTTACCTTTTCGAGGGTGCTGACATCGAAAAGGATAGCCGTTTTTTAAAAAGTTGGTTCGAATAAGGCCTTGTTTTTTTTTTTTATTATTTGGACCTTCCTTTACACTGAATTTTCCAGTAATCATCGACTTCACTAGAACTTCTTCAAAAGACAGTCATCTTAAAGCAAATTTACTGTAGATTCCGAATATATACTTAGAAATCTTGGGCGCCCATTAGCCTAACACTTTAGTGTTGAAAGTGCTGGGTACCTATAGGTGCCTACCCATTAGATACCCGTTTGATATTTTCAGGTCCATTGGGTATCCTGGGCGGGATAATCAGTATATTCGTGACCCATTAAGTGCCCAGAGAGGGATGTTTCTGTAGCACAGGTTGGCAGCACGTTTTTCCTGTTCGATTATCATTGATGAAATGAAAATGGAAATTCGTCGCCTTCTCTCATATGACTTGTTTTGGGTCTTGTGTACATAGAAGACCAGAGGGCCTATCAGCAGGCTCCCCGAAGGGAGCTCCACCAGGAGGAGAATTAACCCACATCCTGGCCCACCTCCCAGCAGGCCCCACGACCCCCTCGAGTCCGACCCCAGTCCGAGGGGGGCGGCCAAGGACTGACGGGATGACCCCGCAGATCCAGGACAGCGGGCTCCCCCTCGCCCGAGGTACCAGAGATGAGGAGATGCTCCAAGCGGGTTGTTAGTGCGTTAATGGGAGCAACCCCTCCCCATTAAGGCCCCTCCAGTCAGAGGCCTGAGGGGACTAGCCTCTCTACCGCTTTACATGCCCCCAACACCTCAGCGTTACCCGACGTATCAGCCTGAACATTACAGGGGTGGACATGCAGGACAAGAGCCGAGTCAGCCAGTGAGCCATAGCAACACTGGCGTCAACCTATGGCCCCCGGGAACGGTACCCACGGGAACGGTACTTGTTTTGGGTTTGCTGACTCAGGGACCGCGAATTAAATGAGACAAGTAGTGCGGGTCTGCTGATGATGTGTCACCTCAAACTCCCTCGCTAGGCTCGCCATCAGGTAGTTGTTCAGTCATTAGACTCTAACAGAACGAAATCGAGTCATCATTTTAGAAACAACCTCGCTATGCTCGCCACCAATTGGGACAAGTACGGCGGGTCTGCTAACCAGGTGTCACTTGTGTAGTACTTCAGATGCTGGCGAACGTCAGTGAGCTCAATTATGAGACTCTAACAGGGTGAAATTGAGTCATCATTTTTTTAAACTCGCTCGCTAGGCTCGCCACCTATGAAGTACTTCAGATGGGTGACCGAACGTCTGAACTCTTTTTTAAGTTGAAAAACCTCAAAAAACTGCAGACAAATGAGCAAAAATAGTATTTTTCAACGTTTTATTTTCTTATATGCCTCTCTCTACTCTCGCTCTATAAGGTCCTGGAAAAAAATCGGGGGTAACGTTTTGAAAGCTTAGAAGTTTCTGATCAGAATGAAACCAACCGCGACTCTCAAAAATTGAAACTAAGGGAGCTACAATTTTTCAAAGTTTAGCAACTAAAAATAGTGAACTTGATTCTCTGCACAGAATTTCCTCAAGCGGCTCTCCCAAGAGCATAATCAACCCCCCTATTCGTTTCCATCGTTTCCCATACTCCCCCTCCCCCCGGCCGCAAAAAAATTTCCCCGCCTCCTCCACCCTTGCAAGGTTCCTGAAGCTCTCAGATTCCACCCATTTTGACGTACGTTTTTCCGACTTCCTTGACAGCGGCCGGGTGTAAAGTGCCAAACGCGCCCCGATCTCAGGAAATCGTAGATTTTTATCAGACCTCTTCCATGTCAACTTAATAAATGCCTGAGATGAGTGAGACTGTTCACCAACCTATCTGAATTATATCAAACATCTCTAGTCTGAAATCGCCTTGAAATTTTTAGTCAGACATTTAAGTTGACCAGGAAGAGGACTGATAGTAATTTCACGTTGATTTTCCTCTTGGGAGAGTCGCTGGAGGGAAAATCTGTGTAGATAATCAAGTTCCCGATTTTTAGTTACCAAACTTTGAAAAATTGTAGCTCCCTTAGTTGTACCTAGTTTCAATTTTTGAGAGTTGCGGTTGGTTTCATTCTGTTCAGAAAGGTCTAAGCTTTCAAAACGTTACCCCAGATTTTTTTCCAGAACCTTATAGAGCGAGAAGAGAGAGGAATATAAGAAAAGAAAGCGTTGAAAAATGCTATATTTGCTCATTTGCCTGCAATATTTTGAGGTTTTTGATTGTTTAAAAAGGGTTTAGACTAAATGTAAGTATATATTCGGAATCTACAGTAAATTTTCTATAAGATGACTGTCTTTTGAAGAAGTTGGAGTGAAGTCGGTGATCACTGGAAAACTCAGTGTAAAGGAAGGTCCAAATAATAAAAATAAAAAAACAAGGCCTTATTCGAACCAACTAAAAAGCTCTTGCGGCACGAGGCCCAGTGATGCCCAACGTGTGACGTCACAGGCCTCAGCTTTCAGCCTCAAATTTCAAAAATTTCCACAAAAAAAAAAAAAAAAAGGGGGGGGGGGGGGGGAAATCTACGCATAACTATTCAGATTTTCGAAATGAAAATTGGTAGAGGAAAGGGTTTAAAGGGTGCTGAACAGCTACATTTACAAGGAGCATTGTGCCTTTTAAAGAAGCTGATTTTAAAGAGACTCGGCTCCATCCAACCCTGTCGTGAGTTTGTTTTACTCAAGTACCTTCTTGAACTATTATCAGCAAACAAAGCCTCAGGAAAACGACCATTTCATTTGGAACGCTGCAAATTTTACACAAGGGTTTATTATTCTTTGATATACGTTGCTGCTTGTGCAGAAATTTAATTCTGGTTCCTAATGAAAAAAATATTTAAAACACTTTTTTGGATTTTTATATTTAAAAAAGAATTTTTTTCGGATTTTTTCAAAAATTCTTTATTTTTTTACTCGAAACATATTTAACCTCCTGGGATCCTTAAAAATCCCATTTTTAGCCCCATGAAAGCCCTATAGATCGCCACAGTGAAATCGGATCGTTCCGGGACCCCAAATGGAGTTTACGTCCAAAAATACTTCGAAAACGACACCTAACTCGATCCCATAGCCAAAAGCCTTCAAAAAACCCTCCCGTAGCCCCATAG
Source organism: Pilophorus perplexus (assembly GCA_955831195.1). Taxonomy (NCBI): domain Eukaryota; kingdom Metazoa; phylum Arthropoda; class Insecta; order Hemiptera; family Miridae; genus Pilophorus; species Pilophorus perplexus. Next base: position 32,933,768 of record OY037010.1, on the reverse strand, counting down.
CGCCCCACGTGTTTGGGCGATCGTGCTGAAAACCTTGCTGGCACAAGTAGATGGTAAACCGAGTATTTTGTCAAAATTTCAGATTAAAAAAAAAAATACCCTACTGCCCAAAACGGACGGCGGACGGACATTTCGGATTTAGAATGTAGACCTCTTGAAACGGATAATGTCAAATTTTGAGGCCGATCGGAGTCGTCGACCTCCGTCGCGAAAACATAGGTGTACTTATTATTCCGAGAATAATAAACCAAAAACGGCTATCATTTTCGGATTCAGCACCCTCGGAAACCCCTGGAAAAGGTAAAAAGAAGCCGGCAACTCGCAGGTCTTTTTTATTTTTTGTAGACCAGTGTAATACCTAGTGTATTTTACTAAATTTGTAATCTAAAACACAATTGTGCCCGCGAATCACCTCCTTATGGTTTCCAGAGAAAAGCAAGCGGTTCTGAATGTCATGATACGGCAGTTCTGTGACTAATTGAGCGATCACGTCGTTTTTGAACATCATATCTTCAGCCTGCTCTTTCGCATGAACGAGGCTAGCTATTCCTTCTCTATACAGCTCGGGATTCAAATAACTAGCTGGGCTCCTACGGTCATTCGATGATTCACTTGACTTCGTTGGTCCAGGATGAACCGGCAGTACAGCTGAAATAAGTATTCCGTTCCGTAATTTAGCAGTATTAAAAACCGCTTGGAACATTCATTCTCCCTCAACTCCATCATTCGACAAAAAGTTGGCACGCTAATTATGTACTGCGGACAGACTCAAATATTTAGAACAATTCTCACTTACTGCTTAAAATCAATACAGCATGCAGCCATCTGAGCCCAATCACCATTGGAGAAAATAAATCCATATTTTTGTGCTTTCCGAACTTTGTTTCTCTATTATCTGCGATAGGTATGATAGATAGCACGGGTTCATCAATCCATCATTTTGAACTATTAATATTATTAATCTAAATCTATGAGAACCAGCAATGTTTATATCTGGCAATAAATCAAACATCATTTGTAGGCTACCCACAACTAATTGCTTGTCTCCAGGATGAAGCCTTCAAGTTTCGCTGGAGGTCAAATGTTGATCTTGGTTTCTGTACGTTTTGGGTGAGTATTGACCATCTCACCACACTTTTCCCCTTCTTCAATACGTGTAGTATGGTCGGCTTGCAGATTCTTCATAATATGGGATGTGGTGAGGGGAAAGCCGTTGTTGTTTTTAAGGGAATGTATTTAGCCCCATCTCTTCAAAACAAAGACATCGTGATCTGGTGTAACCCCCTTTCATTACAACTCAATTATGACTAAAAAAAGCCCCCTAACCCACTGAAATAAAATATCACCACAAAAAACGAAATACCAGATACGATAGCTGAGCCCAAATATCTAAATCACGACGCGACCTGAGGCATGGCCATACTACCAGTGAAGGGGAAGAACAATAGAAATGTTTCATAAGATGGGCACACTCTTGATGAGCCACCACCCCCATACTGGACCGGCGAGAGGCGCCTCGAGGCATTAAATTAAAATTAATTAGCTACAAAAAATTTTGTTGTAGCTAAATAAATGCTCTGAAAAACCACAACGGCATTTCCCCTTCTTTCTACACTAAAAACGCTGCAAATTTTACACAAGGGTTTATTATTCTTTGATATACGTTACTTGTGCAGAAATTTAATTCTGTCAATGAAAAAATTTAAAAAAACATTTTTTTTTGGATTTTAATCTGGCGGGGTTTGATGAGGGTGGTAGATGGGTTGTTAATTAAAAGAGTTCGTGTTGGCAGAGCGCTTTCGTTATTAAAATAACATCATCAGTGCCTGTACAGAGAAATCCTTGCATTAGGCACAACATCAATTTTTATGGGGGGGTTTTTAAGTCCCGAAGCAGTTTTAAAGTTACCTAGGCTTAGCTCTATAAATGCGATGAGGTGTACCTTGTTTATGCAGATGGGGCCTCCGTCTCATTCATCACTCTCCTCGCACTAGCGACTTGGGTTGGGGAGGGTCCTTCCCTGACGATTTTTGGAGCATCGGGCTTCTGGATCCCGTGATGTATAATGTAACTGATGTATGCCTTGTGAGGCAATAGTTCTATGGGAGGGGGAGGACAGAATTTAGTTAGTAAGCTGGAAATTACCAGAAAATTGTTGATGGTACATGGGGTGGGGGAGATCCAGAAGCCCGATGCTCCAAAAATCGTCAGGGAAGGACCCTCCCCAACCCAAGTCGCTAGTGCGAGGAGAGTGATGAATGAGACGGAGGCCCCATCTGCATAAACAAGGTACACCTCATCGCATTTATAGAGCTAAGCCTAGGTAACTTTAAAACTGCTTCGGGACTTAAAAACCCCCCCATAAAAATTGATGTTGTGCCTAATGCAAGGATTTCTCTGTACAGGCACTGATGATGTTATTTTAATAACGAAAGCGCTCTGCCAACACGAACTCTTTTAATTAACAACCCATCTACCACCCTCATCAAACCCCGCCGGCCAAAAAAGCCAGAGATGGATGACACCCTTTCAAGGATTTTAATCTAAAAAAACATATTTTTTTATTATTTTTTTTTCAAAAATGTTTCTTTTTCAAAAATTCTTTATTTTTTACTCGAAAAAAATTTAACATCCTGGGATCCTTCAAAAATCCCATTTTTAGCACCATGAAAGCCCTAAAGATCGTCCCAGTGAAATCGGATCGTTCCGGGACCCCAAAAAATGGATTCTACGTCCAAAAATACTTCGAAAACGACACCTAACTCGATCCCATAGCTCAAAGCCTTCAAAACACCCCTCCCGTAGCCCCATAGCGCCCCACGAGTTTGGGCGATCGGACTGAAAACCTTGCGGGCACAACTAGATGGTAAACCAAGTATTTTGTCAAAATTTCAGATTTAAAAAAAAATTCCTACTGCCCAAAACGGCCTGGACGGCGGACGGCGTACGGCGGACGGACATTTCGGATTTTGAATGTAGACCTCTTGAAACGGATAATGTCAAATTTTGAGGCCGATCTTAGTCGTCGACCTCCGTCGCGAAAACATAGGTGTATTATCCCAAGAATAATAAACCAAAAGCAAAATGGGTCTATCATCAGCACATCCATCACTTTTGCCTTTTTAATGGTCGTAGATTTCTTCTCCTTCGGTTTACGCTTCCGAGGCCACTCACTTGCCACATTTTCACTCATTTTTCTCAAAACGACCGGAACTTCAGCAGAACCATGGTTGCAACACAGACAGCTTGGGATAATGTAAAACACAGAATGATACCGCATGATAAGATTCATAACGAAGAAGAGCAGAAGCTAGGGGAAGCAAAAGGAGTAACTTGAAATGGAACTGTTCCATTTCATCATTATTTTGACTAGTCGTGTTCTTGCCGAAACACTCATGTCTTGCCTTGTTGTTGAAGAAACGCCAGTTTTTCAGAGGCTCCCACTGGCTGACAAGTTATGTTTTTCGTGAAAGTTTTTTTTTTTCTTTTTCTGAGAATTTTATTGCTCCAAGTAAAATTTACTTATTAACAATATTGGATTGAGACTAGGTGATAAGTATTTAAAACTAAGGTACAGCACTTAGTTTTTGTTTTCTATGATAATATGTCGACACTGCGTGCTGCTTCACGAGTAAGCAAGATCGAGTGGTTTAGTTCTTTTAAGTCTTCGGACGATATCACATGTGTCAAGGAGACGGACAGCTTCCTCGTTGACGTGAGATCTTAGCCGTTGCAGATGACGCACGGCCTGCCGCTTGATGGTTTCGTTGACTGTTTCGATTTGAAGCTCGTGGTGGAGACGTTCATTTCGAAAGTACCAATTTCGTGAAAGTGCATATTCACGATCGCAGGTATCTTCAGCGGCCACAAGATGGCATCATGAGCTCAAATCTCGATTTTTTGACTAATCCTTTTTTTGCCAGAAACCCCAGAAATTTTCTTTTTCAATTTGCACAATATATTACATGAAAGATTAGAGCGGAATTGCCCCATTAGCCCTGCTACTTTGACGAAGCTGATATTGATCAGTGGATGCATTCAGTTCTCTCACTACATGGCATCCGAACAGATCCTGGATTTGGAGTGCATGTAGTACATGCACTCCAAATCCAGGATCTGTTCGGAATTATTGCGTGTATCACGAATCCTCGTGCGATTACTTCGAGACGATAATTATTATTATATGACTATTATAGTTAGGTGTTACTCCCAAATTCCGAACATTAATTATGGCCTGCTTGTGAATTATGGCCTGATAAAAATCTAAATCTCGAACACGGGGGTTTATTCGTAGAACACACTTCTTAGAGTTCAGGTTATTAATAATAACAATCATTATTAATTAAGCTTTGGGCATCGTTCAGACTCTACAATTTGTTACGTTGTCTGAGTGTTTGATCGATCTTAAACTAAATTCCATGTTTTCTGCTGTAGCTCTCGTGGCATAACATTGGCAGAGGAGTTGGTTGTCGCAATGTAAATGTGGTGATCCTCTCCAGTGTGTTTTGTTGCATATGTGTTTCCAAGACTCTCAGTAATGAGCGTTCTTCTAATGGAGGCTCACTGCCATCGTGGCTGACAGCACCAGGGAAAATTCTCAAGAGGAAGCACAATCGAGCAACCAAGTACATGCCAGCCGTCGACGAAATGGAGCTAATAGAAGCAAATCCTGAATACGCTTTGGTTCGGCTAGCTGATGGAAGGGAAGAAAACGTGTCCCTGAGACACCTCGCGCCGTACGGAGACACTCACGAGTATGTTCCAAGACTCGAAACGAATCCTCCAATGACTCCGGACGATGAAAATCCCACACCAGCTGGTATGGACACATCGATACCCTTTTCAATCCCTGAAGGGTCCCTGCAGGACCATTCGCAAGAAGACGGAGGCTCGAACCTCAGGAGAAGTTCGAGAAACAAGACAACGCCTGGCCACTTGAGTGACTGCGTTCTATTTTAATGGCAAGGGAGAATGTGGTGATCCTCTCCAGTGTGTTGGTTTATTATTCTTGGAATAATACACCTATGTTTTCGCGACGGGGGTCGACGACTCCGATAGGGCTCAAAATTTGACATTATCCGTTTCAAGAGGTCTACATTCTAAATCCGAAATGTCCGTCCGCCGTCCGCCGCCCAGGCCGTTTTGGGCAGTAGGAATTTTTTTTTTAAATCTGAAATTTCGACAAAATACTTGGTTTACCATCTAGTTGTGCCCGCAAGGTTTTCAGTCCGATCGGCCAAACCCGTGGGGCGCTCTGGGGCTATGATGGGGCTACGGGAGGGTTTTTTTGAAGGCTTTTAGCTATGGGATCGAGTTAGGTGTCGTTTTCGAAGTATTTTTGGACGTAGAATCCATTTTTTGGGGTCCCGGAACGATCAGATTTCACTGGGGCGATGTTTAGGGCATTCGTGGGTCTAAAAATGGGATTTTTGAAGGATCCCAGGATGTAAATATTTTTCGAGTAAAAAATACAGAATTTTTGAAAAAACACATTTTTGAACAAAAAAATCCAAAAAAAAATAAATTTTTTTGAGATGAAAATCCAAAAAAAAATTTTTTTGAGATAAAAATCCCAAAAAAAATTTTTTTTAAATTTTTTCATTGACAGAATTAAATTTCTGCACAAGTAGTTCACGTATATCAAAGAATAATAAACCCTTGTGTAAAATTTGCAGCGTTTTTGGTTGCATATGTGTTTTCAAGACTCTCAGCGTTCCCCAAATTTCTTAATTTCATTCGTAAGTTAGGTTTTGGCTGATAAAACCTCAACTCAAAAGGTTTTATCATTTCAGTAAAATAACCATGCTCAAAAACTATTTAATGCACAGTAGGCGTACGAAGAGAAGTTATTCGTGTCTAATATAGGCAGGCATCTAATTTCGTAAACCTATACACCTTCCTTTGCTTTTCAATCAAGACTATTAGGTTTACTCTTGTGCTTCTACGGCTTCGTCTTGAAGTTGCCGGAGAACCATGTAGTAGGACACCATAGATCTGGAAAACTTGAATTAATTTCACCAATTAGTTATAGGTAGGTGTAAGTACGATAAAAATCCTACTGATAAGCGGTATTGTCAAGTTTACATGTTTCAAACGATGTTCATCACAAGTAAGGTCCATCACTAGTGCCTACGTACATAGTAGATGATACTGTAATGGACTGCCGTGACATCCACCACCTGATTCTTACTTCTAGAAATGTTGCATATTGCAGAACGTACACGCTCCAAGCACTAAGCTGCACTGACTCCTTGTTCGCGGTCAACATGACGAGATAAGATTTTTTAAATGTATGCTCTCTCTCTACCCACGGGATAGCAATTTTTATTTCAGTCATCACCTTGTCTTGCTGCAACGAAGAATCAGTCAATAATGATTATTTATGGAAAAATCTGAAATTACGTGCTACCTACGGACGGTTTCAATAAATCAAAGCCTGATCTGTTCATCAGAAGAACGACGAGTTGCTGGACATGATTTCCAAACTTCGTCGAAAAGGGTTCGGAGGTTTACTACATCAACACTGGTCTTCAAAAAAAAAAAAAAAAAAAAAAAAAAAAAAAGCTGCAAATTTTACACAAGGATAGTAAACTTATTATTCTTTGATATAGGTTACTTGTGCGTAAATTTAATTCTGTGTCAATGAAGAAAAAAATTTTGGGGAACAAATTTTTTTTTTTTGATTTTTGGTTTATTATTCTTGGAATTTTCGAGACGGAGGTCGACGACTCCAATCGGCCTCAAAATTTGACATTATCCGTTTCAAGAGGTCTAGATTCCGAAATCGAAATGTCCGTCCGCCGTCCGGGCCGTTTTGGGCAGTAGGAAAAAAATTCTGACATTTCGACAAAACCCGTGGGGCTCTATGGGGCTACGGGAGGGGTTATTTGAAGGGTTTTGGCTATGCGATCGAGTTAGGTGTCGTTTTCGAAGTATTATTGGACGTAGAATCCATTTTTTTGGGGTCCCGGAACGGTCAGATTTCACTGTTACGATCTATAGGGCTTCCATGGGGCTACAAATGGGATTTTTGAAGGATCCCAGGAGGTCAAATATTTTTCAAGTAATTCGGTTTTGGAATCTAGACCTCTTGAAACGGATAATGTCAAATTTTGAGGCCGATCAGAGTCGTCGACCTCCATCGCGATTACATAGGTGTATCAATGCAAGAATAATAAACCAAAACGGTGAAAAATGCGATTTTTGCGAATTTGTTTGAAGTTTTTTTATGGTTTAAAAAGGTTTTAGACTACATGTAAGTATATATTCGGAATCTAAAGTAAATTTTCTACAAGATGAGTGTCCTTTGAAGATGTTTGAGTGAAGTCGGTGATCACTGGAAAATTTAGTGTTAATGAAGGTCCAGAAAACTATTAAAAAAAAAAAAAAAAAAATGCAACAACAAGGCATTGTTTGAACCAACTAAAAGAAAACGCTGCAAATTTTACAAAAGGGTTTATTATTCTTTGATATAGGTTACTTGTGCAGAAATTTAATTCTGTCAATGATAAAAATTGGAAAAAAAATTTTTTGGGGGGAATTTTATTACTTTAAAAAAAATTTATTTTATTTTATTCACATTTTTTTTGTTTTTTACTTGAAAAATATTTGTCCTCCTGGGATCCATCAAAAATCTCATTTGTAGCCCCATGAAAGCCCTATAGATCGCAACAGTGAAATCGGATCGTTCTGGGACCCCCAAAAATGGATTCTACGTGCAAAAATACTTCGAAAACGACGCCTAACTCGATCTTGTTGCCAAAAGCCTTCACCCCCCCCCCCCCCCCCCGTAGCCGCATTTTAGCCCCATAGCACCCCGCGGGTTGGGGCGATCGGGCTGAAAACCTTGCGGGCACGACTAGATGGTAAACCGAGTATTTTGTCAAAATTTCAGATTTTTTTCACAAATTTCTACTGCCCAAAACGGGCCGGACGGTGGATGGACATTTCGGTTTTGGAATCTAGTCCTCTTGAAACGGATAATGTCAAATTTTGAGGCCAATCGGAGTCGTCGACCTCCGTTGCGAAAACATAAGTGTATTATTCCAAGATTAATAAATAAAAAAAAGAAAAAAAAGGCTAGGCTATAATTTTTGGATTCAGCACATTCGAAAACCCCTTGAAAAAGTTAAAATAAGCCGGCAACTCGCAGGTCACTTTTTTTGTAGACCAGAGTAATATTACCTACTCTGTACGTATGTACCTACCTATGCTAAGACGTAGTAATTGGAAAGTTAAAGTAGGAACTGGACAATACACGAAACTACTTACAGCGTTAGTCAATTGTTGGCCAAAAAAACTATTGAGAAATTGATGAGCAAAGCACACGAAAATGAACAATACCATTTTCACGTTTTCTGTTACTCCCATCGATTCCTAAGCAAAACAAACGACAAAAATCGCCACTGGAGAATTATGTATCATCATCTTGTTTTATTGGCGTGCGAGTTGCTTACACTGGCTTGAAGCATTGCGAAACTCAGCGATATAATTGCATGAACCACGTCAGCCAAAATCATAGATCTGAACAATTTGTCGATTTTTCTTATGAAGCTGCAATATCATAAAATGACATTATGTATAGGGAATGTTCGTTGAATGATGAAGTTTGATACATGCAAAACGTGATAGCTTACTCTAGACAATGGACTTGCAACTTCACGCATTCTTTCAATTTTTCATGAGCTTCATTTTCAAATTCTGTAACTAAAACACCCTTAAAATGAAGGTAAATCCGGTTCCTGGATAAAAATTCGCAACGAAATATTTTTATCGTTCGTTTCAACTTACTGTTGAATTTATTCTCGTTAAATGCCCCCATGTCCTTGACCTTAGCTCGTAGAGTTGTTAGCGCGCCGATCCCAAGAAAAATCGAAGTGAATAGAAAGCAGTCTGCAGCCATATAAATATGAGCCGACGTAATTAGTGAACAGCAACTCAGGCAATACAAACATACGAATTGAAAACCTTGACTGTCGAAAGGGTCTTCGGCGTTGATAGGGAACTTGATTCCGCTCATTTCCACTTCTCCAAACAGCCACTTCAAGACCGGGCAGAGCCCCCAGAACGTCATTGCAAAGAAACCTGTAACACCTTTGCTGTGAGTTTTCTCTTGATTTTCGATTCAAAGTCAAATTCGCAATGAAAAAAATTATGATTTTCAAGATAATTTCAACGGAGAAACCTTTTTTGGTCTTAGGGAAAGTACCTGCTGACGTGTGCAATAATGAAAACCGCGAGGTGTTTCTGGTCCAGCCAGTTGGCAAATACGGGGTTAACGCTAGTCCGCAATTGACCATATCCACGAATAGATCGTGGTTTTGATAGAAAAAGACCATTTTGTACAAAGCCGATGCCACCAGCGTGAAAATGTCGATGGCCTCGCTTCGGTCGACGAGATCGTCGGTAGTCACGATTCTGGCCAGCAATGCGACCGTCGCGACTGCCAAAAGTATGGCGTTCCATCCGTAAAGTAACCTTCGAACAATCGTTTCAAATGCATATCATGTTTTCTACTACAACTTTATAGCAATGAATGTGTAATTTAGCATTACCAGCACTCAGACATAAGGCCTCACTTCGCTCGGCCGACCACCTCGGGCGTCACCACCAAGTGACAGTCGCTCAATGCGCTAAATTTAACGGGCGTAAAATTGGCCAGGGAATAGAGAGAAATCGTCTTCCCACACACCAGAATATATCCGAAATTAGCGGAGATTAAAATCGTCCCTCGAATCGTCAAAAAATGTCTTGCCCTCAGGGTGGAATGAGAGTCAGAGAGTCAGATTTCAAATTTGAAATGTCCACCCTCAATAATAATAGAACTACCTACGTGGGTGGTCAAACGAAGCGAGCTCCCCCCCCCCCCCCCCCCCGGCCGATAAAATGATCGGTCGAGCAAAGCAAGGCCCCCCTAGTGCTAGTGAAATCAATTGAACTACCTATGTGGGCGGTCGAGCGAAGTGAGCCCCCTCTGGCCGATAAAATATACTACTATAAAATATATTACTAACTATTACTATTATATATTAAACTCGCCGTCTAAATTCGCCCGCCTATCGTCGGAATTCGTTTTTTCGGGATTTCGTATTAAAATTCGGATCTCTAGGTAGGATACAAACGAAACGCGAACTCAATCGAGCCGTTAACTACCTACTGAAGAAATCGAAAAAAATGAGTTTTTGCTCGTTTTTCAGTTTTTTGCCTGCCACTTGAAAACGGTCCATCCTAAGGAAAACGTCACCATATAGTAAATTAACGAGATAAAATTACGTGTCGATTGAAAAAAACAAAATCCAATTTCGTTCCGAAGGAACCCCCGTTATGGGCGTTCAAAATACACCACTTAGTTCAAACTTTGCCAAAAGAGTGTTACCACCCATTTTTACACAAGGGTTTATTATTTTTTGATATAGGTTAATTGTGCAAAAATTTAATTTTGTCAATGAAAAAAATTTTTTTTTTTCAAAAGTTTTTTGGTTTTTACTTGAACAAAATTTGACCTCCTGGGATCCTTCAAAAATCCCATTTGTAGCCCCATGAAAGCCCTATAGATCGCAACAGTGAAATCGGATCGTTGCGGGACCCCAAAAAATGGATTCTACGTCCAAAAATACTACGAAAACGATACCTAACTCGACCCCATAGCAGAAGACCTTCGAAAACCCCTCCTGCAGCCCCATTTTAGCCCCATAACACCCCACGGATGTGGGCGATCGGGCTGAAAACCTTGCGGGCACAACTAGATGGTAAACCGATTTGTCTAAATTTCATATTTTTAAAATAATTCCTACTGCCCAAAACGGGCCGGACGGACATTTCGGGTTTGGAATCTCGTAGACCTCTTGAAACGGATAATGTCAAAACTTTGAGGCCGATCCGTCGCGATTACATAGTATAATTATTCTATTAATTTATTTATAAACATTCCAAGAAAAATAAGCCAAAACCGAAATTTTAGAATAATTATTCTGTTAGTTTATTAATAAACATTCCAAGAAAAATAAGCCAAAACCGAAATTTTAGAATAATTATTCTGTTAGTTTATTAATAAACATTCCAAGAATAATAAGCCAAAACCGAAATGTCCGTCCGCCGTCCGGGCCGTTTTGGGCAGTAGGAATTTAAAAATAATATTTTTAATATCATGAAACTTAGACAAAATACTCAGTTTTCCATCTAGTTATGCCCGCAAGGTTTTCAGCCCGATCACCCAAACCCGTGGGGCGCTGTGGGGCTAAAATGGGGCTACGGGAGGGTTTTTTTGAAGGCTTTTGGCTATGGGATCGAGTTAGGTGTCGTTTTCGAAGTATTTTTGGACGTAGAATCCATTTTTGGGGGCCTCGGAACGATCAAATTTCACTGGAGGGATCTATAGAGCTTTCATGGGGCATTTTTGAAGGATCCCAGCAGGTAAAATAATTTCCGAGTAGGTATTTTTTGAAAAAAAAAAAAAAAAAATTAAAAAACAAATTTTTTCTCCAAAATTTGTTCCATTGACACAGAATTAGTTTTCGCACGAGTAACCTATATAAAAGAATAATAAACCCTTGTGTAAAATTTGTAGCTTTTTTGCTTTATTTTACTTGCCTAGTTTGGGATAAATCCCAAATAATGTTAAAATTTAACATTTAATGTTAGTTTCTGCGTCCAACAAAGAAGTGCCACAGCCATTCTACACTGCACCCACTGCGGTTTAGTTTAAACAAAAGTTTTACCTGACCAAAACGTAGTACATCTTTGATTTGCGCTCAGAGTCATACCACATTGTAACGAGTGAAAGTAATTTCAATTGGATGTGTAATTCGTGAGATGGATCGGATAAATCCCGACTTGGATACTTAGCTCCTACCATGGTCGACGGCGAAAGACTTCTACGTTCTAGTTGAGGGCTGCGACATCGGATTCGATCAGATTGCAGCCCAATAGTTAGGTCCGATCGGTAAGTAATGGTATCGTGGGAGCCCCCCTTTTTATCCGGAGAACGGTAAACTAGCGGTTTCATGTATGGAGTTGTATGTAATTTCCGTATTTAGAAAATAGCGGGTAGATGGAATATTTGATGCAAAACTGCTCTACAATACCGATTGACCCCCTCGTTTTGAATACCACCCAATTATTATCTTAATGTAATAGTTAGGAAATGATGATTCTCAGTGGTTGAAGCTCGTAACATGAAACTGAGGTCTCAGCCAAACTCTGGGCGTTCCTTTCCTCCTACTTATTCAAGGTCGAAGGGTTTAGATTGATTTGTCTAATACGAAATCTTGTTGCTATTATTTCACAATATCGTGCTTTAATGACTACAGCAATGCTATTATTGTACAAGTGTGTGTATTTGAGAGATTGTGAGAAAGGGTGTGCTTGCGAGTATTTCAAATTAGAGCATATGAAGGTAGGTTCGTTTCTATTCTCCCACAGTCGATTCATCTTGGACTTGACGTAGAACCATGTAATAGGAGATCATGGACCTGACGAACTGAAAACAGGGAACCACCATTGTAAAGATATGTTCATACACCTAAATAATTAATGGTAGGTGCACAACGATGTCTGAATTCTTCTATACCCCAACGATTTTGTGGTGTCCCACCTCTAGAAATGTGGCGTACTGCAGGGTGTAAACACTCCATGCGCTGAGCTTCAGTGGCTTTTGAGTGGTAGTCGTCACTATGAGATAGGATTTTTTCATAGGGAGTGAACCCTCATGCCATGGAACTGCAAGAGTTAGCTCTTTTTCCACTTCGTCTTGCTGAAACCGTAATTACACGAAGTAGAATTTACTCGAGATTACTGTGATTACTTGCATAAGTTGCAAATTACTGTAAAGGAAATCAGTTTAGCGATTTGACACTGTTTTGTGGGGCTCAACTTACTTGGTCTATCAATCGCTGACCAAAATAGCTGTTGAGGTATTGATGAATGAAACAATACGAAATAAACATAACCATTTTTACATTTTCGAAGAAGCCTTTGGATTCCTGAAATGAAAGCAATTATGATTGAATAAGGATTCCTAAGTCATAGCAACTGATATCTAACCTCTAGATGATTATACACAATTATGAGCATTATATAAATTATTATAAAAATGAATTGCGCACACTGAGAAAACAACTCTGTTAAAGTTTGACGGAAAATACTGTTAACGAGTAAATACTGTTAAACATCGTCGATTCCCGGTATTGCAATAACAGAATAAGAAGGTTATTGAGTAAAATGCCCTTGCCATGTTTTCCCCAACTTTAACAGTGTTTTGGTGACAATAACAGAGTTAGTCGGTTGCAGTCAGGCCCACCGAGGGGGGGGGGGGGGGGGGGCGAAGGGGACATTTTGCCCCGGGCCCGGACTTTTACATGGGGCCCCAGCAAGCTAGAAAAATAAGAAAAAAGGGAAAAAGAGGGGGGGGGGGGGGAAATGGCTGAGTTGCCACTTGGCAGGCAACGTAGTCAACCGTGTGATTGGGCCTTGTAAAACTGAAGCAATGTGAATCACAATAAACCTTGTTTATCACAACAGAAAAAAAGGTCAGGATGAGGAGGGGGGCGGCGGCAAAGCGGTATGAAGGATGGAGCATCGAAAGGAAAACATCGATGTTCACTATTATTCGTACCATCGACAGAAAACATCAATAGGCATCGCGGCTTGAAACCATCGATTTTTCTGAACATCGACTTATCTTTTGGTGTATTATTAATGGAATAATGCACAGGTGTATGTTTTCGCGACGGAGGTCGACGACTCCGATCGGTCTCAAAATTTGACATTATCCGTTTCAAGAGGCCTAGATTCCAAAACCGAAATGTCCGCCGTACGCCGTCCGCCCTCTGGGTCGTTTTGGGCAGTAGGAATTTTTTTTAAAATCAAAATACTTGGCTTACCACCTAATTGTGCCCGCAAGGTTTTCAGCCCGATAGCCCAAACCCGTGGGGCGCTATGGGGCTAAAATTGGGCTACGGAAGGGTTTTTTAAGGCTTTTGGCTATGGGATCGATTTTTGGACGTAGAATGCAAAAAAATTCTTTTGAAATAAAAATCCAAAAAAAATTTTTATGTATTTTTTTCATTGACACAGAATTAAATTTCTGCACCAGTAACCTATATCAAAGAAAACCTATATGCAGCGTTTTTTAATTGCTTGATCATTTTGTATCATAAGCCTAAAATTCACTCCTTGGCGTTCTTCATACACCCCACAAAATTAATATTTAATATTAATCAACAAGTGTTCGAACAAGATTTGTAGACAAAGAAGGTGCTAACAGCTAAACAGTAACAAACACCAACTACCTGTATATACTAAAACAAAGGTGAACCTCATGATGATAGCGACCTTAAAACTCGAACCTGAAACGAAGTAGCGACCCCATTTAGAGGAATAATAAGTTTCAGTTTCAGAAGACCATGACAATCAATTGAAGGACATATTCTTATACATTAAGTATTGCCTATTTTTTTAGAAATTTCAAAAATTTTGTTTTTTTGTTTGAATTACTTTTCCAAACTTTCGTCATCGATATTTTCGATGTTTCCTGCCAAAACCCAAAACATCGTTTAGAGGTTGCGATCGTTCTCTTTACAGTAATATCCATATATGGATATTATAAGATAATATATACTCTGCATGATTTTCGTTGTTTGAAAACGGATAGGTGATTCTCAATGGTTTTTCAGCGCTGAATTCGAATCCGTTGGAGTTTTATCGCTATCACGTCTAGTTCTCTCGCAATTCTCAAATTAAGGTTCTGCAGAGAGACATTTTTCTTGGGTAGAAACAAATGGCAACCCTGAGCCATGACGGTGGTTCTGTGATTCACAGGCTCTAACCTGTTCTTTACTTTTCCTTCTTCCTAGGTGGCCTTTGTTCAATCAATTTAACTAGTTATCTTGACTTTCGTAATGGACATGAGTACTTTTTCTAGCGCACTAGAAAAGAGCGCGTTTTCTAGCGCCTGAGGCATAAGTGCGTGAACAATCCCAATGTTTTTGCTTCATCTGTTGTGACCGAAAAACAGAAACAGGTGATTACTCCTTTTGTGATGAAAGCGTACCTCGCCTGCTTTGAGATGAAGCTAGGCGATCAGGACGAACCGTGGGCTCCTCATATGTGTGTCGCTCCTAAGTTGAACAAATGAGATGTTGGATCAAAGTTTTGCTCCCTCCACTGCACATTACCTTAGTAAGCTTGGTTTGATGAAAAAATTTGTTACCAAACTGGACCGAGAAAATGATTGCTTTGGGGTGATCACGTTCTATAAAATAAACGCAGGCATTTTTGTGGGTCCACAAATACGCAAACTCTTTCATGAAAGATCCCCAGTTTGAAGAACGCATGCCCGCTCTTGAAAAAAAAATGCTTGGGCGAGTTTCAAGTCATAACTGACCTTGCAGAAACCTTCTTGGGTAACAACAAAGATCTCTTGGTAAAAACAAGGAACTGATGGACAAGATGCTCACAGCATTTCAAACACTGGGTTGTAACATGAGTGTGAATCTCCACTCGCACTCAGAAAACTTGGGTGACTACAGCGAGGAACACGGGGAAAGATTTCATCAGGGTATCAAAACGATGGAACAGCGTTATCAAGGAAGATGACACACCAGTTATTGGTATTACCTATACGATGGCTGACTTCGTAATTATTATGAAATGTTGTAGTTGCATGTACATGGAGACCTCTGACCAGAGGTCTACTATCTATAGTAACAACAATTTATAACAAATGAGTGAAGTTGATTGCGAAAAACCTTCTCTTTCTATAAATTTTCAGTCCACTGGATCACGTTGTGGGTACCAAAGTGAGTCTCTTTTTATTTTACTTTTGCGAAAAATCTGAACGTGATTGGGGAAAACTGAGCTGATATTCGTATTCAGCATTAAAAATCCTTTGAGAATCACCTACTAGACTCAAAACAACGATCAAAAACTTCCAAAATGCAGAGTTGTGTTATCTTAGATCGAAGACAAAAATATAAAATTTGTATTATTTATATTAATATTAATTGAATGGTACCTACCTACCCAGAATGAAAATTGAACGTTCGTTATTGTGAACCGCCCCGAACCTCCTGCTTACACGGGGGCCCTATGCTCTCTTTTGCCCCGGGCCCGCTTTTTCTCTCGGTGGTCCTGGTTGCAGTAACTGTATAATACTGTTGATGAGCACACACATTAACAGTATACTCAGGAGGCGGCATTTCAATAACAGTATTCACTCATTAACAGTATCAATACTGTTGGCAGAGAATTACAGGATTACACTGTTAAACTTTAACAGTATTTTAGGCCGTTTTTTCTATCAGTGCATGTTATGTAAGTTCAGCAGTGAGGCCTCAGGTAAAAGACGTTCAGGCTGTCAGTGAAGTGATTTTGGTCGGCCAAAGAGAAACGAGAAATTCTTGGTTCTTACACTGGCTTGTAGCATCGCAAAACTCAGAGATATGATGGCGTGAAGAACGTCAACCACGAACATAGACCTGAATAGAGTGTCTGTTTTCTTGATGAACCTAAAAAATGAATAAAGGATCGGACACGGATAACAGTAATAGGTAAGTTATCGTAAATGATTGTGACTGAAACATACACAATTACTCGTTGATGCAGCTTTACACAATCTATCAGACTCTTGTGCATCTCGTCTTTAGGGTCGTTTTCTTAAAAAAAAAAAGTCATTTTTTAATGATTTTATGAATAATGTCTTGCTTTCTAATAATTGAGCATTATGAGGATTCGTTTGAGAGGGCGCTATCCAACTCCGCCAACTTATGACTTGACCCTTCTGGGGTGATAAGAACAGAACTCGGAGGAGTGACGTGTTCCAATTTTGGTTTATTATTCTTGGAATAAAACCTACACCTATGTAATCGCGACGGAGGTCGAAAATTCTGATTGGCCTCAAACTTTGACGTTATCCGTTTCAAAATGTCTAGATTCCAAAAAAAAAAAAAATCTGGAATTTTGACCAAAAAAAATTGACAAACATTTTTGACAAAAACTTTTTATTGTAAATCGAGAAAATTAAGTAAAAATTAAGATTTTATGGTTTATTCCTCGTTTTTATTGAAAATTTCAATAAAAACGAGGAATAAACCATAAAATCTTAATTTTTAGTCGAGAAAATTAAGTAAAAATTAAGATACCATAAAATCTTAATTTTTAGTTAATTTTCTTGATTTACAATAAAAAATTTAGGATAAAATATACGTTGTCAAAATTCCAAATTTTTTGTGGACATTTTGGTCATTTAATGACCATGTACGAAATCAAGAGTGATAATATTCAGGAAAAATGACGAAGTGCGATGCCATATCCCTTTTGCTCACTCCTCTCGTCATTTCAAGTAAAACTAGTAGGTACCTAATTTCTTTGTTCCTCGCTCAATGTTCCAACTAAAGTTTGTTGCAAAACATGCAATTAGGTAAAAATTAAAGATTTTAATAGTTTATTCCTTGTTTTTATTGAAATGTCCATGTACGAAATCAAGGGTGAAATTTTCAGGAAAAATTAACTAAGTGCAATTTAGCTGGTCTGACAACGATCAATTCGAATTATTGGATTGGGAATGCTGAAAATATTAGCTCTGACTGCTCTTCTTCAAAAATGAACATCGAAATGATTACTATCTTTCTGTAGAATGGGATATTTTTGGTTTTTATAAAAATGACCTTGTGCAACTTTTGTCCGTCTACCTTCCAGTAAAATTGACCAAGTACGTATTTTCACTAATAAGTCAAGTTCTGTACGTACAAATGAGGATTTGAACTTATTTTCCGATGAAACAGGGTCTTACCTATCCGCAACGGTCATAAATTTCAACATTGAGTTCAAAATGACGACATGGGAGACATTTTTCGGCCAGATGTCGAAAGCGAAAACTTTGATCGGCCATACTGAAAAACTCGGAAAATGAAGATAGTCAGTTTTACCTTTAAGGGGTTTTATCTTCATTTTTCTCCATTTGAAACAACATCACTCAGAATCTCATCTGTGACTTCCGCCAATTATGTGATTTTCGTGGCAGTATTCCAGTATTATATGTATGACAATACCTAGGCGCCATTGGCAGGGTTGGTCAAGCCACCAGTTTGGGGTGAAGACGTTGGAGGAGTAAGTTCTTCTTTCCCTCTACCGGATTAGCGGAATTGGGTATCACCCTTTGATCTACGATTATGAGGAGCTCACCTTGGGTGTATTCTCTCAATTTACTCAATCTGACTTTCACGATTTCCAAAGCGCCGTTGGCTACGTTTAGAGCTGAAAACAGGAAAATATCGCAACCCATGTATATCTGGGCGGCTAAAATGAGACCGTAATAACAGACGAAGTAGAAGATGCTGAATAAAACCGATTGGCTGTTAAACGGGTCGTATACGTTCAACGGGAGCGACATCCTCTTCAAGTCAACCTCCCCAAACATCAATTTCAAGAGCGGGCAGAATCCCCAACCAGAGATGCACAGGAAAGCTATAAGTAAATTAGGTACTCGTCAAAACCATCAAATTGGAGACATTAGACTTAATAAATAATTATTAGAATTGATTTCGATTGACATGGCAGGCTGATAAAAACAGTTTCTGACAAACAAATATTCGTACTGCAACTAGATAATCAAGGTAGATAATATAATCTGTATTATATTCCACCTCTAAAATGAAAAAAATTACGAACCCGCTGCGCAATGCATTACAGAAAATAATCGAGCATTTTTATTCCAGCCTGCTGGTATTTCTTTGATCATGGCGGCATTGTGCATGATCATGTCCATGAATTCCTTTCGGTGGACGTGGAAATGGACCATTTTGTAGCACGCAGAAGAGGTCAGCGTGAGTATGTCCACGGCTTCGCTTCTGTCTACCAAGTCTTGGGTCAGAACGGCTTTTAGTAGGAGTGCGACCGATAACACGCTCAATACGGTACCGTTCACCCAAAGTACGACCCTAAAAAACAAATTCAGAAATGTTGACAGTTTGCGTTTGATGAAAAACACTATCGCAATAAAACAGGAAAAGTCACCTACCGGATCAAAGCATCTCGCGTCGGTTTTCCTGTTTCTGTGTACCACATTGTAACTGCACCCATGAGGTTGAACTGTGTTGAAAATGCTTCGAGCCCATCTTCTGAGCTGACTTGTTCTTTCGTCATATTTACTATATCAACTAGCGGCGGAGTTCTATTCGCAGATGGAGATTCATGGTTACTTAAGGCTTGTGTGTACAAATAGGGTCTGGTGTGGAATCGAATATTCCTTCGAGACATCGCTACCCTGTGATCATGAACAGATTAGGCTTGTAAAATAATCACATAGCCGACGTTGGAATTGGAAAAACTGCCCATTATCAAGATTGACGTATTACTCTGTCATTGGTTCTACTGGTTCGCATGATTGATCCAATTGGTCTTGGATTATTGGATGAATCCGAGAGCAATATTCTTGTTCACAGGTGCATAATGAAATTGTTGTGCCAAGATTTTGCCTAATGGAGCCTAGATGAGCCTAATGGTTGGAGGAGTGGGAATGACTCAAAGTTGAAATGGGGGGTTCGCATTGTTTTTTTTTTTCTATTTTTTTTTTTTTTTTTCTGAAAGTACTCCCTGAGAATTTAGGGAAAACAGTAGTCAGCCGCCTGAAATCGTTTCCAGAAAATTTAAATAATTTAACGAAAATTACGGCGTTTGAAAAACCGGGGCCATGGAGGGAGCGTGACGTCACTTCCTCAATACAGCTGAAGAGCGTCGTCGATAGTGTTTTGTTCTTGACAGGTGAGGGGATTGTTCCGCCCAGTGTTGCTATTCCACTGCTCATCACTTAATAAAATTCAAGTGAGCCGTAAATCCTTCTGATAAGGCTTTAAACTTCAAGTATCATGTATTATAATTAAAAGGTAATTATGTTTTCCGTTATAATATCATGTTATAATTGCTATAAATTCATCATAATATCATGAATATTATATTATAAGCTGACGACACTAGCGCTCATGGTGAGAGATTCACTGGAACTGTGACGTCATGTCCTCAAACAGTGACTGGTGGGAAACGCCGGCCGATTCAAACTGTGCGTTTCGTTTTTTCGTTATATCTCCTACAATGATTTTTTTCGTTGGTATTGGAGTCTGTGCACGTTACTTTTTAGCGATATTATTGAATGGTAGGGAAGATTTCCAAATCTAAAATCAATGCGAACTCCCCATTGTGGTTGTTTGAGGTGGAACTCACAGCTCAGGGGTGCCAACGTATTTTAGGCTACTCTAGCTCAAGGGTTCTGAATTTAATAGTTTGAGGCGGAACTCACAGCTATGGGGTGCCAGCCATTTTGTAAAGCCCTATGGAGAATAATTTCCTACTAGGGTAGAAGGCGAAATTTACAACACACTTTAGGATGGTAACGCAAGGAAGGAGCTCAGCAGGATCATGCCGAATACTGGCGGCCCGAGGCAGCCAACGAGGCGCCTGTTTATGGCGGTTACCCACTCGATACTCCTATACGGGACAGATGTGTGGGGCGAGGCGGTGAGATGGGAGTGCTACAGAAAACCTCTCGCGGCGGTGCAGCGTAGGGGTGCTCTACGAGTGGCCTGCGCTTATCGAACTGTTTCTGAGGAGGCGATACCCGTGATTGCAGGCGTAATCCCCATCCATCTCCTGATTTCAGAGAGGAGAGCCCTCTACGAAAGACAGGACCAAGCCCCCAGGCGGATGGCAAAGAAGGAAGAGAAGGAGAAGACCATAAATGAGTGGCAAGCCCAGTGGGCGGCCGGACACAAGGGAAGATGGACGAGACGCCTCATCCCTGATCTCAGGGGTTGGTGCAAAAGGGGTCATGGGGAGGTCGATTACTTCCTGACGCAATTCCTTTCTGGACATGGCCTTTTCTTTGGCTACCTATGGAGAATGCAAAGAGCACGGAGCCCCAGATGTCCACACGGGGACACGGACTGGGATGATGCTGAACACACCTTCTTTTCGTGCGAACTCCATGTGAGGAGCCGTACGGGTCTGTCTCGGGAGGTTGGAGTTTTCTCTCCGGAGACGGCTGTGAATGCCATGCTGCAGAGCAGCACAAACTGGCGTATGATTGCACAGTACGCGGAGAAAGAAAGCGCTGGTGGAGATGTTGCAGAGCCAGGAAGCTGACGATGAGGACGAGGTCGAGCCAGACTCGGAGGACAGGAGTGATATGAGCTGGTCATCTGAGGAGGAGATGGAAGATGATGAGGAGGAAGATGGCGAGGAAGAAGATGAAGAAGAATGAAGAACGAAACCGCTCCCGAACCTCCCATGAGGAGGACGTAGGGACTTTGAGGTTTTTGGACGACGTACTCTGAGGGTGAAGAGTCAAGAAAGAAGAGGCTCGTAGCCGAAGAGAGGGGGGTCAACCCGAAGTAATGTGTTAAACAATTCCGGGTTGGCCCATTCCTCTGAACTATCAAAGGGACCACTAGGAGTCCGCCCACCTCCTACGCCCCTATAAAAAAAAAAAAAAAAAAAAAAAAAAAAAAAAACGCAAGGAAGGAGAGATCTCTCCTTCGATCTCGAGATGTTGACTGAATTTTTAGAAGAGCAAGAATGACGCTCTGCTCCTTGGATTCGCTCTTATATGCTCTCTTGAGAGCCCCCACCAGGGCGCTCCCTTCTCCGGGCTCCGCCCAGGGAAGAGGACCTCCTTAAGTGGGAGTAGTCCCCCTTGTGGGGCGACCTGCTTTCAAGGCGCGAGCGCCTTGTATCTATCTTTGTGCTCTCTTCTTCCTTTATCTTTATTTTATATCTGATGTTATTTAATAAAATGTAGTGGGGCTCCACAGAAATATTCAAGGCAGACCTACGTTTTTCAAGATTCAGCAGCAACGAGTTGTGTGGGGAGTCATCTCCACACAAGAGGGACTCCCCATTACCTACATCAATTTTGGTAAAATTTAACTTCACTGTCATTGAAAAGCGTTAAGCAGTGGACTTTTACAGGGGGATGGTAAAACGTTAATGATTGCAAAATAGGTCACGACCTTGAATTCTTCCTATTACGGTAATGGTACTAATGTAATTCTGGTTTGATAGAGACACCGATATATCGACATTACGAAGAAAATGTAAGCTCCCTCCTGGGACGTGGCTCAATCCACTTTAGCGAATGAACCCACGTCAGTTCGTACCTTCCTAATAAGACATGGAATAAGCAAACATCAGTTGAACCCGAGTTGTGGGGTCTGTCGGACACGACATGCTCGATGCACGGCACGCTTTTCCTAAATATCCATCTACTCATATTCAAGCGGAAAAACTAAACTTTGTACGGTCATAAAGTCTGCTGAGTCAGGAGTCCTGACAATAGACCATTTCACGGGCCGACGATGGCCGAGCGATCCCGAAGATAACCGATCTTACGCTGTCTGTCCAAGTTGGTTTGTTTTGATACAGCGACTAGACTAGTCGCTGTATCAAAACAAACTAGTCGGACTAGTGTCTCTCTTCATCTTATGAGTATCATTTTGAAAAATTACATCTCAAAATAAGTCCGGAACTAATAAATATTGCAAGTTCGGTACATGTAGAAGCGATAGCCGCCGAAATCGGCCTGAATTTTTGCCAGGAAATAAGTTTTTTGATTTCCTAATATAAGCCTTGCCACGAGTTTCGAAAGTAGTCCTGCTGCTGCCAATCGAGCCGATTTTCCTCCCAATTTCGTGAAACCCCACATAAAAAGCTGCAGGGAATGTTCAATTTGTGACCAGTGGATGAGAAAAATTTTCTCATCCACTGGTCACAAATTGAACATTTAATGCAAGAGAAATGCATCGATCGTGGATATATATCTTTGTTATATATAACAAAGGACTGGTATGTTTGCTGCAAGCACTTCGATCCTGACGTTGTGCAAATTGATTTCGAGAAACATCTTCCCGGTGTACCATTAAGTATCAACCTGTGTAACTATTTTGTTAACTTATTTGATGGAAATTATATTCTAAGAGAAAACGCCCGCAAAATCGAAAATTGATCTTATAATGTCTGCAAAAAGGCCCTAGAGGTTTTCCGAGTAAGTATGGACGTGTAATTCGTATTTCGTGGCCACACATCTGTCCAAACACTTCCAGGAATACACTTTAAAAGCGCTGCAAATTTTACACAAGGGCTTATTAATCTTTAGCAGAAATTGTGCTGCGGCGTATCATATTTTGTTATAAAAAGATTTTTTTCTTCAATTGATAGCCAACAGAAGGAATTATATACCAATATAGTGTCAGGATACATAAGGGACCCCCAAAATTGTATTTTACGTCCAAAATTACTTCGAAAATGACACCTCATTTGACCTACTGAAAGAAGTTCTTCAAAAGCTCCATTTGCAGCCCCCACAGACGCCCTTCAGAGCTCTGTGTGGTCGAATGAGTCTGGGACCAACATAATAGGACTCTACGTCGAAAATACTTTAAAAACGACACTGCAGTGGACCCACTTTCTTAAATCCATCAAAGACTCCTCCTATAGCCCCTTGTTAGCCCCACAGAACCTCACAGACCCCAGAAATGAATTCATGTCCAAAATCCTTCCC
Source organism: Pilophorus perplexus (assembly GCA_955831195.1). Classification (NCBI taxonomy): domain Eukaryota; kingdom Metazoa; phylum Arthropoda; class Insecta; order Hemiptera; family Miridae; genus Pilophorus; species Pilophorus perplexus. The sequence goes on along the minus strand of OY037010.1, from coordinate 32,910,223 downwards.
CATTTGATCTCTTGGCTAAGTCTGTCAAAATCCCCATTTATTTATTTATTTATTTATTCATTAAACATAAAAACATTTTCACAATAAGGCAGAGAGTCATGATTTGTATACATAGGAACCAATTTTTCTTGATTTGGCCTATAGGTCTCTGACCTGTCCAGGCCTGTCATTCCCTTAATAGCTATTGAATATTGCATACCAATTAAATTTACAATTTATAGCGACTTAAAATATAATTTGTATTTTCTAAATTCTTAAAATAAAGTAGCGCTTCTTTTTTGAAAATTGACGTTGACCTCGCGGTCCTTAACGAGAAAGGCAGGGTTTCAAATAGCGCAGGCGCAAGCCAGGGTAACTGCCGAGTGAAGAAGTCAACTTTTGGATGAGGAATTCGCAAAATGGTTGTCTGACTAGTCCTTGTATTTTTTACCACCTCATGCTGCCTAAACGCGTCCCGAGATTTGAAAACGTAATTTACTAGTCTATAAACATAAGTTGCCCTAGTTGGTAGGACATCGAGCTTGAAATACAAGGTTTCTATTGGTGTGCGCTGGTCGGATTTGGTTGCTATCCGTAGCACAGTGTTAATTGCCACCTCAATGCAACGAAAATTGCTTGAGTAGGCACCACCCCAAATTATTATGCCATAAATTAGAATACTGTAAACATACGCATTGTACATCATGCGGAGATTATCCCTCGATAAAAAATTTCTTAGGATGATGAAGAAGTGGTAACATTTTTTAATTCTCCCCTCCAAGTTCTGAATGTGTTCATGCCACTTTAGATGTTGATCCAGTGTAAGCCCAAGATATTTTAGGCTTCTAACTTTTTCTAACGTTCCACAGGAGCATGCTGTTTTTTGCGCGCACTGATCTTTGTGAATCACTAATTTCGAAAAGTCTGGCTGACCAGTCTTATTGATAGAAAACGTGATGTACTTTGTTTTAGTTATGTTCACGGTTAGGCCATTCAAGTGAAACCATTTCAGGACTTTCTCCATAACTCGTTCCGCCTCTGAATGGACTTCTTCCCATGAGTTTCCTTTCAATAAAATGGCTATGTCATCTGCAAAGGCAACAAATTTGCCTGAGACATCCAGAGCAAACAGATCATTGACGAATACAAGAAATAAAATAGGGCCTAGTACTGATCCTTGAGGTACTCCATAACTAATTATTTCTTCAGTGCTTTTAGCCGTCTGAATTTGTACAAACTGTTTTCTGTTCGAGAGGTACGATCCGAACCATCTTAAGGCCACCCCATCCAGCCCAAGTCTTTCCAATTTTAGCATAAGCCTTGATATTTCTATGGAGTCAAATGCCTTGGAGAGATGAAAACTCCCATTATTTTGAGATTGTTGTTCATTGATTCTGCGATATCTGCTGTTACTTCCACTAGGGCATCTTGCGTACTACGATTTTTTCGGAATCCGTATTGTGTAGCAGCTAATAGGTTATTTTTTTCCAGGTAGTTAATCAGTTGGGCTTTTACTATTTTCTCGAAAATTTTGGCGAAATTTGACAGTAAAGAAATATGTCGGTAATTGTTCGCATCAGTTTTTATTCCTTTTTTAAATAGAGGCCGCACTAACGCGATTTTAAGAGCATCTGGGAATTTTCCATTCAGTAGGCTGAGGTTAATTAAATGGGTTAGTGGTGAAGTTATTGAGATGGCCACGTTTTTTATTAGATCCGATGAGATTCCATCCCACCCCGGACCTGTTCCTCCTTTGATTGATAATATCGTTTTGTATACTTCTTCTTCCGAGGCCGAATTCAGGCTCATTGTTGATCCCACATGACTCGGCAAATCTTTGCTCGGTTCATAGCTTTTGAATTCAGAATTTAATTTACTTCCGATAGTTGTGAAAAATGCATTTAATCGATTTGCGATATCACTAAGATCGGTGAGATGTTCCCCTTCACAAATTAATTTTTTAATTTCGGTCACTCCGTCAGTATTACGACCCAATGCGATGTTTACAGTTTTCCATACTTTCGAGAGAGTGTCTGACACTAGACGTTATTCGCGCAACAGGCTCATACTCCGCGCATGCGCAATCTCACTCCTTTATTGGTAGTCGATGCGTTATGAGAAAGATCGATTGTTCGCTACGCGTTTCAATCGATGTTGCCTTAACCCCCAAAACCCGCCTCTTGAAACAATGGAGGGCGGTTTTTTGATTTTTTTTTTTTTTTCAAATTCTTTGTTTTTTACTCGAAACAACTACTACCCCCCAGGGATCCTTCAAAATTCCCATTTTTAGCCCCATGAACGCCCTATAGATCGCCACAGTGAAGTCGGATCGTTCCGGGACCCCCAAAAATTGATTCCACGTCCAAAAATAATTCGAAACCACACCTAACTCGATCCCATAGCTAACAGCCTACAAAAAAAAACCCTTCCATAGCCTCATAGCGCCCCACAGGTTCGGGCGGTCGGGCTGAAAACCTTGCGGGCACAACTAGATGGTAAACCGAATATTTTGTCAAAATTTCAGAAATTAAAAAAAATTACTACTGCCCTGACGGCGGACGGACATTTCGGTTTAGGAATCTAGACCTCTTGACACGGATAATGTCAAATTTTGAGGCCGATCCGAGTTGTCGACCTCCGTCGCGATTACATAGGTGTGTTATTCGAAGAATAATAAACCAAAAATAGGTAGGTACGTATTAAATTATTACCAATAACCAATTCAAAGGTTCCTACTAATTTGAACAAGAGTAGGAACACAATAGGTATAAAAATAATATTTTATATTGAATAATAAATAAACATATAATTTCAACATAAATAAACATAATTACCTGCTCACCCTATTACCTTACAAAAAGTCGGCATCCTTTGAGTTCTGTTTCTCACTTTCTAAAGGGAAAAAAAAAAAAAAAAAAAAAAATCAACCCCCACCATCGAAAATTGTCAGTTCCTTCTGTATGTCTGCATCCTACATATTATTTAGTATATTTGTACGACAGCGACGGCTCACATCGTGTGCTGCCCTTTTTCCTGCACTTGTAAGTAAATTTTTTAAATTTTGTAAATTTATCATATAGTTTCATCAATTGTTAAATTCAAAGTGTAAATTCGTGTTTTGTTCATTTCATTAGGCCCTGATGATAGGAGAATATATCTCTTGAAACGTCGGCAAAACAATCTCGTCTTATTTGACTGACCCTCAACAAGTTTCCAACAACATTAATTGAAACGGTCAACATCACCATCAACTATTAAACATAATAATATATAAACATATAATTTCATCATAAATAAACATAATAATATATAAACATAATAAACCTTTGGACAGCCCCGAAATCCGACAACACCTCGCGGAAATAAACTGAGGACGGAATATAATTTGGGCTGAAAATAAAAGACAACTTCAAAGCGCCCCTGATCAAGTCGAGTTTAGGTTTTGGACTGTAGACCTCTTGAAACCTCTTGATCAGAGAGGCTAGATGTGATTAACAGTGTATCCACATGGGAGCAGTTCAAAATAGGAAACCGCCTCACTGTCTGGCATAACATGGCCGTGACGATAATCGAAGGTGATGGAACATCGAAACGAAGATCGAACATCGAAACATAACCGATCAAACAGTGCGATTGCGCATGCGCGGAGTATGAGCCTGTTGTGCGAATAACGTCTAGTGTATCTGACAAGGTGATTTGATGACGGAAGTATTCGTTTTTTGTTTTGAAGAGAAGAGCTCGCAATATATTTCTATACCGCACGTACTGGTTGCGAAGTTGTGCATTCTGCGGATTCCTCTGTGCTAATAGGGCCAGCGAATCGCGTCGATTGATTGAGTTCACTAGAGCAGCGGTAGTCCAGGGCTTAAGCTTACGAGACTTGTGATTAGTTGGTTTAACTACGTAAGTGCATAATTCAATGGAGCTGTATTTGTATTTGTATCATCATAAATCCCCGCGGTATAATTGGAGGGGTCTGAGACCCCCAAAATGGATTATGTCTTTCGCTCACTCTCCTGACCATGTTATTAATGGACAACTCCATGGGCTGCCATTTGGAGACTAGTCTAACTGCACACTAGAAACGACTAAAATATCATAAAAATCGGAAAAAAGAAGAAAAATAGGACGGGGTTTGCAATGGCAGCGGACCGACAGTGATAACATCACTGATACCAACGTAACAGCTGACCGGGGAGGGAGATGGTTTGCGCCTGCGTAGTAAGGAATTCGACGTAGAAATTCTACGGTACCTACCTAGAATCGTTTGACCGTGAAATGGTCTATACACCACGTACAATGAAATTCCGCTCAGTCCGTAACCCCGTGTGTTTGAAAATCCTCCCGAAACTCTTGATGGAGTAGTTCCACTTTCTGTCCAGGAATGCCTTGGAGGAAAAGTGTATTCATGTGACTAGATAGCGGGGCGTTAGAGCAGTCAGAGCTTGGTTTGAAGTTGATGCTAAGCGCTGTATGCACTAACGACTATGTACACTACATTCCGGTATTCCGATTAGTTAGGAAAATGACCTCCGCCGTTACGGCGGATCCTAATGTGCTGGTTCAAACCCACATCGATTGGTCCTGTTATTAGGTACGAATGGGCTAAGGCTACCATGAACCGAATTCTACCATTATTATTGCGAGGGGAGATTTCTGATGCTATCCGGTAAATTCTATATTTTATAAAATGGTTGCAGTATTGAACTGATCCAAGCGAATTTCTTGTAAGCAATGAGTAAAGATTTGATATTAAATTTGTGTTGTGTGGCTGGCGGAAACGCCGCCAGTGTCCAAATCCTTGCCTGTGTGTTAAGACTGGGAGTTCCAGGATCTATGAGGGCGATTCTCTGCAATAATCACATTTGAGTCCCAGGGTGATTGTGACTCAACCGCAGGGTCTTTTGAATGGGAATAAATTATGAGCTGTAAAGGACTTCGTCTGCTAGGATGCTGTTCAACCTACTTGGTTTGTTCCAACAGAAGGAATGAGATGGAAGGAAGTGGAAGAAACCAACGTGCGCATGCGCAATAACTTAACGGCCGTTCCATCACGTCAAAACGTCCGAAAGTTGACGCCGACGGCTGTTCTATCAGGGGAAGTTAACAGCAGTTTATTTTATTTATTTATTTATTTATTTATTTACTGGTCAAGCCCATTATAACAGAAATACATTTATATGTCTGACGGCAAGAAGAGTCACTAAAAAACCTTATACAGTACATACCTACTAGTAGACGGTAGTAAATTGTGATGTTTCGGAGGAAACAAAATTAAAGCTGGAGATGGTGCTGAAGGAGAACGTCGCACAGTGGTCCAGAACCCCCGAAAACGTGATCGAAACTCAATTTTTTCATATTTTTCTCAGATTTGAAAATTTTATCCTTTGTTCTACAGTTCTTGAAACACCCAAGCCTGCCAAGGCTTTCCCGAAAACTGCCTAGAAAAGTTTGCAGGAAATTCGAAATGTTTAAAGTAGACTGATGCTAGCGATTTTTTTGTTAATGTAGCGATTTGTATTTTTTTTTTTCTTATTTCCAACATTTGGAGAGCTTTGCTGATTGGTTAATCACAGCCAACAAGTAGATCCGAATATGAGTAAATTATCTTTAAAGTAAAATTTGCATGAATATTTTTCGAAATTAGGTAGAAAAAATCGTGAAAATATGTACGCGCCAAAATTGGTCTCAAATTGTCGAGAAAGGTATAAAGAAAGTTTTCGATCCAATTCCAGGTGCTACCTACTAGCTGCTACCTTGGCCTGTAGGTCAATTTTTCTGATCCAAAGTCCGTATCTCTGCTCATAAACCTGGGATACTTTTCGTCCACGTCAAGATCAATGTCCAGAGACGGAGGTGGAGCTCCCTTCCATCGGTTTCGTGTGCCCTCTCCCAACCTTATTTTTCGTCTGTAAATTTTACTTTCTCAGGATTTCCGATTAATAAAATTTATTATTTAATAATAAATTTGGACATTTTTTTCTATTTTTTCCAATATTTTTTATTCAACTTCAGTAATTTGTTAATTTTAATGAAAACGTTGAGATAACCAATAATACACTTGGGGCTGACATGAAAAGTTCAGGTAATCAACGAAAAAGCCGAAAAATGTTATTTTTGGACCATTTCTGGGTCTCAAAAGTGAACAAAAACATGATTTTTGGATTCTGCGCACTCAAAAACATATGACCTACTCATTTTGAAAGCAAAAGTAAAAAAAATAAAGTCGCTAGGAGTTTCGATCACGTTTTCGGAGGTTCTGGACCACTGTGCGTCGTGCAGGGCTGACTTGATAGCGTGAAGTGGCTGATGAAATAGGTCGATTGAGGGGTAGTTCGATGCGAGGAAATTTGCAAAGCGGGGCAGACGAGAGAGAGGGCGATGCCGTAGGTAATTTGTGGCCGAGAAAGGCACAGCGGGAACCCAGACGAGGCGGGTGCAGGCCAACCTTGCGCAGGAGAAGAGGAGCATGCAGACGGCCAGCCAGGAGACCATGGAGGAAAGAGATGAAGCGCCGATCGGAAGGCCGCAGGACATCAAGTCGAGCGCCCAGCCCAGCGCAATCTAGCTCCTCCCTTGGGATAAGTTTGAAGGCCATGAACCGCAGGAAGGCACGGTGCACACGCTCCAGGCGGTCGACATGAAGGGGCTCCACACCACTGCCGAGAACTCCATGACAGGTAGCGTTTTATAAAGGGTTATCAAGGCAGGGACACTGTAAAACTCCCGGGCGCTGCGCTTCATAAAACCGAGAGCCCGGAATGCTCGGGCCGCCACCTCGGCTGTATGGTCGCTGAAGGTGAGCTGAGAATCCAGGAGGACACCAAGATCACGAACACTCCCCAACCTAGTCGCACACCCCCAATCAGGTAGTCATGAACATGAGGCAACAGGGCAAGAGCAAATGTTATGGTGGAGCACTTTGAGGGGTTAACCTCTAGACCGCTTCCAGCTCACCAAGCCAACAAGCCATCGAGACTCTCCTGAAGGAGCCGGCTCACAGTGGGGCGAAAACGCAAAAACCCGCGACATTGGCGGAAAAACCAAGTTGTTCGGACCGATGAAAAACCTGTTACATCCTATCCCTAATACCCCAAGGAACATGGAAAACCATTTGCCCAGACGAAAAAATCAAATTTGGGGAACGTACAGTAGAATGAACTTGAGTGGTATGGGAAATTTAGCGTTATTCGGGCAGCTGATATGGGATTTTTTTAAAATTCACTGTGTGTTCGGATGCGTTCGTGGAATCAATTTTTCCCCCCGTTCCATTCTGTTCATGTATAACCAATGTTTTGTAGTAGCAACTGACCCTAAATAAACTGTTTTGGGGTATTTGTGGACTTATTTGGTTGAAAAAAGGGAGTTTTTGATCGGTTTCTGACACAAATTGGTCATTTTCGAAAGTGGTTCAAAATGGTTCAGAAAACGGCTTATATCCCCGTGTTCCTGACGTATTTCTGAAGGGAATCTCGTTGATTTTGCGACCAACTATTTCCAACTCTCCGAGAACGGTGATAATTTGTTAGTTCAACCACTGTAATTGTCACGTTTTCGGTTTTAGCGAATTTCCGAAAAAAAAAAGAAGAGCTATTGAGATAGAAAAGAAAAGAAAAGAAAAATGAGCTATTGAGATAGCTTCAAAATTTCTAAAATTGGAGCACTCCCCACATTCCAATTGGGAAACGAACTCATAATTACTCTTAGGGGAAGGTTTTTTCTGCGAAGGAACGGATTTTTTGTCGTGTAAATTAAAAGGGATTTACCTATATATACGTATATATACCCTATATATAGGGTATCTCAAGAGTAGTCCCCCCCCCTCCCTTCCAAAAATTTCCAAAATGGGGGAAACATACGTAGAACGAACTTTGAAGGAGTTTCCGCTATTTTTTTGGGTCATGTGAAATTTCTGAACGAAACAAATAGCCGAATTTTCTACGTAAATTCGCTTTAAAAAGTAGGTTATTTGCCCATTTCCATGACATAGGAGTATTTGAGACCCATGATGGGTGGCATATTCGTGTTCAGCGTTAAATTTCATGTAATTACATGAAATTTAACGCTGAACACGAATATGCCACCCATCATGGGTCTCAAATACTCCTATGTCATGGAAATGGGCAAATAACCTACTTTTTAAAGCGAATTTACGTAGAAAATTCGGCTATTTGTTTCGTTCAGAAATTTCACATGACCCAAAAAAATAGCGGAAACTCCTTCAAAGTTCGTTCTACATTTCCCCCATTCTTAAGAATGGCGCACTTAATTGAGCGGAACCGAAAGTTGAAAATTTCGCACGTTTACGCCATTTTACGGGGCTCTATCTCCAAAACGTGATTCTCTAGCGACAAATTGACTTCATATTCGGATTCAGCACACCAAAAAACATGAAAGAACCAGATTACGTGTCAACAGAAAATTTTTAAGGGTCTGAAAGTGGGATGTCCGCGGAATCGGGTCACTCGCCCCACTGTGCAGCTGTCAGACGGAGACTCTATACGACGAAGCAGCTTGAGGTCATCAGCAAATATCAAGAAGTCGACCCGCGAGAGAACCGTCGTGACACCGTTCATCACGAGAAGGAATAGTAGGGGGCCCAGATGTGAGGCCTGAGGAACACCTGATGCGGCAGTGAAAGGCCCCGAGACAACCTTCCGTACTCGTACGCAAAGTGTGCGGTTCGTCAAATTGTCACGCACCCCCAAAGACTCAAGCACAGACATGATGACGCAGTGGGGTAGCCTGTAAAATGCTTTGGCAAAATCTGTGGCAATCATGTCAACCTGGGCACGTGCTGCAAACGCTCGAAGGGTGTACTCCTGAAAGGAAAGCAGTTTTGTCACAGTTGATCGGCCCTGCACAAAGCCATGTTGTTCAATGGCAAGATGGGAAGAGAAAAGTGGCGTAATACGTTCGACGGTTAGCATCTCAAAAATCCTAGGGATGGTTGACAAAGAGCAAATTGGTCTGTAGTTGCTAACGTCGGCCTTGTCGCCCTTCTTGAAAATGGGAGTGAAGGTTGAGCAGTTGGAAGGAAACCAACCTCGATGAGAGGCGCCGTGTATTTGGTGTTAAAATGAAATGTTTTTTTAACAAACAATTGTTACGCTTCCGAGTTGTATAAGTGCAGTCCGTTTACCGTCACGCCACGGCATAAAGTTAATCGTTATTAACTGATCTGACTGTAGAACCGTAGGCCTCCTCTTCGTTTTTTTCTTTTCTGGATGACCCGGGCTCCTGGTTGTCGACGATCTCTTAGATGATGAGTTGGAGGACCTGGTGAGCTTGGAAGAAAATTAGGAAAACCGCAGGTAAAGAACGTTTGGCGGCTAGGAAACTACCTGTTTGAATCGTTGAATCTAGGAAATCCCTTTGAATCGGTACGATGAAAGCTTTGACTCAAACGACACAAATCCAAGAGACTCTCCAGTTGAAATAACCTCAGAATAGGTAACCCGAAACATGGAATACCGTGACCCGAACTGACAGACGTGGGGCGTGAGAGCTGAGTTTCCTGTCTTGTATGGAAGGGAGAAGTCTGTGTCCTTACGTCGATTTTGGTTTATTATTCTTGGAATAATACACCGATGTTTTCTAAACATGTCCGTACCTACGCCGTCTGCCGTCCAGGCCGTTTTGGGCAGTAGAAATTTTTTTTTAATCTGAAATTTTGACAAAACTCGGTTTACCATCTAGTTGTGCCCGCAAGGTTTTCAGCCCGATCGCTCAAACCCGTGGGGCGCTATGGGGCTACGGGAGGGTTTTTTTTAAGGCTTTTATGGGATCGAGTCAGGTGTCGTTTTCGAAGTATTTTTGGGCGTAGAATCTATTTTTTGGGGTCCCGGAACGATCTGATTTCACTGTGGCGATCTATAGCGCTTTCATGGGGCTAAATATGGAATTTGTACCGGCAATCTTGGGAACATCAGTATCGCCAAACCTTTTAGATATGGTTGAACTGCCTGCGAGGTTAGTAGGACTGGCCATTGAGGATCCTGTGGCAACCGCCACACTTTCAACACATCAAGACAGGCTACCGACTGCTTGGTTCGATCCATCAAGCAGGAGGCGCTCTTCCAACTGGTCAACCACGAGGACCATGTCAGCCAGTCCCTGAAAGAGGCCCGTGTCCACAGAAAGGCTGATCTGTCAGTGAGAGGTGATGAGCTGCTATCGCTTTTACCCTTTCGCCAGCAATGCACCATTCAGCGGACGAAATGCGCTTCCCTTTGGCTCACTGTTATCCCTTTGGCGGCGGATGACTGCGATATTTAATCGCAATCTAAATCCCCAAGCTCTTTGAGAAGTTGGTTGTTGCTCAAGTCACACCCAGATTTGGGTCGTTCATCGTTGACGAGCAGCATGGTTTCGTGCGCGGCCGGTCTACGTCCTCTAATCTCCTGGTCTTTCAGGACTTTGTCATGGACGGCTTCCAGCGAGGACTTCAGACAGATGTGATAGCCACCGATTTTGCAAAGGCATTTGATAAATTGTCTCATCGCCACCTCTTATCACTGCTTGCGTCTTTGGGGCTTCATGGATCCTTATTGGCCTGGCTACGCTCGTACCTGGTGGGACGTCTACTTGTTGTGCGTGTGGGTGGTGCCCTTTCCTCACCATTTCTTGCCTCCTCGGGGATTCCGCAGGGTAGCCATTTGGGGCCGCTGTGTTTCCTTATAATGATCAACAGTGTTGTCAACCACATCACCACTAATGGGATACATTGTCTACTCTTTGCCGATGATCTGAAGCTCTTTGTCCACTCGAGCTCACCATTAGATTGTGAGTTGCTTCAGGCTTCGATCTACCGTCTGGAGGATTGGTGTACAGCAAACCACCTTTTTTTAAACGCAGCCAAGTGTTCTGTGGTGACGTTCCACCGCCTATCCGGGCCAGTTGTGTTCAGCTGCATCCTTTGTGGAGTACCCCTAAGGAGGTCTGATAAATTGGTTGACCTTGGAATCCTATGCGATGAGCGGTTGTGTTTCTCCAGTCATATTGAGGCGTTGGCGTCCAGGGCTATGCAAGCGCTCGGGTTCGTAAAGCGCAACACAAGGGAATTCTCCAATATTGATGCCATCGTGACTGTCTACAAGGCCCTTGTTCTGCCCACACTCGAATATGCTTCCACGATCTGGTCCCCGATGTACGGAATCCATAAATATCGACTCGAGCGAGTGCAGAGAAAATGTTTACGCTACATTGCATACAAGATGGGAATAGCTTCAGATGATGTCGACTTTGCGTCTCTACAGCTTAGATGTGGCGTCATCACTCTTGAGAGGAGAAGGTGCTTGACAGACCTCGTACTGCTCTTCAAAATCGTGAACAACGTTATCTACTGCCCATCTCTACTGTCGAGGATTGATCTCCACGTCCCTCGTACCACAGCCCGTTCACCTCTCCTGTTTGAGGTCCCCTTCTCGTCGACCAACTACGATCGAAATCGACCGCTTCACCGTCTTCCCAGAAGTGCTAATCTTTTTCTGTCTATTTACCCCCAGTTCGATTTCTTTTTCTCACCCCTTTCATCGCTTAAAACTTTATTTTTTAACTCCCAAGTTTCATTTCAGTGATTTTTTATTTTCATTTTTTTTTCCTTTTCATTATTACATTCTCCCCTCTACTCAGTGAAAATTAACTTCCTTATTATTTGTTAGAATGACATATTGTGTATAAATGTAATTGGGCTTGCCCGTAATAAATGAAATAAGAAATAAGAAATATTTCCGCCTCACAGTTCTGGGATGCCCTTGCTTTACGATACGGATTGGAGCTTGTTGGCTTGCCCGTGACGTGTGATGGCTGCGAGGCACCGATGAACCTGAACCTTAAAACAGGTGGGTAGGTAAAGAGGGGCCATGATTGTGTGAGGGACGTGTGCGCGGAAATGGCAGGCTTAGCCTGGAACGGGGTACCAAATGTGCCAGTACTTCGAGAGGCAATGGATGGCAGCTTGGCACTCATTGCAGACTTGGTGGTCCCTGGGGTGTGGCATGGGGAAAGGTTAGCTTTTTTTGACAATCGTGTTATTAACGCCGACGCGGCCTCCTATGCCCGCCTCAACTGGGACCAGGAATGCTGAGTCGACGAAACACGCAAAATATGACACCGCTGCTGAAGACTTGAGGCCTTCATTCTCCCCACCAGCCCCGTAGAGAGGGGGGGGGGGGGGCACTGGACCCGTTGCTCCCGGGCCCGGCCTTCGTAGGGGGGCCCGGATTTTCTTGAGAATTTTTTTTTTTTGTTGTAAAATAAGGGGGTAGGAGAGGCAAAATGGGAAAAGGGACAGATCAATATAGGAAAAATTTTCACACCTTTTTTTAGGGGGGCCCGATGAATTTTCATTTTTTTTATTTTTTTTAGGGGGCCCGATGAATTTTGCCCCCGGGCCCGGATTTTCTCTCCACGGCCCTGCTCCCCACTAGTATGTGCAAGCGACGGATCCACGGGGAGAGAATTCCAGCGATTCAATCGACAGCTCGCCTCGACTCTGGCTGAAAAGTGGGCTCGTCCATTTTCGCAAGTTGCTGCATGGGTTCGGGTGAAGCTGCAGTTCGCTGTCGTCCGGGCAGTGGCATCCCGACTGCGGGGTACCAGAAGAAAGTTCCGGTGTCTCGGACTGGAAGATGGAGCGAGCCTCCAGTTCTTCCCTCCTTTGGTTTTCCGCCATTTGCTGTTTTTGTTTCTTTTTTTGTTAGTTGTTAATTTGTTCATCATTCTTGTTATTTGTTGTGTTTTGTCATTCCCCTGGATCCACTTGCTCTGGGTGAATAAAAAAGTGTTTCGGTTATAATAAACCCTTGAGTAAAATTTGCAGACGACAAGCAGCGCCTATGATAAGCACAGCATCGTATCGACCGAATGTTGTGTTGGAACCGCTACAAGCCTTGAGGACCAAGTAATTTAATCTGTGTTGAGGACGTAAATATTTCTTGGAAGATCCGTTATTAGTGCAAGACAGGGGTCGTGACCAATCCGTTATGGACTTTGGGGACGGTCACCTGTCTGATTACATTAGCCGTGTCACGGAAAAATTGACTCGCAAACCATTATTGGAGTTAGTGGGGGAGGACTGTAAGGACTGATGAGATGGACGCTTCTATCGAACCACGTCGGATCTTGTTAAGTTTTATCTCATCGTTTCCCCCGTCATATTCAAATGGCGAGCAGAGGGGGGGCTCAGGTCCTATTGAACCCGTCTCATGATGACGTGGATAGTGAATCTAATTAGAGCTTGTAGACCTGCCTACTCCTATAACGACAACATTAATACATTATCAAGCACGTTATGAAATGAGGGGGGTCCGCGCGAGCAGTCTGCAGACACAGTACGTTCACTTGTAGGTACCTGAATAAATAATAGGCGATATTATATTTCAATTTTCACAAATGAACTCCTCACCTCATTCCAGTTGAACTTGTTAAAGTATTGTCATTAACTTTAATTGAAAACTTGAGAGCTTCATCATGTTTGCTCATTACAGTTGAATTTTAATAAATACCTGGCTAGAACATTTATAGATGATGAAAGCACACCTGGACAGTTGGAAAGCGCACTTCCAAGGTGCCTTGGAAGCACCTCGGAAGCACCTTGATACAATGGCTTGTCTTTCCTCAGTGATCGTGCCACTAGGTATTCTTTTGCATGACCGCTGCACATTAGCGACGCCATCATTTTCGACAAACACTGTTATCGTTCTCCGGCAATATTGACACAATCTTCACAGGCTACTGCTAAATGAAGAGATCAACTTTATAGATGATTTTTCCTGAAGGTCAACTCAACTAAGAGACTCAAATAGGCTCAAGGAAAATTATCAAACCTCTCCCAAATAATTCATGTTCGGTAGAATGCGTTTTAAAGGATCTATTAACCATTTAAAGGGTGAATAGGTTCAATGAACTAAACTAAAATTATAGAGGGAGTTGTTAAAAGCGACTGCCCCCTCAGTACACAAGTTTCCTAACTTAGAGAGAGGTACAATACCGCATTTGAAAATATTAATTATGTATCAAGAATGGGTGTTCTTTTTTTATGCTGGTACAGTCACGAAGGTATGTATTTCTATTCTAAATGAATGAAACTCAATGTTTAGGTATTCTATGTAATCGCGACGGAGGTCGACGACTCCGATCGGCCTCAAAATTTGACATTATCAAGAGTCGAGATTCCAAAACGTCCGTCCGCCGTCCGGGCCGTTTTGGGCAGTAGGAATTTTTTGCTAAATCTAAAATTTTGACAAAATACTCGGTTCACCATCTAGTTGTGCCCGCCAGGTTTTCAGCCCGATCGCCCAAACCCGTGGGGCGCTATGGGGCTAAAACGAGGCTACGGGAGGGGTTTTTGAAGGCTTTTGGCTATGGGATCAAGTCAGGTGTCGTTTTCGAAGTATTTTTGGACGTAGAATCCATTTTTTGGAGTCCCGGAAAGATCCGATTTCACTGTTGCGATCTATAGGGCTTTCATGGGGCTACAAATGAGATTTTTGATGGATCCCAAGAGTTCAAATATTTTTGTGTAAAAATCAAAACAAAAAATTGGTAAAAGGAGTATTTTGTCAAAATTTCAGCTTTTCAAAAAAAAATTCCTACTGCCCAAAACGGCCCGGACGACCGAAACGAGACCTCTTGAAACGGTTTAATGTCAAAATTTGAGGCCGATCCGAGTCGTCGACCTCCGTCGCGAAAAAATAGGTGTATTATTCCAAGAATAATAAACCAAAAGGATGAACTGGTGCAAAAAAGGCCATTACAAAATGTTATAACAAAACGTTCAAATGATCTGAGCTAGTATAATGATCTGCACAGAGAACTAAAATTTTTTCATTTTAACAATGTCACGTCAATTTTCATACTTAGGGGGCCTTACGAATCCTATTAAATTGTATTAAATACAATAATAAAATTTTTATCTTCATAGCTCACCACACAACTGCGCCAGGGTTAAAAAATAATTCAACCAGTCCTGCCAAACGGGTTTATTTTAACTTTGTAAGTTCTCGAATTCCAATTAGATTCGAGAGTTTGTCACAATAAAAATTTGTTCGTCGAGATAATAAATAAAGAAAACAAATTTTGTTTCAGAGCTCAAGGCGGCACTTGGTAATTTGTTGAAGATTCGTGCGTTGATTCTCGATGCCAAAAATAAACTTAATTCTTGAATAAATAGCAATCAAACTAAAAAATATTCCCTTCCTAGTTGAGACGACAATAACTGAAGGTAATCAATTCATGAAATACATTTCATCACGAATACGTTTCCTCCTGGTGGTCGAAATTGAAGTATCCAAATGGATATCAATTGATCCCAATATTTTCTTGCTGCTAATTCTTGAAGTGACTGACCAATTCGATGGTGTAGATTGCAGGGAACGAAATAGTAGAACGTTAAACTACGTTTTGATTTTTTTCATTTCATCTTCTTTCTCCGATTCCATTTCTTCTTCCGCTTCCTCGGTTTCTTCTTCCGCTACGACCGGTTCCGGTTCGCCGCCTCCTCTCGTGCAGGGGCAAGAATCCGCGGTGTACTTCTGGATCCAGGGGATGTAGCGGTTGACTCTGTTGTAGACTCCTGGATAATTCGGTCGGGCGCAACCTTGTCCCCAGGATACCACACCTGAAACCAATCATGTCAAATTGATAAATTTTGAAGGGAGTTTCTTCTCCAGTTCTCCATATAAGTGATGGAGATAAGTCGTAAGATGATCAGGTGTGTCATTAGGTGAAGAGCTGCGGGGCAAAGTGAGCCAAGTGCCACAATTCTTTTAGTTGGGAAAACGCAACAAAAAAAAAAAAAAAAAAAAAACAGTTTCTTCATCGTAATTTTTTGGGAAAAAAATCGTTCTTATGATATTTCTCTTGAAAGATTAACAAAGAAATTAGCACTTGCCACGCAAAAAAAAAAAAAAAAAAAAAAAAAATTAAATACAATTAAATTGTATTAATGATCTGACTCCGAAAGATTTTTCCATCAAATTAATCTAAAAAAAAAAATGTTTTCAACAATTTTTACTCGAAAAATAATTGACTTCCTGGGATCCTTCAAAAACCCCATTTGTAGCTCCATGAAAGCCCTGTAGATCCCGATCCCCCAGTGAAATCGGATCGTTGCGGGACCCCCGAAAATGGATTCCACGTCCAAAAATACTTCGAAAACGACACCTAACTCGATCCCAAAGCCAAAAGCCTCCAAATAACCCCTTAACCCAAATAACCTCCCGTAGCCCCATTTTAGCCACTCGCCTCTCGCCACTCGGACCCGCCGTCCGCCGCACATTGATCCAGATCGCTTATCTAGCAAATCAAAAATGTTGGAGCCCCAGGTTTTTAATTTTGCCACACTTTGAATAGGTCTCTAGCTATGTTTTTTTACGCTGAATCCGATGGTGAAATCGAATTTGGGCTGTGTTGAGCCGTTCAGGAAATATAAGTACCTAAAAGTAGGAATACCAAGCGGAATGAAGAAAACTATATTTCCTACTGTTAACATAATATAGTTTAGGTCGTACTAGAAGTGTTTTAAACCTTCTATGCATATTAAGAACTAAAGAAAAAATTATTCGGGGTTTTACAGGAAAAATAGCTGAAAATTTAGCTGAAAGAACTCTTTCGATATTTCTTCTGTCTGAATTTTTAAATTTATGTAGTAGCGCGCTATGGTGAAACCATCATATCTCCCAAATCTCCCATAATGATAATAACTTAAATTCGTTCATCCAACGAATTTTCCTCGACTTGTTCAGTAACAGTAACCAATAGTTAGTTGTATTTTCTGTGGATTTACTAGCATTTTTGAACAGTTTCCGAGTCCCAAAACCTTTTAAATATTTTCAAAAAAAATTGGTCATTTTCACTTTGAACGAATAATCTTCGAGCAAATTTGGGGTGTAAACTGGCTATGTAGGCATTTATTGAGGTTATCAAAATTAAAGCTTGCATCTTTTAAGATTTTGAAAGTGCTATTCTCTCAATAGAAATTTTCAGACCTGAAACAGAAGAAAATCAAATTTCCTGAAATCGCAAATAGTTGCAGCTGAAATGAACAAAAATACATTCTATGTACCTACCTAACTAGTAGTTTACGAATATAATATAACCTGGAACCGGCTATATTATAGCCGGTTCCAGGTTCTACTAAGTTCCGTAGAATTCCTCGCATTATAAAAATGGATTTTTGTACTTGACTCTAGTTTTAATGTGCAAAAGTACTCCGATCTTCATCAGTATTAGCCAAATAATTATTATAGTATTTTTTACCTTCACTTGGCACATCCATAACACAAGAAATTAGGAGAAAAAAAAACGCTGCAAATTTTACACAAGGGTTTATTATTCTTTGATATAGGTTACTTGTGCAAAAATTATTTCTGTGTCAAAAGAAAATAATTAGGAAAAACAATTTTTTTTGGATTTTTTTTCTCAAAATAAAATTTTTTGGATTTTTTTTTTTTCAAAAAAAATTTTTTTTTCAAACATTCTTTATTCTTTACTCGAAAAATATTTAACCTCCTGGGATCCTTCAAAAATCCCATTTTTAGCCCCATGAAAGCCCTACAGATCGCAACAGTGAAATCGGATCGTTTCGGGACCCCAAAAAATGGATTCTACGTCCAAAAATACCTCGAAATAATACCTCCAAAAATACCTCCAAAAGCCTTCAAAAAACCCCTCCCGTAGCCCCATTTTAGCCCCATAGCGCCCCACGGGTATGGGCGATCGGGCTGAAAACCTTGCGGGCACAACTAGATGGTAAACCGAGTATTTTGTCAACATTTCAGATTTAAAAAAATTCTACTGTCCAAAACGGCGCGGACGGCGGACGGACATTTCGGTTTAGAAATCTAGACCTCTTGAAACGGATGATGTCAAATTTTGAGGCCGATCGGAGTCGTCGACCCCCGTCGCGAAAACATAGGTGTATTATTCCAAGAATAATAAACCAAAAGTCATGATTCACTAGACGGGGTTTATTGAGAGAAAAAGCTCTGATGCATTACGCGATAATTAGCTTCCGTCTGTGGCCCTCGTCCACGAATAAAGTACTAAATCTCCATTCAACATATCAAGTTCTCTCTGGTCCTGTTTATTCCTGAGGGACCCTCCCCCTCAAGATCTGACGACCTACCAATTAAAATTGAGGACCTTAGATTTTGGACTTTTGACTCGCCAGATAAGCGATTTGGATCAATGTGCGCCGTCCCGCTGTACAGAGCTTCTTAGGCTGTGTCTAAGGCCATTTCTGGCCCATAACAACCTTTCTCGTACCTTCTGCTCTCTTTCTTCCCCTTGTGTAAAATTTGCAGCGTTTTACAGTTTCCTTTTCTTTTCTTTTTTATTAGAAACGCGTTGTTATTTCTATTTGGGTTAAATTGCTGTCTAAACAGGGTCACATGTGTCATTTCATAACTAAAAACTGTTTTAAGTTATTTTCAATAAATACCGTGTCAGCTTAATTCCAAATCTCTTCGTTGTTATAACCTACTGATTTTCAAGACTTCCAGCGCCAAAAACGTGGTTTAGACAGCAGTTTAAAATTTTTAGACAATTTTCCCGTGTTCAGAATACCAAAATAATACGGGACTTGGCCTGGTTTTTTGCGATTTCGCCCACCGTGCCCCGCAGCGAAAACAGTTTGATTATTGCAAGAATAATAAACCAAAACCCGTATTTCAACTTGAATGAAAACTATGCATATTCCACAAGTACAGAAACGGACAAGATGTTGATTTTATGTTCGAGCCCAACCTCTAGCAAATGAAGGTATCTACATTTTCATTGTCGAGTATGCAGGAAGGAGGTTGGCGCACGAGTTTATCTTGTCAACCACGTCAGTTAACAAACCATTGTTCATCACACCTCCGAACGACGCCCGCTCCCACAACAAAATCACGTTAGTATGAAAAAAATAGGGGTTTTCTCGCCCGGTCGGATGAAAATTTCAACCTACTTGAATGGGTTTTCATTTCCTAAGTGATCGAATCATGAAGATGATCGAGGAAGTAGTGAAATTTTTACAGAAGGTATTTTGTATGGAGCGGTATTATTTGAGATAAGGAAGCTCAAGCATCCCATAACTTCATTCCCGATATTGAAAACAGTAAAAATCCACAGCGTCGTTTCTCCCGTTCAGGGAAGAAGATGCTCCCTCAAAGGAGGAGGATGTAGATTCCCAGTTATGAGCCAGATGAAGGTGATATTTTGTGATGTGATGCAAAAAATGTCATCAATATAAAGGAAACCATGAACACACTAACTCGAAATGTAATGGGGCAATTTACAGCTGGTAAGTAAAATTTACCCATGTAAAAAATGTTTCAATTCGTACAAGTTTCATAAGACAAAAACCTCGGCCATTTGAGCCTTGCCAGGACCCCTGGTGTCTTTTGGTTTATTATTCTTGAAATAATACACCTATGTTTTCGCGACGGGGGTCGACGACTCCGATCGGCCTCAAAATTTGACATTATCCGTTTCAAGAGGTCTACATTCAAAATCCGAAATGTGCATCCGCCGTACGCCGTCCGCCGTCCGGGCCGTTTTGGGCAGTAGGCATTTTTTTTAAAATCTGAAATTTTGACAAAATACTTGGTTTATCATCTAGTTGTGCCCGCAAGGTTTTCAGACCGATCGCCCAAACCCGTGGGGCGCTATGGGGCTAAAATGGGGCTATGGGAAGGGGTTTTTGAAGGCTTTTGGCTGTGGGATCGAGTTAGGTGTCGTTTTCGAAGTATTTTTGGACGTAGAATCCATTTTTGGGGGTCCCGAAACGATCCGATTTCACTGTGGCGATCTATAGGGCTTTCATGGGGCTAAAAATGGGATTTTTGAAGGATCCCAGGAGTTTAAATATTTTTCGAGTAAAACCTAACTAATTTTTGAAAATAAAATATCCAACAAAAAATGTTTTGAGATGAAAATCCAAAAAAAAAATTTTTTTTTTAAATTTTTTTATTGACAGAATTTAATTTCTGCACAAGTAACCTATAACAAGGAATAATAAACCCTAGTGTAAAATTTCCAGCGTTTTTGCTTAGAGCCTACGGCTGAAATTCAAAAAAACATAGAACATGCTTTATTAACGGTGGAAACCCATCTTGCGTGTTGGAAGAACAGTCGTCCAACGCCGAACAAAAAGGCCTGACTGTGAGACAAGTGACGATGCTGAACCAGTGGCCTAACGGTAAGACAAGTGAGGGCGCTGAGCTAGTGGCCTAACGTACGATAGTTGAGGACGCCGAACTAGTGGCCTAACGGTAAGACATGCCAGCCCGTACAACGAGCTTTATAAGCATTTTTTTCTGTTTATTGAAAGCTCGTTCCATGAAATGACTAATAACGCCCTGATACCGCAAAAAAAGTCCCGATTTATCCTTCAGGACCTTAAAGAAGATGGAAGGTTTGAAACCGAAAGGACGGTAAATGACGTCATTTATGGTTCCGAACCCGAAAGCAGACCTGACCACAGTTCTCCAAATATCCGTAGAAACCGACTAGCGTTCTTCCCTAACGTTTTTGGGCAGTTAGATCACGACTAAAGCACGTTCCATGCTAAAATGTGTCTTATGAAACTTGGACGAATTGAAACATTTTTTATCTGCTAGCGCTTGGGTAAAGGGGGTCACCCCAGTGATACCGACTCTATCCTACGGGGAACGGGTGGCGTCCTCTTTGCTGAATGCGACCTACCGAATCTTTAGGAAAGTGAGATTGACTTCTGTGCACTATGGACGGATATAGAATATCCTCCATGAGAGGGATTTTTCCAACCAAGCTTAAAAAAGGCAATTCAAGTTGTATCATCAACCATAAAGGTGTCGGAGAAAAAACAAAACAAAAAAACAAACAAACTGGGACCTCATTAGTGAGCTCTAAGGTCCTCACTTATTCCACCAGTGAACGCTACTGTTTAGGTGAAATTACGACGTAATTTAAAACTCCCAATTAATAAAGTTCTGACACTTTGAACGAAACAGATCTGATAACTACTACCAACTACGCGCGACTACTTCCTAACAATGGAAGAGGTCAAGCTGTAATGAAAAAGGCGCTTATTACCATGAAAAGTCTCGGAGCGATTTTTTTTTTTTTTTCACTCATCGATCAAGCCCGCCTTTATTTAACCGATTCCTCACTGGAAAGTTGACGAAACTTTCATTTCATCTTCACTTGCTCTTTAGCCGAGGCGAGACGAAGTGGGAGTTTTAGTTCGAGCCAAGTACAACTCATTAGTGACCTTTTAGCGGAAGTTTTCACCAGCATCACACTGGTTCTCCCCAGAAGATTTCTTTTCAGCTCAGTCTATAAATAATTATGTAGAGGAGCGAATGATGAAAATCTGCCTTCAAATTAAGTGTAAAAAAAATAATGAAAAAAAAAAAAAAATAAAAAAAAAATAAATAAAATAATAATAATAAAATGTATTTAATAAAATAAACGCCGAAAATTTTTCACAGGGGTTTATTATTCTTTGATATAGGTTACTCGTGCGAAAATTAATTCAGTATAAAAAATTTAGGGGAAAACAATTTTTTTCGATTTTTTTTTTTTAGCAATTTTTTGTTGTTCGGAAAATATTAAATACTTTCCGAGGTATTAAATTTTGACTTCTCGGGACCCTTCAAAAATCCCATTAGTAGCCCTATGAAAGCCCTATAGATTCCCACAGTGAAATCGGATCGTTCCGAGACCCCCAAAAATGGATTCTTCGAAAACGACACCTAACTCGATCCCATAGCCAAAAGCCTTCAAAAAAACCCTAAATTTAAACAGATATAGGGAAATTTACTATGGGCCTGAGGCTGAGCCTAGAATTAGAAAGAAATGAACAAGCGGTGGGCATACATGAGAAGGGGTGGAGGGGAGATGGCCAGGAGGTGAAGAAACGCCGACACCTCTCGGCTCAGTGCTCCGGCCAGATCAGGGATAATAGAAACATGTTTCTATTATCCCTGGGCCAGATGATCCTTTCGCGAGCCTTATTTTTTATCGTTGATAAGCTGTGATAACCTAACTGAAGAAATGTGCAAACTTGTATTCTTAGCTAGAAAAAAAATAAATAAATAAACCTACCTTAAATCGCTATTTTGTTTGTATATACCGCACCAACTAATTCGCATACCCAGCACCACTTTTTTCCTCTAAAATAGTTGCTTTTATTTTAATCTTTCACCACGTGAGTATTACGTTCAAATAGGTATTAAAGGTAAGGTCTTTGGATAGGTAACTGTGTTGGGGGGGTTGAGGTCAAATAATGCTTGCGTCAAATGCGTCAAATAAATAGCAATAATGATTTTCAAACTTTTAAAATATAATAACCCTCCGTATCTTGCCAAACAGCTGATCCGACGAGACACAGTCCATTCAAAAAATACGCGTACAGCTGTGAAACTACTCGAAATACCCATACATAAAACATCTTTCTATGACAAGTCTTTCATAGTACAGGGTGTTAAATTTTACAATGAGCATCAAAACTATTTCGATACTACTCAAACAGTTAAAACTTTAAAAAAACTTTGACCGATATGCTGCTACAGAAATATACGTAAAAACCTAAGACACTTGGAACCGTAACAACAAAAAGAGTGAAATGAAAAATGTGTAAATTAATACATAGATTATTATATATAACAAGAATTAAATTATGTTTATATATCTTTATACCTGACGAGTAAGTAATTATTATTATTTAATTTCTGTGCGATGTGGAAGAGAGGGCTACGTCAACCCTAACATTTGTACAGATTGGAAATAAAATCGTCCATCAATCAATCAATCAATTCGTGCTTTTAGTTCATTGGCTGACCACCGGAGAGCACTTCTTGGAAGCGCCACTCTTCCCTCCAGATTCAAAGTAGAAATTTTCGAAAGTGCCCTGGAAATTTGTATTACACCGTAGGAGCCAAAAACGCACTGCTATGGCTTGAAATTATGAAGTTCTTTCAGAAAAAAGTATTAGTTGACAGTCGGTTTCCTAGCCCATTGGGACGATTTCCAACAATTAGCAGAGACTTTATGTCTGCTTGGATATGTAGAGCGATGTTGGTAATTATTTTAGAATAAAACACAAACTCACCGACAATTTGATGGTAGAGGCCATCTGCGACGTGGAGAGGTCCCCCACTGTCACCCTGAAAACAATGGAAATTCAGTATTTGGTAAAATCAAGTAATGTTGTTAGAGAGTACCCCCTGTTATTCTCTTGTTAAGACTGGAAACTCCAAACTTTAGTACCGAGTTCGTCGACATAATTGGAGGGTAGCGGTGGTTAGTATATTAGCGTAGTAATGCATCGACCCTTCTGTTCATGGTGTCCGGGTGGCCTCCTCTACACAGCGAGAGTCCCTACTACATAGCTGGAGCTTATTGGAGTTGACTTTGAAAGCAATCTTCCTACTACATAGCAGGTTCCGCTAGGTTTGTAAAATCGCAAAAGAGGTTCCCTGTTCCGAGCGGGTGTCTCAAAGCTACTCCGGGTTAGTCGGAGGGGGAGGCCTTTGTAAAACCGCGACTCTGTTAACCTTTGTAGCGTTGGGGTATTTGCACTCTCGGCGGAGTAAAAGGGAAGCTCCACGGAGGGCTGGCTCCACGAATATCGGGGCTAGCTCCACGTGTAGAGGGGGAGGGGGCATGCTCCACGGAGGCTGCCAACCCTTCACAACACTCGGCCATGCACGACAACACTCGTTAGCGCCTGGCTAGTTCCTCCTCTTGACTTGCTGCTGGTTCAGTGGCTCTGCTATCCCCCTCCACCTAGTCCCTTCGCGGTCTCTCCGGCCCGTCCGGACCTGTCACTTGTGAAGTCCTCTTCATCTCCTCAGCCTATCCCCCCACCAGGATTTCTAAACCTTTTTAGAATGAGTTCCCCCAGAGACACGTGCTTGACACACTTTTGGTTTATTATTCTCAGAATAATCGACCTGTTTTCGCGTCGGGGGCAAAAATTAGGGACGGCATTAAAATTTGCTTAATTACATTTCAAAATAGGTCTATAGGATTTTTTTAAATAGCCAATTTGGACAAAATACTCCAGCTGGGGGTAAAAAGCGTCACGAGGTAAAAAGCGGCTGCAGAAGGGCTTTCTGAAGGAGTTTGGGTGTCGAGTGGCGTCGAGAATATTTTTTCGGGTCCAAGATTATTTGAAATTTAAAAAATACTAGCACTCTGACAGGGGGGCCTCGCTTCGCTCTCCCATTTGAATAACAGGTCAAGTGACGGCCAGTAGTAACGCCGACTCATTATCTATCTTATAGCCCTGAGTGACAATTATTTCGAAATTGTGGGAAACAAAAAACGTCTCCCCCAACTGTCAACAGACCTCACAGACCTGAAGAAACGTCGGCTCCTATAAGGTCGAAGACACACCAGAATATATATTTTTCAAATCTTAAAAAAACGTTCTCCAGATGTAGTAGGAGAACGTTTTCTCGACCCGAGCGGCAGGCTCTCGTCCCTTCCAAGGTCTCCCACAGGCCTCTCAGACGGCCCCTATAAAGTCTGTAAGACAGATGGCACACCCACGTGATCTCTTAAAATCGTTCAAATTAAACTCACCGATCGACGGAATTCATTCATTCGCAATACTAAGTATGATATAAAGGAAACACCGACTCAAATATACTGTAAACTACGAAGATAGGAGTTGCAAATCTGCGCGCGTCAATAATTGCGCTCAATGTGCTTATCAGACGTAAAATTGGCCGGGGAATCCGAACTCGCAAGAACATTTAGGGGTTCCAATAAAAGTTGGGCGCAAATGAGCCTATTTAAGCGCATTTTTTAATCACTCCCCCCCCCCCCCCCCCCCACCCCGGTAGGTTATGTCTGGGAGGGCGAGTCGGTAGAAAAAATCGCCGTATTTTTATCACTTACGATAAAACCTTCAGTTTCAGAGGAGAAGGCTTGTGACATACCTACATATAAATATGGTGAGAATTAGTGGTTGAGACTAGCACTCATACAGAATGCCTCGATTCGCTCGGCCAACCACTTCGCTTCGCCAGCCACTCGGCCAACCACTTCGCTTCGCCAACCACTCGGCCAGCCACTTCGCTTCGCTCGCCCAAGTGATGGGGAAGGAAACGCCGACTCAAGCGGGCTGTAAACAGCGAAGATAGGGATAGTGCGCAAATTTGCGCGCGTCGAAAATTTCGCTCAACGCGCTTATCGAACGTAAAAACGGCCGAGGAAACCAAATTTGAGAAAAAAATTAGGGGTTCCCATTTGAAATAAGAAAGTTGGGCGCAAATGCGCCTATTTGCGCATCTCAGGCTAAATGGGTCACTGAACCCATAGAAAAAATCATACCCACATAGATAGATAGCCACGGACACAGTGAGAATTAGGGGTTTAGAAAGACTAGCACTCTGACAGGGGGGGGGGGGGGGGGGTCGCTTCGCTCAGCCGACCACTTTCTCGGAAAGGGGAATCTCGCTTCGCTCGCCCACTTGAATAAAAGGTTAAATGATCTCCAGGTAGGATACAGAGGAAACGACGATTCAATCGGACTGTAAACAACGAAGATAGGAAGAGTTGCGCGGATTTGCGCTCATCAAAAATTGCGCTCAGTGTGCACTATCTGGACGACTCCAGTCAAAGTACAAAAGCCAGGCTCTCCGAGAAGCGAATCCGGGATGTGACTTCGACGCTCTGAACATACATCGGGGGTTTTGAGTGGTCACGGCAGGTTGAGGTCATATCTTGCACGATTTAACCTGGCTGATTCGGACATCTGCTCGTGCCTGTCCGGGGCAGTTCAGGACTGGGACCATCTTCTGTTCGAGTGTGCGCTCCTTGAAATTCCACGTGCTCGTCTCAGGAGGAAATGTGTCCTGCAAGGTGCTGGTTGGCCGGCGGCAGTTGGGGACTTATTGCGGAGCCACTGTTCGGACTTAGTTGCGTTCCTTAATGAGGTGGATTTTGGTGCGATTTGTGGTGGTGTGTAGAAGTGCGGGCGATGCTGTGTTGTGAAGGTCAATTCTGCATAATATATTATATTTCCTACTATAACTAAGATTTTATATTTGTTAAAAAAAAAAAAAAAAAGCCTGTAGTCAAGCTTGGGAGCAGGCTGGATATATTAATAAAAAAAAAAAAAAAAAAAAAAACATCGGGGGTCCATCCCAGTAATCCCGAACGTTTCCACACACACAAAAAAAAAAAAAAAAGGCAGTGAGAACATGGTGTTTGCGCCTTAGGATCTCCGCCAAACTAGGGAACTCCCTGGGCGTAGATAATCAAAAAATACCAAATCGAGTCCTGTTCCTACAATGGGGGTAGGTTGAAGGCTTGCCTTTCCACCTGGTATCAACGCTGGTGTTTAAAGTGTCTGCGGGTACGCCGAGAACACGAAAAAATGGAAATCTCGTCATTAGAGTAAGTGCCCTGGAAGAGTAAAACTCTTTTACCAGCACACTCTTGGAAGTATGCTATTGCTACGTTAAAAAGTTGGAAGATTGACAACCCGCGATAGTGTTTTCACTAATCTGAGACAAGGAAGCGAAAAATGAATGGTACGACACGGGGAAGAACAAAGGAAGAAAAAAGTATTCAAAGGAGAGATGTTGAAGATTAATACACCTTTGGGAAGAAGGGGAATAAGTCTGGGGTTGCGAACTTCGAAAATAGTCGGGATGTTGAGGCAGGCTTTGGTGGTTGGGGAAAACGGGGGGCGGAAGGGCTTGACACGGGAAACAGAGTATGGAAGGGTAGACGGGAGACGAAGCAGGTGGAAGGAGTGACATAAAAGGACTCGAGGGTGAAGAGAACCCACAGCGGAAGGGAGAGGCAGGCCAGGAGGCAATCGGGGGTTGTCACGGGGGCGGGGAGGCAGACGCCCCTCGTCCGGGTGTCCTTGGCACGTGGCGAACTTCGAGCAGGGGGGCTCCCATTGATCTCGGGGCGGTTTCCAAGACTACGGCGTCTCCTGTCTCGTTGGTATTTCCAAGCGAATGGCGAAAAAGGATCGGATTCTACGGGCCCCCAAGCCGACAAGAACCGGTTCGATATTCGATTTATCGGTTCGTCGACTTGAACTGCTGATGGAACGCGTTAAAAATGAATGCTTTGGTTCATCCCACGGCGATCACTTGGTGGTAAATAACCGTTTTGTAAGAGCTCGGCTATCATAGCTGATGACACATAGAACTCAATTTTTGTCGCCACGTCGGTGATGAATACCGCAATTACAACCATTTATCAAACAACATTCCCTGAATAATTTCAGATATATGGTAGTAATAATTGCGGTTATTACACGGAATCCTAAAGGAAAACCCTTTAGTCCTCTTCGAACTTGAATACTCCACTTGCAATAATCCTCAATTTCGTTTTTGGAATTACATACGTAGGTGTCAATGTAATCGCGACGGAGGTCGACAATTCTGAAGTATGATTACAGCAATTTCAACCATTTATCAAACCATTCCCTGAATAATGTCAGATATATGGTTGTAATAAATGCGGTTATTATACGGAATCCTAAAGGAAAACCTTCGAACTTGAATACTCCACTTGCAATAATCTTCAATTTCGTTTTCGGAATTACATACGTAGGTGTCAATGTAATTGTAAGGTCGACAATTCTGAAGCATCTCAAAATTTGACAGTATCCGTTTCATGACACGTACCTATAGTAGATTAGAAAAAACAAATGTCCGTCCGCCGCACAGTGAGGTAGAAGCGGAAAAGTCAATTTTCCGTAGTCGCTTTTTCATTGATCTTGTGCACTATTTCCATAGTTGATTACCTGTACTAATACTTTGCGGTTGAAGCGTTCGATTAGTGCGAAATTTAAGCTGAAAAGTAATGATATTTCAGTTTTGGAAGGGAATATTTGGAAAACCCTTTCCTTCCTACGACTTTTCAGAATAAAACACACAAAAAATACATGTTGCGAGTAGAAGTATAACAGTATCTGTAAAAAAATAAGTACCCATGTTAATTTTAAGATGAGTTTCGAAATGAAAATCAGTTTAAAAGTTCGATTTTTGGGCGTAATTTGGATTAAGATATGCGTACGAATCGAGCTGCGCCTTCCAGCGGTCTGGCACACTTTAATTCGTTAGGTTTTGACCCTTGGAGAAGAGCTGTAAAAGTTTGAGACCCTTTTTCGTCCCCATTCCGTCACAGTTAATTTGAGGAGTTCCAAAACCAGACATATCCACTCTCGTAAATTTTGCAGGAAACCCAGTTTTATGATCGTATGACATACATTGTGTAATATTAAAATTTGAAGATCCAATTTTGGTTTATTATTCTTGGATAAATACACCTGTTTTCGCGACGGAGGTCGACGAATCCGATCGGCTTCAAAATTTTACATTATCCGTTTCAAGTGGTCTACATTCTAAATCCGAAATGTCCGTCCGCCGTACGCCGTCCGCCGTACGCCGTCCGCCGTCCAGGCCGTTTTGGGCAGTAAGTAGGAATTTTTTTAAAAATCTGAAATTTTGACAAATTACTCGGTTTACCATCTAGTTGTGCCCGCAAGGTTTTCAGTCCGATCGCCCAAACCCGTGGGGCGCTATGAGGCAAAAATGGGGCTACGGGAGGGGTTATTTGAAGGGTTTTGGCTATGGGATCGAGTTAGGTGTCGTTTTCGAAGTATTTTTGGACGTAGAATCCATTTTTTGGGCTTCCGCAACGATCCGATTTCACTGTAGCGATCTATAGGGCTTTCATGGGGCTACAAAAGGGATTTTCGAAGGATCCCAGCAGGTCAAATATTCTTCAAGTAAAACAAACGCTGCCAATTTTACACAAGGGTTTATTATTCTTTGATATAGGTTACGTGTACAGAAACTTAATTCTGTGTTAATGGAAAAAATTCCGATTGTTGCGATGTTTAGGGCATTCGTGGGGCTAAAAATGGGATTTTTGAAGGATCCCAGGATGTTAAATACTTTTCGAGTAAGAAATACGGAATTTTTGAAAAAAACACATTTTTGAACAAAAAATCCAAAAAAAAATTTTTTTTTAATTTTTTCATTGACAGAATTAAATTTCTGCACAAGTAACGTATATCAAAGAATAATAAACCCTTGTGTAAAATTTGTAGCGTTTTTTTTTCAAAAATGCTTTATTTTTTACTCGAAAAATATTTAATCTTCTGGGGTCCTTCAAAAATCACATTTTTACCCCCATGAATGCCCTATAGGACGCAACAGTGAAATCGGATCGTTCTGGAACCCCCGAAAATGGATTCTACGACCAAAAATACTTCGAAAACGACACCTAACTCGATCCCATAGCTAAAAGCCTTCAAAAAAAACCCTCCAGTAGCCCCATTTTAGCCCCATAGCGCCCAACGGGTTTGGGCGATCGGGCTGAAAACCTTGCGGGCACAACTAGATGGAAACCGAGTATTTTGTAAAAATTTCAGATTTAAAAAAAAATTCCTACTGCCCAAAACGGCCCGGACGGCGGACGGACATTTCGAATTTAGATTGTAGACCTTTTTAAACGGATAATGTCAAATTTTGAGGCCGATCCGAGTCGTCGAACTCCGTCGCGATTACATAGGTGTATTATTCCAAGAATAATAAACCAAAATGCGTACATTCCAACCAAATTTACAGGATCTAATCCGAAATAAGTGTTTATTCTGCGGAATGGGCATCCAGATCATCTTTCTTCAGCCTGATCAACAGCAGCTGGTACCCCGGCTGAAGAAAGACGATCTGGATACCCAGCCATTGGGTACGTCAAATTAATTCCGATTCAGAATTATATATTCCCACCTGCGTGAATGGATAAGACTGAACGGGGGCATGAAATACGAGGGGGTCACCCTGGTGAAGGTGCAACGCCCATCTGTTCCTGCGTTAAGTTGAAAATGCGACGCACAAACGATTTACCTACAGCGAGTTGATCAGTATCGTTTGTAGAACTGCAACACACGTCTCTTGGATGATCCCCATGAATTCTATCATGATTGACTTTGAGTAAATTGTCCACTGTGCTGGTTGATACGACGAAAGCGATTCGCGGTATGGCTTTGAAAAGTGTGGAATAACATACTGAATATCAGTGTAAATGTACTGCGGGAAGTTGGGAGTCGAGACTGGAAAAAAGGGTAAGTCTGGGCTGGAATCATGATGAAAGGATCTCTGTTTTGCGGGGTTGGAAGTTGGGAAGCGGCCAGAAATCTCCTTTCTTTACGTGAGCAGACAAACTGCAATTAGATTGGCTCTTTCCTCAAACAGGAACTTTCTGCTTTTCTCCTTCCACAAAAGACTCGAGCCAACTTGGACACATCGTACTTGTTTTGAATTCAAGGGATGAGCGTTCGGTACAAAAATATCAACTTTTAAAACAGGGTGCCCCGAATTTTTGAAAATAACGAAGAACGAATCACGGTTTCAGTTGCCCTAAAGAAGTTTGTTTACATGCCATGTAATACATGTTAACTGTACAGTGGCGCACCCAGGATTTTACTTGTGGGGAGGGGGGGGGGGGGGGGGAAACTTCGTGATGGCAAACTTTTTCAAGATATCGATATATCGCTGCTCCGCAACATATCGATGTCATCAATTAATCGCAGTTAAAATATCGACATATCGAGGTTTCGTTACATTAATTCATTCATTTTCGATACAATAGAAATCATTTAAATCATTTTTCCCGGATCCTGCTCCTGGATGGCGCTGGCGCAACAAAGAATGTGAATGGACCAAACAAACGCTGCAAATTTTACACAAGGGTTTATTATTCTTTGATATAGGTTACTTGTGCAGAAATTAAATTCTGTCAATGAAAAAATTTAAAAAAAAAAATTTTTTAAATTTTTATTTCAAAAAAATTTTTTTGTTGAATTTTTTTGTTCAAAAATGTGTTTATTCAAAAAATTCTGTATTTTTTACTCAAAAAATATTTAACATCCTGGGATCCTTCAAAAATCCCATTTTTAGCCCCATGAAAGCCCTAAAGATCGTCAGTGAAATCGGATCGTTCCGGGACCCCAAAAAATGGATTCTACGTCCAAAAATACTTCGAAAACGACACCTAACTCGATCCCATAGCTAAAAGCCTTCAAAAAACCCCTCCCGTAGCCCCATTATAGCCCCAGAGCGCCCCACGGGTTTGGGCGATCGGACTGAAAACCTTGCGGGCACAACTAGATGGTAAACCAAGTATTTTGTAAAAATTTCAGATTTTTAAAAAAATTCCTACTGCCGAAAACGGCCCGGACGGCGGACGGCGTACGGCGGATACGGCGGACGGCGGACGGACATTTCGGATTTTGAATGTAGACCTCTTGAAACGGATAATGTCAAATTTTGAGGCCGATCGGAGTCGTCGACCCGCGTCGCGAAAACATAGGTGTATTATTCCAAGAATAATAAACCAAAAAAGCCTGCATTTTATGCGAGCTGCCTCGTAAATTCAACTTTTACATAAAAATTAACGTTGACATTTACATTGTTGTAAATTGTTGTGGATGTTGAAGCATTAATTGAAGTAACCAAGGTGTGCGTCTCAACTGCTCAAATTAAATAATCGGGGGGTCGCAAGGTTCAGTCAAACACGCTGCAAATTTTACAAAATGGGTTATTATTCTTTGATATAGGTTACTTGCGCAGAAATTTAATTCTCTGTCAATAAAAATCATTTTAGGAAAAAAAATTTTCAACAATTTTTCGTTTTTTACTTGAAAAATATTTGACCCTCCTGGGATCCTTCAAAAATCCCATTTGTAGCCCCATGAAAGCCCTATAGATCGCCACAGTGAAATCGGGTCGTTGCGGGACCCCAAAAAAATGGATTCTACGTCCAAAAATACTTCGAAAACGACACCTAACTCAATCCCATTGCCAAAACCCTTCAATAAACCCTCCCGTAGCCCCATTTTAGCCCCATAGCGTCCCTCGGGTTTGGGCTATCGGGCTGAAAACCTTGCGGGCACAAGTAAATGGTAAAGCGAGTATTTCGACAACATTTTGAGATTTTAAACAAAATTCCTTCTGCCCAATAAGGCCCGGACATTTTGGTTTTGGAATCTGCACCTCTTGAAACGGATAATGTCAAATTTTGAGGCCGATCGGAGTCGACCTCCAAGAATAATAAACCAAAATCGCGCCAATTAGCGAATTTTATTCAAGATTGTTAGTTTCTGAGCTGTGGTTCTGTTTTGCAGTTCTGTTGATGGTTTATAAATAAACCGGAACGTTGGCGTAGGAAATCCCTGAAGTTTTTATTCTGAACCTCGCGAAACCCCGAATATTTAATTAAAATAGTCACCGATATATCGATACATTACGTCGTTCATAATCAATGAATGCTTCTTTCAGGGGCTTCTGCCGGACTTTTGGAAGGCAAGCATTGTTATCCCAGTGTTCAAAAAGGGGGACAAGAACTGCTGCAACAACTTTAGGCCAATCTCAATCATCCTTTACTTCCTCAAAGTGATTGAGATACTCCTCTACAACCAGCTGAGCTCGTACTTAAGGACATTATAACATCCTGACTGCGGCCCAGTCCGTTCTGGCTTCCGCAGGGAACGTAGTACAACCCAGGCTGTGACTGAGCTTGTTTTGGATTGCCTCCGGGGTTTGGACCATGCGGATTTTGTCGGTGCCATATTGTTTGACAGGTCTGAAGCTTTTGACTTGGTCGGACTTCGCTCTGTTGCTGGAGAAGCACAGGTCTAGACGACTCCGCAACGGCGTTCTTTCCTACCTTGAGGGATGGCGCCAGAGCGAGGTATACGAGGGTGCCTGCTCGGAACTGAGGGAGCTGAGTAACTAACAACTGTTGTTAGTCCAGTCATTAGGTGACCAAAAGTAGTGAATCTAAGAAACAATACCTGAAGAATATTTCTCGACGGATCTATACGTTTTCGGGGGTTCTGAATCCGAAAATTTGGTTATCTACTAGATTTGGATATAGCTTCACCATGAAAATGGCGAAATGTCGGTCCTTTTTTTGGTTTTTTGCCTTTAACTCGGAAACAATGCGTCCTAGCGACATGACTACTCTACACAAAATTAAAGCTGATGTAATTTCCTAAAAAATGAGGCCAAGAACGCCTCGCTAGCTTTCTCCATTTGGCCGCTAGAGCGTGCTGAAGTTTGACCATTTTTTCTAACTAACCCAAAATCATCGTATACCAGACTTCCGAAGCCTATTAAACACTATTAAACACCACAACCGGTCCCCCGAACCCCACATAAGGTCCCCCCCCCCCCCCCCCCCCGCCAAAATCCCCTTTCGCGAATATGCACTTATTATGCACTTGATGAGTTCGAGCTTAAATTTGTTAATAAGAAACAGTTTGTAAGTACACCTCTACTTGTTTTCATTCGTACACCCTACATTTTCTTGTATATTCCTCCGATGCTAAACGCTTAGTGTTGTGGTGGGGGGGATAATCCCATGGGGCGGGGTGGGAATGTTCATGACCATCAAAGTTATTTCAAAGAACACTTTCATTGCACGTCTGACAGCGCATTTGCGAAATAAAAGGTGATTTTTAGGGGGGGTTGTCAGGGTACAATAATATTGTGGGGGTTCGAGGGACCGTTTGTGGTATTTGATAGTGTTCGGCTTCGGGATATTTAATATTTAATAGGCTTCGGAAGTGTGGAATACGAAGAAAGAGCCAGGTTTCACTGTAGTATAGAGGTTGTAGCTCAGAAACTATTGGTCCGATTCCAAATTTTTTTTTTCTCGTGAAAGCTGATTAAATTCTCCGTCGCAGCTACTTATTCCGTGTGAAATTTCGATTTGAGCTTTGATAAGGGAGGGAAAGAAGTACGTTTTCTAAAAAACGTGGTTGTACATGGTAAAATTCCTTGTTTCCACACTTTCCGACGAATACTAACGGCACTTTTGTTGTTTCAATAGACATGCGATGTGTCGTTACTTATATAAAATTTAATCAGCTTTGTGATTAAAAAAAGAAAAGTAAGATCGGACAAACCGTTCCCGAGTTATAGGCAGAAATGTGCAAAGAATCATTTTTTATTCACAATGTGCCACTTTTTTGCCGTGCCCGCCCCTCCCTTATCAAAGCTCAAATCGAAATTTCACACGGAATAACTGCGATGGAGAACTTAATCAGCTTTCACGAGAAAAAAAGAAATTTGGAATCGGACTAATAGTTTCTGAGCTACAACCGAAAACGTTCTGAAAAACGTCGTTTCCGCTCTCCGCGCGGTGTCAGATTGGACGTTTCTTTACGGCTGTTACTTAGTAGCTATTCGGTCAAAAAAAAAAAAAAAAAAAAAATGTGACCAGTGAAATTGTCATATCATGACAATTAAGGTGTCAGGGTACCTTATGTGGGGTTCGGGGGACCGATTGTGGTGTTTAATAGGCTTCGGAACTTCCGAATCGGAAGTCTGGAATACGATGATTTTGGGTTAGTTAGAAAAAATGGTCAAACTTCAGCACGCTCTAGCGGCCAAACGGAAAAAGCTAGCGAGGCGTTTTTGGTCTCATTATTTAGGAAATTTCATCAGCTTTAATTTCGTATAGAGTAGTCATGTCGCTAGGACGCATGGTTTCCGAGTTAAAGGCAAAACACCAAAAAAAGGACCGAAATTTCCCCATTTTCATGGCGAAGCTATATCCGAATCTAGTAGATTTTTCGAATTCAGCACCCCCAAAAACGTACAGATCCGTCGAGAAAAATTCTTCCTGATGTGTTGGTGCAGATCATCATGTATGCTGATGATACCTCGGTGCGGATCAGGGCCTCATCTGTGGAGCGCCTTCGTTTGGGCCTCGGAGCACATTGAGGTGGTGGCCTCCCGGTGGCTGGCCAACTACCTGGCAATCAATGCTGCAAAAACTCAAAGGTTGAGGTTCTCTGCCTGCCCCACTGACAGGTCCTTTGTCACCTTGCTGGGGATGAGGCTGGATAATGTTCTGGCGTGAGCATGTCAGGTCTCTGATGGGGGATCTGCCTCGTGCGGTGTTCCTGCTGCGAACCAGTCTCTGTCTAGCTCTAGCTTTCAGTTTTTGTTCAATATCGTTGATGCATTTTGAATACTCTTCTGGATCACTAATATATAATTTGGCTAATATACAAAGCTGAGAAAAATGCATTAGCCGACAACGGTAGAATAGAAAAGACTGAGGCCTGACGTAGGGGGAACTTCGTCTTGCATGGACGAGGCGATGCCCATTTTAAATTCGATGCTTAGTGGTATGGAAACCGGTTCACATCACCAAATATTGATCGTATTGTTCGTACATAGAGTTGGAACCGCTACAGTAACTAATATAACATTTGAGTATCACTAGCACTAAAATTATGACGATGCACGTAAAACAGTAGGTCATATAAGTCTCGCGGCATCATTTTCGTTCGTTTTACATTCTCAACTTGAGTGCAGCAGAAAGGTTGCTCTCATCTATTCACAATTTCTTTGATGTCTAGTGTTTACTTATTCCAAGGTTTTGACGCCGTAGCAACTGCCTTTTTACAGGGGGACGGCTCTTCATACGTAAATGGGCCGTTGTGAAGGGAAAAGTACAGAATTATGAGAAGGGTGGAGTTAGAGTAGGGTTAGTGGGGGGACATATCGATCTTCAAGGTCCTTCACGTAGCCTCCTAACCTTTTTTCATTGCCAGGGCCACTCCGGCCTTACCCGGGAAATTGCCCTCTTTATTCTGACCATTTTTCCAACTGACGAACGGCGACTCACCTGGCACGAATCTTTGCCTCCTTCTTTAAATCCTGCGCAGAGCATATTATCCGTAATCTGGTTTTTCATGTAGCCGGAGTTTCTGCATTCTTCATTCGACATGATCGGCACTTCCAACTCCTGCAGCACGGGCGAAATGTGAGCTCGGACGTCATCTCCGCGAACCTTCCCTTGTGACGTGACTCCCCAACCAGTAACTATCCCTGTCTCTCCGGCGAAACTTTTTTCTAAACCAAAAGAAAAGACTAGCATGACTACAAGCACTTCTGCGCTACATACAAATGAGTATGACAATGTAGAATTTTGATTGATAAATTCCCCAAGAGGGTGATGAAAAAACGAACGCTCACTGAGTGGTGGGAGGCAGACGGGCATGAACTCGTCTTCGATTTCCACTTCCTGGTCGAGCTGAAGAAGAGCAATATCGTTATCGAGAGTGACTGTCGAGTAGCCTGCGTGTTTGATCACTTTGGAAACTCCCCTTTCTATTATCGTCGTCTCGTTGTCCACTTTTTGGTTGTGCTCCAGGAGTCGTACTCGGATGCGACTTGGCCTGAACCTGTCAACATGTAAAACATAAAATAGTCAAAACACATGACCACACATCACTTCAGGACATCTTTGAACCCTATTTCAAGTTCACCACTATAATTTGAATATTACAATGATAAGAAACATATCTACACCTCCTCCCTTCAAATATTTCGACCGTGCGCATGGAGCACTCTTTTCGCCGGATGAAGCCCCAATTTTCTTCCACATTTTCCCAATGCCATTCTTTCACATTTCAGCTCTCAACGGAAGCTGTACAACCGCCTTTTTTTATCGAACCCCGCCATTTCAATAAGTCTTCCGGCGTTCGCCGCTTACGGAGTCTGTATTGATGTCAAAGGTTAAATGGTTATTACAGTACAAAAGACGTTTGTCCCCCTTAACAACGAACCCTGCACTGCAAATACAAGGGAGAAAAACAAGCTTTTCACAGAAACAATTTCCACCGAGGTCCTTTTGTACAATTTTCGCATTTCTGCTATTTGTGAGAGATCCAACATTTTCGAGATATCGTTTTGGTTAAAATATTTAAGGAAATCGGATGACCTACGTATTGATTTGACGAAAGTAAGTTCTAATTACTATTGATCAGAATAATTATGGCAGTAGACTACAAAAGTAATTGTTTGTGTTGCAGTGGCGGCTCTTGCTACTGGCAAGAAGGGGTTCAACCGTATTTCGACAGCAAAATTAAGAACATACTCGTATTACCTAGTTAATACACCCGAATGTACAGTCGCAGTACGTCTGCTGAATGGGAACGTTGAGCAAGAAGTCTCATTTTAGAAGAAAAATACAACCGACTCACTTTCCACGTCCCTGCATACGGCCCATGCTTTTCATTTCCTATCTGTTACAGATTACAGTAATCCAAGGGTGGAGTGCCGAAGGCAATGTTCTTGCGACGGGTATTCATCTCACAATTAAATGACTAGAAAATTATTAGACTCGACTCGAACGAAACAAAAGGAGGCCGAACTGTAGGCAGAATTTACCAAAACAACCAGGCATGTAAGGAGGGCGCTAATTGCCAGTAAAACTCCCCTCACAGACAAATCCCTTTTCTTTTTCTTCTCTGTTATTTCCAGCATAGTGATCAAAAAACCATAAGATTATATCTTAGAGCAATGGTTGATCTATCTCCAATTGTTTTGATTCATTTCAGGAGTATTTGACGATTACAATCCACATTCACTGGGAATAATATCCGTTTTCCCCTTAAAAAAAGTCCCCTTCCCTTAAAAATGTGATTTGGCAACACTGTTGCGTAACTGAGAAACTGCTCTTCGCACCCATTCCTCGTCTTCATACCTGTGGAAAATACTCCATGCGCTGCACCTGGCGCCAGCGATAGACCCTCATATAGGTAATTTCGCCCAGTCACGTGACCTTTCCAAACCGCCCTCCCACCCTCCTGTCGTCATTCTTTTGCCTGCTTTGGTTCTAAATCGGAGCTGAACCCAAGTTCTGACTTCACACCCCAGCCGAATGGAACTGTTATCAAAAATAGTAAGAACTTGTTACCATTAGAAACTTACCAGCTTGCATCAACAGTGACACTATGGGAAGCTGATTTGATAATAGGTAAATGAAATTTTTCTCTCCTCTCGCTCACTCTAACCTTTCCTCTCTCTCTCTCTCACTATCTTTGGGGGTTCTCTGAACCACTGAACCCCTGCATGAGCCGCCACTGCAATAGCTAGCAGTATTCATACTTTTTATAACACGGGCTTCCATTTCAGCTATCCTCCTTTCCACTCTTAAAGTTCAAGCTCAACCAAACTATGCAGCGCATAATGGAGTGGATGCAGTCTAGATCCCTCTCCCTTGCAGTACACAAGACGGAGATTGTTATGCTCACAGGGAAACGTATTGATAGACGGGTGATTCTCAGCAAAAGGGCAAATTTAGGGTTCCTGGCCTGCCATTCAGCGAGAAGTTGAGTTTTTGGGTTCTGGCTTTTAAAATATCTTTGCCTTTACTCTGCTCTAGCAGAATATGTACCAAAAGTAAGGCCTGTTTACTAATTCATAGCTTTTTTTGGAGCGTAAAGCACACATTTTCTGATTACCGTGGTTGTCCCTACCCCATATTCACGGATCCTTCCTTACCATACCTATGACATTTTTAAGATTTTCTCCTGAAGGCTAATAAGTTTCTGCAGTGTTTAGACGAATTATACCGCTTGCAACACATGATGGATCAATCAGAAGTGACAAAGAACTTTGTCCCTGGAAATTTTTTGATTACCGTGGGTCAATGAATAAAAGTACCCCCACTCGCACTGATGCGAGATATGATGCGGGGAAGTTTCCTATCGTGTACTGGCAACTCAGTTCTTGAACCTTGCCCAGAAACCGGCGGGCTAACATTCATCACTTGGACATAGGAGCTCGATGAGAACTGCGTCGCAGATGCGTATTTTTATTCACGTGATTACCATGGCATCATGTTTTCCCTCCAAGGCACTAATCAATATTTTTCCAAACCCTTTTATTTTCAACCCCTTGAAGTGCAGTTAGCATCCATGTTTTAGTTTTTGCGAACAAGTATTTCCTGGGCTGTGCAGAAGACCTTGAAGTGTGATTTCTGATTACCATGTACCAATCTCTGTGATTACCATGGACAAAACACAAATTTGAGCTTCCCTTCCGTCTGCCGTCCAGGCCGTTTCGGGCAGTGGGATTTTTTTTAAATCTGAAATTTTGACCAAATACTCGGTTTACCATCTAGTTGAGGCAGTAAGGTTTTCAGTCCGATCGACCTAACCCGTGGGGCGCTGTGGGGCTAAAAAGAGGCTACGGGAGGTTTTTTTTTAAGGTTTTCGGCTGTGAGGTCGAGTTAGGTGTCGTTTTCGAAGTATTTTTGGACGTAGAATCCATTTTGTGGGTCCCAGAACGATCCGATTTCACCGTGGGGATCTTGGGGGCTTTCATGGGGCTACAAATGGGATTTTTTGAGGATCCTAGTAGGTCAAATTAGGTGTCGTTTTCCGAGTAATTTTGGACGCATTATCCATTTTTCGGGGTCCCAAACCCTCTACAAACTTTTCAAGAAAAAAAAAACACTTTCCAATAGGGACCTACCAACCTAGGGTAGGTACCTATTTTAATTAATATAATTTTAATTAAATTATTTTTATTGATATAGGTAGAATTACTTTTTGGATAATTTATATCGAAGTATAACAATTTTTCTGGATCGTTTGTGCACTGTTAACGGTAAAAGGCTATTTTTCTGGCGTTCAAAAAAAAGTTAAAGGCGCCTAGAAATAAAAAATACGATTTTTGGGAAAAAATTTCCCCTCTTCGTCACAAGCCCTGCCCACCCCTCTAGTTCAACAGCCCCGTAGTAATAATACGTCATTAGCTAACAAGCATCTTCAATCTATGTACCTAATTGGTGAAATGTTAAAATTTAACTATTTAATTATGTTATTATTACCTTGGTTTCTGATTACCGTGGGTGGATTGTGATTACCATGGTAGGTATAAGAAATCTTAAATTTAAAATTTTCTGGGTGGATAGTGGCGTTTGATCTCAACGGAGCATTTTATAGTTATCTCCAGCTGTCAGAGAATCTCCCTGATTTTTTTCAAATTTTTCTTCCAACTTTAAGATCTGGTAATTTTCAACCTTCGAAATTTGCCCTTTTGTTGAGAATCACCCAGACACATACCCATGCTAGTCGACGGACAAGCTATTGAATCCTCGGACCCAATTAGATACCTGGGAGTAATGCTTGACCGAAACTAAACTTCTGGACGCACATAATATGCAGAGCTGCAGATAAAGCGGCTGTTGTTGTGGGAAGGTTGTATCGTCTTATGGCTAACATAGGCGGTCCCTCCCCAGCAAAACGCAGATTACTAATGCGAACAGCGGACGCCATTATGCTGTATGGAGCTGAAATCTGGTTAGAATCACTGAGGTTCCAAATGCATAGGCAAAGGAATCAGTGCAGAGGAGAGGAGCACTGCGGTTATGCAGTGCATACAGAACAGTATCGGCTGCAGCGGTGCAAAATATTGCTGGGGCAATCCCAATAGACCTCCTAGCGGAGGAAAAGAGAAGATATCACTAAGGAGACAATGCGCCAGCAACAGTGAAGAAAGAAGAACGGAGAATGACCATGGAGAAGTGGCAGGATAGATGGAGGACAGAGAGCCGAGGACGATGGACTGTGCAGCTCATACAGAATGTTCGATAGTGGTCAGAAAGAAAGCATGGGGAGACGAGTTACTATCTCACCCAGCTCCTCACAGGCTATTTCCGAGCATACCTGAAAAAGATAGGAAAGACTATAGAAGCAGAGTGCATGTACGGCCACATGGAGGACGATGCCCATCACACTTTCTTTATGTGCCTCCGCTGGCAAAGGCTGCGGAGTGATGGAGGAGATCGGATTGAGCCAGAAGCCATTGTAGCAAAGAAAATGGCGGTGAAAGACAATTGGGACGCCGTGTACACTTTTGTCATAGCAATACTGAAGACAAAATAGAGATACAGGGAGTTC
Source organism: Pilophorus perplexus (assembly GCA_955831195.1). Lineage (NCBI taxonomy): Eukaryota > Metazoa > Arthropoda > Insecta > Hemiptera > Miridae > Pilophorus > Pilophorus perplexus. The sequence continues at coordinate 32,869,518 of OY037010.1, read as the reverse complement.
GACGGAACCGCAAAATGTGAGTTGCGCGTAATCCCTATCCAAGCATGGGAATTGCGCGGTTTGACCATGTGAGTTGCGCAGGGGCTGAGGGATGGATTATTCCTCGAATTCCCTGTCAACCTCGGAAGGCTGACGAACTCAAAATCGAACGAAACATCAGCCTACTAGCGCTACCCAGGAGACACCACTCGGAGGTTGGCTGATATGAACGTCTCAAAAATGTAGTCCGTTAACAAGACTATCGCCGGATTCTGTTGCAGCTCCAACTCTCTCCCCTCCTTCAATATCCAATCTCCTGGCTACGACATGTTCTAGTACTAACGTGGATGACGTCGTACGCTTGTTGGCTAGAAGGATGAACCCCAATGGAATAATATTCCATATATTATATGTGCTCATACGTAAACCGTGAATGATGAAAATCTGTAAAAAATATATCTTGACTCGTCAACGTGTCAACATCCTCTGTAAGACGAAGTTCTCGCCGAACTAACCTGCTGGGCCTGCATGAAAGGTCTTCAACAGCTTTGCTTTTCACTTTGTGGCACAATTTTTGTCGGTTCAACACCTTCTGGTCCGATTTCTAATGATTATGAGTGGTGCAGCTATCCAGAATGGCATCTGTTGGAGACAACTTCAAGTACGCCTTACAAGTTTTCGTCCTGGTCCTGGCAGTGAGATTCGGCCTACTGTTTAGATGTAAGGTAAAAGTCTGAAGTACGTTGTCAACCCACGGCCTCAGAGAGACACTAATGACGTACCTGAGACGATAAGCCTACTCGCGCAATTCCCATGGACCTTCTTCGCGGTTGGGCGACCCTGTGCAACTCACATGCAGCCTCAAAAACAGGAGGCACGGACTTACACCGTCTACAAGAAGTGGCCATACACGGCCAACCAAAGGAACTGCCCTGGAGTGATACTAACTACGTAGTTCCAGGGCAGCTTCCAGAGAGAAATCGAGGTGTGTTTTAGTGGGTGCCCTTCGTGTGGGACTTCCCTGCTGTCAGTCCATAAAGGATTTTTCATCTTGTTTTAAAAAAATCCTCCTTTCCACATTGCCTGCAACTTTGTAGGTTCTCTTAGCAGTTTCCAGCATCCCCAAAAGTATAATATACTATAAATATTATTATAATAGACAAAACATATTATTTTCTTCCCATTTCTGACTTACGAAAATAGGTACCCTAGCTCGGAGTAAGGATTGTTTTTTGCATGTTAGATTCTTGCCAGGGGTAAACTAGTTTACCAGCCAGCTGGCTCAAAGATGCCTGCGTATCGTAACAACCCCACTCCATATAGGTACCTACTTGAAGAGCAAGGTCTTTTCCCCCCACATTGTCTCTCCGCGGATGGCCCCTCATCCCGTCCCCACCACTTCAATATACCTATAGCATACCGAACCTGTAGTGTCAGGAGTGGGAGAGCATACTCCCCTCCAAGTTTTAGCTGAGACAGGAGTGGTCGAAGGGGCAACTTGCACACCTCACCAAAAAAACTCGAACCCGGGCATCTGAGGTACTACTTAGAAAATACATTGAAACCTGATTCAAAAGTGAGGTCTTGAGTTGGAATAAGCAGTAGAGATCGGTTATAACGAACTCCAAGGGACCGGAGATTTGGTACATATTCACAGAAATACTATGAATGTAAAGATATTTGAGCATAAAAAAAAGGTCATTTATTTCCAATTTTCAAGTATGAATGTACAGTAAAATCTGTTACTCTGCATGAGAGTAATGAGCTGTATAAGCATTTTTTTCTGTTTATTGTAATTGAAAGCTAGTTCCATGAAATGACTAATAACGCCCTGATACCGCAAAAAAAAAAAAAAAAGTCCCGATTTATCCTTCAGGACCTTAAAGAAGTTGGAAGGTTTGAAACCGAAACGACGGTAAATGACGTCATTTACTGTCCCGAACCTGAAAGCAGACCTGATATGACTACAGTTCTCCAAATATCCGCAGAAACCGACTGTATCGGTTAAGGAAATCCCTAACATAAGCAATCAGCCATCTTGAAGGAAGGTTCAGATGAGCCAACCTTCGCGGACATGAAATCTGTACATTCGATGCCAGCGTCCATGGTGGCGTTGTGTTGAACTACTTTCGGAAGGTCAATCTTACCGCCAAAAGTTCGAACGCTGATTATTTTCATACTCTCTCCTGATTTCCGTAGAGGATTAAAAATTGTGCAGACGGTATAAAAACAAGTATTTTACTCTACAGAATGGGATTCGACTGAGAAAAAAAAAAACTGCGATTTTCAACCGTCCTTATATAGCTCATTACAATTATATACATATGAATGTATCAGTCTATAATATAGAATCATCTATAATATTATCTTAATCACTTTTTGAAAAATCCGTCAAGTGACCGTTGTTTCACACTTGCCGCATATTGTTTGTCCAACGAGCGATCCAATAATTTCAAAGAACCATCTTCTTCTTCGCAGCCTCCATGTGAAAGGTAAAACAACTGTATCGTACGCATAGCAGCTCGCACATCATTAAGGATAGGATGACGACATCTTCGTCTTCTTCCACATCTTCAGGCTCTTGCTGCTGGGTCAAAATCCCCTGAACGATGTCTTCGTCCGTCTTGAGCCCGGAAGTTGACAAATTGTCGTCCACGCCAATGAAGTCGTTTTCCAATGCTGGCTCATCCATCGTAGCAACCTCAGCATTTAGTCCTGGCGGTGGGGTGTGGAAACCATGCCGGTGGAAGCAACGTGCCACGGCGTTTGGTGCAACGTTCATCCAAGCCTTGTCGAGCATGACAATCGCATCTAATACAGAGATCTTCGTTTCTCAATTTGATTCAGAATCTTCGATGATGTTGAGATCGATTAACTGTCGATAATTGGCTTTCAGGTTGCGAATGACGCCTTGGTCCATTGGCTGCAACTGAGCGGTAGGGATCGGAGGCAAAAAAAAAACGAGTTTAATAAATTTGAGTCCCCCTGTGGATGAGCGGGGCAGTTATCAACACTCAGCAAAAAAATTTTTTTTCTCTTTCTCGATTCATTATCCCATTCTCGTAAAAATTTCTCAAAAATAATTGACGTCATCCAGGCCTTGGCGTTGTTTTCATAGTGGACGGGCAGACGCTTCACATGTTTGAAGCATCTGAGATTTTTCGACTTGCCAATCACCAGAAGTCTTTTCTTTTCCGAACCTGTCATGTTCAGCTGTAACAAGAACCGTCAGTCTATCCTTGGACATCTTCCCGCCTGAACAGTGTTCACCTTTGAATCTGAGCGTTTTATCTGGCGTCAGCTTGAAAAAAAAAAAGACCAGCCTCGTCAGCGTTGAAAATATAATAATGGCCAAATTTCGTTTATCCTTTTGGTAGGTACGACACCTAACTCGAACTCATAGCTGAAAACCCCTCCCGTAGCCCCATTATAGCCCCATAGCGCCCCACGGGTTTGGGTGATCGAGCTCAAAACCCTGCGGGCACAACTAGATGGTAAACCAAGTATTTTGTCAAAATTTTAAAAAATCCTACTTCCAAAAACAGCCCGGACGGCGGATGGACATTTCGTTTTGGTTTCTTATTCTTGGAATAATACACCTATGTGATCGCGACGGAGGTTGACGACTCGGATCGGCCTCAAAATTTGACATTATCCGTTTCAAAGTTTTTTTTTTTAGAACTTCAAAAGCCACAACTCGGTATAGTCCTCCTAATAGTAGTAATCCACTTCTCGACTACAGTATGGACCAGCTCATCGCCCCCAAACCAACGTCCAAACCCTAGTTTTCAAAATAATATGTATAGGTAAGAATATACCTATTATAATATTTATCATAATTATGAAAAATATTTAATGGATCAGCTGATCCAAATTTGGGAGGTTCCTACCTAATAAGCTTTGACAGTACCACCGCTTTGGCTGAGGGATTTACGGGTGTCATATAAATATATCCATCTACTCCATAGACATAAATCAAATGATCCCAATCAATTTATACTTGGGAGAACCTACTTTTACGTAAAATGGAAAAGTTGGGGGTCCGGTCGTCTGGCAATATCGAACAGCTCGTCTCGCCGAAACCTGACCCTTCCTTTCCCTTCAACACAAGCGGTCTTGTTCAAGACCTTCCTTCTAACTCCACTTCACAGTTTGATATCGGGGGGAAAATATCCCCTTCTCACAACTTGCAATGTCGGATAAAACGGTTTTCCCTGAGATAAGTTTTCAAGTATAAACTTCCGCCGGCGGTTTATTCTCGCGGGCGCTAACCGCTTTAAAATCGGGTTTCCCGGCAGGTGAAAAGCGGGAAAGTGTGAAATGAAACATTTATCGGAAACCTTTACCACCCGTCGATGTAGTAACCAGAGCTAATAAACTTTGCGGTCTCATTAAATTAGGTGATAACACAGCGGCGAGTTTTTCACGCAACTACTACCATGTTCACTTGTTACTTGCGAGATTATCCGAGGATTTTCGCAAGCTCCCCATTTTCACAGGATTTTGAACAAGGCTTTAACGTGTTGGTTTAAAGTCCAAATTCGCCGATCGTTCGGGATTTAGTATTAAAGTTTGGATCTCCAGGTAGGAAACAGAGGAAACGCCGACTCAATCGAACAGTGAACAACGAAGATAGGGATAGTTGGCAACTATTAGTTGCGCGTATTCGCACTCATCAAGAATTTCGCTCAACGCGCTTATCGGACCCAGCGGAAATTCGCCAAACAATTTAGGGGTTCCCATTTCAAATAAGAAAGTTGGGCGCGAATGCGCCTATTTGCGCGCATCTAAGGGGGATCTCCACAACCCCCCCCCCCCCTATTAGTAGATAAATGGGTCACCGAACCTGTACAAAAAACGCTGCAAATTTTACACAAGGGTTTATTATTCTTTGATGTATGTTACTTGTACAAAAATGTAATTCTGTCAATAAAAAAAATTAGGAAAAAATTTTTTTTTTTTTTTTGGATTTTTTTTCTCAAAAATTCTTACTCGAAAAATATTTAACCTCCTGGGATCCTTCAAAAATCCCATTTGTAGCCCCATGAAAGCCCTTTAGGTCGCAACAGTGAAATCGGATCGTTCTGAAACCCCCCAAAATGTATTCTACGTCCAAAAATACTTCGAAAACGACACCTAACGCGATCCCATAGCCAAAAGCCTTCAAAAACCCCTCCCGTACCTCCATTTTAGCCCCATAGCGCCCCACGGGTTTGGGCGATCGGGCTGAAAGCCTTGCGTGCACAACTAGATGGTAAAACAAGTATTTTGTCAAAATTTCAGATTTAAAAAAAAAAAAAAGCCTACTGCCCAAAACGGCCCGGACGGCGCACAGTGTTCCAGAATCCAAATCTAGCTGACCAAAACGAAAAAAACTTTCCGCCGTATATTTCATCGGGAGTGGGTGTAAACTACTGGTAATGAGTTACCAAAAGTGGATCCGAATGAAACAGCCAGGTTGAAGTTCGACAAACTGATTGTGGAATGCGCGAACATCAGCTCCACGTTATCATCCCCCACCCTGTATTTTTAACTCATCCCTTCAATCATGTTTGGAGCTATTGGAGACGTCCTCGAAGAATCGCCGCACAATTAGCTCATCCAGGACAGGTATGCGGACTATTTAACGGACAAATTAAATTTTTAAACTCATCTGTCTAGCAGTTTGGGCTTTATCAAAATTTATCAAAAATTCGTATGAATTGCTTGCCTTCAGAAGCCGTAACTTGAAGGGGGCAACTGGGAGTAACTTGGTACAGGCCTAGGCGTGTTAAATAGCTGTCCTAGGTTCCATATAAATTTATTTCATCGCCTACTTTTACCTACTCTTGGAGTACCTGATGACTTTTTTTCTTTCAGCATCACCGTATTTCGTTACGTACCAAGAAGTGTTCTAGGCCCTCCGAGGAGAAGGAATCCAAAGTGGGAACTGTGGTGAGGTAATTTTGAAAAATATTTTCAAAAAGTACCCTCAGCTGGTGTTTTCTCACCAACAAAGAGTGGATCTAGCCGAAAACGATGAAATTTTTTTGAAGCGTTTATGAAGCTACTGGAAAGATTCCAATCAGGCTTCCAATCGAGCAGCTTGCGGAGGATGCTGTTGAATTACAGCACAAGTTTTTTTAAAGATTCTGCGAAAACCTTTCAAGAAAATTTTCCAGAACTGCTACCAACAGGGACATTTTCCAGAGACTTTTGATCTCGACAGATCCAGTATGAGGCCGCTTCCCCCTTCAAAAGATAAGGCAGACTTGCCAAAAGAAGTGAAGGCACTGCTCACCATTCAAGACGAAATAGCTAATTCAGAGTCAAATACCCGTATTCTATGTCCATAAAAAAATTGTTTTTTGGCTGAAGCTACCCCACCAGTGGGGTAGCTTCAACCATGATGTGGGGTACCTTCAACCACTTTCATAGGGTAGGTAGGTAGGTGAACGGGTACACCCATTAAAACGCATGAATATCTTTATACTAAATATATTATATTTAATATTTCATCAAATTTTGATAAAATATTAAATCAACCTTGGTAAAATGAGTTCAGTTCTTCTCTAGTAGGTACCTATTAATAAAGGTGCTTTTTCGCATCACAATAATGAAACAAAATACTTCAGCTTCAAAAATAAACTCAATAGGCTCCTTGAAAAGGTCAGAATTCATCATTTCCAGCACCCTTTACCACCCTACATAAATTTTTAGTTCGAAAATCTGTAAAAATACGTGCAGAACTGTTTTAGAAATGTCGGAGATTTTGAAATGAAAGCGGAGGGCACGTGACGTCACCAAGTAGTTGGGCACAGAGCCACCAGAGCGCTGAATAATAAATCTGAACGGAATCTGAATAAAAACACTCGACCCGGGTCGATTTTGAATTACCTACCTTCTTTGATGGTAACTCGATGCTCGATTAATGACCTTCTCTGATGATTACCCCAATTTTTGAATTTCGGGGTCGTCTTTTCGCATACCCAGCAAAGTTGGCTAACTTGCATAGATGCGAGAGAGAGAGAGAGATCAAAAAATGATCCTGCAGCCGACATCATGTACCCCCTCCAGGTCTCGGAATTCAAATATGTATTATATTTTTCCAAAGGCCCTATAAATAATAGAGATGCGTTTTCTGCTATGTTGACTAATTTTCGAAACTATTGAAGCATGAGCTTTCCAGGAATTTTTTTTTTTAATCATTCAAGGAGCTCATTGTATAATTTATTTCTCTCTTTTTTCTAAAACTAAATATCCCAGTCTTTTGAAAACGTTCTTCATTACATGTGCGAATTCTCTCTTCTATTGCATCACAGCTTTGACTAATAAAGCTATTAAAGTTATTACTAGTTCTAGTCTCATCACAAAGAAAAATAGGAATTCAGAATAACTAAGCAATTTTGAAAGGCACCCAATAGATGGGGTAGATTCAACCACTCAAAAAAAAAAAAGAAGTGGTTGAAGGTACCCCACTTCATTCTGGCTGAATCTACCCCACCCTCACTTTTTGAACTGTGTGACTTGACCTTCAAAGAGAGCATGCAATCAGAAAAACTCAAGTTGTTCCTAAAACTAAAGTAAATTATGAATCTAATAATGCAGAGTTCATTCCAAAATACATATCCTGATATGTACAACAGAGCAACAACAATTATGATTTTACAAACCTTGCATCGCTAGAAAACACGTTTTAAATTGCAGCAAGCCACCCAAATAAGCTGAAACCTCCAAGATACGGTTACAATGTCTTCTTCACTTCTTCTTCCTTTCGTAATTTTCTCAGCACTAAAAACGTTCATCATGGCGGACAAATCGCCAGTGGTTGAAGGTACCCCATGGTTGAAGGTAGCCGCCCTTCCCCTACTCTATTTTGATTACTATTGTGATGCTATTGTGCTTTTAGAAGCGAAAATTATGTTCGTTATCATGAATAAATTATGTTCCTTATCATCATTACTCTTAATAAATTTTCCCATCGTAATATCAATCCTTCGGGTAGACCTGCCTCAAAACCGTTAACACCACCGTATTCTGCGTGAAAAAAACCTTTAAATAACTCAAGGTTTGTGAGGAAATATGGTAAAATAAGCGCAGGAGAGGTTTTGGTCAGCTAGATTTGGATTCCGGACGGCGGACGGACATTTCGGTTTTGGAATCTCGTAAACCTCTTGAAACTGATAATGTCAAATTTTGAGGACGATCGGAGTCGACGACTTCCGTCGCGATTACAAAGGTGTATTATTCCAAGTATATAAACCGAAATTGAACACATCGATTTTTCGCTTGAAAATTAGGCCTAACCTACCAACATTTTGTACCCTAACAACGACTACCCAGCTCAAAATGGGCAATCTGGCACTGGCCGGTGAGCCCGACAGTTTCAAATCCCAAAATGAATTTTCGATCAATGTTTAATCCCTGTCGGTCATTTTCTTCCGCGTTGGGGCTTACCGAGAGCACTAATCCCCAGCTCCACCTTGTCGTCTCGAGCTGCCCCAAGCTTTATCAAGTACACCAGACACAACAGGAAGGAGTTTTGAGGTCGGGGAGGGTTTGTATCGTTCGGTACTTTGCCCTCAAGGTGAGTAGATGAACAAGTGCACTTACCCTGAGACGCAGTGAGCCGCCGTGAGCACGTATCTGTGGTTGATGAGCGTACCCCCACAGTAGAACTCCCCGTGGTAAGTGAGCAGGCACATCCAGGGATACTCGTTGATCTCCGTCTCTATACCCCCCACAATGCGGTTTTTCCTGTTTGTTAAGCCGCAGTCTGAAATGATACAAGCACGTAAGGTTAGTATTACAACGAGTTGAGATACAATTACATTAAAAGCACTCATGTAATCTACATAATATACAATTTATTCCCAAACATTACATATTATGTAACTTTTGGTTTATTATTCTTGGAATAATACACCTGTTTTCGCGACGGAGATCGACGACTCCGATCGGCCCAAAAATTTGACATTATCCGTTTCAAAAGGTCTGCATTCGAAATTCGAAATGTCCGTCCGCCGTCCGGGCCGTTTTGGGCAGTAGGAATTTTTTTAAATCTGAAATTTTGACAAAATACTCGGTTTACCATCTAGTTGTGCCCGCAAGGTTTTCAGCCCGATCGCCCAAACCCGTGGGGCGCTATGTGGCTAAAATGGGGCTACGGGAGCTCCCCTAGGGGTTTTTTTAAAGGCTTTTGGCTATGGGATCGAGTTAGGTGTCGTTTTCGAAGTATTTTTGGACGTAGAATCCATTTTTTTGGGGTCCCGCAATGATCCGACTTCACTGTGGCTTTCATGGGGCTACAAATGGGATTTTTGAAGGATCCGAGGAGGTCAAATATTTTTCAAGTAAAAAACAAAAAACGCTGCAAATTTTACACAAGGGTTTATTATTCTTTGATATACGTTACTTGTGCAGAAATTTAATTCTGTCAATAAAAAAATTTTTTTTGGATTTTTATCTAAAAAAAATTTTCTAATGTGTTTTTTCAAAAATTCTGTATTTTTTACTCGAAAAATATTTAACATCCTGGGATCCTTCAAAAATCCCATTTTTAGCCCCACGAATCGGATCGTTCCGGGACCCCAAAAAATGGATTCTACGTCCAAAAATACTTCGAAAACGACACCTAACTCGATCCCATAGCTAAAAGCCTTCAAAAAAACCCTCCCGTAGCCCCATTATAGCCCCATAGCGCCCCACGGTTTTGGGCGATCGGACTGAAAACCTTGCGGGCACAACTAGATGGTAAACCAAGTATTTTGTCGAAATTTCAGATTTTTTAAAAATTTCCTACTGCCCAAAACGGCCTGGACGGCGTACGGCGGACGGACATTTCGGATTTAGAATGTAGACCTCTTGAAACGGATAATGTCAAATTTTGAGCCCGATCGGAGTCGTCGACCCCCGTCGCGAAAACATAGGTGTATTATTCCAAGAATAATAAACAAAAATTTAAATTTTTTTTTATTGACAGAATTGAATTTCTGCACAAGTAACCTACATCAAAGAATAATAAACCCTAGTGTAAAATTTGCAGCGTTTCTTTAAAGGCTTTTGGCTATGGGATCGAGTTAGGTGTCGTTTTCGAAGTATTTTTGGACGTAGAATCCATTTGGGGGGGTCCCAGAACTATCCGAGTTCACCGTGGGGATCTTTGGGGCTTTCATGGGGCCTACAAATGGGATTTTGGAAGGTGGTCAAATAAAGTGTCGTTTTCCAGGTAATTTTGGACGTATACTACCTACATTTTTCTGGGTCCCACATCCGTTCACAAACTTCACAAGAAGAAAAAATCGTTTTTAAATAATTTTTTTAATTTAAATTGATATAGAATTAATATTTGGATAAGAGCGACAACTTGTTGTGTTGGTCAAATAAGGTGGCGTTTTCCGATTAATTTTGGACGCAAAATTTGTTTTGTGGTCCTGTGGTCTGTCCAAACATCGAAAGAAAAAATACTTTCATTTATTTTTTCAAAAATATTTCCATACAGGTAGGTCTAATGACTGTGCTGTGGAAGGAATGAGGGAATTCTAAAATTAATTTTCGCGCAATAATTATTACTCTATATCAAAGAATAATAAACCCTTTACTTGTGCAGTAAAGGGTTTATCCCTCGCTATGGTATGTTTATAATGGGGTAGTACATTTTTGAACAGCTTTCAAGTAACATGATTAACAATAACAACGCGGGGATTGTGAAAACTTTCAATGGGGAAATTGTGACAAGTCGGCCGAAAGGTGTGGGGAAGTAATGACATAATATGACATATTATGCGGGTTTTGTTGGCGATATTATCGCCACAGGGGTTAAAAAGATGCCAAGCATCAAAAGCATTGATATCAAAGTTGTGCCAACCAATCAATTTAACCATTTCGCCCTAAATTTTACATGTCCCATCTGCCCTTCTGCGATCCTTTTAGAACTGTTAGTATTGCGGACCCCCGACAAGAGACGTATTCTTCATATCCATCCTCACACGCTTACTCCCACCCTAATTGGTCACGAATGGTACTAAAACCTCTCCTTCGCATCAAACCTGACTCGCATACCGAATTTCATTGAAATCGGACCATCCGTAACCATCGATGTAGTTTACTACATCGATGTCCGTAACAGATCCTCCTCCCCCCTCTCAACCGCATCACCCCCACCCTAATTGGTCAATCAGGACTTCAAACATCACCCTCACACTAAGTGTCATCTACATCTGTTGACGGGAAGTGATGTTAATTGCGATTTTCTACTTACCCCCACCCCCATAACCCCCCTCCCTTTTGGTCGTAAAATTTGAAAACCCCAAAAGGCCCTTCCACACACCAAACCTGACTCACATATCAAATTTCAATGAATTCGGTTGAACCGTGTGACCTGTACGAGTGTCTAATGCCGAGGAGAAAAAAAAAAGAAAAGAGAAGAAAGTCCCAAAACATGCATTTTGAGCACCCTGGATTTTGATGATGGAAGATGGCCCGTTCTTCTTAGCCGTTATATTACAGGCGCCGCGTCTCTCTTAGCTTGGCTTCGCGAGACTAGCATCTCGCTTGATCAGGGCTGGGGAGCGGAGCTGGATAATGCCGGATCCCGGGGGAAACTAGTATTAGAGCCACCATCAAGAGCTAAGTTTTGCGTACTTGGTATTTTATTTGTCGAAACCACTTTCTTTTTTTTTTTTTTGTGAAATTGCGAAAATTATTACTATATTATATTTTATGTTGTCGAAACCACATTCAGTATCAGATCCTATTTACCGTCAGTAGGAACTTTGTCATATACCCAATAGAAATTCCAATCTAGCATAGTTTAGGCAGTTATTCATCAAATGGACGAAACAGCTTAGATTACAGTGTATTTCATCAGCCCTTTGACAAATGTGAGACGTGTTTGATTATACGAACTCTGTCACGTTTAGTCAACCTCCAACCCGTGTTTGCCCGGAGAGTTGACCCAAACGTCCGTTCCAATAGGAGTTTCATTACAATTTGTCCGCATATCAGGGACGGGGATATGAGTATTCTCATAAACGTGGCCAGAATCTCACGTTTCTTGCCGGTGACGTTCCGTTATGGGGTTGTATGAGTTTTCACCGACTAAGTTCTACCTCTCAAGCCAAATATCAACTGGGCATTGCATAAATGGAGTTGAAAGGCTCGATTAAAACGTTTCGGTTCCAAGTGGATGTTATTAAGCGGTCTCGCCCTGTTTTCATCGCGATGCAGAAGCCAAAACTTATCTTAACCCCCCCCCCCCCCCCCCCCATGATACCACTTGGATTGAGAGAAGTTACAGAACAACCCAAGTTGTTTCAAAACTAGAAATAGCAGCGTCTGGGCGCAATTACAACTTAACATTTTCATTTACGTGGCATAAATAACGCAATCAGTAGGTAGATAAGAAAATTAATTCGCACCTAGCTAACTGAAAAGGTTTTAAATTTAGGAAAAAATAGCAACCGGATTTAAATGCGAAAATAGCGCAAATTTTACACTAGGGTTAATTATTCTTTGATATAGGTCACTTGTGCATAAATTTATTTCTGTCAATGAGAAAAATCTTAGAAAAAAATGTTTTTTTGGGAATTTTAATTTTTCAAAAATTTTGGTTTATTATTCTTGGAATAATACACCTATGTTTTCGCGACGGGGGTCGACGACCCGGATCGGCCTCAAAATTTCACATTATCCGTTTCAAGAGGTTCTACATTCTAAATCCGAAATGTCCGTCCGCCGTCCGGGCCGTTTTGGGCAGTAGGGATTTTTTTTTTTTTTTTATCTGAAATTTTGACAAAATACTTGGTTTACCATCTCGTTGTGCCCGCAAGGTTTTCAGCCCGATGGCCCAAACCCGAGGGGTGTTATGGGGCTAAAATGGGGCTGCAGGAGCGTTTTTATTGAAGGCTTTTGGCTATAGGATCGAGTTAGGTGTCGTTTTCGAAGTATTTTTGGACGTAGAATCTCTTTTTGGGGGTCTCGGAACTATCCGATTTCACTGGAGGGATCTATAGGGCTATCATGGGGCTAAAAATGGGATTTTTGAATGATCCCCGAAGATTAAATATTTTCGAGTAAAAAATGGAGAATTTTTGAAATAAAATCCAAAAAAAAAAAATTCTTTAAAAAAAATTTTTTTCCAAACTTTTTTTCTTTTGGCACAGAAATAATTTTTGCTCAAGTAACCTATATCAAAGAATAATAAACCCTTGTGTAAAATGTGCAGCGTTTTTGTTTTTTACTTGAAAAATATTTGACCTCCTGGGATCCTTCAAAAATCCCATTTGCAGCCCCATGAAAGCCCTATAGATCGCAACAGTGAAATTGGATCGTTCCGGGACCCCAAAAAATGGAGTCTACGTCCAAAAATACTTCGAAAACGACACCCATCTCGATCCCATATCCAAAACCCTTCAAAAACCCTTCCCGTAGCCCCATTTTAGCCCCATAGCGCCCCACTGGTTTGGGCGATCGGGCTGAAAACCTTGCGGGCACAACTAGATGGTAAACCGAGTATTTTCTCAAAATTTCAGATTTAAAAAAAATTCCTACTGCCAAAAACGGCCCGGACGGCTAACGGCCATTTCGGTTTTGGAATATGGACCTCTTGAAAAGGATAATGTAAAACATAGACCTGGGTATTATTCCAAGAATAATAAACCAAAAGTTACAATTGATGATGATATGTGATATTGATGATGATATGACGATCTCGATAAATTCATCTTTCGTCGAAAATTCAATAAAACGAGGGGCCAGCGGATTATTAACACGGCTACTTGACCCGAAGGGAGAAAGTGTAGCGTTGACGCCAAATCGAGAATCAAAGGCTCTTCCGAGATTGAAAAGGTCGAAAGGGGGCAGACAGAAAAACCAGCGAGGCACATAACAATGCCATGTCGGGATTTAAATCAAATTAGTCGACCGGCTGTTGAAGCAGAACGAAAGCCCATCAATTCGTCGCCCGAGTAACTTTCACTCCTAACGCCAAAGTGACAAGTTCGTTTCGCCGGGTTTTCAGTCCTTCCGAATAAAGTTGAATAAGCGATTATCTCTGTAACGATTATTCTTTCAACGGTATTTACTGAAGTTGTTTTTTTATCTGAATCGTTTTTTAAATGAATGAGAAACTAATATTTTTAGTCCTTAAAGGTGGAATTATGAGCGTCTACTAACTGCAAGGTTTGCATTTGGCAGGATCGATGGGGTCAGGGATTGTTGGCTGCTGTTCTCCTCCGATCCCAAATCCGGCCAGGAGACTGGCGATCCACTGCAATATGCTCTGTTTGTTCGCCTCAAAGGCCGAAAAGTCTTCCACCTCTTCAGTGACAGGAGCAGGCTCCAAACGCACCGGCTTGGAAGGAAACTGACCTGGAAGTAACAATAAAAAGCAAATGAATAATATTAAATATAAATTTATATAAATGCCATTTTATTTATTTAGCCGCATTCTGGCTCATGTGCGACAGTACTTAACCCGTTTCGACAAAACCCACCCCGCGACACGGGCCGTTTCGCCAAATCCGCTTTTGAAATTGTGCGCCCGTTTCGACTAAGATGAATTTGTGAGACTCACAGCCTAGAAAGCAGTTGAGTCTGAGCAGTAAGGTGTGCAGAAAAAAAGTCCCGGGAAAAAAAAATTCCCGAGGTTTTGGGAAAAAATCTCAGCGGATGATATTTATCATCATAATAATATTATGATGATCCATAATGTTATTATGGATGATATAAAACATGATATTATGACATATCATTTCCGGAATCACTCGTAAGCAAAATTTGAGCTCGGGGATTTTTTTAAACTTTTTTTTCCAGGGTGGTTTTTTCCAGACAGGATATTCTCACTTAGGCAGGTGATTTTCACTTATGCAGTTTATTCCCACTTAGCCAGGTGATTCTCACTTATCCAGGTGTTTCCCACAATCCAGGTAATTCTCACTTAGCCAGGTGATTTTCACTTAGACAGGATATTCTCACTTAGGCAGGTGATTTACACTTATGCAGTTTATTCCCACTTAGCCAGGTGATTCTCACTTATCCAGGTGTTTCCCACTTATCCAGGTAATTCTCACTTAGCCAGGTGATTTTCACTTATGCAGTTTATTCCCACTTAGACAGGTAATTCTCACTTAGCCAGGCGATTTTCAATTATGCAGTTAATTCCCACTTAGACAGGTAATAATTTCCCACTTAGACAGGTAATAATTACCTGTCTAGAATTATTCTCACTTAGGCAGGTGATTTTCACTTATGCAATTTATTCCCACCTAGACAGGTAATTCTCACTTAGGCAGGTGATTTTCACTTATGCAGTTTATTCCCACTTAGACAGGATATTCTCACTTAGGCAGGTGATTTTCACTTATGCAATTTATTCCCACCTAGACAGGTAATTCTCACTTAGGCAGGTGATTTTCACTTATGCAGTTTATTCCCACTTAGACAGGTAGGTGATTCTCACTTAGGCAGGTGATTTTTACTTATGCAGTTTATTCCCACTTAGACAGGTAATTCTCAAGTAGGCAGGTGATTTTCACTTAGGCAATTTATTCCCACCTAGACAGGTAATTTTCACTTAGGCAGATGATTTTCACTTATGCAGTTTATTCCCACTTAGACAGGATATTCTCAATTAGGCAGGTGATTTTCACTTATGCAATTTATTCCCACCTAGACAGGTAATTCTCACTTAGGCAGGTGATTTTCACTTATGCAGTTTATTCCAACTTAGACAGGTAATTCTCACTTAGGCAGGTGATTTTCACTTATGCAATTTATTCCCACCTAGACAGGTAATTCTCACTTAGGCAGGTGATTTTCACTTATGCAGTTTATTCCCACTTAGACAGGTAATTCTCACTTAGGCAGGTGATTTTCACTTATGCAATTTATTCCCACCTAGACAGGTAATTCTCACTTAGGCAGGTGATTTTCACTTATGCAGTTTATTCCCACTTAGACAGGATATTCTCACTTAGGCAGGTGATTTTCACTTATGCAATTTATTCCCACCTAGACAGGTAATTCTCACTTAGGCAGGTGATTTTCACTTATGCAGTTTATTCCCACTTAGACAGGTAGGTAATTCTCACTTAGGCAGGTGATTTTTACTTATGCAGTTTATTCCCACTTAGACAGGTAATTCTCAAGTAGGCAGGTGATTTTCACTTATGCAATTTATTCCCACCTAGAAAGGTAATTTTCACTTAGGCAGGTGATTTTCACTTATGCAGTTTATTCCCACTTAGACAGGATATTCTCAATTAGGCAGGTGATTTTCACTTATGCAGTTTATTCTGTTATTATTTAGGCAGGTGATTCCATAAAGATCACCTAACCATCCCTAACGATCCCAAGCCCCCCTAACCATCCCTAACCATTCCTAACCATCTCTAACCATCCCAAACCCCCCTAACCAACTATCACCATTTCAAACCATCCCTGACCATCCCTAACCTGTTCATTCTCACTTATGCAAGTGATTCTCACTTAGACAGGTGATTCCCACTTATCCAGGTAATTCTCACTTAGACAGGTGTTTCTCACTTAGGTAGGTGATTTTCACTTAAGCAGTTTATTCCCACTTAGACAGGATATTCTCACTTAGGCAGGTGATTTTTCACTTATGCAGTTTTTTCCCCCTTAGACAGGATATTCTCACTTAGGCAGGTGATTTTCACTTATGCAGTTTATTCCCACTTAGACAGGATATTCTCACTTAGGCAGGTGATTTTCACTTATGCAGTTTATTCTATTATTATTTAGGCAGGTGATTCCAACAGGATCACCTAACCATCCCTAACCATCCCTAACCATCCCTAACGATCCCAAACCCCCCTAACCATCCCTAACCATTCCTAACCATCTCTAACCATCCCTAACCCCTCTAACCAACCATCACCATTTCAAACCATCCCTGACCATCCCTAACCTGTTCATTCTCACTTATGCAGGTGATTCTCACTTAATCAGGTTATTCTCACTTAGCCAGTTCATTCTCACTTAGGCAGGTGATTTTCACTTATGCAGTTTATTCCCACTTAGACAGGTAATTCTCACTTAGGCAGGTGATTTTCACTTATGCAGTTCATTCCCACTTAGACAGGATATTCTCACTTAGGCAGGTGATTTTCACTTATGCAGTTTATTCTATTATTATTTAGGCAGGTGATTCCAACATGATCACCTAACCGCCAACGAGAGTAGTTGTAGGCCATACTTTGACAACAGCTTTCTGTATCGCTCGTTCGAATTCGGTTACCTACGCATTGCGCTGGCGCTAAGGGGGCAGCGGTGATCTCCACACATTTCGCTGATACTGCCTCCAAACACATCTCGTAAACGGCTTTTTCTTTGCTTGGGAGCATGCAGAAGATATTTATCGGTGCCCCTCCTATCACCTTACTTTGTTGATGAAACAGTGTTGTTGTTGTGAAACATGATCTCAAAGTGGTTGTTTGCCGATGGTGCAGAGGTCTAATCCAATGAGTTTGGTTAGGGAGAGAGAACGACTCCTCTGCTGAATACTAAATTGTTTATTCAGGTAAACAATTATAGCGTGGGGACCGGTTTCGAGCAACTAAGCTCATCTACAGCCCTGACAAGAAAACCTGGTTTTTCCTCTGGTGCTAATGACAAATGGTTTTCTTGTCAGGGCTGTAGATGAGCTTAGTTGCTCGAAACCGGTCCCCACGCTATAATTGTTTACCTGAATAAACAATTTAGTATTCAGCAGAGGAGTCGTTCTCTCTCCCTAACCAAACTCAAAACATGATCTCAATTGCGCGAGTTTCTGTGTGAGTCAAACCGGCTCGGTCTGTCTCGTTTTTCTTCCTATCTGTGGGCCACCGAGAGTCAAACGGATACGCCTTCCGCCCCGCGGTTTCATTTTGGTTCTGCGTGAGTCAAACGGTCGTCCCCCGTAAATTTGGGGACTTTTTTCCAGCGATTCTTTTTCCTACATTTGAGGAGTACCTAATTGTGGCTATTGTCAAAATATGGGTCATGTGGGAGTCTTCAAAGGGACATCTCCCGCCAACTGCAATGCCTGTCTGTTTCATTTGATACTGGATGTTATTATGTTTGATTTGTGTATAATGATGTCTAAAATTTAGACCTTGAATCTCCAGATATGTTTCGGATTCAATTGCTAAGAAGGACATTTAAATTGTTCCACACAATTCGAATTATTTCTTAAACATGTAAGTGACATAACTCCAGTAGGTAACACTGATTAGAAGACTGTGGCTAAACTGCGCATTCTAGCACGCCGGTATTCATTCGCTTTCGCTCGCTGCTGATTGCTTAGCAAAGTGGTTTTTGAACTTGCCAACCGACAGCTATATTAGCCAAATAGTTAGCTACTTCTGCCGCCAAGTCACCGGATCCCCAACACTTTTGCACAAAATTCAAATGACTTCCAAATATTTTGCACAGTAGGAACAGCTCGGTTATGGCCAAATGAGCTGATTTAGGTATCTATTCGAAATCTAGATGTACAGGTTCAACCCCTGTCTCCAGATTCATGTCTGTAAGCCTCCAACAAAGCTCTTTAATCCGGCTCACAAAGCCGGATCTCTTTAGGCTCTTTGATATTGAAGCTCCAACACGAGGAGGAGGAGGAGAATGCTCATCTTTATTATTTGGCACTTCTAGAAGTCGGAAAAATCTAAAATTGGTCTTAAAAATAACCAGTTTGGCGAGCATAGTGCGAGAAAAATCTGAAACCACAAAAAAATATCTTCATGTGTGCTGAGCTCTCAAAGTGGAATAAACGGGAAATTAAGCTTTTCTTACAAAAATTGAAAAAAAAAAATACCAAAAATCCGTTTTGGCGAGTAGATGACAAGAAAAATAGGAAACCACCAAAACGTTGCTCCACGGGGCGCATCTAAGCTCCAAAAGTGGAGTAAAAATCAGGGTGTGGAGCAGTTGACTGGATGTTGAGGGTGCTGTGCCCCCCCCCCCCCCCCCCCGCCCCGCTGAAAAGTAAAATTATTGAAACATTTTTTCTTCCCAGACCCCCTTGCCCCCCCCCCCCCCCCCCCTAAAAACACAGTCCTATAATATTAGAGCAGAAAAATGTTAAGTAGGAGGAATTAAATACAGGATGACAGTGTTTTAGAAATGCGAATTCAAATTTTGATTCAGCGTGAAAAAATGTTAATCCAAATTTGAAATCGCATTTCCAAAACATCGCCTTCCCTGTATTTTGTCAAGGCTCAAAAGTTAATGAACACGGGAAAACGAATTGCAGAGTAGTCACAGCTGTCAAACAGTGAAAAGCGGCCCGCCAGGCTGCAACGACCACCCGCTTCCGCCAGGTCGCAACGACCTCCACGCCAGGGCGGAACGACAGGGGTCGGCTGGCGTAGGGACATCGCTTGTCTCGTCTCAACTTAATTACACAGCATAATTAGAGAGTTAAAACTAGTGCATGACTCGTCTCAACGACCTGATGTGTATAGCACGACTCGTCTCAAGGGGAAGGAGTACTACAGAAGTAACAGTTCCGAACCAAATGAACCCGTTTTTTTTTAAAGGGGCTATGTGACGTTTTTGGCCGATTCAAAAACTCCGGGAAAATGCAAAAAACTGTCTAATTCTATCATTACTGTCAAAATCTCCAATTATAGTTTGTATTCCTATACAGCTAGCTTTTACACATTTTTACACAAATTTTCAGATTTTTTTTTTTTGAGTGGGGAAGTGTATCAAATTGCAATTTGAAAATCGGTTACATAGCCCCTTTTAAAAAAAATCAATTTTTCAGGATTGAAATAATTCCCACAAGCAGCTTTGTTTATCGAATGAAAGTATTTCGATTAATAAACTCCTTTTCCGATACTTATGAAAGGTATACCTAATGATAAGAACTTTTTGTTAATGGAAAATCTGGAAAAATGAAAAACTTCCTAAACCGATTTCCTGTACAAGCCTTTCATCAGTCACTCATGAGCGTTAAATAAATTTAACAACAAGGTAAAATCCTTCAAAACCTCACCCCCTCCACCCCTTAATCCCTCTAAAAGCCTCGGACAGGTCTGGGACCCCCACAAATCGATTCTACTCCCGAAAACGACACCTCACTCGAGCTCCTGGCCCAAACCTGTCAAAACCCGCACCAGTTGTAGCTCAATAAAAGCCTTACCCGGCATCCAAGGGTGGTTGGACTGGTCTAGAATCCCTCTGAACCGTTTATACCCAAAAAATGGTGCAAAAACGACATCTTACTCGACCCCGTGGGAAATCCATCAAAGTTACTACTGAAGTTGTAGGAATCAGCAGTTGCTTCAACTGCTGATTCCTGGGTTGCCTCATCCAGACTCACTATTAAGAGTCTTTCAATTTTATTAAATAAATTTCAGGCTAAATTTTAGCATCTCCACAACCCTGAAACTCCACGGTGATGACATAGAGAGGCAGCAAGTTGTCATTTGAAAGGGGTTATGTGGCGCACATAGCCCCTTTCAAAGGACATCGGAAATTTCAACCCGGGTTTTCTCTAGGAAGGGTCAATGTTACGAGACTCCTTTCAATGGCAATCGATGTAACCATGTATGAAGACTCAGAAAATGATAAAAAGTGAAAATGGCCAAAAACGTCACATAGCCCCTTTCAAAAAAAGCGGGTTCAAATATTTTAATACGTTCCAGCACCTCCAGCAGTAACATTGAATTGCATTATTTATATTCCAATAACTTTTACTACCAGAACCCAGAACACAAATCACTTTTCTTCACTGAGAGGTTGAGAACTAACTTTCCCTCCAGAACAATGTGATTGATTTTTGAAGCATTGTGGGAAACTTGGACCATTTTGTACCTACATAACTTTGTACCTATTTGATCGAAAATTAAACTTAAGTAGTGCAATTTGTTCAGAATTTTGTCCTTTTTAACTTTTAAATCGACCTCATTTTCGACTGGTTGGATAGGGAAAAAGTTACAACCCGAAAACTTAGAAAAGTTCCAAAATATCGTGGTTTTTTAAGGCCCCCTGAAGTTAGCACAGGGTTAATCAGTCCGACTTCTTGAATCTTAAGATTCTTTTTCCCCGATGGGTCCCAAACGACCCACCAAAATGGCGGAAAGTTCCGATTTTTTGCAAACTCATAAGGATAAAAATGCCTAGTTTTCTCACTCGCTTCGCTCGCTCGGGGTGGGATGTATACATAATCAGATTGCAGACTCGTCTGCAACCACAGGAGACCATTTTCATGTCTTCGTATTATTATTCACCTTATTGTGTTTGTTGTTGACCAGGAGACGCTACTTAGTTACAAATTTTCTTGATGCGATATCTATCTAAATCACTAATTCTCACCGTCTCTGTGTGTCTGTGTGTCAGTCAGTATGTATGTCGTCAGCCTACTCTGACTAAACGGTAAGTCGTAAAAATACCCCGATTTTTTCTATTGGTTCGGGCGACCGTTTAAGAGTCTCTAGGGGGGGTCGCAGACCCCCCCGGCCGACCGAAAATTGGCACGGTCAAATTGGCCCAAATATGGCCATCTTCGTTATTAATGGTCGGATCGAAACGGGGTTTCGACCGTATCCTACCTAGAGATGCGAATTTTAATAGAAAATTGTCAACGAGCGATTTCCGACGACGAGCGATTTCTGACGGCGAGTTTAAAATTTTAGATTTCCTGAGATCCCGGCGCGTTTGGGTCTTCCAACCCGGCTGCTGTCAAGGAAGTTGGAAAGACGTACTCAGGGACGTTACAAAGATGGAGGAGGCGGGGAATTTTTTTTTTTTTTTTTTTTTTGGTGGGGGAACGAATAGGGGGGGGTCGCAGACCCCCCCGGCCGAGCGGAGCGAGGCCTCATGTCTGCTTAAGCGGTCGGCCGAGCGAAGCGAGGCCTTATGTCTGAGTAGGGGTTTGAACACACCCCCCCGGCCGAGCGAAGCGAGGCCCCCCTGTCCGAATAAGCGATCGGCCTCGCGGAGCGAGGCACCGGCCTCGCGAAGCGAGGCCCACGAGGGGTCTGGGGGGCGGAGCCCCCCAGCTGGGTGCGTAGGCGAGCAAAGCGAGCCGGAGCATCTAGTCTAAATCACTAATCCTCACCGTCTCTGTGTGTGTGTGTGTATGTCGTCCGCCTACTCTGACTAAACGGTAAGTCGTAAAAATACGCCGATTTTTTCTATTGGTTCGGGCGACCGTTTAAGAGTCTCTAGGGGGGGTCGCAGACCCCCCCGGCCGACCGAAAATTGGCACGGTCAAATTGCCCCAAATATGGCCATCTTAGTTATTAATGGTCGGATCGAAACGGGGTTTCGACCGTATCCTACCTAGAGATGCGAATTTTAATAGAAAATTGTCAACGAGCGATTTCCGACGACGAGCGATTTCTGACGGCGAGTTTAAAATTTTAGATTTCCTGAGATCCCGGCGCGTTTGGGTCTTCCAACCCGGCTGCTGTCAAGGAAGTTGGAAAGACGTACTCAGGGACGTTACAAAGATGGAGGAGGCGGGGAATTTTTTTTTTTTTTTTTTTTTTGGTGGGGGAACGAATAGGGGGGGGTCGCAGACCCCCCCGGCCGAGCGGAGCGAGGCCTCATGTCTGCTTAAGCGGTCGGCCGAGCGAAGCGAGGCCTTATGTCTGAGTAGGGGTTTGAACACACCCCCCCGGCCGAGCGAAGCGAGGCCCCCCTGTCCGAATAAGCGATCGGCCTCGCGGAGCGAGGCACCGGCCTCGCGAAGCGAGGCCCACGAGGGGTCTGGGGGGCGGAGCCCCCCAGCTGGGTGCGTAGGCGAGCAAAGCGAGCCGGAGCATCTAGTCTAAATCACTAATCCTCACCGTCTCTGTGTGTGTGTGTGTATGTCGTCCGCCTACTCTGACTAAACGGTAAGTCGTAAAAATACGCCGATTTTTTCTATTGGTTCGGGCGACCGTTTAAGAGTCTCTAGGGGGGGTCGCAGACCCCCCCGGCCGACCGAAAATTGGCACGGTCAAATTGCCCCAAATATGGCCATCTTAGTTATTAATGGTCGGATCGAAACGGGGTTTCGACCGTATCCTACCTAGAGATGCGAATTTTAATAGAAAATTGTCAACGAGCGATTTCCGACGACGAGCGATTTCTGACGGCGAGTTTAAAATTTTAGATTTCCTGAGATCCCGGCGCGTTTGGGTCTTCCAACCCGGCTGCTGTCAAGGAAGTTGGAAAGACGTACTCAGGGACGTTACAAAGATGGAGGAGGCGGGAAAATTTTTTTTTTTTTTGGTGGGGGAACGAATAGGGGGGGTCGCAGACCCCCCCGGCCGAGCGAAGCGAGGCCCCCCTGTCCGAATAAGCGCTCGGCCGAGCGGAGCGAGGCCTTATGTCTGCTTAAGCTGTCGGCCGAGCGAAGCGAGGCCTTATGTCTGAGTAGGGGATTGAACCCACCCCCCCGGCCGAGCGAAGCGAGGCCCCCCTGTCCGAATAAGCGATCGGCCTCGCGAAGCGAGGCCCACGGGGGGTCTGGGGGGCGGAGCCCCCCAGCTGGGTGCGTAGGCGAGCAAAGCGAGCCGGAGCATCTAGTCTAAATCACTAATCCTCACCGTCTCTGTGTGTGTGTGTGTATGTCGTCCGCCTACTCTGACTAAACGGTAAGTCGTAAAAATACGCCGATTTTTTCTATTGGTTCGGGCGACCGTTTAAGAGTCTCTAGAGGGGGTCGCAGACCCCCCCGGCCGACCGAAAATTGGCACGGTCAAATTGGCCCAAATATGGCCATCTTCGTTATTAATGGTCGGATCGAAAAGGGGTTTCAACCGTATCCTACCTAGAGATGCGAATTTTAATAGAAAATTGTCAACGAGCGATTTCCGACGACGAGCGATGTCTGACGGCGAGTTTAAAATTTTAGATTTCCTGAGATCCCGGCGCGTTTGGGTCTTCAAACCCGGCCGCTGTCAAGGAAGTCGGAAAGACGTACTCAGGGACCTTACAACGGTGGAGGAGGCGGGAAAATTTTTTTTTTTTTTTGATGGGGGAACGAATAGGGGGGGTCGCAGACCCCCCCGGCCGAGCGGAGCGAGGCCTCATGTCTGCTTAAGCGGTCGGCCGAGCGAAGCGAGGCCTTATGTCTGAGTAGGGGTTTGAACACACCCCCCCGGCCGAGCGAAGCGAGGCCCCCCTGTCCGAATAAGCGATCGGCCTCGCGGAGCGAGGCACCGGCCTCGCGAAGCGAGGCCCACGGGGGGTCTGGGGGGCGGAGCCCCCCAGCTGGGTGCGTAGGCGAGCAAAGCGAGCCGGAGCATCTAGTCTAAATCACTAATTCTCACCGTCTCTGTGTGTGTGTGTGTCAGTATGTATGTCGTCAGCCTACTCTGACTAAACGGTAAGTCGTAAAAATACCCCGATTTTTTCTATTGGTTCGGGCGACCGTTTAAGAGTCTCTAGGGGGGGTCGCAGACCCCCCCGGCCGACCGAAAATTGGCACGGTCAAATTGGCCCAAATATGGCCATCTTCGTTATTAATGGTCGGATCGAAACGGGGTTTCGACCGTATCCTACCTAGAGATGCGAATTTTAATAGAAAATTGTCAACGAGCGATTTCCGACGACGAGCGATTTCTGACGGCGAGTTTAAAATTTTAGATTTCCTGAGATCCCGGCGCGTTTGGGTCTTCCAACCCGGCTGCTGTCAAGGAAGTTGGAAAGACGTACTCAGGGACGTTACAAAGATGGAGGAGGCGGGGAAATTTTTTTTTTTTTTTTTTTTTGGTGGGGGAACGAATAGGGGGGGGTCGCAGACCCCCCCGGCCGAGCGGAGCGAGGCCTCATGTCTGCTTAAGCGGTCGGCCGAGCGAAGCGAGGCCTTATGTCTGAGTAGGGGTTTGAACACACCCCCCCGGCCGAGCGAAGCGAGGCCCCCCTGTCCGAATAAGCGATCGGCCTCGCGAAGCGAGGCACCGGCCTCGCGAAGCGAGGCCCACGGGGGGTCTGGGGGGCGGAGCCCCCCAGCTGGGTGCGTAGGCGAGCAAAGCGAGCCGGAGCATCTAGTCTAAATCACTAATCCTCACCGTCTCTGTGTGTGTGTGTGTATGTCGTCCGCCTACTCTGACTAAACGGTAAGTCGTAAAAATACGCCGATTTTTTCTATTGGTTCGGGCGACCGTTTAAGAGTCTCTAGAGGGGGTCGCAGACCCCCCCGGCCGACCGAAAATTGGCACGGTCAAATTGGCCCAAATATGGCCATCTTCGTTATTAATGGTCGGATCGAAAAGGGGTTTCAACCGTATCCTACCTAGAGATGCGAATTTTTTTTTTTGGTGGGGGAACGAATAGGGGGGGTCGCAGACCCCCCCGGCCGAGCGAAGCGAGGCCCCCCTGTCCGAATAAGCGCTCGGCCGAGCGGAGCGAGGCCTTATGTCTGCTTAAGCTGTCGGCCGAGCGAAGCGAGGCCTTATGTCTGAGTAGGGGATTGAACCCACCCCCCCGGCCGAGCGAAGCGAGGCCCCCCTGTCCGAATAAGCGATCGGCCTCGCGAAGCGAGGCCCACGGGGGGTCTGGGGGGCGGAGCCCCCCAGCTGGGTGCGTAGGCGAGCAAAGCGAGCCGGAGCATCTAGTCTAAATCACTAATCCTCACCGTCTCTGTGTGTGTGTGTGTATGTCGTCCGCCTACTCTGACTAAACGGTAAGTCGTAAAAATACGCCGATTTTTTCTATTGGTTCGGGCGACCGTTTAAGAGTCTCTAGAGGGGGTCGCAGACCCCCCCGGCCGACCGAAAATTGGCACGGTCAAATTGGCCCAAATATGGCCATCTTCGTTATTAATGGTCGGATCGAAAAGGGGTTTCAACCGTATCCTACCTAGAGATGCGAATTTTAATAGAAAATTGTCAACGAGCGATTTCCGACGACGAGCGATGTCTGACGGCGAGTTTAAAATTTTAGATTTCCTGAGATCCCGGCGCGTTTGGGTCTTCAAACCCGGCCGCTGTCAAGGAAGTCGGAAAGACGTACTCAGGGACCTTACAACGGTGGAGGAGGCGGGAAAATTTTTTTTTTTTTTTGATGGGGGAACGAATAGGGGGGGTCGCAGACCCCCCCGGCCGAGCGGAGCGAGGCCTCATGTCTGCTTAAGCGGTCGGCCGAGCGAAGCGAGGCCTTATGTCTGAGTAGGGGTTTGAACACACCCCCCCGGCCGAGCGAAGCGAGGCCCCCCTGTCCGAATAAGCGATCGGCCTCGCGGAGCGAGGCACCGGCCTCGCGAAGCGAGGCCCACGGGGGGTCTGGGGGGCGGAGCCCCCCAGCTGGGTGCGTAGGCGAGCAAAGCGAGCCGGAGCATCTAGTCTAAATCACTAATTCTCACCGTCTCTGTGTGTGTGTGTGTCAGTATGTATGTCGTCAGCCTACTCTGACTAAACGGTAAGTCGTAAAAATACCCCGATTTTTTCTATTGGTTCGGGCGACCGTTTAAGAGTCTCTAGGGGGGGTCGCAGACCCCCCCGGCCGACCGAAAATTGGCACGGTCAAATTGGCCCAAATATGGCCATCTTCGTTATTAATGGTCGGATCGAAACGGGGTTTCGACCGTATCCTACCTAGAGATGCGAATTTTAATAGAAAATTGTCAACGAGCGATTTCCGACGACGAGCGATTTCTGACGGCGAGTTTAAAATTTTAGATTTCCTGAGATCCCGGCGCGTTTGGGTCTTCCAACCCGGCTGCTGTCAAGGAAGTTGGAAAGACGTACTCAGGGACGTTACAAAGATGGAGGAGGCGGGGAAATTTTTTTTTTTTTTTTTTTTTGGTGGGGGAACGAATAGGGGGGGTCGCAGACCCCCCCGGCCGAGCGGAGCGAGGCCTCATGTCTGCTTAAGCGGTCGGCCGAGCGAAGCGAGGCCTTATGTCTGAGTAGGGGTTTGAACACACCCCCCCGGCCGAGCGAAGCGAGGCCCCCCTGTCCGAATAAGCGATCGGCCTCGCGAAGCGAGGCACCGGCCTCGCGAAGCGAGGCCCACGGGGGGTCTGGGGGGCGGAGCCCCCCAGCTGGGTGCGTAGGCGAGCAAAGCGAGCCGGAGCATCTAGTCTAAATCACTAATCCTCACCGTCTCTGTGTGTGTGTGTGTATGTCGTCCGCCTACTCTGACTAAACGGTAAGTCGTAAAAATACGCCGATTTTTTCTATTGGTTCGGGCGACCGTTTAAGAGTCTCTAGAGGGGGTCGCAGACCCCCCCGGCCGACCGAAAATTGGCACGGTCAAATTGGCCCAAATATGGCCATCTTCGTTATTAATGGTCGGATCGAAAAGGGGTTTCAACCGTATCCTACCTAGAGATGCGAATTTTAATAGAAAATTGTCAACGAGCGATTTCCGACGACGAGCGATTTCTGACGGCGAGTTTAAAATTTTAGATTTCCTGAGATCCCGGCGCGTTTGGGTCTTCCAACCCGGCTGCTGTCAAGGAAGTTGGAAAGACGTACTCAGGGACGTTACAAAGATGGAGGAGGCGGGGAAATTTTTTTTTTTTTTTTTTTTTGGTGGGGGAACGAATAGGGGGGGGTCGCAGACCCCCCCGGCCGAGCGGAGCGAGGCCTCATGTCTGCTTAAGCGGTCGGCCGAGCGAAGCGAGGCCTTATGTCTGAGTAGGGGTTTGAACACACCCCCCCGGCCGAGCGAAGCGAGGCCCCCCTGTCCGAATAAGCGATCGGCCTCGCGAAGCGAGGCACCGGCCTCGCGAAGCGAGGCCCACGGGGGGTCTGGGGGGCGGAGCCCCCCAGCTGGGTGCGTAGGCGAGCAAAGCGAGCCGGAGCATCTAGTCTAAATCACTAATCCTCACCGTCTCTGTGTGTGTGTGTGTATGTCGTCCGCCTACTCTGACTAAACGGTAAGTCGTAAAAATACGCCGATTTTTTCTATTGGTTCGGGCGACCGTTTAAGAGTCTCTAGAGGGGGTCGCAGACCCCCCCGGCCGACCGAAAATTGGCACGGTCAAATTGGCCCAAATATGGCCATCTTCGTTATTAATGGTCGGATCGAAAAGGGGTTTCAACCGTATCCTACCTAGAGATGCGAATTTTAATAGAAAATTGTCAACGAGCGATTTCCGACGACGAGCGATTTCTGACGGCGAGTTTAAAATTTTACATTTCCTGAGATCCCGGCGCGTTTGGGTCTTCAAACCCGGCCGCTGTCAAGGAAGTCGGAAAGACGTACTCAGGGACCTTACAATGGTGGAGGAGGCGGGAAAATTTTTTTTTTTTTGGTGGGGGAACGAATAGGGGGGGTCGCAGACCCCCCCGGCCGAGCGAAGCGAGGCCCCCCTGTCCGAATAAGCGCTCGGCCGAGCGGAGCGAGGCCTTATGTCTGCTTAAGCTGTCGGCCGAGCGAAGCGAGGCCTTATGTCTGAGTAGGGGATTGAACCCACCCCCCCGGCCGAGCGAAGCGAGGCCCCCCTGTCCGAATAAGCGATCGGCCTCGCGAAGCGAGGCCCACGGGGGGTCTGGGGGGCGGAGCCCCCCAGCTGGGTGCGTAGGCGAGCAAAGCGGTCGGCCGAGCGAAGCGAGGCCTTATGTCTGAGTAGGGGTTTGAACACACCCCCCCGGCCGAGCGAAGCGAGGCCCCCCTGTCCGAATAAGCGATCGGCCTCGCGGAGCGAGGCCCACGGGGGGTCTGGGGGGCGGAGCCCCCCAGCTGGGTGCGTAGGCGAGCAAAGCGAGCCGGAGCATCTAGTCATTACACTAAAAGTTTACTGGTTGCCACGGGTTTCGGTAACGCTTCAAAAAGTAGCACTTCAAAAAGTAACACTTTTAGTTTACGGGTTGCCACGGGTTTCGGTAACGCTGTTTTCGGTTGTGTGCCAAAGTAAAGACATGAAGACTGAGATCTCTCATACTTTTTGAAGCGTTACTGAAACCCTTGGCAACCAGTAAACTTTTAGTGTAATGATATCGCATCACGAAATTTGTAACTAAGTAGCGTCTCCTGGTCAACAACAAACACAATAAGGTGAATAATAATACGAAGACATGAAAGTAAAGACATGAAAATGTCAAAAGTAAAGACATGAAAATGTCAATAATATAATATATTATATTATATTGACTGGACTAGTACTTGCAAAACTAGCAAAGTGTGTCCTCGCTGGCTAATTATTTCACGGAGGCACACAGTGGACGAAACAGCTGGACCGACTGAATTCAACTGCTCGTGGAACGAAGACGATTCAGGCTGTTACTTTTTGTGGGCACAATATGGGCTAAGATGAGACGAGTCGGGCGACCATCACGGACCAATAAAATAAATACGGAGACGAGAAAGGTTGTCTACCACAGAAATTGATTATTTTGGAGACGAGACGGGAATCGCCCATGGCCCCCTAGTTGTTATGAACAACTCAATCTAAGTCTCTTTTGATTTTGGAGGGGGAAAAGAACAGTTCTTTACGCTTTTCTCCCTTCAAAATCGGTCACTGGTATGTGGTAGTCCGATTAAGGTTTGTCGAAACAGCCCGTGTTTCCCTGCGCCACCTTTGTCGAAACGATCCCTCCCAAAAATTTTTCGACAAAACATTTGTCGAAACGGCCCGCAGCGGTGATAGTGAGGTCACCTACATAAAATTATATTAAGGTTTCATTACTCATCATTCAGGATTTCATCTCATCCCAGTGCATACCTCCTGGGTAAGGTGGGACGAGAGGAGTTTTGGTGAATTCGGGAGAGCTGGTGGAATTGTCAGTCTCTTCAACTTCCCCTGAAACTGTCGACGAGGCTTCTTCACGTACCGTATCGTTCGTCTTCGGAGTCATCACAGTAACGTAGTTTTGGAACTGAAAAAACGTAATATGTAATTCAAATGAACGGAAAAGATTTAGAGGCAGGCATCACTTTTTAAACATAGGAAAAATGACAGATTTTGTCTTCCATTAACCCAGACGAACACTCCCTATCATAGATGGATCTATCTATTCAACCAGAAGGTAGCTCTACTGGAACATACTCATATTGCCGTAGCGGGAAGACAAAGAACCATAACACTTTTCCTTTTTCGTGATGGTATAAACCGTTCAATGTATTTTTGAACCCCCTTAGGTACCTAATCGGATCGTAATCGTGCGAATGAAGAGTTAAACATGCAAACGCAGACAGGCAGATCCAAACAATTTATTTTTGTACCCACTTAATACTGGAAACAATTATTTTTTGAGCGATATTCCAAATATCGGTTAGGTATAATAATAGAGGCGTTCCTTTAAAAACGTCCAACTTAAAACTTTTTCGAATTTTCGCCTGTACCTATCCACCCGTGAATGATGATTCTATGTATCGAAAACATCCCATACCTACTCCATAATACCTACTTCACTTCTTTTTCGTTTTCTGCAAAGGTTTTTTTTTTTTTTTTTTTTTTTTCAGTTGTTACGTTTATAGGAATAGAATAATAAGGGTGACGAACGTTAATTTACCAGCCAACAAAAATCGTTAATGAAATTTATTTTTTGTCTATCATTCTTGGAATAATAGGTACATTTATGTTTTTGCGACGGAGGTCGACGACTCCGATTGGCCTCAAAATTTGACATTATCCGTTTCAAAAGGTCTAAATTCCAAAACCGAAATGTCCGTTTTGGGCAGTAGGAATTGTTTTTTAAATCTGAAATTTTGACAAAATACTCGGCTGACCATCTAGTTGTGCCCGCAAGGTTTTCAGCCCGATCACTCAAACCCGCGGGGCGCTGTGGGGCTATGGGAGGAGGTTTTTGAAGGTTTTTAGTTATGGGATCGAGTTAGGTGTCGTTTTCGTAGTATTTTTGGACGTAGAATCCATTTTTGGGGGTCCCGGAACGATACGATTTCACTGTGGCGAGCTATAGGGCTTTCATGGGGCTTAAAAAGGGATTTTTGAAGGATCCCCAAGAGGTTAAATATTTTTCGAGTAAGAAATAAAGAATTTTTGAAAAAAATCCACAAAAAAAAAAATTTTTTTCCAAATTTTTTTCCATTGACAGAAATAATTTTTGCACAAGTAACCTTTATCAAAGAATAATAAACCCTTGTGTAAAATGTGCAGCGTTTTTTACTTGAAAAATATTTGATCTCCTCGGATCCTTCAAAAATCCCATTTTTAGCCCCATGAAAGCCCTATAGATCGTAACAGTGAAATCGGGTCGTTGCCGGGACCCCAAAAAATGGATTCTACGTCCAAAAATACGTCGAAAACGACAACTAACTCGATCCCATAGCCAAAAGTCTTCAAAAAAAACCTCCTGTACACTGAGAGAAAAAACGGCCTGAAATACTGTTAAAGTTTAACAGTGTAATCCTGTAATACTCTGCCAACAGTATTGATACTGTTAATGAGTGAATACTGTTATTGAAATGCTGCCTCCTGAGTATACTGTTGATGTGTGTGCTCATCAACAGTATTATACGGTTACTGCAACCGACTAACTCTGTTATTGTCACCAAAACACTGTTAAAGTTGGGGAAAACATGGCAAGGGGCGGCATTTTCGACTTTTCGCCCACTCATTGGATTACCTGGTTCTGTGTCAGGAGGCAATCCCTCAGGTGACTTGGACGATACTTGAAGACCAGGGGGAGAACCCCTCCCTACACCTGGGGTTCCATACTCCCGAAACAATGCTAGCATGAAAGCATCCTTAGCGCCTCCTTCGGCCAACCACACAAAACTTCCTTCATTGGATTAGGTACACAAGTTCACGTAAGAACTCATGCGCCTAGCTTTGTCCGGGCTGCCACATATTAAAGAGGCCCACGCAAAGGGAGTAAAGACCTCACGTACCAGAAGGGGTATGAAGATATGTACCAATAATAAAAAGCTGTAAATCTCACAACGACAGTTTATATGGTTCTTCATGACCTCAAATGAAACGAAAGGGAAGCAGTTTACCGGTAGGTGTTGAACTAAACGCTTACAGAATGTAACCAGTTGTTTCATCACATCTGCCACAACCAGTTATTATTTAACGCCTCATACCCTTGGAGGAAGAACTCACTCATAATAAATTTGTGCGAACGGCTACCAACTAGGGGAGAGACCACAATGATTACCTAGATAATCAACGCAGTCTCACCTTGAACTTACGCCCTGACGGCACATTGTTCACTGATGAGGTACCAATGACTGTATTTGCCTTCTGGTGGTCGAGGTCCAATCCCTAATACAAGATTTATCACTACGACTGTAGGTCCGTCGACAAGCTGGGTCCTCGGTGGCTCCCCCCCCCCCCCCCCCATGCCATTTCTGTGGCTTGCTTAACGTTCTCAGCATACGAAGGCATGTTTTGACTGGTCCACCAGACATTTTTGCCCTGCCAGAGGACACCCTCGATCTTGTGTGTTGAAAGCCTTAGGGCGGAATTCATAGTTGTCACTCAAGTGCGCCCCAAAGTGAGCTCCAAATTGAGGATGTACCCTTAGCGTTCATAGTCACGTTTCAAGGATACCTACACTTCGGGGCCCACTCGAACGATAATCTAAGTGCACACTTTACTGCTTTCATAAACCAAACTTAACCGTTAAGTGAAGTGTTACCCTCGACTTTCAGGCGTCAAATCTCAAGTGACGGCCCGAGGTCCCTAAAGTGTGCACTCAGCCTCTGTTTTTGCTGATAAGTTATCTTATTTTGTTTTGCGGTTTCCCGTGACGGTTTAACGTTCTCAAAATGAAGGTTTAAGTATCTTGAATTTGACAAAAGGGATGACGACTTTTACGAGCAAGTCGAAGAGCGACGGCTGAATAGTAGGGCACCAAAGCGCTATATTCGAGATGGGCAGAACTCATTAAAATGGCTCAGTGAGGAAGCGTTTCGGACGGGATTTTTTAAGGGCTTTGGTAAGAAAATCGTATTATGTGTACTTTTCGAAGTAGTTTCTGAGGTATAATCGATTGAAGAGGCTCCCAGACTCATCTGGACAGACCGTGGGGCTCTATGGGGCTTCTAAGGAGCTACAGACGGGATTTATGAAGGGCTTTAGTCAGAAGTCGTGTTAAGTGTCGTTTTCAAAGTCTTTTTTGGCGTTTAATCGATTGATGTAGATCCCAGCCTCATATGGACGAACTAGGGGGCTCTATGGGGTTACTGAAGGGGGTTTTGACGGAATTTGGTAACGAAATTGTGTTAAGTGTCGTTTTCGAAGTCATTTTGACGAAGAATCGACTGATGGAGGTCCCAGAATCACTTGGACAAACCGTGAGGCTTCCAAGGGGATACAGACAGGGTTTTTGAAGGGCTTTGGTTAGTAAATCGTGCTAAGTGTCGTTTTCGAAATCATTTTGGACGTCGAATCGATTGATGAAGCCCCCAGAATCATCTGTACAAACTGTGGGCCATTATGGCGCTTCTAAGGGGTTACTGACGGGGTTTTTGAAGGGCTTTGGTAAGAAAATTGTGTTAACTGTCGTTTTCGAAGTAATTTCTGTCGAAGAATCGACTGATGGAGGTCCCAGAATCACCTGGACAAACTTGGGGGCTCTATGGGGCTTTCAAGGGGATACAGACAGGGTTTTTGAAGGGCTTTGGTAAGAAAATCGTGCTAAGTGTCGTTTTCGAAATAATTTTGGACGTCGAATCGATTGATGGGGCCCCCAGAATCATCTGTACAAACTGTGGGCCATTATGGCGCTTCTAAGGGGTTACTGACGGGTTTTTTGGAGGGCTTTTGTAAGAAAATCGTGTTAAGTGTCGTTTTCTAAGTCATTTCTGGCGTTTAATCGATTGATGTAGGTACTCAGCCTCGTCTAGACAAACTATGGGGCTTCTAAGGGGTTACTGACGGGCTTTGGTAACTAAATTGTGTTAAGTGTCGTTTTCGAAGTAATTTCTGTCGAAGAATCGACTGATGGAGGTCCCAGAATCACCTGGACAAACTTGGGGGCTCTATGGGGCTTCTAAGGAGCTACAGACGGGATTTATGAAGGGCTTTAGTCAGAAGTCGTGTTAAGTGTCGTTTTCAAAGTCTTTTTTGGCGTTTAATCGATTGATGTAGATCCCAGCCTCATATGGACGAACTAGGGGGCTCTATGGGGTTACTGAAGGGGGTTTTGACGGAATTTGGTAACGAAATTGTGTTAAGTGTCGTTTTCGAAGTCATTTTGACGAAGAATCGACTGATGGAGGTCCCAGAATCACTTGGACAAACCGTGAGGCTTCCAAGGGGATACAGACAGGGTTTTTGAAGGGCTTTGGTTAGTAAATCGTGCTAAGTGTCGTTTTCGAAATCATTTTGGACGTCGAATCGATTGATGAAGCCCCCAGAATCATCTGTACAAACTGTGGGCCATTATGGCGCTTGTAAGGGGTTACTGACGGGGTTTTTGAAGGGCTTTGGTAAGAAAATTGTGTTAACTGTCGTTTTCGAAGTAATTTCTGTCGAAGAATCGACTGATGGAGGTCCCAGAATCACCTGGACAAACTTGGGGGCTCTATGGGGCTTTCAAGGGGATACAGACAGGGTTTTTGAAGGGCTTTGGTAAGAAAATCGTGCTAAGTGTCGTTTTCGAAATAATTTTGGACGTCGAATCGATTGATGGGGCCCCCAGAATCATCTGTACAAACTGTGGGCCATTATGGCGCTTCTAAGGGGTTACTGACGGGTTTTTTGGAGGGCTTTGGTAAGAAAATCGTGTTAAGTGTCGTTTTCTAAGTCATTTCTGGCGTTTAATCGATTGATGTAGGTACTCAGCCTCGTCTAGACAAACTATGGGGCTTCTAAGGGGTTACTGACGGGCTTTGGTAACTAAATTGTGTTAAGTGTCGTTTTCGAAGTAATTTCTGTCGAAGAATCGACTGATGGAGGTCCCAGAATCACCTGGACAAACTTGGGGGCTCTATGGGGCTTTCAAGGGGATACAGACAGGGTTTTTGAAGGGCTTTGGTAAGAAAATCGTGCTAAGTGTCGTTTTCGAAATAATTTTGGACGTCGAATCGATTGATGGGGCCCCCAGAATCATCTGTACAAACTGTGGGCCAATATGGCGCTTCTAAGGGGTTACTGACGGGTTTTTGAAGGGCTTTGGTAAGAAAATCGTGTTAAGTGTCGTTTTCGAAGTCATTTCTGGCGTTTAATCGATTGATGTAGGTCTCAGCCTCGTCTAGACAAACTATGGGGCTTCTAAGGGGTTACTGACGGGGTTTGGTAACTAAATTGTGTTAAGTGTCGTTTTCGAAGTAATTTCTGTCGAAGAATCGACTGATGGAGGTCCCAGAATCACCTGGACAAACTTGGGGGCTCTATGGGGCTTCTAAGGAGCTACAGACGGGATTTATGAAGGGCTTTAGTCAGAAGTCGTGTTAAGTGTCGTTTTCAAAGTCTTTTTTGGCGTTTAATCGATTGATGTAGATCCCAGCCTCATATGGACGAACTAGGGGGCTCTATGGGGTTACTGAAGGGGGTTTTGACGGAATTTGGTAACGAAATTGTGTTAAGTGTCGTTTTCGAAGTCATTTTGACGAAGAATCGACTGATGGAGGTCCCAGAATCACTTGGACAAACCGTGAGGCTTCCAAGGGGATACAGACAGGGTTTTTGAAGGGCTTTGGTTAGTAAATCGTGCTAAGTGTCGTTTTCGAAATCATTTTGGACGTCGAATCGATTGATGAAGCCCCCAGAATCATCTGTACAAACTGTGGGCCATTATGGCGCTTCTAAGGGGTTACTGACGGGGTTTTTGAAGGGCTTTGGTAAGAAAATTGTGTTAACTGTCGTTTTCGAAGTAATTTCTGTCGAAGAATCGACTGATGGAGGTCCCAGAATCACCTGGACAAACTTGGGGGCTCTATGGGGCTTTCAAGGGGATACAGACAGGGTTTTTGAAGGGCTTTGGTAAGAAAATCGTGCTAAGTGTCGTTTTCGAAATAATTTTGGACGTCGAATCGATTGATGGGGCCCCCAGAATCATCTGTACAAACTGTGGGCCATTATGGCGCTTCTAAGGGGTTACTGACGGGTTTTTTGGAGGGCTTTTGTAAGAAAATCGTGTTAAGTGTCGTTTTCTAAGTCATTTCTGGCGTTTAATCGATTGATGTAGGTACTCAGCCTCGTCAAGACAAACTATGGGGCTTCTAAGGGGTTACTGACGGGCTTTGGTAACTAAATTGTGTTAAGTGTCGTTTTCGAAGTAATTTCTGTCGAAGAATCGACTGATGGAGGTCCCAGAATCACCTGGACAAACTTGGGGGCTCTATGGGGCTTCTAAGGAGCTACAGACGGGATTTATGAAGGGCTTTAGTCAGAAGTCGTGTTAAGTGTCGTTTTCAAAGTATTTTTTGGCGTTTAATCGATTGATGTAGATCCCAGCCTCATATGGACGAACTAGGGGGCTCTATGGGGTTACTGAAGGGGGTTTTGACGGAATTTGGTAACGAAATTGTGTTAAGTGTCGTTTTCGAAGTCATTTTGACGAAGAATCGACTGATGGAGGTCCCAGAATCACTTGGACAAACCGTGAGGCTTCCAAGGGGATACAGACAGGGTTTTTGAAGGGCTTTGGTTAGTAAATCGTGCTAAGTGTCGTTTTCGAAATCATTTTGGACGTCGAATCGATTGATGAAGCCCCCAGAATCATCTGTACAAACTGTGGGCCATTATGGCGCTTCTAAGGGGTTACTGACGGGGTTTTTGAAGGGCTTTGGTAAGAAAATTGTGTTAACTGTCGTTTTCGAAGTAATTTCTGTCGAAGAATCGACTGATGGAGGTCCCAGAATCACCTGGACAAACTTGGGGGCTCTATGGGGCTTTCAAGGGGATACAGACAGGGTTTTTGAAGGGCTTTGGTAAGAAAATCGTGCTAAGTGTCGTTTTCGAAATAATTTTGGACGTCGAATCGATTGATGGGGCCCCCAGAATCATCTGTACAAACTGTGGGCCATTATGGCGCTTCTAAGGGGTTACTGACGGGTTTTTTGGAGGGCTTTTGTAAGAAAATCGTGTTAAGTGTCGTTTTCTAAGTCATTTCTGGCGTTTAATCGATTGATGTAGGTACTCAGCCTCGTCTAGACAAACTATGGGGCTTCTAAGGGGTTACTGACGGGCTTTGGTAACTAAATTGTGTTAAGTGTCGTTTTCGAAGTAATTTCTGTCGAAGAATCGACTGATGGAGGTCCCAGAATCACCTGGACAAACTTGGGGGCTCTATGGGGCTTCTAAGGAGCTACAGACGGGATTTATGAAGGGCTTTAGTCAGAAGTCGTGTTAAGTGTCGTTTTCAAAGTCTTTTTTGGCGTTTAATCGATTGATGTAGATCCCAGCCTCATATGGACGAACTAGGGGGCTCTATGGGGTTACTGAAGGGGGTTTTGACGGAATTTGGTAACGAAATTGTGTTAAGTGTCGTTTTCGAAGTCATTTTGACGAAGAATCGACTGATGGAGGTCCCAGAATCACTTGGACAAACCGTGAGGCTTCCAAGGGGATACAGACAGGGTTTTTGAAGGGCTTTGGTTAGTAAATCGTGCTAAGTGTCGTTTTCGAAATCATTTTGGACGTCGAATCGATTGATGAAGCCCCCAGAATCATCTGTACAAACTGTGGGCCATTATGGCGCTTCTAAGGGGTTACTGACGGGGTTTTTGAAGGGCTTTGGTAAGAAAATTGTGTTAACTGTCGTTTTCGAAGTAATTTCTGTCGAAGAATCGACTGATGGAGGTCCCAGAATCACCTGGACAAACTTGGGGGCTCTATGGGGCTTTCAAGGGGATACAGACAGGGTTTTTGAAGGGCTTTGGTAAGAAAATCGTGCTAAGTGTCGTTTTCGAAATAATTTTGGACGTCGAATCGATTGATGGGGCCCCCAGAATCATCTGTACAAACTGTGGGCCATTATGGCGCTTCTAAGGGGTTACTGACGGGTTTTTTGGAGGGCTTTGGTAAGAAAATCGTGTTAAGTGTCGTTTTCTAAGTCATTTCTGGCGTTTAATCGATTGATGTAGGTACTCAGCCTCGTCTAGACAAACTATGGGGCTTCTAAGGGGTTACTGACGGGCTTTGGTAACTAAATTGTGTTAAGTGTCGTTTTCGAAGTAATTTCTGTCGAAGAATCGACTGATGGAGGTCCCAGAATCACCTGGACAAACTTGGGGGCTCTATGGGGCTTTCAAGGGGATACAGACAGGGTTTTTGAAGGGCTTTGGTAAGAAAATCGTGCTAAGTGTCGTTTTCGAAATAATTTTGGACGTCGAATCGATTGATGGGGCCCCCAGAATCATCTGTACAAACTGTGGGCCAATATGGCGCTTCTAAGGGGTTACTGACGGGTTTTTGAAGGGCTTTGGTAAGAAAATCGTGTTAAGTGTCGTTTTCGAAGTCATTTCTGGCGTTTAATCGATTGATGTAGGTCTCAGCCTCGTCTAGACAAACTATGGGGCTTCTAAGGGGTTACTGACGGGGTTTTTGACGGACTTTGGTAACTAAATTGCGTTAAGTGTCGTTTTCGAAGTAATTTCTGACGAAGAATCGACTGATGGAGGTCCCAGAATCACTTGGACAAACCGTGGGGCTCTATGGGGCTTCCAAGGGGATACAGACAGGGTTTTTGAAGGGATTGGTAAGAATATCGTGATCAGTGTCGTTTTCGAAGTCATTTCTGGCGTTTAATCGATTGATGTAGATCCCAGCCTCATATGGACCAACTAGGGGGCTCTATGGGGCTTCTAAGGGGTGACTGACGAGGTTTTTGAAGGGCTTTGGTAAGCATGTTGTGTCGTTTTCGAAGTAATTTCTGATTTAAATCGATGGGGATCCCAGAATTATCTGGGCCAACCGAGAGGCTTGATGGGGCTTTTAAGGGGCTACGTACGGGATTTGTGAAGGGCTTTGTCCACAAAACTGTGTGAAGTGTCGTTTTTGGACGAAGAATCGATTGAAGGGGCTCCCTGGATAACCTCCCAAGATTGTTTATACAGTTCGCAAGTGAGAAGGGAAAGTTCTCCGTCACTTTTCCCTCAAAACAGGGAAACCTTCCCCTCAAACAGAGGAACCTTCCCTTCATGAAACTGCCACCACTGCCAACTGCAAGGCGAAGTGAGCACTTAAGCCGAGTGCGCGCTTCCACTTCTACGGGAGTGTTAGTGAACACTTGGATTGAACCTTGAATACGACGATTGAAGTGGAGGGCAACCCTTTACTTTCCCAAGTGAAGTGGACACTTGCACTTGAGTGACGACTATGAATTTCGCCCTTAGCCACCCTCACCACGGGAGCCCCAAGAACTCACTCATGGAGTGGACCTAATTTTCAGTGACGTACCTACTTAACCGGGCGTTTACTACTCTGATTATTCAAGTTCGGCAGGTAATATTTGCCAGTTAGGGTTCATGATTGAAAATGTTTCTTGTTGTAATAATTTCAACAATAATAATTATGTCTTGTCGATTCTAACCCAAGCGCGTTTGGAATTAGACGGTTTAGTACTCAACGAACATCAAACCAATCACGTATAATCAATCAGGGGGTCATTATCAATCAGCATTGGTCAATCAACATTCGTATCTAATTTGATCCCTAATTGTTACAGCGTGACTGAAACTATAATACGTACCACAAGTCATGCTCATCTTCCTACGGTTTTATTAACCAAGGTCGATAAATCCTAAAGGTCTGACTCTCAAAAACGATGATTGTTTCATTGGTCTTCAAATTCACCTGAATATCGGTTTCGTCTCCTCTCTCAAGGGGTTCATAGTTTAATTTAACTTGGTGTCAGCCTTTCATAAAGAAACGTTTCTGAGCACCTACTATTTTTTAGTTGTGCCCGAAGGAGTAACCTTCTACGACTTCCCCGCCTGTAGACCTAACGCCTGGAAAACTCTCTCTAACCAAATCAACTCGGAGAGCGTTTAAAACGGGCGGGCCGCTCACTGGGGCTCTAGCATAATTAATTAGTTCCATCAGGAAAGGTTTATGGGCGGCGCAGAAGTATAGAACCTGAAAGATTAAACTTCCTACAACTTCCTCCCCTTCTGAACCTGGAGGCCTAAATGAAGGCGGTTTGCATGCGTAGATTAGGCTCGCTGTGAGATTAGACTCGAACGGGACGGACGTTTTCCAGATGAAGTTTTTGAACCGCCTTTTAACAAGGGTTCCAGCAACAGGGCCGACGGCTCCTGATGAACTTGGTTCCATTAGCTTATGAAGGTGCATAATTTTCTTAGTACGCCGGGTTTTAGAGACTTCCTACGCTTGACGAATGTCATCCACCTTTGCTGCAGCTACTTTTATGCAGATTAGCTGAGTCATGAAACATGCAGTCCAGTTTTCACAGCTAGCCGCGTAATTGGAAAAAATATCGCCCAATAGGAACTTAGAATGCATAGGATGCCAAAACGAGCTCCCCCTAGCACGCTGAGTAATTTTGAAAAATTATACCATTTTCAGAAGGTATTTTAAAAGACGCAGCAAATTTTACACAAGGGTTTGTTATTCCTTGATATAATTGTGCAAAAATTAATTTTATGTCATTAAAAAATATTTTCAAAAATTGAAAAAAAAAGCCTACTATGTTTTGTCAGATGATACGTCCAAAAGTACTCGGAAAACGACACCTTCTTTGACCTCCAGCCAGGAGAGTTGAGCGAAAACAGTTGCAACTAAAAACTATGTACAACTAAATTATTCGAACTCAACCTCAACTTCAACTAAAATTTTAGTTAGTTGTAGGACGCAACTAATTTTGGTTTATTATTCTTGAAATCATACACCCATGTAATCGCGACGGAGGTCGAAAATTCTGATCGGCCTCAAAATTTGACATTATCCGTTTCAAGAGGTCTGGATTCCAAAAACGAAATGTTCGTCGGCCGTCCGGGCCGTTTTGGGCAGTAGGAATTTTGTTAAAATCTGAAAATTTGACAAAATACTCGGTTTACGAACTAGTTGTGCCCACAAGGTTTTCAGCTGTGGGGCCCTATGGGCTAAAAAGGGGCTACGGGAGGGCTTTTTGTGAAGGCTTTTAGCTATGGGATCGAGTAAGGTGTCGTTTTCGAAGTATTTTTGGACGAAGAATCCATTTTTTGGGGTCCCGGAACGATCCGATTTCACTGTTGCGATCTTGAAAGGGTGTCATCCATCTCTGGCTTTTTTTGGCCGGCGGGGTTTGATGAGGGTGGAGAAAGCGCTCTGCCAACACGAACTCTTTTAATTAACAACCCATCTACCACCCTCATCAAACCCCGCCTGTTGCGATCTATAGGGCTTTCATGGGGCTTTAAATGGGATTTTTGAAGGATCCCAGGAGGTCAAATATTTTTCGAGAAAAAACAAAAAAGTTTGAAAAATGTCCCTCCGCCGTCCGGGCCGTTTTGGGCGGTACCCATTTTTATTAAAAATCTGAAAATTTGACAAAATACTCGGTTTACCAATGAGATTTTTTATGGATCCCAGGAGGTCAAATATTTCTCAAGTAAAAACAAAAAAGTTTGAAGTTTTTTTTTTTTTTTGAAAAAAAAAAATGAAAATTTTGTACCTATATTCTGAGATATTAAAAAAAAAATTTTTAACTTTTTTTCGTTGACAGAATTAAATTTCTGTACAAGTAACAGGTTACTATCAACCAACAGGTTTATTATCAAAGAATAATAAACCCTTGTGTAAAATTTGCAGCGTTTTTAACTTACTTGCTGGTCATTTAAAAGAAATGTCATATAACTTTTAATGATCAGCTAATGATCTCCTATAGGATTTTGCCATTTGTTTCCTCGTACTTCTTATTGATTATAAAAGAACAAGACTTGTTCTTTTAAAATAAAACGTCAGGGCATATGACAACCGTCGTTAACGTGGAAAATCCTAAAACAATGGAGTTTACTAGGAATCAGCCATAATTCCCGACTTCCACATTCTGAAAGGTAAGTAGTAACTTTACTGCATATTACAATTTAATGCATTTAATGCAACTATAACAACATCGAACGGATGACAAAGCTCACAATTCACAATACTTAGTGCAAGTACACTTCACGTTAAAAAAAAAAAACCTCGATTTTTTTTAACAACCCGATTTTGAAACGTCGGTAAAATAAGCAAAAATGGGCAATTTAGTTTTTTCTTTAGTTTATGGAAGCCTACCAGAATATGAAATGTCCCGTAGCTGGTAACAGTGCCGTTTTCAAGTGTATTTCTCGCGATAGCAGATTTTTTCATCTTTGACCTACCTTTATTAACCTTGGAATTGAGGTAAGCTGCTTAACGACGTTAAAATTATATACCTTCTCGTAACGTGAACACCTATACGAAGCTAGCTCATCCATTT
The DNA here is from genome assembly GCA_955831195.1 of Pilophorus perplexus. Classification (NCBI taxonomy): domain Eukaryota; kingdom Metazoa; phylum Arthropoda; class Insecta; order Hemiptera; family Miridae; genus Pilophorus; species Pilophorus perplexus. Next base: position 32,827,354 of record OY037010.1, on the reverse strand, counting down.
TTGATCTCTAACAATATCGAGCGGTGCAGAGGGAAACTGATCATGCATATTGCACGTCGATTGAGGCGGTAGGAAGTCAAACAATAAGCGGTTTACTTACTACTTTAAGTACTCCGCCCAGACAGCTCTGAGACTGTCATCAACAGCAAAACAAAGTGGGGGCATTATCTGAGAATGTGTTAGCTGCAACCTCATTAAGAACGCTGCAAATTTTACACGTGTTTATTATTCTTTGATATAGTTTACTTGTGCAGAAATGTAATTCTGTCAATAAAAAATTTTAGAAAAAAATTTTGTTTTTCAAAATTTTTTTGATTTTTCTTGAAACATATTTGACCTCCTGGGATCCTCAAAAATCCCATTTGTAGCTCCATGAAAGGCCTATAGATCGCAACAGTGAAATCGGATCGTTACGGGACCCAAAAAAATGGATTCTACGTCCAAAAATACTTCGAAAAAGACACCTAACTCGATCCCATAGCCAAAAGCCTTCAAAAAAACGCCTCCCGAACGGATAATGTCACATTTTGAGGCCGATCGAAGTCGTCGACCTCCGTCGCGAAAACAGAGACCTATACACCTATACACTTGTGTATTATTCCAAGAATAATAAACGAAAAGCGTTGCCGCCTGTGGGTGTATTGCCGCTTGCGATGAGTACTCATCATGGTATATAATATTAGTTTGTACAGGCTTATAGGCGATTGAGCTTTATACCAGTGATTCTTATAAGCGGAGTCCAAATGACTGCTGGGGGAGACCCCAGACCCCCGGATGTTGTCTGTCATCTTGAGCCTATCGCCTAAACATTGGGCTACCATGGAACAAATTTGATGTTAATCATAGAAACTAAAACCCGAACCAAACGCCAAGCGTCACTTCCCTTCTTAGACTGTTGTAAGGATTTGCACTTTTGGGTTTATTGATCCTGTTGTAGTGGTTGTTTATACGGAGTTGATGGACGTCGAGAGAGACGTGACAAAAACGTGTGTGTGTGTACCTACTGTTGCAGCTGGGTTTTAAAATATAGTATTTTGGAGATAATCCTGAAGTTTGAATTTACACCATAGATCTTATTAGAACATAATTTTTTATAAGTAAAGAAAAAACGGTTGACGGTCATCGGTCATAATATTTTTAGGCTACTTTTGGGTCGCATTTTCATTCCTCGATACGTTTTCTGGCTGTTAACTCAAAGCCAAAGGACGTTCCATGCAAAAATTTCAAAGTAGTAAATCAATTATATCAATATTATTGATATTTTCTCTGTAACCTCTTGAACTCGCTGAGGCTCGCTGGTTGAGGACGTGACGACATCGAGGGTGTCTTCTTTCGGCCCCCCCGTCGATGTCGACGAACCGGAGGCGGTCTGGCCGTCAACGTCCTCGGGCGCGGCGCTCAATGCCGGTGTGACGGCCGAGGGGTAGGCGACGTCCGCCGGTTCTTTTGTCTCCGACTTCTCATCACTCGTCCCCTACAAACAATGAAACATGCCATGAAAACAACGGTTGAAAAAAAAACTGGCGTTCTCACGCAAAACATTTATTACCTATTGAGAAGGTGTTGTGAAACCTGTGGAGAAATACTTCAGCGTAACATGACCCTGTCAACTTGTGGTTTAATTATTTGCACACATATTTGCAAAATTCGTGATACCTACTTCATGTAAAAACTGCTTTTGGTTTATTATTCTTGGAATAATACACCTATGTTTTCGCGACGGGGGTCGACAACTCGGATCGGCCTCAAAATTTGACATTATCCGTTTCAAGAGGTCTACATTCTAAATCCGAAATGTCCGTCCGCCGTACGCCGTCCGCCGTCCGGGCCGTTTTGGGCAGTTGTGTACGTAGGAAACTGCTTTAGAGCTGTGGGCTATCAGCAGGCCCCCCGAAGGGAGCTCCATCCGAGCGGGGTCTGACCTTCCGCCGGGCTCCACTTCCCAGCAGGCCCCACGACCCCCTCGAATCCGACACCAAGTCCGAGGGGGGCGGCCAAGGACCGAGGGATGACCCCGCCGATCCAAGACCCGAGGTACTGGAGAGAAGGAGTTGCTCTAAGCCGGTTGATAATTGCGTTAGTGGGAGCAACTCCTCCCCATTAAGGCCACTCCGGTCAGAGGCCCGAGAGCCCGAAGGCTCTCTACCGCTTTACATGCCCCCAACACCCCGGCGTTACCCGGGATGTCAGCCTGAACATTACAGGGGTGGACATGAGGGTCGAAGAGCCGAGTCCGCCAGTGAGACGTAGTACACTAGCATCAACCCACCATTGGGCAGAAGGAATTTTTTTTAAATCTCAAATTTTGACAAAATACTTGGTTTACCATCTAGTTGTGCCCGCAAGGTTTTCAGTCCGATCGCCGAAACCCGTGGGGCGCTATGCGGCTAAAATGGGGCTACGGGAGGGGTTTTTTGAAGGCTTTTGGCTATGGGATCGAGTTAGGTGTCGTTTTCGAGGTATTTTTTGACGTAGAATCCATTTTTTTGGGTCCCGGAACGATCCGATTTCACTGTTGCGATCTATAGGGCTTTCATGGGGCTAAAAATGGGATTTTTGAAGGATCCCCGGAGGTTAAATATTTTTCGAGTAAAAAATAAAGAATTTTTGAAAAAAAAAAATCAAAAAAATAATTTTTTTTCCAAATTTTTTTCTTTTGAAACAGAAATAATTTTTGGGCAAGTAACCTATATCAAAGAATAATAAACCCTTGTGTAAAATTTGCAGCGTTTTTCGATTTTTAATGAAGATTGAGAGTCAACATGAGTAACTGTTCTTCAACGTCCCCAACAACCCGCAACAGATGCCTTCTCAGAAAAACGGGATTTATTCCACCTGAGAAGAGACTCTTAAATGAAAGCATGTCAAGACCCGCTATGATTAGAAAGTAGCAATACAGTAGCAAAATTTATCAGTATTTAGCCTTTCTTCCTCGAATCTCAAACATTGCGTGGACGCGGCCTTCGCACTCCCAATCAACCTACTTTCTTTCCCATTCAAGTTTGATTTACATACTCGCTCTGCACTTTCGATATCATTTTGTCGCGAGTGCTCTAACGCTTTCGCCCACCTGTAGATTCGCACTAGAAATTCACCTGGGTTTTTCCTCTTCAAATGTCAAAAACGAGTCACCGTTTTCTCTTCTAAAATGTGAAGGGTTTTCAGGCACTCATACGTCCGCAATGGCGTGGCGATCACGATGTCAAGGATGAGCCACTCGCCGAACACTTACTGCTAGTTAGAGGTGCTATAACTACATGAATTAACCTTGAGAACAAGGTTTGTGTAGAGGGCTTAGTCGAGGAAAAGAAAAAAAAAACTGAAAGTGAACTCTATCTAATAGTACGTAGGTAGGTAAGAGAGAAGCACCATCTGAAGCACCAGTCTCGATTCGAGACTAAGATTCTACTAATACGTATTAGGTATACATAAAATAATGTAGTTTGAAGGTGAAGTCAATCAAATTGTTGTGAAAATTGACGAATTAAAATCTAAAAATTGACATTTAACGTTGTTAAACGTATCAACTTATCAAGTACATCCCGAACGACTAAGTTTGTGTTTTAATGAAAAACTTACGTTCACGATGTCCTTGATAAGCTGGCTATTGAGGACAACTGCTTTTCTACATTCAATAACTTTAGACGAAGAAGTGCCCTAAGAATCAATTTAAAAAATAAATCAACCATGTTTCGGACGGCTCTATTAACGTTTTGGAGGGAACTGTTAATTGATGCCAGCATGAGAAGTAGCCCCACATTTAAAGAGTGATTTCTGACCGTATTTCGGCAAGTTGTACGACGCTGACATATTTTTTTAGAATTTTTCACGAACCTTAAGAACATGAGGGAAAGCCGGCTGTAAGACGCCAAACACGAGGATGATTCCTGTTGCCAGGGGGACGAGAGCTGGACATGGCCACACCATAACACAACCGGGCTGGACTTGTTAGAGCGCGAGACTGGACAGTTGGTACGGCCGAGGGTGACTAGGACGAAGAGAAAGCCACTGTCCTCCCCCAGGTCGAGTCTGGTCGTCGGGGATGTCGCTGGGGATGGCCGGTGAGTCGCCGGTATTTCGCGGGGGCGTCGTTTCGGGGAGGTAATTCCAAGACGGACTGACTGAGAGCAGCTCTTTGGGAAAGAGGGTTGTTCTTCAAGTCCCCTCCAAGTCTCTCTGGACCAGTGAAAGTAGAAAGGATGGTAAACATTTGACGAAACGTCATCAACACATGCAAGGCAAAACGAAAAGAAGAGTCGGATGCAAAAGAAACACTGCATGACCTCACTTTTCCCAGCTTCATTACCTCAAAAAGCCGTTTCAAAATTTTTCGCCACATGAGCTCAAACTAGATGGAAATATACTGGGTATTTAGTCTAAACGGGATTTCCCAAGATGATATCGGCATTACAAAAATATCCTTGTCAACAGCTAACGACCTCAAATTAATTCCCAGCACACTATTCCAATCGGCGTTATTCAGTTACAGGCTACCAGATAATTTTTCCTTGGCCATCAAAAGTGCCTGTCACCCACAGCACTAACGGTCGGCGGTTCGGGTCGTCTGTGTTTACATATCATTGCTGCCGGGCGCGGTGCGACAACACGAACGCAAACAGGACGCCTCATATCCTCTGATATTGGATTTAATCATTGTTCATTCGAAGTTCGTGCGAGTAATGACATTATGTGCTTTAGATGTGGAGCACGCGTTTTCATTAACGTCAAATCCACGACGTGGTCGACTGAATTTAACGTCTAATGGGATCAACATTATGGACAATTTGTTAGTAGGAAATGCCTCATACGCGATACATTCACTTCAGAATTCGTTCAAAACTGCTACAGTGTAAAATGTTAGATTAAATAGAACAGCAGAACCCTCTCTGCTCGGGTTGCTCGTGCATACAATTTATTCAATTGTCTTCCTATTCCTATAATGATATAATCTGCACCTTTCTCTTTCTATACGCCTACTCAGTTCCCGCGCTGGATTTATAGACCGGAAAAGAAAACAGTGTAGGCTTTTGCAAGGTGCCCTCTTCCATTTTATTTCCCAAATGAGATAACTCCCATTCTCTTCCGCAGCAAGAGAGTATGAGATACGCACTGAGTAACACCGAAACAATACTGCAATTATCAAGTCGCGCCCTTTGAATGCACTACATAATTTACATTTAAACGACACATGCGTCTTCTAGCGTAGTGCTGAGGTAACAAGAAAAATAGTCTTTCGACGGGTTTTACCATCTCAAGTAGCATTTTTGCTCAAACTGGATGGGGAGTTATCTGGCGTTCAGCTCTATTGGAGATTAACGAAATCCTAGAACTTGCTATTGGCCACTTGAAGGGGTGTGGGAATGCGTGACTCACGTAATTGGAGCTCTACAAGACATCATACCGACCATGAAAGGATAATAATTATCCTTTCATGGTCATCCTCAATTATTGAGGAGTTTGATTCCAAAAGGTACCTACTAACAAGTATTTTCGTCGAAATTGAGTTCTCCCTTTCATAGGGTTTTAGGAGGTAGTTATTCACGAAAATGCGATCGTTTTGAAGCTAAAAAAATTCAAACCCCTTTAAAAACGTGAATGAATATTCGGTTTGATTTCAAAAGGTACTTTATCCAGCACAATGGCGGACTCTTATCCGTTTTGTCTCAAAAAGTACTAACATACAGTACTGGATATTATCCAGTAACAGGTAGCATACAGGTTTTGCTGTTTCGAGTAAACGGTACTATACCCATTATTTTCTATGATTTCTCGACTGTTGGAGTCTTTTCGAATTTTTTATCGGTTTCAAGTTTTCGGGATTAATTTGAATAGAATACAGTTGGCATCACTGGTGAAACCACTTTTTGGCAAACCGAATCTTAAAAAATAATGTAAAACCTGGCAATGATTCACACTCAATACTTACCGTTATTTGGTGAGCGACTTCATCAAAAACGCTGCAAATTTTACACAAAGGTTTACTATTCTTTGATATAGGTTACTTGTGCAGAAATTTATTTCTGTGTCAACGAAAAAAATTTAAATTATTTTTTATTTTTAAAATTAAAAAAAAAATTTTTTTTCAAAAAATGTTTTTTCAAATTTTGTGTGTGTTTTGTCCATCAAAAATCCCATTTTTAGCCCCATGAAAACCCCATAGATCGCCACAGTGAAATCGGATCGATCCGGGACCCCCAAAAATGGATTCTACGTTCAAAAATACCTCGAAAACGACACCTAACTCGATCCCATAGCCAAAAGCTTTCAAAAAACGCCTCCCGTAGCCCCATTTTAGCCCCATAGCGCCCCACAGGTTTGAGCGATCGGGCTGAAAACCATGCGGGCACAACTAGATGGTAAACCGAGTATTTTGTCAAAATTTCAGATTAAAAAAAATTCCTACTGCCCAAAACGGGCCGTTTTGGGCCCGGCCGGCGGAAGGACATTTCGGTTTTGGAATGTAGACCTCTTGAAACGGATAATGTCAAATTTTGAGGCCGATCGGAGTCGTCGACCTCCGTCGCGAAAACATAGGTGTATTATTCCAAGAGTAATAAACCAAAAGTGCATGATGCACATCCAATTCAGACTCTTCTGACAGACCAATACTCAGGAATCACTTCAGGAGAATTCAAGAATTATCTCAAGAAAGAAAGAAGCAATCTAATTTTCACCGCAGTCAGTAACCCTGCCTCAAATGGGTTGAACGAAAGACAAAACCAAACGCTCGTCAACAAGATTCGCTTCAAGATAAATGAAACCCGGAGGAGGGCATGGTCTGTAGTGGCTGACGAATGTGTGCAAGAATACAACGGATCACTCAGTCACCACCTTCAGCTCAGAATACTTACTTTACGGAATAACAATTGTTATTGAACTTAAGTTCAATCGTACCTGCTTCCTTATAACCAACACGAGATCTAGCACGGGATCGTGAAATCGCTTTCGAGAACACAGTTAAAAACCACAATTACAACAAAAAACTAATTGACAGAAAAGGAAACATCATGATTTCAAAGAGGGAAACTTCGTTTATCTGGAAAATGCATCAAAAATAAGTAAAAACAAACTCGATGAAATAAGAAATGGGCTTTTGAAGATAATCAAGAAAATATCAAATTCCATCTTCATCGACACAGGCCACAGGAAGGAGTCGAACATGTACCACATCTCAAAATTGGTGCCACTTCCCGTGGGTGGGGGGATGTAAAACGCATCGTTTTATCGATACCTCGTCACCTACTTCATCAGCTCACTCCATACAAAGGGGCCCTTATTTACGTTAATTTAACTAATTTTAACGGATATTGTTAAAGAAGTGACTTCCAGTGAAATTTCGAGACGAATAACAACGTGTGTTTTAGACTGTAACCATAATCAATTAGCACTAGCTCAGCAACCTAACATCATCCCCCTCCTTTAAACAGTCGGAAACGATCAGCATGGACGACCCTGTATCTTCCATTAGTCATCTTGATCCGGAAACGACGTCCGAGATCGCCTTCACCGCATCGCAAGGGCCATTCCATGGGGAATCCAGCTTCGGGAACAGCTCTACCACCCTTCGTCGGATGTAACAACAATACCTTGTCCCCAGCAGCAAACTGCGGATCCTTGCATTTGACATCGTACCTCCTTTTCGTTTTGCTTCCGAGTCTGCAAGGCAGAGGAAGCATTGCTTTAACTTAAAATGAAAAAAAAAAAAATGTTATCCAAAATCAAAATGTCCTCTCACGTTTTGCGTTTCAGTGCCTCCTGAACAAATTTGGTTCCGTGTCTGTGGTGGAGAGCCTGTGTCGTGGTTCTGGTCTGTCTGTCTGTCTTTCTGTCTGTCCGCGTTTTCTTGCCACAGCCATAACTTCCACAGTTTTGATCGGATTTCAATCAAATTTTCAGGAATTGTGTGGGTATAGCCCTAGATGGTCCCCTATCAGTTTCATCACGATTGCATCAGTGGTACTCCCTGCGCATGCGCGAACGTAATTTTCTTGTTGTTTTCACAACTACGTTCATTTTGAACCTGGCACGAGGAAGCTCATGTGCCATTGCATTGGCAGTGTATTTTCAGCTGAATTCACTAGCCTTTGTCGGGCTAGGTCATGGACTGCCATCATGTTATCCTGGTGCTCTTCTATAACGTTGGCGGGTAATCTGAAAGGAGTTCCCTGTATCATGATAGTAGACAGTGGGGCCACCAGTACTGCAGTTAGCAAGAACATAATACAGGCAACGGCAATTGACCGTGAAGTGCGGGGATATGGGTGGTTAAGGGCGATCACAGGGGATGCAGTCCCTGGGTTGGGAATGGCGAAGGTTGAGATTGATTTGGGAGATTGTCTTCCAAAAATACACGGTGTTTTCTTTCAAAAAATCCATTCCTATCACACATTCTTCTCGAATGTCAGCAACCAGAACTTCGTGTATTTCTAATTTGGAACTCGCTCGTCAATTTGCGACCACCCGCACGGAAATTGGTTCAGCCGTTGGGGCGTGATGTTGGAACATACATACAGACATGCATTCTTATTAATATTTTAGATATTGTCGTGAGAAGCGAGGTCGCCGATGTTCTGAGTTCAATCAGAAGGCGAACTCCTCCCAACCCAGGGGGACGAGGCAATGGGGAGAACAAGTTGCGATGGTTCACCCTTCAAACGCCCCATTTGTAGCACAACGATGAAATGGAATGGTTCTGGTACCCCTTCAAATGAATTCTACATCTGAAAATACTTCGGAAACGACACCCCACACGATGGCATAGCCGAAACCCTTCAAAAACGCTCTCTCGTAGCCCCTTTTTAGCCCCACAGAGCTCCACGGGGTTGGGCGATCGGGCTGGAAACCTTGCGGGCACACCCAGATGGCGAAACAGGTATTTAATCAAATTTTAGGTTTGAAAAAAATTCCTACAGCCCAAAACGGCTCGGAGGGACATTAAATGTCGGTGAACAGCAATTTTCATTTTTGGAATGTACACATCTTAATACGTGTAGGCTTAAGTTGGTACCTGAAGGCAAATTTTGAGGCCGATGTATACGTACCACAGAGTAACAGAGAACAAATACTTAGATACGTACGGTATTATTCCAAGAATGATGAACCAAAACGGACAAAAAATGACTGCAATGAAACGCAAAACTTGAAACAGTCCAAACAAACTTCCAAGAAACTTCTTCTTCTTCTTGCCAAGAAGTTCTTGGTGGGTTCGTTGCATGGTTATCATCACTACTAATAGATATCGATATAAAAATCGATATTTCTTATATCGAAGACTCACAATCGGCACTAACAATCGGACTAAAAAAAAATTACTAAAAATCGATTTTAATTGATGGGTAATGAAGTTATTTTACCAAACCTTAAATACCTCGCGAAGCGTCCCGCAGTACAATTCGGTGTTTTTTGTTTTGTTTTTTATTTGAAGCAAAATAGTATTACCTACTATTTTCGAAAATATTGGCACTGTAACCGTAAAAATTCTATACCTAACACCTTATGCCGCGGAATAGAAAGGTTCTGAAACGCAAAATGCAAGTGGAAAACAATGCTTCCGCTACCTTTGGAATAAAATGAGGTTGGGGTGAGTTAATTCCATCAGCTCAGAAAGTATTTATCTTGTGTTTATAAACACAAGAAAGAAGAAAATAGCCTGCAGTTACAGCCGTTCGCCGTCCCCCCCCCCCCCCCCTTATTCTGTCAAATACCCCAACGGCCACCATTCGGCTATAATAAAATAATCAATAATAATTATTGATTATTTTTCAACCAGAGAAGGCCCGTGTTACTTGATTTTCAATGCTGAATCCCAAAAGCACTGTCCTGCACCGGTTATTTTGCCTCTGAAACCCACTATGACAGTTTTCTGCAAACTCCGTTCCACCTAGTCTGCAGATTCTTTTTTCTGCAAATTAGGTGGAATACCACATTTCAGTTTTTCTGAAAAACTGAATTGCGATGCTACTGCAACCAGAACTTTCAGATTTTCCCGTTTCATTCACGCGTTTCCCATTCCTCCGGGGTTTAGTTCCCTTCCTTGCAAGGAAGCTGCCGGGGTTTAGTTCCCTTCCTTGCAGGGAATGCTTGCCCATGGGCAGTATCCCATATTAATCCCTCTTTTTTGGCAACTCTGTTTTCCGTTTTTCTGTTTACAGAAAAACAGGAAAACAGAAATTTCATGATTTTCTGCAGATTAGGTGGTTCCAAATGGAGCGATGGAAAACAAGACTCGAGATAAACAACTGATTCAGTTCAACTGAACCAGTTTGGAGCGGTGGAGGTGGCGGTACCTAATCTTCCTGTATATGCAGAGAAAATTCTCCTTGTGGACATTAAAGATTGTCCTTCCTTTGGTTCTTCCTTCGATGTTGTCGTTGTTATTTAATTTTTTTTATAGAGGCCCCTTCTCGTGGTTTGCTGTGTAAGTACAATACAAGGTCCTGGTAGGTACTCTTGGAATGACAAAAAATAAACACCCCAATCTGAGTCGATTTTACAAAAAATAAATTAAATAAAAAATAAAACGCTGCTAATTTTGCACAAGGGTTTTTTATTCTTTGATATTGGGTACTTAATTGTGCATAAATTAATAAAAATTTAGAAAAAAAGTTTTTTCTGTACAATGTTTGGACAGATGTGGAACCCCGAATGAACGGATTTTGACCTCCTGGGATCCTTCAAAAATCCCATTTGTAGGCCCATAGATCCCCATGGTGAAATCGGATATTTCTGGAACCCCCAACAATGGTTTCCACGTCCAAAAATACTTCGAAAACGACACCTGACTCGATCCCATAGCCAAAAGCCTTAAAAAAAAAAAAACCCTCCCGTAGCCCCATTTTAGCCCCATAGCTCCCCACGAGTTTGGGCGATCGGGCTGAAAACCTTGCGGGCACAACTAGATAGTAAACCGAGTATATTGTCAAAATTTCAGATTTAAAAAAAAATTCCTACTGCCCAAAACGGCCCGGACGGCGGACGGACATTTCGGATTTAGAATGCAGACCTCTTGAAACGGATAATGTCAAATTTTGAGGCCGATCGGAGTCGTCGACCTCCGTCGCGAAAACAGGCGTATTATTCCAAGAATAATAAACCAAAATCGGTGAAAAAGTCGATTTTTCGAGTTAATTTAAAATCGATTAGCATCCCTACCAGGATCCGATCTTATTTGACCCATCTCTAGTGCAGGCCCTCGGTTCTTTTGTGTTTTGTGCTCCTGTATAATACATTGCTTTTTGTAGTTCACAAGTACGAATTACGGTATAGTTTATAACCTAACGTTATAGTTTATCGTATATAAAATAGGGATGTTTGATACTTCTAATGTATCGATGCAGTATCGTATCGATACATCCAGACAGTATCTAAAAGTATCGATACGATACTTTCAATAAAGTATCGGTATCGAAGTATCGATACTTTTCAAAAACGCCTTCAAATTTTTAGTCAAGGGTTTATTATTCTTTGATATGGGTTACTTGTGCAAAAATTAATTCTGTCTCAATAAAAAATTTTTGAAAAAAAGTTTTTTCTTTTAATTTTTTTTTTTTTTTTTTTTTACTCAGAAAATATTTGACCTCCTGAGATCCTTCAAAAATCCCTTTTGTAGCCTTTACATCCCCACAGTGAAATTGGATCCTTCTGGGAACCCCAAAAATATACTCTACGTCCAAAAATACTTCGAAAACGACACTCAACTCGAACCCATAGCCAAACGCCTTTAAAAAAAACTTTCAATTGCCCCATTTTAGCCCCATAGCGCCCCATGGGTTTGGGCGATCGGACTGAAAACCTTGCTCCAAGCCTCGGGGAGTAGGTACAGGTAGCAAAAAAGGGGAACATTCCCTCGTTTGGTGTAGGTAGCTGTGGCCACACTAATTTCTACTGTGATGAGTGAGTTGGGTTGGTTGGTTGGGCCAACATTTTGGTGGTCCGCCATTGATCGAGGACCTCTGATTCTTCTGATATGAGAGCTGGTGCAGCTCCAGGAGGTGGTGGTAGGTACCTACATCAACTTTCTTCAATTGCTGGTCAAGTCAGAGGTACTGTCAACTACCTATATGCCGTAAGTTTTGAATCTGATGAAATGTGACGGATAAAAAAAGTATCGGCGCCGATACCGGAAAAAAAGTATCGATACTACGATATGTATCGGGGACAAAAAGTATCGATATGTATCGATACTTTTTGAAAAGTATCGATACTTTTAAGTATCGATACTTTTTCAACATCCCTAATATAAAACGCTTAAAGGTAGGGATGGGAAATCGGTAAGAAGTATCGATTTTTTGAATCGATTCAGAATCGGATGCTCTAAATCGATTTCCCAAAAAAATCACCATGAAAGTATCGATTTTTTCCAAAATCGATTCAAAAATCGGTCTTACAAAAAAAAGTTTTTATAATGAGTGATAACGGTAGATATATTTAATGTAGGTAGGATTCAAGAAAAAATCGTTAAAAAAATTTATTGAAAATTAAAATTGCATTAGTTTTCAAAAATTTTGATAATAAACATTTAATCAGACAAGTAATCAGTTTCGCTGTCTAAAAAACGCTGCAAACTTTACACAAGGGTTTATTATTCTTTGATATAGGTTAGTTGTACAAAAATTATTTCTGTCCATGAAAAATTTTGGAAAAAAAATTTTTTTTGGTTTTTTTTTCTTAGAAAAAATTTTTTTGGATTTTTTTCCAAAAGAATGGTTTTTTTTTCAAAAATTCTTCATTTTTTACTTCAAACATAATATGTTAAATATTATTTAACCTTCTGGGATCCTTCAAAAATCCCATTTTTAGCCCCATGAATGCCCTATCTATCCCAGGTGAAATCGGATCGTTCCGGGTCCCCAAAAAATGGATTCTACGTCCAAAAATACTTCGAAAACGACATCTAACTCGATCCCACAGCTAAAAGCCTTCGAAAAACCCCTCCCGTAGCCCCATAGCGCCCCACGGGTTTGGGCGATCGGACTGAAAACCTTGCGGGCACAACTAGATGGTAAACCAAGTATTTTGTCAAAATTTCAGATTTAAAGAAAAATTCCTACTGCCCAAAACGGCCCGGATGGCGGACGGCGGACGGACATTTCGGATTTTGAATGTAGACCTCTTGAAACGGATAATGTCAAATTTTGAGCCCGATCGGAGTCGTCGACCCCCGTCGCGAAAACAGGTGTATTAGTCCAAGAATAATAAACCAAAAGCCATGGCGGACGTCGCTGGTAACTAGTGAGTTTGGTTGTTATTAGCTATTATCATAATTTTTAATAGACCTAAGACTCGAAATTTGCTTGAATCACTTGAAATAAACTAATTTTTATAAATGACGAAAATCGATTCAAGATTTTTTAAAATCAGTAGTAAAAAATCGATTCAAGATTTTTTTAAAATCAGTAGTAAAAAATCGATTCACGATTTTTACAAAAATCGGAAGTAAAAAATCGATTCACCTAAAAAATCGGAACCTGAAGATCGATTAAAAAAATCGAAAAATCGGAACAAAAAATCGATTTTTCCAAAAAATCGGAAATCGATTCCCATCCTTACTTATAGGTAGTTGCGTTTTGTACTTCTCACCCGCCTTGTGTAGTTGGTAATTTTATTTACTTACCGAATCGTACAATGTCAACAATTATTGTCCTCGCGAATAGCAGCTCCGTAAGTCATTTCCAACAGTACCTACGAGATTTATTATCAGATACCTATTGGTATTTTTTTACTATTCGTGAGACCATAAGCCGACGTCATTATCCTTACCACAGCATGAATTGGTTCATAATTTGTCTCACCTTGCTTGAAATTACACCACCTGCAACTAGTATAGTTATAATACTAGTCAACAACAACAACATCAACATTATTATTAACCCTGAGAGGACTGCTGGTTCATAAGGTTGTAATTAATGAGGGAGAAATTAATAACATCAATGGCACAAGCCCAACTCAGACCTCACTTCTTCGATGACATCCGTTCTTGGGGGCCCGAGGGCATTGGAAGCCGATTGTGATTGTGAGGACGATGAGGTGGGGTTTAATGCATCTGAATCTTGTTAGGGAGCGAAAGTCGCCGATCCATTAACGGAGTCAAGGCAAGTTAGAACGCTTTAGTTCTATTAAACTTCTTTACGTTACCAGCTTGACAATTTGCTGGGCAGCACTTAAAAAGCTCAATGCCGCATTAGATTATATGGAAGGTCAGGCGCATTCGCTGCTTCAATTTTGGGACACGAACTTTCTTTATACATAGAGTTTGCTTGGAAACGATGTTGCCAACATCATGTTGGGCAACTCTGGTTTAATGATACGTACTATAAATTTCAGGTTTTTTATGGTTTTGGCTTAATATTCTTGGAATAATACACTTATGTAATCACGATGGAGGTCGAAAATTCTTACCGGCCTCAAAATTTGATATTAAACGTTTCAAGAGGTCGAAATTCCAAAAACGAAATGTCCATCCGCCATTCGAGCCGTGTTGGGCATTGTTTTTTGTTTTCTGAAAATTTGACAAAATACTCGGTTTACCATCCAGTTGTGCTCGCTAGGTTTTCAGCCCGATCGCCCAAACCCGTGGGGCTCTAAGGGGGTTAAAAAGGGGCTATGAGAGGGCATTTTTTTAAAGGCTTTGGGCTATGGGGTCGAGTTAGGTGTCGTTTTCGAAGTATTTTTGACGTAGAATCTATTTTTTGGAGTTCCAAAATAATTCGTTTGCACCGTGATCTATTGGGCTCTCATGGGGCTACAAATGGAATTTTTCATGGATTCCAGGAGGTCTAATATTTTCCGAGTATTTTTGGATGCATACTTAATCCGTTTTTTTTTTTTTTTTTTTTTTTTTTGCAAAAATATTTTTTACTTCAACGGCTTCCAAACGTTTTAGCTGGCAGTAAGATTATCTGGAGAAAAACCTCCTCGGCGGAGGCCTCTCAGCCAAGCGCTTGGTAACCATTGAAATGGAAGTTGAATATTGAAGTATCCAGAGTCAGATTTTTCAGTCAGTCCCTGCGCGTTACCCGTCACCATGAATCAGGAAGGTATTTATACCCTCTTCAAATTTCGGGTTATAAACCGGCTTGTAGTGAATTAAAAACCAGATTGGAATGGTTGACAACCCCTTTTGAAGTTGCTGCAAACGGGTTTGGGATGGTTGGCAACCTCTTTCAAATGTCTGGCAACCGATATGAAGAGGTTGCTAATCCATTAGAAGTAGCTGAAAACTTGTTTGAAAACCCCTTTGAAGTGGCTGGTAACCCATGATTGGTTTCAAGTGGTCTCACAACTTGGCTGATCACCAGTTTGAACTTGTTCAACACGTAATGTGGTTGTCAACCGGTTTCTAGTGACTGTCAACCAATCCGAAGTAGTTGAGAACCTTTTGTAGGAGTTAGAACATGATATTGTTGATTCACATACAAACATCTCTCTTATAAGAGACATTTAGGATCAAAACCGGATAACTCCAAAAATTCAGATTTTTTTTTTTTTTTTGCATTTTCTACAAGTTCAGATAGGGAAGTTTATGCCTACCAAACTTCAGGATCAAGATCGAACTATAACCATGAGAAATAAGGCGTCGAAAAGTCGTGTCAGTTTCATAAGCGGATAACTCCTGGTTTCCCTATCGTCCGCCAGGCTCGCCACAGTCGCACTCAACTGGGCGTACTCCGGTATCACTACTTCACTGATGAGCTCTTGACTTTTTCTTTGTTCGTCGGGGTTTTCTGTGAAATATCCTCAGCTAAACTTGTAATGAACTTCAATTTCGTGATTGTGGCAGTATAACGAAAAGAGGTGTGTCCCTGACTGGATTAAATCCGATTCCAATGGAAACGGGAAAGCCTGTCAACGTGCTGAAACTGAACGATGTCAGAAAGCTTCTGACTACCCATTTTGGCGAAGACTGGAGGGGAAATCACTTACTGATATCCTACAAAACTGTGCTTGATGGCCCAATCCCTCCAGATGCTGACGCTAACCACGACGGCGAGTACTGTGAAAACGTCACTGAAGAATTTTCCCTGCACGTAATATGAAGTAATTCAGTAATTGGAAACTAGTCACGTGGTTGCTGTGATCGCTTGAATTTTTTTATTACCTAAGATGCTTTTTCTCAAATGTTTTTTTCCATGAGATTTTGATTTTGTGATTCGAGTCATCCTGTATTTTTTAGAATTCAAGTCGTTTATAAACGACTTCAATAAATTGAAGAGTTTATTGAGACTGAAAACTAGTGATTAATGGTTGCTGTGATCGCCTGAATTTGTATGATTAGCAATTTCAAATGCCAATTTTCAAGTCTGTCCCTCTTGGGATTTTGAAAAGTCCGAGTCATTTCCTCCTGTATTTCTCATGGAGCACGTCGTTTATTGGAATTTAACAAAGTCGTGATTGAGAGGGTGATTGGAATTATTATGGTGGAATTAGAATGATGGTGATTGGAATTATTATTATTATTGAAATACTATTTATAATTCTGTATAATTCACTTCGGTGTATTATTCAACTACAGAAATTGAAGAAAAGATTAAGATAATAATACTATTAAACATAAAAATGTTTAAAATCGGGGTTTTCTCACTCACCCCCCCCCCCCCCCCCCCCCAATTACTGATGATGTCAGTAATTATTGGAATATCAATGTGACATCAAAGCTGGGGTATAATAAATCATCATGCAAGGATTCAGTGACTTTTCAGGGTAGTTTGTTGATATTAGGGGCACTATTAGTTTAAAGCGCCAATATCAGTTCAAAACCGGATACAGAATTTTGTTTCTTGACCATATCTCAATGGTAACGGGATGAATCTTAGCAATGATGGGGTGGTAAACTAAATAGCTCACACTTGCAGGGAATGAATAATTGCATGGTAACCAGTGAAGGATCGAAACGAACTTTGCCCTCTCCTGTAAAATTTGGTCTTATGGAGTTATGCGGTTTCTTATTAAAAGGTTCAACGGAAATCTCTAGTTGACTCGAAATGTTCCCAGCGTTATCCCAGTGCTCCATTCATTTCTAGTTTCGATTTTGAATTTTGCATTATTATTGCAAGTGCATGTAAATTTATTTTTCAATAAAGAACAGTATTGATATGACTTCCCTTTTTTGTGAGTATTTACGTTATTTTATTTCTCTGAGTACCTAATTCATTTTATTATTTTTCAGAGAAATGTCAATTTTCGTCCATGGTACTTGCGGACAACCTGGAAAGCTCTGGTCTCCGTCATTCTTGCTTCTCTTCTGTTTATTCAAGTGGCTGGGCTACTTAACTGTCGATTCTTGCAACATAACGATGTGATCCTTCTGATTCTATTGTCATGACTTCTAAAGTGAGTGGCTATCTATTAATAGTAAACATGGTCAGTGGAAATTTGAGTTAATTCGGTTGTGATTTGTGTTTCCTAGTAGTGTCAGGCACCTCTGGAGGCTCAGACAATCTTGGTCGTGAGGACAGGGACAATACTGGGCTCTGATGTTTGCTTTGGGCTAATCCCGCATCTGTGCGCGTGAGCCGGTTAATCTGACGCGGTGGCCCGGAGGGCACGATTGCGACGACGTGCGACGCCAGGGGAACCGACGGCTGGACGTTTGCTCTGAAACGGAAGGGGTGAGAAGCTTAAAGGGTTTGAATTGTTGAACGTTACATAGGTAACGGCATCAATCCGCGTGAACCGAAATTAGAGGTTGGAGGGGGTGTGGTGAGTACTGGTGGCTTCTGAGTAACAAAGCCGCTTCTGCGGTGGCGTTGCGGCCTCAGGAGTGGGAAACGTCAACGTATTCGATGGTCAGAGTATGATCGTACGTGGTGAACTCCGTCGAAGCACATGAAAATGTTTACTTAATTCAAAATTTATAAAATTTTACTAAATTTTGAAATAAAAATTCGTTGGGTATTACCACAGTGAAATGAACCTTATTTTTAACCTCGTGACTAAAGATTTTTTCGTGTACCTCTGTCATTGTGAACGGTGCTCTAACGTTTCGCTTGAATCCCTTAATGATTTCCTGGTGCAATCGAGCGGTTCAGCCGTTCAGTTGTATTCAGACTGACTTGAGGGCATGATTGTACAAAACAGCTTCTTAAGGATAGGCAATTGACCGATCACTACGTTTCCCAACTGCAGGAAAAAGTTGCGAAATTGTGTCACGAAATGAGTTGCAGACAACGGCGAATTTCCATGTTTTTTGCGTGCATCGGGCTCGTTATTAGGAAAATGAAATTACCTCATTTCGATATACGTTGGAAAGCTCTGAATTTATTATTACGAAACTACGACATGTACCCATTTTGTCCCAAGGAAGTACTAATACCCAACTTCTTGACGTATTCAAAATTAGTGGCTTGGTATAAATACCGGTTCTTATTCCGTTGTTACATGAAACAATGTTCGAGCTTTCGCTGAACGTTTCAAAACGTGCTTCTTGCAGGTAGGTTAAACAGGAATTCAGGAGGTCGAGTACAAAAACAAACTGTCATCTATTGACAGAATGACTGAAGAGTGTTTCAAGTTCTATGTCCATGTCATTCTCTCATTACGATTTGGCATTCTGCTACCTGGTCAACTAATTTATCAAGCAACTAATTCTTCTGTCTGTAGAGAACAAAACTTGTTCAACAGGACGTATTTTTAACTACTTCCAACACCTAAATTATGGAAATGGTTCGGAGACATGACGTTGAAATCGATCCTACCGCATTGCTCTGCATGCGCTGAAGTTTAATTTGTCATCTCCCACCGTGTTCGGTGTCACGGTACAGTTCATTAAAGTACTTTGAGGTTCTTCTGGCAGATGGATTAGGAATACGTCCGGGTCATGGTGAATTGACGATGAAACAATTGAAGAGCACAGGGGAAAAACGTGTTAACTCTGTTTTTCCAAACTTTTCAGGAGGGCAAATTTACTATTCCAAGATTCACTATTCGATCATTTGTCACCAGAAAATAATGTTTCTTTACATTTTAGAATCTCTAGTAGGTAGGCTAAGTAACATAAACACCTAATTGTGAAAAATCATTCATTAAAAAAATTCTGGAACAAAATACAGTCAGAAGTGCACTTTTTACGGGGGAAAAACGTGATATTAGAGAGTTCCTAAAGAAACATCCGAGTTACGTCGACCGTTAATTTTTATCACCGTAAGGGATTTGTCTAGGGAGAATCAAAGAAAAGCTAACTTCACATAAGACCGTAACAGAGATACGGTCTTATCAAAAGTCACGCTAAATTTAAAGTGCCGCTATTTACGTTCTATTGCTCGAAATTAACGGCGGTATCCTTAAGACCGTAAGTTTATTACCGTAACTTTACGGCAATAACGTTCGACGTTAGGCATAAGGACGTAAGTTATCACCGTTATTTCCGCGCATGCGCGAAATCTCGAGTTACGTCGACCGTAACTCATCACCGTTAGGCAAAAAGTGGCTTTAGGAACTCTCTATTAAGGCTTGTGGACAGCCGGGAGTTAACACGTTGCACCGCATTACCCTTACATTGTAAGTGTGCATTATCAGCTTCAGCCTGTTTTGTACCATCTTGAGTCTGGCGGTTCTCATCACCATTATCACATTCATTCGTAAGAATTGGGTGGTCATCAATAAATACGTTAAATCAGGAACTGCAGCCCTTTTCGGGTGCTTTTGGAGGGCCGTATGCTCTCCTAGAAAAGGCAACAGATTCGAAAGGTTACAAAACAAGTACAGTCAAAGAACTATTTACGAAACTAAGAAAGTAATCAAAGTGTTGGTACTCCTGCTGGCCATGTC
Organism: Pilophorus perplexus; assembly: GCA_955831195.1. Taxonomy (NCBI): domain Eukaryota; kingdom Metazoa; phylum Arthropoda; class Insecta; order Hemiptera; family Miridae; genus Pilophorus; species Pilophorus perplexus. The sequence continues at coordinate 32,807,590 of OY037010.1, read as the reverse complement.
TTACTTGATGTCAACTGTGGAATTTTGGCAACTGGCATGGATGCTTCAGTATATTTTGTTATCAAATAGAACTGACTTTTTGTCAAGTTGGAGTACGTCACAGTAACAAATAATATTTGTCAGAGTTAAAACATTTTTCTGTTTTTCCAAAACTTCTCTGGTGGAGGGAAAATTTACTACCTATTTCAAGATTCACTATTCGATCATTTGTCACCAGTAAAATAATGTTTCTTTACATTTTAGAAGCTCTAGTAGGTAGGCGAAGTGACATAAACACCTAAGTGTGAAAAATCATTCATTTACAAAATTCTGGAACAAAATACTGTATGAAGTGCACTTTTTACGGGGGAAGAACGTGTTATTAAGCTTGTGGGCAGCCGGGAGTTAACACGTTCTTTCACGGAAGCGCCCCGATAAGCACGTTCTTCCCCTGTATAGGAATATTTCACCCTCCAATTTCACCCATTTGAACTCGTTTTTCCCCAGAAATTGCACCACCAACGGATTTCTCGCATGCCAAACCTTAAGGAACCATAGGTACCTATAAATCGACCAAAAACCGAGTTAACACGTTTTCCCCTGTGCTCTTCAATTATCTACAAACCACGAGTTAACTTTTTTACAGGTCAACAAAAAAAAAAAAAAAAAAGCAAATTTTACACAAGGGTTTATTATTGATTCTTTCTTTAAAAAAATTCCGATAGGGAAAAAACATGGATAGTCTATTAATTCCGATTTTTCGTTCATCAGCTCATTCTGTTCTTCTTGACGCTAAAACAGGGATAGTCCGGTGAAAATCGTTTGAACCTTCCTACTGGGAAGGAACAAGGAGAGCCCAAGCGTTTCAGGAAATGAACAAGAGGAGTCACAAACGGCACCACGATGAGCACACAGTGTGGCACACACCACAAGCGGCAATACACCGGGAAATCATTAAGAGATTCAAGCGAAACGTTTGACCACCGTTAACAATGACAGTCACGTGAAAAAAAATTTGTTTTCAACTGACACGAATGTTTTGACTGGCTTTAATGTTTTTTTTTTTGGTGCGCTCACTTCAAATCTAGTAACCAATTTACTCCATCACGTACAGAATTATGCTAAATTGGGTTATCCTTAGTCACGAAGTTGAAATAATGTATCAAACCTTTAGATCTGAAGGGTGTGGGGTGAGGAAAAAAATTTCTCCCCCCCTTATTTAATCTTCCTCCTTTATATTTAATAATATTAAATATAAAGTATATTATAATATAATATAGTATAAATACTACATAATCCTGCAGTGGCTACGACATAATATGGCATAATGTTATTATTTGTGTTTTCTATTAGACCTTTTTCGGGACGCTAGCTTTAGTAAACAGTGTGTACCAATTTGCAACATTCCCCGTCAGGTTAGTGAGATCCCTGTGAGAAGCTGTCTAGCTGTGAGTTGTTTGTAGTGTCTTACTGGTTAATATTTTCGGAGTTTTGGTTTATTATTCTTGGAATAATACACCTATGTAATCGCGACAGAAGTCGAAAATTCTGATCAGCCTCAAAATTTGACATTATACGTTTCAAAACATGTACCTAGATTCCGAAAACGACATGTCTGTCTGCCGTCCAAGCCGTTTTGGGCAGTAAGAATTTTTTTTAAATCTGAAATTTTGACAAAATACTCAGTTTACCATCTAGTTGTGCCCGCCAGGTTTGCAGCCCAATCACCCAAAACCGTAGGGCTCCAAGGGGTTAAAAGGGGCTATGGGAGGGCTTTTTTTTAAAGGGTTTCGGCTATGGGGTCGAATTAGTTGTCGTTTTCGAAGTATTTTTGGACGTAGAATCTATTCTTGGGGGTCCCAGAACGCTCTGATTTCACTGTTGGGGCTTTCATTGGGCTAAAAAAAATGGATTTTTGAAGGATCCCAGGTGGTCAAATAATGTGTGGTTTCGTTTGTGAGTAAAATGAAAGAAAAAACGCTCCAAATTTTACACAAGGGTTTATTATTCTTTGATATAGGTTACTTGTGGGAAAATTAATACATTGAAGAAGAAAATTATACATTGTCGGACAGATGTGGGACCCATGAAAGCCCTATGAATCCCCACAGTGAAATTGGATCGTTCCGGGCCCCCCCCCAAAATGGATTATACGTCCAGAAATACTTCGAAAACGACACCTAACTCGATCCCATAGCCAAAAACCTTTAAAAAACCCCTCCTGTAGCCCCATAACGCGTCACGGGTTTGGGCGATCGGGCTGAAATGCTCGCGGGCACAACTAGATGGTAAACCAAGTATGTTATCAAAATTCAGATTTTTCTAAAAATTCCTACTGCGCAAAACATTGAATCGGCCTGCGGGCGAACGTTTCGATTTTGGAATGTTGACCTCTTGAAACAAATAGTGTCAAATGTTGAGGCCGATCAGAATTTTCGGCCCCCGTCCCGATTACATAGGTGTACTAATCCAAAAATAATAAATGTTGCACCGGTGCAACATAAACCAGAATCAATGTTGAAGCGCGTGAGCTGATTAGCGCGCAAGTGGGCAATGCGCAATTTAATTATTTTTGGAAACTAAACAGAAAAAAAGGCGTTTATTCGAATTTCTTACATTGACAATTACAGAAAATAAATTTTAAGGAGGGGGAGCCTAATTGGTGGACTACCCTGTAGGTATATATCCACAAATATAGTTACCCTTAATTTTATCATGAGTGAGAGCAAACGTTTTTAATTACTACTGTAGGTATGTGCATGAAACTGCTCCTACTGGACAAAAGGTCCTACTCACACCCCCAATAGATCTTTTCTTGAAAAGATCAGGGTATGCGGGAAAATGCCAAGTTTTTAACGCGTTTTTCATGTCAAATGAATGGTTTACTCGCAGGTATTGCATAACAGCAGCAAACATCTAGATTGTTAAAACACTCCCCTACATCCTTTTCTTTCCCATCTACTTTTGAAGACTTTTACAAAATGCCCAGAGTTTTCCCTAACACTCAATACTCAAAAACACTTCTCTGAACCCTACAACTGCTTCAGCTTGGCAGTTCAGGGAGCCTCTCACTAACCTGCCTTTACGATAAAAAAACGTAACCTTCCCATGAAGTCGAAAAAGTTCTCTATAATAATCTACATCTTGTGAGGGCCTGACATTGAACCAGATCAGGGAAATCAAAATTCCGGAAGGCGTGCTTAGGTGGGTGAGGGCTAGATTGGTTATTGCTCAATTACACGCAGTACGCATTATGTAGTACGTGAGCAGGTCGGAACAAGAACGCGACCTAGACACCACGTGGAACCTACTCCAAGGCTGGGGTGCCCCGTGCCATCTTCCCAACAACAAATGATTAAAGATGGTTTTGGGTTGAGGCAAGCTTCAAACCAAGTGTGTCAAATACGTTTACCCTTACGTTATAAAATTGAGTGATGATTTCAGCAATGTGCAGTTGTTATAAACCAGCTCTCCACACTACGAAAATGGTATTTACTTCAGTATTATCCTTAGGATTTAATTCTAACAAGTGATCTAATTCCGTATTCCACCTCGATAAGAAAATTGGCGCTTGTCACCTTGATGGATAGGTCAGGCACCAGCCCTCTCTCTGCCCTCATATCTCTGGACTGTGCCGACATGTAGTTATGATTAGCCTGATGCAGTATAAATGAATAAATTGTCTGTATAAATAGTCCAGCAGTTATTATTATACTCCAGCAATGTGTAATGATATTGTTTCATTAATTATTGTGGTTCCGGTAAATGTAGGATAATACAAACTAGGTCCAGCCAAAAAGCCCGCATGATCCTGACACAGTTCATCAGGACGCTGTTTACTTCCTTGATTTAGCCTCCTGATATTCAATATGGACTACAACGTGACCCTATAGACAGCCTGACTGCGTAGTTCTTTCGACGGTTAATTGTTGATAGTTAGACGATTTTGCAACGGAACTCATTTTCTTCGGTGAATGTAAATACGACCCGTCGAAAGGCGTTACGACGAAGAGGACAGGGACACTGATTATCTTTAATTTTCTCGGTCGACGATTATGTTCGTACTGAAACGTCTCGTTGGAATCGTCCGGCTGAATTTAAATAGGTAACTCGAGTTATCTAGAATGATTTGGTTAGTTGAAAAAAAAAAAAAAAAAAGAATATCTGGGACATTCCTCGTCAAAGGTTGAACTAAAAAAAAGGAAAGTTCTCCGAAATAACCCTTTTTGAATATGTTGTACCCCTGGGTGAGAAACAATTTCACACAAATTTGCAGACCGATTCGTCGCGTTCTTGACGCAGTCAAAGTTTGCGAAATAGGCAGGTTTGGGCTCACTTCGCCGGCTGCTACCACCATAATAAGGGCGGTATTCCGCCATTAAAAAAAATTGCCAATTTTACACAAGGGTTTATTATTCTTTGATGTAGGTTACTTGCACAAAAATTAAATCTGTCGCAATAATAAAAATTTAAAAAAAATACGTTTTTTCAATTTTTTTTACTAGGAATAAAATATATTATTTGGCCTCCTGGGATCCTTCAAAAATTCCATTTGTAGCCTCATGGACTTTTTAAGACTTCAAATTCGACTTGTGAGGTGAAATATAATTTTGATTGAAAAAAGGGCGGTTTAATATAAACTTTGACTGCCTGTGCAGCGGCAAGAACGCGAGGAATCGGTCTGCAAATTCGGGCGTATGTACGAGCGGTCCCAAGCGCGAATAGTGTACATGAGCGGTCCCGAACTGAGCAGGCGTAGTACGAGCGGCCCCAAGTCCAGGATCGTGAAGAAACTACGCGGATGTAAAAAATGGATGATTTATTGATGAATGTCAATTCTGACTAGAACATCGTCACTTTTGTAGTAATCATAGTGGGTAATCATTGTCACTTGTCGACATTGTCAATAATTGACAATGTCGACAAGTGACAATGATTACACAATTATTGTTGGATAATTCAGGGATTCAATAATTGTATTAGTTGCAGAAATAATGCCAACGTCAGCTCACCCCTCTCATATTTAGCATTCATCTTAAAGATCCAATGTTTTTTACTTATCGACAGATGTCTACTGAAATTTCCCGTAGTGGTATTAATTTTTACGCAAACGTCCGCTTGATACGTAGATACGTCCGTGGACTCTAGCGTAAAAAATAAGTAAAATGTTGGGATGGTGCCAGTTGAAGTTAGTTTTGAGCACCTAATGAAATGCCTCGCAAATGTTCGTAGTAGACTCTACTAGACTAGACTCTACTAAGTACTTGTCCACATTTCTGGAGGAAATCTCTTATACTTATACGACTGAAAAGCGTCGTCGCTTCCACACAGCTTGTGGAACTCCAATCTGTGTGGAAGCGACGACGCCTTTTAGTCGATTCATTGGATTGTACTTCCACGATTCCAAGGACGAACACTAATCATTCTTATACATTAGACATGTACGTGTCGTGAATGTAGTTGGCGTACTCCTTTTGGGCAGTAGGAAGTTGTTTTTAAACCTGACATTTTGACAAAATACTCCGTTTACCATCTAGTTGTGCCCGCAAGGTTTTCAGCCCGATCGCCCAAACCCGTGGGGCTGCAGGAGGACGTCTTGTTGGGTTTCGGCTATGGGGTCGAGTTAGGTGTCGTTTTCGAAGTATTTGAGGACGTAGAATCCATTTTTCGATGACAAAAATCGGCACTTTTTTCAGTTTTTGGTTTCTAGCTCCATCCCATTTAAGCCTCTATATAAAAAACGTTGACATCAAAATTTCTTCAAATTGGATGTAGACAGTTTTGCTTCCGAGTCTGCAAGGCAGAGGAAGCATTGTTTTCACTTCCGAAATGAAAAAATAAAAAATTTGTTCTCCACAATCAAAATTTCCACTCACGTTTTGCGTTTCAGAGCCTCCTGAACAAATTTGGTTCCGTGTCTGTCTGTCTGTCGGTCCGCATTTCCTTGCCACAGCCATAACTCCCACAATTTTGATCGGATTTCAATCAAATTTTCAGGAATTGTGTGGGTATAGCCCTAGATGGTCCCAAATCAGTTTCATTACGATTGCATCAGTGGTACCGCCTGCGCATGCGCGAACGTAATTTTCTTGTTGTTTTCACAACTACGTTCATTTTGAGCCTGGCACGAGGAAGCTCATGTGCCGTTGCCTTGGCAGTGTATTTTGGTTTATTATTCTTGGAATAATACACCTGTTTTCGCGACGGGGGTCGACGACTCCGATCGGCCTCAAAATTTGACATTATCCGTTTCAAGAGGTCTCATTCTAAATCCGAAATGTCCGTCAACCGTCCGGGCCGTTTTGGGCAGTAGGATTTTTTTTTTAATCTGAAATTGTGACAAAATACATGATTTACCATCTAGTTGTACCCGCAATGTTTTCAGCCCGATCGCCCATACCCGTGGGGCGCTATGGGGCTAAAATGGGGCTACGGGTGGGGTTTTTTTTAAGGCTTTTAGCTATGGGATCGAGTTAGGTGTCGTTTTCGAAGTATTTTTAGGACGTAGAATCCATTTTTGGTCCCGTAGAATCCATTTTTGGTCCCGGAACGATCCGATTTCACTGTTGCGATCTATAGGGCTTTCATGGGGCTTAAAATTGGGTTTTTGAAGGATCCCAGGAGGTTAAATATTTTTCGAGTAAAAATAAAGAATTTTTGAAACGAAAAAATCCAAAAAAATTTTTTTTTTTAAATATGAAAATCCTTTAAATTTTTTCGATTGACAGAATTAAATTTCTGCACAAGTAACGTACTTATATCAAAGAATAATAAACCCTTGTGTAAAATTTGCAGCGTTTTTTTGTGTGGCACCAATCGTATTCGGGCTACAAGAGGGCGAAAAATGAGGAAAATTGGCAAAAAGTTTCACTTTCTTTGCACTTTCCACCTCAAAAACAAGGGGAAGATTGAATCTCAGCGAAAAGTGCATTGAATGAAATTTGTAGAGAATGTAATTTGCTTTAAAATCCATTTCTCAAACAAAAATATGCATCATCATTTTGTTATTTTTTTTAATGTTGTTTAGGCCCATTAGGTAGTCCAAGGTATTGAGTCCAAGTTTTCGTGATCCCCCCTCCCATTGCATCGTCCGCCATTTGGATCAAAGCCAAATCGGTCGAAATTTTCTGTATCTACTTGTCAAATCCCGCGTGTGGCTGGGCCTTAAGGGAGATGAGACGTTTAGCCGGTAAGCCAGCTTAGTCCGCGGTTCACCTCCGATTTAAAAGAGGGGAACTCGCTGTCCGCATTTCACAATCAGCCCTCCAGACTTTCCGAAAGGTAGCCCATAACAATATTATGTCTTAGTCCACATTATGTACGTCTGGACTTGCACTTGGTGTAAGTTGCAGGAGGCTATCAATATTCAGGGTATGCGACACAACACAGAGCAAAATTACAATTCTAATTTTTTTTAACAGTTTTATTTTTTATTTTTTAGAAAGACTTTTTAAAATGTTGATATCTTGCGCCGAAGTGGCGCCAATGGACAGATCGTTGTCGAGTCTTAGCTGATTACAAGCGTACATACTTCGCGTTACGGCAGCTTTTTTAGAAATCAAAGATCGAAGTATTGATTAAATTTAAATTTAGGGGGCTGCTGCTTAAAACAATTTGGAGCTGTTTTAGATTGTTTAAAGAAAATTGTTGTGTTGAAAAACATGTTTAAAACGAGAAATTTTGTTGTTCAATTCTAAATACCTGTTTTTAGCCAACCCTGGATCTACATAATACAATAGATAATCCAATGGGTGGCGGTATTCGTTTGCTGATTTGGTAATGCCCAAGGTTGCATTTTTTTTGCATTTTGCAAATTTTGAATGCAACCTTGGGCATTACCAAATCAGCTAACTTCATTACCATACTCTTTCCTTACTGTTCACATATTATGAGGGACCAGAAAATGACTAGACTGTAGCCGCTGCAAAAGCGGAAGTAGACCATGAGGACGATAGGTGTATCGGGTTATCCTATCGCCTCGCTAATCCGCCTCTCGCCTGCCCGCATAACAATCCATTTGCAAAAACATCTTCATCGCTGAACTTGAAGTTATCCTTTAGCCACTCGATACCGGTTTGCCTTGAACTTGAAGGGCTAACTTGGGGTCATCTCTGCGTCTGCAACGTAAAAAGATGTCCCTCACAGTTTTACGGCGTTGTCACTCACCCACATGGCCCCGCCCGCAACCTTAAATAAATCTCCGAGTGACCATGCATTCGTTGTCACAATCGAAGGAATGTGATGCATCACCAGGTTCGGTGATAATACAAATGATGGAGGTGCGTGTTGGATCCATTTCGAACATCCTTCCATTTTAACGCGTGATATTCAATGCGCAACGTCATCGAAGTTGTGGTGGACAGTTTTGTAAAACAACACGTATCACATCCAACTTGATATTTGGATCTTAGTTAGAAATTTTAGTAATTCGAGATCCTGAGATCCGGTCCGGGGTTGAAATACGCGCAAACCGGCGCACAGTGCTGCAAAACCCCCCAAAAGCGGCAAAACCTCTTCTCATCGGAGTATTTCAATAAAACTTGGTACACTTACGTTTTTCGGGGCGTAGAATCAGAATTTCATGTCAGTTTTTGCTATACAATTTTTTAAAGACCATACTAATTCAGAATTTTAATGGATACACACATTGGCTTTCAGCTTTTGGTTTATTATTCTTGGAGTAATACACCTATGTTTTCGCGAAGGAGGTCGACGACTCCGATCGGCCTCAAAATTTGACATTATCCGTTTCAAGAGGTCCAGATTCCAAAAACGAAATGACCGTGCGCCGTTTGAGCCGTTTTGGGCAGTAGGAATTTTTTTAAAAATCTGAAATTTTGACAAAATACTCGGTTTATCATCTAGTTGTGCTCGCAAGGTTTTCAGCCCGATCGCCCAAACCCGTGGGGCTCTGTGGGGTTACAAATGAGCTGAAGGAAGTTTTTTTAAGGGTTTTGGCTATGTGGTCTAGTTAGGTGTCGTTTTCGAAGTATTTTTGGCCTAAGACTCCATTTTCGGGGGTCCCAGAACGATCCGATTTCACTGTACTGGCCGTGGGGCGCTATGGGGCTACGGGAGGGTTTTTTTTTTTTAGGCTTTTGGCTATGGGATCGAGTTATGTGTAGTTTTCGAACTATTTTTGGACGCAGAATCCATTTTTCGGGGTCCCGCAACGATCCGATTTCACTGTTGCGATCTATAGGGCTGTCATGGGGGCGACAAATGAGATTTTTGAAGGATCCCAGGAGGTCAAATATTTTTCAAGTAGGTAAAAACAAAAAAGTTTTTAAAAAAATCCAAAAAACAATTTGAAGAAAAATCCAAAACATTTTTTAAAATTTTTTTCATTGACAGAATTAAATTTCTGCACAAGTAACTTATATCAAAAAATAATAAACCCTTGTGAAAAATGTGCAGCTTTTTATGTCGGATTCGGATTCCTGAGCCAATTTGACGTACGATAAGCCGATAAGTGTGGGCTGCTGACCATGTGTTGACTTTCGGATACCTGTAGAACCTGGATAAGTGCAATCTCACGGGACAAGGTTTGAAATTGCAGCTAACCAGGTTTTGCACTTACTAAGTTTGAGAGGTAGACATAACCAGGTTTTCACCTCGTCTTTATTTCCTCAAGCACTTCTCGTTCTACAGCGAAAAAATCGGTCGTTTTTGCCGGTTTTGGCGGGTTAAACTGACGGACAGCATTAGCAACTGCGAAATTATTTTCTGAAACGTCAGAAACGTTTCCAACGGCTGTTTCAAAGAACTGTAGCAGTGTGTCGATAGCTTTCAATGCTGTCTTCTTTGAAATCGGCTCACCTTGATCGTCGTCAGTAGCTGGTTCATCTTGATCGTCATCAGATTCCGGAGTGGCGACGATGGTGCTCACGATGTCCTCATCTGTCATCTCCCCGGATACTATCAACTCATCGTCTACGGCTACGTAATCTTCGAATGTAGGCGCGTTTGGGTTGTCAACGATTTTTTCCCAGCAGCTGCACGTACTTCCACCTGACTCTGGAGCTTCTTCAACAGTTATTTCTGGGGTTGAGGTGGTCAACCCGCACTTCCGGAAACAGTTTGCCACAGTTACTAGTGCTCTTTACAAAGAACCAAGCTTGTTTTGCAAACCGCATGGCTTGGTCGTGACGCTCGTGGCCCTCTTCCATGCACCTGTCGATATGGCGATATAGAATAGAATAGAATTTATTGAATGCCATAGCACCAAACATAAATATGGTAGAGCACAACGTCACACAATAAACGAGTTACAGGAATAATTATAATTATAAATAGGTACATGAATTAGTCATTGGACTTATAATTGAAAAATTCTTCGAGTGAATAGAACTCGCGTTCAACAAGAAAATCCTTGAGACGTTTTTTCAACTGGGTGGTTGTTAGGTCGCTCGGAATTTGCCGCTGCAGGAATTGGGTAATATGGTTGATGATTTTCGTCGCATTATACTCAACACTTTTCTTGAAAAACTCTCTCCTATGGCGTGGAATGTGCAACAGATCATCGCAGAATCTGGTGTTGTGGTCGTGGCTGAAGTGATCGAGTGGATTAGCCGACAAGTGATTCCAGTGGAAAATAACAGTCTCAAATATGTACAGCGAGGGAACCGTAAGAAATCCTTCTCTTCTGAAGACGCCCCTGCAAGACGTCAGAGGAGGAATGCCTGCCATTATGCGTATTGCTCGCTTTTGCAACTTGAAAACAATATCCAAATTGTAGGGGCTAGACTAGAAGATGAGCCCGTACCGTATTCGAGAAACGAATAGCCCAAAGTAAGCTGTCCTCAAAGTTGACTTAGAAGTAATTGGGCGTAACCTTCGCAAGCAGTAGCACGTACTACTGAGTTTTGAGACTAGTTTATTCACGTGGGGCGCAAAGGAGAGGTGGTCATCAATGGTCATACCCAGGAAATTTGCCGAACTCACAAGCTCCACATCTATTCGACCTAGATTGATGGGCTCCCGGGGCGGATCTTTCCTGCGAGACCTGAAGAATAGCAATTTGTTTTTCGTCTCATTGAGTTTTAGCTCGTTCGAGGAAATCCAGTTAGTGAGAATGAGCTCCTTTAATGATTTTTTAAAATGTTTTTCCTGAAAAGGTCGTGCTTCAAAAGTTAAGAAAACGGGTCCATATTGCAGAAACCCCGTTTAAATTATTTATAGGGCCTTAGGAAAAATATGATATTTGAATTCCGAGGTCTGGAGAGGGTTCATGACGTGGGCTGCTTCGTCGTCTTTTGATTGGCCGGGAGATCCCTCTCTCTCTCATCTACGCAAGTCAGCCAACTTTGCTACGCGAAAAGTCGACCCAAAAAATCGAAAATCAGGTTAATCATTATAGAAGGTCATTCGAAAATTGAGCATCGAGGTTATTATCAAAGAATGTTATTCAAAAATCGACCCGGGCCGAGTGTTTTTATTCCGATTCTGTTCAGATTTATTATTTAGCGCTCTGGCGGCTCAGTGCCCAACTACTCGACGCCCAGCCTGGCGAGGTGTGACGTCAAATTTGCCCGGCGTTCATTTCAAAATCTCTAACATTTCGAAAACAGCTCAGCGCGTACCTATACGGATTTTCGAACTGAAAATTGGGGTTTTTGGGTTTTAAAGGGTGCTGAATCCGAATATGTTGTCAGAAATGCTGAATTCTGACCTTTTCAAGAAGCCCATTGTGTATTTACCTTGGAGACTCGCCACACACTCCTCCAAAGACTCAACTCTGATCAGGAAGTTCGTGTCATCAGCAAAGTTAACAACCAGTGAACCATCGCCGTCCAGGAGAGGAGGTAAGCCATTGACCATTATCAAAAATAAAATTGGTCTCATTAAACTTCCTTGCGGGACTGAGCGAGTAAGGTGTTGGACCGATGAGAGGCAGGGCCCATCATCCCCATTAATCTTCACATGCCAAGGTCTCCTTTCCAGGTACGTCCTAAACCATTCAAGGGAGTTGCCTCTTATTCCAATCCTCTCAAGTTTCGCAAGCAAAATCACGTGGGAGGCAAGGTCGAACGCCTTAGCTAAATCGACAAAGCAACCAAGAACAACATTGCCCTTGTCAACAGCATCATAAATGAAGCGAGTCATTTCCCAAATGGCGGTGTCGGTGGACCTCTTTTTCAAGAAGCCATGCTGTGAGTGGCTGAAGAATTGAAAGGACCCGAGATAATTCATCAATCGATCCAACATGAGGCTCTCTAATACCTTAGCCAAGAAGCACAGGAGGCTAATTGGGCGGTAGTTGTTGATGTCAGCTAGGTCACCCTTCTTGGGGACAGGAACAACATGACAAGATTTGAGAATATCTGGAAAGACTCCGGAGCAGAAAGATGAGTTGAAGAGCTCACAGACAACGGGAGCAATCACATCAGCAACGTGCTGATATACCTTGGCTGGGATTCCCTCAGGACTACCATATGTATTCTTCAGTCTGTTGATTGTGGATACAACCTCAAACACTGTAACAGGGCGAATAAAGAAACTATCAAGTCTAGTTGTAATATGGTTTGTACAGGATTCAACACTTGTGCTGTCTCCAGATGCAGGAGAGCTGCTGTAACGTCCAAAGTGAGTGCAAAAGCTTGGGCAAGAGAGGCTGGGTCATCCACCGTACCTTCGTTGAGAAGGAGACGAAGAGTGTTCAATGATGAGTTGACAGCGGAATTTTTGATCAGATTCCATAAATCTCGGTTTTGGTTATCAGAACACTCGATTCTAGCGTCGTTCGAGGACTTCTGAATGCGGACCAGGAGCTTGGAGTGCTTCTTCAGTTGTCGCCGGTATTTTTTCTTACATTCACCATTGCTAGGTATCATGTACCTCAGCGATCTTAGTCGTTCCCTGGATGCAGCCACCTCTGCCGAATCGCTGACAGAAAGTCTGACTCTATGTTGATTATAATTACTAGTGCGCACCCTTTTTAAGGGAAAGTGCTCCTGAAATAGCTTCTGAAATTCTCGGGAGAAAGCAGAAAAATGTCCATTGATGTCCTCGAGTGGGTTGAGCACAGTGGACCAGTCAGTACGAGCTAGGGAATCACGGAATAAAACGAGCGATTCAGATGTAAATGATCTCTTCATTTTGAGCGTACTACCGGCGAGGGGTACTGCCGTCATCCGAATAGTGACCAAAACGCAGGAGTGGTCGGATAAATCCTTGTCCTCAACCAAGTAATTCTGAATGTCTGCGTTAGATAGAACATTATCGAGGTGCCTGAATCGGGACGAGTGGTCGCCAAAAAACTGGGTTTTAATGAAAATGACTCAAGTAGGTTCATTAAACAATTCTTACTTTGGGAAATCCCCAAGAGATCAATATTGAAGTCTCCAGCCAGAAGGAGTAGTTTTTTCGTCGATATGACAAGCTTGTTTGTTGTTTTATTGCAGCAAAGGAGTTTTTGCTCTTATCCAGGTTGCACTTAACCTTCTCTACTGTATATCAAACTGCTTTATCGACGCTCGACGAAAATTTGGAGACCAGAATGTTACAGATTTTGAAAAAGCAGTCACGTTGCTGTTATGGACGTTTTTCCATCTTGCCAGACATTCAACAAATTCTCATCATAGGTGCGTCCAATCGAGCCCTCAGCTCAGTTATAAAGGTGCGTCGAAATGGTCGGTCAATGTGCGCCCAAAACGGTGATTTTGGGCGGAAGCGTCCAAACGTCATACGCCCTTCATTTCTACCATTTAATATCACACGAGCTGATTAGTCTCTGGCCAATAACGGATTCGGAGGTCTGGCTGTTCTAGTCTTTGACACCCTCGCAACGGTGAACAATAACCCATAATGGTTCGTGTCACTTGAGCCAACATGATGAGCGGAAAACACCCGCCAAAACAAATCTTCGCCGACCTGAAATGGACAGCTTCCGTTAAATGCGTTATTTTGCATTTAAAGAGGCAAAAGCTTAAAATATATTCCACAAGTGGCGTGAAAACCGGGAGAGCGAGGGTTTATTTTCTCTCTGTTTTTCATCCTCTGACGATGAAGGTGGGTTAAGGGTTGGCCGGTCGGGAAACGGATCGGACGGGAGGGGTTTCGGGCGCGGGAGGGTTGAATAAAAATCCCGAATATATTTTAAATATAAAAAAACCATTTTTTTAAGGGAAAATGAGTTCTTAAAAATCACGGGTCGGGGGGATCGTAAAAATAGGGGACGCTCCCGAAAGTATATTATATAATATATTTAATTGCGAGAGACGGGCGCGAGGGGGTGCTTGGAGTCTATTTTTTATAAATTCCCGACCAGGAGAACAGGAGTCGGCAGGAGGTTTGGAGCTCACTGTGCGCAGCCACCCCTTACCCCTCCCCCCACCGTCATACCAGTTCCACCCCCGCCGCCCCACAACTAATTCTATATTATTCAATATCGTCCCCCCTGGCTGACCACGCCCTTTACAACATATACAGAAACCCGTCCAGACTCATACTGTCCTGTGACATTCAAATGCGGTATAATAATTTTGTGATGACCAAATTTGGTAGTATAATTTACTTGTCAGAATTTGGAATTGTTTTCACTTTTCAGTTGCATCGAAAACGAATTTACGGAGTCTAGTGCGACTTTTTTAAATTAATGATGTCATTAATTTAACTGTCCAGTTAATCCCGTTTTATCATACAGCTACAAATCTGAACTGATTGGCCTTGGTAATTATTTTGTGATGACCTTCTGAATCAAACAAGTGCATTTAAAATAACGCTGCAAATTTTACACAAAAGGTTTATTATCGGTCAGTAAAAATTTTGCAAAAATATGATTCGGCGAGTAAAAAATAAAAACAATAAAAATAAAGAAAGAAATTACAACTATTTATCTGCAGGTATAGCGTTTTTATGGTTGAGAATTCCTCGACAATAGATTCTATTTCTAAAATTACTTCGACAGCGAATATCCAAAATTCATTCGATCTCCTGATGACCTTCAACAGCAGTTAGTAACCCCATCGAAGCCCCATACATCCCTACGTTGAGGTCGGATGGGTCTGGGAACTGAAAAAATGGATTCAATTAAAAAAATGCTGCAAATTTTTAGTTTATTTTTATTTTATTTTATTTTTTTATTTTTATTTTTTAAGGTTTTATTATTCTTTGATATTTTATATTGGTTACTTGTGCAGAAATTTAATTCTGTGTCAATGAAAATTTTGTTGTTGAATTTTTATATTTTAACAATTTTTTTTTTGGATTTTTCAAAAATTTTTTTTCAAAAATTTTGAAAACAAATTTTTGAAAAATCCAAACAAAAAAAATTTAATTTTTTCGTTTTTTACTTGAAAAATGTTTGACCTCCTGGGATCCATCAAAAATCTCATTTTTAGCCTCATGAAAGCTCTATAGATCGCAACAGTGAAATCGGATCGTTGCTGGACCTCAAAAAATGGGTATCCACGTCCAAAAATACTTCGAAAACGACACCTGACTCGATCCCATAGCCAAAAACCTTCAAAATAACCTCCCGTAGCCCCAGTTTAGCCCCATAACGCCCCCACGGGTTTGGGCGATCGGGCTGAAAACCTTGCGGGCACAACTAGATGGTAAATCGAGTATTTTGTCAAAATGTTTGATTTAAAAAAAAAATTCCTACTGCCCAAAACGGCCCGGACGGCGGACGGACATTTCGGTTTTGGAATCTAGACCTCTTGAAACAGATAATGTCAAATTTTGTGGCCGATCGGAGTCGTCGACCTCCGTCGCGAAAACATAGGTGTATCATTCCAAGAATAATAAACCAAAAAACTTCAAAAACGACACCCCACTCTACCTCATGGCTGAACACTCCTTTTTAGCCCAGCAGAGCCCCATGGGTTGTATTATTAGGGCGATTGGAAAGAAAACCTTGAACGGGCTAAATGGGGAACCGAGTGTTCTGTCTAAATATCAGATCGAAAAAATTCCTCCTGCCCAAAACAGCCTGGAAGGCGGACGGACATTTCATTATTGAATTTACACAACTTGAAACGTACGAGGACAAATTTTGAGGATGATCAAATTGTTTACTCCCGTCGCAACAACGTAGCTTATTCAGAGAATAATAAACCAAAATTTGTCTTATTTAATAAGACAAAATTTGAGGTCGAATCAGAGAATTTGAATGAATAGCTTTTCCTTCGAAAAATACATATAAGTTGTGGCCGTATGGGACAAACTCTTTGGACTTGAATTCCCTCGCCCGCCCCACTTCGTTCATTCGCGGGCCACGGGAAGCGCCACATCCGGCAGCATGATTGGGAAGTCCAGCTTCTCTCGCTATTGAGCCGCCACCGGCAGCATCATTTAACTGACTGGCTATTCTTATTGTTTTTACATAAGTCATGCAACCATTGCATGTCAACCGACAGTGCATTTTCGATTGGCACCGAGGACCAGGCCTCCCCTGGCGACAATTTGTCTAGGGAAACCAGCCCTCTGATTCCTGTATCAAATGAGGATCTGGGACGAACTATTGTTGATGCTGACATTTCAGCTTCAATATTTGACTCCCCAGGACTCCATTCCGGAGACCAACGCATTCCAGACTGCCACGACACTTCCTGTCGGTCTGGAGATGGCGGGCCTCCCAGTATTACTTCGATACCACCTCCTAGGATAGCAGATCGCGACATCTCGCGTTAAATTGTCTCAGCGAGAGAAGCTGGACTTCCTGATCACGCTGCCGATGGTGCCGCTATGCTGCGGCCCGTGACTGATGAAGATAGGGGTATTCAGGTACTCCCTTCATCTTCCAAAGACACCAGGGGCGAAATCCCAGTTACGCTTCTCCGAAAACACATAACACAAAAATATTTAATATTGATTGAACTAATAAGAACTTAGGAACTCAATTTGTGCATGTAGGACCTACATTGTAGGTACACGTCCGTAAACCAGAGTATGCTACAATGTAGCATTATATCATAATATGTATTATGTATGCAGAGTATGTTACATAATATTATTATGTATTTTGATGTCACGTGGAAGGAAGTTTACATTTACCTTCAGGCAAAACAACCCTGACAAGTGTATCTGTACGTACAAATTTGTTGGCGGACGATCGAAAGTAGGGAGACGCGTAGCCATAACACGGATGTAGGATATTAGGCCACACAGTTATTGTCAAACAGAACCTCCGCCGGTTATAATACTCGAATGATCATTCAAATACCTCTAGTTGCATCAGTTTGTTGTTAAATGTCGGTCAAGCTTTTTTTAGTTAATTTGGGTCGAACAAATACACTTACCTATCGTTAATTATCTGCGATGGTGAAGAGAACTGTCGCGTTATCCAGTAGGCGTCTATTGACAATAGATGCTATACAATTTGTATGGTTGTATTATTATATCTTAGCACTAATTTTTTAGTTTTTTATTGATTAAAATTTAATGTAAAAAAAAGTAAATATTTATATTTTTACAAAATATTTTAATACTACTTCGCACTGTCTCGTTATGCAACTGATCGTTTACATAATAGAGTCATTAATTCGCGTTGTCGTTGGTGACTGGCTCAAGGGTAGGTTGAGAATATGAGGATATTTCAGGTAATCATCGTATCAAATAAAAGAGTGACCCACCGATCTAGAGAGGGTATCTCCAACGAGGAAGTGGAGTGAACAACCAAACGAACAATCTATGTCAGTGTCACGCCGCCCGTGAATCAGGCATCATACCATTAAATATTGATCCTTGACGATGACAAGATACCAAGTGCTCGTTAATGGGTGGGCACTTACAATCGACGTCTAGCCATCGGAGGTACATACATATTGAGTTGTTGGCGGTATTCAGTACACGTGTACTTCTCGAAAGTAGGCGTTGTGCGTGAAACCCGCATAAGATTTTACCTAATATGGAGATGATGCGACCTCATTTCAATCCGAAAACATCAATTGAAGGTCGAATTTAGGATGGTGTTGCAAGAAAACCCATCGCCTTAAATAAACAAACAGCCCTTTTACAATCTGTTTACTTATGACATCTTCTTTTACACATCTCTCTGGGTGTTACATATTAATCATTTATGATATGAGTATTTTATTAGTGATATAGATATCTTCAAAGACATGGTAGCAGTAACTCTGGTGTTACCTACCAGACTGGTGATAAGAGGGCAGCCCTAAAGAAGCCCCAGATTCCCACGGTGTGGTCGGAATGGTCTGGGACCATCCTGAATGGATTTGACGTCGTTAAATACCTCGAAAACGACACCCAACTCGAGTTCCTGCTCTCAGCCACTAAAAAACCACTCCCTTAGCCTCGATTCGGGCGGAAAACCTTTCGGGCACAACTGAAAGAAGAACCGATTATTGTCAGCTTGGACGGTGGATAAAAATGTTGTAATATTTTACACCGTGAAACTTGAAATGAAATACACTGCCAAGAGGGGCATGGCACAGAGCTTCCTCGCGTTCAAAGACTACCCGATATACAGCCAAATTGGATTATTAGGTCATCTCCAAATTGACGGACTTATCATAATGACTGTAACTGTAACTGTAAGCTGATTCAATCTTCATGAAAGTTATATGGACCTCAAAGGGCCGCACCCCCACAATTACGAATGGAAACGTGTCTGGATTATTTTTTTATCTATAGAAGGCGTCCAAATATTACTGAAAATGGGGTTAAAACACAAACTGCAAGTTCGTACAAATTTATAAAATTTATGGAAAAATTGCGATTTGAATTTTGGCGGAAACCCGAAGTCAGACATTGGTCGACAAGTTGGCCACCATTATGAAACTAAAAACTGAAGGATCGGTCACGTCGAATAAGTTAATTTATATCACGAATAAGTTGAGTCATTACGCACGATCACACTCACAACAAAGTGAACACGGCCATTTTCACCAAAGTGTCCAAACACCAAGAAAATCAAGAAAACATTTGAAAATCGACCTGCACTCTGGTGTCTTTGATTGGAAAGCGGAACCAGTGTAGGTGACGTCACCTTCACCGGTTTTGGTTTATTATTCTTGGAATAATACACCTATGTTTTCGCGACGGAGGTCGACGGCTCCGATCGGCCTCAAAATTTGACATTATCCGTTTCAAGAGGTCTACATTCTAAATCCGAAATGTCCGTCCGCCGTACGCCGTCCGGGCCGTGGGAGTTTTTTTTAAATCTGAAATTTTGACAAAATACTTGGTTTACCATCTAGTTGGTCCCGCAAGGTTTTCAGTCCGATCGCCCAAACCCGTGGGGCGCTATGGGGCTAAAATGGGGCTACGGGAGGGTTTTTTGAAGGCTTTTAGCTATGGGATCGAGTTAGGTGTCGTTTTCGAAGTTTTTGGGACGTAGAATCCATTTTTGGGGTCCCAGAACGATCCGATTTCACTGTGGCGATCTATAGGGCTTTCATGGGGCTAAAAATGGGGTTTTTCTGGATCCCAGGAGGTTAAATATTTTTCGAGCAAAAAATAAAGAATTTTTGAAAAAGTTTTTTTTAATCAAAAAAAAAAAAAAAAAAAAAAATTCCATTAACACAGATATAATTTTTGCACAAGTAACCTATATCAAAGAATAATAAACCCTTGTGTTAAAATTTGCATCGTTTTGTCACAAAAATGATGTATTTTTTTCGCTGTTTGACTTCTAACAACACGGCACAGAATGATTTCACCCGAAATTCTGGTGCATTTCCGTTCCTAATCCCTGAAAATTTTATTCTAACTGTGGAAAAGCTGTAAAAGGAAATGCGGACAGACAGACGAAGGAACCAAATTTGCTTAGGAGGTTCTGAAATGCATAATACGAGTGTAAATTTTAATTTTGGAGGACAATCTTTTTCGATCCTGGAAATAAAAACCATAAAGCAAGAAAGTTTTTCCCTGAATGGGAAAAACATAGGATCATAGATAATATGTCTTGTAATGTTCATCTCGGTATAGTTCAGATGGCCCGAAGAAGCTACAAATGAAATATCAGATTGTAGGACAAGGACGTAGGACAGCTACCAAGTGTTTTTTTCAACTCCACGGTTCTTCTATAGCGGTAACCATCTTATCAACAATGACAACAACAACTATAATTTTCTGTCATTGTTGTTAAGATGGTTACCGCTATTTTCATATTAACTTATTGGACTGAAACTACCCTCAAACTACCCTGAATAGTGATCCTATCTCAAAATGATGGATTCTCAGCCAACTAGATTCCCAACGGAGCCTTCATTCCAATTTTCAAGTCTTTACCACCACGGGACGTGTCTCAAAAAGTGTGACATTTTTTTTTATACCCCCATTTTCTGGACTGACCCCCTCCCCTAAAGACATATCTATGTCAATAAAATGCTTCCGCTACCTTCGGTAGATTCGGAAGTAAAATTATGAGGACGTCAAAATGTTCGATTCCGGTTTATCAAACGCATTAACAAATTTTGTTATCCCGATTAAAGCCCGAGTAGACTAATTGCAGAGTGCTATTGAACTTTAGCGTCACTCAGCATTAGCCGACTCGGGCTCTAATTGAGGTGACAAAATTTTATGCATTTGATAAATAATGAACCAATGACAGACAAAATTAATTTAGTAGCTGTTTGCATTCATTGAACTCACGTGAGGAGCTCTTTCACGAAACTTGATTCATCCACTTATGGTGGATTTATCGAGTTTTGTGAAAAAAAACGAGAATTTCAAGCCCAGTTATTGGAACGAGAGACTTACCTATCAGAATTCATTAAAGAACGAGGTTTGGTTGGAAGGTGTTTTGCTTGTGAATGATTTTGTTGAGTCAAACAACAAATCTTAATGGGACAAGTTTGTAACAGGTTGGCTGTTTTCATTGCATTTTAGTTTGTACACAACACAGGCCGGCTGTAGAAAAGCGAGCTGACCTCAGCAGATTCGTCGATTCATCTGTTCCCGAACGGGCAAACAGGAAACGTTTTAAGCTCTTTTATCGCGTAAGATAATCGGAACTTAATGATGAGCAAGATTGACACTCACCTAGTTCGGCGGACTAGCATTGACATTGGCCGAGGATTGGGGCAGATACCCTCCTACCCCCTCTAAGGCCTCATGTCCCCTGTTGTTGCACAAGAGATATGTCCTTGTCTCAGAGTAGCAGACTTCTAGTATAAAACCGAGCGCCACTCGGTTTGGGCAGCTCAGTGAGGCGTTCTTGGCGAGCAGACCGACCAACAAGTCGCGTTTCAATTTTGGTGTTTTTCTAGTTTGTGAAATTCAAGCGGGAAATTTTTTTTGTCGTATAACATTTTCGGAGTTTCTTCTCTGGAAAGAAAAATAAAAAAATTATCCATTCCGTCCCAACTTCAGAATGAAACGCGTTTGTCAAGTGTCGGTGGCTACGCCTTCCCCCAAAACCGGTCTGCGACTTCTTCTGCTTCTGGCTGCTCTGAGCTGCTTCCTGCCTCACGTGAGTAGCCAACTTTCACTCACGTGGAGACCGGCCCGCTGTAAACAATAAGCCCCGCTTGCCAATGCAGTTATGACATTTCTTGGGTATCAGTGAAAATCAGTTGTTTGTTGGAACCTAGCTTTCAAAATTCCTGAAGTATCTTGGGATTTCCTTGGTTTAAGCAAGCGTGGGAAATGTACCACAGGATTACAGCATTATAAACTTTTTTTAAATCTTTAATTACCTATTACATCCCCCTTCATTGCTCAAAAATGATTCTTGTTGGTACAAGTATTCATTTTCTCTGCTGCTGCTGTGATTTATAAATATCCCCTACGGTTATGTAACTAAGTAGACATCTGGGCCAAATGTAAACGTCTCATCATCGCACACTTGGAACAAACAAGTTTTTACTGTTAGTTAACACTACTAACAGAGCAATTACAGGGAAGAACGGGGATGAGATGTACCGTAACAAAGACGCGCCGAGCGATCAATCTTCGTAGGCACGTCTCAGCTGTCAATGAAGCTATTAGTATTCGGATTATTTCCGAAGATTGCCACACGCCTGTAATTTGCCTATCAGGGGCAATGCGGTTTGATCAACGTAGGTTGTGCGTGAAATTGGAACGTTTGGGGTCAATGTTGTGAGTTAAGAGGTTGCAGATCCGTTTTTTGGGAGCCTCTCACAACATTAAGGAACTTGAATATCATATCAGGAAAGTTTGAAGGGTTACAATACTACAGAATCATTTCACGATGTGTACATTGTACGTACACGAAGTGCAACCCCATATTGAAAGATGCGTGTACATTAACAGTTTTCTCTTTGCGAGCAATAATGGTGGTTTGAACCGGCTTCAGTACACCTCAGGGCCGCTAGGGGTCACCAGAGCATCGCGGGATGTGACAAGGTGACAGCACCTTTCCCAGCACCGGTAGTCTATTGGAGACACGTTTTTCTTCACTAATCATGTCGACCAATGCATCCCCCTGGTATTTTCTGGCGGGGAAACCCAGCTGGCAGCTGATTCCTTGGGCCCAAGGGAGATCTCGCATTTACGAAGCAACCTGTGGAGAACAATATCTTCCCTTCTGGGGGTGAAGGTGTGCCGTAGATACGGCCAGATGGCCGAATCCAGTGAAAACACTTTGGTCAAACCCGTGGAAGAAGGAAAGGGAAGTTACACTTCATAGGGGGTGGTGAGCTACCCGCCAAAGACTGCCGAGAGTAGCGCAATCTGGGCGCGTATCCCTTGTCACTAGTTTACCAGGTGCCCGCTAGGTAGAGTCCGGCGTTGTGGTTTGACGTTCTCGGCCTTTGCGGTTCGCGAATATTTGGGGAATAAAGCCTGCTCTCCCGCCACCCCAGAGATGGATATTTATGGATGATACATTTTGTTACAGACAGTAGTGGGTTACACTTGGCGCGATCTGTGGACGTCAAGGCAAACTCCTCGGCCCTTATTAGTATCGAGGATACTCCCAGAGGTGTCGCTTGCGGTCGAATGCGGGACCAAATGGGGGGGGGGGGGGGATTCACTGAAAAGGAGGAGAGCTTTTGGACACGTCTTGTAACGCAGAGTGGGCCTTCCTTTTCCTTCTCCAATGCTCAAACCACCTCTACAGCGTATTCAGCACCTCAAAAGCTAATCCTGGATGTTACTTCGACAAAAAAAAAAAAAAAAAAAAAGGATTATCCTGGAACATCTTAGTCCAGTCAAATAGACACCTTACAAGGTGGGGGGTAGTAGATCTTTCTTGGTACGTTGCCTGGGAGGATGTAGACATGAGTGATCCAAGTTTGCGACCTCGGAAGCCGACTGGAACGTTCTCAAAAACACAGAAAACCGCTTTAGACCCTGAAGGACCACGTTTTCTAAAAAGCCTACACGTCGTTTTTTGAATGTAGTAGACAACATTTAGAACAATTTGAGACCAGATCGGTTTTCCTAGCATTCATAGATCTCGAGATACAGCTGCTCAATATTTAACAAATTTAGGAGCGTTGTTGAAGAGTTATCCAGTTAAAAAGAGCTATAAATGAGAGGAGAAAACAGGGTTTTCCGTAATTACTGGCCCATTTTTAGCCCCATGAAAGCCCTACAGATCGCCACAGTAAAATCGGATCGTTGCGGGACCCCAAAAAATGGATTCTACGTCCAAAAATACTTCGAAAACGACACCTAACTCGACCTCAAAGCCAAAAGCCTTTAAAAAAAACCCTCCCATAGCCCCATTTTAGCCCCATAGCGCCCCACGGGTTTGGGCGATCGGGCTGAAAACCTTGCCGGCACAACTAGATGGTAAACCGAGTATTTTGTCAAAATTTCAGATTAAAAAAAAAAAAATTCCTACTGCACAAAACGGCCCGGACGGCGGACGGACATTTCGGATTTAGAATGTAGACCTCTTGAAACGGATAATGTCAAATTTTGAGGCCGATCGGAGTCGTCGACCCCCGTCGCAAAAACATAGGTGTATTATTCCAAGTATAATACCCCCCCCCCCCTCCCCAAATCGCTAAAGTTGGCCAAATATGGGAAATTTGCTAAATTTTGAGCTGCTGTATCTCGAGATCTATGTATGCTAAGGAAACCAATCTGGTCTCAAATTGTTCTAAATTTTCTCTTCGTTAAAAAAAGGAGGTTTCTATCGAAAATGTGGTCCTTCAGGGTCAAAATCAGGCAAATATAAAAAAAAGTGCGAACATTTCGTGGTTTTTAGCGCAACCTTTCCACCAAAAAATGGAAAGGTGCGCTCATCTCTTTGATATTTTTAACATGGATATGTTTTTGGGCTGGGGGTCATTCTAAAATTTGCGACACCAAAATTTGTTACGCAACATAATCGCGAAAACTATAAACACATGATTGGTCTGTAAGGAAGTTTGGTGGTTGGTTACTAGAAACTGTTTCTACTCGACAAGTACGACACCAAAATTTGTGACGACGAGTTTACAGTCAACATATCCATGATTCAATGTTTTTCCGTGAAGCGGAGAATTTCCAGGTTTTTTTTTTTTTTTTATCGTAGAATACGTTTTTACGGAGACCTAATTGCCAAAAAGCGACCCACGAATCCGTCACGTAACCGTTGCTAGGGAAACGAAACTTTTTAACACTTTAGAATTTTACCTAGCACATGTACAGAAAATACATTACTCATTAATTATTTGGTTACTATGCAGCAACTAGAGTAGAAACATATCCATGATTCAACATTTTTCCTTGAAGTGGAGTTTTTTACCTAGCACATGTACAGAAAATACATTACTCATTAATTATACCTACATTTCTACTTTCAATTTTTAATATCCCTTCCATTGTTACATTACAACGTAAACACGTATTGTACGTTTCTCATTGTTTAGCCTTCAGGCTCAAGACGGTCGGTTTTTTTTTTTTTTTTTTTTTGTTGTTGTATATTACAGCATCACGCTGAACAGATTTTCATGAGGGTGGTCTCATTGTGATCAGCGAGTTCTGGGGGTGGTTATAGGCTATCAAAATCACCTCTGTCGTCGACGATTCGTCCGATCCCGAGAAGATGACGAATCGTCAACGATTTGTCAAGTTACGAATTACTTAGTCACGGTTTTGGTTTCAATAAAGACCGGTAATATTTCGTACTAACAGAAGGGTTGCGCTCATCTATTCAATTCAATTGATGGCTTGTTGAGAATGTTCCAGTCGGCTTCCGAGGTCGCAAACTTGGATCACTCATGCACATGTTTACTTCCTCCCGGACAACATACCAAAAAAGATCTACTACCCCCCATTTTGCTAGGTAAAGATGTACCAGGACGTGCTAACCGCCTTTAAAGCTTATCGCTGAAGCTACCTCCTCTGATTCGTTCCCGTTTCAACAGTAAATAGTTGTTGGCTGTACATAGATGCACCTAGCAGAACGACTAATTTGTTCCCAACCTCGTAAACAAACTCGCTCGATGTGTGAGATCCCCCCCCCCCCCCCACTCGTTCACGATCAGACTGTTTTTGATTCAATAGGCAGAAGGGCGGCACGAAGGTGGAAATGTCGGTTTCCTCTAAAAGTTTCAAATCCGCGTACGCGTGCGGTGACTGGGGAAAGGGTGGCGTTCCCAGGCGGGTTGATTACTTGATAAAGTTAGCTCGTTACAGGGAAAGGTCTCCGGGGAATCGGGATACGGGGAAGGGCTGTGGGGAAATAAAGGGGACTCAGCACAGACGTAACTGAACCTATTGGACGGTTTACGCACCAGAGGACTTCAAGGGAATGATTGTCCGCACCCCGATTACCAGCAACTGATTTCCAAGTTTATATGTTGAGGACAATGCAATTAATCGGAGTGATTGAGTTTGTTTCACAACAACCTGTCCTCCATATATTGCGTTTTATCGACGTTTTCAGGTCTCCCGTGTGAATTCGTAGACCCCGATAGTGAAATTGTCAACTAGGTTGGTAACAACATCGGTCCAGCAGTTCCTGCCTGAGAATTAATTGGATTTTTTTTTCGTGCAGAACACACAGTGGACTGAAATTTACGTACTTTAAATAACCCCTACCTACATGCATCAGATAGGTAGGTTAGATTCTAACACTGAATGGAGCAAAATACCGAGAATAAAATAATATTTTATTTGTTGTATAACTACATATTATGTAGTTATACAACACTGATCGCTGGGAAATATTGAACATCAATACTCGACTTTTTCGAGAAATCTTCCTCTCCAGCACAAAAAAAAAGAAAGTTTTTTATCGTGGCTTATCAGATAGTGCTATTTTTAATTGGAAATGTTGACAAAATACTCGGTTTACTTGGAATAATACACCTATGTTTTCGCGACGGGGGTCGACGACTCCGATCGGACTCAAAATTTGACATTATCCGTTTCAAGAGGTCTACATTCTAAATCCGAAATGTCCGTCCGCCGTCCAGGCCGTTTTGGGCAGTTGGAATTTTTTTTTTAATCTGAAATTTTGACAAAATACTTGGCTTACCATCTAGTTGTGCCCGCAAGGTTTTCAGTCAGATCGCCCAAACCCGAGGGGCGCTATGGGGCTATAATGGGGCTACGGGAGGGTTTTTTTGAAGACTTTTAGCTATGGGATCGAGTTAGGTGTCGTTTTCGAAGTATTTTTGAACGTAGAATCCATTTTTTGGGGTCCCGGAACGATCCGATTTCACTGGGGCGATCTTTAGGGCTTTCATTCGGCTAAAAATGGGATTTTTGAAGGATCCCAGGATGTTAAATATTTTTTGAGTAAAAAATACAGAATTTTTGAAAAAACACATTTTTGAAGAAAAAAATCCAAAAAAAAATTTTTTTTTTAAGATAAAATCAAAAAAAAAAAATTTTTAATTTTTTCTTTGACAGAATTAAATTTCTGCACAAGTAACGTATATCAAAGAATAATAAACCCTTGTGTAAAATTTGCAGCGTTTTTTTATATTCAACCTATATCAAAGAATAATAAACCCTCGCGTAATATTTGCACAAAAAAAAGTATACCTGTACTTAATTTAATTCGGGCTCTGTGGGGCTAGAAATGAGCTGAAGGAAGTATTTTTGGGGAAGGGTTTTGGCTATGTGTTCGAGTTAGGTGTCGTTTTTGAAATGTTTTTGGCCGAAGAATCAATTTTCGGGGGTCCCAGAACGATCCGATTTCACTGTGGGGATCGAGAGCTTTCATGGGGCAGCAAATAGGATTTTTGAAGGATCCCAGGAGTTCAAATGTTTTCCGAGGGAAAAACAAAATTTTTTTTTTTGAAAAATAAAAAATAAATAAATAAATGTTTGCAAAAATTCTGAAATATATTTTTTTTTTCAATTTCAAAGGCAGAATTAATTTTTTCACAAGTAGGTAACCTATATCAAAGAATACAAACCCTTGTGTTTTCAGCCCGATCGCCCAACCCGTGGGGCGCTATGGGGCTAAAATGGGGTTACGGAAGGGGTTATTTGAAGGCTCTTGGCTTTGTGGTCGAGTTAGGTGTCGTTTTCGAAGTATTTTTGGACGTTGAATCCATTTTTGGGGGTCCCGGAACGATCCGATTTCACTGTGGGGATCTGTAGGGCTTTCATGGGATTACAAATCGATTTTTGAAGGATCCCACGTCAAAATATTTAGTATTCTGCAAGTAAAAACAAAACAGTTTTGAAAAAAAAAAATTATTTTAAATTTTTTCTTTTATTGAACAGAATTAAATTTGTGCACAAGTAACCTATATCAAAGAATATTAAACCATTGTGTAAAATTTGCAGCGTTTTTAATATTTGACACTTTTCTATGCATGGTCTTAAACACCTTTCGGAATGAAACTGTACAAATATTGAATAATATTAAATATTTGTACAGTACATAATGTGTACATAATATTATTATGTGGACACTCAACAAATATTATGTGTGACGGTCCGTTTCCATTGAGCTCACCTATAAACCAGCACCACTCCCCTCAGGGCTTGTAAAACCGTAAAGTTACTATCTACGAAAAAGAAACTACGTGATAATACTTTGCTTGTCCTATGATCAAGTTTACACAGGTGTGAGTAGGTGTCTGAACTAGTTATGGCACGACGTAGAAGTGTCAAGTTGTATACAAAACAGATCCTGCTCCATAACCAGCTTTTCAAATCGATCTCCATATCGCGTCTCCCAGTATGTTTTATGAATATGAATATTGTGAAACTGTGCATCTTGATAAATGATGAAAGCACGAGAACCACTGGCAGTCATCAATTCGATCGGTGGAGGGATGTGGAGTTGCTCCGTGCCGTTGATTGATGGCCCGGCGGAAACAGGAAACGGAAACTATCTACCGAACCGGAATCTCGAAGGAAATTCCTGCAAACAAATTTCAAAACACGAATTTGTTTACGTAAAGGTCCGGTTCGTTTACGGTTTGCCGTAATTAGGCTCTTGTAAATTTCGTGTGAAACCTGATGTTTTGCTGCTCACGAAAGCGCCTAAAAGGCAACCCTTGTTCTTATTATTGTCAACTAAACCTGAAAACTCCGTCAAGGTCAATGCAAAGTGAGCGATGTCGAGCTTAATTACCCGCCAGCTTATCAGGTCGGGCTCTGGATTTCATACGGTCCCCCAAACCCGAAGAACGTTTTGCAACCCCAGTTTCACTCAGGTTGGCATATTACCAACAATCATGCGGGTCCCTCCCCCACCAAATTCCGGAAGCTAGTAATCCTTTGCGTAACGAGAGAGGACATGGAGGGGCAGATGAGAGACGCGGCAATGCAGCTTGTGCTGTTTGTGTTTGGTCCGCTGAGGAATAGAACAGTTTTGGAGAGTTTTCGACGGTTTAGGTGAGTGTTAGTGCATCGATTTCTACTTCCCCCATTGATGAAAACCAGTATGAGGTGAGTAATGAACCTAACACCTTAATAAGTCAAGAGAATCGGTATTTTTATTATAAAGTTTGTAAAAATACAAGTATTTCAGTTTTTGTTTCCAAGTCTGCAAGGCAGCAGAAGCATTGTTTTCACTTCTGAAATGAAAAACTTTTTTTTCTCCAAAATCAAAATTTCCACTCGCGTTTTGCGTTTTAGGGCCTCCTTCTTTCTTTCAAGTCGTTAAAATCATATTGAAATAGATCACGAAAACATTCGTTGAAAAAATAAGTAAAAATAGAAAATTAAAAAAAAACGCGAGTATTTTTCTCTTTTTAAGCTTGGGAATCACAACGAATACCAAATCACAAAACCAGATTTATGGTCACTAGAAGTACTGTAAATCACAGAAAAAATACTTCTTACAACTGGAAGTTTAAGGAACGTTTTAAAGAACGCAATACACAAATTATTTTTAAACCAATAAAAGTGAAGTTCGAAAACGTGTTCGATTGCCTCTCTGATCATGCCCTCTGTGTACGGCTGGTAGGGTTTGAAAGACTTTCCTTTGCGGTGACTTGAATTGCTGTTTAAACTTCTGAAGCATTTTCTGAAACAAAAACGAGGGAAAAAGGCATAAAAACGCGTTCTCAAATAACCCTGAAATTTTTTTTCTCAAATTACCCCCAACGCACTTGAATAGCGAAGATGAAAAGTTAAACACCCGGAAATTTCCACAAAAATTTAACAAGCCGCTATCTTGACCCGGTATCTGATAAGAGCAGATAAGTCCAATACATCCACTAATGAAGCGTTGGCAAAAAATTGGATCGACGGTCTACGACTAGTCACGACGTCCCTAGCCTTTATAAAGACTAAAAATAATGAATTTTTTAATTTATAACTTTCAAAAAAAAAAAGATTTTTTCAAAAATTCATCATTTAAAAATGAATATTATAAAATATATAATTTTCAAAAAATAATGAATATTATAAAATTGATAATTTTCAAAAAAAAAAAATTTTCTTCAAAAATTAATAAGGTATTTAATAATGAATATTATAAAATTTATAATTTTCAAAAAATAATCATTATCTAATAATGAATATTCATTATTTAATAATGAATATTATAAGATTTATAATTTTTAATTTTTTTTTTTCTTCAAAAATTCGTTATTTAATAATGAGTTTTTAAAGAAAAAAAAGAAATAATGAATATTATTTAATAATGAATATAAAATTTATAATTTCATTATTTAATAATGAATTTTTGAAAAAAAAAAAATTAAAAAATCAGCTGTTTCTCAAATAACTCCCTCGACTATCAAATAGCCCCAGTTGGCGGGGATTCAAATTTCAAAACGCATTAAGGCTATATTTTTACTCTACGAAAATTGTTTAGTGAGAGTGACGAGTGTGCTAACTTTTCCCATTTGAGTTGAGGAAAGGATTTTCTGATTTAGCATGATGAAAAATGTTCAGCATTTAATGCTCCTTGCACGGCTAATGATCTGAGACCATGTTCTCAGACCAACACAATCAATAAAGATGCAAATTTCATCCACTCAATTTGATAAAAATGTTATCGTCTACGAAGTATATAATTAATAATGACATTCCAAGGTTTTGGTTCTAATAATAGTTGCTGTAATGTTGCGGAAGATTGAAACGAGATTTGAATGATTTAATCACTATCCAACATTCGAAAAAAAAAAACCGAATAATTTTATTTTTTCCGTAATCGTAACGTGTTTCTACGTTGAACATAAAACCGTTGGTGGGGTCGATTCTGACACGCGTGAAAAATAACGAATGGAGCCTTCGAGTTTTATCAAGGTTTGCCGGCTCCAAATTATGTGCAGTCACGTCTGGTTGGCATAGCGCAGTAACCTTTGAGCACGTGCCAAGTGAGCCACTAAGGGCCTTGCTTCACCTGTTCGCTCTCAAATTCTCTCCTGCCAAAGTTGAACGAAGAAACATTTACCGGTTCAATTAGGATTACGTGTTCCAACTTAGCATAATGGAAGACGTGGGGTTGGGCTTTATTCGTAAATATTATGAATTTACCACAGTCGGAATTACACCCCTTAAGACAGCAAGAGTGATGCCTGGGACTTCGAGGTGGCAGTCATCATGAGCTGTCTTTAGCCGCGGTTTTGACTGTGAATACGGAAGCTGCCAACCGATACAGACGATTTAGCTGTAGTAACGAGGTCAGAATTCTCAAGCCAGCGTTATAGCGGAAGTTCACTCTACAAAAGCTGTAGCATCTTTTTTTTTTTTTTTTTTTCCATGTTGTTTAGGCCCATTAGGTACCTAATCGTGAATCCAAGTTTTCGCCATCTCCTCCCCTTTGCTTAATCCGCCATTTTGAAAAAACCGCCAAAAATCAGCACTTTTTTCAGTTTTTGGCTTCTAGCTCCGTCCCAGGGCCTTTTTGGAGATTTAAGTCTCTATATAAAAATGTAGACGACAAAATTCCAAACAAATTGGCAGTAGAAGGTTTTTTTGTGGGACGTATTCGAGCTGCGAGAGGGTGAAAAAGGAGGAAAATAGGCGGCTCAGCAAACTTTTCACTTTCTTTCCACTTCCCACCTCAAAAACAGGAGGAAGACTGTATTTCAGCGAAAAGTTCATTCAATAAAAGTTGTAGAGAATTGAATTTGCTTCAAAATCCATGCCTCAAAAAAACATTTACGAGCAATAGTCAGGAGTGGGGGCAAATTTAAGAAAAACAAAATATGCATATTTTATGATTCAGCTCAGGAGCGTCGTTTGATGTTGCAATTATAGATGAAACATCATTTTAAATTATTTAGCAGTTGTATAGGCCCTTTAGGTAGTTATGAATCCGAGTTTTCGTCATCCCCTCCCCATTGATTTTAATCTGCCATTTTGAGAAAACCGCCAAGAAACGGAACTTTTGTTTCGGTTTTTAGCTTCTAGCTCCATCCCCGTACATTTTTGGAAATTTAAGGGCAACGGAAATGTAGGGAACGAAATTTCCGAGCAATGGCCAATACCCGGGTAGGAGTGGGGACAATTTAACAAATCAAAAAAAAAAATTTTTTTTTAAGTGAAACTTTTATTACATTGTCCCAAATTTTTTGGTCTGTATCGTTTCTTGTAACGCAGCAAATGCATGAAATATCATACAAACAGTTCATTATCCCGTCCGGGTTGTTATATGAACATCATATTATGATGTAATCACGCCAATGTGTCCGCAGTCTCGTAACTCGAATACGCTTGGTTCCGCAAATATACTTACTACATCAAATTTGTTGGAAATTATGTTTATACGGAGACTTGAATCTCCAAAAATTCCCTGGGATGGAGCTAGAAGTCAAAAACTAAAAAACGTGCCAATTTTCGGCCGTTTTTTCGAAATTGCGGATTAAGCAATGGGGAGGAGATGACGAAAGACTATCTTATGGGCATAAACAATATAAACAAACAAATACAAAAAAAAAAAAGATGCTACACCTTTTTTAGGGTGGAGCCCTCTTTTTAGCCTCTATTGGCCGGACTATTAGCTGAAGAAGACGAAGGATTGACAGTTTTGTATTCGAGACTGTGGAAAACTGGGGTCACTCCGGACCCGTCAACCATGTTGTGGCGGTGCAGAGCGAGATCTACTTCGTAGTAGCCTGCCGGTTCATTCAGAACCGCTTTTGCATTGCACCGCTGGTATTGATTGCCGAGTTGTGCAGTGTAGAGATTTTTCCAATCAAGTTTCTCAATGTGGTGTAAGGCGTAACAGTAGCCTGCTTTTTAATTTTCCCACGTTCAACAACAACTGGCTCGTGATTCCTTCGGGCTTGTTATCCGGTCATTCGAAAATATTTATCTGGGAATTTCCAGGTCTGTCAGTCGGTCAGTGTGTCGCTTAGCGATCGTCATGTTTGATACTCGTGAAGATCTTGTATATTATGTAGGTCATTCGCAGACATGGGGTAAAGCGGTCTTTGTCCAAGGTGCAGCGTGTAGGCTAGAACCCGCAAATCATTGGTGCCGTGCGT
Organism: Pilophorus perplexus; assembly: GCA_955831195.1. Classification (NCBI taxonomy): domain Eukaryota; kingdom Metazoa; phylum Arthropoda; class Insecta; order Hemiptera; family Miridae; genus Pilophorus; species Pilophorus perplexus. The sequence goes on along the minus strand of OY037010.1, from coordinate 32,774,891 downwards.
GCGTATCTTCTCTGCGCACGAACGGCATAAACTTTTCGTCAACCATGGAAAACCGCCTTTTGGTTTATTATTCTTGGAATAATACACCTATGTTTTCGCGACGGGGGTCGACGACTCCGATCGGCCTTAAAATTTGACATTATCCGTTTCAAGAGGTCTACATTCTAAATCCGAAATGTCCGTCCGCCGTCCAGGCCGTTTTGGGCAGTAGGCATTTTTTTTTAAGTCTGAAATTTTGGCAAAATACTTGGTTTACCATCTAGTTCCATGAATTTCCATCTAGTTCCATGAATTTCCCCGAATTCATAAAAAAATTTATGAATTTGAGGAAATTTCCAGAGACAAAGTTTGAATACGGAAAAAATTCATTAAAAAACCCTTATGAATCTTCCCGAAATTCATAAATTTCTTTATGAATTTGAGGAAATTTATGAATAAAATTGTGAATTTGAAGAAATTCATATTCACATTCATATTCATAACTTTATTCATATTCATATTCACAAATCCTTATTCTGTGAATTTATTCATATTCATATTCACAAATCCACCCCCTGTGAATTTTATTCATATTCATATTCATGAATATGAATGTGCCCATCTCTGGTTTTCAGTCCGATCGCCCAAACCCGTGGGGCGCTATGGGGCTATAATGGGGCTACGGGAGGGGGGGGGGGATTTTTTGTTCAAATATGTGTTTTTCAAAAATTCTTTAATTTTTACTCGAAAAATATTTAACCTCTTGGGATCCTTCAAAAATCCCATTTTTAGCCCCATGGAAGCCCTATAGATCGCCACAGTGAAATCGGATCGTTCCAGGACCCCCAAAAATGGATTCTACGTCCAAAAATACTTCGAAAACGACACCTAACTCGAGATCCCATAGAGCTATTTAGCTCTAAAAGCCTTCAAAAAACCCCTCCTGTAGCCCCATTTTAGCCCCATAGCGCCCCACGGGTTTGGGCGATCGGACTGAAAACCTTGCGGGCACAACTAGATGGTAAACCAAGTATTTTGTCAAAATTTCAGATTTTAAAAAAAATTCCTACTGCCCAAAACGGCCTGGACGGCGGACGGACATTTCGGATTTAGAATGTAGACCTCTTGAAACGGATAATGTCAAATTTTGAGGCCGATCGGAGTCGTCGACCTTCATCGCGAAAACATAGGTGTATTATTCCAAGAATAATAAACCAAAACGGTAGCACATAACTTCAAAAACAGCAAAAGGTCAGAAAATGGTCAGAATGATCTAAATCTTTTGCTTACAACCTGAACACCCACAAAACATTCTCAAAACTTTTTATTCTAATTCATTTTTACTAACATTGGATGAATTGTTGATAATGCTATGTTGTAAATCAACTGATACGTTGTTTTCAGGTTGCTGGCAGAGCAAGGACTTCAGCAAGGAATGCCAAATGCGACTGCAGTAAGTGTGAATATGCCAACCCATTCGATCAGTAAAGGTGATTTTCGGTCGCGGTTGGTTTGTTGTGATTGAAGAGAACCGCTCAATGCACCGTCTGAATGGGGCGATAGATCTAGCGCAGCCGAACGTGAGATATTTACCCCACGTTTGTTTTTTTTAATACCGAGTCCCGACCGCAGCCCCCTCGATATTGGGTTATCTCCTCCCGATACAGGGATTAATCGCTATTCCGACCGAGGCTTTACCAATTAACTGGGTACATTTTTCAGTGAACGTGACGGTCTTTTCCCCGCTCGAGGGTATTTTCAATTTTCACGGGAGGGAAAACTCAGCGAGCGCCACAGGTTGATGAGCACATTGTGGGTCACGGGAAGAAGACAAAAATAGAGAGACTAAGAATTAAGACGACCCTTCTGCTCAGCTATAGGAAACCCTAACGAACCGTTTGTTCATAATTTTGCATGCAGTTTGATATTCTTTCAAAGGAATCAGCTTATTCTCAATTTGTGGCTTTTGGATCGTAAATTAATTACATTTCTGGCTCTCAATCACCATTGGTTTCTTGGTGAAAGCAATGAAATAAAAAAGTACGAGAGTCTCATAGGTTTGGACCAATTCGTCTCTTATTGCCGTTTTGATTAGGAACCACGGCAATAAAAGTCAATTAGCGTTCGAATGGCCACCATAATACCAGCCACACTAACCTGGTTTTCGCCCCCTCGACGACGGTGATCGCCCTTGAAAACTGCGGTAATAAAGTTAGTCAGCTGTTAAGAGCCTTTACAGCGAAGGGAAGTTTCCTTACGGTGGGGGTGGTTTCAGGGTGAAAAGGGGGCGTCAAGGGGTGGTTCGGGATGTAATACCCGGCCCCAACCAGGACCGCCTTTTCGTCGTACTTGGGAGCCTCCTCCGGGTTCACAACTACCCTCATAAAGGTCCCGAGCCAACCTTTATCACTTTCTCCTTTGATATAGTCTATCACTCCTTCTACACGTGCACTCTATTGGCACCAGAAGTGGGAACTTGGCGAATCGCTTCCTTCCTAACACAAACTCAAGTGGATCTTATAATGAACTTAAACGAAGTTATCTACCTATAGTTTACTGACTAACAAATTGAGCTTCGTTGAAGGGCTAATTTGTCTTCAACTTCATTCAAGTGGAATAATAAATGAGAGGCTACGCATGTTTTACTGGAGGTGTAGCCGCCCACGCATGGCAAAAATCGTTCACTCGCGGTCCACGGGAAGCGCCACTTCTGACGGCGCATCCGGGAAGCCCCAATTCTCTCGCTAATGAGATAGCTCTTAATTACCAGGGCTCCCGGGGAAAGGGTAGCCCCTTGGACTACGGCGTCAGCGAGACGTCTGTTTACAATCAGTCGGAGCGCTGATCAGCCTGTTTGAATCCGGGGAAGAACACCAATGTTTGACCAAAAGTCAATTATGTGTTGTAATTTATACCTGTCTTGTCGGTTGACAATTCACCTCTGAACTTTGGAACGTTCATGTGAGTCCTAGCAGAGGCTCCAGTGGCGAAGGCGGCCAAGACATCCGTCTTCAACACACAAGATCTGAGGACCAAGTTTACATCGTAAACAACCACTCTTGGGACCTCGAACCGGGATAAAAATTTTCTGGTGGACCGGTAAAAACATTGTCTTTGTTTGCTGAGAACGTTAAGCAAGCTACGCTATCTGTGATCCCTTGGGGGCTAAGGACGGGAGGGGAGAAGTATCAGTTCCTCCAATCCCCTTCTAGTTTGGGGGGGGGGGGTGATTGTGTCCACCCCCTCCTCACTACCCCCCAAGAAGACGCAGTGATAAGACGTATATTAGGTAATTAGGAATTGAACCTCGACCACCCAGGAGGCAAATAGAGTCAAAAACGGACACTCGGGAGTAGGCTTATTCCAGAAGGCAGGGGATTTCCCCAAGTAGTGCCCGCAGTGTACCGATCTCCCGACAAATTTACACTTTACAATTTTACCAGGGCTCCCGGATCGCGATTTATCATATAACTGAGCGCCATTTTATAGCACATTGCATAAAATGGAACGATCGAATGCTTTTTTATTGGGACCGCTGACCTGGCCTCTTCTGACGACAGTTCTAGCGGACCCAGTTAGACTATGGCCCAGGCAGTTATTGGGGACAAATCCTCTGCAGCCGCTGAGAGAGTAATCTTTCACACAATTAGACGACCAGGCCTCCTTTGACGACTAATTTGGCGATTAGTCGTCAAAGGAGGCCTGGCCAGGTCGTCTAAGGAGGCCTGGCCAGGTCGTCTAAGGAGGCCTGGCCAGGTCGTCTAATTGCCTACGGAAGCCGGTAAACTAATTGCTGTATCAAATGCGAATCTATTACGAATTAATTGATGTTGACTGCCTTCCGAAATCCAACTCATTCCAATCTACCAAGACGCTTCCTGTTGGGCTGGAGATGGCGGGATTTCCTCAACTGCTTCGATATCACCTCCTACGTCAGCAGATCACGACAATTTGTGTCCTGCAGGAATATTCAAGTACCTTCACCTTCCTCCAAAAACACCGGGTGTGAAATCCCAGTTACGCTGGAGGCCTTCCTCCATGGAGGAAGGGAAAGGAGAACTCACTCTGTGTTAAATTTCTTTATTCAGAGATGGCCCCTTTAATTTATTGAAGTAGCACTGTAGTAGCACCTTCCTCCATGGAGACCTTAGTGAGGCATTAAATTTTGGGGCTTTCCCTCGGAAGAAGGGCTAGTGGCTCACTCTTGTCAGATTTGAAGGTACTATGTATTTCACTACATTCCTTAGGGATAGCGCCACCGTCGACAATGGCACATGAAGTCCTATCTAGTGAGTTCTCCTTTCCTCCATGGCCTTCCCCCAAACACACAATACTCAAATTGATAAGACTAATTTCAATGAGCTATATAAGGATGGTTGAAAATCACAGTTTTTTCAGTCGAATCCCATTCTGTAGAGTAAAATACTTGTTTTTATACCATCTGCACAATTTTTAATCCTCTACGGAAATCAGGAGAGAGTATGAAAATAATCAGCGTTTGAACTTTTGGCGGTAAGATTGACCTTCCGAAAGTAGTACAACACAACGCCACCATGGACGCTGGCATCGAATGTACAGATTTCATGTCCGCGAAGGTTGGCTAATCTGAACCTGCCTTCAAGATGGCTGATTGTTTATGTTAGGGATGTCCTTGACCGATACAGTCGGTTTCTGCGGATATTTGGAGAACTGTAGTCAGGTCTGCTTTCAGGTTCGGGACGGTAAATGACGTCATTTGCCGTCCTTTCGGTTTCAAACCTTCCAACTTCTTTAAGGTCCTGAAGGATAAATCGGGACTTTTTTTTTTTTTGCGGTATCAGGGCGTTATTAGTCATTTCATGGAACTAGCTTTCGATTACAATAAACAGAAAAAAATGCTTATATTGCTCATTAAGGGATTCTATTTGAACACGTCGGTACACGCCTAACAGCCGCTAAATTTGGCGAACCTACAGGAGGTTTTTTGACGTTTTTACAGGAATCTTTAAATATTTTTAATTTGCTTCACAGTGTGCGGCGTCGGTGGCCGGGAGGGGCGAATTGTCGGAGGGAAACAGGCCGTCCAGAATGAGTTTCCCTGGATAGCCACAATGACGTACAACGGAACCTTTTACTGTGGAGCTACCCTGCTGACTAGAAGACATTTGCTCACTGCAGCTCACTGCTTATTCGGGTAAATAAGCAGGCTCTTTTGTAAGACGAGAAACTGATAAATCGCGTTGGTTTGCATTTCGTTAACCGTTTACTCCTTTGCAGAAAACGTATCTCTGACATCCGTATCGGACTAGGCGAGCACGATCGTGGTTTAAAAAACGAAGTCGGCGCTTTGACTAATCTGAAAGTGAAGAAAGCCGTGGTCCACGATGGTTTCAGCATTGTCAAGGTAAAACACAGACGCCAAACCAATAATTGGTTTCCATTATTATGAAAATTATGTATTTCTGTCCGGGCAGACTAAGTCTAACCTGTAAATACTACTCCGGTATGCATAGAAACCGCAGTGGTCTTCAACTGAAGTTCATTCCATTGAGAAAGCTCCTTTACTTTATTTAAGGCAGAGTTGGGCAAAAAGTAGTTCTGAAACTGAAACTAAAAACTAAAACTAAATTAGTTCCGAAGTGGAACTAAAAACTGAAACTATTAGTTTCAGTACGACTTTTGAAACTAACTTCTGGAACTACATTAGTTTTATTTTCAACTGTTGAAATTGAAACTAATTTAGTTGCAAAAGTTAGTTTAAAAGAGAAGTTAGAATAAAAACTAAAGTAGTTCCAAAATTAGTTTCGAAAGTCAAAGTAGTTTCAAATAAAAACTACAACAACAACAACATAGTAGTTTCAAATAAAAACTAAAGTAGTTCCAAAATTAGTTTCGAAAGTCAAACTAAACACTAAATTAGTTTTTCAACAACAAAGTAACACTAAACACTAAATTAAACAACAAACTAAACACTAAAACAAAACTTAAACACTAAAACTAAACACTAAACCACACTAAAACATAAAACACTAAAACAACAAACTAAACACTAAATTAAACAACAAACTAAACACTAAATTAAACAACAAAGTAACACTAAATTAGTTTTTCAACAACAAAGTAGTTTCAAATAAAAATTAAAGTAGTTCCAAAATAATTATTAGTTTCGAAAGTCAAACTAAACACTAAATTAGTTTTTAGTTTCACTTTCGAAACTAAAAACTAATAATTAGTTTTTAGTTTCAACTTTAGTTCAACTAAATTTTTATTCGAATAATCCCAACTCTGATTTAAGGTACAAGACGACATCGCCGTGATAGAACTGGAAACCCCCGTCGAACATGGTGATGCCCACATAAGGACAGCATGCTTGCCAACGACTGGTGAGATTTATGATTAGCGAAAACAATTGTGTGTGTAAGATTTTTCTATTAAGAAATTTTTTGGTTGTGTTACAGAAGAGACAAACTACTCTGGACTGAATGGCATCGTTGCTGGTTGGGGACGACAAAAGGAAAGCGGAGCTACTTCATCCGTCCTGAGGAAAGTCACACTTCCGCTTCTTACCCGAGACGAGTGCAAACAGTATGGATACAGCCCGAAGAAAATTCTGGAAACCAATTTCTGCGCCGGAGTTAAGGAAGGGAAGAAAGACGCTTGCCAGGTGTGTTCGTCAGGAGCTAAAAATTTGGCAAGACGAGTCTTGTAGTGTTCAGGTATTTTCAACCGGGGTAAGTTCGCATTTACTAAACATTTTCGCTCGCTTTCAGGGAGACAGCGGCGGCCCTATTCACCTCGCTCACGGAACACCCGCCACTCACATGGAAGTGATTGGTGAGTCATCATTAACTAAATCACAAGAGCACCACACCCTGATCATCGCTTCACTGCCCCACCATGAGCTATCTACCATCATCTAGGAACCACAAAACTACCTACCGTCGTTTTGCAATAGGATTTTGCTTCTGAGTCTACCGCAGCATTGTTTCCACTGACGATTGAATCAGCGGAACGCTGCGCGCAGGCGCATACGTGTGATTCCTTATAAGGGCATCACTTCCACAATGTTGAGTTTGGTCAAATTTTCAGGGATTATGCGGTCCCTGGAGGTCCCATATAAATTTCATGATGATTCAGCGGTACGCTTTGAACTTGCGCGAACTTTAATTTCTTATTAGCCATAAATTTTGTGATGACCTAATAATCCAATTTGGCTGTATTTCGGATGGAGGGGGGGGGGGGGGTAGTATTTGAACTCGAGTTATGTGCAATGTCCCCCTTGGCAGTGGTTCCACAACCTTCCAAACACTGATTTTTTTTTTTTCTAATTTGTTTGTTGATATGAATTGGCTTTTGCACAATTTACACCAATGAAGGGCTTGTGTAACATTCTCAGCGTTTTATAAGAATCTTCAACTAAAAACGCTGCAAATTGTACACAAGGATTTATTATTGTGCAAAAATATTTACTACTTGTGCAAAAATTAATTCTGTGTCTGTAAAAAGATTTGACCTCCGGGGATCCTTCAAAAATCCCATTTGTAGCCCCATAGTTTCCCACAGTGAAATCGGATCGTTCCGGGACCCCCAAAAAATGGATTCTACGTCCAAAAATACTTCGAAAACGACACCTAACTCGATCCCATAGCCAAAAGCCTTTAAAAAAATCCTCCCGTAGCCCCATAGCGCCCCACAGGTTTGGGCGATCGGGCTGAAAACCTTGCGGGCACAACTAGATGGTAAACTGAGTATTTGGTCAAAATTTCAGATTTAAAAAAATTCCTACTGCCCAAAACGGCCCGTACGGCGAACGGACATTTCGGTTTTGGAATCTAGACCTGTAGAAACGGATAATGTCAAATTTTGAGGCCGATCGGAGTCTTCGACCTCCTTTGCGATTACTAAGGTGTATTATTCCAAGAAAGCGAAATTTCGCTCGTACAAAGTACATTGCCCTTGAACCAGGGCTCGAAATATCGTTTTTTCAGTGCCCCAAACCGTTCCGATCCCGAAAAGAGCGAAAAATTCCAATTTTTAGGATAAAGTTCCGAATGAGAAAGAAATTATAAAGTTCTGGGGACGAAATCTTAAGGAACAACATTTTATCGTTCGGGTGAAGAACGTTCTTCTCGAAAACGTTTTTTTTTCGTTCCGAAAAGAAACGATCCTGACCCAAACGATAAAATATTGTTCCTTCAGATTTCGTTCCTCTTATTTTGATATGAACGTAATTTTATGTCCATAATTGCATATACCCTTATATACATGTATGTGTCGCAGTCAATCTGTGAAATCGGTCATTTTACTAAATGCCGAGGCAAACTGTCAAATTTTAGTTTCCGTTGGAAGAAAATAGAAATTTCACAGACTGCCTAGGCGTTTAGTAAAACGACTAGGCATTTGACTAAATGACGTGCAGGGGCCAGGCGAACTGTAAAATAAGAGTACAATTGTAGGAGAAAATGCCACTGCTTTCTCGAATTGAGACACATCTTCAGTAAGGTTGCCATCAGTTTTTTCTTCCTAGTTGGTCCCAGGACCAACAGCATGGCGTCAACACGCCAGCTTGCGTTCCAAACCTTTCTTTTGCTAGCAGTATCATACTCCTCGTATCATTATGATGATGCCATCGATGCTCCTACTGTGACCCTCGATCAACTTTTGGGACGTGTACGATGACTATGTCCTACCTTCAATGCATCGTGAAGCTTTGATGACCTCTCGAGCATACGCTTGGCTGCAATTTTTTGTTTTTTACGAAAGCCATCCTGCAGGATCCATGGATTGAACAAAAGTCAGCCCCATCGACCAGAATTGTTGTCCGTCATCCAAACACGTAACATTTGTTCAACATCCTGATTAGCCCTCTCCACTGAACCTTGAGATCGTGGATGCCTAGGCCGACCTCTGCCACAAACTCTCTCCCACTATCGGACTGTAAAATTTGTGGAGCCCCTTTATCCAAAAAAATTTCAATAATTCTTTGACACCAAAAGCCGAAGCTGTGAAAACTTAGTCGCATGATCCTGGTAATGCATTATCCATTTATACTTCCCATCAGGTGTAGGCCGATGATCAATGAGCTCAACCTTACCACGAGCATTAACGCCGTGTGAAATTATGGGCTTCGCCACGATCCCTTTTTTGGGGATTGGTTTTTTGGTGGTGCACACTGAACTTCAGGTAAGCAGCTATTGCTCGGCGGCGAATATCATATACAAACGCTGGTGGCCGGTTCCAAGTCGAGAAAAAGTTGTCACTGAACATTTGACAGTATGCCTAAGCCTTCCCAGGCATTTTATTAAGTGACTTGGTAGTCATTTTTCAAAACGCTTAGTCATTTTACAAAGTGCCTAGTCAAACTGACAAGACTCGATCGGGGAAGAATATGTGACAGTTTGCTTAGGCATTTAGTAAAATGACTGATTTGACAGATTGACTGCGACATATGCATACCGTAGGCATTTGCGTAGGCTACCATATTTTAGGCCCAATGGGCCCCGGAACCGACTGTCGAATAATACTTTTTTCTGAAAGAACTTCATAATTTGAAGGCATAGCAGTGAGTTTTGGGCTCCTACGGTGTAATACAAATTTCCAGGGCACTGTCGAAAATTTCAACTTTGAATCTGGAGGGAAAAGTGGCGCCACTCTCTCATTGGCTGCTCACGGCCGCCATTTCCGCCGTCACCTCCGGCAGATTCCCGTCGGTCCCTTCTTATGCTAGCGCACTCTGGCGGATTAGTTATAGTGCCACCGCGGGAAAATTCAAAACGTCAAATATTCACTAGTGATTTCCTCTGCTCAGACACCTAATTTCTCAGTGCTAACTGTACTGAGTACTTTGTTCATTACTAGTTCAACTATGTTCAGCCGAATTTTCCCATTTCTCTGACCTAGTTCCGTGGCCCATTCGGAGATGGGAACGAAAAAACTAAAGAACGACCAATTTCGTTCCCAGCCATAACGGTTCCTGCCAAAGAATGAAAAATTAAATTTTGGGCTGAACCTTAATTTTTGGAAGCAGAATTCACTGGGATTGATAAATAAAGTTCCCATCTTGGACGTTCATTTAAGGCCGCTTTACACGCTACGACAAATCATAACGATTTATCGTTCAGATGCGATCGTTACGATTTATCGGAACGTGTAAATGGGACATCGTAGCGATTTATTGGAGTTGGAGTTGGGTTGGAACTTCCAACTCCAATAAATCGCTACAACTTGGAAGGTTGATACCGGCCGGCATCAATTTCTCGGAATCGTAGCGACTTGTTTGAACGTGTAAACGGTCCCTCCAACTAATTGCTACGATTTCCACCCAATCACTGGGTCCCAGTGTGCATCTGAACGATAAATCGTTACGATGTGTCGTAGCGTGTAAAGCGGCCTTAAACACTCATCCCCCTTTCGATTTATTGGAGCGATCAGTTGGTGCAACCTGATCGTTGCGATTTGTCGTAGCGTGTAAAGCGGCCTTTAGGGAGCTTTAATTTTTTTCAAATACTTTATTTCGAGCCCTGCTTTGAACTTGATTCTAAAAAAAAAAAAATCCAGTGGCAAATTGAAAATGGAGGGGTTAGTAATCGTATTGGGATAAACTCCTTCACGAAAGCTTTCGATCAACTAGCGTTCAGGTTGGTTGCAGTCAATTCACTAGAACGGATCGGACCGCAAAAGCTAAAAATTGCGTGCGTGATCGTAAAACGTTCCCTTTTACGACTATACCTCAACTTCTTGATGAGAAAATTGATTTTTCCGCTCTCGTTATTTTTAGATGCCAGGAATTTTACGGCGACGGAAAAACTTTAGAACGTAACTGTAAAACAGAGTAAACCCCCGAGATCGGAGATATCTTCATTTTACCGCCGGCATTTTTCTGACTCGCGATGGCTTCGAGGAAAAACCTTTGACTCAAAGCGACCGAAGCCAATGAAAATGAATCCATGATTGAAAGGGATTGGGTATAATTTGAAGGGCTCCGAAGGGAATGGATGGCCTGGTAGTTGACGGTAAATAATAAAGCATTGGCTCTAGATTGAAAAGCGGAACGGATGAGATAGCTGGGAGAGCGAAGAAGAGAATAAACCCCGAGACTTGGAGGTAAAAATAAGAAGAAGAAAGGATGAAGTGAGACCAAAAATATGAATTCCTGATAACATTGGGCCTTTTTACAACCTCGAGGGGAGATTTACGGCGAGGCTTATTACCCTTTACAGTACTGGGAAATTGGCTTGGGAAATATAGGTATGAAATACGTATTTCCCCATTTTAATAATAAATTCATGAGTAGCTTACTTCAGTTATCCCAAGAGTTGGTTGCGTACAAATAAGAACCTGGGTCATTCTCAGGAAAAAGTGGTACCTAAACGAAGAAATTTTTTTTTTTTTTCAAATAATTCTTTATTTTTTACTCGAAAAAGAATATTTAACCTCCTGGGATCCTTCAAAAATCCCATTTTTAGCCCCATGAAAGCCCTGTAGATCGCCGCAGTGAAATCGGATCGTTCCGGGACCCCCAAAAATGGATTCTACGTCCAAAAATACTTCGAAAACGACACCTAACTCGATCCAATCGCCCCACGGGTTTGGGCGATCGATCTGAAAACCTTGCGGGCACAACTAGATGGTAAACCGAGTATTTTGTCAAAATTTCAGATTTAAAAAAAAATTCCTACTGCCCAAAACGGCCTGGACGGCGGACGGGCATTTCGGGTTTTGAATGTAGACCTTTTGAAACGGATAATGTCAAATTTTGAGGCCGATCAGACTTTTCGACCTCCGTCGCGAAAACATAGGTGTATTATTCCAAGAATAATAAACCAAACTGGAAATTAAACTACGTAGTGTTGGTTACTCATCAACAAACACAAGAAGAATAGTGGTCGAGTTTTTTAAGCTATTTTTACGAAGTTTCACGTGTTTTAATTTTCTTGGGGTCGAGGAGGCCATTGCTGAAATGAAAACACGCCAAATTAGAGAAAATTAGGAACCTGGGCTAGATGAACTACATGGGAATGTGATTTACAAAGGAATCATCACCTGACAATCCCAGAAAATGGAGGAAGCATGCAATTCAGGAGAACAAAGAGTACCCAGTTCAAATGTGATCAGGGGGAAACTAGAGAGTGAGGACATTATCCCATTTAATTCTACATTAGGGTTGTAACAACATTATAGCCCCAAAAACATCAATCGTCAACTTAATATTGAAGATAACCGTCACTGGTCCATTCTGGAGACACGGAAGTTTCAGAATGTCTCCGGAGTGGACGAATTTTTTTTTACCCAATAAACAGGACACCTTCTAATTGAAAACTGTTTTTCAAAGCTTCAATGCCTCATAACCTCCAACTAAACCAGTTGAAATGATCATTTAAATGAACATAATTACCAAAATTTGAGGGGCGGCGGAGTTGAAGAGAGATCTCGACCAAGCATGGAACTGAACACTAACTAACCAGCTTTATTTTCCGGTTGCTGTTATAACCAAATGAAGAGGTTACACATTCTTCTTCCACTTTCACCTTTCATGAAGAACACAGAACGGCATTTTGAATATTCTTTCTCCACGATCTTTAAGGCCGCTTTACACGCTACGACAAATCGCAACGATCAGGTTGCACCAACTTATCGCTCCGATAAATCGAAAGGGGGAGGAGTGTTTACACGCTACGACAAATCGTAGCGATTAGTTGGAGGGACCGGCATCAACCTTCCAACCCAACTCCAACTCCAATAAATCGCTGCGATGTCCCATTTACATGTTCCGATAAATCGTAAAAATCGCATCTGAACGATAAATTGTTACGATTTGTCGTAGCGTGTAAAGCGGCCTTTAAATGTCCCTCGGAGTGGAAAAAAAAGCAGGGACAGACTTTCCGCACACATTTTCGGAAAATGACATTTTATACATGCTCATGACGTTACTAAAGTTGTCAAGTCCTACCACACTGGATGTCGCGATTTTTTCATTCCAAAATTGAGGTTCTGCAGAAGTCTTTTCTCTGGGTACATAGGACGTCGACGGAGTGGACATTTGGTGCCTGAATCTGGATATTACTTCTGCTAAACATCAGTTTTGGTATGTTCAGGTGCCAAATGTTTATCTACCTTTCCTGAAGCCGCCACACAATTTTGAACGTCTAATCAATTTTCCTTGTCAGGTAAAAATCACAGGGACAGCGTTTACCACTTTTTCCTGAGAATGACCTTCCTCGCGTATTTCGCATTGCCCATACAAACTCGGTTTGGTATCTACTTCAGATATGATGAAGTGTTCACAATTGATTAACACATTGTCGTTATTTCCTACAGGGGTCGTCTCCTGGGGGAGAGGATGCGGTCGTCCCAACTACCCTGGAGTGTACACCCGCGTTGACAAGTACTTGAACTGGATCAACAAACAGCTTGACGGTGAGTGCCTCTGCCAACCGCCTCAATAGCTGACCGCCGGATGCCAAAAGACCAAGGGGAAGTTCCTTGTCAACTGCCACCAAACGAATTCAAGCCAAAGATCTCCTTAGTACTTAAGTATAATTTGTAGGGATTTAGATAATTAGTGCTTAAGTTGAGTGAACGAAGCGTGCTTGATATTGTATTATTTATGTTAATTACTGATTCCTATCATTTTCTGAAAAGTCAAATTTCCGGTCTTATAACAATTCACTATTCCGCACCGAACGGAGACTTAACTTTCATCACTTAAAACTCGAGACAACATAATTCCTACGAAAGGATATTTTCAAAATAAGTTGTTATATCCAGCGAAGAAGTAGTACCTTCCCCGGCAGTAAAGCCAGTGTAATAGATGAGACGGGTAGACGCTAACAAAGGTCTCCTACAATTAACAGTTAGGACTCTTATGTTTCTCTTAACCTCGTTATTTATTATCTTTTATGAGTCTCTATGCACCCTCCTGGATATATCAACAGGGGCTGACAATATATCGTGGAATTACCGCCGTAGCCGTCGTCAGGAAGTTTAATGCGATTTTCGCAAGTAAACTTCACCTTTATTACGGTCTCATGATAATGCTGGCTGTTTGCATACCAAGACCCGTCAAAACTATCTGTTTGAATGGGACAGCAAATATCGAAACGCGCTCATTAAAAGTGTTTGCGGGGGCGCGAATGTGACGTGAAATGACGTCAAGCCAAATAAAATCATTCGAATTGAATCCCGGGGTTTGACGTTTTGGGAACAAAGGCAGAATAGAACGTATGGTTTTAGAGTTTGATCTGATGGTGGCTTCGAAGCATTCATAAAGCGGCCTTATCAAAGATCCTGTGAATCCATTCAAGTCCGTAACTGGTTGCTTCATCGCTGATCACTCGATTGCTTTGCGAATATTGGCGTCTGTGTAGTTCAAGTTACGAGGGTCATCCAGAAAGTTAGTTTACAACATTACAACAATCTATTTTTTCACGTAGTCCCCATGGAGTTCGACCCATTTCTGTAGCCGGGGCACCAGTTTTTTTAATAGACCTCCGCCGCCACCTTTTTTAACCACTTCTGAACAGCTTCCTGGACCTCTTCATCGTCTGTAAACCTTTTTCCACACAAAAACTCCTTCAATTTATTGAACAGATGGAGGGTGGTTGATAATGTCCCATCCAAACGAAGTCAAAAGTTCTTGGGTGACTCGAGCAGTGCAGGGCCTGGCGTTGTCGTGGAGGAGGCAGACCCCTTCTACGGTTCTGAATCGCCCTTTTGAGTTTTTTAAGGGTATTGCAGTAAGCGTCGGCATTAATAGTCGTCCCTTTCGGCGTAAATTCGACCAAAAGGGCCTTCCAATCCCAAAAACACAGATGCCACGACCTTACCGGCAGAAGGCGTCGTTTTGAACTTCTTGGCGGCTGGGGAGGCCGAATGACGCCATTGAAGGGATTGTCTTTTGGATTCTGGGGTGTAGTGACACACATGTCTCATCCCCCACAATAGAGTCCACAAATGCGGTATTTTTTCTGTAAAGTCCAAAAACGGATGACCACACAGGCGAGAGGTGGCAGGAAATGGCGTTGACCTCTCCATTAAAAAAACTCACTATAACTGAACAAAACGGTCTACAGCAGGGGTTCCCAACGTTTTTTTACCTCGCCCCCCCTAGGTCGGTGTGAACACCATTGCGCCCCCCCCCCCCCTTGTTCTATGTAATTATACCTACTCTCCCCCTCCTCAAAAATGCTAAGTTCAAGTATAATCATGGTATAATTTTAATGAGTAAAGTCAAATTCAAACGGAACTTTTTATTTGTTGTTGTATTCATGTTGACAAACACTCACGCTCCAGCCTACGTAAATAATTAGGAATGGAAGCGTTTCTGGTTTTTTTTTTAATTTTTTTTTTAATCGATAAGACGTCCAAATAATACTACAACTGGGGTACATTCGATTCATGTTAAAACACAAACTGCAAGCTCGTATGGATTTATAAAATTTATGGAAAATTTCTATTTGAATTTTGGCGGAAACCCGAGGTCAGCTCCTATTGGTCGAAGAGTTGGCCACCATTACAAAACTAAAAACTAGATTAAGATTAAGTTAATTTATATCACAAATAAGTTGAGTCAATAAGCATGATCACATTCAGACCAAAGCGAACACAGCCATTTTCGCGTAACTCCAGTGTCATCAGAGCCAAATGCCAAGAAAAAATCGAAAATAGAAAAAAATAGAAAAAATCGACCTGCACTCTTGGTGTTTTTTGATTGGAAACCGGAACCACTATAGGTGACGTCACGTTAAATGATTATAAACTACGTGAAAGACTTTTTGTCAGTTTTTGGGCCTTGATCGCGCCTCCCCTGGAGACCCTTCACGCCCCCCCAAGGGGGGCGTGCCCCCCAGGTTGGGAATCCCTGGTCTACAGAAACGCGCTACGAAGCAAACAGACCGTTATGACCCCGCCTTCAAGCCAGATGCACAAACCAAAAAAAAAAAAAAAAAAAATCCCCCTCGCCACTCTTGTAAACTTACTTTTTGGATGACCCATTACTGGATGTACATTCCGGGCTAAAATTCATTATGCTTATCAAAGGTTCAATCATATCCTCTCTCCATAATGATATTTCACCCGTTATTAATCAGTTAATTAGCGAACCCACCGAAAACGCCGAACCCGCCCAGAAGTAATTTTCAATTCCACAATCCTCGTTGCAAAAAAACCCAAATATTTTAGGCTTATAATCCCTCACGGTTGAGGAACTGATTTCTCCTAATCCCATCGTTCGTTGAGAGAAAAACATTAAATTTCTGGATTAATTTTTCACACGTTGCAATTCCGACACTCATTTCAGCTGTGCGTTAAATACTAATGGCGTTTATTTGCGAAGTGTTCAATTAGTCTGTTGGAGCAAAACTTTCCTTGTGCTCCCGTCCGCCAAAATGTTTGGCATTTTAATTTGGGAAAGGTACCACTACTGTAACACGTTTATTTACTTACGGCTGCAGGTATTCGTATGAAATTCGTATGACTGATCCGTGGTTGATAATTTTTATCAAAATTTCATAGAAAACATTTCCTTTATTTAAGTTCGAGTGTATATAAAGTTGTAACATTGTGAAACTAGTCATTTTGCCTTTAAGAGCTTCTGAGGTCGTATTCATTATTTGAGAAAAATATTTAAAAAATGCATAAATGCACGATTGCATTTCTACAGCTGCAGTTACGTGAGGGCTTCTTTAATACCTGCGTATTTCGCGTGGATGCAATTTCCCTTTTTACATAATTTAGGCCTTTCTGAATCTGATGGCGTCTCACCATCAAAGGTAAATGTTTCCTATTAGGGTATGTGAATATTTTACGAATCCATATTACGCAATAAAATATTTGATTAGATGTTATAGCACATTTTAATTATGCTGTATATTACAATTGTAATCCTCTTAAGAGGATTTCTTCTTGTATTTATTCCAACTCTGAGATAGGGCATTACATGTTAATCACGCCCCGTGAAGCGTTTTCAATTGTCCAATTATTTTATAATGACCATGCAAACCAATTATTGTTTTTGTTGAAAGTTACCTGTATGTTTGAATGTGCACTTATATTTATCTGTTTGTGTTTTCTTGAAGCAGAAAATACATTTGTGTGAAGCATATTTTGGTTTATTATTCAGTGAAAAATACACCTTCCCAGCAGGGGTCAAAAATGTTGATGAATTAAGAACAAAAATACGTATGTTACATTTTGTTGAATACACAGGCGAGCTAAAAAAATGTCCAATATCGATATAACTCAATAACAAAATTTTTGAAGGTACAGGAAGTAGCGCGGTAGAGTTAGCTCTGAGAAATTAGGTGTCTGAGCAGAGGAAATCACTAGTGAATATTTGTCGTTTTGAATTTTCCCGCCGGGACACTTTAACTAATCCGCCAGAGTGCACTCGCACAAAAAGTAGAAAGTGTACAAAAAATTTTGCTCTACAGAATGGGATTCAACTGAACAAAACGCTTGCATACAAGTCTGCAACGCATTAGGACATTTCATGATTATTAGGAGCTAATAATCATTGAGCATATTTCGTTACGTAACGTAACGTGACATAACGAAAATTTGGTTGTGTGCCATAGCAAAGACATGAAATGTCAAAAATCTTTTTTGTTTTTTGTTATGTTATGTTGGTGAACATGAATATGGTCTGTCCCGTCACGCTAGCGTCAGAACAAATCCGAACGACTAGTTTCCTTGCGATTTCACCTTTTCTGATCTCGTGAATCTCTCTGAATTCGTGCTTTTAGTTCATTGGCTGACCACCAGAGAGCACTTTTCTTGGAAGCGCCACTCTTCCCTCCAGATTTAAAGTTGAAATTTTCGAAAGTGTCCTGGAAATTTGTATTACACCGTAGGAGCACAAAACTCACTGCTATGGCTTCAAATTATGAAGTTCTTTCAGAAAATGAACGCAACCTTTTGTTATTACGATGTATTTAACTAAGAAACAGTAGGTATCTAGCGACCAAACTATGCCACACAACACATCAAAAATCAACTGAACAAAACGCTTGCATACAAGTCTGCAACGCATTAGGACATTTCATGATTATTAGGAGCTAATAATCATTGAGCATATTTCGTTACGTAACGTAACGTGACATAACGAAAATTTGGTTGTGTGCCATAGCAAAGACATGAAATGTCAAAAAGTATTAGTCGACAATCGGTTCCCGGGCCCATTAGCAAATTACGTTGGAAACGTATCTACTAACCTGGGTTGTCACAAAATTTAATTTCACCCACTTCAGCCACTTTTGGAGCCTCCTGATAGGTCGTCTAACATGTAGGAGGCACACTAGTCCTAGTCTAAGGGAGACAATGCAATGCCTATCTAATTGAAACAAATATCCAATTTAAAAAAACCTCTAGATTGTTAATGGTATGATTGAGGATCAAACCAATGATACGCAGAATGTGTTTTTCGGTAATTGCACCAAGGGTTGAGGTTGAGGGGGCGAGGGTCCGTGAAGGAGGGTGGAAAAGGTAGCAGGCAAGAGTGGTAGAAGAACAAGGTACGGCTCAGGCGGAGGGTGTCTTCCCTGATGCTCACGCGTGTGGCTCAATCTCGAATTTCCCTTCGCACTTAGGACTGTCTGCGAGCGAGCAGGTGTGGTTAAAAATTTGTGATTGTTGCCATCAAGGTTGAGACGTTGTCATAAATACATTAACCTAAAATTTATTTTTTTTATTTAATTTTTATTTAATAGAAATTAAGGCATGCTAAAAGGGGGAGGGGCTGTCGTTTCTATGCTGAAAATCGTCAATAGCGTCATTCCCGAGTTTAAAATCGTTAAAACCCCCTAAAAATTAGTATCAGTCACGATTTGCGACATTGTGTACCCTACACGTTTGGGGTACACGTCCGCTTGTACCGACAATAGTTCCTCGAAAAATGTAAATATGTCAGGCTGCGATGTACGTATAGGTAAAAGTCTTTATTGAATGACGAGTGGAACGACTCGCAAGCGTTAAATTTTGTCGTGATTCTCGATGAAAAACGAACTTGAAGTCCCCCCGAAACACCTCCTTTTCTGCCTCCACTTTCAACAAACTCAGTTGGGACACCTTCGTTCTCCATTGTATCGAGATAACTGACCACCTACAACTGTGCAATCGTTCGTTTCAAATAATCTTTCCATATCAGATGCCCTATCTGACGCAAAGGTCAGTGAGCATCAACGAAAACACCAAACACGAGATTGTGAGGATTCACGACCTTCTCGAGGAGCTTCCGCCTTTTAGTCCGTGCGCATTCGCCAAACAATTTTCACGCGTCGACGACTTTCACTTCTTGTGAGCATTAACGACAACGCCCCAGGGGGATGCCGCCAGGGAAACAGTGGAGCAGGGGAGGTTGGGCAGATTGTTCCCATGGAAAATAGCAAATCCGCTAGTAGATTTTCTGTCGATGGAATCCTCCGCCCAATCAGCGTCGGTATATGCGGACAGCGTCTCCACATTCCTGTTCGTGTAGATTATTTCCAACTGTTTCGTCGACTTCAGGTATTTCAAAATTCGCTTCGCCGCGGTCCACTCAAGTGTTGGTGAATCCAAAAATCTACTGAGGTAAGCCACTGAGAACGTGATATCAGGCCGGCTTGTCAACGAAATGTAGAGTAGTTCTCCAATCAACTCCCTATAGGGTTTGATGACGGGATCCCCTGGGACGGGCTGGAATTTTTCTTCCATCGGTGTTTTCATCTCCCTGGAGTCGAGCAGCTTGTCGATGGCTTTTTCTAGGGAAATCTTGACGCGATCTTCTTGGATCGAAAGTGAAAATCCGAGGAATTCCGTGGTGTTCTCGATTTTTCTCGCCGAAAATTTTTCTGACTAGTTCCATGGTAATTTCACGGTCTTCTCCAGCTGTCGAAATGTCTACAAACACAATCAGCGCTACATCCCGTTTTGACCTGACGAGCCCAAATTGTGACAGGAATGTGTGGAGTGTCTGTGACCAGGCGGACGGGCTTTCTCGGTCGATTCAACTTCAGCACTTCAGATTTGGTCGTCACACCGTCCGGAGGTGAATCTGGCTGTTGAGTTCTGACTGGAGAAATGCTGTGGGAACGTCATAACACGAGATTTCCCATTTATTCTTCATAGCTGATGAGAAAAATGTCCTCACGGTGTTTTGTCGTGTCACAGTGGCCCGAATACCTATCCTCAGTTTCTTGTTCCTGAAATCCTTTGGCCACTAGTCTTGCCTTAGCAGTACCGTCGGACCCACCTCGTCTCAATGGGTTTCTTTCCTGCTGGCAATTTCGAATCTGACCAAGTTTTGAATTTCCTGTGGGCCTGAAGCTCCTTGTCTATCGTCTTTTTCCACTCAGTTCCCATGTTAGCTGCTTCTTCATAATTCCTGTAGGTCCTCTTCGTAGTGGAGCAGCGGCGGCATCGGATCCGAATCGTACATCACGTGACGAGACGATCTTCTGTGTAGATGGAATGAATAATCGGTACGCACCATCCTGGTAACCAACGATCCTTGTTTCGATGGCTCTAGCGTCGAACTTGTCTCCTCATGGAAGCTTCATCATCCAAGCCTTGGCTCCAAACACCTTGACTCTGTTCAAATCCACCAGCTCCACATGTATCCGGTTCTCACGAGCGAAAATTTCCCGCATTGGAAACTTCGGCTGACGACTATTCTCGAGGAGAAAAAAGTTGAAGACGTCATCCTCATCGATGATGAAGCCCAACAAGTGAGGTCTCTCTCCCGATTCCCTGGTTATTTGGGGGGTAGTCATTTATAATTAAATGTAGGGCCTTAGCTTCTCATTTCTTCATAATTGAGGGGGCGAGGGAAAGCGAAGACCTGGGACAGACATTTTCAAACTGCAAGACCTCGGAAAAAACACATTCTGTGTTTAAAAGAAATGTAATACTTCAGCTTCGAAATTAGGGGCTACTGTCAGTCTCGACGTTAAGGGTTTTAACTGTGATAGAGTCGGGATGGACGTAAGTCGGAACCAACTTGATAGCCTTATCAAACCTTGTTATCCAACTCTGTCATCACCTTCTACTGATTCTGGCTCAATCATCGTACCACCAGGTACGCTCACCACACGAGGTGCCAGGTGTTTCAACGACACCGTCGTCTCCCGTCCATCATCAAGGTGAAACATGGCATACTGTGGGTTTACATCAAGGATGTCGACTTCCTCAACCAGAGGATCGTATTTGCTTGTCCGTCCATGCTTTTGGTTTATTATTCTTGGAATAATACACCTATGTTTTCGCGACGGGGGTCGACGACTCCGATCGGCCTCAAAATTTGACATTATCCGTTTCAAGAGGTCTACATTCAAAATCCGAAATGTCCGTCCGCCGTCCGGGCCGTTTTGGGCAGTAGGAATTTTTTTTTAAATTTGAAATTTTGACAAAATACTTTGTTTACCATCTAGTTGTGCCCGCAAGGTTTTCAGTCCGATCGCCCAAACCCGTGGGGCGCTATGGGACTAAAAGGGGGCTATGGGAGGGGGTTTTCGAAGGGTTTTGGCTATGAGATCGAGTTAGGTGTCGTTTTCGAAGTATTTTTGGACGTAGAATCCATTTTCGGGGGTCCCGGAACGATCCGATTTCACTGTGGCGATCTATAGGGCTTTCATGGGGCTAAAAATGGTATTTTTGAAGGATCCCAGGAGGTTGAATATTTGTCGAGTAAAAAATAAAGAATTAAAAAAACATTTTTTTTAAGGAAAAAAAAAAAAAAAAATCCACAGAAATTTTTTCCACAATTTTTTCCATTGACACAGAAATAATTTTTGCACAAGTAACCTATATCAAAGAATAATAAACCCTTGTGTAAAATTTGCAGCGTTTTTCATTAGCGCTTTTTCCGATGCATCACCATGGTGAAAGCCAAGTCGGAAGCGAAGTACCACCATTAGCTGATCTTCTGTTGTGACGGAACAGCCTCTCGTGAGGCGTTTCTTTGGTTGCCTTGCATAGTGTCGTGTAATCCGAAGGGTCCAATTTTCTGTGCTTGAGAGCAAGTGACACAGTGCGCCAGATTGTGCCATTTTGCCGCTGGGTTTGGCCGTTTCCCGTGGGGTTATAAGGGGCCGAGATGGAAGTAGCTACTCCTCGGGTACCTACCTATGAAGAAATCCCTTTTCATCGTTTCATAAAGGATAATATCTTTATAAGGATAATAGATAATATTTATAAGGATAATAGATATATTATATCTGTCGAACGGATTCATTGTTGTGCCTGTCAGTAATTTGCACGATATTGACCGATAGTGTGAGAGGACGTGTTCAGTGAAAACGTTTCAGCTGGAGACGTACTCGTTCTTTTTGTAGCCTCACGCGCAATGACGACTGCTTTCTTATCCGCTCCGTAAACTATTGTTCAAGTGGACACATCGTTTGATTTTGATTCTTCAAGGTACAAGCTGTGTGGTTTCTGCTACCGCAATCCCGCAACTGAGAGGGTGCAAAATAAGTTCTTGAGGTACCTTGGTTTCAAATTGGGCATTCCGTCCGACGACATCAGATATTCTTCTCTGATGGAGACTTACAAGATCCAGCCTCTAGCACAGAGAAGGACCGTTGCCGATTTGGTGTTCCTGTACAAGCTACTGCATAACAAGATTGACTGCCCATCTCTACTCGCCAAGTTCCAGTTTTCCGCTCCTCGTCTTACCAGTCGCCATCCAGCCTTATTTCACGTCCCATTTTCAGCCTCGAACTATTCAATAAATTCCCCTCTCAACCGAATCCGCCGTTCTGCTAATCTTTTCATTAATCTCCACCCCGAATTTGATTTTTTCTTCAATTCCCTGCCACAACTAAAATCAATTATATTGTCGTCCCCTGTTTCATTTTAAATTGTTAATATTCCACATATATCCATCTGTTTTTTGTTTTTTTTCATCTATCGGACCATCGCAGTTGTATTTATTTTCTTTCATTTTGTATTATAGTATTTGTCACATTGTAAATTGGGCTTGCCCGTATGATAATAATAATAAAAAAATAAAAAAATAAAAACTAATAGCAGTGAACTGTGCGCACTGGCTTTTCTCTCTAAAAAGTAGGGTAAAGCCCCGTACCTCGCCCCACTTTTCAGATTTTCCTCTCTTGGGAGACCCCTAGGGCTCTGATCGAATCGTTTTTTTTACAGATCGCTAGGGAAATAAGTTGTCTACAAGACCCAGGTGTTGAAATGGGTTATTTCAAGTTTTCGAGTTTTCTAGAGCTAAATTTCTAAAACCCTCCAAAGTGGGGCCAGGTACGAACATAGTACCTACCTCGCCCCGGATAGGGTCGTACCTTGCTCCACCATCCCTATTTCTCGAAATTGAGCGCTCAGAAGCATGGAAAATGAATCAAATACGTTTATTTTATATTGAATATAAACTTTAATGCATTAAACAAATTTTAATTAGAAAAACATGGCTAGGAATTGGTTGGTAACCACAACTGTATCACAAAATCCTAGAATTATTGTCAAGGACGAATACTTTTCTTGTTAAGCTTAAAGTTGTAAAATTTAAAATTGACTGAAGTTCATAGTGAACAAAAAAATTATAATTAGAAAAATATGGCTAGGAATTGGTTGGTAACCACAACGGTATCACAAAATCCTAGGGGCGAGGTACGCACAAGGAGGTGGGGCAAGGTACGTACATACATACCAATTTTGAAAAACGGTCATGACACCCACAGATCCTATTTTTTTTCAAAAACTTTTTTTTCAGTGCTTAACAGACATATTGGACAACACATTAAACAAACAATTGTACGGAAATACGACTTAACTCAGCCCTGGGACGATCAAATGTACAATTTCCACGATCCCAAACTGGCACCTCAAAAACGTTTTAATCTTCTCCTAAGATAACAGTGCTAGATATCACAAAAAAGTTCACAGCCAATTCAACCATTTTCGGAGAGCTACCGAATCAGTGGCTCAAAGTTGTTATATCCTTTCTCTACCTAGGTAATATCACTGGTGGGGCGAGGTAGGAGCATGGGCGAGGTACGGGGCTTTACCCTACTGTACCGGCATCTAGCTTTTTAGTCGTGGGTACCTACTGTACTGGCATTAAATAAATTTTATCCTCTACCTAAAAAAATTTCCAAATTTTTTTTTCGAAATTTCTTTTTATTATTAGGTATATTTGGGGCATTCCACGTCAAAGGTTGAATTAAAAAAAATGAAGTTCTTCGAAATCAACCATTTTTGGGTATGTTGTACCCCTAGGTGAGAAAAAATTTCCCAGAAATTTGGAGACCGATTCGTCGCATTTTCGTCGCTCCACAGGCAGTCAAAGTTAGCAAAATAGGCAGGTGTGGGTTCACTTCGCCGGCTGCTACCGCCCTTATTCCGCCACCAAAAAAATAACATCGCCAGTGTTTTGGAAAGAGAAAAACCTCCTCTTTTCTGTGGTGTAATCGTTTTTTCAATCAAAATTTTACTTCACGTTTAAAATCGAGTTTGAAAACTTAAAAATAAGTTTTCTCCAATTTGGGCATTTTTAATTTTTTTTTATTTTTGGCTTAATTTCGAGGTATACATCTGTAGAACATCCAGTTAAAAGGGAATCATAGGATGCAAAGTCGTTAAGTGTCAGCAAACAAAAGATATCACTAATATATGAGGAAAAACGCGTTTTTTCTCCTTTTTACCGGGTTTTCCGCGGTTGCATTGCCTCGCATCCTTTCTCTACGAGAACACAGACTATAATGGACTTCATCTGCCACTCATAAGCTTTCCCAGTAGGTTTCAATATTTTTCTATTTCAAAAACTTTTTCAACTCTTACAATTCAAATTGTCCCAATTTGTAGGTAGTTTAACACTTTCTATTCGATCCACATTCCTTTAGTTACCTACTATATTTGGGGGAGATGGTGAGAACACATGAAAACAGATGTATTCGATTTACCACCTACACGTTTATTTTACAAAATTTACTAAAGGAAGATTCACTCGTTATTTTCAAGGTAAGACCATCTGGATTCGGCAGATATGCATGATAGCCCTTGGTACCATGAATTGTAAAAGAGCGACTGAACCGCTTCTGGAGGGCTAGTCTTTGGATGTCCACCTGTTTTTTGCTGCACCTGAATCCTACTGGGAAAGCTTATGAGTGGCAGATGAAGTCCATTATAGTCTTGTGTTCTCGTAGAGAAAGGATGCGAGGCAATGCAACCGCGGAAAACCGGGTAAAAAGGAGAAAAACGCGTTTTTCCTCATATATTAGTGATATCTTTTGTTTGCTGACACTTAACGACTTTGCATCCCATGATTCCCTTTTAACTGGATGTTCTACAGATGTATACCTTGAAATTAAGCCAAAAATAAAAAAAATAAAAAATGCCCAAATTGGAGAAAACTTATTTTTAAGTTTTCAAACTCGATTTTAAACGTGAAGTAAAATTTTGTTTGGAAAAACGATTACACCACAGAAAAGAGGAGGTTTTTCTCTTTCCAAAACACTGGCGATGTTATTTTTTTGGTGGCGGAATAAGGGCGGTAGCAGCCGGCGAAGTGAACCCACACCTGCCTATTTTGCTTACTTTGACTGCCTGTGGAGCGACGAAAATGCGACGAACCGGTCTCCAAATTTCTGGGAAATTTTTTCTCACCTAGGGGTACAACATACCCAAAAATGGTTGATTTCGAAGAACTTTATTTTTTTGAGTTCAACCTTTGACGTGGAATGCCCCATTTATTTTTTATTTTTTTGAAAATATTTGACCTCCTGGGATCCTTCAAAAATCCCATTTTTAGCACCATGAAAGCCCTAAAGATCGTCCCAGTGAAATCGGATCGTTCCAGGACCCCCAAAAATGAATTCTACGTCCAAAAACACTTCGAAAACGACAAACTAACTCGACCACGTAGCCGAAACCATTCAAAAACCCCCTCCCGTAGCCCCATAGCGTCCCACAGGTTTGGAAGATCGGGCTGAAATCCTTGCGGGCCCAACTAGGTCGTAAACCAAGTATTTTGTCAAAATTTCAGATTTAAACAAAAATTCCTACTGCCCAAAACGGCCCGGACGGCGGACGGACATTTTGGTTTTGGAATCTAGAGCTCTTGAAACGCATAATGTCAAATTTTGAGGCGATCGGAGTCGTCGACCTCCGTCGCGATTACATACCTATGTCGGAATAATATCTTAATATATATATATATATATATATATATATACCTAACCTATAGGTGTATTATTCCAAGAATAATAAACCAAAAGACGCCATCAAGAGCACACTTTTAGCTCACATCATCTGACCGTTATTTTCTCTCAGCAGCGCTACTGGTACCCTCATCGGAGATATCTCATCTGTTAGGCTTCAATTTATACCCTCTCGAGAATGATATGCTCGTGGGGATATTTTCTGCGCACTTCCCAACTCTCATATCGCCACGCGGATATGGCTAGGGGACCTTCAAAGCCGACGCCGCCTTTTATCGTCTGAAACTTTATTATGAAATGTATCCGACCGCGAAGGAGAAAGCTCCAGTTGGTTTCACGCTGTGCGACCCCACTGCGAGCGAATGAATCAAACTCGGCGAATTTTCATCATCAGTACAATCACGAGCTTCAACGTTTCTGCTCCAGCAAACATTGAAAAAAAAAAAAAAAAAAAAATACCACGTCCGAGTAGGTACCTAAATTCAACTCAATGAGAATCAAAAGGTGCCAACGTCAAGAATGATTGAAGTCAGGTGACAAAACTTACTGTTTCGTATTCGATTGATTTCATGATTTCAATCCTGAATGCTTCTTGCCACGAGCCTCTTGACTGTTGTAAGCATTTCGACCGTATACCAGCAAAACCATGTAGGTATGTTCCAAAATCAAAATTTTACTGGAGACACTAAAAACTGCACAGAGACGGTTTGCGATGCCCAAAGCGCTTCAAATCGACCAACTTTTATGAGAAACCTTCAGTAGAAATGATTAATTCAGGGGGTCCAATATTAGCATAATTAAAAAATAAGCACCTGTTTACAGACACACACTAAAATCAGGATCAGAATCAGAAGTAAGGAATGCCAGGATGAGTAGGAACGGTACCTATAATAGCACATGTGTATTATGTATAATTTTCAGGAGTGTCTGGGTGGTGGAGTCTGAGGACCTGTAATGCGCATGCGCGTGGACTTGAACAGACTCCTCACTTTCTTTGGTTAGCAACTTTGGTCGTTCTTCTTGGTTAGCATGCCTCTTGGGCATCAAGGCTGCTGGGGACAGGAGTTTTGGATCCACGGCTGCCAGCTCAAGCGGAAAACCACCAAAAAGGGAAGATTGAGAAGTAATGATCAGACTAATAATTATTAGGTAGGTAATAATAATCCTATTAGTCTGAGGGAAAAGGACTTTTTTTTTTATGCCGGGCGGTTTCGGCTGTGCTGACGGGCTGGTTGACCGCCCTGGGGTGAGGCAGCAGTGTTTGGTTTACAACCCAGCGATTTGGCCAGTTTGCTCGCTTTCCACAATATCCAAACTGTTTGAGAAGCCGGTCGTTGATCAACTTTCGTCTGTCTTTGGCCTGGTATTGGTGGATGAGCAGCATGGATTCATACGTGGCCGCTCCACCAATCTCATGATTTTGGTTGGATGGATTTCAAAGAGGCATTCAAACTGACGTGATAGCCACAGATTTTGTCTCATCCCCACCTGTTGTTTGATTCGCTCGGAATTAAGGATCACTCTTGAACTGGTTGGGCAGTTATCTAATGGGACGTCCGCTCATTGTTCGCTCAATACCACTCCTCGCCACCTCGGGTATTCCTCAGGGTAGCCATCTGGGGCCGTTATGCTTTTTACTAATGATCAACAGTATTGTGGGGTGTTCATCTGCATGTGGCATCCAATGCTTGCTCTATGCTGATGATATTTGGTTGGTTCTTCATCGGGTTGTGAGGATCTTCAGTCGGCGATTTCCGGCTTGGAGAATTGGTGCGCTTTGAACCACCTTTTCCTGAATTCAGGATTAATCCATCCAAATGCTCGGTGGTGACTTTCCATCGCCCAGAACAGCCGATAGTCCACGACTACACCCTCTGTGGCGCACCCTTGCAGAGGTCGGACTGGCTGGTCGATCTGGGGGTTCTTTGCGACGTGCTGCTTGGTTTCTCTGGTCATATTGAGGCGTTGGCGACCAGGGCAATGCGTGCGCTTGGTTTTATCAAAAGGAACACCAGAGAATTCACCAGTCAATGCCTTGGTCACCCTTTGCTGCGTTTGTTAGAGTACGCCTCCACGATCTGGTCGCCCATGTAGGTAAATGTAAATTGGGCTTGACAATGAATATACAAGTAAGAAATAGCACCGACAGTTCTATCTGCATTTTCTACCAGGGCAGCCAACTAAGAATCAGATGAAAGGACCGTTGAGACATCCGCAAACATAACAGTCCTTTTATTTGAATGTTGAGGAAGGTAATTTGAAAATATTAGGAAGAGAGTGGGTCCTATAACGCTACCTTGAACTACGGATAAGTCTCCGGTTTGTGATAATTCGGAAACAGTACCATTTAGGCGAACAGCTTGGACTCTATTATGTAAGTAAGACTTAATCAAGGTTGCGGCTTCAGGGGAGAATTTGTACGATCGTAATTTTGCCAGCAACAATGAGGCACACAATCAAAACACTTTGAAACATCAATCATTGTTGCTGAAGCATAGCAGCTATAGCTGCTTTACATAAGACTCATCCAGACGTACGAGGATTAACACGCCGAAAGCTGGGACTGACACGTTTTCACAATCCTTGTTGAGCTTACCAGAAGCCCCGTACATTCACGAAACTTTTCACGATAGATCTATAGGTAGCCTTAACTTTACCCAGAAAACACAAAACCTCTATTTGGCCAAAAATCGGACTTACGAGGTTTTGGAGACCTGCTATTATTGGTTTTCGAAACCTGCTTCCGCCAACTATAAAATCAACCGTATGTACACGGTGGGTATGAACTACCTACATTTTAGAACCCTTCATTTTTTATGTTTCCTATTTATGTGACGTTAACGCCCGATTATTTTAATTTCATTTTGAGGATAATTATTGCTTTCTTACACTTTCCAATTTCAACGAATACAAAACAACCGTCAACAAACTCTTCTCTATTATCGGCGTCAATATACAATCCTGTTCAAATTCAAGGAAACCGTTGAACGAAGAGGTAGTTGCTCCACTATTAGCAGATCAATAAGCGCTTGTTGTAGCCGCCCAAGATCGGTTTGTTTTGTTTTCTGATCGTTTGTCTCCAATTGCCTTGCAGGATATACCACTTTGTTGATTTAGGTTTGGTAATGATGACCATTTGTCTCCTCGTTAGTGGTTTCGTCTTGTCAGCTCGTTAAATCAACACTACCTGTCCGTTGTCGAACTTGCCAGAGTCAAATGACTTACGGGAGTTTGATGATGGTAAACTTGGTGGATGGTGCGACTTGACGTAAAACTCACTTTTCCCTTTTACATGAGCTATCAAGTTCTATGGAATCATAACGTATAACATCCCTACTGCTATGTCCGTCTAAACGTTTACAAGTGCCCTTTAAAGAGTAGGGTAAAGCCCCGTACCTCGCCCCACTTTTCAGATTTTCCTCTCTTGGGGGACCCCTAGGGCTCTGATCGAATCGTTTTTTTTACAGATCGCTAGGGAAATAAGTTGTCTACAAGATCCAGGTGTTGAAATGGGTTATTTAAAGTTTTCGAGTTTTCTAGAGCTAAATTTCTAAAACCCTCCAAAGTGGGGCCAGGTACGAACATAGTACCTACCTCGCCCCGGATAGGGTCGTACCTTGCTCCACCATCCCTATTTCTCGAAATTGAGCGCTCAGAAGTATGGAAATGAATCAAATACGTTTATTTTATATTGAATATAAAACTTTAATGCATTAAAAAATTATAGTTAGAAAAACATGGCTAGGAATTGGTTGGTTACCACAATGTATCACAAAATCCTAGAATTATTGTCAAGGACGAATACTTTTCTTGTTAAGCTTAAAGTTGTAAAATTTAAAATTGACTGAAGTTCATAGTGAACAAAAAAATTATAATTAGAAAAATATGGCTAGGAATTGGTTGGTAACCACAACGGTATCACAAAATCCTAGGGGCGAGGTACGCACAAGGAGGTGGGGCAAGGTACGTGCATACATACCAATTTTGAAAAACGGTCATGACACCCACAGATCCTATTTTTTTCAAAAACTTTTTTTTCAGTGCTTAACAGACATATTGGACAACACATTAAACAAACAATTGTACGAAAATACGACTTAACTCAGCCCTGGGACGATCAAATGTACAATTTCCACGATCTCAAACTGGCACCTCAAAAACGTTTTAACCTTCTCCTAAGATAACAGTACTAGATATCACAAAAAAGTACACAGCCAATTCAACCATTTTCAGAGAGCTACCGAATCAGTGGCTCAAAGTTGTTATATCCTTTCTCTACCTAGGTAATATCACTGGTGGGGCGAGGTAGGAGCATGGGCGAGGTACGGGGCTTTACCCTAATGAACGTGTCGAGGTGCTACTGCAATTTTATATGAATTTAAAATTGATTTGGGTGATTGGTGGAAAATTGCAAGCGCCAGGTCTGCTCAGGGCACTCATTTGCAGGGCCGTTCATAAGCGCCAAATCCGAGGCACATTTCGGCTGAGTTACATAAGCGCCAGGTGGAGGGAAAAACCAGGGAGAGAAAAGGAATACAGTGAACGAGAGGGCAAAGATGACCAAATATATGTCACTGAAGCGAAGCTTGTCGAGACCAGTTAAGGTCGGATCCACACATTTCAATGATATCAGTTCATGCCTATGCCAACTTGTGTTATGAGCACACTATGACTTTCTTCTCCTACCGTCCTTGGTTATTCAATTTTGAAATGGCTGTCCACCAATTGGGGCAGCCATAAGGGGCACTTGTGGGCTGACACCTGTGATGCTCCGAAACCCAAGACGACAAATGGGCCGGAAAGTTCTTCTACTACCATGGATGTTGAGGTGAGTCTTGCAACCATCTCTTTCCCCTTTTCCCCTCTTTTTGACCATGTGGCACTTACGAACCGTCCAGCGGCTTATAAACATGTGGCGCTTTCGTAAGGCGTGGGGATTAGGGGCTGGAGAAGGAAGTGGCGCTTATGATCGGTCCTCGAATTAGTAATTTTCGGGAGGGCCTTTATGGTTTTCGACCCCCTCTGGCGCTTATGAACGTTACCGGATTTCGCCGCTGGTTGTGTCCGGAGTACCGTAAACTGGGGCTACTCGAGAAAATTTTCGCGTTTAGACGCAAATTTAGGTACCTAAACATTTTTTTTTTCAATCGGCTCGAAAAGGATTTGGATAAAGTGGCCTCTGGGCTACCTTTCTGCGTTATCAGAATTTAAATCCCCCCAATGGGGGATTTTATATAATTTTTTAAATAGCGTTCTCAAATCACCCCGACAGTTGGGGTAACTTGAGAATAGTGCTTTTTGCAGCATTTCCGAATTAATATCGCACGAGGGGTACTTGAGAGGTGACCCCAAATTAAAAAAAAATTGTTTTGACAAAATAGGACATAAAAAAAAAATTTTTTTTGAAGAAAAAACTAACATTTTATTATGAAATTTGTAAAAATACAAATGTTTAAGTTTCCTGTCTCTCTCTCTCTCTCTCTCTCTTAAGTGTTATTTATTACATTTAACGTTTAACTACTGTAAATCACAGTGAATAGATCACAAAAGCAGACTTCTAAATCACAAAATAACTACAATCACACGATCAATCACAAAATAGTAAAATGACTCCCTACAATCAAACTAGAGGTTTCCATTTTTTTTAAAGAACACCACAATATTTCCAAACTTGAATGAAACTTAAACTTGTCTTGACTCTACAGAGAACCAGAACGTTAACCGAGAACCAGAGCCGTCTTTGACGTGATCAATCACCTAGCCCCCCCCCCCCCCCCCCGGCCTTCCCTAGCATTTCCTCCGTGTACGCCCAATATGGCTTGAACGATGTACATTTTCTGTGGTTGCTGAACTTCCTCTTATAGCTACGAACCATTTTCTGGAATAAAAACGCGAAAAAACGGCGTAAAAACACATTCTCAAATTGCCCCAAGTTTTTTTCTCAAATTACCCCATTGTACAAAAAATTCAATAGCGTCGCCATTTTTGAAGATAGAAAGCTGCGATTTTGAGAGAATCTCTCCAAGATATCCTTTGAAAAGATAGGATAGTTGAACTAACCCGAAAATGTTTGAATCCTCTTGGGCAGGTAGAAGTTGTACCACGTGCCGTTAACCTACGAAAACAGCTGGAAAATGTGATAAGCCGCCATCACTATGCGTTAACAGTTGTTTTTATTTTTATTTTTTTTATTTTTTTATTTTTTTTTTAATAATATTCAGCCTGCTCCCAACATTTGACTACAGGCTATTGAAAATCTCAATTACACTTTCTCAGATAGATACAAAAGAAATTATTGTCTTATTTGACCTTAACTAACTCTGCTTCTGCAGAACTCCGACCGAAAGAACACACTTCAATTAGGTCACACAATCCGCACACAATCACGTGAGCACATCAAAATCGACAGCTTTTAGGAACGCAATCACGTCTGAACCGTGGTTTTTAACCAGCTCCGCAATGCTTGCTGGCCAAACATTACCCTGCGTTATCAGTTGTGCGCTGATTAGTCACGTTAGCGTGTATAGCCATCATAGTAGCGACGGAAAAAAATTGGATCAACGTCCCAGGACCATCCTAGCCTTTACAATGAATTTTTGAAAAAAATAAACAGCTGTTTCTCAAGTAGCCTCGCGATTCTTAAATAGCCCCAGTTTACGGTAAGTTTCTCAGACACCTCGCTTGAATCGTCAAAGGTGATACCCGGGGCTTCTCAAAATCAAAATAAATTGGAGTCGTCCCGGTAGGTTATTTCCACTTGACCTTCGGAGTGCAGGTTGTTAGGGGCGGTTCCCGAGTCGGAATCCCGACTGAAACCCGGCTCGCGGTTTTCTGTCCAACTGGCAATCGGACACTTTTCCAGACGAGGACGACAACGATCCTATAGGGGGTGTATACACTCTTGGGTGTTTGCCAACTGGGCCGGGATTTTCCAGAAAATTGTCAACTGTGCCAGCTACCTTTCCAACCTCTGACATCAGACATGTTATCTGGGTCGGTAACGCCTGGGGGTATTGACATTCTTGCAGTAATCGCTCTTTCTGTATTTTTACGCTCAAAAGAAGAAAATGAATCCAAGTCAAAAGAGAATAATGTCGTTTCTTTTGTTTTGGATGTGCTCCCACGTGCGTGACGGATTTGCACATTTCTTTTTTTTATAGAGAGGAAAAAATTGCCGTGAGAATGAACTTATCTATGCAAATCTTCCACATTCGCCGAGTTCCGAAAGCGAAAGTGAAAGTGGTCACGATTTTTACGCGCCCAAAACGTCCATGTAAGTGCGAAGACGTTTCGGAAATTACTTGTGTATTGTCACTTCTCAAAACTGCCAGCCCTCTCGCTCTTATGCTGCAGATTCGATTATTTATAATATTATTCTTTCAACTTCAAAGATTTTATTGATTTAACACATAGTTTAGACAATATTATTCTTTTAGATAGATTTGGCAGCTCTGGCGCAGTTAGCAGACCGTTTGTGACGCCCTTAACATTTTTCTTAGAGAACCAAAAACGTTTGACGTCTTCTGGCGCTGAATGTGATTGATTGGGCTTTCAAAATACCGATACTCAGATCAATTAAGCCAGGGCGCACGGTAAATTGTCGGATGCGACGCTTGATCGTCATTTCACTGGGTAGAGGGTACCTATTTGAGAACTTCTCTGACCAAACTCAGCGCATATGCGTACAATATTGTACGAAATGCATCTCAGAGTGACAGCTTGGGCAACATCAGAAGAACAAGTCCTGCATTTCAGTTACTCAGTACTTTCTGTTGACAAGCCGAAAATGTTCCATTTATAACGCTGGAGGCGGTCTGCAGCCTGAGAATTTCTTACCTCGCAACATGAAGTTCTTCACGGAGGTCTTCAATATCCTTCTTCAGTTTTTGATTTTCGCATGTTTAGAAGACAAACTCTGACTTTTTAAATAATGTTTCCAGTGTGCCAGTTGGCTTCGTCTTCCGTCCAGTTTCGGTGGAAGAGGTTTTCGCCACCATTATGGCACTTAATAATAGTAATGCTACGGACTTCATGGGCATAAACTCTCGAGTGATGAAATCAGTAGCCAATCTGATCATCGAACCTCTGTCATTCATTATTAATAGGTGCTTCTCTGAGGGTAGGTTCCCAGATTGCTTAAAGAAAACAGTGATAACACCCATACCTAAGAAAGGGAATTCGAATGATTATGATGGCTTTCGTCCCGTTTCAAAACTGCCAGTCTTTGTGAAGGTAATGGAGCAGGCCATGCTTGGGAGATTGGGTGGTCATTTGGATGATCACTCGGTTCTCCACCCTCAGCAGTTTGGCTTCCGAAAGGGTAGAAGCACCTCCACCGCAGCAGTCTCTTTGATTTCCGAGCTCTTTTCCGCTCTAGAGAGTAAGGAGCTCACCTTGCTCAACCTCTTCGACCTTTCGAAAGCCTTTGATCTTGTGCCTCATAATTTGTCACTAAAGAAACTGGAGCCCTATGGTTTCAGTGAACATACCTACAACTTTGTTTCTTAAAAGTTTCCTCGAAGGCTGGTCCCAGGTCATGTATTTCAATGGGTCTTGCTCTGAGGAGGTCCGCTATTCCGTGTGATGTAAAGCAGGGTAGTATAATACTAGATCTAAGAATTATTCTACAGGGTAGAATAGTTCTTGGTCCTATTCTCTTCCTTTTGGTTTATTATTCTTGGAATAATACACCTATGTTTTCGCGACGGAGGTCGACGACTCCGATCGGCCTCAAAATGTGACATTATCCGTTTCAAGAGGTCTACATTCCAAAACCGAAATGTCCGTCCGCCGTCCGCCGTCCGCCGTCCAGGCCGTTTTGGGCAGTAGGAATTTTTTTAAAAATCTGAAATTTTGGCAAAATACTTGGTTTACCATCTAGTTGTGCCCGCAAGGTTTTCAGTCCGATCGCCCAAACCCGTGGGGCTATAATGGGGCTACGGGAGGGGTTTTTTGAAGGCTTTTAGCTATGGGATCGAGTTAGGTGTCGTTTTCGAAGTATTTTTGGACGTAGAATCCATTTTTTGAGGTCCCGGAACGATCCGATTTCACTGGGGCGATCTTTAGGGCATTCGTGGGGCTAAAAATGGGATTTTTGAAGGATCCCAGGATGTTAAATATTTTTCGAGTAAAAAATACAGAGTTTTTGAAAAAACACATTTTTGAACAAAATAATCAAAAAAAAAATTTTTTTTGAGATGAAAATCCAAAAAAAATATTTATTTATTTTTTAATTTTTTCATTGACAGAATTAAATTTCTGCACAAGTAACGTATATCAAAGAATAATAAACCCTTGTGTAAAATTTGCAGCGTTTGTACATCAATGACTTGCCAAGCCAATTCTTGGACTCGCTAGCCATTTCTCTCTGAGCTCAGCATCGCGAGGAAAACTGAGGAAATGGAGCTCCAAATCTTCATGGGCCGTATTATGATTTGAACACTCAGCCACAGCACAGCACAGCACGTTGATTAGAAGCAGACCCAGATGCAACTGTGTCTGAAAGGTTTGTGAGTGCAGGTGTTGGTACCACTGACGTCACGGACCCTTGGGAATCCCCAAGCTCGAGCGTCGTGATCCCTACCGTATAGTTTAGTGGGTACATCACTTCAAAACGAGTTTAGAGACTGAAAGCTCTACATACTCGCTTCCGTTAAACAAGTTGGAAATTAATCAGGTGGTTAAAGTGACTGACGAAAATCTCGCTTCCTCGTCGAATTTCTGCGTCGTTTTTACGAGGCGTCGAATCCAGATCAAATCTCAAGCGAATGAGAGTTCGGTAGGGCGGAAAACTGATATGTGGGGATCGAACGGTGTCTAGTTGAAGGGGATGAAAGGGAAACGGAACTTTATTACGTCCCATGATGCCGCTGGGAAGGCGGAAAAGGTCACCACAATCGATTAGTGCCTGTAAGTATGACGAGGTTGGTAGCCGAAGGGCTGAAGGTTGTGGTGATTTGAGGTGGTAGAGGCTTTAATAGTAATAAGGGGCGAAGGGTTAGATTTATATTAATTTTGGAGGAATTATGGGGGTGATTAGAAGCAGCGTTGCCATCTCTATCGATTTTTCGAATTTCTACCGTTCTACAGAGAACGTAATACGATAGCATACTATGCTATCTAACGATTTTCAGTCTTATTTGTAAGTTTCTTCTTTCAGAATCTACCGATTTTTTCCCAAAAACATTATTGTTGTAACCCTATTAACACTATAATTATCGATGGAGCAGGAATTGATATTAAAACGGCGGATTGAAAATGTAGAACGTGTGTGTAATCGAGAGAAGTTAGAACGTAAGAGCAGCAACACAAACAATGTTGTTGTCTATGTACACTTTATGGTCCCGGTGAGTAGCGGGATACGACAACTCTCCCCCCCTTATTTGAAACATATTTGATTCGAACAAAATACAATTTTAGAATTTGAGCAAGTCGAAAGTTAAAAAAAAAAATTATTGAATGTAATCATTGCTTACACAAGATTGTAAATTTTTAAATTGTGAATTAGGAGCATTCATAATCTGTAAGATAACCTGGAGGGTTGCGCTGGCGGTCCGATCGTCTGAGAGCAGGAGGTGCTGGAGGTTCCTCAACTTCCAGAGGTGCCTGTGGATGATAGGTTGGACTGACAGTCGGCTCAGCAGTTGAAGTAGGCCCGTCAATCAGCAGTTCTGGTGGGATTTCTTGGTTGGCTGGTGTTGAGTCAATATCTGGGTCTGATGGTTTTGACGGTGTGGAACCAACATTTGATGGGTCTGGAGCAAAATTGACTGTCTTCTTCTGGACCCCAGTAGAGCGCAGTTGGTCCACATGGCGTTTATAAGTGTATCCATCATCCAACTGGACTAGATAATGGAGAAATCCGTACTTCTTGATGACTGTACCAAAACGCCATGTCGGTTTGGTATTGGTGTAGTACCGAGACTGAACTCGATCTCCTACGTTGAACTGACGTGTTCCGGGAATTGGTGTGGCGCTGGAAGGTTCTGTGAAAGGCTTGATGGCGTCGAGACGTATTCGAACTTTCCTGTTGAGGTAGAGCTCGGCAGGAGATTTTCCTTCGGCCAATGGAGTTGCCCTGTAGATTTGAAGAATTTTCTGAAGTTTCTGGCCAAAATTCAACGGTTCATACTCCATGGCCTTCAGCCGGTTTTTTACTGTCTGGACATTCCGTTCTGCCAGCCCATTGGTGGCGGGGTGCCCAGGGGCACTAAGCTTCTGGACAATGCCATTGATTTTGGCAAATTGTTTGAAGGTTTCACTAACAAAGTAGGTAGCGTTGTCTGATACAAGGATTTTTGGATACCCATGAGTTGCAAAAACTGATTCCAAGAGTTCGATGGTCTTCGATGAGGTTGGAGCTTCATTGATGACCCTGACTTCGACCCACTTTGATTTTGCGTCGACGAGAATTAGCAGGTGCTTTCCTTGATATGGGCCCGCATAATCCATATGGAGTCGATCCCAATTTCCTTGTGGTTCTTCCCACGAATGAAGCGGCGCCTTAGCTGGATTTGATTTGGTTTGTGCGCAAGCTTCACAAGAGCTCACTAGGCGTTCGATGTCCTTGTCGATCCCAGTCCAAACACAGTATCTCCGGGCTAATTGCTTCATCTTGGAGGCACCGATGTGAGTTGAATGCAGCTCTTGGAGAACTAAATGCCTGAGCTTCTTGGGAATGACGACCCTTTGGCCCTTGAAGAGGATCCCTTGATCGATGATGAATTCTTCATTGTGTTCCCCTTCTTGAATTTTAGATTTGATTGCAGCTAGTTCTTCATCAGCATCTGTTTCTTTTGCGATGTTGAAAGCAGTCAGCTCTTCCGTTGAGATTTGAAACAAGGACTGTGTGCAGATTTGATGTACCTCTTCCCCAATAAAGATGTCCATTGATGGAGTTTTGGTGTCGATTGGCGCTCTTGAAAGGCAGTCCACGTTGCAGTTGTCCGTACCTCTCTTGAACTTTACCTCATAGTCAAACCCAGACAGGTATGAAGCATATCTGAGCAGTCGCGCAGATGTCATTGCAGGTAGCTTTGCTGATTGATGAAATATCCTCACTAAGGGTTGATTGTCTGTCACTAGGGTGAAGTGGCGCCCATGTAGATACATGAAATAATGACTCAATGCAAAAAACAATTGCAACAGCTTCTCTATCGAGTTGGCTGTAGTTGGTCTCAGCTGGCGTCAATGCCCTTGACGCAAAGGCAACAGGTCTTTCTTGACCGTCAACGACGTTCGACAAAACGCCCGCGACTCCCTTTGGGCCGGCGTCGCAGGTGACCACGATGGGAAGTTCTGGGTTGAAAGGCGTCAAAACTCTGTCGCTGGCAATTTCGGCCTTCAATTTGATGAATGCAGCCTCACAAGCTGTGGACCAGTTGAACTTGGTTGATTTCCGGAGAAGAAGGCGCAGAGGATGAGTCATTGATGAGAGATTTGGAATGAAACTGGCGTAGTATGTTACTAACCCGAGGAATCGGCGCAGTTCATCAGCGTTCTTGGGGCGCGGCATGTCGACTACGGCCTTGACTTTGATTGGACATTTCAAGATCTGGTTTTGCCGAATAATATGTCCCAGGTACTGAATTTCTGTTTTGAAAAACTCGCACTTATTTTTATTCAAGTGAAGATCGTACTGTTGAAGTCGAGCGAGACACTGCTTTAGCCGACTCTGGCATTCTGCTTTTGAAGATCCATACACAACTATGTCGTCGAAATACGATAGGGTTCCTTTCAAGCCTTGTAGTATTTGGTCCAGAATTCGATTAAATTCGCTGGGAGCTGTTTTCACTCCAAAAGCTAGTCGATTCACCTGGTAAGTGCCTCGATGCGTTGAAATTGTTTGAACTTTGGCACTTTCTGGATCCATTCGAAAATGCAAATATGCCTTGAAGAGATCAAGCCGACAGAAATGAGTTGCATTGCGTAGCTCACTAAGGATGTCCCTGATCTTCCTAATGGGGTAGTGAGCGCTGGTGATTTGGGGATTGACTGTTGTTTTGAAATCAATGCACAATCTCACCGTCCCATCTGATTTAGGCACAATGACCAGAGGCGAACCCCAATCACTATGGTCAACCTTCGTTATAATGCCATCTGCTTCGAGATTGTCCAACTCCTTTTCCACTTTCTCCCTTAGTGCATACGGAACGTCGCGATGACGCATGAAGATGGGCCGGGCATTCTCACGGAGGTGAAGCGAGCACGTCATGCTTGGGATGCAGCCCACTTTGGGCTCAAAAATCGATGGAAATTGGTTGATTATATCTGGTAGATCATCCACGGAGTGAACTTGCATTGGGGCAGAAGTTGATTGGTCCAGCTCCTTCAGGTCTATGTTCAAATGGCGGATCCATACGCGCCCAAGCAGAGGGGTGAACTCATCTGGTACGATGTAGAGCTCTTCGTTTGACGTTTTCCCATTATAACGAACCAAAACGTTGATTTTCCCATCCGGTACAAAAACATTATTTGTGTAAGACCGGAATGCGACGTCGGAGTGTTCAAGTTGGTTGATGAATTTGAATTTTTGAAAAAATCGGCGGGG
This sequence comes from Pilophorus perplexus, assembly GCA_955831195.1. Lineage (NCBI taxonomy): Eukaryota > Metazoa > Arthropoda > Insecta > Hemiptera > Miridae > Pilophorus > Pilophorus perplexus. The sequence continues at coordinate 32,735,234 of OY037010.1, read as the reverse complement.
TAGCAGCGTGTAACCCGCTCCGGAGTCGATTTCGAACGTCTGGGAATTCCCGTCAATCTCCACGGTTGCAAAATATTTGCTAGAATCTGCGTCTGTTTGATGTTTGAAAATATCGACCACACGATTGATGCCATAGTCGGAATGTTGATAAGGGTTTGACGTTCTAGAACTTTGAATATTTTGAATATCAACTGGCTGTAAGGAATTTGCATTTGTCGATTTTGACTTTCGATTTTTAGCTAAAAGAGTTTTTATACAAACTTTTGGCACGTGTCCCGTCCTAGAACATTCAGAACATTGTAGCTTCGATGGGTCCGTCCGGCACTGACGTGACAGATGATTGTCACGGCCACACCGCAAACAAGTGTTATCGAGACCCAAAAGTTGATAATCGATTTTTGATCGCGACTTTGATCGCGACTTTGATCGCGCTTGATGAGAAGGTCTGGAGCTGTTGTGCGACGTCGAAGATGATTGTTCAGTTCGGGACGTTGAGCGGCCTCGTCGGGATGATTTTATTTTATTGATTTGGTCAGCGGACCCAGTGGTGGAATGGCCGGTAGCCGGCTTCGTGCCTAACAAGCGACTATCCAGTTTAGCCGCCTCGAGAGAGAGGGCCTTTTCCACTATTTTGTCGAATTTTGTCTCTTCACTTTGAAGAAGTTGTTCCCTTATTGAACTGTCGGAAATTCCGCGGATCAGCTGGGCCCTGAGGAACGTGTCAGCAGTACTGACCTTACACTTGCAGGGTGAGACGAACCCGCAATCAGCCACGTCACGACGAAGTACCGCAACGAAATCGGCAATTGATTGGCCCGTATCCTGGTACAAGGATAGAAATTTATGCTGAGAAACTAGTTCGTTTTTCTTGGGGCACAAATGATCAACCAGCTTCTTGCTCAACACATCATATTCTTGATCCTCCGGTCTGTCTGGAGAAAACAACGACACCAGTAACTGGTAGTGGACAGATCCCACGGAGTTGAGAAACAATTGTTTGACCACCGTTTTATCCGCAAACACACCCTTCATAACCATGTAATTTTCGAAACGTTGTTGGTATAACTTGAAATTTTCTTTCGAAGGGATGAAATTTTCGAAGGGCGGGACAAGAAAAGCATTCGGAGGTCGATTTATTGGTAATGCACTTACATCGCCGCGTTCGCCGTCCGTCGATACCGGCTTGCTTACCGCTGCGAGTAGCATCCTTTGATTCGATGTGATGACGTCCATCAACTGCTTAAACTGTTCCGCATCCATTTTCGAATCACTTTTGTCACTCGTCGCCAATTTGTTGTAACCCTATTAACACTATAATTATCGATGGAGCAGGAATTGATATTAAAACGGCGGATTGAAAATGTAGAACGTGTGTGTAATCGAGAGAAGTTAGAACGTAAGAGCAGCAACACAAACAATGTTGTTGTCTATGTACACTTTATGGTCCCGGTGAGTAGCGGGATACGACAATTATTATAATTGTTTTTGGGAAAAAATAGTATACATTTTCGTGTAAATACGAAAATCAGACAGTCAACCAATCAACCAACCAATCGACAGTTGAAACCACCTCTCCACACTTGGTGTTGTTAAACTAGTTTTTCATGACAAGACATTGTCTTTCCGCTGTTCGGCACGATAACTGAGCGCCACGCAGAGCACCCTGATGGGTTCTCTCTTCCCTTCTATCCCTTTCGTAGTACAAAATCCGTATTGGTACAAGTATTTATGACGTTACCAAAACCATGCTGCTGAACCTAATGGATTATGGAGGCCACGAAAGCCCTGTACCGGGAAGGGCTGAAGACATACCTGCTCCAGTCCTCCGTTCTACCATCAGGGAACACCTCAGCTTCCAGGACAGCCCTTTCCGTCCCAAAAACCGGGCACCTCCGAAGCACGTGCCTCACCTCCGGGTCTGTGCACCACACATTGCCAGTCGGTGGTGGTTCGCAGGGAAGTCCCCATGGCCAGACAGCAGCTGGTTGGCCCTGTGGTCAGGGGCCACCCACGTCATCTCCATTCGCCGAGCCACTGATGGGAAGAAAGTGAGTCTCCCAGTGGACTTGGCTGCCCAGTCTTCCTGTCACCGACCGACGAGCATGTCCATCACCTCCCAGTGCAGCTGGGCTCGAGGAGACCCTGGCTCGAAACTTTGCCCCAGCAGTTCAAAGGGAAGCCTCTTCCGAATCCTATAGGCAGCGTAGCAGTGGGCAGCCTCCAATTCTATGGGTAACACCCCAGCGAGGACTCTCACCACTGCCCCAGACACAGTCCTATAGAACCGGGTAACCTTTATCGGGGCTGTCCTCTGAGCTGACCTTAGACGTCTATGGATCGGTCCCTTAAGAAGGTCATATACTCCTACAACAGCATAAGGAGGATCCCCAGGGGCCTTTACAGCTGTATATAACCAGGAGGTCACCCGTCCTGAGGCCCTAATCACTCTCCATAAGGCGAGCCGCCTTTGCCTCTGCTGCCATGGCCTTCACCGATACGCACTCCCAGCTGCTCCTCAAACGGCACGCCGAGCTATTAAACAGATTGGCAATAGGCCACAGAAAGGCCCCACCAGCCTGACAATGGGTGGCCGCATGAGCCTGCCCTTGAGCAGCATCAGCTCGCTCTTGGCTGATGAGAAGGTGTCCTTCATGGCTCCAGCCCTCGAGCATCCGGGCAAGCCCCGCCTCTTGTCTCCAGCTCCCTCCGGCCAGGGGCTATGCAGTCGTCTGCGTAGGCGACCGCTCCAAAGCCCGTGGCCCGAACCTCGCCCAGGTAAAGTGTTTTCTCGTTCCTAAGAACGTCTCCTTTGGGGGGTGGGGGGGGGGGGGCAGTTAAAACCGCCTATCCTCCCCTGGATTCACTGATATCACTGAAAAGGATCGACCTTTACGCGTTCACAAAATACAGAAACTCAGGTAGGGGGATCTACTTAGGTACTGTTTTTGGTTTTGATCGTGGAGTCGACGATTATCGTAGGCGTCAAGGCGAAGTGGCAGCTTGTTTAAAGTGTGGCAGCTTTCAAATCGGGCTGAGAACATGCGGGCATGACTAGGAAGGGTACCACTAAGTTTCTGTTTTTGAAAAAAAAAAAAAAAAAATCTTATTACTTAGTGGTGTGCTTCAAGAAAGGTCGAATATTGAGAGGGATCAGGAGAATCAAGATTTTCGACCCCCGTCACGAAAACAGGATTATTCGAAGAGTAAATAAACCAAAAGGAATCTATTTGCACGTGTGTGAGAGGGGGATGAAGTGGAAGAGAGTGTGTTGGTATGCTGTGGTGGAGTTTGGTCGTGGGGTGGCTTCTGGTAACGTGATGGGAGGCAGAGGAGGGTTTCATTTCCGATGAGGACGCCCTTGACACGTGGACGCCTCTTCAAACTCTTTTTGTGTCACTTTTCCGTTTATTTTCTTTTCAGCTCCTTGAAAAGACTCTTCCTTATTACTCCTCAAACCACGTCTTCCAACCTCGCAATGATGTCGGAACCTTTTAAATGATGCCAGCCGTTCAAACGTAATTTCATTTCCGAGAAGGAATTGATGTTCAGTTGGCAAAGGTCAGACCCCATCTGCAAACGTTTGAAGGCGTAAACGTCGAGTCTTCATTCGGAATTCAAGTAGGTATTATGAACTAGTGGGACACTGCTATTCTTATTTGAGATTCTCAAAAGGATCAATGCATTTTTCAACATAAATCATTCTAGCTGGACTAACCATAACAATTTTCGCCGAGACGTGAAGTTCTCTAGGCTAAACCCTTGGCTTGATTGTTGGAGTAAAAGCCTTATTCCATCCATATTTTCCACCATCAAGAAACTGTACCTACTGCACACACTGTCCTAGTAAGCGCAAAGGGCCTTTCACGATTAACCCATCATCCATCAGATGGATTCTACTTGTAAGATAGTTTTGGAGGTGCCCCTTCCATTGATGCTTCTAAAAATTACATCGTGCATTACTCATTCCTATAGGATGCATTACTATAGTTACAGGTCAGAGTTCATTTCAAAGTCCCATTTTCCTTGTCCTGCGTCCATTAACGATCATTTTTCGGAATAGAAGCCAGCATCCCACCAGTGAAAACATTTCGGCGATATCGCTTTTTCTCATCGACAAGTGAGTTTCGCGACCTCCAATTCCAAAACCCCGCAAACCTTTTTTTACCCCTGATCAACCGGTCGACCAGAAAAACGGGTCTGAACTGTTAAAATACCAACGTGATAGTGAAAGGCGGTAGGATGTACAAGCGGTGCTAACAGGTTCTAGCGTGCAGCTTGTTAGCGGTTTCCAGCTTTCCAATGATACTTGTCTGCTGTTGTTCAGGTAACCACGTGGCCTTCCGGTCAAACTTTTTCCTGTTCGAGTCCAAACGATTGAAGTGAAAAAACGTGAAAGGCATTACGGGCTAAATTGATTCATTTTAATTAGTCCTACATTCCTGAATGTCAAGAGATCAAGGTGCAGTTTCCTGAAGGTGGAAAATATGGATGGAACAAGGTTTTTACTCCAACAATCAAGCCAAGGGTGTTGTTAAACTAGTTTTTCATTTCTTTCCACTGTTCGGCACGATAACTGAGCGTCACGCAGAGCACCCTGTTGGGTTCCCTCTTCCCTTCTATCCCTTTCGCAGGACAAAATCCGTATGAGAGTATTTATGACGTTACCAAAACCATATACTGCCTACGTACTGCCTTTTGGCTTTTGCAAATAAAAAAAATATTCCTATTCTATTCTATTCTGATCTTAGGGCTTTGAAGGATGCCATATCCCACTTATTTTTTTTTAAGGGGCAACTGCTAGAGCTCATTAGAACTATCAGCAGCAGCCCCCCCCCCCCCCTCCCGGACAATTGGGAGTCAATACTCGACCAGGTGTCGTCCCCCTTAGGGCCCACAGTTGCCTGCGGCGGCTTTGTTTTTACTATTGGGTCCAAAGTAATGAAGTAATAATGAAGGGTCGTTCTAACATTAATTTGGAATGATCCTTAATTTTTCATATTCCAACCAAAAGTCCAAACTTGAGTATATGTTCATCTGCTTCAAGTCACTCTGGGCTGTAGAAGAGCTTAGTGGCTCGATACACTACAACTGATTATTTAGAATTAGTACAACAGCAGAGGAGCCAGCCTTCTCCGTAATATATTTACATTGAAGTGGATCTCGGGCGGCAAACCACCACTTCGTAACTCTTACGTGTATCAAGCGGTTTGCCTTACACATAAACAAAAAAACGCTGCAAATTTTACACAAGGGTTTATTATTCTTTGATATACGTTACTTGTGCAGAAATTTAATTCTGTAAATGAAAAAATTTAAAAAAAAATTTTTTTTGGATTTTTATCTCAAAAAAAATTTTTTTTTGAATTTTTTTTTTCAAAAATGTGTTTTTTCAAAAACTCTGTATTTTTTACTCGAAAAATATTTAACATCCTGGGATCCTTCAAAAATCCCATTTTTAGCCCCACGAATGCCCTAAACATCGCCCCAGTGAAATCGGATCGTTCCGGGACCCCAAAAAATGGATTCTACGTCCAAAAATACTTCGAAAACGACACCTAACTCGATCCCATAGCTAAAAGCCTTCAATAAACCCCTCCCGTAGCCCCATTATAGCCCCATAGCGCCCCACGGGTTTGGGCGATCGGACTGAAAACCTTGCGGGCACAACTAGATGGTAAACCAAGTATTTTGCCGAAATTTCAGATTTAAAAAAAAATTCCTACTGCCCAAAACGGCCTGGACGGCGGACGGCGAACGGCGGACGGCGGACGGCGTACGGCGGACGGCGGACGGCGTACGGCGGACGGCGGACGGACATTTCGGATTTAGAATGTAGACCTCTTGAAACGGATAATGTCAAATTTTGAGCCCGATCGGAGTCTTCGACCCCCGTCGCGAAAACATAGGTGTATTATTCCAAGAATAATAAACCAAAACTCCTTACACATTAGGGGGGACGTCCACGAATACAATACCCGGCAACGGGATCAACTGGACGTTCCATTTGCGAGGCTCGCTAGTACACAACGTACTCACGGTCACCAGGGGATCAATTTCTATAATCACCTCCCTGCTGCCTGGCGTGATCTTCCTTTATCGAAATTCTCACATAATGTCCTCGAGGTTTTCAAAAAGGAGCCCTTTTACAAAATTGAGGAGTTTTATGATACGGTGTTCGTTTGACCTGTTTTTATTGTATCTCTGTTTAAAATTTGACTAAATGTACTTTTGTTTTTACTGTGTCTTTGTTTAAAATTGGACTAAATGTAATGTTGTTTTTACTGTTTATTCGTTTAAAATTTGACTAAATATAGGCACTATTAGGGTTGCTTTTTTTACTGATGACAAGTTGAATATTGACATGATTCTTCATTTATAACGATGTTTTGAAAATTAGTTGTAGTATTTACTGACAATTGCAATGTCTGTACAAAGAGATAACTGCGAATAAAGAGAAATTGAATTGAAAAATTAATTTCAACAGATAGTTTTGCCTGACATCCTTTGGTGGCTTGTCACAACTGAAACCTCCTGAGACTCACGTTAGTTTCTTATTGTCAAGCGGAACCGTCTCAGCTTTAAGCCTTACAACGCTCACATTGTGTCACCAAATCGCCTTAGAATTTGCCTCCAGCTGGTCAACGTCTTACCCGCTCAGCAGCGCTGGATCGGATCTTGAGCGAGCGAGGATCATCGCGGATGGTCTCACCCATTGCCGTCGAAACAAAAGCCCCCCCGCGACCAAACATCAACCCACAAACTATCCCAACAAAGACCCCCCTCTCCCCCATCGACCATATTCCTGACTATTGGCCCCACACGCCCGATTATTAACGTACGAGCACGTGTGGATTTCTGATGCTCGTCGCGGATTCACATCGAGGAATATCCCACACTCCCCCAGGGGACTATCCCATTGTGTCCGTTCGTTTGTTTCCTCGCAAATCTTTTTATCTGCTCGGTGGATTACATGCAGTACATTCAGTAAACGCGATGACGCTTGTGTAGCGTTTTCGTATGGAGAGCTCAATTAAAACCCCTTAAATTCGAGCCGGTTTGTTACGGTACGTCAGATGAAGCGGACCAGTCAGGGCTTCCCATGAAAATGAAACACCGAGTCTCTGCGTTAGCATTTATGCGCCACTTTTTTTTTCTCAAATCAGAAAAAATGGTTTGCGGATTGGACTTCTTTTGTGGTCTTGTATGGGTGTTGTTGGCTCTGTCTGATGTACCTACATTAAAGAACCAAAACGCAACTTTGTTCAGTGGATTCACGTTTGTTCAGTGGATTCACGACAGTACTGTCGTGCCTACAACAAGAATTCCAACAAATCGATGAAATACCTATCGATATCAAAGTATAATTCATTATTAAATTTTGGCTATCATTTTTGGCTTTATCATTTCATTATTTGGCTTTCTATAGATCCTTCAAAAATCCCATTTTTAGCCCCACGAATGCCCTAAACATCGCCCCAGTGAAATCGAATCGTTCCGGGACCCCAAAAAATGGATTCTACGTCCTCAAATACTTCGAAAACGACACCTAACTCGATCCCATAGCCAAAACCCATCAAAAACCCCTGTCGTAGCCCCATTTTAACCCCATGGCGCCCCGCGGGTTTGGGCGATCGGGCTGAAAACCTTGCGGGCACAACTAGATGGTAAACCGAGTATTTTGTCAAAATTTCAGATTTTTTAACAAATTTCTACTGCCCAAAACGGGCCGGACGGTGGATGGACATTTCGGTTTTGGAATCTCGACCTCTTGAAACGGATAATGTCAAATTTTGAGGCCGATCCGAGTCGTCGACCTCCGTCGCGAAAACATAGGTGTACTATTCCAAGAATAATAAACCAAAATGAACCGTGGGTCAACCCATTTCATTCACGTAATTTTTTAAAAATTCCAACACTTAAATCGGCACATAATCTGAGAATGACCCGAATGCTTTCCTGCATAACAGCAAGAATGTAGACGACAGGCCCGGCGAGACTATGGCTTCAGGTTGATGGGTATACGATGACTCTCTCTTCCCACCAAGTCCTTATTATACAAGAGGTACCACCTAGTTTGAGATAGTAGCCAAGGTTATGGCCCGTGACGTAACAGGAACACTCCAAAAGGTACAGGACATCATCCTTCATGAGGGGGACTTGCTTTCATCCTGGTGATAAAGATGATGGTAAGGGGGGGAGGGCACTTTCCTTGGACCGAGGGGCGACCTGGCATCCCTTCCCCCAGACCCCCAGGAGACGCTCGTGAGACGTCCGTGAGCCTGAGCGGCCTTACCCGCGAGTCGGATCGGAGTGACGCGGGGCGCGATAAGTTTCGGCCGAGCTGGCGCGATAAAGTCACCAAAACGTCGAGTTCGCATGTGAAATGGGCCTTCCGGATTTGGGGACGACGAGAGTCACCCGGACGGCAGTGTACCTCACGTCGATAATCGTGTTGTCGCGGGTGCTCGTGACGAGAGCGGCGCTCCGCCCTCAGCAGGAAGCTGTGGGTCACATTGAGGACTCCATTCAGGTAGCTAAAAACCAATAAATCCCTTCAGATTACTGCTCATTGGCACACGAATGGCAATTTGGAATGGTCCCAAAAACCAAACCACTCTTCAAAATGCTCCCGCTTCCTAATTAAAATGTCACCTTGCACTTTACCTTTAATCCCCCTGTTTGGCCACATTTTCTTTTTACAGAGATAGCTTAAACATTTTTCATCTAATCCGCAACAAATTTTCAACAATTTCACTATTATCATATTAGGATCCCTCATAGGTATATATAATAATGATTGAGTCATCTACATATAGATACGGCCTGACTGCAATAAGGTCACGCGAGTAAGCTCTGTGCCAAGATCACCAAGTGATCTTGGCATAGAGTAGGTAGTCTTGAAAGAGTAGGTAATAATTACTTTATTGTATTATCATTTTAATGTAACTCCACGTTAGGTAGGTCGAAAGAGACTCGACTAAGATTTTTTGACATTTTATGTCTTTGCTTTGGCACATTAAAATAAGAAACCGTCACGAAAAAGTGTCCACCAAAAACGTTACTATTTGAATGAGAAAGACTTCTGTACCTTTTAATTACCACTTTATTAGGGTACATAAAAGGTACAGAAGTCTTTCTTATTCAAATAATATTATGGATTACCTACCACAGAAGGTCGCCAGCCACTTTGGCAATTTCGATAAAAACGTTACTGGTTACGGCCTAGCAACGACTAAACTAAAGACATTTCTATGCTTTACACTCTAGTAAGCTGTAATTTCGTATGTAGCTTCTTTAGGACATTTATTGACGATGCCCAGGGTCCGGATCAGCTGAGTGGCTCTTAATGTGAATTTCTATGCTTTACACTCAATTGTGTTCTTTGCTGACGCCGTGAATTGGTCCATGTAGTGTGCCTGTATTATGTTTTGTTATACCTAGGTTAAGTTAATTAGTTTTTTCTTGTTTTTTTCCTGTATGTATTTTTGACCATTTCCCATACATTCTGTGTTTCTGGCAGATAAAAGTTTTGATTTGATTGTAATTCGTAGATAGAGGGGAGTATAGAAGAGGGAAAGGGGTGGGTAGGAAATGTGGGGGGGAACTAAATACATAAAATGTCCCAATGTGTTGCAGACTCGTATGCAAGCATAAAACAACAACAATAAACATAACATAACATAAAACTTAATTCTGTAGTTATATGACGAATATAATACAATATGTTATATGACGAATTTCGTCATGAGTTCTCCCTACCGAAATAATTTTATTACCTATTATTTTATCTTCGAATTAACCACGTTAAGGTAATATCTGTATAGTACATATATTTTCTTACCACTGGAGGTTTGAGGATTCGTGAATAGGCAAGCATTGAAAGTTACCACACCTCGGCCTATGCTATGGTAAACACAGGTAGCAAGGCTGTTGACAAGAGTTTGGTAACGTTCTTTTGACCCATTTTATCGGCTCCTTACACGTTTAAAATGCTAATACGCGAGAAAGGGCCGACAGTGATTACGTCTATTTGTAGTGGAAAATGAAAACAAAAACGCTGCAAATTTTACCCTAGGGTTTATTATTCTTTGATATAGGTTACTTGTGCAGAAATTTAATTCTGTCAATGAAAAAAATTTTTTTTTTTTGGATTTTTATATCTCAAAAAACATTTTTTGGGGATTTTTTATTTTCAAAAATGTTTATTTCAAAAATTATTTAGGTTTTACTCGAAAAATATTTAATCTCCTGGGATCCTTAAAAAAATCCCATTTTTAGCCCCATGAAAGCCCTATAGATCGCAACAGTGAATTCCGATCGTTCCCGGACCACAAAAAATGGATTCTACGTCCAAAAATACTTCGAAAACGACACCTAACTCGATCCCAAAGCCAAAAGCCTTCAAAAAAACCCTTCTGTAGCCCCATTTTAGCCCCATAGCGCCCCACGGGTTTGGGCGATCGGGCTGAAAACCTTGCGGGCACAACTAGATTGTAAACCAAGTATTATGTCAAAATTTCAGATTTTTATAAAAATTCCTACTGCCTAAAACGGCCCGGACGGCGGACGGACATTTCGGATTTTGAATGTAGACCTCTTGAAACGGGTAATGTCAAATTTTATGGCCGATCGGAGTCGTCGACCCCCGTCGCGAAAACATAGGTGTATTATTCCAAGAATAATAATCCAAAATTGGATATGATAAATCCGCCAAACAATCATAATATGATAATAATATTATTATTATTGACATGTCTATGTCTAAGGCGAGGGGGTCAGGAAAAATTTGTGTAGGTAATCACGGAAAACATGCAACTTTTTTTTATTGATTTTTCACTTAATTGCTACATTGAATAATATTCAATAATACATTGAATAATATTTGAACAATATTATCGATATTATTATTCTCTCACCAATTTTGTCTAGTTGGCACGTCGGAAGCGGTAAGACGAAAAAATTGTACGCATAAAACGTGTTGAGAATTCATGCACCTCATATTCATCGTTAGGTACTGCCGAGTAATGCCTTCCCATAAAAATTGCATAGCTTCGGTTTTAGAAAGTTTACCGCATCAGTTACGTAAGTGCCGATCTCCTTTCACTGAACTAGACCTACTACCTTATACATACAGCCCAACCAGTAAAATGCGCTCTCCGGGACGGGATTCTTTCTCAATGAGCTTAATCACAATGTGATGTCATACAGGAAGTGCACCTGTTACAACCGCATTCGATTTCTTATCGTGGAATCAATTTGAAAACGTTTTCATCTTCCGTTGACTGGGAACACGGATGTTGGCGATTAACCGCGTGCCATTAAACGATTCATTAGCGACGTAATTATCACCTCAACTATGAGCCTCATAATACCTACTAATGAGGTGGTTTACGTTTTTCATTTTGTTACTTTAGTTGCTGGCACACCAGGATCTGTTAACCATTTAATTTCAAAAGATAACGAAATTCAAAATAACGTTGCAAATTAAAAGTGATTATTATCAGGATTTGAACCCGAACAGAAAATTAGCGTCGGTTTACAGGAGATTACCGCATGCCATTAGCCGACATCCCTCCAATCAAATCGTGACTTGCGATATTCTCCACGTGAATTCAAAAAGGCCGGCTTGGACAGTGAATAGTCGCGAATCGGGGAGTGACAATGATGCATCGGAGAGGCCGAAATTCGCTGACGTACGAGGAAAAGTTGAATAGGAAATGAGTGGAAGAGAAATCAGAAAGTGTGCTTCGACGTTTCTTTCTAACGGCTGTCTTTGCACATTGCAGCATCCATTGTGTTGACAGAAGTTGGGTTCACCTTGTTCCAGCATTTGGAACGCAATCAAACGTTTTACCGGTAAAAAGGATGCATCCGTGGGCTGTTGACCTGGAAAATTGTTCGTTCGATGAAATCTATTTTAAGCCCAGAATTGATATTCTCCATTGGGCGTCTTAAGCCGATTAAATAACGCATGCTTTACAAGGATTCTAACTTAAGGTGGAATTTCCCTGACGCGTCTGCGGTCGGCGGAAGCAGCTCGCGATTTCGTCATTCCTACTCAGCCGCCAGCCGCGCCGCGCTATGGAAGAGAGGTTTCTGAAGACGCGCGGCCGCGGCAGCGGCCAGGGACCGCCTACCTTGGCTCCTGCTTCAGTCGAGCGAGGATAATATATTATTACATATAATATATGTAATAATATATTATCCTCGCTAATAATAATATTATTATTATTAGGGCTCGGCAGGATATGACCAATAAAATCTGGAAATATGACCAATAAATGCCCTAAATATGACCATAATAAGAACGAAAAACCGCAAAATATGACGCAAAAACATGCCCGGAAAAGTTAATAATATGCTAAAATATGCCCCCCAAAAATTGTGAGAGGGTCAAGAAGAAAAAAAGACGATTTAAGACGAAATAGTCTATTACCACGATAAAAATATATATAAACTTGTAGACGCGTTTCGGTTGATTAGACCATCATCAGTACTTATTGTACTGATGATGGTCTAATCAACCGAAACGCGTCTACAAGTTTATATATATTTTTATCGTGGTAATAGACTATTTCGTCTTAACTCGTCTTTTTTAAGATGGATTCCCACTATCTCGCCACATCCACCTTACATTAGGGTCAAGAAGGCAAGAAAAAATTGCATTGGGGCGCTCAACCAACTTTTTTATTGTTACAAGTCATCTTAGAAAATTATCAAACACATTGACCACATATTTAGACACTAAAATATTTACATAGTTACAAGCAGTTTCATATTAACGTCTTATTTAAATATTTACAACATACCTACTAGTCAAAGGCTTGCACAACCAAGTGTTTTTCAATATTTTCGGTCTTGAAGCTGTGGCGCAAGTCACTCAGGAGAAATTTCAAGCGAGAGAACAAACGCTCAACATCGACGGAAACCAATGGTAGAAATTTGAAGGAAGCAAGTTCATGGGGAGTGTAGGAGAGTTCCGTTTCTGGTAAGTCACCTCCTATCACCCTGGCTACGTTGACGGCAGTACGCCACACAGTGGTCCAGAATTCAAATCTAGCTGGACAAAAATCATGTTATCGACTTGGAAGTAACAACAAAGACAGGTTCAAGCATGCATTCACAAAGCTCTAAACTAGCACTGACAGCCCCTCTTATCGCGCTCAGTCATGATATTGCCCTTATCTGGCCTCATCAAGAATTGCAAGACTTGTATCTTTCGATGCAGTCTTCATTCATCGTTCAACAAGTGATCACTGGTGCCGTTTTGAAGCCGTCTGAGCCTCTTGATCGTCATGGTTCGTTTAATTAGAGGTAAGTAGCGTATGATGCCATTTTCAAAATCTCAGAAAGTGCTTTCTGAGCGTGCTCATAAGCTATCGAGATTTCAACACTTTTTTATGCCTTTTAACGTCTATATCTTTAGTGGCACCTCTTGGCCGTTTCTTTTGAGACCAAGGGCGTGTTGGTATGAACCCCAAGACTCCCATAAAACAAGAAAAGTTTGCACGAATTTGCACGTAATGGAAATATGGGCTTTTTTTTTGCAGATGGTCCAGAAATCGCATTTACGCGAAAAAATCTTTCTTTCGTCTTGAAGGCGCTCGGGAATTTTCCATCAAGAAATATTGCTGTGGAAGCTTGGATGGACCAAATACGTGACCGCGAGGAGCCTGGCAATGGATTTTCTTATGAAGAAAACAGCACTCAAAGGTCAATTTTAATTAGTTTCCATAAATTATTGAAAAATAGATGGTTAGGGGCGAATAGGGTTGAGAACAATATTTTAAATCGTCATTCTGATTGGCTAGAAGAGAACTTGATTGAATTTGGCCGTGAGCCTTCTTCCATGGCCGTGAGCATAATACCAGGAAAATTTCTCGTGAATCGGCTAACGTAGATCTCCTTTCTATCTTCGGATTCTGTAGTATCTAGTATGAGGCTAAGAACTATGCCAGTAGGAAGAAAATCTTGTTACAATAAAGATGTAATAGATTTGTTGGAACCCCTCGATTTCGTGGCTGAGGAAGATGATCATCTTGAAGAAGAATAATTTCAATTTTATTGTTCTGCTTTGTTCCTATTTATTCCAGCAGCGTTCTTTCTTTTTTTCAATGTTGAATTCCTTTCATTTTTTGCCTCAAGAGGTTATTTCAGAGTACAGCTAATTTCATTCATTAATTTTCTATTAAGTATGTAATTCCAGTTATCTGTATCAATCGAGTATATAAAATTATTATGTTATCTTCGTTATTGATTTGTTTTATTAAGCACCTCCTCCCCCATTTTGTTTACGTTCAAAAGTACATAAATGTTATGTGCGCAGTATGCGTACGTGATACAGCTATTTAAAAAAGGCTTCTTAGCTGGCTCGAGAACTTGAAATACTCCTAAATAACCTACATTCTATCTTTTCATTGAAAATTCGCTCATGAAATGATGTAAATGGAATCAGCGATATTATTGCCTATTTGTTTTGTTTTTTCGTGAAAATGTTCTTCAGGAAACTCGAAAACTGAAGGGAACTTCATTTTAAGACTAAATGGACCCGAAATTTGGAATCTACGCCCAAAAAAACCCTTAGATACAAAATCTGGTCGAAAACGAACAGTTTTTGATTTTTGTCCAGCTAGATTTAAATTCTGGACCACTGTGCGCCAGCCTGGGTTACGGCCAAGAACGAATTCGAGCTTGGTTTGAACAGCTTTCCCAATCTTCCCAGGCCACAAGAAAGCCTCTTCCTGAAATTGTTGAACCTCACTCACCACTTCAACCAGCTCCTTCTCTGAGGCCTCAAGCTTGAGAATCAACTGTGGGATCGACGCCATAATATGTGCACATATTATGTGCTTTAATGAAGGCCAGCGTCGCTACAGTGTCCCTGTCCGCCATGATTTTCTTTGCCTTTCTTTCTTTCTTTCTTTCTTTCTTTCTTTCTTATTTCTTTATTTCACGGGACGAGCCCAATTACATTCTATAAAACGCTGCAAATTTTACACAAGGGTTTATTATTCTTTGATATAGGTTACTTGTACAGAAATTTAATTCTGTCAATAAAAAAAATTAAAAAAAATTTTTTTTTTGGATTTTTATATTTCAAAAAAAATTTTTTGAGGCGATTTTTTTTTCAAAAATGTGTTTTTTCAAAAATTCTTTAATTTTTACTCGAAAGATATTTAACTTTTTGGGATCCATCAAAAATCCCATTTTTAGCTCCATGAAAGCCCTATAGATCGCCACAGTGAAATCGGATCGTTCCGGGACCCCAAAAAATGGATTCTACGTCCAAAAATACTTCGAAAACGACACCTGACTCGATCCCATAGCCAAAAGCCTTCAAAAACCACCTTCTGTAGCCCCATTTTAGCCCCAGAGCGCCCCACGGGTTTGGGCGATCGGGCTGAAACCCTTGCGGGCACAACTAGATGGTAAACCGAGTATTTTGTCAAAATTTCAGATTTTTTAAAAAATTCCTACTGCCCAAAACGGCCTGGACGGCGGACGGCGTACGGCGTACGGCGTACGGCGTACGGCGGACGGACATTTCGGATTTTGAATGTAGACCACTTGAAACGGATAATGTCAAATTTTGAGCCCGATCGGAGTCGTCGACCCGCGTCGCGAAAACATAGGTGTATTATTCCAAGAATAATAAACCAAAATCAGTACGTCATTCTAACCAGGGGAAAAATGAATATGGAATGAATATAAAGTGAATACAAAAATGATAAAGGTACCAATGGAAATTACAAAGTATAAAGAAAAGTAAAAAGAAGCAATATAAAGGGCCTTAGTTATGTATTGGCTGCCATTCTCGTCGAACGAATCCACTACTGATTTGACAGCCTATAGGTGTTCAGCATAGTAGAGCGCTGCAGAAATCCAGGTTCCCCATCGAGTCAGGATTGGCTCAGGGGGCAGCGGCAGTACGGGATGTGCCAATTTAAAGGCGCGCACTCGGCTAGGTGCCTTTACGAAAAAATTTTTCCCTGCAGAAATGAGTTTGTTGACCCTGAGAGAGAATGCTAGTTGAGAAAATTTATAGTGTTGATGTCAAAAAATCTTTAAATATTGAAATAAATAGGAAAATATGCTGCCTAGAAGCGAAATGGCCCAAATATGCTCGTATCCAACAAAACCCCAAAATATGCAATTATATGCCCGAAAAACTCGAATTTGGATCATCCGATTTGCACAAACTTGGTATATTTAGGCTTCTTATAGGATGGGCATATCGGGAACGAAATATGCAAATATGCCATTTGCCGAGCCCTAATTATTATTGTTGTGGCCCCTTTATTGTCAGAGGAGGATGAAGAAGAGGGATAATAGCAATATTATTGCTGATGGATAGGGAGGCTCTCGCGCCTATGTTTTTAAGACGACCAGAAGAGGGATTTTGGTTTATTATTCTTGGAATAATACACCTATGTAATCGCGACGGGGTTCGAAAATTCTGATCGCTCTCAAAATTTGACATTATTCGTTACAAAAGGTCTAGATTCCAAAAACGAATGTCCGAGCCGTTTTGACATGAAAACATGACGTGTTTAGCGACACAGGCCAACCCCGTTTGGCGAGAGCAGAATATTTTCAAAATGTGGCGACGGTGGTTCTGAGATGGCTCAGTAGAGCGCGCTGATGTCGAGGGCCCGTTGTGTACCGACTGTCGGGAGTACAACAGTTTACTGTTTGCCAAGCAGCCTGTTTGAAACAGGGAATATGAGGAACCGGCGGAACCCCAAACGGTGTTTGGTTCCCCAGTGGCGCGCCACGTTACGTAGTGTGCGTGTAACGCCTCGTATCCATGGGATGTGTGTGCGTTAACTTCAGGTGTGAGTCCAAATTCATACGAGTCACCGAGCTAGGACCCATTGTTAGGTTCACGAGACGCAAGTCCAGACATTCAAAAAACAAGAAATTTTTTCCCTACTTTGTTTGCTCTCGACGTCTCTCAGTAGGGATTAGGGATGGGAAATCGGTAAGAAGTATCGATTTTTTGAATCGATTCAGAATCGGATGCTCCAAATCGATTTCCCCAAAAAATCGCCATAAAGTATCGATTTTTTGGAAAATCGATTCAAAAATCGGTCTTACAAAAAATAATGTTTTTTTTAATGAGGGATAATGGTAGATATATTTAATGCAGGTAGGATTCAAGAAAAAATCGTTAAAAAAAATTATTGAAAATTAAAATTGCATTCGTTTTCAAAAATTTTGATAATAAACATTTAATCAGACGAGTAATCAGTTTCGATGTCTGAAAAAGCCATGGTGGACGTCGCACAGTGGGCTAGATCGCATAATTAGGTGGAAAAAACCCCATTTTGAAAGTTACCAGAATGCGATTCTAATAGGTGGGTTTCATAGAGGTTTTGTTTGCGAACTCTGCCGTGGAAGGGGGGGGGGGGGGGGGGGCGCCAATGTTTACACCGAGAGGCGTGAAACTATCGGAATACTCGATTTATCTCTTTTCTCGCTTCATAATGTGTTTGTCTGCTGTGGTGTCCAGTTGCTCTTCAGAATTAATTTGACGATGGAGAGTTCCACCTAAGGTAGGTAGAAAACATCCTTCAAAGTCGACATTTGATTAATTTCAATTTTTTTGCTGTTCCTGCTAAAAAAACTATGAAAAAGTCGATTAAATTAGCTTTAAAATAGTATTACTAAAATCGCAGGTAATTGCAGGTTTTGCGCTCCTTGAATATGTGATCTACTCGAGTTCTATTCGAGAAATATTAAAAAAAACGGGCCGTTAGCACCCCGCGATAAAACTCAATGTTGATGTCGAGTTTCTTGGAATATCTCATATTTTATGACAATTTTTTACACAAAAACGAGTATAATTCATGAAATGTTAACTTTATCAAGTGGAGGACAGTCTAAATCGACTCAGTACTTGAAAATACATTGAAAAAGCGATTTTTAGCCAATACGATACTTATTTTGAGTTTTTTCCACCTAATTATGCGATCTAGCCCACTGTGCGTCGCTGGTAACTAGTGAGTTTTGTTGTTATTAGCTATTATCATAATTTTTAATCGACCTAAGACTTGAAATTTGCTTGAATCACTTGAAATAATAAACTAATTTTTATAAATGACGAAAATCGATTCAAGATTTTTTTAAAAATAAGTAGTAAAAAATCGATTCACGATTTTTACAAAAATCGGAAGTAAAAAATCGATTCACCTAAAAAATCGGAACCTGAAGATCGATTCAAAAAAATCTAAAAATCGGAACAAAAAATCGATTTTTCCAAAAAATCGGAAATCGATTCCCATCCCTACTAAGGATGTCCACACTGACGAAAAATATCGATATTCGATATATCGTTGAAAAAATATCGACATATCGGATATTAGTCCAAATTTTTAAAAAAAGCCTCTGATGAGGAAGCCATTTCCAAATCGTCGCACAATGAGGGGGTTGTGCACGAGATATCAGGACCCCCATAACACAAAACGCAGTGATAAAATTTTAGAAAATTTTGAAAAAAACGCTTGCATACGAGTCTTTAGTCCTCCCCATTTCCTACTCATTCACCTACCCTTGTTTGGCGTTTTCTCAAAGTGATTTCTAACGTGGAAACTGATAACAACAAATGAAGCGGCATTGTTTACTGCATCCATTAATAACATCAATAAATATAAAATGGGGACATAATGACGAAGAACAAGTACGAAAGAAATGCGTGATACATCGAGAGCTTTCCAACGAATGGTGAACGATTTTTGTACGATGATAACTGGCGAAGATGAAGTTCCGTAGCAACGAATCGGTTGTAAGCGAAAATCATCAGAAAATTCACGTAACGCTTTTCGTGGACACTAGTGTTGAGTGTCCAAAGATCCAGAAACCAAACTCAGCTCGCGTTTGACCTCCGAAATCCCCTCCCCCAAGCCTTGCCACTGGGCACTGCAGATAGAACTGAAAGCCATGAAACCACAGGGCTTCTTGTAAGGACCAACAGGAGATCGTTGATGAACGACGAGAAGAGAATAGGCCCGAGGATGGACCCCTGGGGAACACCAGCATACACTTACAAGACTGGTTGGCGTGATAACCGGCTTTGCCCACCTGCGATTCCACTTGAACCGCATAGGGATAACACAATCATCAACCCTATGCAGGCTGTGCGAGGAGGATATCGTAACCGCCACACACATCATCTTCGAGTGCCCTGCACTCTCACGCCGCAGATTTGTCCTCCTTGGGGAACATACTCCCATGAGGACATTCCCACGCGACCATCTAGTCAAGAATCTAAAAACCCTTATCAGGGGAATAGTTATTTTAATTAGTTATGGAGTACCTCAAGGATCAGTACTAGGCCCTATTTTATTTCTTGTATTCGTCAATGATCTGTTTGCTCTGGATGTCTCAGGCAAATTCGTTGCCTTTGCAGATGACATAGCCATTTTATTGAAAGGAAACTCATGGGAAGAAGTCCATTCAGAGGCAGAACGAGTTATGGAGAAAGTCCTTAAATGGTTTCACTTGAATGGCCTAACCGTGAACATAACTAAAACAAAGTACATCACGTTTTCTATCAATAAGACTGGTCAGCCAGACTTTTCGAAATTAGTGATTCACAAAGATCAGTGCGCGCAAAAAACAGCATGCTCCTGTGGAACGTTAGAAAAAGTTAGAAGCCTAAAATATCTTGGGCTTACACTGGATCAACATCTAAAGTGGCATGAACACATTCAGAACTTGGAGGGGAGAATTAAAAAATGTTACCACTTCTTCATCATCCTACGAAATTTTTTATCGAGGGATAATCTCCGCATGATGTACAATGCGTATGTTTACAGTATTCTAATTTATGGCATAATAATTTGGGGTGGTGCCTACTCAAGCAATTTTCGTTGCATTGAGGTGGCAATTAACACTGTGCTACGGATAGCAACCAAATCCGACCAGCGCACACCAATAGAAACCTTGTATTTCAAGCTCGATGTCCTACCACCTAGGGCACCTTATGTTTATAGACTAGTAAATTACGTTTTCAAATCTCGGGACGCGTTTAGGCAGCATGAGGTGGTAAAAAATACAAGGACTAGTCAGACAACCATTTTGCGAATTCCTCATCCAAAAGTTGACTTCTTCACTCGGCAGTTACCCTGGCTTGCGCCTGCGCTATTTGAAACCCTGCCTTTCTCGTTAAGGACCGCGAGGTCAACGTCAATTTTCAAAAAAGAAGCGCTACTTTATTTTAAGAATTTAGAAAATACAAATTATATTTCAAGTCGCTATAAATTGTAAATTTAATTGGTATGCAATATTCAATAGCTATTAAGGGAATGACAGGCCTGGACAGGTCAGAGACCTATAGGCCAAATCAAGAAAAATTGGTTCCTATGTATACAAATCATGACTCTCTGCCTTATTGTGAAAATGTTTTTATGTTTTATGAATAAATAAATAAATAAATAGACATCCTGGACTTGAACCAGGGCGCTCAGGCAAAGCACAATAAGCCCACAGGCTTCCGTGATGGGGGCACCTCACACCTCCTGAGCAATCTCGTACACATTCTACATTCTATTCGAGCGTAGGTAAACTCAGTGTGAGACTTATGATATTGGGGGGGATTACTATTTTTTTATAAACACCTAGTTTTGTATCGCATTACTATCCACCGCCTAATGATTTCCTCGAAATGGCTGATTCACTGTACCTACTCATAGAAAGAGCGGCTCGCCGCCATACCTCTCCTGTAGCCGTTTGGGTACTTTTCCTTTATACCGCTTCCACTCGATTTTGGTTTCGTTTCGGGCGCTTTTGGTGCCTTAAATCCATCGGGAGCGGTTTTTAAGGAACTCGAAATCGAGTGGGGGCGGTATAACGGAAAAGTACCGCCGTTTACCCCTCCAGTCATCTAATGTACGGCTGGCTTTCTGTTGCAGGACTTGCTCGCCGAAAGCAACCACACGTCGCGCCTCCTCTTCGACGACATCTTCTTCGGATCGGACGACTCGGACCGACGACGGGACAAGGAGACCTCGTCAAACTGCTCTTGTAGTCAGTCCAATATTAGCCCCACCCTCCCCTCACCAGAGCTCCTACTTCAGTTCCTAGGCCCGCTTCCCCCACCCATCCGACGCCTCTACACCTGCTTCAGGACCTTACCATCGAAATAGCAGTGTAGGCTACTGAACTGACTTTTACAAAAAAACTCAAATTTTGCATCCGAGCGTACCGAGAGATTTGTTTTTATCAGTAATATTTTGTTCGCCCCTGTAGGTATTAATTGTTTAAATATTTTACCCAAATTCTGAAGCGTTTAAAACGAAATTCTCATATGCTATACAAACAATGCATTAGGTAAATGCAAATTTTGCTCTTCCGTTAGCTTAAGGTTTTCCTTCAAGACTGATTTGCCTTAGTTTCAGTTCCTGAATTGGAAAGGCAGCTCCAATAAAGGACCTTACTCGCCAAATTTAGCCTTCATCATCTGATTTCCCCCGACATTGCCTTAATCTTGTTCCGATCACTTTGTTGCGTGTCGTAGAGTAATGACACTGTCAAAATTGACCGAATTCTTTCATTTAAAGAGTCCGTCGTTTCTAGGTCGGGTAAGTCTTAAAATAGCGCGTAAGTTAGATAGTACATTTCATTCCAAAACAACCACCAGGATACACTGACGGAGCTTTCAACTATTACTCCAAATTTATTTCATTAAATAACAAAAATAAGTTTGTATTCAACAAAGTTTGTTGAATTCAAATTTGCATTACTCCAAATGGAAAGGTAGGATTTTAACTGACAAAAAAAAAGAAGAAAAAAAAAACGCTGACTAAAACGGCTCGGCCTTTGACGGAAACCGCGTGACCCAGATGAGTCATCGTAAAACTGACTTAGTTGATTCCCCCGCAGTTCCTGGCATCCCGTCCCTTGAATGAATATTAACAGGCTGGGTCTTCATCTCCTGAGGGAAACCCAGGTAATTTGTTTTTATTTGACCATTTGCGATTATCCTGCTTCATGATCCCAAATACTTGCTTTTCACTTTCCGCGTAAAACTTCCCTGAACTGTGCTGTTCACTTGAATTCCTTAACCGCTTACAATTCAAAGAAAATAATACGTTGTTTCTTTTTTCCTTTTTTTTTTAGAAAAATATATAAGTCGGTTCAGTGGTCCTACGTGGCGATCGAAGCTGCGTCGAAGCACATCCTTTTTCAAGTCCTCCAAGAGCAGTGCAAACCATCTCTTTCATTAACTATCCAGGATTGTTTTCCCCATAAGTTTTAATGACTAAACTTGACGGTTCTGGGTAAAATGCAAGAACAAGTAAAGCTTGGGATGCAATTGAGGTCGAGTAGGAGGTTGTTACAAACCGCGCGGGGTGGGGGTTCGACCTTGATTTTCTATGAATAGTTTCACAACATCGGAAGAAGCCGTACGATTAACATCTGCGCCCCAACCTTCGTCCAGTTATTTCACCTTCCTGGCAATAGGTAACCCTTGAGTTATTCAACTTCCATTAAGCGCTATTAAATAGTCGTTTGTACCGCCGAACAATATTGTCTATCGAATAATATTCGACTATGACTTTTGTCATTTTAGATTTCACCAAGTTTTACAAACAATCATAATCTACGGTGAAAATATTTTGCACTATTGGAGATGATTTGCATTGCTAGGAGTTTTGAAAACTGTCCTCTCCTATCAGGCCTCCTTCAAACTTAACTGTCCCTGCATGTGCATGTTATTTAATGATGAAACTGTTCTCTTTGTACATTCTTAAGTTATTTTTGTTATTTACATTCTTGCCTGACTGACTCATCGTACGTAAGAGCTTTTCAATTCCACCATTTATATATCGAATTTTTAGTTTCGACTAAATCGAAACTAATAATAAATTTTAAATTAATACAAATTTTATAAACTAATTATTAGATTTTGTACTTTGCAGTACTAACGACACCTGCTGAAAGGTGTAGTTGTAGCTTTTGATAAATTGACCGTCAAACTCAAAGCCCAAGTACAGGATTTCTCCGGTACTAACTAGGGCTAACTTCCCAGCAAGTCGATACGCTTTCCGGGGGTTGTGGATAGTTTACAAGGAGGTCTCGGGAACTTGTACTGTAAAGCGAGGCTCGTAGTTTTCTTCCGAGAAAGACAAACACCAGCAGTAACGACGGGGCGTCTTCAAATAAAATTCCGCGAAGTAGGCAACTAAGGGAAGTAGAAAAAAAGCCTTGGAAAACGAACGTCAATCGTTCTGGTTTTTCCAAGTTTATTTTTGTTAGATTATAATGCCGCTCTACACGCTACGACAAATCGTAACAATTTATCGTTCGGATGGGATCGTTACGATTTATCGGAACGTGTAAATGGGACCGTGATGACCAATTAGGGCCATGATGACTCGGCGCTGATAACACTGACCAACAAAATGAAAAAAAAAAAAAAAAAAAAAAAAAACACTTAGTGTTGCCGAGGAAATATTTCCTCCCATTAATGGTGTTGGGGTTTCGCAGTGTGCTCAATCCAAATTTGAAACCCGTTAGGTCCCCTAGCAGGTCTAGGTTTTGAGATATAGCTCATATACCTACTTTTCAGCAATATTTGAGTGTAAAATAAAGCACTTCAAAAATCCCAATTAATTTTGGTTTATTATTCTTGGAATAATACACCTTTGTAACCGCGATGGAGGTCGACGACTCCGATCGGCCTCAAAATTTGTCATTATCCGTTTCAACAGGTTTAGATTCCAAAACCGAAATGTCCGTCCACCGTCCGGGGCTATTTTTGGCAGTAGGAATTTTTTTTTTTTTTAATCTGAAACTTTGACAAAATACTCGGTTTACCATCTAGTTGTGCCCGCAAGGATTTCAGCCGGATCTTCCAAACCCGTGGGACGCTATGGGGCTAAAATCGGGACGGTTGTTTGAAGGTTTTGGCTATGGGATCGAGATAGGTGTCGTTTTCGAAGTATTTTTGGACGTATAATCTATTTTTGGCGGTCCCGGAACGATCCGATTCCACTGTGGCGATCTATAGGGTTTTCATGGGGCTACAAATGGGATTTTTGAAGGATCCCAAGAGGACTAATATTTTCTGAGTAAAAACAAAAGATTTTTGAAAAAAAAAATTGTTTTCCCAAAATTTTTTTTCATTGACACAGAATTAAATTTTTGCACAAGTAACCAATATCAAAGAATAATAAACCCTTGTGTAAAATTTACGGCGTTTTTCACTTGCAACCACTCTATTTTTTATGAGGTGCCAGAAACCCGATTTCTTCCATTTTTCGGAAAACAGCAGTTAAGTTGTCAAAGTACACACGAAAAAACCCCTAAAAACACGATTTTATACATTTTTAAATGTCAGCTCTTTGTGAAAAAAACTACGGCAGATAGAAAACATTGGATTCAGCATGAAAAATCCTGTATGAATTGCTATCTTTCATTTGTCAATCCTAAAAAAAGTGTCGCTTGTTTGTGAGTTAAGTACACTAGACTGTAAATTGAGTACACCAGAAAAACAAAAAATTGTAAAATTAAAGAAAATAATTTGTGAAATTGGAAAAAATTGTAAAATTAAAAAAAAAAAAAAAAAAGAAGTGAAATTATTTCGAAAATGTAGGTAAGTTTTGAGATTTGGTAAATGAAAGATAGCAATTCTTACAGGATTTTTCATGCTGAATCCGAGTTTGAAGACCGATGTTTTCTATCTGCCGTTTTTTTTCAAAACTGCTCTTACAAAATTTGTAAGTGCAGTTTTTAAACATTTAATGTTTAAAACAATGTTTTTTGTGTGTGCTTTGTGAATTTATCTGCTGTTTCCCTGGAACGGAAGAAGATAGCTGTAACCGGGGTTCAAATTCGGATTCTACCTCATAAAACATAAAAAGAGTGGTTGAAAGTGAAAAAACAATTGGACATTTTGAAGTGCTATAATATTATTTTACACTCAAACGTAGCTAGAAAATAGGTATGTGAGCTATATTCTCAAAAACTAGACCAGATCGGGAAAAACGGGTTTCAAATTTGGATTCAGCACACTGTATAACGCTAAAGCAGGGTTCACATCCATGCGGCAATGCGGTCATTCCGGCAATGCGTTCAGTCTGCTGATTGGCCGATGCCAGCGAGCGGGAAGAAGTTAGTTTTACCGGAGAAGCACTTTCGAAGCTGACTGTACACATCCGAAGAATCAGATATTTTACCGGACTGACGCATTGATAACAGCGATAAGCATCCAGGTTGTTGTGGTCGCCATAGTAACATCAAAAAACACAATAAACAGCTCTATGCAACACAGAATGCGGAAAATTTGCCGGACGTTCGTCTCTCTTTTATAAATTCGTTTCTCCTTTCAAATCAGCATGAACCCGACAGAAAGTAATTCAGTCTGAATTACTTATCGTTGGCGAGGGCGCAGAAGTGAAGAGCCAAAGCTACATCGACAAAGCACAAACAATCGCTGGAAGGAACAGCTGCAACGCAATGACAATTTGCCGGACGCTTGTGAACGCCGGGCCGGAATGCCGGAATCCCCTCCACTGCTTACCACTGCTGACGCGCTCACGCACGACGTGTTGACGGATTGCCGCATGGATGTGAACCCTGCTTAACACTAACCATTATTTCCTCGGCACTCGACAACACCTTTTTTTTGTTGGCCAGTGTAATATTTTCAATTGGAATGTGCTTTTATAATTATGTATACATAATACATTTTTGTCATAACCGGAGGAATATCATCTATTGGAATTCGCGTTTAATCGTTTCTAATTCCCATATTAGTGTTTTTCGATTACTTCAGCAGTTATCTAATATTATAATATAATATAGAAACTACACAACAGATAGATAATTACAAAACACAATATGAAAATTGTGGTTGCATTTAACACAAAATATTATTAGTCGTTATCTTTAGCTAAACGCAACCACGTTATACATTTTTATGGTATCGCCTCGTCAAGCACAAAATGGATTGAAGTGCTTTTTTTTTTTCGCTACACCGGAAAGAAAGTCGGCGAATGTTTTATGGAGATGGGGTTCCCTTCGAAAAGAGTGATGCAAATTTTCTCCGAAGACCTTTTGGTCCTCCCGGGACCTTTGAGTGCTAAAACTTGTCATGTCCGGTTCCCGACCCTCGAGAGTTTCAAGTTGGGGAAGTGTTTTTTGCGATAATAAAGTACAGTGTTTGTATGTTGTAGTAAGCAAAATGTTATAATGTGCCCTGTTGTTAAGGGCGTATATTCATTGCGTGCAATACGTCTGGGTCTGGAAAATGCCAAAATGTAAAACCAACTGAATTATGAGCGTGTACTGTTTTGCTTGTGCAGAAGAAGATTGCGGCTTGGTGAACCAGGAAATCCGGATCGTCGGTGGTCGTCCAACAGGAGTGAACAGATACCCCTGGGTAGCCAGGTTGGTCTACGATGGACAGTTCCACTGTGGAGCGTCCCTCCTCAATACAGACTATGTCCTCACGGCAGCTCATTGTGTTAGGAGGTGAGTATTGTGGGATGGAATCCCATCGTTGAAATAGTTGACTCCCACAAAGTGGCCACCGTGATATCAAAGTAGGGTGTGAAACGAGCGTGCGCGACATTTCGCGAAGAGGCAGTCAGAATCAGTTCTGGAGGTTCTGAAGAAACAGCAGATCAGCCAGAATCGATTTTGGAGGATTTTGAGAGGGGTTTTGTCGGGAAGCCAAAGCACCTCCCACTCTCAGCCATTACAAAAATGTATTTCAATTCCTACTGTACATGCGCCAAACGGTTCCAAACTACCAGAATCTAAACCACTAATTCTCAACGCGTCAGGGTGTATGTATGTGTGTGTCACAAGCCTACTACAAGACTAAACGGTAAGTGATAAAGATATGCCGATTTTTTCTACAGTCTCCGCCTCCCAGACACCTCCTAGTGGTAGGGTTGAGAACCCCCAAAAATGCGCGCAAATGGGCGCACTTGCGCCCAACTTTCTTATTTTATATGGGAACCCCTAACATAATGTAAGGTGGATGCGGCGAGATAGTGGGAATCCATCTTAAAAAAAGACGATTTAAGACGAAATAGTCTATTTCCACGATAAAAATATATAAAACTTGTAGACGCGTTTCGGTTGATACTGATGATGGTCTAATCAACCGAAACGCGTCTACAAGTTTTATATATTTTTATCGTGGAAATAGACTATTTCGTCTTAAATCGTCTTTTTTTTGGGGGGGGGGGGGGGGAACCCCTAATTTTTTTTGGCGAATTTGGATTCTTCGGTCAATTTTACGTGTGATACACAGGTTTAGCGAAATTTTCAATGAGCGCAAATTTGCACAACCCTCATTATCTTTGTTGTTTACGGTCTGATTGAGTCGGCGTTTCCTCCTCATCCTACCTAGAGAACCAAAATTTAATACGAAATACCTGATGAACGAATTCCGACGATGAGCGAATTTAGACGGCGAGTTTAATTTGAACGATTTGAAGAAATCCCGCGCGCGTCTTGGGAGGGTGGCTCGGGAGAGTTGCCAGGGACCTTGGAGCAATGGAAAGAACGGTAGAACGGAGGGTGCCAGGGACCTTGGAAAGGTGGAGAAGTGGGGGAAATTTTGGGAAACCGGTTCGGAAATTTTTCATAAAAAAATTTTTTCGGCCTTCCCCTTCTGATTTCTTGAAATAGCTTAAATAAATTCATAATTAGAATTTCAATTTCAATTTCAGTATGAATTTAATTTAATTTAATAACTCCTCCCTCCCTCCCCCCTCCCCCAAAAAAAAGAAACCGGTTCATTCCACACTAATTTCGGATATATTCTGGTGTGTGGGAAGACGATTTCTCTCTCTATTTCCGGCCAATTTCACGCCTGTTAAATTTAGTGCATTGAGGGACTGTAACGGGCCGAGCGAATTGAGGCCTTCTGAGTACTAGTTGCTCTAGAAACCCACCTGATTACGTCTTTCCGAGAGGTGGGACGAAAACATTGATTGACCTCAGCCATCGTGGTCATTCCAATAAAAATTAGGTTCAGTCAATACCCAACCTACGCTTCATAAATATGGAATGTCGAGATGATCGAGAGTGGACGGTTACGAGCTTCCAAGCTGCTGTCACTCGTCTACTGGGAACCCGATTATCTCCCTCTATCTCACTCTCCTCACTATTCCAGAGTGGGCCTCTGTCCGGGGAAGGGGAATAATGACCCTTTCCGCGAATCATCAGGATTGGGATGAGCCAACACCCTCAGAATGAATCACCAACAGGTCTGAAGGAAGGATGTCCCGCGGGAAAGCCACTGCAAGTAGTTTTAGACGTTGTTACGGGCCGGATAATAGCTTAATTATGAAGTGAACATCTTGTCATAAAGGTCTATTGTTCTGAGTTGATAAACAAATATGACTAACAATTCAATTCAATTTATTCACAAATGTAGACATATATGAACATTTACAATTTGTTCATATGCCAAATTAATATTCATTCCCAATACTTGAGTCTTGGTCTTTAGGTCGGGACCTGTCCAGGCCTCAATTCTCTCCCGATTAGTAACTTAAAAATGTATGCAAAGAAACAAAAATGATCGGTGTGGAGGCATTCAGGTACTTTACATCTCGCCGTCCAGTGTCGCGTTGGGTAACAGATTCCCTCGTTCAGAGAAGCTAAACAACGTCTGGCGTGGTTAGTACTTGGATGGGTGACCGCGTTGGGAGGGGGGTCACCATTACAATAATAATACAATACAATACCGGTCAATACAATTATTTTATTGACCGGTGACCGGATCGGATCGGAACTTGTCTGACGATTATTTGAGCTCCCTCGTAATATTCTCGATTACGTTGTGTACTTGGAGTCGGGCGTGTCGCCGGTATTTTTGCACAGCCTGTCTCTCCGCTGTAAGTACTTGCTCAAGGTCCTTGCAATGCCAGCGAGTCGTTTCCCTCGCTTGGTCGCGGCTGAGGTGATCAAACGCCGGCAGTACTGGTACAGAAACCACTTTGTGACACGGAGTGGATGTTCTCTGGATACTTCTTTCGAGGGTCTGGAATCGTGGAAGTCCCGCCTGGAGGTGCTGCTGAAGAAAGTAGAAGCAGGATGGGAGGAGGCAGTCTTGACAAGGGCTTTGGCCTCGCTGGATCGAATTTACCAACGCCTGGATTGAGGGGTGCGTTGCGTAGATCTGACTGTTGACTCACAGAAGGCTTCTTCGTTTGTCTTGAGATGGGTATGCAAAGTTCGGATTGATCTGCGCTTGTGCTCAATGGCCCATGGTCTTGGGGAAAATGATGACCCTGCTAGAGATACCTGCTCCCTGCTTGGTGAGAGAGAAGATATGATGCATTTCATCGCGCGTTGCCCCATCCTCAGCGAATTTCGTGTGGCCAGCTTCGGCAGAACAAGGCTAGCGTGGGAAGAAGTTGTGAATTTAACTGGTCCTAGGTTAGAAATCCAGGAAGCCAACCATAAAATTATCGTAATTTGCCTGAACATTATAATCTCTCCCACATGAAGACCACAGGGGAAAAACGTGTTAACTCAGTTTTTTTTTACAACTGTAGGTAAAACCGGCTCCTTATGTATTGGCACACGAGGAATCCGATGGTGCTATTATTTCTGGGGAAAAACGTGTCTAAATAGGTGAAAACTGAAGGTGAGTAAATCCCGTGCAGGGGAAGAACGTGTTAACCCGAGCGGTGCAGGGGAAAAACGTGTCAACTTGGGCGGCCTGCCGGATCTCGCCTTCTTGGCCGGGCACAGAATTCCGCGAAATTCGTCTCGGACAGTAGAATTGGACAGTTTTTCGATTCTTACACTGGCTAGCAACCAAGAATGGAAGGTTCGATTCTATTAATGTTGTGTTTCCAATAAGAGGGCACTCTTATATGGAGTGCGACAAAGACATGGCCTGCATCGACCAGAAATTCCCAGCTGAAACGCCAGGAGAATGGATGAGGGTATTTAGACAGGCACGATGTAGCCCTAAACCTTACCATGTCGAAAAGGTTGACAATTACATGGTTCGCGATTGGACTTCATTTTTTACCCCGATGTACTCACCGAAGGCTCCAATGAAAACTCGACCAATCCGCGAGTTGCGAGTTCAGTCAGACCACCCTCGATTGATCTTCTACCGAAACTCATGGAATGGGCAGTTTTTGAGTGCCATCACATCGCCTACCCAGCCAAAGAAGAAAACAGGGAAAAAAAATAATCTTCAACCGAAAGGTGGCGAATCCTGTCTCCAAAAAGGCGAATTTCATCACCCATCCCGGGCATATACCAAAAAACTACCGGTTACCAAAGAAAAATACGAAGATGTAAATAATTTAGCACAATTTTGTGGCGGCAGAGCCCAGAAATACTACAAAAAGCTGACCCGCAAGACATTGTAACACGTTTTTCCCCTGGAGCAGAGTAGTTTGGTATAGATATTTGTACTTCATCAATTGAATAAATAATTTTGCCAATATCCTATTTTAATATTTTGTAGTCCACAACCCAGAGAGTTGAAAAATATCTAGGTTATAATTTTGTGACCATCCTGATAGAAGTAATTGAGTTTTCTCCAGGAAAATTGCTCTCCTGAAAAGCTGATAAAAAGTGAGTTGACACGTTTTTCCCCTGTGGTCTTCACATGGAAAATCCGATGACCCCCTTCATAATTTCAAGTTTGATTAGTTACTAGCACTCAGACATAAGGCCTCGCTTCGCTCGGCCGACCGCTTTATCAGCACAAGTGACAGGCACTCAATGCGCTAAATTTAACGGGCGTAAAATTGGCCAGGGAATAGAGAGATATCGTCTTCCCACACACCAGAATATATCCGAAATTAGCGCAGAATTAACAGTTGCCCAAAACTGCCCCCCCCCCCCCCCATAAAGTTTCCCCGCCTCCTCCACCTTTGTAAGGTCCCTGGAACCCCCCGATCTTCCGTTCTGATCTGACGTCCACACTTTCCGTCTTTTCCGATGCCCCTGGAACTCTCTCGCCACCCTCCTGAGGCGCGCGCCAAATCTCTTGAAATCGTTCAAATTAAACACGCAGTCTAAATTCGCTCATCGTCGGAAGTCGTTTTTTCGGGATTTCGTATTAAAATTCGGATAGATAGATCTCTAGGTAGGATACAGACGAAACGCGATCTCGAACGGACGTTTAACGACGGAATAATTCGAAAAAAAATTAGTTTCGCGAATTCACGCGCGCCAAAAAATTCGCGCATCGTGCTTATCGGACGTAAATCGGAATTCGAGGAAAAAATTAGGGGTTCCCATTTAAAATAAGAAAGTTGGGCGCAAATGCGCCTACTCGCGCGCATCTCAGGGATGGTTCAACCCCCCTACCGAATTTTAAACGGGATCCCGAACCAATAGAAAAAATCGCCGTATTTTTATCGCTTACCGTTTAGGAGGAGAAGGCCTGTGACACACTCTGCCAGTTACAGACACGGTGAGAGTTAGTGGTATAGAGTGTTAACCTTTTTCTACGTACAATAAACACGTTTTTCATTCATTCATTCACTATGTGTTTATTCGGGCCCCCCAATTTGGGAACCACTGGTTTTGATGGTTCCTACCCCTTTCAAAACATTTCTACATTTTACCTAAAACCACTTGAGCCCGGAAGTAGTGGAAGCAGCATTATTTAGACCACTTTCCCGATCAACTGATGAATGGTTCAAATCCTTCAAACCGTTGTCTCTCAAAGGAATGAGGAAATTCAATCATCTACTTTAATGGCACTTTCGGCGTTACATGATAATTTAGAAAACAGACACTTCGAATTCTATCATCCTCGTTCCTCTTGCAAACCTGAGCTGAGAGTGTAAATCTCTTTTCCAATTTCCGACTTGAATGCTCCACTGAGGATGTTCTCTGATATGGAATGACGACAGCACTTGAATATTCCTTCTGCCAAAAGGATTTTCGAACATTTTCTCCCAGAATATCAAAACCCCCGGATGGCTCGTGGGAAAGTTTGTTTGCTCTGTAAATATACTCCGAGAATGTTCGATCTTTCCATTTAGTTAGTCATAGACCAACAATCACAATCATTACATGGAAGCATCGCGTTTGGTTGGTGTGGCTGCAGACACATAAAATCAGCACTATCTTTACAGTGGTATTTTCCTAGATTGGTCGTAGCCTCCCAGTGAATGTTAGGTTTCGGAGTGACTCATGAACTCTTTCCAATCAATTCCCCCGTCCAGTGTTTAACCCCGAAACGTGACGTTTTTTCTCTGTTTCGTCAGGCTCAAGAGGTCCAAGATCAGAGTTATTCTCGGCGATCACGACCAGTACGTGACGACGGACGCTCCCGCGATCATGAGGGCCGTGTCGTCAATAATCCGCCACCGCAACTTCGACGTCAACTCCTACAACCACGACATCGCCCTTCTCAAGCTCAGGAAGTCCGTGCCTCTGGGGAAGACCATTCGGCCGGTATGTCTCCCTGTATCAGGTCAGTGCGATAGAGCAGATTTTTAAGGGTATCATCGTGAAGAGCGGCTCGCGGTGGGATTACTGATACTGATACTGTTTATGGTGTAATTAGTAGCGAATCCGCTGACCAGTTTATCATTCAAAATTATATTCTACGGTAACATAGTGAATTCCCTACCTATTAGGGAATTCACAAATTAGTCTGACACTGAAATCGATTCTCACTTCATAAACGCTGCAAATTTTACACAAGAGTTTATTATTCTCTGATATAGGTTACTTGTGCAAAAATTAATTCTGTGTCTGTAAAAAAATTTCAAAAAAATGTTTGACCTCCTGGGATCCTTCAAAAATCCCATTTGTAGCCCCATGAAAGCCCTATAGATCGCAACAGTGAAATCGGATCGTTCCGAGACCCCCAAAAATGGTTTTTACGTCCAAAAATACTTCGAAAACGACTCCTAACTCGATCTCATAGCCAAAAGCCTTAAAAAAAAAAACCTCCCCTAGCCCCATTTTAGCCCCATAGCACCCCTCGGGTTTGGGCGATTGGGCTGAAAACCTTGCGGGCATAACTAGATGGTAAACCAAGTATTCTGTCAAAATTTCAGATTTTTCTAAAAATTCCTACTGCCCAAAACGGCTCGGACGGCAGACGGACATCTCGTTTTGGTTTATTATTCTTGGAATATTACACCCATGTAATCGCGACGGAGGTTTGATGTTATCTTTTTCAACAGGTCTAGATTCCAAAACCGAATCGGCGGGGACCGAATGTCGACTAATACTTTTTCTGAATGAACTTCATAATTTGAAGCCATAGAGTTTTGGGCTCCTACGGTGTAATACGAATTTCCAGGGCACTTTCGAAATTTTCAACTTTGAATCTGGAGGGAAGAGTGGCGCTTCCAAAAAGTGCTGTCTGGTGGTCAGCCAATGAACTGAAAGCACGAATTCAGAGAGAATCACGAGATCAGAAAAGGTGAAATTGCAAGGAAAATAGACGTTCGGATTTGTACTGACGCTAGCGTGACTGGACAGATCATATTCATGTTCACCAACATAACATAACCAAAAAAAAAGAAAGATCATTCACACTTTCTACTTTTTGTGCTGCACTCTGGCGGATTAGTTCGGCTGTCGGGGGGGGGGGGGGGGGGGGGGGGATTCAAAACGCCAAACTGTACTGAGTACTTTGTTCATTATTAGTTCAACTATGTTCGGCCGAATTTTCCCATTTCTCTGACCTTGTTCCCTAGCCCATTGTCCGTCCGTCGTCCTGGCCGGTTTGGGCAGTAGAAATTTCTTTACGAATCTGAAATTTTGTCAAAATACTCGGTTTACCATCTAGTAACCTGTTGTGCCCGCAAGGTTTTCAGCCCATCTCCCAAACCCGTGGGGCGCTATGGGGCTAAAATGGGGCTACGGGAGGTTTTTTTTAAAGGCTTTTGGCTATGGGATCGAGTTAGGTGTCGTTTTCGAAGTATTTTTGGACGTACAATCCATTTTTGGGGTGCCGAAAAGATCTGATTTCACTGTTGCGATCTATAGGGCTTTCATGGGGCTACAAATGGGATTTTTGATGGATCCCAGGAGGTCAAATATTTTCCTAAAACAAAAAAATTTTAAAATAAAAACAAACAAAAATTTTTTTTGACACAGAATTAAATTTCTGCACAATTAACCTATATATAGGTTGATATATCAAATAATAATAAACCCTTGTGTAAAATTTGCAGCGTTTTGTTGAAACGGAAAATGTAAAATCGACCTCCGTCGCCATTACATAGTTGTATTATTTCAATAATAATAAACCAAAATGGTGGCAAAGTTTTTCATTCACCCGGTCGCTACAGATAAGTCTGGTCAGGTCAACTGGATGAGTTTCCTTCTGGGAGGCCAACAGCGCTGAGTGCAAGGTCGTTGGCACTGCAATTGCATCAGATGCTCTTATACTGCAACCTCCTTTACAAGGGAAGTCCGGAGGGACAGCTGACCATCGGCAAAAGCCCGATTCGGAAAGTGAAACCGGACGAGTTTTGCAGAAGAAAGGGAAAGAGATCAAAGCGAAAGTTGGCGCTGGGCTCCGCGAACGGAGAAATTCCGGTGGGACCGGCTGCGGTCAGGAATCTGTTCTCTGGCGGGGGCGGAGGAAGTGATTTCCGATCTTACGGTTTTCATGGTTGACTTTTTTTTATGATTGTAAAAGTCATGTGAACGAATGTGGTCTCCAAGTAACAAGAAGGGAGAGTCGTATCATTTATGCTTTTTCATTCTGGTTCAGTTTCACATCTTCACTTCCTCAATTACTGTCGCTCATCCAATGAATACATTAAACTTGACAAGCTTATCACACCGCAAACTAATGTTATAATAAGCTAACCGTTGAATGTACTACTGCATGAATGTGAACCAAAAGAGTGATAGCAAACCTAATCAAGGACCAATTTCCGTTTCTTCAACCTGTGACCTGTGAGCGAGCGACCATACCTGGCACTACTTGATTTCAAGCGTTGCGCTCACCCGCCTAACTTCAAATCTATTTTATTTACGTTATGCGCCTTTCCTGATAAATTTAATGAACGGAGTAGTGTCAGTTGTAGGCAGGGGTTGAAATTGAGTGATTTTGGTTTATTATTCTTGGAATAATACACCATGTTTTAACGACGGAGGTCGACGACTCCGATCGGCCTCAAAAATTTGACATTATCCGTTTCAAGAGGTCTACATTCCAAAACCGAAATGGCCGTCCGGGCCGTTTTGGGCAGTAGGAATTTTTTTTAAATCTGAAATTTTGACAAAATACTCGGTTTACCATCTTGTTGTGCCCGCAAGGTTTTCAGCCCGATCGCCCAAACCCGTGGGACGCTATGGGGCTAAAGTGGGGCTACGCGAGAGTTTTTTGAAGGTTTTTGGCTATGGGATCGAGTGAGGTGTCGTTTTCGAAGTATTTTTGGACGTAGAATCCATTTTTGGCGGTCCCGGAACGATCCGATTTCACTGTGTGGATCTGTAGGCTTTCATGGGGCCAAAAATGGGATTTTTGGAAAATCCCAGGAGGTCGAATATTTTCCGAGTAAAAAAAAATTGTTCTGAAAGAAATTTTTTGAAAAAAAAAAGTGTTTGGTTGATAGAATTATTATTTGGACATGTAACCTATATCAAAGAATAATAAACCATTGTGTGAAATTTGCAGCGTTTCATCTTTGGGAATCGCTGAAAATCAAAATTTTATTTTTTACTCTGAAAATAATGATTTTTTTTAATTACCTATTCAAAACGCTCTAGCTCCTAGGCTATCGCACCTACTGATCTGCGGTTTGTCTCATTCGATTCAGCGTTCAAAATACTACAAGACACCACCTTGATCACTTGAAAACAAATTTTTTGAATAATATTTTATATTAGGTTGGTCTAGTCAAATGGTGGTTTTCCCGAAACAAATTTAGAGAAGATCAACGGATCTATTTGTTTTTTGGGTGCTGAATCCGAATATGAAGTCACCTACACCGGTTTTTGAATCGGGCAGGTCATTAAGATGATTATAAACTACGTGAAAGACTTTTTGTCACAAAAATGATGTATTTTTTCCCTCTTTGACTTCTAACAACATGGTAGCTAAATCCTACAGGATGATTTAACCAGAAACTAGGGTGCATTTCCATTCCTAATTAAGAGGAAGAAGGGCAAACCTACTTAGTCCAGGAGCCAGGTAGTTTGAGGTGGAAAGTATTTTGAAGTTTTTGAAATTTTCACAAGTCACTCAGGGATCCTCTGGGATGTCAGTGCTAAGTTTTCGACCTCGTAGACCCTTTGCTAACTTTGGGAGGGGGGAAAATCTGCATTTTTTTCGGTCCTTTTGGTTTATTATTCTTGGAATAATACACCTATGTTTTCGCGACGCGGGTCGACGACTCCGATCGGGCTCAAAATTTGACATTATCCGTTTCAAGTGGTCTACATTCAAAATCCGAAATGTCCGTCCGCCGTACGCCGTACGCCGTACGCCGTACGCCGTACGCCGTCCGCCGTCCAGGCCGTTTTGGGCAGTAGGAATTTTTTAAAAAATCTGAAATTTTGACAAAATACTCGGTTTACCATCTAGTTGTGCCCGCAAGGTTTTCAGCCCGATCGCCCAAACCCGTGGGGCGCTCTGGGGCTAAAATGGGGCTACAGAAGGTGGTTTTTGAAGGCTTTTGGCTATGGGGTCGAGTCAGGTGTCGTTTTCGAAGTATTTTTGGACGTAGAATCCATTTTTTGGGGTCCCGGAACGATCCGATTTCACTGTGGCGATCTATAGGGCTTTCATGGAGCTAAAAATGGGATTTTTGATGGATCCCAAGAAGTTAAATATCTTTCGAGTAAAAATTAAAGAATTTTTGAAAAAACACATTTTTGAAAAAAAATCGCCTCAAAAAATTTTTTTTGAAATATAAAAATCCAAAAAAAAATTTTTTTTAATTTTTTTTATTGACAGAATTAAATTTCTGTACAAGTAACCTATATCAAAGAATAATAAACCCTTGTGTAAAATTTGCAGCGTTTGGTTTATTATTCTTGGAATAATACACCTATGTTTTCGCGACGCGGGTCGACGACTCCGATCGGCCTCAAAATTTGACATTATCCGTTTCAAGAGGTCTACATTCAAAATCCGAAATGTCCGTCCGCCGTACGCCGTCCGCCGTCCGGGCCGTTTTGGGCAGTAGGAATTTTTTAAAAAATCTGAAATTTTGGCAAAATACTTGGTTTACCATCTAGTTGTGCCCGCAAGGTTTTCAGTCCGATCGCCCAAACCCGTGGGGCGCTATGGGGCTAAAATGGGGCTACAGGAGGGGTGTTTTGAAGGCTTTTAGCTATGGGATCGAGTTAGGTGTCGTTTTCGAAGTATTTTTGGACGTAGAATCCATTTTTGGGGGTCCCGGAACGATCCGATTTCACTGTGGCGTTCTATAGGGCTTTCATGGTGCTAAAAATGGGATTTTTGAAGGATCCCAAGAAGTTAAATATTTAAATAGTTAAAAATTAAAGAATTTTTGAAAAAACACATTTTTGAAAAAAAAAATTCCCCCAAAAAATTTTTTTTTAAATATAAAAATCCAAAAAAAAATTTTTTAATTTTTTTTTATTGACAGAATTAAATGTCTGTACAAGTAACCTATATCACAGAATAATAAACCCTTGTGTAAAATTTGCAGCGTTTTTCGTTTTTTGCGCATATCTCGAAAACTATTGGTCGCAGGGTAATTTATTATTAGACCATTGAAAAGTACGTTAAATGTCCTTTCGATTGCACTACATACGTATTTAATTTGGTCCAATAGGTACCAAACTATGGCATTTTGAAAAATGCCACATTTTGGTTTATTATTCTTGGAATAATACACCTATGTTTTCGCGACGGAGGTCGACGACTCCGATCGGGCTCAAAATTTGACATTATCCGTTTCAAGTGGTCTACATTCTAAATCCGAAATGTCCGTCCGCCGTACGCCGTACGCCGTCCGCCGTCCAGGCCGTTTTGGGCAGTAGGAATTTTTTAAAAAATCTGAAATTTCGACAAAATACTTGGTTTACCATCTAGTTGTGCCCGCAAGGTTTTCAGTCTGATCGCCCAAACCCGTGGGGCGCTATGGGGCTATAATGGGGCTACGGGAGGGGTTTTTTGAAGGCTTTTAGCTATGGGATCGAGTTAGGTGTCGTTTTCGAAGTATTTTTGGACGTAGAATCCATTTTTTGGGGTCCCGGAACGATCCGATTTCACTGGGGCGATGTTTAGGGCATTCGTGGGGCTAAAAATGGGATTTTTGAAGGATCCCAGGATGTTAAATATTTTTCGAGTAAAAAATACGGAATTTTGGAAAAAAACACATTTTTGAACAAAAAAATCCAAAAAAGATTTTTTTTTGAGATAAAAATCCAAAAAAAAAAATTTTTTTAATTTTTTTCATTGACAGAATTAAATTTCTGCACAAGTAACGTATATCAAAGAATAATAAACCCTTGTGTAAAATTTGCAGCGTTTTTCAAAATGTAGATGTTAGCGTAAAAAATGGCGTTTAAGCACCCATAAAATACACTAATCTTCATTTACCGAGTATTCAACGTACTTACGCATACCACACGCAGCACGTACCCTTCGACCCCCCCCCCCCCCCCCTCCTCACCCGAACCAAATTCCAGAAATTAATACAATTAAATTCGAAAAAACCGAAAAAAAAATGTTTAAAAAATGCGGTTTTCCCCCCTCCCCAAGTTAGCACAGGGCCTACGAGGTCGAAAACTTCGCACTGACATCTCAGAGGACCCCTGAGTGACCTGTGAAAATGTCAGAAACTTCAAAATACTTTCCAGCTCGAGGCAGATTTTTCTACCCGGCTCCTGGACTAACTCAGCACTGCTGTTATTCTTTCAACAATTTGTTACCATCACAATGACGGGGGTTTTAATCATTTTTCTCGGACGATATTTTTTCCCACGTCACTACCGGGTTGTAAGACCTGGAGAAAGCGAAAGTGGTGATTTTTTTTTTTCGAGGAAAGGTCGGTCCCGCGGATCTGCTCCCACTTATTTCACTTTCCCACTTGCCTGACTCCTTCCTCAGAGGCCCCCCACGTCCCCAACCCTTTCTACCACCTCCAGGATAATTTCACGACGTGATTCTACAGGCCTAACCGTCAGCTTGGCCGTCAACGCCTCTGTCAATGTTAAATATTAAAAATGTTTCGTGTTCAGGTGCGTAATTTCGAAAAACGTCGGGAATTTCGACGAATGGCCAGAATAGTCTAATGGAGAGTTATTTGCTTTGATTGAAAAAGCAACTGCTTTATTGTTTTTTTATACTCGATCAGTATTGTTGACTGAAAATGGCCATAAATTCATTATAATGAACTTGGGATCGTTAAGGTTTATCGACGGTACTGAACGATGACCCGTTACAGCTCATTACACCAGCTGTAACGACTGCAAAAAAGTATCAGGAACAATGCCAGACAACTTCGGTCTTTATTTCGGATTCTGGCCAGTGAGATGTTTGCAACGTAGCCATCCGCGGTCCTGATCCTCAAGACCCGTTCAACGCCTTGTACCCCTCTCCCTTCCATCGGCCCTGAGGCCTCACCTGGTTCACCTGGTTTTCGGGGGTGGTCCACAAGGTGGGGTGCGAAGGGGGCGGCCTCTGCT
Source organism: Pilophorus perplexus (assembly GCA_955831195.1). Classification (NCBI taxonomy): domain Eukaryota; kingdom Metazoa; phylum Arthropoda; class Insecta; order Hemiptera; family Miridae; genus Pilophorus; species Pilophorus perplexus. The sequence goes on along the minus strand of OY037010.1, from coordinate 32,695,646 downwards.
ACAACTTTCACTACTTCCACTTGTTGTCTGACGGCCGATCGCGGAGGGTCCTTCGCTGCTTCCAAGGTAAAAAAACTTTCACTTTCTCCAGGTACCAAATTCGAACAATTTCAAATTTCGAGGCACCTCTGTAGAATACAAGAATTGCTTTTTTCTCAAATTTACACACTCAAATTGTGAGGCCTAGTTAGCTTTCAAGTTATTCTGTTCAGAAAATGACAGCGAAGGGCTCCCTTTCACTTTCTCCTGATTCCATAGGGATGTAACTTTCGCCCAACTCTGATCTCCTTTGGTCACAAATTCACTCAATAATGGTTTACTGTGAGAATAGTGGAGATTGACGCAATGCAGTGTAGGTATCCTTGTTTCGACCAGGTTCATTTACCACATGCCCTGATGAAGAGCACGTACTGCTCGAAAGCTCGGCAAATGAAGTAGTTTCCCCGTTCTTGGCTCTAATCCCAATAAAACTGACACATAATGGTTTACTTCTTTTGCCATTCTGTGTTCGATGGAATCCGGAGCATTCCCTGAACAAGTTATACGTGTCAGCCGTTTGTGTGGCGACATTTAATTCTTGAGATCTAATTCAAACAGAACGCGCTGAAGGAAATGTTTAAATAAGCTGCCTCAGCATCGTGTTGCAATCCACACAATGAACACTATTAGTACCAATGAACCATCTAGTCTCTCCGGCTAGTTTGTTGCCACTAGTTTTCCTGATTATGTCGATTCACCGTTGAACGGATTAATAAGCGTTTGTTCAAACATTAAAGAAAGTCCAGAGCCAAAATGTTTCTCCGCAATAACCACTGTAATTACCAATGCCTCCAAAATACTTGTAGATATAAAATTCGTCGTTCCCTGGTTATCGGTTTTGGCTCCCGTGTTCCGTGGGTGGTGGCCCGACGGCAGTGAAAGGCCAAACCCTTTCCTGATTAATTTATGACGCCTGTCTCGCCCCCCCGTTCCGGAACTCGTTGCCGAAAATATGCCCCACTTTCCCTTCAGAGCGTCAATCGAAGACAACGATACAAATATGAAACATGAAAAAGGTCAAATTCATGAAGCGATACTGCAGAGCTATTCCGGCTGATCTTTGTGACGTTCCACCATAATAAACCATTCTTGGAATAATACACCTATGTTTTCGCGACGGGGGTCGACGACTCCGATCGGGCTCAAAATTTGACATTATCCGTTTCAAGAGGTCTACATTCAAAATCCGAAATGTCCGTCCGCCGTCCGGGCCGTTTTGGGCAGTAGGAATTTTTTTTTAATCTGAAATTTTGACAGAATACTTGGTTTACCATCTAGTTGTGCCCGCAAGGTTTTCAGCCCGATCGCTTCAACCCGTGGGGCGCTATGGGGATAAAATGGGGCTATGGGAGGGGTTTTTCAAGGCTTTTAGCTATGGGATCGAGTTAGGTGTCGTTTTCGAAGTATTTTTGAACGTAAAATCCATTTTTGGGGGTCCCGGAACGATCCAATTTCACTGTGGTGATCTATAGGGCTTTCATGGGGCTAAAAAGGTGAGTTTGAAGGATTTCAGAAGGTTAAATATTTTTCAAGTAAAAAATAAAGAATTTTTGAAGAAAAAAAATTTGAAAAAAAATATCTAAAAGAAATTTTTTTGGGGAAAAAAAATCCAAAAAAGTGTTTTCCAAAATTTTTTCTATTGACACAGAATTAATTTTTGCATAAGCAACCTATATTTTATTAAGAATCTATGTCTTTTATGTTCTAAATAAACTACCTACTGTTTCTAATAAAAATAAAACCTGTTATATCCAAAATTTAATTAAATGTAGCACTTTGAATAGGTTCTCGCGATTTGCTTCCACTCGATATTAATGGAAAGAAACAGGGAATTAAACCCAAAAAAATGCTGCAAATTTTACACTAGGATTTATTATGCTTTGATATAGGTTACTTGTGCAAAAATTTAATTCTGTCAATGAGAAACATTTTTTGGAATTTTTTTTTTTTTTAATTTTTTGTATTTACTCGAACAATATTTGACCTTCTGGGATCCTTCAAAAATCCCATTTGTAGCCCCATGAAAGCCCTATAGATCCCCACAGTGAAATCGGATCGTTCCGGGACCCCCGAAAATGGATTCAACGTCCAAAAATACTTCGAAAACGACACCTAACTCGATCCCATAGCAAAAAGCCTTCAAAAATCCCCTCCCATAGCCCCATAGCGCCCTACGGGTTTGGGCGATCGGACTGAAAACCTTGCGGGCACAACTAGATGGTAAACCAAGTATTTTGTCAAAATTTCAGATTGAAAAAAAAAAAATGCCTACTGCCCAAAACGGCCTGGACGGCGGACGGACATTTCGGTTTTGGAATCTAGACCTCTTGAAACGGATAATGTCAAATTTTGAGGCCGATCGGACTCGTCGACCTCCGTCGCGATTACATAGAATAATCAACCAAAATTGGATCTTCAAACTTTTATATTACTCGTACGATCATAAAATTGGTTTTCCTGCAAAATTTACTAAAGTGGATTTGCCAGGTTTTGGAACAAACTTGTCGAGATATACCGTCGTTCAGCCACAAACGACGGATATTTTATTTTTCACGCAATGCTTGACGCAACTGACAGTTATAAGCACTATCAGAAATTACTTGGATGACACAAACTCTGTAGAAGCAAAGTAAAATTTCATTTTACGAGGCACCATAAATCTCATCAATCGCTCAACCCAGGCCCATTTTTAACAAAACGGATTATATCCCCACCGGTCACCGGGGGAACGATCGCCGTCACAGGCTATAAAACGGGAACGAATATTTATTATGATTATAACGTCTGAGTGACCAGAAAATGGGGGGTTTCCTTCGCCTCTTTAACGGTTTCCTTGAGCCGAGTGGTTTGAATTGCGAGTTTCACTTACGTCTCCGCTGGGCCATAAAGTCATATCCACAAGAAACGAAAGTAATTTCCCCTCGTGCGAAATGACTGCTTTGCTGACTCTGGGCGGGGGGAGATTGAAATGTGATCTGTATCTATAACAAGAGACCTGAGTGTGTATTTACTGCGGACCGTTTCTAGCAGGAGTAAATATTGGTGGGGATTATTTCAGTGAAAAAAGTGATGGTTTAAGCAATTTTTAAATGTTAATAAGGCATGTTGTGCTAATATCAAAATCGTGAGAATAAAGTGAGGGAAAGCCTGATTGTTACTTTCAGTTTCCGCGTTTCCAGGGTTGTTCTTTCTTTATTTACTAATAAACGTTGGATCTCCTCCGTTGTTTGCACTTCCAATGTAACAAGCCGTAACCTATTTTCTCCCCACCACAGCCGGGCTGCGGATTCCGCTCGCATAAAATCCAGGGCAGGCTTCCGTTTCCGGTGTTGAGTACAACGGGATAAATATCTTTTATCGGCATGACAATATCGGACGAGCTCAGCCTTCGAGGGCTATGTTGATTTCCAGTCACCGTCTCACAGACCTGGCCGAGTCTTTTGACGAAAAGGGCCCAAAACTAAAACTTAGCAAATTTTACACAAGGGTTTATTATTCTTTGATATGGGTTACTTTTTTGAAAATTAATTTTTGTCAATAAAAAAATATTTTTGAAAAAAATAAAAATAAAAATCTATACATTGTTCGGACTGACGTGACACCTCTAAAAATGGATTCAGACCGAACAAGGTACAGATTTTCTTTCTTTTTTTTTTCTTTTTTTTCAGAAATGTTTTTACTCGAGTAAAATATTTGACCTCCTGGGATCCTTCAAAAACCCCATTTGTAGCCCCATGAAATCCCAGGTCGCCACAGTAAAATCGCATCGTTCTGGGACCCCCAAAAATGGATTCTACGTTCAAAAATACTTCGATAACGACACCTAACTCGACCCCATAGCCGAAAACCTTCAAAAAATCCCTCCCGTAGCCCCATTTTAGCCCCATAGCGCCCCACGGGTTTGGGCGATCGGGCTGAAAACCCGTGGGGCGCTATGGGGCTAAAATGGGGCTACGGGAGGCGTTTTTTTAAAGGTTTGATCATCAGAAGGTCAGATCATGATGAACCAAATTGATGCACGAACTTTTCGACGTTTCACAATCGTGTTACTGACCACATTACTGCACTGTGAGGGAGCTACGAGTTCACCCAAAACGAGTTCATGATGTTGTGAGGGGAAAAACCGTAGGCTGTCTATGTAATGGTGCTAATGGGGAGTTCGCATTGATTTTATATTTGGAATTCTTCCCTACCATTCAATAATATGGCTAAAAAGTAACTTGCACAGCCTCTAATACCAACGAAAAAAAATCATTGTAGGAGAAATAACGAAAAAACGAAACGCACAGTTTGAATTGGGTGGGGTTTCCCACCAGTCAATCTTGAGGTAGTGACGTCACAGTTCCAGTGAATCTCTCACTCAGAGCGCTAGTGTCGTCAGCTTATATGAAAAATTTATAGCAATTATAACTTGATACAACGGAAAACATAATTAACTTTTAATTATAATACATGGTACTTGAAGTTTAAAGCCTTATCAGAAGGATTTACGGCTAAATTGAATTTCATTCTGTGATGAGTAGTGGAGTTAGCAACCCTGGGCGGAACAATCCCCTCACCTGTCAAGAACATAACACTATCGATGACGCTCTTCAGCTGTAATGAGGTAGTGACGTCACGCTCCCTCCATGGCCCCGATTTTTCAAACGCCGTAATTTTCGTTAAATTATTTAAATTTTCTGGAAACGATTTCAGGCGGCTGACTACTGTTTTCCCTACATTCTCAGGGAGTACTTTCAGAAAAAAAAAATAGAAAAAAATCAATGCGAACCCCCCATTGAATTTAATAAAATATGCAGCAATTCCTCGTCTCAAGACGCCTTTCGCCCGTCCTTTATCAGGATAAGGGCTCATCAGGAGTTTAACACACTTTTGGGTCCATTTGGTTTGTAGGCTTTCCTTTACTTTAGAGCGCCTCGCAAGGTAGGGTTGGGGAATTATTGGGTTATTGTTAGCTGGGTGGTCGTCCTGTTTGTTTCATTGCATTGAGGATTTGGCCTTATATTTCTGGCATTTAGGGGGGGGGGGGGGGTCCGGGAATCAGGTTGCATTTAGCACGTTGGTTTTGCACCGTTTTTTGGCACGTAAAGGAAAGCCTACAAACCAAATAGACCCAAAAGGTTAATGTTAAACTCCTGATGAGCCCTCATCCTGATAAAGGACGGGTGAGAGGCGCCTTGAGACGAGGAATTGCTGCGTAATTTATTAAATGCAATTAGCATCATAGACAGCCTACGGTTTAACAACATCATCGATAAGTAATATGGAAACCGACCACACCACGCAGAATTCAAAACGAGTTGTTAGCGGCCTTCTGTGGTGATCTTTTTATTTCTCTCTCTCTCTTTCTCTTGAAAGTCCTCCCCAATTTTAATCGAATGTTGTTTATTTAAATTTTTTGTCAATGAAGAAAAAATGTGGAAAAATTTTTTTTAAATTATTTTTTCAAAAATTCTTTACTCGAAAAATGTTTAATTTCCTGGGATCCTTCAAAAATCCCATTTTTAGCCCCATGAACGCCCCATAGATCGCAACAGTGAAATCGGATCGTTCCGGGACCCCAAAAAATTGATTCTACGTCCAAAAATACTTCGAAAACGACACCTAACTCGATCCCATAGCTAAAAGCCTTCATAAACCACCTCCCGTAGCCCCATAGCGCCCCACGGGTTTGGGCGATCGGACTGAAAACCTTGCGGGCACAACTAGATGGTAAACCGAGTATTTTGTCAAAATTTCAGATTTTCAGAAAAATTCCTACTGCCCAAAACAGCCCGGACGGCGGACGGACATTTCGGATTTAGAATGTAGACCTCTTGAAACGGATAATGTCAAATTTTGAGGCCGATCCGAGAATAGTAAACCAAAAATCGTTTCAATGTCATCACTTACAGTCTGTACACATCCACTGTGAATATCTCTGGTCAAACCTAACGGTATCTCTCCCACCCCCGCTGCAAGACGACCCCCACTTTCGCGAAGCAGACGATTTGGCCCTCGCGAAACTTTCTCTTCCGCCTCGACCTCGCCGCTCACTTTTACTTTTTGGACGGCTTGAGTTCAAAGTGGTGTAACACTCTCGTGGAAACTGCTGATCTTGCATCACATAGTGATATTCCCACCACCGAGGTAACTCTCAATAGCTCAACAGCTTTGAAAGTTTTGTTGTTGTTGTAATTTATCAGGGCATGTATTTATTGTTATTGATTTGTTATTTCAAAATTTCAACAGGTGCGAGATGGTGAACGTTTGACCATCTGTGCTGTATCGTTTAATAATGTTACTTGCAGGGAACCAAGGGATGTCCTTCTCGCTCATACAGGTCTTCCTACTCACGCAGGTTTGAGGGGCACACGCAGCGCGCTACTGAGCACAAGCGCGCTGACGCCTCGTCTCATTCTCCCGAGCCCCTCGAACCACACTCCGGCAGCTGTCTTAGCCCATAACTCTGTGCATTATTAATTACACATAATCACAGTTCTTTTCGCTCCATTTCCGACAATTCGGAAATTCCCCGAGGAGGAAATAGCAAACACGCAGGCCCCACGACCACCTCGAGTCCGACACCAGCCCGAGGGGGACGGCCAGAGGACGAGGGATGACCCCACAGATCGTGGGCTCCCCCTCGCCCGAGGTACTGGAGGAGAGGAGCCGCTCCAAGCGTTAAGGTAGCGTTAAGGGGAGAACACCCCTCTTCATTAAGGCCCCTCCAGTGGGAGGCCCAAAGGGATTAACCCCTCTACCGCTTTACATGTCCCTAACACCCCGGCGTTACCCGAGGTATCAGCCTGAACATTACAGGGGTGGACCTGAGGGACGTGGTGCCGAGTCAGCCAGTGAGCCTTAGCAACACTAACGTCAACCTACGGCACCCGGGCTGTGGGAATTTTTTAAAAAAATCTGAAATGTTGACAAAATACTCGGTTTACCATCTAGTTGTGCCCGCAAGGTTTTCAGCCCGATCGCCCAAACCCGTGGGGCGCTACGGGGCTAAAATGGGGCTACGGGAAGCGTTTTTTGAAGGCTTTTGACTATGGGATCGAGTTAGGTGTCGTTTTCGAAGTATTTTTGGACGTAGAATCAATTTTTGGGGGTCCCGGAACGATACCGATACGATTGGGGGTGCCTTCTCGTTACTTTTGGCCTACAATCAAAACCCATATTGTTTTTTCTTTCAGGGTCCGACCCCGCCGGTAAGACCGGCATAGTGGTCGGATGGGGACGAACGTCGGAAGGAGGAGCCCTGGCGAACATCGTGCAAGAGGTGCAAGTGCCCATTTTGACTTTGGGACAATGCCGAGCTTCTAAATACCGACCCAGCAGGATCACGGCCAACATGGTGTGCGCTGGAAAAGGAGTGCAAGACTCGTGTCAGGTAAGAAAGTAATTCGCTGTTGTTTCGGCACTTCAAACAGGCTCCTTCGAAAGTTCTCTTCCCGAGCAAACTCTCACGCGACTTGGGGGGAAAGGAACAATTAACTTTTGTACGGATAATAGCGTTTCTATTGGGGGAGTCGTGATGCAACCGGCTTATCCCCGAGTTTGTGAACCCTCGTTGATTAGGTAGTTTTGTGAGATAAGGCTGTGAGGTACGCTCTTCACGGTTTACACGGCATAAAGCCAGTTAGATTTGTTTAACATGGGACTGACTATCGCGTGGGTGGAAAGGAGAGAAGCTTTCACCTGTTAGAGCGTCGCGCTGTAAATAATGACGGCATTTTAATGGTAGCCAAAAGTAACAAAGCAAGTCGAAGAGACTCACTATCTCCCAACATTAATCAATCATAGCTGTCCGAATTAATCTTCCCTATGACTGAATGTGACATGTTTGGTCCGAAAATGTCAAATCCATGAAAATGTGGATTACTAGCCGTCCTGAGTGGGGGGCCTAGCATCGCTCAGCCAACCATTTTATCAGATGGGGGGGCTCGCTTCGCTCGCCCAGGGGATCACGTACTATAATTTGGCCCTCCGGGTAAGATACAGAGCAAACGCCGACTCAATCAAACTGTAAACAACGAAGATAGGAAGAGATAAGCTATAGAATCCAAATCCGCGATAAAAATCGGGGTTATCAATTTAAAAAACAAAAACTAGTTGCGCGCAATTGCGCACGGTTGCGCGCGTTTTTAATATAGACTACTAGCTGACCCGGTGCGCTTCGCTGCACTCAATAAAAATAGAATTTTAATGAAAAATCAAATCAATCGTATTATAATCATGGTATCGTAATATAGAATCATGGTATTTTCACTACCTACTACCTATGTCAAGTTGTTTTATTTATTTATCACCAGCGCTGCGACTCATCACCAACTCAATGAAATGGAACTCAGTACTGACAGATTTTGAATATTCATTATCTCATTAACGGCTCGACCGATTTTGTAGAAACTTCTTAAAAACCATCTACAATGCTTCACAAACATTCTCACACAATTTGGTGCCAAACACTCCACTGGTTTTTAAGTAGTGAGTCCTCAAACAGATTTGGCAGTCATTTTTATAGATACAGATATTGTGCGCATTTGTACCCGGGATCGATTAAAAAAAAAAAAAAAAAATCGTCGAAATCTGTTCAGCCGTTTAGGCGCCTATAAGGCATGACACTCACACAGACAGACAGACAGAAACCCCATTTTATAGAAGTACTAGCCGTCCTGAGTGGGGGGCCTCGCTTCGCTCAGCCAACAATTTTATCGGACAGGGGGGCTCACTTCGCTCGCCCAGGGGATTAAGTATTAAAATTTGGTTCTCCAGGTAGGATACAGAGGCAACGCTGACTCAATCAGACGAAGATAAGAAGAGATGCGCGGATTTGCGCACGTTCGCACTCTGCTCAGATAGTGCGCAACTGGTGTTTCGGACGTAAAATTTAACGTAGAATCCAAATCCGCGATAAAAAATTGGGGTTATCAATAAAATAAAAAAAGTTGCGCTCAATTGCGCACAGTTGCGCGCGTCGCGCGGGATTAACATAGCCAATCGCACCTGAGATCGTAAAAAAAAAAAAAAAAAAAAAACAATTCGTCGAAATCCATTTAGCTGTTTTGGTGCCTATAAGGCACGACACACACATACACACACACACCCTGACAGACAGACAGAAACCTTATTTTATATATATGATTGATAGATAAGTAACGGGTTTTTATATTCCGTTTGTTGAATACAAACATAACATTTTCTGGGGTAAACGGCATGCAATTACATGAGATGCTAATTTTGTTTTTTTAGCAAAGCTTTCTTTAATTATTTCCAGGGTGACAGTGGAGGCCCTCTACTGGTTCACAATGGAGGAGACAAGTATGAAATCGTTGGTGAGTGGTCCTTCGTTGCCCTTAATCTTAATTAAATACATTGTGACTGATGATAATTACGTAAAACGGTATTTTTTTGCAATTAATTTTCCAGGCATCGTATCCTGGGGAGTAGGCTGCGGTCGGCCGGGCTACCCCGGGGTGTACACCAGGGTCACCAGCTACCTCAGTTGGGTGAAGAGAAACATCGAAGGGTCTTGCGGCTGCTCCTGAAGTGATACCAGTAGACGGGCGATTGGAAGGTGAACGAAGGCTTGGAAGCTTTAAAGGACCCTCAAGATCGGCCAGATCACGGCGTTTGAAACACTAGGAGAGTGCAACAACTGAACACGCTGGAAGTGTTTCAGCACATCCGAATGTTCCCACCAATTCAAGAAAATCTATTCTTTTAACTGGTAATAAAAATAAAAAAATCTTAAAAAGTATTACAATTTGTCAGTTGAAAATCAATCAATGCACGATGTTAATCGACAAAAATAACTCCTTTAATTTCACTCTAAGTGCAGTAATCATGACAGTTAACTTATGAACATTTTAAAAAATTATCGGAATCGTTGAAGTTATTTTGCACTTATTCAGGTTTCTCTAATTTTCTGTCTCTGTCTACGCTTGTTTTTAATCGCCCTAGTTGGACTTTTCTTCTTATATTTCTTCTTTCTTCTTCCCGCATTTCTTTTTCATTCTATTTCTCCTTTTGGTTTTCTTTCACTTTTTTATCCTTCGGTATCAAACTGTAATTTTTCATTTTTCGACTAAACTATTTCTATCTCTCTTCCTTCTTCACTCATACACGAGCTTTCTATTTCCGATTTAAAAAATACTCTTCCCTCTATTTTCGGATTCTTCTCTTATTTCCCTGATCGCGCTTTTCTTTCCTTGGTTTCAATGCATCTGTGCACTTCAACGGTATTCCTTCAATTCGTGCAATAACTTTTCTAACAGAGGTTTACAATCTCACATGCTGTTAACTAGTTTTAGGTATTTTTCTTTAATTTATTTTGTATATCTATCATCGGTAGGAATCTGTAAAGAACCAGCCCAATGTAGTTTCTTCTTACTAATTTAACCCAAAACTAGCTGACGCTAGCCAACAACGGTAATTGAGTTACCGAAATATCATTTGTCTGTAATAATCTTCCAAGAATTATGAGACATAATGTATTTAGATAAATAGGATTTACTTTAAGTTTGAACGATGCCAATTTCGTACTATTCGTAGTGTATTTTTTAAGCGCGGAAAGTGTAACTCAAAGGATGGTCAGATAGTAATTCGATTTCATTCATCATGTCCCAAACGTATCACTATGTGTTACAAGATCCCAAAAGGCGTTTGGTGAAAATTGTTCTCTCATTTTTAGTTGATGTGATACGCCCCGAACTGATGAAATGAAATCTAATTGTTGCCTGGTCATATTGAAACGCGGAAAAGAATGTCCCGGACTGAAATTCTGGTATTTTCGTAGATTAATTCCTAACAGTACTTTATAGAGTAGTTTTGCAATTGAGTGTTCCCAAAACAATCTGTACAGGAGAGAGAAAACTACAGTGGTAAACGTTTTTTGTGTATTTTTATGCTAAGATAATTATTTTACAAATTATTTTTATCTTCCGTCCTGTCGTCTTCCGTCCATCAAATTTCATGATAATTTTGTGATCAATAGGTAATGTGATTATTTTATTTATGTATATATATTAGTTATAGTGTGTATGCACTGGTGATATGCTTGTTGAGATTTGTTGTTTGTTGTTACATAAAATGTTTTTAAAAATGTTCACCATTTTTTACCTCCACGTGTTCATATCTTGTGGTTTATTTTTATGTGACAGAAGATGAGCCGATGTGGTTTCCTCGAGGTGTACCTAATAAGCAAACAGGGTCACGTCGGTATAAATTTATTCATGAGAGGGATGAAATCCGTGAGTTCTGAATATATCGAAAAAGCGACAAGTATCCAGTTATAACTACGAGTTTCCAAGTCAAAAGTCGTCAACAGAACTTGCCCGTCCGAAGGTATTTTATGTAGACTCCAGAACTGACGGTTTCAGTGCGCTGTCGACGAATTGCTGAAAAGAAAGCGCGGGTTGAACGTGAGCTGCCTCGCATCAGCACCTGGAAAAAGGAAGTTAGGAAGAGAATTTGGTATGAAATATTCCTGGCAGATAGTTGGCTTTGCGGAGCGCGTGGTTTTACGATTATACATCTCTAGATCAGCCAATTTCAAGTTATAACCGCCTTCTACGGGAAAACTCTATCGGCCCTCAAGAAACTGGGGCGCCCTTCTCGAAGGTAGTTTATAGTCGAAATGAACACAATCCATCCTTTTGGTCTACTTCCTTCAATAATAGGTTATTGTCCGTATTCTTACAGAATCATTTTGTGTTCACATAGAGGTCTAACGATGCCTGTCGGCTTGCATTAAGCTTGTTAATTGAATGGGTTATTTTAGAAAGGGCATTTGTCCAAAATGGCGATTTTTGGTTTTCTCGGAATAATACACCTATGTTTTCGCGACGGAGTTCGAAAATTCAGATCGGCCTCAAAATTTGACTTTATCCGTTTCAAGACGTCTAGATTCCAAAAACGGAATGTCCGTCCGCCGTTTGAGCCGTTTTGGGCAGCAGGATTTTTTTTAAATCTGAAATTTTGACGAAATACTCGGTTTACCATCTGCCCGCAAGGTTTTCAGCCCGATCGCCCAAACCCGTGGGGCGCTATGGGGCTACGGGAGGGTTTTTTTTAAGGCTTTTGGCTATGGGATCGAGTCAGGTGTAGTTTTCGAAGTATTTTTGGACGGAGAATCCATTTTTGGGGCTCCCGGAACGATCCGATTTCACTGTTGCGATCTATACCTAGGGCTTTCATGGGTCTACAAATGGGATTTTTGAAGGATCCCAGGAGGTCAAATATTTTTCAAGAAAAAAACGAAACATTTTTGAAAAAAAAAATTGAAAATATTTTTTATTTTTTTATTTCTTTTCATTGACACAGAATTAAATTTCTGCACAAGATTTGTAACCTATAGCAAAGAATCATACACCCTTGTGTAAAATTTGCAGCGTTTTTTCTTCTTTTCGTCAGGGGTAATACCGGCGCTACCCGAGGTAGGTACCCCTAAATCGACGCCCCTGCCACTTACCATACATTAAAGGGCGAGCTTTTATCGTTTGTTAATGTTCAAAGTTACGCAACTTTTATAGCAATTGGATCGTGTCCTCGAACGAAAGGACCCAATTTTCTTTGTGAATTTGGAGGAATTCCCACCGTTAGGCTTCGCGGCTTTGAAATTTGTACCCGCAGCACAGATTAAACTAATGACCCGCAGTATCCTGCGGCGTCGAAAGAACATTTTCGGTGGTAGCACTGTCCGATAGAAGTGTAGAATTTGGCAAAAACTTGGGGTGTTAGCCAGCTGCGACGGTCATCCTCAATTAGGCGAGGTGTTGATGCCAACTGCGACGGTGCCCACTGCGGCGACCTCTGCACTCGACGCAGGTAGATAGGTGGATAGGACAAAAAAGAGAGCAGTTACCGTCAAGTATTTACGTTTCTTCGAACTAAATGTGGGGTAGTTCGGTCTTACTTTTAACCCCATCAAAGTCGTTGCTGATTTTGAGGAAGCAAGTCGATCAGCAGCGAAAAAAACCTGGGGAGACACTCATGTTCTCGGGTGCAGATTCCATCTCAGTCAATCGTGGTGGAGGCAAATTCAATCTGTTCGCATAGCACCCTCTGCACCCCAGTACAAAGAACAGGGTGAGATTCGAAACTGGCTACACCTCATTTATCGTCTACCGTTCCTTCCGCCAAATGAGGTTTCGGTGGCGTTCACTGAGGATCTCATGGCCATAATTCCCGAAGACGATCGTGTTGTGGAATTCGCTGACTACTTGGTGGACTACTACATTTCAGAAGAAGCCCGATTTCCTCCACAATGTTGGGCAGACGCGGAAATTTCTTCTGAACGGTCGACAAACAATTGCGAAGCCTTTCATTCTAAATTCAATAAACAGTTCTGCAGTCCTCATCCAAACATGTCGGTATGTCATTCTCGATGTATTGTACAAATGCAAATTGACTCTATATTACTGATTAATGAGGTACATGACAAAGTTACATTAGGTAATGCTCGATTCCACAGACAAAAGGAAAAAATTTCGCGTTTGCTTGCTGACTACTAAGAACGCAAGTGTGTTGCATACCACAGGAAAAACTAGCTTATTGTACTGACGAAGATCCTGGCTCTGGTTGAATATTATATTTTTGCATGAAAAATGGTTAGGTACTTCTATTCTCCCCATTTACCCGGTAGCACCGTCGCAGTTGGTGTATGGTTTTGGGACGTCGCAGTTGGCCAACCCCTCAAAACTTGAATCGTAAAATGCAATAAATAGTTTAATTTTCGTTCGAATTCACGAATAGGTACATGTTTGTTTGTTCATGAGATTTATCCACACTTTTACATTTTATGTCAAATAAATTTTCAGTAACTTTCGTGTTCATTCACCCATTTTTGCCTACTCCAGTCGCAACGTTTGCTTATTTGAAGTGATTTGGTGACGATCAGAACTCTACTTACCAACCTACCTATTCAACCTTTGTTCAGCTAGGCGACTCTTCGGTCCTTTCATGCAATGCCTCCTTTCACCAAAGCGCTACAGGTTAGTATTTCAACCATAGAAGGAATACAACTTATACCGTTGCTGGTACAATCCCCTTATAGGTACCTACAGCAATAATATCCCTTAATCCCGGGGGATTGTGGCCTGAAACGAGAGCGCCCTCGCACAGTGGGGCGAAAACGCAAAAACGAGCTTATAATTCAAAAGCAACTGTCTAAATCGATGTCTGAAAAAACATGTTGTGTTATTTCATAAAAATTGACGATTTCAGATTTCCGATCCACGAGTTGGGAATCCCAACCTTCCACTTCAAATTTTATTGTATCTCCCTACTATTTCTTATTTCTAAAGTAACCTAGTACTACATTGTGTATAATGTATCCAACCATTCGGTTTTAGAGTCGTGAAAATAAAGGACGCATTTGTTTTAAATAATTATTATTTAACGAGTTTGGTGAGGGAGAGAGAACGACTCCTCTGCTGAATACTAAATTGTTTATTCAGGTAAACAATTATAGCGTGGGGACCGGTTTCGAGCAACTAAGCTCATCTACAGCCCAGAGTGACTTGAGGTGGTTGAACGTACAATTAGTTCTGAACCTTGTACAATTACATATACTAATACTTAATTAGTTACATATACTAACTATATAGTATATTAGTTACATATACTAACTATAAGTATATTTACATAAACTAATTCTTAATTAGTTCAGAACTAATTGTACGTTCAACCACCTCAAGTCACTCTGGGCTGTAGATGAGCTTAGTTGCTCGAAACCGGTCCCCACGCTATAATTGTTTACCTGAATAAACAATTTAGTATTCAGCATAGTAGTCGTTCTCTCTCCCTAACCAAACTCATTGGATTAGACCTCTGCACCATCGGAAAACAACCACTTTGTAATTATTATTTATTAAAAATAATTATATATAATTATTTTTAATAAATAATTTATTTTTTTAATAAATTATATTATTATATATAATAATATAATTTATTAAAAAAATAAATTATTTATTATAAAACACTCCTTTTCCGTTGGTAAAACTGTAGAGAATCTTCTTTACTTTTTTGTTTTGTTCTATGATTCTGTTAGAAAAAGATAAGTACACAACTTTTCGGTTTTCGAAGAGAATTCGCTCTCTTCATGGATTAATGCTTCCATAGAAGACACCTAAAGCAGAAGCTTTTTCGAAACCCGTGAAGTGGTCTTGTAGACATACTTCCGAATCGATGGGACCAACTGCAGGTCGCTAGGAGCAACAACCTCGTAGCAAGAGCAATATTTCTCCCAGAAAATTAACATTCCAACCCAGAATTCTATTAAATTTATTTGGATGTCTTCATTCATGGTCCTTCTTTCTAGAACAAAAAAGCATTGCTTCCTAAAGAGCCACTGTATTATTACTTTCTCGTTTCAACGGACTTCAAAAGCATCTTCGAACCAGGTTTGAGAGTGGGATAGGTAGGTCCCTAGTTGGAATTTCTTTCTTTCGTCACCAACGAAAACTATGTAGGTACATTGTTTAGCTTGCAGATCATGAGTTGGGAAGTTGCAATTTTTAGGAGACGTCAATCCTAGATGGCTGCTATATACCTACGTCATCGCCCGATCCTGCCCTTGTACCATGAGGCCCTGGGTACTAATCATAAATTAGCACGATTTAAATAATTTAAATCGTGAATAAAAAAGATAAATTATTTATCTTATTTTAATCATAAATGATCTTCTCTTCTCATATAGCCAATTTTCGGCAAGCTATCGTCAAGCTCAATCCCCAATGATCTCTTATCTCTATTGCTTAGGTACTTTACGAGTTGGAGAATGATATTTTTGTTTATTATTTCGAAAAATGAAAAACTTCTATTTACCAAGTCCGTAATATTCTAACAGTTTCCTTCACGACCTGATAGAGAAAAAAGTGCCCCCTCAAAGAACGCCGATATTCAGCTACAACAAAAATGGAACTACGAAATATATCGCCAAGAATATTTCAAGAAAAATTTGGGGGGGGGGATTTTTTTTTTTTTAATATGTTTTTTCAAAATATTCTTGTTTTTTTTTTACTTGAAAAATATTTGACCTCCTGGGATCCATCAAAAATCTCATTTGTAGCCCCATGAAAGCCCTATAGATCGCAACAGTGAAATCGGATCGTTGCAGGACCCCAAAAAATTGATTTTACGTCCAAAAATACTTCGAAAATGACACCTAACTCGATCCCATAGCCAAAAGCCTTCAAAAACCCCTCCCGTAGCCCCATAGCACCCCACGGGTTTGGGCGATCGGGCTAAAAACCTTGCGGGACCAACAAGATGGTAAACCGAGTAGGTATATTGTCAAGATTTCAGACTAAAAAAAAAAAATCCTACTGCCCAAAACGGCTCGGACGGCGGACGAACATTTCGGTGTTGGAATCTAGACCTCTTGAAACGGATAATGACACATTTTGAGGCCGATCGGAGTCGCCGCCCTCTGTCGCGAAAACATAGGTGTATTATTCCAAGAATAATAAACCAAAACGGGAAAAATCCGTTCTGCCACCACAGGTCCGGGGTAAAGACATAGAAAAATGAAATTTCTCGATAACGTTAGCGTGAACCCAGTGACTCCTCTTGAAAGGTTATACTGGTTTTGTCGTTTGCCGCAAAACTCTGAAAACTTCGGTGCCCGGGTCGGCTGTGAATTTGTGGTGGATCTGAAATTTCGTCAGTATGTTAGTCCATTTCCTGTGAAGTATTTGCTAGATTTTCAGATTATTATGTATCACACTACGGCTGTCATTGCTAAGTACGTGAAAAATCGTAATTTCTAGGGGTGACTTTGGACGCAATGCGGTCTTACAAAAAGCTACTTGGAGCGCAACCTTATTCAGCGACGGAAGCCTCAAGGAAGTCGCGTGTGGAAAAATTGACAAAAAAAAGTTTGTGGTCAAATTCCTCCGACAGAACCCAAGGCTGTCTTATGTGTTCCCCGACGACATCAACTGGGTTGACAGTAACCGACTCTGGTACACACAAGTTGTCTTTTCTTAACTATCTCTAAATTTCCTACTGTCATAATTCACACAGTCTGATTCCATTTCTTTCTGTGCACAATTTAATGAATGTTCCGACTTATAAAAATAGGGTTAAAGTGCAATGAATGTGGCCTTCTTTGTAGTGACAATTCTTCGCTCTGCCAACTCGAGCCCACATCGCCAACAGAAATCGTTTTTGGGCAGCGTTTACCAGCAAGCATGACTAGAGTGCGAATAAGTTCTTTCATTTGAAGAAGTAGCGTGAGGTTGAGGTACCTATCCACCGAAACTCTCATTTTAAGATCACCAGCTGAAGAATGATTTAGGCTTAATATTCTTATATCAATAGGTTAGGTGCCTACTTGTGCAAACATGTGTCAATGAAAACAATTTTGAAAAAAAAAGAAAGGAATTCTGTGCATTGTTCGGACAGATGCGGGACCTCGAAAAATGGATTACTATTCGTCAAAAATTACTCGGAAAATATTTGACCTCCTCGGATCCTTTTGTAGCACCCATGAAAGATCCCCACGGTGAAATCTAATCGTTCTGGGAACCCCAAAAATGGATTCTACGTCCAAAACTACTGCGAAAACGACACCTAACTCGACCCCATAGCCGAAACCTTTAAAATCCGCCTGTAGCCCCTTTTTATCCCACAGAGCCCGTCGGGTTTGGGCAATTGGGCTGAAAACCTTGCGGGCACAAACAGATGGTAAACCGAGTAGGTATTTTGTCAAAAACAGATTATTTAAAAAAAATTTACTGCCCAAAACGGCGCGGACGGACATTTCGTTTTTGGAATCTTACACATCTTGAAACGTACAACGTCAAATTTTGAGGCCGACCAGAATTTTCGACCTCCGTCGCGATTAAATAGCTGTATTCCAAGAATTATAAACCAAATGGAAACGTGCGTACGCCGTCCGGGCCGTTTTGGCCAGTAGGATTTTTTTTTTTTTTAAATCTGAAATTTCGACAAAATACTCGGTTTACCATAGATGGTAACTAGATCTAGTTGGTCCCGCAAGGTTTTTAGCCCGATCGCTCAAACCCTTCCGTCGCTATGGGGCTACAGGATGGGGTTTCGAAGGTTGTCGGCTATGGGGTCGAGTTGGGTGTCGTTTTCGAAGTATTTTTGGACGTAAAATCCATTTTTGGGGGTCTCAGAACAATCCGACTTCACCGTGGGGGTCTACGGGGCTACACATAGGATTTTTGAAGGATCCCAGGAGGTAAAATAAGGTGTCGTTTTCTGAGTAATTTTGGACGCATAATCCATTTTTGGTACTTTTACGTTATAATCCCCCCCCCCCCCCCCCCCCCACATTCGATTTCGAGTTTCATACACACCCTCCCGATGGCTTTAAGGCACCCAAAGCCAACCAAAATCGTGGGGGGGATAACGGAAAAGTACCCCATTTTTCGAGGTCCCTCATCTGTCCAATCATTGTACCTTCCTACACAAATGTATATTGTTCGTCTTATTTTATTTATTTTTTTACAATTTATTTTTTTAATGACAGACAAAATTGCACAGTTAACCTATCAAAGAATAATAAACCCTTGTGTAAAATTTGCAGCGTTTTTCATAATGGGTCTGCGATGGGGGTCTTGCAGATGTAAATCGTAGAAAAGAAGTGTTTGTGTATTATAGAAACACAAACGCCGTAAAGGGCTCAATGGCTGATAGAAAGAGCTTCATTGACACAGTTGCTGGGCTCAAAACGTATTCATGATGGTTTCTACTCGACTATGGGCCTTGTGAATACCCGAAGTCCGGGAGGCCAGAGTAACGGTCGGCCCTTCCATTGCGAATACCAATCGGCACCAATCACCTTTTTCAATCAGCCTGCCATAGATTGACAACAGTTACAGGTTGGTGACAACAGGGTGGTTTCGGAGTCTCTAGCGACATAGTTGGCACCTTGTGAAGTCTTCCGTTCGTCAAGCCCCTTCCTAACCGCTTCGGAAGGCCCATCCGACCCCAAGTGGGGTCCAGTGAGTTCTTCGAGAGCCCACCGGATGGCCAGTTCTGAATTTCTGCGAGTTTCGTCAATTATGACTTTCCGGGCGACAGCATCCGCCTGATGAGTCGCAGACACACGAGTATCAGCATAGTTCAACGAACCATGACTAAGCTTGGCCACGCTTTCCTTCTAATCCTGTTTCTATCAGCAACTGTAAGTAAATGAGCCCTCTACGTTTTGATGCCTGAATCAAATAAGCATTTTGCCTATTTTCCCACTAAATAAGTTGTACCTATAGGGAAGTAATAATTATTACGATGGAGTCGTCTTCTTCATAAATAACTTGTTTTTATATATATTTTATTATTTGTAAAACAAGTTATTTATGTACGTGAAATAACTCTTGTTTCTAATAAACTAATTGAGTAGATACTCTGTATAATGAGCTGGAGCTAAATTTGAGACAGTATTTCAAGGTGGGTACCTACTAATTTAAATGAGGTATCATTAGATTATTAAATAATCTAAATTCGTAGGTGAAATCTCAAGACAAGGTAATGGAACAGAGAATTACCAAGAGACGATTGGTGAGGAAGAAGTAAAGGTTCTTACTTTTATAAAACGCTGCCAATGGTACACATCGGTTTATTGTTCTTTAGTATAAATTCTCCTAAAATCTGATTGTGATTAAAAAATGTTAAAAAATCAGAATAATTATAATTTTAAGAAATTAACCTAATTATTAAAAAAATAACTAACTGTACAAGTTTTTATGTATAGTGGTTGGACAGAAAAGATTGGACGTGTTATGTCCAAAATTACTCCGTAAACGACACCACATTCGACTCCATGGCCAAAACTTTAAAAACCCTCTCCTGTAGTCAAATAGAAGAACCACTGAATCCCACAGTAGATTCGGATAGGTCTGATACACCCACAGATTTTGTGAATCCATTTGGATTCTACGATAAGTATTGTAGGTTTGGCAGAATCGTCAGAATAGTGAACAAAAATCTTCAAGATTGATGATAAACCTCGTTTTTTTAGTAGTTTTTCGGGCAAAAGCACATGAAGGAAGCATTTTAGACCCATCAACAGATGTTCAGATGTCCTGTAAGAATAGCACCTGCTCGATGAAAAATAATGAAATTGGAAATTAAGTGAGTTTTTTTAACATTTGGTTACTGTACAGCGGAACTTCTGCGTCTAGGGGCAAAACGGACCTCGGATTCGGATTCAACACCCTCGAAAACCCCCAGGACCACTATCAGACCTCTTGAAGCATGAGATCGACTTTTGGTTTATTATTCTTGTAATAATACACCTGTTTTCGCGACGGAGGTCGACGACTCCGATCGGCCTCAAAATTTGACATTATCCGTTTCAACAGGTCTACATTCTAAATCCGAAATGTCCGCCCGCCGTCCAGGCCGTTTTGGCCAGTAGGAATTTTTTTAAAAATCTGAAATTTTTACAAAACACTCGGTTTACCATCTATTTGTGCTCGCAAGGTTTTCAGCCCGATCGCCCAAACCCGTGGGGCGCTATGGGACTAAAATACTACGGAAGGGTTTTTTTGAAGGGTTTTGGCTATGGGATCGAGTTAAGTGTCGTTTTCGAAGTATTTTTTGGGGTCCCGGAACGATCATATTTCACTGTTGCGATCTATAGGGCTTTCATTGGGCTAAAAATGGGATTTTTGAAGAATCCCAGGAGGTTAAATATTTTTCGAGTAAAGAATAAAGAATGTTTGAAAACAATTTTTTTGAAAAAAAAAAAACCAAAAATATTTCTTTTTTAAATCCAAAAAAATTTTTTCCAAATTATTTTCTTTCGTCACAGAAATAATTTTTGCACAAGTAACCTATATCAAAGAATAATAATATTATTCTTTAGTATATTATACTACCTACCCTTGTGTAAAATTTGCAGCTTTTTTTTAAGGCTTTGGGCTATGGGATCGAGTTAGGTGTCGTTTTCGAAGTATTTTTGGACGTAGAATCCATTTTTTGGGGGTCCCAGAACGATCCGATTTCACTGTTGCGATCTATAGGGCTTTCATGGGGCTACAAATGGGATTTTTGAAGGATCCCAGGTGGTCAAATATTTTTCAAGTGAACGAAAAATATTTGAAAAAAAAAATCCCCAAAAACTTTTTTTTAATATTTTTTTTCATTGACACAGAATTAAATTTCTGCACAAGTAACCTGTATCAACGAATAATAAACCCTTGTGTAACATCTGCAGCGTATTATGACTGTGAATGGTTAATTCATCACGCATCATGTTGGGTCGAGTTGACCTTAAGCCGATCGAAATTTGTCACTGCCCCTCGCGGAAACATAGGTTGACTATTCTAAGAATAATAAACCAAAAGAGAAACGCGTTACACATCGCTTTACCTACTCGTGCGTGAATTTACGTTTTTATACGTTCGTGTGTTGGTGTTATTCCTCAATCGGACTCAATTTCTTAGAAGTGGTATTGTTTTGGGGTTAAATATGAACTCTCGAAACCGGTTTTGAACTCATAAATTAAATTAACATTAATTAGAAACGGGAATCGCCTTCTTAGCGATCGGGCTGAAATACAATCTTATACCAAACCCACATACGTACCAACCTAATTTTACATTATCAGAAAATAAATTTGGCAAATTTCGATCCCCAAAGGGAAAATAATCCAAATTTATAGTTTCAGTTAGTTTCACGTGATTCTGAAAAATGACTTTTCAACGCTTGCTTAAGTATTTACATCGCGTGCAAAGATTCCGGGGGGCCCGTAATGCTAGAGTATTTAGCCGTGAACCGTTAGAACAGTCTCTTGTCCGCTCTAGCGTTGCAGACTTCCAACCGCCGCCCCCATTATCCAGATTGCCACCTCGTCAGCCGAGAAGTGATCACAACGTTAATCATTTGATGAACTTGTTTCCGCGCCATTAATCCCCCATTTCAACACGCTCTACCTCCTGCATCATTTTAGCCCAGACGACCCTCTTGTCAGAGATTTGGTGTTTTATAAATTCAACTAATGGGCACTCGATTAAGTTGAGCTGATAAACCCTATAATACTGCATGGGAGTCCCTGGACTATTTACATAGACATTTCAGACAGGCAAATAAAAATTTTATTTGTTTTGTGTTTTCCTATATTTAACTGTCTTTTACTTATTTTTTATCTTTCCATTATTTACCCCATAATTGCCTGTACCTAGACAAAACTACAATCCGTCACGCAATTCCTCACTTTGAATATTTCGTCAGTACCCTTCTCGGAACCCTTGACCCAAATAAACCGTTTAATTCTGAAATTTTGTGGTAGTCGCACGTGTCGAACAACGGAATAATAATTGCTTCGGATAATTTTCCAGTCGCATGATAATGGCTCTTTTGACAATCGGGTTTCATTAACCCAGGCACACAATAGATCAAGGGGACGACCGAATAGACAAAATCGGGCTCCCTCATGTTTCATGCATCGGCCCCGTAGAAAGCGATGTTGCGCGTGAATCTTTTTTAGACTTTCTATTGATAAGGAAATTAATCAACAATTCATTATCGAGACGGTTTCATTTTCAAAACGTTGTTAAACTCTCAAATTGTTGCGCAAGTTACTCAACCCCGGCTGACATGGCTTAGTCAGGTTATCCTTTGATGGATCCGATGAAATTCATTTGCTGTTGGGTTTGCCGAGCAAATATCTGTACACTCAAGCAATACTTTCACAATCGTGTTAAGATCCACATTAGTTTTTTAAATAAATAATGACTACTAAACGGAATTTTTGAACTGTTAAGGTAAAAGTACCCATAGTCGACACTGCACCAGTAGTCGACACCCCCTTCGAAAAATGAGAAAATTTCATGAGCAAATTAGCATTTGGGTCATTCTCGTTAGAATGTTACAATAATTGTAAATTATTGGCATTTTCGCACCTCCCCTTTTGGCCGATTTTCAAAATGCCGTGAGGCCTAAATGTTTTGCCCCATTAGGTACCTAAAACCATCTAGTTTGAGGTTCTGGTAGCGTCAGTTTTTTGAGGATTGAACTGTAGGTATACTGAATTTTTTATGGGAAGAAGTGATGTTTGATACCTCACGAGTGTTACCTCAATTCCTCATTTGTGTTTCATGGTAGAGGGACCAGGCCTGTCGCATACGAATACGGAAGTAACCGTCACAAGTGTGTATTTACCACGATCTGTAATTTAAGTAGTATGATTTCATCGACTATACCTCACGAGTGTTACTATTTACAACCCTGAATTCACACTATCTCTCAGTAATACGCCAAATTGAGCTCTAAGTGACATTTTTCTGTCTTGCCTGCATCTGAGGGTTCCTGGTTCCTAGCATCAATTTCTAACGAGTTGCTGGTCCTTACAGGCAGGTTTGCACCCTCAAATAGTGACACCTCGTCAGTAACACTCGTGAGAACCGAAGAAAATGAGACAATAAGTTGTGAAGTGAAAAGGGGAAATTGGTGAAAAATCAAAACAGTGTCTCAGAACAAGATTTATTAAACTCTGAAATCATTAACATTGACTGAAAGTTGACTAGGGCACTTGAGCTAGCCACAAATAGGACAATGTCCTATTTCTGACAGTAGTTGGAGCGTTTGTCCTCTGTTACTCTGTGAGTTGGAGTCAATGCCTGGGGACAAGGCACAAGAATGTCACCAACATACCGTTTAAGGGCTCAAGGACATTAGACTTACCGTGAATTTGACCAGAGATTGGAAATTAAATTGATTGCAATTTTTCTCACGAGTGTTACTATGGGCTCACGAGTGTTGCTGTTAGATAGTAACACTATCTAACTTCAACATGGTGGCATCAAGTCAAAAATCGCCGCACAATGAGGGGGTGTGCACGAGATATCAGGACCCCCATAACACAAAACGCAGTGATAAAATGAAGTTGATCAATGAACCATTAGGTTCATTAACCATTAGGTAATTAAAAAACATTAGGTAACACTCATGAGAGGTCCTAAATATATGCACCATTTTTTTGGGAGAAAATTTCTTCTGGGAAACAACACAACACGAAATTCACCTGTGGAACTCAAAAAAAAAAAAAAAATCACTGTGGATGGGAAAAAAACGCGAAACAGTTTCGACGAAACAGTTTCACTTAATCTGGAATAGCTGTTTCAAAAAAAAACGAGTAGCCATTGCGAACGGGAACGGCTCTTTTCCCTGTTTCGGTTTCGTTTCGTGCAACCACCAAGGTAGCCAACAGAACAGCTGTC
Organism: Pilophorus perplexus; assembly: GCA_955831195.1. Lineage (NCBI taxonomy): Eukaryota > Metazoa > Arthropoda > Insecta > Hemiptera > Miridae > Pilophorus > Pilophorus perplexus. The sequence goes on along the minus strand of OY037010.1, from coordinate 32,671,422 downwards.
ATCCAGATTTTACCTGTTTCCACAGACTTTTCAGATCCACAGATCCACAGCAGGGTATATAAGTAAAACTACCCTCATCACGACAAAGTACTGAGGTTGATGATTTCGACTCTAATTCTACGGATGTTTGGGTCGTTCTAACTGCAACTCAGGGTTGGTATTTTGGTGCTGCCCGAGCTTGAGCTTATCATGTTAAATCGTTATCATTTGCTCGGAAAATTGAAACGAAAATTTATACGATCCGCCGGTGTAATGTCGTCAAAATACCTAATGAATAGTGGTGATGTGAAGATTGTTCTCTAATAATTATTCCTTAGTCTATCTACACCTTCCTAATGTTTTTGGCTGTGATATTCTGCTTCATGAAACAGCTGTGATTTTTATGGTGCTACCATAGATAGTCGTAAATTAAGTCGCATCAGAATTGCTGCGATAATACGTTTATGAAACATTTATAGTGAATATAAATATTCAATTTAAGAGATATTTTTTTCACGTTTATTCTATTTCTAATTTTCTATTATACCTAATTTTTGAAAGAAAGAAAGAACATTATTAAATTTTTCTATTCTGTCTAGTCGAGAACCATTCCGTCATATTGATAGAGAGAATAATGCCTAAATTTGAAAAAGTGCTGTGTTTAAATAAATTGAATGAGACTGATGAGGAGTTTTATTTTCGTTACCTAGGTACCTACTCCCAATTCTTTCTTTTTTTTTAAATTATAAACTACCATATTACGGTAGGTAATCTTTCTGTTCTCCAAAGTTCTTGAAACGCACACAAAGAATAAATAAAAATACTAAAAATAGACCCAGACGAAATGAAAAGAAACCCCCTTAGAAAACGAACCGGTTTCGCAACAGCTTGAGCTGAGGAGAACAGGAAGCAGTCTGAGGCGCGACGAAACCTTTGTTGTGGTTTCTGTTTCTGTTATTGTTGTGCAAGCCTGCTTCAGTTCTTTTGAAACGCATTGTCGCTGAAACTGTTATTTTGAAACAGTTTCCCCGAAACAGTTTCATTCTATTTCTTAAAAGAAACCGAAACGCGCATCCCTAGTGACTGAAGCCTTCCCAGCGGTTTTTTTGAGCTGTGCCGCGTTTTCCTCAATGCTACCAACTGTCCATAATGATGGTAACACTCGTGAGTAGGGCAAAACTCCCCAACCCTGGGGACACGACTTTAAAGCATGGCCACCTAGAGTCTATATGCTTTTTCAAGTCTTTTTCCACGGCTAACTCCAGCGATTGGGTAGTGTAGTAACTGGTATTTTTCCCAAAATCGCTGAATTGTTTTACGATGTGGTATTTCACTGTTACATTTCACATTTTAGGGTCGGGGACAGGTAACACTCGTGAGTTTTGGGTCACTTATGGACCCCTACCCCGCCTTCAATCTTTCATTTTGGGCAGTTTAACACGTGAGATCGAGATCCATCATATGTCGTCTTGGCAACCTTCTTCTTCAACGAGAATTGGTCAAAAACCCCCGGGGACAGCAATTGTAACATTCTAACGAGAATGACCCATTTAATGCTAAGCTTTAGGACACAGATTTGCATTCCTGGGTGGCGCTCTTGATCCTTCAATTTCTTCAGAATGTTTGAGGGGAAGTTGCCATGGAAACGAGTGGGAAAAGTGGAAAGATATAGTTTGCAGTTGTCATGACCACCGTTTCTGAGCTGGAAGGCTAAGAATCCATTGAGTTATAGGTCTCTCACAAGAATATGGCGCTCCGACACTGCAGTCTGGTGGCGGCAAAAGGAAACGCCGATGTGGCATCCTGAGCGAAGGGATTTCGAGTGTTTTGTTGGCAATATTGTCTCAGCTTGCTCGCCGTTTTGTTAACGTCTCCCGGTTGTGCAGTTTGTTTTTACCACCTATTTTCAATGATGGAAAAGAAGAAAACTAAAATTTCTAGGGAAAAGCCGTTGAGGAGTCAGGCGAGGGAAATTGTCTACAAGGTTGCCACGAAATTGTCCACGTTCATCGCCAGGGAGGAGAAAGAATAGAATTAAGTGAGCGTTCGCGATGTTAATGTTGTTTAAATTTTGAGGTAGGTATTCCTAATTCTTCCTAATAGCTGCACAACAACAAAACTAAAATAAAAAGTCATTAGGTTTTATGTGAAACTCAATTAAAATCCCCGTTTGAGGGGAGAAAAGATAAGTGCTGCCACTAGGAAGGGAAAAACGAGAGGGACCAGGGAAATTTCGTGCGAAGATTTCTGCCACCAGAATGCAGATTTGGAGCGCAATATTCTTGTGGGAGACCTGTAGTAGGCAATTTTCACCTGATCACTTGATATATTTTAATCTTTCCTGAATTTCTGTGTTCCCTACGGCGCGCCGTTTCTAGGTGTTTCTAGTTAATGTTGATCCAAAACATTTCCATTTTAACGATTTTTGACTGTTTTCCGGCTATGTTGCATAATATGCACATAGGAAAACAGTTTTTGCACCCCTATTATGGGTGCAAAAAACGCTCATTTTCAGGCGTCGCTGCTCTGAGTTAAGTAGGTAGTCGACAGGGTAGTTTCTCATCGTTACAAGCCTCATAATTTCAATAATATTACTAGGTACTTACCATTAGTACTTATATCAAGTAGATGATTTGCGACTGTTTGAGCGTTACAAGTGGCTCATAATTAAATTTTCCCCCATTTTGGAAAACGTTGCACATCTTTGACGTTCGGTTTCAGCCAGACGGCTTAACCGGGTTGGGTTCGACGGAGAATTTTGTCCTCTTTAAAAAAGCATGGAATGAATTTTTCGTCCAGACGCTTCCTTCTGGGCGAAAATGACCGAAAGCCACAAAAAAGTTGCAAAATATGGCGGTTTTTGGGTCCATCACCCGTCGACTACTGGTGCAAAAACACACTTTCACACAAAAACTCATTTTTTCCCATTAAGGCTCAAATTTTGATAAAATTTACTAATCGTATTTTTCGAGCAGGGATTTGTGTAAACCGTGAAAAAGTGGGAAAACTCGATTTTGTGGGTGGGAGGGACAAAATCCTGACAAAATTTCCTTATGCAAAATGGTATTTTCAAGTCCAACTCAGGCTGACATGGATTAGTCGTGTAATCTAAAAAAAAAAAAACGCTGCAGCTTTTACACAAGGGTTTATTAGTCTTTGATATAGGTTATTTGTGCGAAAATAAGTTCTGTGACAATAAAATAAATTTTGGACACAAATGTTTTGCGATTTTTTTTTTTTTTTTTTTCAAATACCTACCTGTTTTTTCGGAAAATATTTGACTTCCTGGGATCCTTCAAAAATTCCATTCGTAGCCCCATGAAAGCCCTATAGATCGCCACAGTGAAATCGGATCGTTGAGGGACCCCCGAAAAATGGATTCAACGTCCAAAAGTACTTCGAAAACGACACCTAACTCGATCCCATAGCCAAAAGCCTTAAAAAAAACACTCCCGTAGCCCCATTTTAGCTCCATAGCGCCCCACGGGTTTGGGCGATCGGGCTGAAAACCTTGCGGGCACAACTAGATGGTAAACCAAGTATTCGTTCTAAATTTCAGATTTAAAAAAAAAATTCCTACTGCCCAAAACGCACGGACGGCGGACGAACATTTCGGATTTAGAATGTAGACCTCTTGAAACGGATGTCAAATTTTGAGGCCGATCCGAGTCGTCGACCTTCGTCGCGATCACGTAGGTATATCATTCCAAGAATAATAAACCAAAATGGGTTCGTTCCAATCAATGAACTCCATTAGTAGTTGGATTTTATTCATGTAAATGTAGACTCTGTACAGGCAATAATGGATTCGTTCCAATCGATGAAATTTGAAGTCGGATTTTATTCGTGTACCTACATAGGTACCTGTCTAGGCCAGCTTTTGGTACTTTCACAATTGTGTTCAGATCACCGAAATGGCATTTTGTAGCGGTAGAAGTGCGTAGCAGACATTACAACCTTCGATTTCATATACCTAGTGGTTGATTAGCATACAGACAACGTATTCTACTTCCTGATAACCAAGGGGCTGACAGAAGGCCGTCAGAAAACCTGAAGGATCTTAACCCTTGTGTAAAATTCGCATCGTTTATATAATATATATATGATATATATGTAAAATGGAGCTTGGGGGGGCACCCCTTGACTAAATCCTGCCTACGCCCATGGGTCCTTGAGGTAATGACCACTTAGTTTTTAATTTTTAACCAATATTTAGTTATCGATAGGTACTTGAAGTAATCGTGGGTTGTTAACTCGGAATAACGTAGGCCAATGGGGGTAAATATTCAGTCAGTAATGGAACAGTCAATTCAAGTCTCTGTTTATTTGACGATTTTCTGGTACAGAAGAGGAAAGCAATTGGAAGGCAGAGGTCGGCAAGTTTAGTGGGAAAAGCATGGTAGAGAGTGCAGCAGGTTATTACTCAAGATTGGAAAGTCTATAAAGCACACGAGAGACCCCATCCCCATACAGTGGCCCTAGCGCAAGAAATTCCCCGTATGTACACTTGAATGCGGTGGACGATTGCCCATCACTGGGTTTTCCCTTTGCTCTCGGATTCGCCCCTTTCATCTCTTTTGGATTCAGTCATAAAAGCCCAGACGCGAGGTGACAGTCGCCGGTTGGAGGTGAGAGTATGAAATCGAGTCTCCTGACTTTGAATATCGAGTGGTCTTTTGAGGGCATATCCCGGGCTGAGTGAGATCACCCGGGGAAATTAGAGCGGGTCGTTGGAATATGGCATTCAGCGTTCCTGAAAAAATGTAGGTAGGGATTTTTATAGAGATGAATCGATCATGAAAATGTTCTACGGACCGTAAAATTGTGGTCGAGATACTTTGAAACTTCCTTCGGCTGTATAGGTAGTCCTCATGCGTGACACATTTTACTGTAGCAGTTGTGTAACATGTACCTATTGTTTAATTTCACGTGAAATGTATTCTTATCAATATATCAGCTTAAATGCAAAATGCATGCCCTACTTAACATAATTTTGCCTTAGTAAAAATATCAGTAACTAGCTGGGACACCCGCGCTTCGTACGAAATATCAAATTCCGTCCATCGCCTGTCAATAATGCAACCCATGCTTCACACGGAACACCCGTAGCCAGCCCTGTAGAGAGGGGGGGGGGGGGGGGGGCACTGGACTCGTTGCCCCCGGGCCCGGCTTTCGTAGGGGGGCCCGGATTTTCTTGAGAACGTTTTTTTTTTTTTTTTTTTTTATGAGGCAAAATGGGAAAAGGGACAGACCAATATAGGAAAAATTTTCATACCTTTTTTTTTGTCTTTTTTTTTAAGGGGGCCCAAAGAATTTTGCCCCCGGGCCCGGATTTTCTCTCCACGGCCCTGCCCGTAGCAACCCTAAACTCGTAATCAACTCGTAATTTTTCTTGGAACAACGCTTGTTGGGCGACACAATTCCAACTTAAATTCTCTCGCCCGCGCCTCCTTTGTTCACTCGCGGTCCACGGGAAGCGCCACTTCCAGCGACATGACTGGGAAGCCTTAATTCGCTGATGAGGTAGCTCCTAATGGGGAAATTTCATAAACTTCCGATTTTGAATTTAACCCTACCGTTAATTGTAGGACCGAAGCATATGTTATAGAAACACTGAAATCAGTTTTTTTTTTTTATTGTTGGAGGAGAAAAGAGCAAAAAACGAATAGTGCAGTTCGAATTTTCGCGGGACTGTCCAATCTACGACACAAACAAGGCAAAGTTCTCACTTGGGGCGCTAGTGTCTACAGCTTGTAGAAGAAATTTACCAAGGTTTATCATTTGATATAGTGAATAAATAATTCAGAATATATCTCTCTAAGAATGATCGGTATCTGTATGTGTGTATGTATTTATGTCTCCCTTTCACGGCCAAACTGTTGGACGGATTTTGATGCAGTTTTTTCCAAAATGATCGGGATAGCACGAGGAAGGTTTTAGGCTATTCAAACAGGTTCGAACGGCTGCCGTTCTGGCTGAAACCTTCACCGTGAAGGCTTCACGACGGAAGTTGTTTACATCCTTGGCGTATCTTAGGGAATTTAATACTTCACTACGAGAAACCAACAAGCGTTGTTACTATGAAAAAGTAAGTTGACGGGTTGCCACGGGTGCATCGTTGATAGGTGATGGACGGGAATTTGATGTTTCGTGCGAAGCACGGGTGTCCTAGCTAGTTATACTTATAGTTTAACGTCTTATTACATCAGATTGACGGGGGTTGTTGTGATGGGCTGTCAGATGGCAAAACTGGTAACAACTTCGGCAGCCTGCCAAGGTTGGTAGCGCCTTCTTGTCCAAACGACGTCACTGACCCAGCTGATCGATTCTACTCCCGCATATTTTCAAACGTCTCCACTTTCTCTAAATTATAATAATTTTTGGAAGCGATTCCATACGGCTGACTGTCGTTTTTGTTATTCTCGTAGGATGTACTTTCGAAAAAAAAAATTGGAAAAATTCCACGATAATTCCTCAATGGGAGCTCCCCAATCGCATCTTATTTTCATCTTATATATAAAATCAGGGTTCTGTGTCTGTCGTGCCTAAACGGCTGAGCGGATTTTGACGATTTTTTTGTTGTTGCAAAGGTACGATTGCGCACAATATAGGCTATATTAAAATCACGTGCGCAAATGCGCGCAACTATGGTTTTTGATGTATAACCACAATTTTAATCGCGGATTCGGATTCTACATTAAATTTTACGTCCGAAACACCCGTCACGCATTCTCCGCGCAGTGCGCAAACGTGCGCAAGTCTGCGCCACTCTTTCTATCTTCGTTGTTTACAGTCCAATTGAGTCGGCGTTTCGTCTGTATCTTACCTGGAGATCCAAATTATAATTCGTAATCTCCTCGGCGAGCGAAGTGAGCCCCTCCTGTCCGAGGAAGTGGATGGCCGAGCGAAGCGAGTCCCCCTGTCAGGATAAAATGGTCGGCCAAGCGAAGCGAGGCCTCCCAGTCAGGACGGCTAGTCTCATATAATTAACCAACTATTCTTATAATCATATTATAAGAATAGCACGATTAAACGAGTTTTTGATTGGGACCTGCCCGGTCAACATTTCGTCTGGGGACGCCAGGTCAGCGTTCCCAATAAATACGACAAATAACAGGTTTGCGCGGGCAGCTGTTGGGGACAACTCCTCTGCAGCCACTGGGACAGCAGATTTTTGTAAGACATGGTCAGTGGGCCTGGACTCATTTGGCGACAGCCTTGCCCTCTGAGTAATGTATCAAATGCGGAGCCAGGGCGAAATAATGTTGATGCTGACCTCTCAGCTCCCATCCAAAAAGATTACCACGACACTTCCTGTCTATCTGGAGATGGCGGGTTTTCCCTCACTGCCTCAATATCACCTCCTAGGACAGCAGATCGTGACAATTCAAGTGTCCTAGATAGGGATGTTCAGGTACCTGCTCCCTCCCTCTTCCTCCAAAGACACCGGGGGCGAAAACCCTGTAACGCCCCATCCACCGCGGCCAAGGACTGCACTCAGGGGTCTGTGGAGCTTTTTAAATTTCGAATTAAGAAGGAAGTAGGTAATGATGAACGTAATCACGGATTAATTATCTGCTTTATTCGTATCAAGAATAATTCTTGATACGAATAAGCAGATATTATCAATTATTGATAATATCACAGTGTTAAGTTAATTATTTATGTGTCCTGGTTACCTACACCACAGAGCTGTCAAAGCAACAAATGCAACACAAACAAGGACTGAAAGGTCAAAGACTGCACTCGAGCGAAGGCTGGCGGGCTGTGGAACAGCAAAGGTCCACTCTGGACGCCTTCCCCCAAACACACAACACAAAAATTGATATAACTAAATTCAAATTAGGAACTCAATTTGTGCTCGTAGGTACACGCCCAACACCCGCACCATTGGACAAACCTACAAGCGTAAAAAGCCCTTTTTAACCGTCGTAGTTCCGCTCAAAACTGACGCCAGAAGTTTGGGACCAACAAACATACCAAAAACTTTCAGTTTTATATGTAAGATCTTCTAATCAAGACTTTTGCACAGTTTGGCTTGGAAGACACCAGCGACAGAGGTCTGTTCAGACGAACTACTACCACCACCATCAAACCAGGAACTCGAAGGACTTGTGACTGCAGTGAGTAAAACTTAAAATGTCATCTAACGGCGATTTTTTTTATTTGTAAAATGCTTAAGTACCAAAGTCGTGCGTTGTCCAGGTTGTGGATTGAGAAACGAGGGAAGCCGCATTGTCGGAGGTGAACCCACTTTCAGCAATGAGTTTCCGTGGATGGTTCGTTTGAGCTACTTCAACCGATTCTACTGCGGTGGGATGTTGATTAACGACAAGTATGTCCTTACGGCGGCACATTGCGTGAGAGGGTGAGTTCAAGAATTGCGATCAAATATGCATAAATGCGCAAATTTGCGCACAGAAAAAGAAAAAAACGCTGCAAATTTTACACATTATGGGTTTATTATTCTTTGACATAGGTTGCTTGTGCAAAAATTAATTCTGTGTCAATAAAAAATATGGGTAAGTAAATGAAAAAAAAAAAAAAAAAAAAAAAAAAAAAAACTGTATAGGCGGGGTAAATGGAAACAAGATCCATTACCGCCCCTGTGGTAGACTGTGGAACTAAATTTCAAGTAAACCTTAGCAATGCAACCTCGATAAAGCCTTGTGATAAAAATTGAAAATCGAAGTGGACACTGACGACAAAGCTGAAGACCCTGTGACTACTTTTGAAAAGCAATCTTGTTCAACATTTGTTTTCGTTCATTTATGATATTAGCTAATTGACGTGAGTTTGATTTTGATCACAGCTGTCATTAATATTGAGAGAAATGGATGTTTACAATTACCCCATACATTTTGCCTTATGGGGTAAATGTAAACAAAAGGTTTTTTCATGCGTATTCATGGAGTTTGAGCTGTCAAAGTAAAGTTTTTCGTAAATGGTCAATCGCATTGAACATACCTACTACATTTATTTGTTTCAGATGCCGGGCAAATTTAAATAGATTTGAAATAGGGTGAAAAAACAGCTTGGGTAAAGTAGGGCGAAAAACTGTCAGTTGTTGGGGTAAAAACATGCTTTCATCATGAGAATAGTAATTATTCAATAAATGAAAGTGAGTCTCAGCTGTCCAGATACATAAATGCAACTAATCAACTGACAGCGACTGATAGTTTCTGGGGTAAATGTAAACGCTATGGGGTGATTTTTCAATTTTTTCAGTCAATTTGTAAACTACTTCCTTAAGGAACTTCCTAAAATGGAAGGAAATTTCTAAAATGGACCTTGAGTGAACGAATGATCCCTCGATCCATTGGCTGCAGAATCGATATAACGTTAGGGGGGGGGGGGGGGGGGGGTTGATATTTTTCAGGTTGTTGTGAGGATGAGCCGTGCAATTATCGACCAGAAGCAAGATTCTCCTTTTGGTTCTCACTAACTCGATTTCCCACAATCGAGAGAATACAACAACTTTCGGGGGCAATAAGAAAATACATGACAGGAAAATCAGTGCACGTCTGTTATAAACGATACTTTTGAACAGTGGAGACCCCCTGGCGAATCTGTAATAGGCGATAAACGATGTCTGGTACAGTCGATATCCTACGCATTATTCCCATTACACTCGGAGGGACCGGGGGTTTTGTCTGCTACATGCGATTGTCTGTTATAACCGGATCCATTATAAACGATTTCCACTGTAAATGCAACTAATCAACTGACAGCGACTGATAGTTTCTGGGGTAAATGTAAACACTATGGAGTAATAGTAAACAGGCTCTCCATTGCCCCCAAGTGCAGCCAGACCGAAAATTTTGATTTTAGTTATCTAGAGATAATCTCTGGTTGACACTAACATGCAACGTTGTCCTTCTGAGATAACCCAAGAAGGAGTAGGGGAGAGGTTGGAGTTGAAACGTAGCAATTTTGTTTACAATTATCCCGCCTAACCCTGACAGGTTCGGACAGGTGGGGGATCTCGAAAGATGGATTATGCGCCCAAAATTACTCAGAAAATATTTGACCTCCTGGGATCCTTCAAAAATCCCATTTGTAGCCCCATGAAAGCTCTATAGATCGCAACAGTGAAATCGGATCGTTCCGGGACCCCAAAAAAATGAATTCTACGTCCAAAAATACTTCGAAAACGACACTTAACTCGATTACATAGCCTTCAAAAACCCCCTCCCGTAGCCCCATTTTAGCCCCATAGAGTCCCACGGGTTTGGGCGATCGGGCTGAAAACCTTGCGGGCACAACTAGATGGTAAACCGAGTATTTTGTCGAAATTTCAGATTAAAAAAAAATCATACTGCCCAAAACGGCCCGGACGGCTGATAGTCTAGTCAAATAAGGTCCTGAGTCAGGACTCTGGACCACCAAAATAACTGTTGGATAGCTGGAAATCGTTCTAATCGCTTTAGTAGATGTAATAATATTACATCTACTAAACTCATATTATGAGTTTGCGAAAGTGCAGACCCCGGGCTCGCTGTGGGGCATCCCGAATACCACGAAATGTTCGGACTTGTTGCAGTTTTTCGCCTATAACTTCTAAACTAAGCTTCGGACAGAAAATCTCGTCCTGACAAAGTGAAAGAGCATTAAATTCTGCGTCGAATGAGTTCCTCAAAGTTTGAATTTGCTCCAAGAGTATGGTCACAATCCCTGGTTGAAAATCGATCATTTTCCCCAACTTTGCCAAAATTTAACATATGTCAGTTTTTATTCGTCTCTGATGTCCAAACGCTACTCCAATTGAAAAAAATGAATAGAATGAAACTTGTAGGGCATATATTATATTATTACCTTGGTACACCATTTCCAAATTCAAGACTAGCATTTTTGAGTGGAATGACTTTTCCAGTCGGAGCGCTTATGGCTGCAGATTTGAATTTCTACGAGTACCTCCTACCGAAATTGAAATTTGAGGGGCTTTTTGAAATCAGCGTTTGATGCCCTACAAGTTTCATTCTATTCATTTTTTTTCAATTGGAGTAGCGTTTGGACATCAGAGACGAATAAAAACTGACATAATATGAAATCGACCATTTTCCCCAACTTTGCCAAAATTTAACATATTATGTTAAATTTTGGCAAAGTTGGGGAAAATGGTCGATTTTCAACCATGGATTGTGACCATACCCTTGGAGCAAATTCAAACTTTGAGGAACTCATTCGACGCAGAATTTAATGCTCTTTCACTTTGTCGGGACGAGATTTTCTGTCCGAAGCTTAGTTTAGACGTTATAGGCGAAAAACTGCAACAAGTCCGAACATTTCGTGGTATTCGGGATGCCCCACAGCGAGCCCGGGGTCTGCACTTTCGCAAACTCATATTACATCTAACGACACCTACTAAAGCGATTAGAACGATTTCCAGCTTTCCAACATTTTTTTTTTTTTTCGAAAAATGGGCCCCTGGAGGGCTAATTTGACTGGACTATGACGAACATTTCGGATTTAGAATGTAGACCTCTTGAAACAGATAATGTCAAATTTGAGGCCGATCGGTGTCGTCGACCCCCGTCGCGAAAACATAGGTGTATTATTCCAAGAATAATAAACCAAAAGTCTTTCGGCCTTCAGGAAATGTTGAGCTAGACCATTGACCCATTTAAGGAGGGTTTCGCCCCTCAGGTGGGCGTCCCCATTTGGTGGGTGGGCAGATGGCTCAGATGATGAAAAAAAAACTGCAATGGAAACCGTGAAATGATTGCCGATTCCGGGGAAAGCAAAAACTGTCAAGCTACTCTTAACCGTCCGATTGTTCTCACGGGTAGACGTGCCAGTCGCTCAGAGATTTTCCACGTCTCGTTTGACAAACACAGGTCTTAGTGGGTGAGGTCGATAGTTTCTTTAAAACCACCTTTGTCGTCAACACGTTAGAGCGTTAAATTATAAAAAGTTATCTCTTTCAACCTCAAAAAAACATCATGCCTTTTAATTTTACCTTTTAGTTGCTTAGTAATTGTACGTAGCTTGCTCAGCAGGTTCATGTGGTTCATGATCAAGGTGACATTTGGAGAACACGACAGATGCAACGGCCCGCGCAAACCCGAGACTAGATTCGTCATACGCGCCTTCACGGGGGACTTTAGTTTCCGCAACTTCGACAACGACATAGCGCTCCTTCGTCTCAACGACAAAGTCCCTCTCACGGATACCATAAGACCGATATGTCTCCCAAAAGACTTAGGTATGATGTTTTAATTTTGTTGAAAAAGTGTATCATTTTTCCGTTAGGGATAACTGTGATGTAACTACATCTATGCCTGTTTTCCAGATGATACGTACGATGGTGTTCGAGCCACAGTGACCGGATGGGGGACGCTGAAAGAGGAAGGAAAACCTTCGTGTATATTACAAGAAGTAGAAGTCCCCGTGATGTCAAACGACGACTGCAGGACGAACACGAGCTACAGCTCCAAAGTCATATCAGACAACATGTTATGCGCAGGCTACGAAGAAGGAATGAAAGACTCCTGTCAGGTATATAAACAAAACATGGAATGAACATTCGGAAATGGTTATAAAATCATGAAAGTGCTCGTACGAGCATTACCAATAACACTAGAAATGAATTTCACAAAACACAGTCAACAAAAAAAAAGTCGACTTTTAGGTCCGTCATTAAAAACAACTCTATGTTATTTGAAGTGCTGAATTCGAAAATGGCCTCCGTTTTCTCGGGAGCCCCACTTTTTCTTGAGCTGTGGCCAATATTAGGAGTTTTTGTGTCATTTCGGGATTGAAAAATCACTTGGGGGCTACGCCAGCCAACCCCCATCGTTCCGCCCTGGCGGGCAGCTTTTCTCGAGTGTTTGAGAGCTGCGGACTTCTCTACAATTCGTTTTCCCGTGTTCATTAACTTTTGAGCCTCGACAAAATACAGGGATAACGATGTTTTGGAAATGCGATTTCAAATTTGGATTCAGCGTCAAGGGCGGATCCAGGATTTTTTTGAGGGGGGGGGGGGGGGGGCGGAAAATGATTGAATGATAGATACCCCCAAACCAAAAAAGTGTTCCGGGCGACTTACCTCAGGGGTCAAATTTTCGGAATCATCCGTTTTCAAGACTCATTATAGGCCAGTCACCGTAGACATAAAAAACGGCTTAGGTGGAAAAAAATCGACACGTTCTGCTTTTTTGGTATGTTGTTAGGGATGGTACCAGTAGTGTAGGACCAAGTTTGCAGCTTCGAAAGACTTGTGCAAAATGCGTGGTGCTCGATTAACCGCGAAATTTTCGGACTTTTTTCGGTTTTTGGCTTATAACTCAAAAAATTTGCGTCCAATCGAAAAAGTCACTATATACTTAATTAAAGTAGACAAGATTTGCTATAATTTGAGCGCAACAGCAACTTCGTAGGTCCAATAGGTCCCGAGATACAGCTCCTCAAACATAGACCATTTTTCCCAAAAAGTTAGAAATCGTGGTTTTAGCCGTCTTTCGTACGAAATACCGGCTAAAATATCCATCCCACGAGGAAAGTCATGAGGAATGAAGTTGTAGAGCAATTATTCAGCTTTAATTTAAGCACAACCGGAATCATGCGGGACCAATAGTTCTCGTGTTATCAGGAAAATCGAAATATCAAGAAAATCGGATTTCTCAAGAAATGTAGCTCCCAATGTTAAATGTAATTAAAAATGGTCATATCGATTGTCCCTATTCTGTGAAGAAGGAATGAGAAAAGGGACAAAGTCATCTTTGTACTCCGCTTTCACACCCCTCCCAGAAAATGTCGCTGTTGGTGAACGTACCTACCTTTGTTGTCGTGGATGGAGGGTATTTACTCCACAAGGTGATATGGCGACGCAACGTCTCAGTGACGGAAATCGAAGCTGCTTACATCACGTACACGATCAACCACTTTAAAACAAACGTCTCAGTCGTGTTCGATGGTTACCCAGAAGAGGGGGCTGATCGGAGCACAAAAACAGCAGAGCGGCAACGTCGTTATGCAGCTTCAGCGAGTAGCGACATACTTTTTGACGAATCGACGCTGATCAAAGTGCCCCAAGACAAGTTCTTGTCCAACCCAAGAAACAAACAGCGTTTGATCATTTTCATCTGCAACGGACTGGAGAGCAAGGGGATAGAAAGCAAGCAAGCCCCAGAGGACGCCGACTGCCTCATTGTGAATTCGGCTTTAGAGAAGAGTGATATGTACGAGCACGCCATAATTGTTGGAGAAGACGTCGACCTATTGGTGGTCCTTAATGGATTGGGCTCCACCAGGCAAAATGTTTTCCTTGAGAAGAGTGTCAGGGGTGGATCAGAGTGCAAGCAGTTTTTCCTCAACTTCATTCATTCGAGGAAACCTCTCATTCCCTTGTGGAATGGAGTTGTTCCTTCACGCCTTCACGGGTTGTGATACCACCTCTTCACTCTTCTGGCAAGGGAAAATGAAGATGGTGGGAATACTAACGAAACGTCCGGACTTCCTTAGTGCTGCTGCAACCTTCCTCAAGCACGACGTTACTCATGAGGAGGTAGCCTCTGCTGGCAACAAATGTCTCGTGGCGCTGTATGGTGGGGGAGAAGACGACTCCCTCCACACCCTGCGCTACGGCATGTTTGTGAGTTCGGCTGCCACTGCCAAGGTTCAGCTCGCTCGTCTGCCCCCAACCGAAGAGGATGCAGCCCAACACGCGTACTGCACCTACCACCAAGTGCAGAAATGGTTGGGGTTGGAGAAAGAGCCCACCAACTGGGGGTGGACCAGGAACCACATGGGGCTCACACCACTTACATCCACAAAAGAAGCAGCTCCGATGACCTTGCTGAAGATTTTATCGTGCAGGTGTCAGAAAGGATGCGGTGGAGGGGGCTGCTCTTGCCAGAAAGCAGGGCTGAAATGCTTGGCTATGTGCTAGTTCTGCCTGAATAGCCCGATTTCGGCCGGAGTCTACGAGTCGGAAGATGAGGATGACGAGTACGACCCTGTGCCTCTATCGTCTACACTAGTGGAGTCTCCAGATCCAGAAGAACAACGAGAGGACGAACCTGGGCCTTCCAAAAAACCCCGCCAGTCCAGCAGTACGTAAAGGTAGGCACCGACCTATAGGCTTATAAGCCAGATGATACGTAACTACCCCATATAGTAAATTGTTACTAATTTACATGAATTTCTGTTGCAAGAGTCAGATGACGTCCCGCCACCACCTCACTCGGCCCAACCGGCGGACGAATACCCAGATAAATGCAACATTTTTGTTTAATATTTGATTGATTTTCATGTGAATAAATCTTATTATAAATCACAGTTAGGTTTTTCCATAATTATCCCAGCAATTCATCATGTTTTACAAGTATATGACCATTTTTAATTACATTTAACATTGGGAGCTACACTTCTTGAGAAATCCGATTTTCTTGATATTTCGATTTTTCCTGATAACACGAGAACTATTGGTCCTTCATGGTTCCGGTTGTGCTTAAATTAAAGCTGAATAATTGCTCTACAACCTCATTCCTCATGATTTTCCTCGTGGGATGGATATTTTAGCCGGTATTTCGTACGGAAGACGGCTAAAACCACGATTTCTAACTTTTTGGGAAAAATGGCCTATGTTTGAGGAGCTGCATCTCGGGACCTATTGGACCTACGAAGTTGCTGTTGCGCTCAAATTGTAGCAAATCTTGTCTACTTAAATTAAGTATATAGTGACTTTTTCGATTGGACGCACATTTTTTTAGTTATAAGCCAAAAACCGAAAAAAGTCCGAAAATTTCGCGGTTAATCGAGCACCACGAATTTTGCACAAGTCTTTCGAAGCTGCAAACTTGGTCCTACACTACTGGTACCATCCCTAACAACATACCAAAAAAGCAGAACGTGTCGATTTTTTTCCACCTACGATGTCTCTAATGACTGGCCTAATTAGTAGATTTTAGTACATTACATCTCAAGACAAGATTAGTAGATTTTAGTAAATTACATTTTAACTTCGCTTATCTCACCCCAGCTTCACATTTTCCGAGGTAAATGTATGTTTTTTTACCACTCTGACTCAAATTAGATTTTAGGCCACCCGGTATGTAGGAAAGTAGACCTAACTATAAACACGTATTCTGTAGTATGTATTTATTTTACATAAAAAACACGAGTTTTAATGAGATAATTGTTCACACATTTAATGTGTGAACAATGGGCTCCTTGAAAAGGTCGGAATGTAGAAATTATTCGGATTCAGCACCCTTCAAAACCCCCCTACACAAATTTTTAGTTCGAAGATTTGTATAATTACGCGCAGAACTGTTTTAGAAATGTTGAGGATTTTGAAATGAAAGCGGACGGCATGTGACCTCACCAAGTAGTTGGGCACAGAGACACCAGAGCGCTGAATAATAAATCTGATCGGAATCTGAATAAAAACACTCGACCCGGGTCGATTTTGAATAACCTTCTTTGATGGTAACTCGATGCTCGATTTTTGAATGACCTTCTCTGATGATTACACTGATTTTTGACTTTCGGGGGTCGGCTTTTTGCATAGCAAAGTTGGCTAACTTGCATAGATGCGAGAGAGAGGGAGATTTCTCAGCCAATCAAAAGATGATCAAGCATCCCACGTCATGTACTTACCTCCTCCACAGGCCTCAGAATTCAAATATTATATTTTTCCAAAGGCGCTATAAATTATAGAGACGCGTTTTCGGCAATGTTGACCCATTTTCGTAACCTTTGAAGCATGAACTTTCCAGGAAATAATTTTAAAAAAATCATTCTAGGAGCTCATTATCTCATTAAAACTCAGGTTGAGACAATTGTCACATTAAGGCTCTAACTTAAATTTCTAAGTCCATTTTTGGGTTTTTTTTTTCTTTGCAAATCTGGTGATCACTTGTTCGATTTTTATGCCCATGTCTCTATGGACATTCAGCAGCGCTAGACTAGTCAGGCGGTCTTCCCTCATACGTGTCCGCATCCAGCTGCCGCGCGCTGCCAACTGCCATCCCCCCTCCGACCACCCAATATTCTATAGTCCATAGATTCACTATAACCCTGTCGCTTGTCGTCCTGACACCTTCTCGGCACAGTGATGAACGCAGAGCAGCCACCACACAACACACAAACATTAAATGTATTAAATTTTAATAAAATTTATGTTGAGTACTTCTCTTCAAATTTAGGCGATTATAAAACTTTCAATCTCATATATTTTCTAGTTGAGGGGGGGGGGGGAGCGCCCCCCCGCGCCCCCCCTCTGGATCCGTCACTGTTCAGCGTGAAAAAAATATGTTGGAAAACGATTTTTGGGAGATGGTGGTGAACATTCCATTATGGGTGGGTGGGGGTTTAGTTAGAGGGGGTGGGGTCTGGGGTGCTGTGAAGAAAAAATTGTGTTTTAGTTTTTGGGGGGGGGTTAAGGCAGTCGTTCTCAAACTGGGTTACGCGTACCCCTGGGGGTACGCGAGGAACTCACAGGGGGTACGTACGCGGAATGCTGACAGGTTGATACCTTTGATGAGCCCGCAAAACACCACTGACTCCCCTAGATTTTCCCCTTTGTACGCTTCACATCTTGAGAAAGACGAACTGGAAGAAACATTCCCTCTCCTCCATGAGTATTTGGGAGAAAACAAGCCCTTAAATGCTGAAATTAAAGATCTAATGAAACAACACCTCCTTCAGTTGAGATCCAATTTTGATTCCTATTTCTCCCAGTGCTCCTTCGACTGGATCAAAACTCCGCACGCTTTCAACGAGAACCCACCAGCAGAGATAAAGGCCAAAGAAGAGTTCATCGAATTCGTACATGACACAATCTTTTCATCCTGTAAAAACATGGCTTGCAATTCAAAATGAGTATCCGAAGTTGTACATGGAGGCAGTTCAAATATTGGTCCAATTCGCAACGAGCTATCTTTGCGAAAGCAGTTTTTCGTCCCTTGCTTACTTGCCTACGTGAAAAATAAATGCAGAAGCAGACTGAACGTCGAACCCGATTTGAGACTGCGGCTTTCCTCCATTGAGCCAAACATCTCATCCAGAGATGTTCCACCATGCATTGATTTGGATTTGACTCTCATCGCTAGGACTCTCATTGATGGAATTGACTCTCATCCCTAATATTTCTTCTCATTTTGATGCCATTTTTCGAAACACTTACATCAATAAAATAACAATTTCGGGCATATGGTTCTCAATGTACAAATCGCATTTTTCCTTTCCTTGATTGGATTCATAAAGATCTTGAGAAATACCTATGGGGTACGTGGAATGACGGGAGTTCCCCAAGGGGATACGAGGTGCATTCAAGTTTGAGAACCACTGGGTTAAGGGGAGGAGGAGTCAGCTGCATAGCCTTCAGACACCCCTCGTCTCACAACAACCTCAACATCCAGTCAACTGCTCCAAACCCTGAATTTTGCTCCACTTTGGAGCTTAGATGCGCCTCGTGGAGCAACTTTTTGGTGGTTTCATATTTTTCTCGTCTTCTACTGATCAAAACGGATTTCCGGTATTTTTTTTTTCAAATTTTTGTTGAAAAAGTTTAATTTCCCGTTTTTTTTCACTTTAGGAGCTCAGAATCGCCACATGGAGCTACTTTTTGGTGGTTTCAGACTTTTCTCGCACTATGCTCGCCAAACTGGATTTTTTAAGAGCAATTTAGGATTTTTCCAACCGCTAGAAGTGCCCTATAATAAAGATGACCAAAATCGTGTCACCCTCCTCCTCCTCTCGTTTCGGCTTTAATATAGTAGACTAGGGGGCCACCCCTACTGGCTAAAGCCAGCCAACCCCCGACCTCTCACACCTGGCCTTTGACAACTTCTTCTCGCTTTTCGAAAATGAATAGTTTTTTTTATTAAAGAAATAGAGGGTGAGGGTCTTTGAAATTCTAATTCGAATTTGGATTCAGCTTGAAAAAATGTATGGGATACCGTCCTCCTGTATTTGATTCCTGAATAATATAAGATGATAAGAGATGAGAAACTGTACATTTTGATCACAGAAATACATTTTTTTCGATCTTATTATTCTCAATTAAATACTTGGGAGAGGGGGGGGGGGGGTTATTGGAACCGCGTCGCTAAACTTTAAAGTCCCGACGGGACGGATCCCGATTCCTCTCCAATTAGGACCATCCCGGCTTAAGAGATTATCCCCATATTCCGATTCCTCTCGCACTTACCGCCCTGATCTCATCGCCACAACCTGATTCCTCTCAGTTACTTTCATAAGCTCAAAGTAACAGTTCCCGTGCAGAACTAGGAAAGTTGAGATTCGGAATTTAAAAGTGAAACATTCCAACACCTCAGAAGGCTCCAAAGAAACCATACCAAAACAACATTGGCCCACTTCATTGTCTTCCTTACAATCTGACGCCAGACCTAAGGTCTGAATCTTCCTCTACCACGCCTGTGCCAAGTGAAAACGACATACGAAAACTGTGGTGTTTGGCAATACTTGATGGACAGCACTGTGGATACCTTGCTCAAAATCAACGACTATGTACTACTATAACTGTGTACATCCTCTCGTGATTTTTGTAGCCTTGGCAAACTCTTACGCCTTGCCTGGTACACTCTTTTTCAAATGTTGGTGACATCCGCAAAAACAACGTTGTGAGACGATGTCTCCTATCATATTTACGATGTCCCATTGCACTTTTTATAATTTTACTTAGATGGGCGCTCTAACAAGTTATCAGTCGCTTTCCGATTCGCTGAAGCTGCTAAGATGGAACGCCTCTGCCTCGGAACTGGAACGGAGATGGATACGGCGGTTCAGAGGTGAGAGGAATCATGCCGCCTATTGTCAACAGTACTCGGAGAGGAATCCCGCCCATTTCGAACGGAAGAGAGGAATCGGGAAAACCCCAGGATACCGGCCCTCCGGCATCGTCATAACCTTGAGCGCCATTGCAGTGGAGCGAAAGCGTGAAGAGAAACACGGGAGCCACCCCAGTCTCCAAGTAATACAAAATAATCAAGTGTATTACGAGGGAGGCCGAACAATCTTTTAATGAATTTCAAAACCCGTTCGATGGCCTGATAGCTGAGATCCTTATGCCTGGGCGCCATACGTCAAAGTGGCTCGGGATGTGGCCAGGAAAAGATACTTGGAGTGTACTGGTACCTGGGAAAGCCGCAAAAATGAACCATAAACACTTGCTATAGCGAACTTTGCCGTCACTGATTTCTCCTTTACATGTGTGGCAAAGGACAGGCCAGTGGTGAGCGTCACTCTGAGGTAATTGTACGAGGACACAACCTCCACAGCATCGCCTTGATAAGTCCATGCCTCTGTCAGTCTGAGCCGCCCTCCCCTACGGAAAACCATTATCTTAGATTTCCCGAGATTGACCTGCATCTTCAATTTTTCACAGTACTCCTGCAAGGCGTCAACCTTTTGCTGAAGGTCCGCCGGATCCAATATAATAGATTGCGGCCCAGTTTTGAAATTTCTTAAGCATGTCATTTAATAATATTAATTGAATGTCAAGCCATTAATGTAATTTATGTTATTCATGTCGTTCAATACTCAAGCCTCCAAGGCCAATATATTCCTGGGAAAAATGTTTTGTTGCGATCAAGTTGCATTGCCGACTCCTGGAGTTCATGTTCTACGATATTGCCAAAAATGGGTAAAAACTTTGAAAAATCATAGCTCCCTTATTATGGCAGGTACAGAATCGCGGTTGGTTTCATTCGACGGAGAAACAATCTACCTACATAACGTCGTTGGAAAACGTTTTTTAAAAGCCTTAGTTTTTATGCTAGAAGATCAAAAGTACCATAAAAACGTGACTTTGGTTAAAAATAAAAAATAAAAAACGACGTTGTTTTAGCTTTTTTAGGCAGAATCACATATTTCTCTGGTTTTAGACCCCACCTCATGTATATATTCGTAATCAGCATCAAATTTCCAATAAGAAGCGTATTTTTTCAGAAATTTTGGACTTAGCAGATAACTGCTATAATTTTTTAATCCCGAAACGACACGAAAACCCCTAAAATTGGCCATAGCTCAAGAAAAAGTGGTGCTCCCGAGAACACGGAGGCCATTTTCGGATTCAGCACTTCAAAAAACACAGAGTTAAGTGGTTTGCGAAGGACCTACAAGTAGACTTTTTTGTTGACCTGTGTAATTAATACGTATTTATAGAATTTCTAGAAGCGTGATATAATAAATAAATTTTCTGCATTATCAACTTTCAGGGAGACAGCGGGGGTCCTCTGGTCAAGGAAAGAGACGACAAAAGATACGAGCTAATTGGTGAGAGCTCTTATTCCTTCCACTCTGTTTGTATAGAAACGTCCGTTATAAACCATTTTGAGCGGACCGTTGTGAAAATAGCTAACTCAAATCAGCGATCCCTTTTCCCCCAAAGGACTCGAGATATAACTAGACCCGCTTTGTTCCTAGTTTACATTTCCCCCTTAGCGTTGTTTAAACGGTTTCAGTTGTTTGCGTCTTCCGGTTTTCCAATTGAATTCTCTTCTATTGGCTGAATTGATTAACGGTGCCCACTCAGGCAAAATGAACATCATAAGATTCTGTTTTCTTTTAAATTAGCAAATTAACCGAGTATCGGGGCGTATTCCGGAGGGATGGTATGAATTCAAAACTGGAATGGAGGAGATGACTGCAGAGAGAAAATATTCCGCATGAGCCGCCCAAATTCGTTTCAGGGCCTTTGGCTATTTACGCTCATTTTATTTCATTTCGGATCTCGACAAAGCCGTGTCGTTAGAGTGCCAGTCGCTTCATTGACCACTTGGTTTTGATGACAACTCCCTTCCGTATGCGCCTCTGTGGTGGCATCATAAAAATCCTCTCTTCCCCCTTCATTGGACGTTTTCATTGGGTTTTAATGCCAGTCAAAAGAGCCGGGCGATTTTCTGCTAGTTTTATCAGCCTATTCGAGGAAACGCTCCATTGCGCTCATATACAACCCCTCGCCCGGGAGAATATTTAAGGGACTGCAAATATTGGCTAAACTTTCATGTTTGCGATTACGCACGGGCGGAGATGATTTTCCAAGTGAAAACCCTGGTTTTGTCATCAGGCTCGTCGGGAAGGGAAGGCTTCAGGTAACATTATACAGTTTGTTCACGCTTTTCTGGTCACGCCTTGCTCCGCGGTTGATGCGAACATATGAAAACTCTCGCACTCGTCTGACACACATCGTCAAATCGTTGCAATTTTATTTTATCCCGCCTCGTCCCAAATTACGCCTCCAGCCAGCTAACCTGCGTTTTGCATCTCATATGGAGTCGCCATCGCCATTTGATATCGCTCAGAGTTTCATCAACTCGGCATTTTCATTCCAAATGCAAACGGTTGGATTTACTCGACCGTGTGCCTGCATGAGCCACCGCAGCGGAAAAATATTGGACGTGACTTTTGAAGGAACAAGTTTATAGACGAGAGGTCGATTCAAGAAAATATTGAGTTAATATGACTTGGGCATTTGCGACAGGAAACGTTAGAAACATTCCTACCTTGCAGGAGGGAGATTGTCAAAAGAGCCAAGTGTCAAAAGCCAATCCCTGCCATTGATCATTTGTGAGCTACTCAAAAGAGCCAACGTTTGATCAAACGAAACGTTGGTTCGAACCAACGAAGCTGTGGGAAAAGAGCCAACAGTCGACAGTACGAAAATAGCCAATTAAAGGAAAGAGGGCGAATTTAAAAACCACGAAAATCCTTAAATAATATAAGGATTTTCTTGGTTTTTAAATGGTTACAGGGGACAGGGTAGCCCCGTGGACGCCTGTTTACAATCAGTCCTGCTGATAATTTTTCATCCCTTCGATGGCCATCCAACTCAACGGGTCACCCGAACCCATCAACGTTTTGTCCCGTTCCCTCGTTGTTGACTGCAAATTGAATTGAGGCAGGTACATTCATTCGCGTTAATTCACGGTTTAATGGGATTTTCAGTCCAGGTCTGTAGCGCCCCCGCCGGGCTGGTCATCCGATACCCCGAAGGCGACTATTGAAAATCCGTGTTGACTATTGACATAGAATGTAGGACGTCCCACCCCGGGAGGAATTATCTTGGCGGTCCGCTATCAAGTTACGTACTCAGATAGTGAAGGTTCGAGGAGGGCCGCTTTAGTGATAGAACGATGGCGCCAATAAGAACGACTCGGCGCAAACCTGACGAATCAGCTATGTACTACTGGTTTTTCCCTTTACCCTTTCAGACAAGCTCAGAGTGCTCCGATTTTCATCAACTTGGCATTTTCATTCCACAAGGAAATGGTTGGATTCGCTCATCAACCGATCTGAAAAAAATTTTACACGAGAGTTAATTATTCTTTGAGATAGGTTACTTATGCAGAAATTTAATTCTGTCAACAAAAAAAAATTTATTTTTTTTATTTTTCCAAAAAGTTTTTTAATTTTTTTTATTTTACTTGAAAAATATTTGACCCCCTGGGATCCTTCAAAAATCCTATTTTTAATACCATGAAAGCCCTATAGATCGCAACAGTGAAATCGGATCGTTCCGGGACCCCAAAAAATGGATTCTACGTCCAAAATACTTCGAAAACGACACCTAACTCGATCCCATAGCCAAAAGCATTAAAAAACCCTTCCGTAGCCCCATTTTAGCCCCATTGCGCCCCACGGGTACGGGCGATCGGACTGAAAACCTTGCGGGCACAACTAGATGGTAATCCGAGTATTTTGTCAAAATTTCAGATTAAACAAAAATTCCTACTGCCCAAAACGGCCTGGACGGCGGACGGACATTTCGTTTTTGGAATCTAGACCTCTTGAAACGGATAATGTCAAATTTTGAGGCCGATCGAAGTCGCCGGCCTCCGTCGCGAAAACATAGGTGTATTATTCCAAGAGTAATAAACCAAAAGTGAAATTCTGAATGGCCAGAGGTGGCCAGAGGTACAAACACAAAACTGGCCGAAGGTACGCACATGCACATTGAAAAAACGCTGCAAATTTTACACAAGGGTTTATTATTCTGTGATATAGGTTACTTGTATAGACATTTAATTCTGTCAATAAAAAAAATTAAAAAAATTTTTTTTTGGATTTTTATATTTCAAAAAAACTTTTTTGGGGGGATTTTTTTTTCAAAAATGTGTTTTTTCAAAAATTCTTTAATTTTTACTATAATATTGAACTTCTTGGGATCCTTCAAAAATCCCATTTTTAGCCCAATGAAAGCCCTATAGAACGCCACAGTGAAATCGGATCGTTCCGGGACCCCCAAAAATGGATTCTACGTCCAAAAATACTTCGAAAACGACACCTAACTCGATCCCATAGCTAAAAGCCTTCAAAACACCCCTCCTGTAGCCCCATTTTAGCCCCATGGCACCCCACGGGTTTGGGCGATCGGACTGAAAACCTTGCGGGCACAACTAGATGGTAAACCAAGTATTTTGCCAAAATTTCAGATTTTAAAAAAAATTCCTACTACCCAAAACGGCCCGGACGGCGGACGGCGGACGGCGGACGGCGTACGGCGGACGGACATTTCGGATTTTGAATGTAGACCTCTTGAAACGGATAATGTCAAATTTTGAGGCCGATCGGAGTCGTCGACCCGCGTCGCGAAAACATAGGTGTATTATTCCAAGAATAATAAACAAAAACCCTGCCAATTTTACACAAGGGTTTATTATTCTTTTATATAGGTTACTTGTGCAGAAATTTAATTCTGTCAATAAAAAAAATTTTAAAAAATTTTTGATTTTTATATTTCAAAAAAAATTTTTTTGATTTTTTGTTTCAAAAATTTTTTTTCAAAAATTCTTCATTTTTTACTCGAAAAATACTTAACCTCTTGGGATCCTTCAAAAATCCCATTTGTAGTCCCATGAAAGCCATATAGATTGCAACAGTGAAATCGGATCGTTGCGGGACCCCCAAAAAATGGATTCTACGTCCAAAAATACTTCGAAAACGACACCTAACTCGATCACATAGCCAAAAGCCATCAAAAAACTCCTCCCGTTGCCCCATAGCGCCCCACGGGTTTGGGCGATCGGACTGAAAACCTTGCGGGCACAACTAGATGGTAAACCAAGTGTTTTGTCAAAATTTCAGATTTTTAAAAAATTCCTACTGCCCTAAACGGCCCGGACGGCGGAAGGCGTATGGCGGACGGACATTTCGGATTTAGAATGTAGACCTCTTGAAACGGATAATGTCAAATTTTGAGGCCGATCCGAGTCGTTGACCTCCGTCGCGAAAACATAGGTGTAGGTATTATTCCAAGAATAATAAACCAAAAAGAAGTGATTCTGTGATAATTCTTGGAGAAAAAAAAACCTCCATTGCTTACACAAATGTTGATTGAATTCCATAGTACCAAGTTTTCCATAGAAACAACTATAGGCTACTCATGGCTTGCCAAGTACTGAAATGTGGAGACTCCTTCTTCTAGCAGCGCACCATAAAAACTTTGAGTAGCCTTATCAGGGAGATAATAGCGACAGGAGTGTGCTATCTTAAGGGGAGGGTATACTGAAAATGCTAAATTCGTTAAAATTGACTTAAGAATGTTTTCTTTGGTTCCTATAGGTTCCTCGCCATCAGAAACCCACAAAACCGCCGCCATTTTTTTAAAAATCATTTTCAGGGGCCCGGCAATTAGCAATAATGTGAAATTTTGGATCCTCACTAAAATGGATATTCCTCCGCTTCCAATCACCCGAATTGATCGTTCTTGGTCTCATTTTGAAGAACAAGATCTAATCTAAAAATTCACATGTAGAAATTTTAAAAAAAATGAATACTCAATTTTTGGCAGCTGTGCAAAAAAAGACCAAATTTTGAAAATTTTCAAAAAATTGGTACTTTTTTTTTAGGGAGGTTAGAAAATTTTCTACCCGTGAATATTTAGATAATCTATCTAAGAACATGCAGTAAAAATTTCAGCCATGTAAGTTCATTAGAAGCCGAGTTATATCGATTTTTACATGTAAAAACGTGAAAAACTCGATCACCGAGAAAAACGCTTCCAAAGTTTTGACTTCCGAATTTCACGTTTCTCGGGTGTTTTGATCAATAAAATCGCGTTTCCATAACCCTCTCAAATGGTTCATTCGTGAACTAGTTAGGATAAGATTAAAAATGTGCTTTTACATGCATATCCATGCATAACATGCACAACATGGTAACAACATGTTAGAGAAATGAATGTAAACAAAAGTAGTGATTTTGGCCGCACCCAGACGCGACCCCAAATCGAAAAAGAATCATTTCACCGCCACAGAATTCGTTTTCCAGCCTATTATTGATCTCTACTCGTTCTTGAATATTTGTAGGATGGAAAAATGAAATAAAATTGGCATTGAATTTTTGGTCAATTTTTGGTCGATTTCAGTATACCCTCCCCTTAACTGGAACTATGAATTCATGGCGGACACAATTCTTTTTGCGACACGGGTAGGTGTAGTCATAGCAATTCGTCAGAGGTACGGGACCTTCCCCTACCAACCTGAATATTCCTGTAACGTTCACTCAATGAATCTATTGTTCGTTTGTATTTACTCTGAGATCGTTTATGAAAGGGTTAAATAAGTAATTATTACCTGTGACCGATGGGCCAAACTCTTCTTCAAATTCGCTCCCCCGCTCATGGTCCAGTCGCGGTCCATGGGAGGCGCCATTGTCGGTGGGGCATTTGGGGGAAATTCAAATTCTCTCGTTAACGGGACCTTCGCTAACTACATTATCACACGCTGACCATTTTGTTTAGTCACGCAGCATTCTGACTTTAATGTTTTTTTTTTTTGAAAAATCTGAAATTTTAACAAAATACTCGGTTTATCATCTAGTTGTGCCCGCAAGGTTTCTAGCCCAATCGCCTAAACCCGCGGGGCGCTATTGGGCTACTGGAGGGTTTTTTGACGGTTTTCGGCAATGGGGTCGAGTTAGGTGTCGTTTCCGAAGTTTTTTTTTGGACGTAGAATCCATTTTCGAGAGTCCCAGAACGATTCGATTTCACCGTGGGGAACTGTGGGGCTACAAATTGAATTTTTGAAGAATCCCAGGAGGTCACACAAGGTGTCGTTTTCAGAGTAATTTCGGACACAAAAACCATTTTTTTGAGGTCCCACATCTGTCCATACATTGTACATGAAAATATTTTCTAAGTGACACAGAATTAAATAATTATTCTGGGGAAGCCAGGTCAGCGGACCCGATATTTGATTCACGCTATTCTGTTGCCCAGGCAGCCATTGTCGACAAATCTACTGTAAGACGGGTCAGCGGGCCAGGCCTACCTTGACGACAGCTCGTCTGGGGGAAGCCAGCCTTCTGGTTCCCGTAATCGCTGTGGATTCAGGGGAAGACTGCATTGTAGTTGACACATCAACCTCAAAGCTGGATTCCTCTAAACGCATTTCCAAAAACCAACGCACTTCAGGCCAACACGACAGTTCGTGCCAGCCTGAAGCTCGTGAGTTTTCCAAAACTGTTTCGATACCACGTCTCGCGTTATGCCCTGAGTAGGGATATTCAAGCACTCCATTCCTTATCCTCTAAAGACATCGGAGGCGAAATCCCAGCAACGCTGGAGGCCTTCCCCCAAACACAACACTAATATTGATACGCTTAATAATCAATTAGGAAAACAACATTTGCATGCAGGTTCGCCCACTACACACGTTTTATTGGGTAAACCTACATTACCTATTTTAGATTCCCATTCCATACCTCTCTAAGTCTTCTGGTTTCAGGGATTGTATCGTGGGGAAATGGCTGCGCCCGGCCTGGTTACCCCGGAGTCTACACCAGAGTGACCTCATACACGGAATGGATTCTCGACAACTCCGCTGACGGTTGCTTTTGCAATGAAGATTGAACTCCCGCCCAATTCGCACTTGAAAATTCAGCATCGATCGATCGAACTCGAGTTACCAGATCAACATGTATGACTAGGCCGTAATATTCAAGAGGCAATATGGGCTTGAATTGATTAAACACGGGTGTGTTATCCTTTAGGCCTGTCAATCTTATGTTGAACTTCGCAACTGCGGATTTTTATATGTTGTTTGGGTCCCTTGGAGGAGTTCATACCTAAGTTTGCAACCCTGAAAACCTTGTGCTAACTTTTTGGTAGTCAAAAAACCCCGATTTTTTCGAACATTTTCCAGTTTTTCACCTGTAACATGAAACCTAAGCTGTAACATGAAACCTACCTGTAAGAGAAAACCGTTCAGAATACAAAGTTGAGGAGCTTAAATTGCTGCGTCGAATGACCTCCTTACACATTAGAATCGGTTCAGCTGTGTAGCCACAATCAAGCGTCAAAAATAGGAAATGTTTTCCAACTTGGCTGAAAAAATGGGATTCGCTCATGTTTCAACCCCTGTAACTTATGAGCGGCTAATGCAAAAGAATTGGCTCAACAATTATGTTGTAAAGAATCTAATTACGAGTTAGGGGAACACCTGAAATTCAAAAAAGACTTCTACTAACCGATGACATTTCGATCGGAGAAATAGTTTCGGAGGGAGAGAAGAAAACGTTCTGAAAAACGTGGTTGTAGGTGGTCAAATTTCTGGTTTCCACCCTTTTCGCGAATACTAATGTAACTTTTTGTTGTCTAAAACCGAAATGATATGTACGTCCCTCATATAAAATTTAATCAGCTTTCACTAGAAAGAAAGAGAATTAAGATTAACGAGAAAAAAAGAAATTTTGAATCGGGTCAATAGTTCCTAAGCTGAGCTACAGCCGAAACCGTTCTGAAAAACGTGGTTTTCCGCTTACCGATCGGGAGTTTCTTATTTTGGTTTAAATTCGTTTTCTCGGTTGGTAGTATTTGTTTGAATTTCAGGTGATCCCTTAACTCGTAATTTGATTCTCTACAACATAATTTTTGAGCCAATTCTTTTGCACAAGCCGCTCATAAGTTACAGGGGTTGAAACATGAGCGAATCCCATTTTTCAGCCAAGTTGGAAAAAATTACCACTTTTTGACGCTTGATTGAGGCTACACGGCTGAACCGATTCTAATATGTAAGGAGGTCATTCGACGCAGAATTTTATGCTCCTCAACTTTGTATTCTGAACGGTTTTCTCTGCCATGCTTAGTTTTCGAGTAACAGGTGAAAAACTGCGAAATGGCCGAAAAAATCGGGTTTTTTTTACTACCAAAAAACACCTTAGCACAAGGTTTTCAGGGTTGCAAACTTAGGTATGAACTCCTCTAAGGGACTCAAACACCGTGTAAAAACGCTGCAAATTTTACGAGTACACTCGTACACTAGGGTTTATTATGATTAGGACTTACGTCAGGTCTGAGAACCCCCGGAGGACTTGTTCTCTGTAACTCAATGGAGGATGAGAACATAGAGCATTTCTTGGGGCGGTGTCCAGTCCTGGCCGAGCTCAGGGTGCGCTGCCTCGGCCACAGTGTGTTGGAGAGAGTTGGAATAGTGGAGCTCCTGAATAATGAAGACCGCTGGGTACGGTTGGCCCGGTTTGGCTGACACGCGTGGCATTATCGGTCGGTGATGGTTGCTGATTTTAATGTGTAGCAGGCAGTCTCAAAAATTTTGAATTAATGTCTAAAATTGAAAAATTGTTAAAAAAAGAAAATATCTTCCTTTGAAGGCTCTGTCTGACGGCTACGCTTTTCCGGCAGACGGACTACGGGTTCATGCCGTATGCATGTTTATTTAATTGTGAAACATTCCATCATCTGGGCAACACGTGCAAGCCCTATTTTGTATTAAATACAAATAAATAAATTTTATTGATAATGAACAATATTGTACATGTGATGCCTCTTTCTCAGTAAACATGTTTTCGTCTTATTCTTCTTCTTCTTCTTCTTCTTCTTCTTATTATTATTATTATTATTATTATGCTTTGATAAGGTTACTTGTGCAGAAATTTAATTCTGTGTCAATGAAAAAAAAAATTTTCCTTAATTTTCCTTTTTTTACTTGAAAAATATTTGTCCTCCTGGGATCCTTCAAAAATCCCGTTTATAGCCCCATGAAAGCCCTATAGATCGCAACAGAGGAACCGGATCGTTCCGGGACCCCAAAAGTGGATTCTACGTCCGAAAATACTTCGAAAACGACATCTAACTCGATCCCATAGCCGAAAGCCTTCAAAAAACTCCTCCCGTAGCCCCATTTTAGCCCCATAGCGCCCCACGGGTTTGGGCGTTCGGGTTGAAAACCTTGCGGGCACAACTAGATGGTAAACCGAGTATATTGTCAAAATTTCAGATTTAAAAAAAATTCCTACTGCCCAAAACGGCCTGGACGGCGGACGGCAGACCAGAATGGTGTGGCTAACGCCAGAGGGAACATGAGGGCCCGCTGTACTCCACCTAGGGGGGTGCTGAAGATCAAGAACAAGAAGAAATTTGAGGAAACATAAGTGCACTTCCTCTTAGGGAAGATAGTGAGCAGAAGGCACGATAAAGGTTGTTATGGGCCAGAAATGGCCTTAGATACAACCTAAGAAGCTCTGTACAGCGGGACGGCGGACGGACAATGGATTCGGTTTTGGAATCTAGACCTCTTGTAACGGATAACGTCAATTTTTCAGGCCGATCGGAGTCGTCGACCTCCGTCGCGAAAACATAGGTGTATTATTCCAAGAATAATCAACATAGGTCTATGTTTTCGCGACGGAGGTCGACGACTCCGATCGGCCGCAAAATTTGACATTATCCGTGTCAAGAGGTCAAGATTCCAAAGCCGAAATGTCCGTCCGCCGTCCGGGCCGTTTTGGGCAGTAGGAATTTTTTTTTAATCTAAAATTTTGACAAAATACTCGGTTTACCATCTAGTTGTGCCCGCAAGTTTTTCAGTCCGATCGCCCAAACCCGTGGGGCGCTATGGGGCTACGGGAGGATTTTTTTGAAGGCTTTCGGCTATGGGATCGAGTTAGGTTTCGTTTTCGAAGTATTTTTGGACGTAGAATCCATTTTTTGGGGTCCCGAAACGATCCGATTCCACTGTTGCGATCAATAGGGCTTTCAGGGGGCTACAAATGAGATTTTTGATAGATCCTAGGAGGTCAAATATTTCGGGACGTCTCAATACCGCGCGTCTCAATACCGCGCGGGTCCGATAATGATCATGATTCTGCAAAAACTGTCTCAATGTAGCGCGACCCTTGATGTTTTGCAATGTTCTGTCTCGTTATCGCGCGTCCAGCAGGATGCTCTGTTCTTCAGTCTTTCCAGTGCAGTGCGATGAGTGCCGAACCGGAGTTAGTGTTCCTCCAAACAAAATTAAAAAATCCTTCCCTCGTGTACGACGGTTACGAGTATCGTAAAAAACGCGATAATAAAACTACGGTGAATTGGGAATGTATTGTCGGCGATTGTAAGGGTAGGCTAACTACGAATATTGGAAAAACCAAAGTTTTGCACACGGACACTTCCACTCACACCTGTATTCCCGATGAAGGACGAATTGAAGTGAAAAAAGCATTAATGACAACAAGGAAACGAGCTCGAGAAGAACTCAACTCGTCGGTTCTTCAAATTTACGAAGAGGAAATCGGCAACGTTCGGGATAAGGGATTGGATTTTGTGACGTCAGTTCCATCATTTGGATCCGTGCGGGCTTCTCTTAAGGGACTAGCGCCTACGTACAAACATGATGAGAATTTCAAGAGGCACGTGTGGAAATGCTCAGCCCTAGCCATGATTCCGAAGGAGGCAATTGACGATGGTTGGCTGGAAATTACCTCCGAATGCGATATGTCAGATGATATATACTCGAAATTCAACGATTATTTCGTGGAACAGTGGCTCGAGAAACCAAAAACTTGGAACGTTCATAAAGAGAGACATCGAACTACAAATGGATTAGAAAGCTGGCATTCGAGACTTAGAAAAAAAATACCTAAGGTGAAACCCAACATTGGAGACTTAGTACTTTTATTGAAATCAGAGGCTACTTTGGTGGACAACAAAATTATCAGGTTGGAGCACGGGGTACCAGTGGGTGAGAAACGGAGGAAGAAATACATACAACTGGATGAGAGAATTGACAAAATTATGAATCAATACGAGACTGGCAAAAAGGGCCTCAAGGAAACCATAGACTCACTGGCTATGTGCATGAAATTGCCTGGTACAAATGTGCATGAAATTGCCTGGTACAAATAAGAAGAAGAAGCAACTGGAGGGATAAAAACTTTTTTTGACAATCGACGATCGACGCCACCACGTCGGGAATCATTCAAGGTAAGATTCCTCAACAAGTACCTAGATTAGAAAATTATGACTGATTTCTATCGCACGCGGTTTTGAGACTCAAAATAAGGGTGGTCACTACGGACGCGCGCTATTGAGACGAAGTTGCGGATGGGCAGGGGCGCGCGGTACTGAGACGCGCGGTAATGGGCCGTACCCAAATATTTTTCGTGATTTTTTTTTTTTTTTTTTTTTTTTCATTGACACAGAATTAAATTTCTGCACAAGTAACCTATATCAAAGAATAATAAACCCTTGTGTAAAATTTGCAGCGTTTTTCGGGTTAGATTGACTGGCCTACTTGTGCTATTGTCATCATCGAGTAAAGGAACTAATAGTATGTTGATACATTCATTTCTTTGTTTATGACTCATTCCTGACTCTTTCCTGAATCGCAGACAAAACATACGCCAAAAATGAGGAAATCTCGTACCAGTACGATGACAACTGTACAACGAATTCGTAACCGGCATTTTCTTGCTAACGAGGTTTACGGCATACGCATATTGATTTAAATAGGTACATCAGAAATACCTATTTACTTCAGAGCTGTCGCTGTTCAGATTTACATAAAAACGCCAGCCCACTTTTTCAACCAGCGCGGCAACTCAACGAGCAACCGGGCGGGGGACGTTATTCGTCGGTTTCCTTGGTTACGCCATATCCACAACATCGGTAGCTCTGGCGTCATGATAGAAACTGTGCGTACAAGTCGTTTGGCCGTTTATCATCCCCAAGTAAAAAGGATCCACTGCTATTGCTCATCACATCATGAGCTGACACTACATCCACTCGCACTACCAAAATGTCTCAAGAAATGATCGAGGAGCTGAAGAACAAACTGGCAATGGTGTTGGAAGAGCGGGATTGCGCTATGGAAATGTGGCAACTAACAAAGCAGGTACCTAACGAGAAATATTATGCGACGTCAAATTGAAGGGTGCCGCAGGCAAGACAGCCTGAGTGCCAATTTTTCCAAAGATAGTTTTCTGTGTGTTTCGGGTCGGAAGTGCTGGAGCTGCACATCAGTGTTATATATAAAATCGAAAGTGCTGCTCTCAGCTGTTCACAGTCGAATGAAAAAAAAAAAAAAAAAAAAAAGATTGGTTTTTTTAAACTTGAATTGATCGCAACTAACAGGTTTTATTGTATTTTCGATCATCTTGTAGGTTGCTGAACAAGCTCAATCAGATATTCCTTCCGAAATCCGCAGGGAGATGGAAGAGGTTAAAATGGAGTACTCCGAAGCGATAAAGCTTCTAGAGCACAAATGCTCGAATTTGGAAGCCCTTTTACAATCGACGGTGAACGAAAATCAACAATTGCGGACTCGAGCTTCCGAACTTTCGTGCAAAGTGCGCGATTTGGAGCGGGAAATGGAAAACAAGGATTTGTCTCTAAAAACTGCAGAAAAGGAGAAAGAATCGTTGAAAGCGTCGTTGGATCAAACGAAAGAGATGCTGAAAGTATCAGAGCAAGTAAGTAATTACTAGATCCTTCAATTACCTTCGTGGTTTAAATTGGGTGTTCTCCAATGGCTCCAAATTAATAAGAAATATTCTCAAATTGAATTCAAAAGTAAAAACGCTGCAAATTTTACACAAGGGTTTATTATTCTGTGATATAGGTTACTTGTACAGACATTTAATTCTGTCAATAAAAAAAATTAAAAAAATTTTTTTTTGGATTTTTATATTTCAAAAAAAATTTTTGGGGGGATTTTTTTTTCAAAAATGTGTTTTTTCAAAAATTCTTCAATTTTTACTCGAAAAATATTTAACTTCCTGGGATCCTTCAAAAATCCCATTTTTAGCCCCATGAAAGCCCTATAGAACGCCACAGTGAAATCGGATCGTTCCGGGACCCCCAAAAATGGATTCTACGTCCAAAAATACTTCGAAAACGACACCTAACTCGATCCCATAGCTAAAAGCCTTCAAAACACCCCTCCTGTAGCCCCATTTTAGCCCCATAGCGCCCCACGGGTTTGGGCGATCGGACTGAAAACCTTGCGGACACAACTAGATGGTAAACCAAGTATTTTGCCAAAATTTCAGATTTTTTAAAAAATTCCTACTGCCCAAAACGGCCCGGACGGCGTACGGCGGACGGCGGACGGTTGTTGCGATCTATAGGGCTTTCATGGGGCTACAAATGAGATTTTTGATGGATCACAGGAGGTCAAATATTTTTCGAGTAAAACAAAAAATGTTTGAAAAAACATTTTGTTGAAAAAAAAAAAAATACAAAATAATTTTTTTTTTTTTTTT
Organism: Pilophorus perplexus; assembly: GCA_955831195.1. Taxonomy (NCBI): domain Eukaryota; kingdom Metazoa; phylum Arthropoda; class Insecta; order Hemiptera; family Miridae; genus Pilophorus; species Pilophorus perplexus. The sequence continues at coordinate 32,636,982 of OY037010.1, read as the reverse complement.
TTTTTCATCGACACAGAATTAAATTTTTTCACAAGTAACCTACATCAAAGAATAATAAACCCTTGTGTAAAATTTGCAGCGTTCTTCTTCTTAGCGACCAGAACCCGCCCCCCCCCCCCCCCCCCCCCCCCCAATTATAATTATCCATGAAATGTTCCCCACCATCTCCCATTAGTCGTTTTCCAACACATTTTTTCACACTGAATCCATTTCCAAAACACCGTCATCCCTGTATTTTGTTGAGGCTCAAAAGTTAATGAACAGGCTTCGAGCTCTCAAACACTCGAGAAAAGCGGTCCGCCAGGCCGCAACAGCCGCCCCCTCAGGTCGGAACACGCGGCCCGCCAGGCCGCAACGGCCGCCCCTCCAGGGCGGAACGACGGTGGTGCTCTCGTAGCCAGCAGGAGTTGGCTCCCGAGTATCCTCATACACCCAAGGAAGACACTATTTAATATTGCAAAGACTTCTACAGTTGACAACCAGTTGAAAATGGTTACTTTTCGTAGGTGAATCTTCAGGCACGAGATAAAGTAGCGGATGCTTTGAATATGGCTCAGGACGCTCTGGCAAACGAAGCGAGCATTACCGAAGAGAAAATGCAACTTGAAGAAGAACTTTCCAACCAGATTGTCGCTTACGAAACGAAAATAGCTCAAGAAGTCGAGAAAGTTCGGTCGGATCTGGAAACCAAAGTGAACACCTTGTCGTCCCAACTCCACACGGTCACGCTGGAGAAGAACCGGAACTCGCACGAGGTGGAAAGCCTCAAAGCCGAATGCAGAGTTATCGAAAAGCAGTTGACGACGTCGAACAAAAATTTAGCTCGGGAGCTCGATGAAATCCGGAGCAAACGGCAAAATGAGTCGGCGATTTGGTTCGAAGAACGGGACAATTTGAGACGGCAAGTGACTGTGTTGCAAGGCGAAGTGGAGACGCTTCTGGCTCAAATTAAAAAGGCCCAGGCACCCTGCCCAGATTGTGAAGACTACAGGACCCAAATGGAGCGATACAAAAAATTAGCTAAAAGGTGAGCTATCGGTTGGCACCAACATTTACTAAAAAGATAAACGTGATTCTGGAAGGTGGTATATACCATGGCAAAATTTTGTTAATTCATCGATACATTCATTTTTTGTTTTTTTTTTTTGTTTTTTCATTAGATGGGAAGAGGCAGCGGATCGAGTAACGTCCGATTTTGAAAGGTACCTACAAGAAGCCAAAGATCACTACTGGCACGAACATGTAATCGAAGACCATCATACTGCATCAAACAAAGGGGAGCCTGGATGATCTGTTCGACTCAAAATCAACAAAAACTACGTCTTTCATCGCAATAATTACATTATTCACATGGAAATGGTTTGTTTATCCTACTTCAGACAGAGTTCAAATATTTGGAGACAATACATCCTCAAACATGTTTTCGTTTTTCCTATTTCAGCGAATTTCTCTAAATGCTAAATGTCCCCCGACATTGATGAGATTTAATTTTATTTAATTTTATTTTTTTCTACAGATCGTAGCACCCATGGGGTCAAATTTACTTGGATGATTACGCCTTAACGGCTGCGATTTTTTTTTTTTTTTTCCCCATTTTTCTTTCTGATTGTGTCTTAGGAAATTCATATTTTTGGCTATAATCATGTTTGGGGAAAGTAGGACGCCATTCATTACTTTTTTAATTACTATTTTCTAAACTTATCAATATTTTCGGAAAACGGAGATTCCACAGTGAATGTATGCACTTTGAGAAACACAAAGATGCATCAAATTTAATTAAATTACATCTCCAAATGAATCAAATCAGCGTAATAAAGTTGTAATGAGAAATCAATCCCAGTCATTCAACATACGTAGCTGGGTCGGAGTCTTTTTACATTTACGTCTATGGGTTATAAAACTTCGTCTACTCAAACCTCATTTTGGTTTATTATTCTTGAATACACCTATGTTTTCGCGACGGAGGTCGAAGACTCCGATCGGCCTCAAAATTTGACATTATCCGTTTCAAGAGGTCCAAAATTAGGTTCTAGATTCCAAAACCGAAATGTCCGTCCGCCGTCCGGGCCGTTTTGGGCAGTAGGAATTTTTTTTTTTTTTTTTTTTTTTTTTTTTTTTTTTTTTTTTTTTTTTAATCTGAAATGTTGACAAAATACTCGGTTTACCATCTAGTTGAGCGCCCAAACCCGTGTGGCGCTATGGGGCTAAAATGGGGCTACAAATGGGATTTTTTAAGGATCCCAGGACAAATATTTTTCAAGTAAAACGCTGCAAATTTTACACAAGGGTTTATTATTCTTTTATATAGGTTACTAAGTGCAGAAATCTAATTCTGTCAATGAAAAAAATTAATTTTTTTTTTTTTGGATTTTTTTTTCAAAAAATTTTCTTTCAACATCTGTTTTTTACTTGAAAAATATTTGACCGCCTAGGATCCATCAAAAATCTCATTATTAGCCCCATGAAAGCCCTATAGATCGCAACAGTGAAATCGGATCAGTCCGGGACCCCAAAAAATGGATTCTACGTCCAAAAATACTTCGAAAACGACACCTGACTCGATCCCATAGCCAAAAGCCAAAAAAAAAACCTCCCGTAGCCCCATTTTAGCCCCATAGCGCCCCACGGGTTTGGGCGATCTGTCTGAAAACCTTGCGGGCACAACTAGATGGTAAACCGAGTAATTTGTTCTGTTGCGATAGCACAATGTAGCGGATTCTGAACCTTTCTCACAATTCATTCGGCTGCGCCGTTCGCTTTGAAGTGCGTGAAACCCTCTCGATAGGGTGGTACCTCTAAGTGCGAGGTTTCCTGTGACTACATGCCAGATGCTGTTAATTAGTTGTGCCAGGCGCTAACATATCCGGTAGCACTAGCCGACGACAAGTGACGAGTTGATGGGCAGATCGGGGAAGGTACTAGTTGTATTAGCGATAAGGGGTGTAGTATAGTGCACTCCCTATGCCGGCGGACCACTTCAGTGGGATCGGATTGAAGAGCGAATCATCTGCAATCCTGTCAGTCCAGGATAATGAGGACGGGTCTTGTGCATTATGTGGCCCTCCACTCGTAAACTGATCCTTTCGGGTTCGATCTCAAACGGCTTTTCAGCGGTGATTTCGAATCCGCTTTATTAATTAATTTCTCGTTTCGACCTACCTATTAACCTGTCTTGCTATTTCATCTTCGATATTCAGGTCATAGATAGGCTGTCTGCAGTCGGGTTGAGAGGTTTTCCGTTTTGGTTTATTGACTTTTGGTTTATTATTCTTGGAATAATACACCAATGTTTTCGCGACGGGGGTCGACGACTCCGATCGGCTTCAAAATTTGACATAATCCGTTTCAAGAGGTTTAAATTCTAAATCCGAAATGTCCGTCCGCCGTCCAGGCCGTTTTGGGCAGTAGGAATTTTTTTAAAAATCTGGAATTTTGACAAAATACTTGGTTTACCATCTAGTTGTGCCCGCAAGGTTTTCAGCCCGATCGCCCAAACCTTTGGGGCGCTATGGGGCTAAAATGGGGCTACGGGAGGGTTTTTTTGTTGAAGGCTTTTAGCTATGGGATCGAGTTAGGTGTCGTTTTCGAAGTATTTTTGGCCGTAGAATTCATTTTTGGGGTCCCGGAACGATCCGATTTCACTGTTGCGATCTATAGGGCTTTCATGGGGCTAAAAATGGGATTTTTGAAAGATCCCAGGAAGTTAAATATTTTTCGAGTAAAAAATAAACATTTTTGAAAAAAAAAAAAAAATTTGAAAAAAATCCCAAAATAACAAAAAAAAAATTAAAATATAAAAATCTAAAAAAAAAAATTTAATTTTTTCCATTCACAGAATTAAATTTCTGTACAAGTAACCTATATCAAAGAATAATAAACCCTTGTGTAAAAGTTGCGGCGTTTTTTTCTAACTACCTACTAGATGCTCCGGCTCGCTTTGCACCTATGCACCCAGACCCCTCTAGTGGGGTGCGTAGCATCGACGGCCACGTTCATAACCCTGCATCAAGGTCAACTGCTCCTTCAACATCACCCCCCCTGGCTGATAAAATGATCGGCCGAGCGAAGCAAGGCCCCCCTCTGTCAAAGTTTTAGTGAAATCAAAGTTGAAAAGTCCACCCTCAATTATTATAGAACTACCTATGTGGGCGGCCGAGCGAAGTGAGCCCCCTGGCCGATAAAATGATTAGCTTCCTTTTCTATAGATGGATTTCTGATGTGTTCAAAGTGAGCGAAGAGAACGCAAGGGGTCGTCCGTCTTGGCTCAACGTGGCAGCCAGCGCGGTGGTGTCCCACAGCATCCGTTCAAACTCTTGCAAGGTAGGTTGGAAAATAAAAAGTGAACAGCAGGCGATCAGCCGCTCGCGTGGTTCGTGTGGCAGCTAAACAGTGCATAGGTATACCTATATATATGTACATTACGTATACAAAAGTACAACCTACTGGCAAAACATGTTTAGGTTTAGGTAAGGCATGTATGCTTTTAGTAAATAAAATTAAAAAAAAAAACGTTGGTTACGTGAACCCCAGAAACAAGCGACCATTCCACCTCACGGCGATGAAAATAATTGAAACCGATATTGGCCCGAATGGATTTTGTTTGCTTGGACAGTTAATAAACTGTTGGAAAGACAAAGCGGAAACTGTGATTACAATTGCTGAAGTTCTTATTCGTTCAAACGTTTTTCCATTTAAAGTGAACGAGCCACAACTGGAAACCCCCTCAGGGGATGAAAAGTTGAAACGGAAACGTCCATTCTGTGTTTCATTCTCGTGAAGATGGTTTTAATTTCATTTAGAGACTGTAGTTTTGGTTTATTATTTTGGAATAATACAACTGTTTTCGCGATGGAGGTCGAGGACTCAGAAAGGCCTCGAAATTTGACATTATCCGTTACAAGACGTTTAGATTCCAAAACCGAAAAGTCCGTCCGCCGTCCGGCCAGTTTTGGGCAGTTGGAATTTTTTTAAATCTGAAATTTTGACAAAATACTTGGTTTACCATCTAGTTGTGCCCGCAAGGTTTTCAGCCCGATCACCCAAACCCGTGGGGCGCTATTGGGCTAAAATGGGACTACTGGAGGGTTTTCTTTTAAGGCTTTTGGCTATGGGATCGAGTTAGGTGTCGTTTTCGAAGTATTTTTTGACGTAGAATCCATTTTTTGGGGGTCCCGGAACGATCCGATTTCACTCTTGCGATCTATAGGGCTTTCATGAGGCTACAAATGGGATTTTTGAAGGATCCCAGGAGGTCAAATATTTTTCAAGTAAAAAACAAAAAATGTTTGAAAAAAAAATTTTGTTGAAAAAAGTTTAAAAAAAATTTGTTTATAAAAATTATTTTCATTGACAGAATTAAATTTTTGCACAAGTAACCTATATCAAAGAATAATAAACCCTAGTGTAAAATTTGCAGCGTTTTTCATTATGGCATGAATAATTATGACATTAAGTGGATGTTATTTTGGACTAAATTGAGTTCTAACACATAACCATAAAGAGTTTAGCCGTGATAGCAATGAGAGGTGAACACAAACGACACGGTCTCAAAACCTTGGTAATTTTCCGTTACTTTTTCACTGCCCGCCCGATCACTTTTCGATGTGTACCCTCCGACTGAGTAAAATATTAAAATTATTGGACAGACTCGTTCCATCGGTAGGTATCACACAAAACAAATTTCCCTAGAGTCATTTTGCATACCGGGAGCAATACTACAAGTTTGGTTCCAAGTTCTCTATCTTGAGATGGAGTTGGGGCCTGCAGGGCGGTAAAGCCTATTTTATAGGAGGTATCCATAATCCAAGGCTGCGATCGCGTTAGAGGTGCTAATGCATACTTAAGTAGAGACCCAAGACAATCCCCGGCGAGTCTATGCATTCTTGATGTCATCCTGTCATTTCACTATCGCTCGGATAACCCCAACTAGAGGTGGAGGAAGTCAGTTGGTTCATTTGAGTTAGGTATTCCGAGGTATTCAGAATGAGACATCCCTTCGAGCTGTTTTCACCATCCTCGTTAATCATTGTCGTCGTACCAAGTTTTCTGAGAGCTGTGTCAAATGAGACTCTTTGGACTTTGATGCAACATTCATGATATCTAAACACAAGATCAACACTGGAATAACCAGACAATGATGCCGTCATTTTGCTGTCATTCGATCTTCTGATGAAGTGAAAACCTTGATATGTCCCCAATGGGGAATCCCCATGACTCCTCAACCTGGAGCCGACTAAGTGATTTATCAATTTTTCACTCTTTCCCCGAAACAGAAAGCAGAAAGCATTCAACTTCCTTCAATTTCGTCAATTTTCTTGTCACACGTATTTGTCCTTAGCTGACAACTCACTGTACACTCTGCAGCCCACCATTAGTAGGTGCCTAGCCCACCATTATCTCAACCCTAGTCATCCAAAATCCAACGATGCCTTCGTGGGGCGTGTTGCTATTTTTCAAATTGAATTTAATCAGTGTACTAGGTTCTACTCTAAACGTAAATCCGACCCACGAAGAAACCATCAAGGCCAACCTCGTTCACCTTGCTGAAGCGATCTCTCACAAATATTACGTCGATGGTTCCAAAGCGTGTATCGTACTCGTTGCTCAACCTGGATACTTGGAGGATTTTCACGTTCCCGGTTCTGCGGTTTTTCGAATTTCGTCAGACAACTTTTGCAATGACGACGATGCGATCAATCGAATGGTAACAGTCTTTGACGAAATGTGTTACAAGTACGTGAGCTCAACCTGTGTAAATTTAGAAATTATCTATGCTTGATTATAAGTACCTATATATATATATATATATATGCCCATAAAATAAAGCAAAAAAAGGACCAAAAGTTCCAAAAATTCCGACAAAGCGGAAGATGATCCTGATGCGTTTAGTTGGTCCTAAAGAAGAGTAATCTGAGTTTGTGCCTTATCAGATAGTGTGGAAAAAATTTGGCAGCCTAAAAACCGCGTTTTTTTGGCTCGTTTTGGTTTATTATTCTTGGAATAATACACCTATGTTTTCGCGACGGGGGTCGACGACTCCGATCGGGCTCAAAATTTGACATTATCCGTTTCAAGTGGTCTACATTCTAAATCCGAAATGTCCGTCCGCCGTACCCCGTACGCCGTCCGCCGTCCAGGCCGTTTTGGGCAGTAGGAATTTTTTTAAAAATCTGAAATTTCGACAAAATACTTGGTTTACCATCTAGTTGTGCCCGCAAGGTTTTCAGTCCGATCGCCCAAACCCGTGGGGCGCTATGGGGCTATAATGGGGCTACGGGAGGGGTTTTTTGAAGGCTTTTAGCTATGGGATCGAGTTAGGTGTCGTTTTCGAAGTATTTTTTGACGTAGAATCCATTTTTTGGGGTCCCGGAACGATCCGATTTCACTGTGCCGATCTATAGGGCTCTCATGGGGCTAAAAATGGGATTTTTGAAGGATCCCAGGATGTTAAATATTTTTCGAGTAAAAAATACGGAATTTTTGAAAAAAATACATTTTTGAACAAAAAAATCCAAAAAAAATTTTTTGAGATAAAAATCCAAAAAAAATTTTTTGAGATAAAAATCCAAAAAAAAAAAAATTTTTTTAATTTTTTCATTGACAGAATTAAATTTCTGCACAAGTAATGTATATCAAAGAATAATAAACCCTTGTGTAAAATTTGCAGCGTTTTTCAGTTTTATGTCTGCAACTTGAAAACGGTCCATCCTACGGAAAACGTCGCCATATAATAAATTAAACGAGATGAAATTACGCGTCGATTAAAAAATAATAAATCCAATTTCGGTCCAGAGGAACCCCCGTTTAGGAGGTTCAAAAAACACCAATTTGTTCAAACTTCGCCAAAAGAGTGTTGACAACCAAATTACAATTGCGGTAGCTCCGAAACAAGTATTCCTATCGATACCCCCCTTCTATAAAAGTTGTAGAGCTGACTGGCTGAGCTGGCTGTTGCATTGCTGAGCTTATAAATACAATTTTTTCAGCAGTCAACTGACTTTCACAAAGCCCCCCAAACGGACACCGCTCGGTTACCGGATAACCACGTTTCTCAGAACGTTTTCGCCTGTAGCTCAGAAGCTATTGGCCTGATTCCAAATGTCTTTTTTTTTCTCGTGAAAGCTGTTAGAATTTCCTATCGCAGATATTGTGAGTAAAAATTTGATTTGAGCTTCAACAAGAGAGGGGCAGACATGGCAAAGCAATTGCGAATTTCGGCAACAACCCTTTCCGACGAATGTTAATCGCCCTTTTGCTGTCTCAACAGAAATGCAATGTAGGCACCGTCCCTTATATAAAATTTAATCACCTGTCACCAGAAAGAAAGAAAGATGATAATTAATTATAATATAATTCTTTAATTATTAAGATCGTACTAATCGTTCCTCCGTTTCAGGCGAAAATGTGCGAAAAAGAAATTTTGCCAAACGTAGCCGGCGTTTTTGCCGTCTGCGATAGGAAATTCTAACAACTTTCACGAGAAAAAAAGACATTTGGACTACAGGCTCGCTACAGGCGAAAACGTTCTGAGAAATGTGGTTATCGGGTTACCGAGCAGTGTCCGATTGGGGGACTTTTTTTAAAAATAGTCACCCAATTTCAGTTGACTGCATTTCCGCAATGAACCAATGGAGGTTTCCCAACATGTAATTTAATTCTCTAAAAGTTTGATTAAGTGCAATTTTTTGATTGGGTACGCTGTTTTCGATATACAGGCTTTGAAACGTGACCAAAATTTGGTTAACCATTAAATTTAACCATTTAATGGTTAAATTTAATGTTTTTCGAAAAAGTGACAATTTTTTTGAAAAGCTGTAATTCGGAAACTTTAAGACCCCCAGACGAAGACCAGCAGCGCGCGGACGGATTATGAACAAAGGGTACAATACAGAAGGCGCACCCACTCGAACGGCCGAGCGAAGCGAGGCTCCGAACGGATAAGGGAACGAACGGATAAGGACAGACGAAAACAGTAGTAACCCTCGAGTCCGCTAGGGAGGCAGAGCGCTGTCGTCTGGCTGTCAATACTACCTACTCCCGCCTAAATACGAACTCCTTTCCTGGCTTATGTGAGGATTGCCTCGACTGAATTTTTGACTCCGTGTTTGAGTCAAAGTTTATTACAGAAGATGGGTTTATTATTAACTGAAAATAGCAGCGATTTGCGTGGTACCTAATTAGGTAGTGCATATTGACAGAAAGATGGAAGCGCTCACGGTTAATATCCCAACAGAATATAATATATTCTGTTGGGATATGATATTATCATTGGTCCAGGACGTGTTCTAGTCGATTCAGCGTCCCAATTAACATGGAATAATGTATCAAACGAGAATTTTCTTCTTCCAAAATACCCTTTTCATCTATTTTCCAACAAAATAGGGTGCTGTCGGGCTGGAACCTATTTTCATCAATTCTTAAAAACGATCCTTCACACAAGCATTTTCCTGAAAACCGCTTGAATAACACTCACTTATCAAGAACGAGAAATGGGGAATAAGCTACTCAAACGAGGTTAGCCATAGAATATTGTTTATTGAGAAAACATGTTCAAGAATAGGTAGGTATAGGTTAATTTTTTGAAGTTTTATCACACCTCGTAGGGTAGGGTGTCTCCAGCGTTCTCATCAAATTGCGCTCGCGAGATGAATGTAGGTACCTAACTGAAACGAGTAGGTAGTAACAATATAAGGCATCTCTGGAATACATCAACATTTTCACCTTCTCAACATCCAGGCGAAATAATTCAGTCTTAGTTGATTTTTGATTATTTATTAGTAAGAACTCATTAAAAATAACTTCATTAATGATCATTAATAATTAATAAGTCTCCTAATTATTAGGAGACTTTATCCGGCCTTAGCTTACGTACCGCAAGAACGACTATTTTGGTAACATTAAAAACCACAAGATTGGGGGGAAAAAAAGGTAGGAACAGATAGGCAGGCAGCTACATCACAGAAAAATCCGACTGATGAAAAACAAAATAAGCAATATCGTCGTTCGATAGGAAAATCGCGATTCAGAGTACCTAGTAGCGAAAGGGGCAGACGACAGCGCTCTGCCTTCCTAGCGGACTCGAGAGTTACTACTGTTTTCATCTGTCCTTATCCGTTCGTCAATAGGATAGTGGATCAACCAAGGTTGGGCTTAGAAGCGGTTTGGAGGTATGAAGTGCGTGAGCAGAGCCTAAAAATGAGACGTGATGCAATTTTAAATGATAACAGCTTTTTGCAAAATTGGTCTAAAAAATTCATTCGGAGCCCCCAAAATTGTAAAATTAATGGCAACACTGTTTTGTCAACGTTTGAACAAATTTGGGTTTTTTTTAAACGTCCTTAACGGCGTTTCCTCTGGAGCAAAATTGACTTTCTTCTTTTTTTAATCGACACGTAACGTTATCTCGTTTAATTTACTACATGGTGACGTTTTCAGTAGGATGGACCGTTTTCAAGTTGTAGGCAAAAAACTGAAAAACGAGAAAAAAATCGTGGTTATTAGGCTGCTATGTTTTCCACACTATCTGAGGAGGCACAAACTCAGATTACTCTTCTTTCGGACCAAATAAACACATTAGGATCATCTTCCGCTTTGTCGGAATTTATGGAACTTTTGGTCCTTGTTTTACTAGCCTATAAATAAATCTTATAGAAATTTTGGTACTCCCCTTGTACCGGGAGATCAATATCTACCCGTCGAGGCCGAGGAGCACACAAGTTTAAAATCCCGTCAAAATCTATTATTATCTCGAACGATCACGGCTGCATCCGAGTTGCGGTCACGAGCTCACAATCCATTAGTGAGATATAACAATTGCGGTCCCGTCTTCGAAAGGTAACATCCGAATTGCGGTCCAAGGTGGAGAGGTCGTAAATGAGTCAATTGAATCAATCAACCCGCGTAGTCGTCAGGCAGTATGGGTGTGCTGTAAGAAAACGTCGTGCATGGGTACAAGAACGGTGTTTACGTACCGCTTTTTTTCTCACTGTTGGCAGCCAAAACTCACGATGCTTATAAGATTTCAGTCACTCCAAGCTGAACAGCATGTTTTACCACTCCCACCAAAATATTTACGTGTTTTTGGAGGCAATCAATGAAGTTCAAACAGCATCCTTAATGAAAATGAATTAGGAATGGAAGCATTTCTGGATTATTTTTTTATCGGTAGAAGGCGTCCAAATAATACTAAAAAAGGGGTTAAAACACAAACTGCAAGCTCGTATGAATTTATAAAATTTATGAAAAAATTGCTATTTGAATTTTGGGTGGAAATCCGAGGTCACCTCCTATTGGTCGACGAGTTCACCATTCCTAACAGTTATTGTCGTTCACCATTCCTAATAATTACTAACAATTATAATTATAATTATTGTACTCGTGGTCGGCGGAGTACGATATCTTTCGAAAAGGAGCAATTTCTTGCTGAACAGATAAATACCGATACCAGGATTGCCACTGAATTTTAGCCAACTTTGACGAGGTACTGATAATGGGGGACAACGTGAGCAACCTCCTCGCGGCGTCCCCTGGGTAACGCAAATAGCTCACATAATGTACGACCGCAATTCGGATGCAACAAGGACCGCAATTCGGATATCCCTGCCTGAGCGGGGGACCGCAACTGGGATATCTAATTGGCATTTGACCGCAACTCGGAAACACCGACGATCACGACAAAGAAGGAATTACGATTCATAACAAACCAGAAATATTAATTTTTTAATATCGATATTCCCCATATCGGAGTTTTCGTCCCTTCTCGATGATAACAGTTATTTGCTTATTTTATCAGTTAGTTACTATGGGTCACATCTACGTTAAGTCAAATTTCATATAGTAGGAAATCATTTTCGACTCAATGAAAATTTACTTTGAACGCATCACTACTGTATGCAAAATTCTCCATAAGGCGTTCTATACACCCGAATTTTCAGATATAATCCCTACCTAATGCTAAATTTCATCGAAGCATTCGAATTTGAGCCCGTACCTACTCTTTGGAAACAATCACAATGTGATGTCATCGTCAGAAAACAATAATTTTAAAGTCTTTTTGCTTTGTAGGTAGCATCGATTCGGTAGGTAACCTACGAGGGGAGTACTTACCTTCATATCTTATCATCCAGCACTTTCTCCAGCTCTGCACTGATCTCATGAATGTCATAGTTTCGTAGTTCAGATTCCTCGAGTAGAGTGTTTCTTCAAAGTATGGTTGGATGCTCAGTGGAAGACCATACAAAGGCCACATCCGGAAATTCTCTTCCTACCAGTCTATCCTCTGAAACATGAAACAGCCGATGAGGTTTTCACATTGAAAGAATCGGATTATTCATCGTCGATCCTGGCAATAGATCTCATTCAAGATGATGGTAAGAAGGGGATGTTGAGAAAATTGGGTGACCGGGTTTCCACCGATTTTTCCGCTATAAGCCATCTTTTGCAGAATGGCCTGCTGCAATTTACACGGGGAATTTTTACGAGCGCGTTGAACAGCCTGGCAGAAACCCCAAAATTCTTCTCGACGTTTGGAGCCCAGAAAACTCTTTCAAATCCTCGGCTAATCTCATGCCTGATTTCATCGCTGATTTGCAAAATAAAAGTAAATTTCATTGGGTTACTGAATCGCTCTTTTCTGCCTAAAGGCACTAAGTGTATTGCATTTTGAACTGATTTCAGCTTTGAAAATTATGACTTTCGATTATGATCCTTATACGCATTTCGATCCTTTGGACGGCACGGAAATCAAGCTTATTCAGGAGTTTTGCAAACGTCATAATTGTTCTCTTGTGGCTGTTGATGATGGTCATTACTGGGGAGATATTTTTGAAAACGGTACTTCCGATGGTAAGAAATTCAATTGGTGGCTGCCTCTACACTGCCTGCAGCTGGAGACTTTATGGCCATAACTCTTTTTAGACGATTTTCCTAATTTTGTTTAAAATATTCCCCTTTCTTAGGCTTAGCTGGTATGGTCTATGATGGAAGAGCAGATTTTGGTGCAGCTGCTGTATATTTGTGGTTGCCATACTTTTACTTTGTCGACTACTCCACTTCATATTTGTATTCAGCGTCAACTCTACTTGTGCCCAAGCCCCATCTGGTTAGCGCTTGGAAAACGCCTTTCATGCCTTTCGACATAATGACATGGATTGCTTATGGGCTGTCCGTGGTCATGGCTGCTGTTGTTATGTACATCATTACGTACCTCACTGTTAAGTATACTAGTAAGTGTGGGTCAAATACATGGCAGTTACAGACGAGTTCAACACACGGTGGAATTAATCGAATTGAAGTTTGTACCCTAAAACTTGCCATCTCATTCACCAGGGTTTGCCGATGAAGTGAAGAAACGCCAAATGTTTCTCGACAAATTAGACTGCTTGTTTCGAGCACTCGGTTTGGCAGTTCTTCAGCAGCCCTCCACCCCACTCGTTCCACACACACCCATCCGTCACCTGTTCACATCTTTCGAATTCCTATTTCTCGTCACTTCGTCCATTTACTCCGCAGAACTGGCATCATATCTGACGGTACCTCGGTATGTTCCATGAGTTCACGCATTGTCACACAAAGCTTTTCTTGACCCCTGTGTGAACACATTTTGCTTGTATTCAGATACACAAAACCGATCGACACTCTAATCGAGCTGGCTAATAGTGGAATGATATGGATTGGGGAGCACGAGTCTTGGACTTATTCACTCAGGGGTATGACAGACCCTGAAATCATCACAATTGTTCAAAACTATAGAGTAAGTAGAATCTCCAATACAATATTTTTATGTGTCATATACGAGGATATTTATTATTTGAATCTTAGGTGTACTCACACGAACAGTTGAACAAGCTAGCTCCTACTGGTGAATACGGCCTAATTGTGGAAAGGCTTCCTGGGGGTACGTACAGTTATTCTTACAGTGTTGTTGACAGTGGTGTTTGCATGGCATGGACAAGAAGCTGTGTATGTCATGTACACACACCCAGTCCTATCTATGATGGATGCCAACTGTTCACCAATGTACCGAAGCGTCACTCTAAAGGCCCGGCTTTTACACTGCTCGAGCATTCGCGATCGAGCATCCCTTTGATGATTCGTTTGAAAACCGACATCGGGTGGATCAGCCTCGAGCACGAGCAAGCTTTCCGCGCGAACATTGCTGTGCTCGAAGCGACTGTTTACACTGCCTGAGCCTCGAACGAATGCTCGTGCCCGATGGTCGAATGCCCCTGCTCGCGGCAAATGCTCGAGCAGTGTAAACGGGCCTTAGTTTACATACCTAGTTTACATACCTATAAGGTATGTATATAGGTACCATACCTATAGGTAAGGTATACCATATGTAGATCAACCTGATACAGTAGGGGAAGGTCTCGTGGGCGATTGTAAACTGGGCCACATCTTCAGATGACGCATGTAAATCAGGACCAGAAGAGGACTTTTCACCTGTTTGATGCACAGCTCCTCTTGTAAACTGGGCCCCTTGCGGACGAATGTAAATTGCGATGGGCTTATAGAAGAAGTCAATCATTGCAGCGAATTCATTTTGATTACGTATTACGTATTTCACTGTCGTCGCTCGAATTGGAGGGGCTCCTTGAGGGTACGCTTGAGGGGGTGAGGGCCAGTTGGACTATTCACAGTGTGCTGGCCACTGGCTAGTGGGAATTTATGAGTGGAGGGTCTCCTCAAGGGTTGACGTGACATCCCTCCAGCTATTCAGGCCCAGTTTATCCCTAATGACCAACAGGGGTTCAAGGTGGGGCCCAGTTTACATCCGCCCGGTCCCGTACCTCTGCCAGCTTTTGAAAAATTGACTTTTCAATAACAGAATAGGTAGTCATAATTTTCATGTCTCATCATTTTGTCGAAAATTGCCAAAATACCAATAATTGTTAGGTACTCTTCTCTCAGGAACAAAAATTTCTAAATTATTTAGAAAAAAACGCTGCAAATTTTACACAAGGGTTTATTATTCTTTGATATAGGTTGCTTGTACAGACATTTAATTCTGTCAATAAAAAAATTTTTTTTTGGATTTTTATATTTAAAAAAAAATTGTTGGGGGGGATTATTATTATTATTTTTTTTTCAAAAACTCTAACTTTTACTCGAAAAATATTTAACTTCTTGGGATCCTTCAAAAATCCCATTTTTAGCCCCATGAAAGCCCTATAGATCGCCACAGTGAAATCGGATCGTTCCGGGACCCCCAAAAATGGGTTCTACGTCCAAAAATACTTCGAAAACGACACCTAACTCGATCCCATAGATAAAAGCCTTCAAAACACCCCTCCTGTAGCCCCATTTTAGCCCCATAGCGCCCCACGGGTTTGGGCGATCGGACTGAAAACCTTGCGGGCACAACTAGATGGTAAACCAAGTATTTTGCCAAAATTTCAGATTTTTAAAAAAATTCCTACTGCCCAAAACGGCCCGGACGGCGGACAGACATTTCGGATTTTGAATGTAGACCTCTAAAACGGATAATGTCAAGTTTTGAGGCCGATCCGAGTCGTCGACCTCCGTCGCGAAAACATAGGTGTATTATTCCAAGAATAATAATCCAAAAGTTAAATTCGGCCAGAGGTACAATCATAGCATGTACCTCTGGCAAGAACTGTTTGTACTTCCAAGAGTACATTCTGGGAGGAAACTCATTGTTGGTCGATGATATCATAACCCAAAAGTGTGAAATTGCTTCGTGGATCAATTAAATGGATCGGTCAGGTGGCCAGACGTACAAACACAAACATGGCCAAAGGTACGCACATCGACGTTAAAAAAAGAAGAAAAAAGTGATTCAGTGATTATTCTTGGAAAAAAACCTCCATTGCTTACGCAATGGTTGTTTGAGTTCCTTAGTAGCAAGGAATGTATGTAAGTTCCTATACTGATCGCTTACTGTGTACGGAATCAAAGGAGATGCGGAGCCTCCTTCTTGTAGCTGCTCAGCAAACCACCAAAGCAGCCTTATCAGGGAGAGGGAGATAATAGCAACATGGTGAGTGTGCTTCGTTACAATTTGTTGCCTGGGACTATCAATTCATGGCTGACACAATGGACAAGAATTATTCTTTTGTGACACAGCTAGGGGTAATAATAAAAATAGCAATCGGCCAGAGGTACAGGACGTTCCCCTACGCTTGAAAACCCCTAGTCAACAAAATATTGGGAAAATTGAGATAGTCTTTGTTGAATGTTCTATTTCCTAGGTCATTACACTGAGCAAGAACACGTAACTTATGACATAGTAACTAATTCTCATATGATGGCAGAGAATTTATTTGGTTCGCCGCCTGTTATCGCCGTGAGGAAAGGCAAGACTATTTTAAGAGGCAGTAATCGCGGTATTTTCTATCCAAATTTACTTGATAACGTACACCTTTCTCTTCTTTGAGAAAGAGCATCGAATTAATGAATTTTATTTTTGTGTTCCTTCTTAGGTTCTCCGTACAGGAAGAGATTTAATAGCATCATCAGCGAAGTTTTGCGAGGTGGGATTTATCTTTACTGGGAGGGAGAGATGTCCAGAAAATATCTCAACTCCAGGTGCCTCTGAGATATTGTTAGACTTGAAGTATGCGTCCTTATAAAACAGGAAAGCCATGAAGGAAATTACATTCTCGCTTCAAGCTTCATCATTAATTATGAAACATGTTGTAGAAGATTGTATGATTGTGAAAACGACTTCAATTTTTTTTTTTTTTTTTCAGGAAACAGCTCGCTCTGAAAGAAGCGGAACATCCCCACTACAAAGATGAGCCTCGTAATCTAGAAATCTCTCATATACAAGGCGGACTTTATTTGTACACGATAGGCATTATTATATCAACCGTAAGCCTCATCGTTGAGATCATCGTAGGTCGAGTTAATGTCTCTAAGGTGAAGATACCTTCAAAAACCCATGATTCTTGATTACCATCCCATTAAATGTGATAAATTTTATTGCTTGAATATTATAAATAGGTTTAAATTTTAGAGTGTTTACCTCCGTCAAAGGATACGATTAAACAGTTTTAGCATAGGTAGTCAATTAACATTTTACGGCTTCTTTAACGCTTTATTCGTCTTGAACGATACATTATAATATTTAATATTGATTAATGAGAATAAATTATTGAATCATTCGAGGTTACATAAAATAATTACATATTTACACTGTAGCATGATGTTAGTACATGTATCATGTGGTCAGTTTTATCCACTTCATGCTTGAGATTTTAAGGGGTTAAGCTCGAGCTCTTCTGAGGACTGTGAATCCTTCGGACGATACTTTGTCGCAGTAGATGTCCTCGGAATCCTCTTCGGCAGACTTGGAGATGGCTTTTTCATCAGACAGCGTTTCAATAGAATCAGTTGAAGACGACTCAGGCTGGTTGGAAATGTCGGCGGTCTTCTGCATGGATGGATGAGTTCCATCGCCGCGTTTGTTCACTCTGTAGTTCACCTGCAATGATTCGAAAGATATTGTCAAATTTGCACGTCAGTCATCGGGAATAAGTACCTACTGAATGAAAACCGATGCCAAAAACATTCGGCAATGTACTCTACATTAAATTTGATGTAAAATTGAATGTTAAAATTGGAGGGTTAAAATTTTAGACTTGCAAGTTGAGGAGGTGACGTTCAAAAGGCACCAAGTCCATTTATGACAAAAAATGAGTTAGGAATAATTCCTTCCGTTTTTTTTTTTTTTTTTTTTTTTTTGTACGCTGAATCGATCTACGAAGTCTGAATTGAACTAAACGCATCGGTTCCCTATGTAGGTAAATCACTTCTGAAAGTTTCCAAACATTTTATTCAACCTCTAATTTAGTCGATGTCACTTTGAAACTTGTTTTGGGGGGTTTCATTTGAAAAAATAAAAAATACAAACTGGGAAGAAAAAAGTATGAATCAGTCAAAGAGTTATAGATCCCAACCTGGTAGGTACCTATCAAAAGGTTATAATACCACTGAGGCTCATGCAAAAGGAACTAGTTTCATGCACCAAGTCGCAACAAAATCCATTAAGTACTTGCGTAGGTATCGTTTTGCGATTTTTGTTTTACTGCGAACTTTTAGTAGACAGAATGATTCCAGAAGAAGAGGGACGTCAAAATAGTTCTTGACGGATCTAATGCCTTTTGAAGTTGTTTTAGGTGCCGTCATTCTGCTGTCATTCGATCTTCTGATGAAGTGAAAACCTTGATATGTCCCCGTGACTCCTCAACCTGGAGCCGACTAAGTGAGTTATCAATTTTTCACTCTTTCCCCGAAACAGAAAGCAGAAAGCATACAACTTCCTTCAATTTCGTCAATTTTCTTGTCACACGTATTTGTCCTTAGCTGACAACTCACTGTACCTCCACACTGCAGCCCATCATTAGTTACCCTTTACATTAGTAGCCCACCATTACCTACCTCAATGTGCCCTAATCCCTAGTCATCTAAAATCCAACGATGCCTTCGTGGGGCGTGTTGCTATTTTTCAAATTGAATTTAATCAGTGTACTAGGTTCTACTCTAAACGTAAATTCGGCCCACGAAGAAACCATCAAGGCCAACCTCGTTCACCTTGCTGAAGCGATCTCTCACAAATATTACGTCGATGGTTCCAAAGCGTGTATCGTACTCGTTGCTCAACCTGGATACTTGGAGGATTTTCACGTTCCCGGTTCTGCGGTTTTTCGAATTTCGTCAGACAATTTTTGCAATGACTACGAAGCTATCAATCGAATGGTAACAGTCTTTGACGAAATGTGTTACAAGTACGTGAGCTCAACCTGTGTAAATTTAGAAATAGGGTATCATTATATTATCTATGCTTGATTATAAGTACCTAGGTAAATATATATACATATATGCCAGTAAAATAAAGCAAAAACGCTGCAAATTTTACACAAGGGTTTATTATTCTTTGATATAGGTTACAGGTGAGGAAATTTGATTCTGTCGATGAAAAAAATTTTAGAAAAAGTTTTATTTTTTAAAACATTTTCGTTCTTTACTTGAAAAATATTTGACCTCCTGGGATCCATCAAAAATCCCATTTTTAGCCCCATAAAAGCCCTTTAAATCGCGATTGTGAAATCGGATCGTTCCGGGACCCCCAAAAATGGATTCTACGTCCAAAAATACTTCGAAAACGACACCTATCTCGATCCCATAGCCAAAAGCCTTAAACAATAACCCTCCCGTAGCCCCATTTTAGCCCCATAGCGCCCCACGGGTTTGGGAGATCGGACTGAAAACCTTGCGGGCACAACTAGATGGTAAACCGAGTATTTTGTCAAAATTTCAAATGTAAAAAAATTCTTACTGCCCAAAACGGCCCGGACGGCGGACGGACATTTCGATTTTGGAATCTAGACCTCTAAAAACGGATACCTAATGACAAATTTTGAAGCCGACCGGAGTCGTCGACCTCCTTCGCGAAAACGTAGGTGAATTATTCCATGAATAATAAACCAAAATCGTGGTTATTAGGCTGCTATGTTTTCCACACTATCTGAGGAGGCAAAAACTCAGATTATTATTCTTTAGGACCAACTAAACACATTACGATCATCTCCCGCTTTGTCGGAATTTGGAACTTTTGATCCTTGTTTTACTGGCCTAAAAATAAACCTTATTTTGATATCTTATCATCCAGCACTTTCTGCAGCTATTTACTGATCTCATGAATGTCATAGTTTCGTAGTTCAGATTCCTCGAGTAGAGTGTTTCTTCAAAGTATGGTTGGATGCTCAGTGGAAGACCATACAAAGGCCACATCCGGAAATTCTCTTCCTACCAGTCTATCCTCTGAAACATGAAACAGCCGATGAGGTTTTCACATTGAAAGAATCGGATTATTCATCGTCGATCCTGGCAATAGACCTCATTCAAGATGATGGTATGAAGGGGATGTTGAGAAAATGGGGTGACCGAGTTTTCACCGATTTTTCCGCTATAAGCCATCATTTGCAGAATGGCCGGTTGCAATTTACACGGGCAATTTTTATGAGCGCGTTGAACAGCCTGGCAGAAACCCCAAAATTCTTCTCGACGTTTGGAGCCCTGTAAACTCTTTCAAATCCTCGGCTAATCTCATGCCTGATTTCATCGCTGATTTGCAAAATAAAAGTAAATTTCATTGGGTTACGGAATCGCTCGTCTCTGCATAAAGGCACTGCGTAATTTGCATTTTGAACTGATTTCAGCTTTGAAAATTATGACGTTCGATTTTGATCCTTTTACGCATTTCGATCCTTTGGACGGCACGGAAATCAAGCTTATTCAGGAGTTTTGCAAACGTCATAATTGTTCTCTTGTGGCTGTTGATGATGGTCATTACTGGGGAGATATTTTTGAAAACGGTACTTCCGATGGTGAGAAATTCAATTGGTGGCTGCCTCTACACTGCCTGCAGCTGGAGACTTTATGGCCATAACTCTTTTTAGACGATTTTCCTAATTTTGTTTAAAATATTCCCCTTTCTTAGGCTTAGCTGGTATGGTCTATGATGGAAGAGCAGATTTTGGTGCAGCTGCTGTATATTTGTGGTTGCCATACTTTTACTTTGTCGACTACTCCACTTCATATTTGTATTCAGCGTCAACTCTACTTGTGCCCAAGCCCCATCTGGTTAGCGCTTGGAAAACGCCTTTCATGCCTTTCGACATAATGACATGGATTGCTTATGGGCTGTCCGTGGTCATGGCTGCTGTTGTTATGTACATCATTACGTACCTCACTGTTAAGTATACTAGTAAGGGCCGGTTTTTGAAACCATAGTCAAATCATCGCAAACGAGTGGTTTGGTGACCACCGTCAAACGCGATTTTACAGCCGCTATTTTGTCGGCGTTTTTAGAACCATAGTCAGCGTTCCGACAGCTGACCACGCCGCTAAAATTTTGGCGCCTTGAATATTTTCCCTAGGTGAAATTTTTTCGTCATTGCGGGTTTTGACAACTCATTTGTGAGGAAGGAGTTCACATTTCCCGCTTCTTCTGCCTTCAACATGTCATTATTTTGAGCGTTATTTGAGCGAAAAAAGTAAACAATTATCTCCATCTCTTTCTACCACTCCGCACCCTCCGCACCCTCCGCGCCGCGGAGTCCGCGGCGGGCCGTCTCGTCAGTCAGTTGTTCCTCGTCAACCAATGAAAGCGGTGGTCACGGCTCCGTAAAAATTTGACCCCAGGGTCCTGCTGTGGTTACCGTTTCGTAAAAATAGCGGCCCGTAAAACGGAAACTAAGGTTCAAAAAACGCTTTTTCCGTTTTACAGCCGTCAGAGTCGTCTTTTACGGCCGTCAGAGTTAACTATGGTTTCAAAAACCGGCCCTAAGTGTGGGTCAAATACATGGCAGTTACAGATACGAGTTCCACTCGGTGGAATTAATCGAATTGAAGTTTGTATCCTAAAACTTATCATCTCATTCACCAGGGTTTGCCGATGAAGTGAAGAAACGCCAAATGTTTCTCGACAAATTAGACTGCTTGTTTCGAGCACTCGGTTTGGCAGTTCTTCAGCAGCCCTCCACCCCACTCGTTCCACACACACCCATCCGTCACCTGTTCACATCTTTCGAATTCCTATTTCTCGTCACTTCGTCCATTTACACCGCAGAACTGGCATCATATCTGACGGTACCTCGGTACGTTCCATGAGTTCACGCATTGTCACACAAAGCCTTTCTTGACCCCTGTGTGAACACATTTTGCTTGTATTCAGATACACAAAACCGATCGACACTCTAATCGAGCTGGCTAATAGTGGAATGATATGGATTGGGGAGCACGAGTCTTGGACTTATTCACTCAGGGGTATGACAGACCCTGAAATCATCACAATTGTTCAAAACTATAGAGTAAGTAGAATCTCCAATACAATATTTTTATGTGTCATATACGAGGATATTTATTATTTGAATCTTAGGTGTACTCACACGAACAGTTGAACAAGCTAGCTCCTACAGGTGAATACGGCTTAATTGTGGAAAGGCATGGGGGTACGTACAGTTATTAGTACAGTGTTGTTGACTCGGTGATATGATTCTAAGCAAGGTGAAAGACAAATCATTATGGAGAGGGGCGTATAGGCGATTTTGACCGGCCCGGGCGATTCAATTTACCCCCCACACGCAAACAATTACCTGTCCAAAGACCAACAAAGGAGGGGTTCTTCATATTTTGGGAAAACAAGCAAATGAATGATCAGGCTGAAAACCTTGCGGGCACAACTAGATGGTAAACCGAGTATTTTGTCAAAATTTCAGATTAAAAAAAAACTCCTACTGCCCAAAAGGACGGCGGACGGACATTTCGGTTTTGGAATTGTAGACCTCTTGAAACGGATAATGTCGAATTTTGTGGCCGATCGGAGTCGTCGACCTCCGTCGTGAAAATATAGGTGGGTGATTCCAAAAAAAAACAACGGAAATTTGGGGTTTCGTTTAGGCCGAAAATTTTTCGATCGTTTTCTCTAGAAGTGTTATTGATTCCGGACCAGGGAAAGCCCTAGTTTTCGAAATTATATAGGGTGAGATACTTTATGTAGCCCCCTAAAAGATATCACTACAAAACCACGACGGATTTATGTGCTTTCCTCAAGACCATCACATGAATTGGTGTTGGTATAACTATTGAGGAACTCAATATATATTCCCAATTACTTTCAGTATCCGTAGCCAGTAACCGAATATAAAATATAATTAGGGTTAGAAACTAGATTTGAAGGCCAATTTCTGCAACTGAAATGGAGAAAGCTAGGCGTGAAGGACTTGAGTTTTCGTGATGGTCTTGAACTTTTGTGTGAAGGTTATGAACTCTTGAGTGAAGGTCATGAGTTTTTCACAATGGTCTTGCCTTTTACCTAGTAATAATACAATATACGTACATATATACTACAATAACTTGGTCAAGTCAATGAGATAGGTTATTAAATCATCCAAACCTTCACTAATCCCTCATGACCTTCACAAGTTTGACTTGGTAAAACGTGATGGTCGCGTGAAGGTTTTGAGTGTGACGGTCATGAGAAAGTATCTCAAAATGGCTGGCAAGCTAACTCTGTGTTTCCAAAAGGGTAAACTGGTCTTTCATCGCCACACGAACCCGTTTTGTGTTCTACGGGTGATTACAATCTAATCAAACAATTTGAATTTCTCATTTTACAAGCGTGAATGTCTGGAAAAAAAGTATCTCAACAAACATGACTTAGCTCAGTAAACTCTGTGAACATTTTTCTTTGGCTGCTGGAGATCCCCCACGAGCCGTATTTTCCCTTCCAGGGATGTTGGGCTACTGAACGGACTAGCTCGGAGATCGAAATAGTTAAAAACGCGCTCTTCAGGCGAAATGAAAAACTAACTTTTTTTCTTGTGCCGGTCTTGAGTCATCATGAGTACGCAACTTTTAGAGGGTGGTTCTGCATTTAGATAATTGATAACCCCTTGAACGTAGTAAACTATTGAAATATGGAATCTCCTAATCACTTGGGGAGAAGGCGTTGACTGTAAATCCATGATATGGGATCTAAAATCGATTCCAAACTTGCTCATAGGTCTCGAGTACGCGTGAAGGTCGTGGAGTTTTCTGTAGTAAATCTCGATTTTCTCCTAGTACATTAGCCGAAATAATTCAGAAGTATTTAGAGTGGTAGAGCATTTCGTGTGGAGCTATACAAAAAAAAAAAAGTTAGAAGATTGGGTAATTTTTGGAAGCTACAGAGGCGAGTACTCACCGATTTCCGTTTTTTTTTTTTTTTTAATCACCCAGGTGTACCTAGTATTCCAAGAATAATAAACCAAAATTGAGATATTCTTTGTTAAATGTTCTATTTCCTAGGTCATTACTCTGAGCAAGAACACGTAACTTATGACATACTAACTAATTCTCATGTGATGGCAGAGGATTTATTTGGTTCGCCGCCTGTTATCGTCGTGAGGAAAGGCAAGACTTGAAGACTTTATTTAAGAGGCAGTAATCGCGGTATTTTCTATCCAAGTTTACTTGATAACGTATCTTATTACAAATTTTGAAAAAGGGCATCAAATGAATGAATTGTATTTTTGTGTGTGTTCCTTCTTAGGTTCTCCGTACAGGAAGAGATTTAATAGCATCATCAGCGAAGTTTTGCGAGGCGGGATTTATCATTACTGGGAGCGAGAGATGTCCAGAAAATATCTCAACTCCAGGTGCCTCTGAGATATTGTTAGACTTGAAGTATGCGTCCTTATAAAACAGGAAAGCCATGAAGGAAATTACATTCTCGCTTCAAACTTCATCATTAATTATGAAACATGTTATAGAAAATTGTAAGATTGTGAAAACATCTTTTCGTTCAATTTTTTTTCAGGAAACAACTCGCTCTCAAAGAAGCGGAACATCCTCACTACAAAGATGAGCCTCGTAGTCTAGAAATCTCTCATATACAAGGCGGACTTTATTTGTACACGATAGGCATTATTATATCAACCTTAAGCCTCATCGTTGAGATCATTGTAGGTCGAGTTAATGTCTCTAAGGTGAAGATACTTTCAAAAACCCATGATTCTTGATTACCATCCCATTAAATGTGATAAATTTTATTGCTTGAATATTATAAATAGGTTTAAATTTTAGAGTGTTTACCTCCGTCAAAGGATACGATTAAACAGTTTTAGCATAGGTAGTCAATTAACATTTTACGGCTTCTTTAACGCTTTATTCGTCTTGAACGATACATTATAAATATTGATTAATGAGAATAAATTATTGAATCATTCGAGGTTACATAAAATAATTACATATTTACACTGTTGCATGATGTTAGTACATGTATCATGTGGTCAGTTTTATCCACTTCATGCTTGAGATTTTAAGCTCGAGCTCTTCTGAGGACTGTGAATCCTTCGGACGATACTTTGTCGCCGTAGATGTCCTCGGAATCATCTTCGCCAAACTTGGAGATGGCTTTTTCATCAGACAGCGTTTCAATAGAATCAGTTGAAGACGACTCAGGCTGGTTGGAAGTGTCGGCGGTCTTCTGCACGGATGGATGAGTTCCATCGCCGCGTTTGTTCACTCTGTAGTTCACCTGCAATAATGAAAGATATTGTCAAATTCCGCACGTCTGTCATCAGGAATAAGTACAGAACGAAAACCAATGCCAAAAGCATCAAGTTGTTTTAGGTGAAGCTGGACTTGCGAATGGGAGAGAGTAACCGAACAATGCGCATTTTTACTGTACCATTTCACTGGTCGCACATCTGAGATCGTAGGTCCACCCTACAGAAGCAAACCATTCGACAATTTTGGCGCTCAAGTTCCACTTCTTGCCGTATTCTCCCGCCCTGTAGTCCCAGGGGAAGGTGTGGTGGTAGTTGTGCCAGCCTTCTCCGTGGGAAATAAAAGCCACGAATTCCGATTCTACAGGTGAGATGTCCCTGGAGAACATTTTAGGTCATGTAGTGTCAACAGGAATAAACGCTATTTTTATGGAGGCAAAACAAGACTTTTCTCGATTGGGCCTACTGCAAGCAAGTGCTTACTTGGAATAAGGGCGGTAGCCGTACAGATGGGCTATGCTGTTAACCGTCCAGGTGCCATGAAGAGTGACCATGTAACGAGCAAAAAACGAAACCAGAAGTGCATTCTTAAATGTTTCTCCCCAAAAGTAGAATGGAACAGCAACCGGGATGCCCAATCCAAAGACCATGTACAAAAGGTAGTAGTACCTAGAATAGGTTCAAAGCAATTTTAGTCGTACCAATCAAATGGTAATACAAATCTTATGCCAGACACTTACTTCTTCTGGAACATAACAATAGGGTCAGCTTCTAGGTCAGACATATCGATGGTCTTTCCCATCTTTTTCACCATGGGGTGTTTTCTCTGGAGGAGCCAACCCATATGGCAGAAAAAGAAGCCGCGCTTCGAATTGTGAGGGTCGGCATCCGTGTCGCTGTATTTGTGGTGAAGCCTGTGATCTCTGGACCAAATGTATATGCAATTCTGCGGAAAAGTCGTAAAATATCGTCAGATAACGCGCGGGAATAAGATTTTGGCGCTAATGGTGATACAGTCAATAATATGTGAGGAGTGAACTTACTTGGCCGGCAATTGTTTGGCATATCATGACAAGAAACTTGAACCAGGTGTTACCTTTGAAACATTTGTGACAGAAGAACCTATGATTCCCGACCATTATACCTTCACTGCCTATGATTGCGACAATTAAAGCTGGAACAGACGATAGGATAAATAGTAAAAAAATATTTTGTAAATACAAAAAAAATCGTTGACTCTTCAAACCCCACTATGGAAGGATCCTTATTGACTACTGTGATCACTAAGTGTCAGACCTACAAAGCAAACTTGACGTTATCAATCGTTCCATGCTGTGAAGATGGAGTCGGTCCAGAGACGGGGCGCTCTCCGGATCTGCAGTGCATAGCGAACGGTATCTGCCCCTGCCGTGCAGGTTGTTGCTGGTGTGGACCCCATAGACAATTGAAGATTTACAATCGCAGACGGCGGAACGAGAAGGGCCAGGAAAGAAGAAAGAGTAGAAACGCTACGGAGATGGCGACTCAGATGGAGCAGCGAGACGAGCTCCATCGATGGACCCGCAGGCTGAACAGCGTGAAAGAGTGGACAGACAGGAAACACGGCGACGTCAACAATTATCTGACACAATTTCTCTCAAGAAGATTGGGAAGGCAGACGACGACCTGTGCGTGCATTTCCGGTAGGAAGAGGACTCGGCTGAACAACTCCGAAGCATTCTCAGTCATACAGTTTACAATGCGTTTGAGTACTTATCGAGTAAGGATGAATTGAAATGGCCAGATGGTCAATTTAGGAATGTTTGAAATTGGGTTCCTGGTCAGCGGGCTCAAATTTAAAATGCTCTAAATTACGTCAGTTGACATTAAAATATGATAACTAGGTGATTTGTTATGATTTGGGCGTTGAAAGTGGCTTATAACTCACTTTTTAACCCAGTTTGGAAAAAATTGCACATCGGTATCGGCTAGACAGCCTAACCGGATTGGGTCGACAGGGTACTCATTCGACGCAGAATTTTATCCTCTTTAAATAAGTGAAGTATAAAAGTTTTGGTCAGACGCTTTCTTCTAGGTGAAAATAGCAAAAAACCAAAAAATGTGGAAAAAAATCGCGGTTTTTGGGCCACCAAAACTTAAGCTCACCTCCCACGATGGTGCAAACTCAGATTCCTCACATTTGGGTCCACTAGGAGAGATCAAAATCATTTCCAGCTTTCAACCAATTATTTCCGTTTTTTCTCCAAAACCGGCCTCATTTTACTGGACAAGATGATAGAGAAGAAAGCGAACTGGGACGCTGTGTGCACATTCGTGCTAACAGTGCTTAAGCACAAAGAAGAGCATCGAGAATGGGAAGGCTAGGATTAGGCTCCCATTAACCCTTTCACAGCCAGCGACGAGATATCTCGCGAGAAAAAGTGGCCTCCAAGACGTGGCATCAGAGACGAGATATTAAGCCCGAAGAAGTGGGCTCCCTATAGGGGTTTATAGATCAGAGACGAGAAATCAGGCAAAAAGAAGTGTCCTACAAGGAGAAAGACGGGATAACAAATGAGGAAAAGTGATCTGCCTGGCCAGAGACGAGATATCAAGAATGAAGAAGTGGCCTTCCGGGACCAGAGACTAGATATCAAGCAAGAAGAAGTCGCCTCCTTGGATCAGAGACGAGATATCAAGCAAGAAGAAGTCGCCTTCTTGGATCAGAGACGAGATATCAAGCAAGAAGAAGTAACCACTCAGGACCAGAGATGAAATATCATGCGAGGCAATATTTTGGAATATTTTGGATCCGTTCACTAGTAAGTAACCTTAAAATAATAACATTATTAATGTTATGTATGGCAAGGTGGGTCTATGAAATGTTCAGTAGGTACCAACGAAGACTCAGTCGCGAAAGGGTCAACCGAAAAAGGAACAAGAGCAAGGAATTGAAGGAGAGAAGAAGAACAGCCTTTTTAGAAGCAAGAACAGAAGCAGCCAAATGGCAAGAAATCGTACTGTCCCGAAGTAATACAGCAAGTGGTCCTGGGACCAGAAGAAGGGGACGGGTGTTTTAGTCGTTATACCGTAACGGAGACCCCGACACTATTGAGGGACTGCTCCCCCCTCTTTGTCTGTAATAGATTTCACCAACTCCAATAAAAAATGAAGAGTACAGGGGAAAAGGGGGGTAACTCGCTTTTTTGACGAAATACGACTGATGATGAGTTTCCATAGGTTTTTCGATGGCCAACACGATGAGCACCTTAAAACAGGGGAAAAACGAGACTAAAGGGCCGAAAACCGCCGCTGAAAAATTATGTACAGGGGAAAAAGGGGACTAAGCGAGCGGTACTGGGGAAGAAGGGGATAACTTGACTGCCTCTCTCCGCTCCCGTGCGCATCTTCTCCCTCCACCCAGCGTTTCTGTGTTTCACAGCGAGCTTTCCCAACTAGTTTTGTTGTTGTTTCCATATTCGCGCTGTTACTCTTCCGTTTTTTAATCAGTGAACCTTATTATTGGTGTGAAAATGAAAGAAAATTCCACATCCGAGGATGAAGAGGCTTCTACCAGCAGTACCAGGGGCACCAGAAAAAGGAAAGTCACAGACTCAAAACGCTCCAACGAAAAATAAAAACCGAGAACCAAAGAAAAAATCTCGAAACCTCCGCAGCTTCGTTAAAACGAATTTCAATTCCCAGATAGGGCACTCAAAAAAGGTGGCCAATTTCCAAGGAAAGGTACGAAGACCTGCAGCACTTGGTGCAATTTTGCAGTGAAAAAGGTAAAAAGTACTTTAATAAGATACCTAAAACAAAAATAATTTTGTTCAAAAAAAATTCTCTAATAATAATTAATTGAACATTGCTCATTAACTGTAACCTGTTTGTAAGCTGTAACTTGTATGTAGCCAGTTTACTTTACTGACCCTGTTTACTTTACTGAACCTGTTTACTTTACATTTGACCTTTTTCTGTAAATAAACTCGTTTTGATGGAAAAAATATGATTTTGTGTCCTTATGCAGTTTTTAGGGACAGGTAGACCCTCGTGTTGAGACCCGCAACGCACGGAGTTACCCCCCTTTTCCGCTGTACGATAGGACCTTTGGACGATTAGCATCGTATTTCGACCCTATAACCTATGGATTTAGGGATTATTAAAATTGTATCGCATTCTACACTACGCAAGGCACATTTTGGTGTCCTTAATTTAAAAAAAAAAGATGCTTACGTAAGGTGCAATTGCGTTTTTGACAAAGAAAATGGTTTTCTGAAAATTTAGAAGTGAGTGAGTTACCCCCCTTTTCCCCTGTGCTCTTCAAATAAAAAATAAAAAAATGCTCTGCACTCTTAACTCATGTGTCACCCATAAAACACAAAAAAAAAAAAAGAGAAAAATACTCACTCCAGACGATGGTTGCCCAGCCCACCTGAAGAGAAAATGCTTGCCACAGGCCCCAAAAACCGCCAGAGTGTAAGATTAGAAACAGGAATACATTATGCCATACAATTTCTCGTTTGAATGGCTCTGTAGCATCAGTGGCTGGTTTCGATTCAGTTTCTTGGCGCATTTTGTCTTTTTCCGTATTACTCGCCCTAAAACAATCACAAGTAAAACATCAGTAAAATTTACTAGTTTAATGCTCCTTAAATAAATTTTATTCTTTCAACCGCTATTTGAAATCGTTATCTGTATTTAATTAACCATAATCAGCATTGTAGCAACTTACTGGATTTCTGAGAAAAATTCGGTAAGTGATGAGTCCATGTACATCATGATGAACGGTTTTTGAGTCTGGTGAAACTACGTTTTTATACCACCGTGTTACACTGAGCCTGCAACATACGGCGAAGTGAACAAATGAGATATCGCAATGAGTAAGGTACTAATGTGAACTTGTCATAAGCATGTTTTCAAATCCTTACCCAGAAAAATCCCTTCGGACGTTTATATGTCACCAGCCATGAAATTCGAAGCCTGGAATCCAATAAGCAGCACTGATTTGAAATGTTTTCGCTTGAAATCCTCACTGAACTGCTCGAGATGGTTGTAGCTGGCGAATTGTACTCTGACAAGGTTCCCGGCTGGTTTTATACCTCAGAATTGTGCAACCAGGGTTTTGTTTCCATAGAACGTTGTGCAACGAAATTTTCACTTTTATTCCAACAGTCGGAAACCGGGTCAGGATTAACATTTGAATTTTAATGCTAAATTTATACAATGGCTCGGAGATGCGCATATCTAATACTACGCGTGCTAATCTATTATATCAAATATTGTTGATATTATTCCTAGGAAATTGAGCTGGCAGTCTTCATATTGTGAGCCGCTAGTCCATGTCAGTATGAACAAACGGCTCCCATTAAAGTACCTATATTTCAATTTAATTTTGTATGATTTATTTTATTTTATTTATTTATTTTATTTTTTTGTTTGTTTATTGTTCTTGGAATAATACACCTATGTTTTCGCGACGGTGGTCGACGACTCCGATCGGCCTCAAAATTTGACATTATCCGTTTCAAGAGGTCTAGATTGGTACGTCGTCCACCGTCCGGGCCGTTTTGGGCATTAGGAATTTTTTTTTTTTTTAATCTGAAATTTTGACAAAATACTCGGTTTACCATCTTGTTGTGCCCGCAAGGTTTTCAGCCCGATCGCCCAAACCCATGGGGCGCTATGGGGCTAAGGAAGGGGTTTTTGAAGGTTTTTGGCTATGGGATCGAGTGTGATCGAGTGGGATCGATGGGTGTTGTTTTCGAAGTATTTTTGGACGTAGAATCCATTTTTGTTGGTCCTGGAACGGTTTGATTTCACTGTGGCGATCTATAGGGCTACAAATGGGATTTTTTAAGGAGGTCAAATATTTTTCGAGTAAAAAACAAAACATTTTTGAAAAAAAAAAAATCATTTCATTGACACAGAATTAAATTTCTGCACAAGTAACCTAAATGAAAGAATAATAAATCCTTGTGTAAAATTTGCAGCGTTTTTTTTTTTTTTTTTAAGGGGCCTTACTTGAACATAATGTTATGTTATAATACATATTATACCATATCGTCGGTTAAGTTCTAACACCACGTAGGTGACTTTTTGCAACTTGACAGGAGAGACCAAAAACTGTTTTATTTATATTGTACGTAAATTTTATAACTTTCCTCGTACTGTTACCGCTCTATTGTTGACACTATTATTATCACTATAATAGTGTCACGGAAACTCAGGTCTAATGTGACTTGTGGATATCATGAAAAATCACTAATAATTTGTTAGTTAGATGGTGTTGGTGTTGAAAGTGTCAATTACGTGGTGTGGGTTTCTCATTCAGATTGTTAATTTCGTGGAAATAGGTCACCAATAATAATTATTGGTCACCAATTATTGGTGACCTATTTATTAGGTAATCAGCTCTTTAATTTTTACACATTTTACACAAAGGTTTATTATGCTTTGGTATAAATTGTGTAAAAATTAATTCCAAGTCAATAGGTAAGGCTTACCTACTTTTTTTTTTTTTTTTAATTGGAAATTAAATAAAAATGTTCAAAAAACTGTGTTTTTATAGATGTTGGCACCTGAAAAATGGGGGGAAAATTAGCATCATGAAAGCCCCACAGATCCGGATGGTGAAATCGAATGGTTCTGTGACACCCAACATAGATTCTCCGTCCTCCGTCCATTTTTCGCCTCATTTTTCCCATTTGTATCCCCATGAAAGCCCTATAGTAGATCGCAAGAGTGAAATCGGATCGTTGCGGTACCTCAAAAAAGGATTCTACGTCCAAAAATACTTCGAAAACGGCGCCTAACTAGATCCCATAGACAAAAGCCTTCAAAAAACCCTCCCGTAGCCCCATTTAAGCCCCATAGCGCCCCACGGTCGGACTGAAAACCTTGCGGGCACAACTAGATGGTAAACCGAGTATTTCGTCAAAATTTCAGATTTTTAAAAAAATTCCTGCTGCCAAAAACGGCTTAAACGGCGGAAATTCCGTTTTTAGAATCTATACGTCTTGAAACGGGGATAATGTCAAATTTTGAGGCCGATCTGAATTTTCGAACTCCGTTGCGATTAGTAGGTGTATTATTCCAACTGTTTTTCACCACTTTTGGAGCGTGGATGCGTTACGTTAGAACCAATTTTTGAGGTTTAGTTTTCCGACTTTTTGAGGTACGAAGTATGAATGGTCCTCCTCAGGTCAGTAATATTAAAGCTATTATTATATTATATTATTCTGTAATATATGAAAATTGTGATACGAGAACGTTCTTGAATGGACTTTTTATTTCCCTGCCAGTAATCCATGTGTGCACATCGATGACACAACCCAGACATTTCTCGAACTTCCGACGGCCGGGGAGGTTGCCAACCAATCAGAATGCGGGTCTAGAACGTCCCGCCGCTCTCAGCCAATAGGAAACCACCGTCCAGTCCAGACCCGCCGAGAACTGTCCGCCGGCTTTTAAATCTCCCGCAAGGCGGATCGTCTCTTCAGTTTGAATACTACAAGCGCTCTCCAAACGTTCAACTTTCTGACAAGTGTCAGGCAACTACGTACGATTGAGTGAAGTAACAAGAGTATATTAAACATTTTTGTGTGTTGCAAGTGTTTAGTGAGTTTCTAAAGAGCATCATCATCATGTCAGCTATTGGAATCGACTTGGGAACCACCTACTCCTGCGTTGGAGTCTGGCAGAATGGCAAAGTGGAAATCATCGCTAATGATCAAGGTATGTTCACTCAGATTTAGCTATTCTCTTTAAGATCATCATGAAATTATTATTGTACATATTATGTCTACCCGCCAAGCTTTAATTCCTTCTTAGGCAAATTCGGGTACCCAATTCATTACGCTTTGAATAGGCAACCTGATTTTACGTTTGAGGTATGAAATGTATCCTCTGTCCATTTTGTTCCTTTTTCACGCATCTAATCCAGTTTCTTAAAATTTAAGATTAGATATTTATTAGATAAAATATTAGATAAAATATTAGATATTTAATAAAATTCCGTTCGATTTCAGTAAGAAAACTTGTGAAATCTGATGTTTTGACACTCGCACCAGTAAAGCCCTAATAAGGACAGTTGGTACCCCAATGATACGGGTTAAAACATACTACATTATTTACTGAACAAAACAGTA
Organism: Pilophorus perplexus; assembly: GCA_955831195.1. NCBI lineage: Eukaryota > Metazoa > Arthropoda > Insecta > Hemiptera > Miridae > Pilophorus > Pilophorus perplexus. The sequence continues at coordinate 32,603,837 of OY037010.1, read as the reverse complement.
ATGGTATAATGTACCAATATTATTGCAAAATCTTGAACTTGAATTAAAATTACTTCAACGAATCTGACCCAATTTCTCGAGAACCCTTTTTTTTTTTTTGTGTGTGTGGTTGTGCGAAAATTAATTCTGTCAGTAAAAAAAAAAAAATTGAACAAAAAAAAATTCATAAAAAAAAAAATTGTTTTCCAAATTTTTTTTTACTCGGAAAATATTTGACCTCCTGGGATCCTTCAAAAATCCCACTTGCAGCCCCATGAAAGCCCTACAGATCCCAACAGTGAAATCGGATCGTTCCGGGACCCCCAAAAATGGATTCTACGTCCAATAATACTCCGAAAACGACACCTAACTCGACCCCATAACCAAAAGTCTTCTAAAAACCCCTCCTGTTGCCCCCCATAGCGCCTCAAGGGTTTTCCAAGTTTTCCAATGACAACCTTTCCTTGTTGAGCAGGGCTCATCAGTGAAAAGAGTTCAAGTAATTAAATGAACTATGTGATTGAACGACTTGAAGTGGATACAACAAAAAAGCGAAAAAAGAACGTGCTGAAAAAAAACAAAAAAAAAAACATCGAAAGTGCAGCTACATCGATAGTGTATTATTCCGATACTACAGCCAATCGATTAGCAACATCGAAGATTCAAAATTACCCACCAACATTCCTTTGGTCAAGACAATGCTTTCAATGGGAAAATTGTCAGTAGGTAACTAAATGTTGGGTCAATTTAAAAAACGCGGTGCTCCCTGAACGCAGAATTTCATACTCCACAACTTTCATTTCATGGGTTTTTCATACAGAATGGCCGTTCTCAAATTTAAAGTCGCATAATTGCAGTTTTCACAGAAGTTGGCAAAAAGTTGCATGTTTTGACGGCCGATTGCGACCTTGCCGATCCGTCGAATTTTAAAGCTGGGGTAGCCATTCGAAGCATAATTTTGTGCTCTTTAATCATGTAAAGAGTGAAAGTTTCTGTATCACGCGTAGTTTTTAAGATATCAGCAAAAAACCAATAGAAGTGCGAAAATTTCGAAGTTATTTATCATAATATGATAAATAAGTTGTGATCACCTCTATTTGATTTAGATCTTCAAGACCAATCTTCAAGAAACACCATCAATTATAATTATTGAACTGGTTGTTTAACCACGTTTGTTCTTGTCTGTTTCAGGTAACCGGACGACGCCGAGTTACGTAGCGTTCACCGACAGCGAGCGTTTGATCGGCGATGCAGCCAAAAACCAAGTTGCTATGAACCCCCAGAACACAGTGTTTGACGCCAAACGGCTGATTGGAAGGAAATTCGACGATCCGAAAATTCAGGGTGACATGCAGCATTGGCCGTTCAAGGTGGTCAACGACTGTTCCAAACCGAAGATCCAAGTGGAGTTCAAAGGGGAGACGAAGAGGTTTGCTCCGGAAGAGATCAGCTCGATGGTTTTGGTCAAAATGAAGGAAACGGCTGAAGCGTATTTGGGCAAGAAGGTGAAAGATGCTGTTGTCACCGTGCCGGCTTACTTCAACGATTCGCAGCGGCAGGCGACGAAAGATGCCGGCGCCATTGCAGGGTTGAATGTGATGAGGATCATCAACGAACCGACAGCAGCAGCTTTGGCTTATGGTTTGGACAAGAACTTGAAAGGAGAACGGAACGTTTTGATTTTCGACCTTGGAGGAGGTACTTTTGACGTGTCCATCCTGACCATCGACGAAGGTTCACTGTTTGAAGTGCGAGCCACTGCAGGTGACACACATCTTGGTGGTGAAGACTTTGACAACCGTCTAGTCAATCACCTGGCCGAAGAATTCAAACGCAAGTACAGAAAAGATCTCAAAGGCAATCCTCGTGCTCTGCGACGTCTCAGAACTGCCGCTGAAAGAGCTAAGCGCACATTGTCATCGTCCACGGAGGCCAATATTGAAATCGACGCTCTGTACGAAGGGGTTGACTTCTACACCAAAGTGTCTCGAGCACGATTTGAAGAACTTTGCTCCGACTTGTTCAGGAACACTTTACAACCAGTGGAGAAATGCCTGCAAGACGCCAAACTCGACAAGGGAGCAATTCACGATGTTGTATTGGTAGGAGGATCAACCAGAATTCCCAAAATCCAGAACCTGCTGCAGAATTTCTTCAACGGCAAAGCTTTAAATATGTCCATCAATCCGGACGAGGCTGTGGCTTACGGTGCAGCAGTTCAAGCTGCAGTTCTCAGCGGTGACCAAAGCTCGCAGATCCAAGACGTGCTTCTTGTTGACGTAACTCCTCTCTCTTTGGGAATTGAGACTGCCGGCGGAGTGATGACGAAAATCATCGAAAGGAATGCAAGGATCCCCTGCAAACAGTCCCAAATCTTCACAACTTACTCTGACAACCAGCCTGCCGTCACCATTCAGGTGTTTGAGGGAGAGAGAGCCATGACGAAAGACAACAACCTCTTGGGCACTTTCGACCTGACAGGGATCCCACCAGCGCCCAGAGGAGTGCCCCAAATCGAAGTCACGTTCGACCTCGACGCCAACGGCATCCTCAACGTGGCCGCCAAAGACAACAGCTCCGGCAGGTCGAGGAACATCGTCATCAAAAACGACAAAGGCCGCCTCTCCAAAGAGGAAATCGACCGTATGGTCAACGACGCCGAACGGTTCAAAGCCGAAGACGACATTCAACGGGACAGAGTCGCCGCCCGGAACAAACTCGAAGCGTACGTCTTCTCCGTCAAACAGGCCATCGACGACGCCGGAGACAAACTCACCCCTGCGGACAAGGAAACCGCCCGCTCCAAATGTGACGAAGCCCTCAGATGGCTGGACAACAACTCTTTGGCCGACAAGGACGAGTACGAGCACAAACTACAACAACTCCAACAAGAATGCGTCCAGTTTATGAAGAAAATCCACCAAAACGGTCAGCCCAGCAATTGCGGCCAGCAGAGCAGACAACATCAATCCAACGGTCCTACTATCGAAGAAGTTGATTAAAATTTGAACATTCCCGAACAAATTTGTTTCTAAATACCTACTAAAATCTAAGTATTAAATTGTTTTTGACCTATTAGCTATCTTTGAGACTGATTTCGTATTTCTACAAATCTTACTTTATTTTCCACCTATTTATTCTTAACTTCTTCGTACCTATTCGTTGTAAAAGATCTAAGTAATTAAATGTAAAATAGCTGTGTCTTTAAAGCTCTTGGTGTTATGTAAATTAATTATTGTAATTATTCTGTAAATTTTGTAATAATTATTATTTGATAATAATTTAAATATAGAAACGAAAACAACACACTATGTCATATAATATATGTTGAAATACAATATTATTGTATTTTCTGTATTAAATTATGTTCAACTTAGAACGTTAGTTTTCTTATTTATTCCCTCGAAAGTGGAGACTTTGTGGGCTTCTGGTTCATTTTCTCGAGCCTAGTGAATTGTGGTTTTCTCATTAAAATCTGAATTTAATTCAAATTGTGTCCTTTCTGGGGGAAAAAAACATGGATGTGCCTATTTTTTGCAGTAAGGGAGAAAGAAATTAAGTGATATGCGTTGAGTAGGAGCACAATGGAAGCATAGAAATTTAACTGCAGGAGCCACGTGGCAGTTGAGTACTTAACTGATCCGAGCCACATTAAGCTCAAACTCCTACGGAGGCTCCATAGCAACTTTTAATTCTAAAATGACAGAAGGTAAATCGATTTGATCACTTCAATATTACAAGAAAAATCACTATTATATACAGGATAAATCGCTCCAATATTTAACTATTAAGGAAAAAAGCTCTAATTATAATACAGTTCATTAAGAAGCATTTTGTCTTACAAGCTATCATTGAAAGTGAACAGACCTGTTCTCTCGAGAGGCCAAGTCATTGTGGGACATTTCATTGAAGAAAAAAAGAAAACCACGCCGCGAACCACAAGACAGTCACAGAAACGGAAGATTGAATTTGGGCCTCCAAATTGCACATCGGACACTCTTCGGTATTATTATTATATAATATATAATTTGTTGCCGGTATTATTATTATATAATATATAATTTGTTGCCAAATTCAATATTATTGAATTTGGCAACAAAGCCCGGAGTCCCTGCCAGCCTTGCTTCAGCCAAGAGTCTCTTTGTCTGAATGCCCACATCAGGGTTCAAAAAGAAAGGTAACTCATCGTCTGCAGGCGAGTAGATCTGATTGACGACGGCTACATCATGTAGCATGATGCTCCTGCCATAATTTTTTTACGAAGCGAGTCAGGTTGAAGTCGGTGAAGTTCTGAGGTACCCAGATTTGATTTTCATCAGAGAGAAGAAGAAGGCATAAAAATTGTGGTTCAAATTGTAATTGGTAGGCAGGTAGGCTACGTACCTACTTACTATGTCAATAAAAAATTTTTAAATTAAAAAAATTAAATTATTTAATTATTTAAAAAACGCGGCAAATTTTACACAAGGATAATCCTGTATCAAAGAATAATCATTATTCTTTGATAAAGGTTACTTGTCCAGAAATATAATTCTGTCAATGAAAAAATTTAAAAAATTTTTTGTTTTTACCTCTTTTCTTTTTTTAATTTTTTTTTTTTTTTCAAATTTTTTTATTTATTTTTACTTGAAAAATATTTGTCCTCCTGGGATCTTTCAAAAATCCCATTTGTAGCCCCATGAAAGCCCTATTGATCGCCACAGTGAAATGGGATCGTTCCAGGACCCCCAAAAATGGATTCTACGTCCAAAAGTACTTCGAAAACAACACCTAACTCGATCCCGATTGTAGGAAAAAAAGTCCCCGGAAAAAAGTCCCCCAAAAAAAAGGCGCCGGAAAAAAAATCCCCAGTATTTTCCGATCCCGGAAAAAAAGTCCCCGTAGAAGAAAATTTCTTCTAATAATACTTAAGTATGATACCTAAGTATTTAATACTTAAGTATTAAATACTTTTGTTGTCGTAGGGGGTCAACACTAAGCAGTAGGTGACTGGTGTTTACAACATTTCACTGGTTTACAACATACAACTGGTATTTTGTCAACATTTCAGATTTTTTTAAAAATTCCTACTGCCCAAAACGGCCAGGACGTCGGAAGGACATTTCGTTTTTGGAATCTAGACCTCTTGTAACGAATAATGTCACATTTTGAGGCTGATCAGAATTTTCGACCCCCGTCACCATTACATAGGTGTATTATTCCAAGAATACTAAACCAAACGAAGAGGTTCCCTAACTTTCTATTGTGTTTTGTTCAAGATTTTTTCAATTTTTTAAATTTTTCTTTTTGGGGATTTTTTTTCCGCCCTGCAGGATTTTTTTCCCGGGGACTTTTTTTCCGGGGAGTTTTTTTCCGATTACCCTCAATCCCATAGCCAAAAGTCTATGAGATCGTAACGTACACGACTGGTTTGGTTAATCATCCCTCTCCAAAAATACTTCAAGAACGATACCCTTCCATTGCTTCATTTTAGCACCAAAGCGCCCCACGGGTTTGGGCGATCAGGCTGAAAACCTTGCTGGCACAACTAGATGGTCACCTTTTTACATTTCACAAGCATCAGTTTTTTGTTTCCAGTCTTCTTGAAAGCAGCGGGATGCATCCTTTATAAATGAACGGTGGCATTGGTGGCGTTTCCGCAGGTCTTATAACGCTTTCCACACATATTGCATACGGCGGTTGTAGGGGTCACTTTTGGTTTATTATTCTTGGAATAATACACCTATGTTTTCGCGACGGGGGTCGACGACTCCGATCGGGCTCAAAATTATCCGTTTCAAGAGGTCTACATTCCAAAACCAAAATGTCCGTCAGCCGTCCGCCGTCCGTGCCGTTTTGGGCAGTAGGAATTTTTTTTTTAAATCTGAAATTTTGACAAAATACTTGGTTTACCATCTAGTTGTGCCCGCAAGGTTTTCAGCCCGATCGCCCAAACCCTTGGGGCGCTATGGGGCTACGGAAGGGTTGTTTGAAGGCTTTTGGCTGTATGATCGAGTTAGGTGTCGTTTTCGAAGTATTTTTGGACCTAGAGTCATGCATTCTCAAATTATGCGTTTACGGGCTCGCTGACTCAGGGGCTAACATTAAATGTATAATATAAATTTTATATAAAAACATATAGTGGGGGTCTGCTGACCAGGTGTCGGCATCCTCAAACTATGCGTTAATACACGCCGTACCCGTACGAGCCATTTTGGGTAGTAGGAGCTTTTTTGTCTTTTTGGCAAAATACACTTTTTACTATCCAGTAGTGCCCGCAAGGTTTTCAGGCCGATAGCCCAAACCCATGGGGCTCTGTGGTATTCCAGGAGAGCGTTTTTGAAGGGTTTCGGCTATAAGGTCGAGTTAGGTGTCGTTATCGAAGTCTTTTTGGAAGTAGAATCCAGAATCCATGGCTCAACAGGCCCATAAACGCATAATTTGAGAATGCCACACCTGGTCAACGGCCTTTAGCTGTTCTCTGTTACTCTCTGTTACTCAATTTTCAAGTATTTTCTTCTTTTACACCCTTTTATGAATGACTGACTGATTTTCAAAGGAATTCCAAAGAGGGTGTAAATCAAAAATTCATAACAGCACTTTAATAAATAAATATATTTAACAGATAATAAATTATATTAAAAATAAAATAATAGGAATTTTATTTGATTACCGATTCCCCAGGCGTGCTTTCTCCCATCTGGCTTATCGAAGAGATTTGCAGCCCATCAACGATTCATAAATAGCCATCACACCTCAATAGGGTTAAAATTTCCTTTCTGCTAATAAATTGAGCATCGTGTATACACGATTGTATACATACTGTATATTGTATACATACAATATGAATTAGAACCATTGAATAAACTAATTCAAACATTTCTTAAATCATAACATTGTTTATCACCCTTAAATTTTAGAGAAATCACAGTCCTTCATAAATAACTTATTGAGACCGGTATTGATTAATCACGCCAAAGAACAACAGATATTATTGCGTAGATACGACTGTTTTCCATCTAGATGTGTGGTTCAGTGGCGTAACAAATAATTCCAGAATTATTTAGTTCCCAGTTTATTCAAATCCCATTTTGTTATACCGTTTCGCCGTCTTTTAGTGGGCTAAAATTTCGGTTTGAGGGCCCACGTGAGAAAATCCGGCCTTCGCTTTTTCGCCAAACAAATCTTCCAGCTCGTTGATGTCCAGGTTTGGATCGTCCTGTACGGATTTGACTCTGTCCGTAGATTCAGTCGAGGCGACAATAGGGTGGGACCCATCGCCTCGTTTCAAGATTCTGTGTTTCACCTGAACAGAGAACAATGTATTGGTTTAAATGAGCTTCTGAGAAATGAGTGCGAGCAAACAAATTAAATTCATGATGTTATCATTTACCATGTCCGGTGTCGCGTACTTCAAGTCGTAAGCCAAGCCCAAATACGCAAACCATTCGACGAGAGTCGCACTGAAATTCCACTTCTTGCCGAATTCTCCGGCCCTGTAGTCCCAGGGGAAAGTGTGGTGGTAGTTGTGCCAGCCTTCACCGGAGGAAATGAATGCCACGAATTTTGATTCTACTGGCCCGATGTCTCTGAAACGACAATTGCAAGTGGTTACCGTTGACTCACTGGGAAGAAATTATTTTCTTAGTAATTCTTCCGCTCTTTCTGTCTCCTGTTTTTCCTCCGTCGCCAACACTTTTTAACTACCCTACTCCATTTACCGGGGCAGCGCCCCATTTCGCCCAAATTCCTCTAGGTCGAAATGGTTACGGGTAACCTCTTAATTATGACTTGCAACCCAGACAGAATAGTATTTTGCCCCGCTGCGTTGTGACTAGGGGTCGCAATCCCGCAATGCAGGATCCCGCGGTGTTTTACCAATCTTGCAAATGCGGGAATCTAAACGCGGGATCCCGCGGGATTTGCGGGATTCCTCTTGTTTAAAAAAGTCGCGTTTTCTGTGGCGTGAATCGCAGCCTGCACACTGTAAATCACATTCTCATTGCCTGTGATTCATATAAGTCCTCCTCATGCCTGTTGTTGTGTAGTTCACAATATTTTGGCTATTCTTGTGGTATCTACGATCCTATCTAAGATCCATAATATGGATATTATACTATATAATATGGATATTATAATATTATACTATCTAACCTATCTGAGGGTAAAGAGGGTGCGCTGTCTCCAGTTTGAATATGGATATTATAATATTATTAGGTATACATTCTGTTTGACGATTCCGCCCACAAGTGAGGAGTCAGAGAGAGAATTCTCTACAGCTGGGAACCTATTTCTGCAATCAGCGCCCATCAAATTTGGGTGACTTTCTCTGGTGGTATTTCTTTCAGCAAGTTGGCTATTTCTCAGCTTCAGAGGATGACTCCATCTCACTCCCTTCAATGCATTTATTTCCTTATATTTGTTCAAATATTTTTAAATAGATACATTTTGGTTTATTATTCTTGGAATAGTATGTACACCTATTCAATAGCGACGGAGTCGAAAATTCTGTTCGGCCTCAAAATTTGACATTATACGTTTCAGTATGTCTTGATTCCAAAAACAGAATGTCCGTCCGCCGTCCCAGCCGTTTTGGGCAGTAGGCATTTTTTTAATCAGAAATGTTGACCCGTGGGGCTTTCATGGGGCTGAAAATAGGATTTTTGAGGGAACCCAGGAGTTCAAATAAGGTTTGATTTTCCGAGTAATCCGTTTTTCGATGTCCCACATCTGAACAAACATCTCAGAAAATAAATTTTATTTTAATTTTATTTTTTTATTTTTTGTCAAAAGTATTTTCTTAATGGCACAGTATTAATTTTTGCGCAATTAACCTATATCAAAGAATTGTAAACGCTTGTGCAAAATTTGCAGCAATTCTGTAAAGAAATTGCGGTTTTTAAACAAAATTATTTTATTAATTACTAAATTCTGCGGGATCCCGCGGGATTAGCTTGAATCCCGCGCGGGATCCCGCGGGATTGAAAATCGTGCGGGATTGCGACCCCTAGTTGTGACCATCAACTAGACTATTGCGCCCATGCTTTGCGACAACGAGATGGACCATTTCGCCCACTGTACGTTTTTTCACGCTTATCATTCAGTTAAGCAAACACTAATGGAACGTGGGAAACAGCCATCATGCACGAAATTGCAAAATGCATAGAATAGAAGATAGATGCACTACATGCGTAGATCTACCTTGCAGTTGTTTGGCTCCAGAGATCAAATCTGCCAACAACCATCCAGTCTGAAACCACCAAAATGTTGCTTCATGTGGCGCATCTGAGCTCCAGTAGCTCCAAATTTCTTTAGGAAAAGTGTAGCCCCATGAAAACCCTATAGATCGCAATAGTGAAATCGGATCGTTCCGGGACCCCCAAAAAAGGATTCTACGTCCAAAAATACTTCGAATACGACACCTAACTCGATCCCATAGCTAAAAGCCTTTAAAAAAAACCTCCCATAGCCCCATAGCACCCCACGGGTTTGGGCGATCGGGCTGAAAACCTTGCGGGCACAACTAGATGGTAAACCGAGTATTTTGTCAAAATTTCAGATTAAAAAAAAAAAAATTCCTACTGCCCAAAACGGCCTGGACGGCGGACGGACATTTCAAAATCGGACATATCTGTTAGAAATGCCAGCTGATATATTGTAAGAATATCAATAACTCATCCCCCCTACATACAAATTGAATGTTCTTACTTCGTGTATGGCTTGGTTCCATGCAAATGCGCGAAACTGTTGACTGTCCAAGTCCCATGAAGCGTGACGAGATAACGCGCGAGTGCCACCAGAAAAGCTACGTTTACCTTTTCGCCCCATAAATAGACGGGGGTGAAGGTTGGGAAAATCAAACCTATCAAAATCCACATAGGATAGAAGTACCTGGAACAGAAAAAACGTTTATTTAGCTACATGAGAATGGAACAAAACTCATTTTCCAAAGGTACTGTCAAGTTACATTCAAATACAATTAGGAATGGAAATGCACCCGAATTTCGGGTTAAATCATCCTGTACCATGTTGTTAGAAGTAAAAAAGGGAAAAATACTTCATTTTTGTGACATTGAGTCTTTCTAGTAGTTTATATCTTAAGTTGTTCTGCCCGATTCAAAAACCGGTATAGGTGGGGTAAATGTAAACTAGGGGAAAATGTGAACAGGTGACATTACCGCCAACGTGGCGGACTGAAGGACTAAAACGGCCTGAAAACCTTCTCTATGTTGTACGATGGCCACACTGGAGAAGTTGTGCATTCTGTTCAGGTCGAGTGATAAGCATCTCATTACAACCCTATGCAAAACTTTGTTAGTCAAAGATTTTGGTTCCCCGTTCGCGCTCTGCTGTGACGCTCCTAATTGTAAGTAAGTGAGTCCCACTATTATTATTGTTCATTGAGGATGTAAAGTTGATGATGCGTCAACAATTTTCGTTTCATCTCTGTTACCGGCTTGTCCATGGCGTGTTTGCATTTACCACATCGTTTTTTTACCTCTGGGGTAAATGTAAACACATATTTCCCACGTTAATTCGATGACTTCTGAACGAAATTTGTCAAACATTTGCTGGTTTCAATGGTATTCCTTCAAATGAAGTCCACACTACCCGGGGGGTGTTCTTGTTCCAGGATTCCTCGTAAATACGAGAGAAAAAAGCCCCCACCGCCGTACACACAACGACACCTCGAAGAAGCCGTTTTCGACGTGGCCAACAAGAACAAAACCTACAGAGAGGCCGAAGAGACATGTGGGGGGCCCATTTCGGTGATATACCACCGCATCAAGGGCCGGGAAACGGATGCCAACCGGTTGGGGCCCGGACGGAACCCCGAATTGACGAAAGACCCTGAGGATAAACTCGTCGCTTGCCTGATCGCGCGCTCCCAAATGGGATTCCCATGCGACAAGAAGGAGCTGAAGGACCTCGTCCAGGAGTTCGTGAGAAGCAAGGGCGAGCATACGCGGTTTGTTGATGGACGGCCTGGTGAGGATTGGTACTTTTCTTTTAAGAAAAGAAACCCACAACTCACCTTGAAAAAACCGGAACACCTGCAAAAGGCGAGGAAAAAGGCCCGCGACCCTTTCGTGGTCTACCAGTTTTTTGAAACTGTTAAAAAGGTGTATGTTACTTACCACGTCGACGAAACCTGCGCCCGCCTAGCCTAATGCTGACGAGACGGGCTTCGCCAATGATCCCTCTCGCCTCAGTCTGAGGCCCTCAGAGCATTAGGGGAAAAAGGCAAAGCCCTCCAGAGGGTCTCAGACGGATCAGGTCGAGAATCGACCACAGTTCTCGCCTTGTGTTTCGGCTAGTGGGGATGCCTTACCACCGCTCATTGTTTTTAAACGGGCCGCTGTCCAACCCCGATGGATTTCTGAAGAGGCATATCCTGCTTTTTTCCCACAGCAAACGTCTATTGTATGCGATCTCTTTCATTTTTTAATTAGTTCTTTGCAATAAACTGTTAACAATTCACGTTTATTCATTCTTTCAGCACCATTTCACCCGTAAATTTGGAAATTTAGCCTATAATAGTTGATTGGAAAATGCAATTGGGGGAAATGTAAACAGTGGATTGGGGTAATAGTAAACATTGTTTTTCCCTCTCGCAAATGAATTCTGGAGTCTCTATATGGGTCCATGTGACTGTGTCTGTCACGGTTTTGCCCTAGGTAAGCCTCGTTGAAAAATACCTGTTTACATTTACCCCCGAGCCTCTGGGGTAAAATTTACATTTAATGTAAACAGGCTTCGGTTTCGCCCCTAATGTAATTACGGTAAAAAACTTGGTGGCGTCTGACTCAGCAGATGCCATAGTTTCACAAGAAACTGTTTGTTAACTTATTTGGAGTTAAATAAAGAGTCGAGGAGAACTTAAACAGGAAACATTGAAATTTTGTTAACATTTACCCCACTTTACCCCCTAGGTGACGTCCAATCAAAGACACCAGAGTGCAGGTCGATTTTCAAATTTTTTTCTTGATTTTCTTGGTTTTCGGCACTAGTGACAGTGAAGTAACGCGAAAATGGCCGTGTTCGCTTTGTGATCGTACCTATTGACTCAACTTATTCGTGATATAAATTAACTTATTCGACGTGAGCGATCCTTCAGTTTTTAGTTTTTTAATGGTGGCCAACTTGTCGACCAATGGGAGCTGACCTCGGGTTCCCGCCAAAATTCAAATTGCAATTTTTCCTTAAATTTTATAAATTTGTACGAACTTGCAGTTTGCGTTTTAACCCCATTTTCATTATTATTTGGACGTCTTCTATCGATAAAAAAAAAAAAAAATTATTCAGACACGTTTCCATTCCTACTTGAATCCAATCTCATCTCTTGTACCCTTTACTGTAAACTGTAAAAGCACCGTTAATTTTTCAATTCATTCGTCCCATTATTTGGAAAAGCACTAACTTTTTCTGGAACATAATCAAAGGATCCGCCTCCAGATCTGACATGTCAATGGTTTTCCCTTTTAGTTTGACCATGGGGTGTTTCCGTTGGACCAACCAAGTCATGTGGCTGAACCAAAAGCCCCTCTTGGCATTGTGAGGGTCGGCGTCCGTCTCGCTGAATTTGTGGTGTAGCCTGTGGTCCCGAGCCCAAATGTAAATGCTATTCTGCAAAGAAAGTCATTTCAATATTATCATCAGTAAAATGTACGAGTCTCAAGCTATATTAACAGTGTAAGGCCCAATCTATGCCGGGAATCAGATTTATACCACTTACTTGACCTGCCAGAGTATTGACGATCACAACTAACAGCCGAAATGCAAATGTTCCTTTGAACGCTTTGTGAGTGAAAAATCGGTGTACACCGACCATCGTCGATTCAACCGACATCCATCCAGTAATGTATGCTGCAAAACAACATTCATCAAAAATTGTAGCTATTCAATGTCTTGCATTATCTTGAAGTTTCGGTCACGATATTAAATATCGTGACCGAATTATACAAATTTTGTATAATTTCCAACCACCAAATCGACCGTACTAGGGATGTGCGATACTTATCAATATGGGTAAAGTATCGGGTACTTCCTTTCGATACCTGGTACTTTTGGTATCGAATCTTGCCTTTCGATACTACTACTGGTATCGATTATTTTTCCAGTATCGGAAAAAATACCCAAATGGAAACAGATGTACCTACTTAAAACTAAAATAACTTTACTTGAATCATTTATTTGTATATTTAAATGTACTTGAATCACAGGGAAGCTATCTACCAATAAATCACACAGGAACTTTTCACACACATAAGTTATGTGACGTATCGTCTGAGTCTGATGTTGTTGTTGTTGTTGTTACTGTGTGTACTATACCTCCTTGGTGCTGTAACCTATAATTAGGGTGGCCAGATATACTGCTTTTTGCAGTACAGTACTGCTTTAAGGTATGTGATACTGCTGTACACAGAGACCCTGGTGTACTCCTGAAATGTACTGCTTTTTGAAACTAGTAGAGTTTTTGGAGAGCTACTTCCTGCCATCGCACTTGACAGGTTTGTTCCAGGTTTGACGGAATGTTAACAGAAATCGCCGGAGACATGCGCAGTTTAGAAACTGCTGTTCCAGGTCGATCGTAGGTTGAGAGCTCGAGTACCTATGTGCGGTTGGGTTCTGTCGACAGCTGCAACTTCTGTCGACAGACGCAGTCAGACCTGGAACAAACCTAATATCTTCCAAAGAACTTAAATTAGATGGGACACCAACACCTCTTATCAATTGGAGGAAGAAGGAGTTGGTCTCAAAGGCTCAGGCTCAAAGTCTGAGCTACGATTTTGTGGTTTTCAAATGGGTACACTAGTTTTTAAATGCAAACGAATAGTATTGAGCTTTGAGTATTGATCTCCTCCATGAGATATTGTCTGCATCGTATAGTCATATATTACTTGAAATGAAAATGAAATATATATATTTTTGGGGCCAGTGGCAATGATTTCACCTAATGTGATGCATTAATAAAACTTTTTTGTCTAGTGTCCTACGACTATTTGTTTAATGTACTGCTTCCTCGAAAAACAAACTCTGGCCACCCAACCTATAACCTACATGAAAAGCTAGGAATCTTGTACTCGCAACGCTCACCTCTGTCGGCCAACACAGAGACTAGAGAATCTGTAGTAGAGATTATCACTCAAACCTAGAGATGTAAGGTACCTACTTCAAAATTTATTGATACATATCATATCGATATTTTTAAAACGCAGCAAATTTTACACAAGGGTTTATTATTCTTTGATATAGGTTACATGTGCAGAAATTTAATTCTGTGTCAACGAAAAAAATTAAATTTTTTTTTGATTTTTATATTCTAAAAAAAATCTTTATTTTTTATTTTGTTTATGTTTTTTACTTGAAAAATATTTGACCTCCTGGGATCCATCAAAAATCTCATTTGTAGCCCCATGAAAGCCCTGTAGATCGCCACAGTGAAATCGGATCGTTCCGGGACTCCCAAAAATGGATTCTACGTCCAAAAATACTTCGAAAACGACACCTGACTCGAACCCACAGCCCGGATGTTTGACGGACATTTCGGTTTTGGAATCTAGACCTCTTGAAACGGATAATGTCAAATTTTGAGGCCGATCGGAGTAGTCGACCTCCGTCGCGAAAAAATAGGTGTATTATTCCAAGAATAATAAACCAAAACCGAAAAGTCCGTCCGCCGTCCGGGCCGTTTTGGGCAGAAGGAATTTTTTTTTAAATCTGAAATTTTGACAAAATACTTGGTTTACCATCTAGTTGTGCCCGCAAGGTATTCAGCCCGATCGCCCAAACCCGTGGGGTGCTATGGGGCTAAATTGGGGCTACGGGAGGTTTTTTTTAACAGGCTTTTGGCTACGGGCACGAGTTTAGGTGTCTAATTAGGTGTCGTTTTCGAAGTATTTTTGGACGTAGAATCCATTTTTTGGGGGTCCCGGGACGATCCGATTTCACTGTTGCGATCTATAGGGCTTTCATGGGGCTGAAAATGGGATTTTTGAAGGATCCCAGGAAGTCAAATATTTTTCATGTAAAAAACAAAAAAAATTTTGAAGAAAAAATTCTAATTTTTTTTTCATTGACAGAATTAATTTTCTGCACAAGTAACCTATATAAAAGACTAATAAACCCTTGTGTAAAATTTGCAGCGTTTTGTGTAACCCTCACAATTCCCGAAAATTTTACCCAAATCGGATCACATTTATTGAATTTATTGCTGTAACAAGAAAGTGCGGACAGACAGACAGACACGGAACCAAATTTGCTCAGGAGGCTCTGAAACGCAAAATGCAAGTGGAAATTTTAATTTTTGAGGACAACGATTTTTTGATCTCGAAAGTGAAAACAATGCTTCCGCTACCATCGGTAGTCTCGGAAGCAGAATACCGCCGTTATCCTACTACAACGTAAAAATGAAAATGAAAACAAGATTCGGGAGACCTACCAACCTGATTGTACATTATTCCACCATATTTTTAACATAAATCGACAAGAAATGTTTTTTTTATATTCCAAAAAAATTATGTCAAGCGTTTTCCCAGAAATGTATTTTGGGTTGCCCTGAATACGAGCTTCACGATTCGGCGAAAACCAAAAGCTTCTAAAAAGTCTATAAAAGCTCAACGATCCTGTACAATTTTCTTTCCAGTTTATTTTTCAACTTCAATTCGAAGGAAAATATTGAATCTGTTTTACAGCGTAGTAAATCTGATATGAAGAACCCCTCGATCAAAAGTTATTACCAAACAAAAGCGTTTACCGTTTCATTTGTCCTGATGATGGCCAGCTATGACGGTCATAGTATGACTCATCGCATTGTAGACCATTTTTAGGGCGGGCCAGGTGTTAAAATGTAATTTTGTTCGTGTAATCAAAACTGAAAATTGGAAGGACCCGCTGGAAAACCCTTTTTAGGCTCAGCATTATGAAAGTAGGGTTTAAAGAATTTATACTTCTTTCTGTCTTAGATGAATGAGATGAAGTGTTGGTTTATTATTCTTGGAATAATACACCTATGTAATCGCAAGGGAGGTCGGCGACTCCGATCGGCCTCAAAATTTGACATTATCCGTTTCAAGAGGTGTAGATTCCAAAACCAAAATGTCCGAGCCGTTTTGGGAAGCAAGATTTTTTTTTTTTAATCTGAAATTTTGACAAAATACTACGGGAGGGGATTTTTGAAGACTTTTGGCTATGGGATCGAGTTAGGTGTCGTTTTCGAAGTATTTTTGGACGTAGAATCAATTTTTTGGGGTCTCGGAACGATCCGATTTCACTGTTGCGATCTATAGGGCTTTCATGGGGCTACAAATGGGATTTTTTAAGGATCCCAGGAGGTCAAATATTTTGGTTTATTCTTCTTGGAATACACCTGTTTTCGCGACGGGGGTCGACGACTCAGATCGGTCTCAAAATTTGACATTATCCGTTTCAAGAGGTCTACATTCTAAATCCGAAATGTCCGTCCGCCGACCGGGCCGTTTTGGGCAGTAGGAATTTTTTTAAATCTGAAATTTTGACAAAATACTTGGTTTACCATCTCGTTGTGCCCGCAAGGTTTTCAGTCCGATCGCCCAAACCCGTGGGGCGAAATGGGGCTATGAGAGGTTTTTTTTTTAAAGGCTTTTAGCTATGGGATCGAGTTAGGTGTCGTTTTCGAAGTATTTTTGGACGTAGAATCAATTTTCGGGGGTCCCGGAACGATCCAATTTCACTGTGGCGATCCATGGGGCTTTCATGGGGATAAAAATGCGATTTTTGAAGGATCCCAGGAGTTTAAATATTCAAGTAAAAAATTAAGAATTTTTGAAAAAAAAAAATCCAAAAATTTTTGTTTTCCATTGACACAGAATTAAATTTCCGCACAAGTAACATGATATATTATATCAAAGTATAATAAACCCTTGAGTAACATTTGCAGCTTTTTTTTTTTTTCGTTCTCTGAGCCCTTAAAGCGCAATATTAAAGGAGGAACTTCGGGAATACTGTAAAATCATGTGCTGAACATCATGAACTAAATATGCCATTATTCAACAGTTGAATAATAATAGCAGCTACTGTTTTGATGAGATTCGACTCAAGGTGTGGAGCAAGATGTCCCCTAGATCTAATACGTCCAGTATTAAATTTCAAGTAGGTATTGACCTTTTCTGCTTAGCCCATCTTAAATAATAAGAGACGTTACAAAACCAAAATCCGAAGTTTTGTGAGGTTTATTATCCTTTGAAATGAGTGTTTTTGCGACGGGGGTCAAACATTTTGATGAAAGCTTGTCCTTAAAATATTACGAAACATGAATTCAAGAGGGCAGTTTCCCATTGCGCCCAAGTCCCTCGTGGTCGAAGTGGTTACCCCGCTTTATGACTTGCAACCAATGCAATTATGATTAGAAGGAGTCTGAGGCCAATTGGGAGAGGTCGGGGGTTGGCTGGCTTTAGCCAGCAGAGGGTGGCTCCCTAGTTGAATAACTGGAATCCGGGGCCCATTTCGGAAACTCCTGACTCATTCATAATGATCTAGCGTTGACATCGACCATGAGCCCCTTTCGACTGCGTCATTGCGCTCTTGTGCGCCATAGTCCACTTTGGTTTCCTTCTGATGGGTGCAATAGGGCAAAACCACCCTCCCCACTTTTCCCAGCCACTGAATAATCGCATCACCGGAGGGATTTGGGCGCAATGGGAAATCGCCCGAATGCATCCGCGCGCCGTCCACACTGCTTTGAGTTGTGTTTGCTACGATCTAAAAAATTCAGGTTACATACATAGATGGAAAAATTTCGGTCTTACTGAACAAAAGCGTCTGCCATTTCGTCTGTCCGCTGATGATGAGCCACAGTCCATGAAATGCAGCGTAATGTAGGAAAATGAATGCAATAACATTCTTCCAAACGTATACTGGTTTGTACGGGGTCTTGTCGTCTACGTCAGGGGCCGGAACCACATTTTCCTTCTTCGCTAATTTCTTCGCTGAAATTCTGCGCAAAAAATAAAAAATAAAAAAAATAAAAAATAATAACAGATACCAACCTAAGTATGTACGCGAAATGGCTGTAGGTCTAGCAGTTCATTTGCTAGGATTTCTTCCAGGACTATAGTA
Organism: Pilophorus perplexus; assembly: GCA_955831195.1. Lineage (NCBI taxonomy): Eukaryota > Metazoa > Arthropoda > Insecta > Hemiptera > Miridae > Pilophorus > Pilophorus perplexus. The sequence goes on along the minus strand of OY037010.1, from coordinate 32,585,783 downwards.
CAATCTCCTTCAAAATATTACAAATTACATTTTATTCTGACCTATTCTGAGCTGATCCATTCTGATGAGTTGGTTGTTGGTATGGCGCCTTCTTAATTTCAGGCAGGACGTGATTGTGGATGTCGCTCCACATGATGGTGTAAGTGACTTACGCCGACGCGGATTGTTGAAGTAGGCGACAGCAACTGAACCAAAACGAAACAAATCTGTTTTAGCGCAATATCATTGTGGGTGAGAGAGTTTAACGAAACACTATTTAGATATCAACGGATTTGCCCAATGTCACTTCCAGTGCTATTCAATTCTAATTTTCCCCTAACTGTACAAAAGGACTAGGTGGGTACCACGCGATTGGGTTGAATAAACATGATCTTGAATTACGTTCATTGATATTCCTTCCCTCGTAAAACACGTTGAACTCAACAGGTCTAAAGCCCAAATTGTCTTTCAAATAAGAGCCGTTTTAATTTGGCGTTCTAGAGTATTCCATGAATACACTGACTCATACGTTTCTGCAGAAAAGAATCACATATAAATATTTTCCATGTGCAGCTTCATCCCAAATTTGCAAGAGCAATCATTCGTAAACTATTTTTGGCTACTTAGTGGGAAATCACCTGGTCAGAAAATCCTTTCTTCGAAGGGCCTTCAAGAGAAAGCGAATTAGCCGTTAGGTGGCCATCAGTCGCCCTTAATGTCCAAAGTGCCAACGCCAGTCTTTCACTCAACTGCTCGGCGATTTTGTCTCGGTATCGTTCACTGGGTCAGTGAAACTCCCACGAAAATGTCAACGTACATCTGATACGCCGAGAGTGTAATTTTTTGCCGTTTGAATGTCGCTATTTGAAATACACTTCCCGGGAAAAGCTTAGTGAAATGTTCGATAAATTTACGTGGAGACCTCAATCGCAGTGACACGATCCCCGGATTAAAAGGCTTCTCGCTCTCGACAGCCGTCCTAAGAATGAATTTTCTTAACGCTATTCCGCTAGTGATTTTCGCATTTCATCTAGTACGATCTCAGGTAACAAACCATGCGATGCCAATTATTATTATTGTTACACAATGATAAATTACGCTGTCTACAAAAAAAAAAAAAAAAAAAAAAACTGCGAGTTGCCGGCTTCTGTTAACCTTTTCTAGGGGTTTGCGAGGGTGCTGAATCCGAAAATGATAGCCGTTTTTTATTTGGTTCAAATAAGGCCTTATTTTGGCATTTTTGTTGTTGCTTTTTTGGAAATTCCTTTACGCTGAATTTTTCAGTAATCAACGACTTCTTCGAAAGGCACTCATCTTGTAGCAAATTCGCATCGGAACTGTAGGTTCCGAATATATACTTACAGTCTAAAACCTTTTTAAACCATCAAAAACCTCAAAAAGTGCAAACAAATTAGCAAAAATCGCATTTTTCGCCGCTTTTGGTTTATTATTCTTGGAATAATACCTACACCTATATGATCGCGAAGGAGGTCGACGACTCCCATCGGCCTCAAAATTTCACATCCGTTTCAAGAGGTCTACATTCCAAAACCGAAATGTCCGTCCGCCGTCCGGGCCGTTTTGGGCAATAGGATTTTTTTTAATCTGAAGTTTTGACAGAATACTTGGTTTACCATCTAGTTGTGCCTGCAAGGTTTTCAGTCCGATCGCCCAAACCCGTGAGGCGTCATGGAGCTACGGGAGGGGGTTTTGAAGGCTTTCGGCTATGGGATCGAGTTAGCTGTATTTTATTCCTGTTCAAAAAGGTTTTATTAACTCAAGCTTCTTTTACTCACAAATGAAAACACTGTAAATATTTTTTTTAAATTTAATTAAAAATTTTTAATTTAATCTACATTGATGGTTTTGTACTTCCGGCCGGCTCGGGTTGTCTAAACCTAAGCCACAAATTAAGACAAGAATAAAGCATGGCTCATTAAATAAATTTTATTCTTACTCAATGGGGTTAGAGTTTCACCTGGGAGTTTCAAAAACCATTTTTTGGTTACAGGCCTGATATTTTAACGGGGTTCGGACAAAAAAGCTTTTTTTTAAAGAAATTTTCAAAAATGTTGTAATCTATAGGATCAGAGGAACATTAAAAAAAAAGAAGGTAATTACTGCAACTATAGTTATCGTCTCTCAAAGTCAATCACCTCCTAGCTCGTAACTTGGCTCCGCTCCATCTGCTTTGGTCATCTCACCAATTTTTTCCGCGCCCTGCTTCTCTTGGTCCGTAATAAAGCAGAATTCAATACAAAAGAAGCATCTTTTGTATTGAATTCTTTTTTATTATTGGATTCTAATTCAATGATCCACTAGCAACCCCTGTTTCCCTGGCCGGAATAGACGCCGACGTTGACGGTGTTGAAACTATTAGTTTCCCAGATGAAATTGTGATGGCAACCATCACATGGGGGGTTTTGAATCAGTCAAAAATATGGCAGGTCAACGCTATTTTTGGCCAAGGATGACGTCAGATGTGAGGGCGTGGTGTAAATCCTGCATCACTTGTCAAAAATCCAACGGACCTCAACAACGGTGTCCTGCTCCGTTGAAGCAATTCACGGTGGGAGGGCCTTTTGAGAGGATGGGCATTGACATCCTGGGGCCATTCCAAAAGACAAGACAAGGGAATCGGTTTGTCCTCGTAGCCTCAGATTTCTTTACGAAATGGCCAGAGGCTATTGCCATCCCCAACCAAGAAGCAGAGACAGTTGCCACAGCACTTGTCGAACACGTCTTCAGCAGGCAAGGGGTTCCGTCCGAAATTCACACTGACCAGGGGCGCAACTTCGAATCAAAGTTGATTAAGGAAATGAGCCACCTCCTGGGAACCAGGCACACTCGGTCGACCCCACTCCACCCACAGTCAGGAGGGCTGGTAGAACGCCTCAATCGAGCGATAACCAAATTTCTGACAAAGTTCGTCAACTAGAAGGAGAATGATTGGGACAGGCTGCTACCACTTTTCCTGATGGCCTACAGGAGTGCGCCGCATGTCAACGACTGGCTTCTCGCCAGCATTGATGGTGTATGGTCGCGAGCTCCGACTACCAGAGGACTTGGTGAGACCAGTCATGAAGGATGAGCCACTCTCGGTTCCGTATGTGTTCTCTCTTCGGAAGCACATGCAGGAAACCAGAGTGCGCTACAAGAATCATGGGTGTCCAGATGCGGCAGCTGAAGGAGCGTTTCGACCGTCGAGCCCAGCAGGAGTTCAAACCTGGGGACTGGGTTTGGCTGCATGACTCAAAACGAACGGCGGGGCGCTGCCCGAAACTCCAGCCGCAATGGACGGGCCCATGGGTCGCGATGGAGAGGGAGGAGAGACGTGCTGTGCCGGGTTCGGCTCGGGAAAGTGACGAAGATGGTCCGCGTCAACCGGCTGGCTCTCGCCGACGTGAAGAGGGGGGTAATGTGATGGCAACCATCACATGGGGGGTTTTGAATCAGTCAAAAATCGTTGTGGTCAATATGAATATGCACGTGTATACACGTTGTTGTTGAACATTGTTCAAGAGTGTTTTGTCTTATCGGGGACAGGCCTATATTTTCTCACCTGCGGAACAGTTTTCCGTCGTCTGAAATTGGAAATTCTCGGAGTCATTTTGCCAAAACCGAAGCACTGCAGAGAGTCGCTTATTTGAAATCAACAAAACAAACCGGCACTTCACACAGTCGATAACAGTAGAAAAATATATACATAATATATATATTTTTCACTATATCACTTATCAGCGGTGTTTCCATAAAGGGGAAATTGCCCCTTTTTAGGGGAAATTTCCCCTATTTAGGGGGAAAAGGTTTTGCTCGGGGGGATAAAGAGGGGAAGGGCTTTGAAAGGGGAAAACTTCCCCTGCTATTTATTGAGACCATGATCATACTCATTAAAATTTAATAGGTATCATACTCATTAAAATTTAATAGGTAGGAACCAACTTTATTGGAGATTTTCTCATCATAAAGATCTATAATATAGGTCTCATATATTATATGAGAAATAAACCTATTTATTGAGACCATGATCGTACACATTAAAATTTAATAGGTAGGAACCAACTTATTTCACTGCTCAGAGGTAGGTAGGTGTAGTTTTCCCCCACCCGGACACTACTTACAACCAAAAGGGCGATTTGGAGCGCTCTGAAAGAAGAAGAAGAAGAAGGCGAAAAAAAAAGGATGATAACAAGTTGTTGGTTACTCCAAAAGTATCGATACTTATTGATACTTTTAAACAATGGGCCAAAACGTCATTTTTGTTTCTTTTCATCAGCGTGACAATGAATAATATACTGTATCACTCACGTTTTTACATCGTCTATATTAGTCTTTATATTATCCTGAAATAATAAAATTTATTATGATTGAATCACTCCTTTTATTTTATTTTTATTTGTTGAATTTTTTGGGCATTTGTTTTTCAAATATTCGCAAGACAAGACAAGACAAGGCAGCTTGAGTTGGGTTGGTTAATATCTGGATAATAATCATTATAATGGTTCACTTTATTCACTGATAATATCATTATAATGGTCAATATTATTATAATGATATTATCAGTGATGGACCACCAAGATTTTAATCAAACCAACCAACCCAACTCAAGCTATCAGTGATGGACCATCTATATAGGTGATATATTATTATATAGATGGTCCATCACTGATAGACACTAAAATGTGTGGATGGGCCTTTAAACGGCGGGGGTAATTACGACATTAACCGCTATTGCCAATTAAAATCTCAGAACTCCTTGAGCCCAAATTACATAATAATATTACATATGTAGAATATTATTCACCCGGGTGATTAAAAGGGACTAACGCACATCTTCCCAAATTCATTGGTTACACAAGAAACTGCTTCGTTTAGAAAATAATTTTCTACAATAATTGTAGGTAATTGTTTCATGTACGTAACTATTTCATGTAGTTGTTTCACTTTAAAAACAGCTGTGTGGGTAAGGCAATGTTGCTTCTACAGAGACGAATTAGTGGATAAATAATTTATCCACTAATAATAGGTAATTATTATTATTGGTCTATAAAGTTTTAGGGAATGTTTGTGGAAAAGGGGGAAAAGGGGAAATTTAGATGGCAAAAAGGGAAACTCTGTGAGGAGCATGTGGAAACACTGGTTATCAGTATGGCGAGTTATCAAAGTTAATAAGGGTCTTCACGGTCGGGCCGTTGTCGATGAGTTAACGGGTTAAACGTGGAGAACGTGGAGAACGTGGAGACAATCCGTGGAAAAGTTGTTATCAAAGTGAGTTATCAGCCATGTTAACGTAACTGAGTCAGAGGTGTGGAGAACGTCGACAGCAACCAAGTTATCAGTGTTATCAGTTTTCTTGCGATCTTTCAAAATGGCCGCCTACCGGTGTTTTCTGTTGTTCTGGTGTTTTCTGTTTTCGTTTGGGGTTTCTTCCTGTTTTTTAAAAAGTTTTTTCCTAAATTGGGTTTGACGCAATGGATCCCAAGAGAAGAAAGTTTCCACGGGGGTCGCAAGAAGTCGCGGGGGTGTGAAGCAAAAGCGCCACTTGTCGTAGTGGCATCTGCCAGAACTACGCTTTCTACCTACAGAACTACACATTTAAACAGGGTGCCTCATGATTTTTTTTACTTAGCAACTTTACTATACTTTATAATAACTTTGATAACACATATTATGTGTGTTGTCTTTTCAAGTAATACTCTCGAAAATCAGTTTATTTAGCTAGGAATACAATGTTGGCTCAAACTATCGTCCAATATGTTGTGAACATCCAGAAAAAAAAGTTGCAGACCGTAAAGTGGTCGGGGATGACTGGATGATTGTGTGGGAAAACGAGTGGTAGTTCATGTATGAGAGGCTCTCATTGAGAGCGTCTCCGTTCAGAGCTTCCACAAGCTTGAATTTTACGCAAATCGGGGAAATGAGGTGAGTTTTAGAAACTACATTTCCTGCTGAAAAGAATGGTTTGTGGCGAAGAATTAACCTAGAAAGTTCAACAGCTATACTGAGCGTTTATGTAAACTGGTCGGGTTGGCGGGGGGGGGGGGGGGGGGGGGGAGCGGAACTGTCCGAACCCCCTTAACCTAGAGGTAGGTAGGGGTAGAAGCTTGCAGTTTGGGGTTATCCTATATAGGTTTTCAAAGCTCAATAATAAATTCTTAATTACCTATTGATAATTTTCCATTTTTTCCAATTTTCTCTTAATTTATCAGGAAATTCTCAAATTGAAATAGAAAGTTCTTGGAAAATTCTCAATTCGGTTTGGAAAATTTTCAATTAGATTTGAAAAATTCTCAAATCATTTAGGAAAATTCTCAATTGAGCTTGGAAAACCTATAAATGATAGTTTTTGTTGTTTGTGCCTGAAAGCGGATCGAAGAACTGGTTAAAAAAAAAAAAAAGAAGGAAAATTGACAAGCCATTTCTCAATTGGTAAGTTACTAAAACCTCTATTAAAACAAATTTTGTTACAATATTTCCCCTCTCACATCCCCTTTGTGGTGGCATGTAGCCATCGTTGCACTTTTTAGCCATTTTGCATTCTGAATCATTGCTTCTATATTCAACAAGCCATCAATTGAATTGAATAGATGAGCCCAACCTTTCTGTTAGTACGAAATATTACCGCGTTGAAACCAAAACCGTAACTAAGAATTCGTAACTTGACAATTCGTTGACGATTCGTCATCTTCTCGGGATCGGACGAATCGTCGACGACGGAGGTGATTTTGATAGTCTATAACCACCCCCAGAACTCGCTGATCACAATGAGACCACCCTCATGAAAATCTGTTCAGCCGCTCGGGCGTGATGCTGTGATACACACACACACACACACAAAAACCCCTGGAAATTCTCCCCTTCACGGAAAAACATTGAATCATGGATATGTTTACTGTAAACTCGTCGTCACAAATTTTGGTGTCGTACAAGTACGACACCAAAACTGAACTGTTTCTAGTTACCAACCGCCAAACTTCCTTACAGACCAATCATGTGTTTATAGTTTTCGCGATTATGTTGCGTAACAAATTTTGGTGTCGTTCGGTGTCGCAAATTTTAGAATGACCCCCAGCCCAAAAACATATCCATGTTAAAAACCAAACATGTCGAACATTTGAGGAAAGGTTGCGCTAAAAACTAGCAATTTCAGGCTCTAAGTAAATTATATCTTACAGGATACCACCGAATATTTAATAATAATTAAATTTAATCCAATTTTGATCTACATTACATTGTATTTTGTTTAGATATCTCTGGGTCAGTGGCTGTCAGCGTTTTCCCTTGAGTACAGATGTCCATTTTGTTGTAAGTAGTTATTTTGATTTCCTAATTGTTTCATTTAAGTAGTTTATTTACTGTCAAATGATATAAAGTCGGTGAAAGTGGGAATAATAAGCTCCTTGTGCTAGTTCGAGTCGATATCTACTATACTAGCCTATGTTGTGCACCGGAACTCGCTGATGATCTTAGGATCACTCCCGTCAAAATCGGTTCAGCAGTTTAGCCGACTGTAGGGCGACCTGCATAGCGGATGTTGAAGGTGTACCTATATGCACAAAATGAGTTCATAATGATCTCTAGGTCTATCATTAATTGTGTTGTGTGTTTGGGGGAATGCCTCCAGCGTCATGTCTGAGATTACTCCCTTGGTGTCTTTGGAGGAAGAGGAAGGGAGCGCGTGAATACCCCTACCCAGGGCTGGGAAGCTGTATCGATGCATAATTGGAGGATCCACTCTCTCCAGTTTGGCACAAACAGTCATGTTGGCCAGGAATGCGTTGATCCTCAGAAGGGTGCTGAGGGGATTCCCATATCAAAGTTGAATTGTCAACATTGATAGAGGATCGAACTGGAATCAGAGGGCCACAACCCAATTGTCGCTAATGGGGGCCAAGCCCGCTGACACAGTCTTACAGATGTCTGATCTCACGGTGGCTAATATTCAGTTGTCAATAATAGCTGCCTGGGCAACGGACCCATGTGAAATAATTGGTCCCGCAGACCTGGCTTCCCCAGATGAAGTGTTGCCAAGGGAGGCCCGGTCCTTGGGTCCAACCAAAAAGTCACTGCGATTACTCGTACTAAAATGTGAACGGTCAGTGTATGATAAAGTCGGTGGCGAGATTGAGAGAATCTGGGTTATGAGCGGTGTATCTGCTCGCGAGAGAACCTGGACCTCCCAATGACGCCGCCGAGGGTGGCGCTTCCCGTTGCCCGCGACGGGACCTCTAGCGGTAGGCCGGCGAATTTAGCTGTAGGTAGACTCACGGTAGGTAGAAGAAGTCTTCTACCTACCGTGGGTAGACTCTGCGAGAGCACCGAAGGGGGAGGGGGGGGGGGCGCAAGCAGTTTCCCAAAAAATTGTTGGGTGACAGGGCTTCTTATCAGTCTCTGACAGGTAAGCCAGTCGCCAGAGGACTGAAAGGGGGGTGACTCGTGCAATAACGGTGTAGAAGCTTTTATAGCGTTGTACCTAATGGGTCTGAACGAGAAAATATAAAAAACTTTTGGCGGCCTAAAAACCTCGATTTTTTTGGGCATTGTCGAGATTTTCATCGATAACCCGAAAACTCTTCATCGCAGAGAAAACATTCCAAAATTTGAATACATAGTTGAAGAGCATAAAATGCTGCGTCGAATGACCTTCTTACACATTAGAATCGATTCAGCCGTTTAGCCACAACCAAGCGTCAAAAATAGGTGAGCAATTTTTCCCTGATTTCTGAACCGGGGGGGGGGGGGGGGGAGCTCTCCGAGTCTTGTTAAGGGGGGGGGGGGGGGGGGGCTATGGTATAAAAGTTTGGGAAACACTACTGTAGAGTGTGGCCCATGCGTCTAGTGGGAACAAAAAAACATACGGTTGCGGAATGATGTGAAAAAAAAAAAAAAAAAAAAAACGTAAACAACATACCTACACAAAACCTTTAAATATTGGCAGACAAAGTGGGTCGTTTCAAAATTTCGATCATTACTGGAAGTTTCTGACCAAGAATATGATGTCAGCTCCCTTTTGGTTTATTATTCTTGCAATAATACACCTGTTTTCGCGACGGAGTTCGACGACTCCGATCGGCCTCAAAATTTGACATTATCCGTTTCAACAGGTCTAGATTCCAAAACCGAAATGTCCGTCCGCCGTCCGGGCCGTTTTGGGCAGTAGGATTTTTTTTTTTTTTTTTAATGTGAAATTTTGGCAAAATACTTGGTTTACCATCTAGTTGTGCCCGCAAGGTTTTCAGCCCGATCGCCCAAACCCGTTGGGCGCTATGGGGCTACTGGAGGGGGTTTTTGAAGGCTTTTGGCTATGGGATCGAGTTAGGTGTCGTTTTCGAAGTATTTTTGGACGTAGAATCCATTTTTAGGGCTCCCGGAAAGATCTGATTTCACTGTTGCGATCTATAGGGCTTTCATGGGGCTGCAAATGGGATTTTTGAAGGATCCTTACTGGGTTAGGTTGACAATTTTGGTAGTTCCAACACTTAAGATACTAGAACTCAAAATAATTTAGCACCTAGGTTCATGCCTATATCCCTCAGCTCATGGAAAATGCAATTGAATGACATTATAATAACACACAGTAGTTGTGGCATCAATATAAATATCTATTGGCAGATGGGTACCTACCTATACATTTTTAGTTGTCCGGCAAACAATTTTCTCATTCGCTTTAACGGTCTGTTCTCCGAGCTGCCATGTAGCAAAATTTGCTACATTTAATAGACATCTGGACATCTATTTAATAGACATCTAGACCAACGCAGAGTCGCTTGATTTAAGCAAAATTTGTCGACGGTCGTTGATTTCAACAGGTACCGTAACTGACCCAATGAAACGGACCTGGGCGGTAATTAGAAATCTCCCTCGGAACAATTTTAATTGTCACGGCCTACCTTTCCCGTAGGAAAAGTCCATTGCTGAGTCGACGGGTTTGAGCACTTTCTTCTCCCTAGTCATCGCCTTATGTGCCGGGTTCCGTCGTTAAATTCACACGGTTTGCTTTTACGAGGATTTTATTGTCTGCTTGAGAGTACCAGTACCTACCACTCAAGTTGTTATGGAAATTGGGATGTTCATGAAAATCGGCAATGACTTTTGGATTTTGCGGAGAGAAAAGGAAAAAAAAAAAAAGAAGTAACCATAGTCAGAGATAGGTATTGAAAAACCAGACATATTTTACCCCGGACAGGGTGTATGTGGGGGGGGGGGGATTATTGTGCCCTCAAACCATGACCATTTTGGACAAAATTTAGTACACAATGGTCATCGCATTTAATTCAATTTGTTTTCAATAAAATTTGTACAAAATGTTTGATGTCTACCCCTGAAGAGTGGTTTTACCTATCATTGGGCATTACTATCCATTTATTTAAGTTCATGATAAGAAAATTATGCTTCGAGTACACTATTCTGATGACAAATAAATCTGTGGCTTCTAGAAAAAATTATCAGTAGAGTTCTTGTGTGATATATTATCTGCCTTAACTATAAAATACAACGTCTTGTGTGGGATGCAACCGGAGACAAAGCTCCTAACGCACAAAGAAGGGGATTATTGAATAAATAAGATTTAGGGGTTGTATGTTTTTGAAAAGGTTTGAGGACCGAGTTATATATTGTCAATCCGCTGTAGCAAGGCAGGGTAATCAGTTTCAGACTTCAGAAGGCCGATGACCAAAGTGCAATTGGCAACACGGCGAGGCTAAGAGAAGCCAGTGCATCATTGGCATCAAAGTCAAACAGTGCATCATTGGCATAAAAGTCAAACAGTCTTATCGACCAATTTCACTGCTCCCTGTAAGCTGTTTGAGAGGTTGTTAAACAGACGTCTGATGCCGATAGTGGAGGAGCGAAATCCCGCCGCATCAGTTCGGTTTTCGTCAGAAGCATTCTACAATTGATCAAGTACACAGGATATCACACGTCATTGAAAACGCTGCAAATTTTACACAAGGGTTTACATTAAAATTTGTTGAGTCCATGTTCTGCCTTTTATGGGTGACGGGGTTGTGAGGGTCAATGATGGACTTTGTTGGTTTGAAGCGATGTACTCAAATAAGTTCTACAAGTTCTTACATGACGAGCGCTTTCGCTTTATAGCATCCTCAGGTCTGGAAGAGAACATAGCCCGTTAGAGTCTTCCAGACCTGAGGATGCTATAAAGCGAAAGCGCTCGTCATGTAAGAACTTGTAGAACTTATTTGAGTACATCACTTCAAACCAACAAAGTCCATCATTGACCCTCACAACCCCGTCGCACAAGGGGTTATTATTCTTTGATATAGGTTACTTTTGCAGAAATTTAATTCTGTGTTAATGAAAAAAATTTTAAAAATTTATTTCATTTTCTCAAATTTTGAGGCCGATCGGAGTCGTCGACCTCCGTCGCGAAAACATAGGTGATTTATTCCAAGAATAATAAACCAAAGGCCCTTGAAGAAAAGCTGTATTTCTGGATGTTGCTCAGGCATTCGACAAGGTCTGGCATGAGGGACTCAACTTCAAGCTGCGTAAAACCCTGCCATCAAAGTACGCTGAGCTACTTCAATCATATCTTACCAATCGCTACTTCAGGATCAAGCAAGAAGACGCCTTCTCTGAACTAAAACTTGTCAAAGCAGGGGTCCCTCAAGGGAGCGTACTTGGTCCACTACTGTACTTATTGTACACCAGAGACCTCCCAGAAACTGAAATGAACACCATAGCAACATGGAGTCAATCACCAATCTAAACCGGTCAATCACCCGCATTCAGCAATGGACAGCGAAATGGAGAATCAAGCTGAACGAATCCAAGTCGGTACATGTTGATTTTACCAACCAAAAAATCAACTACATACCGGCTTACCTCACTGGGAAAGTAATCCCATACTCAAATGAAGCGAAGTATCTCGGTATGACGCTTGATGCTCGGCTCCGATGGAAAGCCCACGCCAAGAAGAAGAAAGAAGAACTTTTTCTCAAATTCAGAAAGATGTACTGGCTAATGGGGAGACGGTCTAAACTGTCCATCCAGAATAAGCTTACCCAGTACAACCAAGTCCTCAAACCGGTGTGGACTTATGGAGCCCAGCTGTGGGGCTGTACGGCTCAATCAAATCGAGAGCTCATCCAGCGATTCAAAACAATATATTAAGAAACGTGGTCATTGCACCATGCTTTCGAAATGAACGTCTCCATCACGAGCTTCAAATCGAAACAGTCAACGAAACCATCAAGCGGCAGGCCGTGCTCACGCCCTGCCCGGAGACATAACGAAGAAACCTGCGCTCGATCAGAAGCGTATTTGGTAGATTGGCGACCAAACGATGAACGATTCAAGGATTGTACGGACCAGCATATTGAAGATCAGGTCAAAATCAGTGAATCTCAGATATTGCAGGCCTGCAAAAGCAGGATGGGCGTCAAGAGGTACAATAAGGGCCGCGCTTGAGAGCGAATTGTAGTAGATATTCAATAAACACACATCAACAAGAACTAATGTAGATAAAGATGCTCTTGCATTTAGCATCCCGGTAAAGTTGGGGATCTCCAACATTCTCGAGTCGTATGAAAGCTCCGTCATGGTCGAAATGATAGAAGAGCAAAACGTCAAACGTCAAAACGGCATACAGGAGAAACTCACTAAGTCAAAAAACTCAGTTTTGAGAAATTTGAGTTTAAAGTTTTTCTGATTTTGGAAGTTGGATAGCTTCGGCTAGGAAAAAGCTAGAGAAACCAAATTTGAGCCTGTGGGTTTTCATATTGTCTTATTTATACTTACACCTATCTCAATCATGTACGATGTACTAAAAGTAATAAAATTGTCATTTTTCTGAAAAGGGCGCTTGACTTAATGAATTTATCCAGACTAATGATGACTTAATGAATTTCTCTTGTATAAAAAACACTGCAAATTTTACACAAGGGTTTATTATTCTTTGATATACATTACTCGTGCAGAAATTTAATTCTGTCAATGAAAAAATTTAAAAAAAATTTTTTTTTGATTTTTATCTCAAAAAAATTTTTTTTGGATTTTTTTTTTCAAAAATGTGTTTTTTTTTTCAAAAATTCCGTATTTTTTACTCGAAAAATATTTAACACCCTGGGATCCTACAAAAATCCCATTTTTAGGCCCATGAGAGCCCTATAGATCGGCACAGTGAAATCGGATCGTTCCGGGACCCCAAAAAATGGATTCTACGTCCAAAAATACTTCGAAAACGACACCTAACTCGATCCCATAGCTAAAAGCCTTCAAAAAACCCCTCCCGTAGCCCCATTATAGCCCCATACCAACAGCGCCCCACGGGTTTGGGCGATCGGACTGAAAACCTTGCGGGCACAACTAGATGGTAAACCAAGTATTTTGTCGAAATTTCAGATTTTTTAAAAAATTCCTACTGCCCAAAACGGCCTGGACGGCGGACGGCGTACGGCGTACGGCGGACGGACATTTCGGATTTAGAATGTAGACCACTTGAAACGGATAATGTCAAATTTTGAGCCCGATCGGAGTCGTCGACCCCCGTCGCGAAAACATAGGTGTATTATTCCAAGAATAATAAACCAAAATTAGCTCTAAGTAGTGACCTGTGGGTTTTTGGTTTATTAGTCTTGGAATAATAGGTAGGTAGGTACACCTATGTTTTCGCGACGGAGGTCCACGACTCCGATCGGCCTCCAAATTTGACATTATCCGTTTCAAGAGGTCTAAATTCCAAAACCGAAATGTCCGTCCGCCGTACGCCGTCCGGGCCGTTTTGGGCAGTAGGAATTTTTAAAAAAATCTGAAATGTTGTCAAAATACTCGGTTTACCATCTAGATGTGCCCGCAAGGTTTTCAGCCCAATCGCCCAAACCCGTGGGGCGCTATGGGGCTACGTGAGGGTTTTTTTTTAAAAGGCTTTTGGCTATGGGATCGAGTCAGGTGTCGTTTTCGAAGTATTTTTGGACGTAGAATCCATTTTTTGGGGTCCCGCAACGATCCGATTTCAATGTTGCGATCTATGGGGATTTCATGGGGCTACAAATGAGATTTTTGATGGATCCTTTGAGGTCAAATATTTTCAAATAAAAAACAAAAAATTTAAAAAGAAAATCAAAAAAAAAATTTTTTTTGAAATATAAAAATCCCCCAAAAAAATTGACAGAATTAAATTTCGGCACAAGTAACTTATAACCCTTGTGTAAAATTTGCAGCGTTTTTAAGTAAAAAATTAATTTTAACTTTTTGGAGAGCTATTCAAGAAACAACGAGTCAACATCTCTCAAAAATCCAATAAAAACTTAATCTAATAAGCAATAATAAATAACAATAATAAAAATTCGGTTGACAGCTGCAGGAAGACAGCTACTCAAGTCCTAAGCCCCCTCCCACAACACCCCTTCTCCCTACCCTTCGGGTCATTTCTGTCCTCACGTTGTAGGCGGAGGGTTAAGAGCTTAAAAAAAAATAAAAAAATAAAAAAATAAAAAATATAAAAAAAAAAATTTAAAAAGATCTCATTACTCCGGGGAGTTACTCCAAGACACTTGCGGGGCTTTACCCCCATTTTGTTATCTAGGGGAAAAGCATCCACGTGATTTTTGTAAACAACTTGAGTATCAAAGGGATATTGAAGCCCAATTGTAGCTGTACCTACTAGTATTTCGTTGAGCCTGCTATTTTCAACTTACACTGTGCAACGCTGAAGTGAAATATCAGAAGAAGTACATCAAAACACTGAAAAACCAACTTACTTCATTGTCTCCTCTTACAAATATCCGACCGCAATGAAATTTCGTGGAGAGCAAGATGCCACCTGAGGGCTGATCCTTGTAGCAAATTTCGTTGGTTTTTTCGCCTGTTCAAAAAACCACTGCGGGGCTTTTCCCCCACCTACACTACCCATCTGAGGGGTTTATTTATTTACAAATACCGGTGTAAATACTCATCAAGGTTTAATTCACCCCTTAAGTGTTTTTTAAACTTTTTTGTCAGGAAACCGGTTTTAGTTTAGAAATAATCACAGATACATGTTTGTGTAAAAAAATGCGACGTCACCTGTTCAGAAATACATCGTTATAATACAACGAATATATTAATTGACTATATTTTTCTGCCGTCCTAAGAATAAAATTTATTCTTTAAAATTTAATCCCGTATCTGACGAAGTTCGACTTTTGGGAAACAGCGACTCTTGGTTTTGAATAGAAATTTCTCGATATTGACTTAGGAACTCGTGTGTTGTGTTGGCGCGGGGTACTAATATATAGAAAATTTCTCGATGAATAACGTGTTGAGGACGAAACCCCAACATTTTGGCCGTAAATAGCAACAAAATAAAAAAAGACCTACTTACAACAAAGTTTCCTGGAAATCAAGCTCAGATTCATTACGTTCACACAGGGCCACCGTTTTTTTTAGGGGGCGTCGTTAAAGAGTAATTTGGTCAAAAAGAGCAAAAAATGTGAGGCGAAAAACAGTTTTCTTCAAATTATTGATTTTCAAGAGCGGATATCTCGGAAACTATGCAAGATATCGACAAAGTGAACTAGATAAAACTTGTAGCAAATTTCGTCAGCTTTCATTTTGGTACGAGAGGTTTTTCCTGTAGGACGCTTAGTTCCCGAGTTATAGGCGAAAAACCGAAAAATGGGACCTTTAACCCCCCTCCCCTCCTCCGGCTCACGGTCTAGGAATGAGGACTTTTGATATGTTCACCTCCATACTATTCCAAACAAAGCTGTGAAGTCAAATTTTGTGTTCCAAGAATTTCCCTCTATAGCCTTTTTTGAGCATTCGTTGACTGGACTAATATCATTTTCCCAATTTCTCAGACCGTATCTTCCGACTACTAGTGTATTATTCGTATCTGAAGCAAGATTTGTATTTAATACGAGTTGCCACCAAGCAAATGGAGCAGGTAGGGATTTTTAAAATAGCAAATAGGAAGCTCTTCAAGTGAGTGGACTCGTATCTGTATTTTAAAAAGGGTTTACATCGTATCTGAGGCAGATTAGATTCGCACTAGTAAATTTACGGTACGGCTGTTATCACAAGCCTGTATTTGATAGTAGGAGCCTTAAACTACTAGGAACAAAACTCGTATCTGGGGCTCTCGTAGTGCATTAATGTGTATGTTCCAATTACTTGGATATAATGACATTTTTACGTCCGGATACGACTTTCACCTTTAGGAAAAGGGCGTATACGTGTTTTTCATTAGTAAAACCCCAAAAAACGGCATCGACTGTGCAGATACGACTTTGAAACTGGGAAAATCGATAGAAATCACCCCATAAAACTGCTATAAACCTTCAACTCAATTCGGCCAAGAATGCAGATACGGGATCTATTCTTAGGACGGCAGTATAGTTTAGTGATTACAGATTTCATTTTTGAACAAATATGGCGGTATAGTGCCACTGAAAAATTACTGGATCACACTTTGGGTATCAATTGATATTTTTACAATTTCATTTGCACGTGACTCGTGATTTTACCTACCTCGTAACAAGTGAGAAGGAAACCGCTGGAGTCGAGTCGTCCGCACAAGAACCGGCACCGAAGTACTCTGGCCCTATCCTGCGTTTCCTCGGAGCGTCCACTTTTTACCCCCCACCGCGGACGAAATACTTTTTGGACCAGTTGGCACAGGGGGAGAAACGGACGTGAGGATTCCTAACGGTGGAAAAACTTACCTGTATAGAGAAGGGGTCGTTAATCCGCAAAAGGGGGACAGATCGATTTGGTACGGTCGTAAAAAAAAAAAAAAAAAAAAATCGGAACTGTTTTCCGTGACCGACCCTGTGGCGCAGAATGGAAGACGTCTTCCCGCAAAAGAAACTGCATTTCTGACAGTTGTTAGATATGAAAGGAGAGTGTGCTTTAATTACTGTCAATTCGCTATGGGATACTGTTCGTTTGGGGCGTGGAAATCAATCATAGGAGACTCAAAATTTTAGTTCGATTGTTATTCGTCTGGACACAGAGGAACAAAAAAGGGCATTTCGTGCTCAGCAAATGTCGAAAGAGAACTTCGTATTGAGTCTGATCGTTTCATCATCTTATAATTTATGAAGCTTTGTTTTTACTTTCTGTGAGTCATGGCTACTTTCAATTTTCACGGTAAACGGTGAAAATCAGCTTACACGCCCGACGTTGAGGGAATAAGCACGTTATGTTCTGCTGTTATTACAGTAGGTACTTATTATCATTATAAGTCAATACCAGAGACTTTTATTTTTTGGCTTATTATTCTACGTAATCGCGACAGAGGTCGACGACTCGGATCAGCCTCAAAATTTTACATTGTCCGTTTCAAAAAAAAAAAAAAAATCAAACTGGTTTTTATTTGCAAAATCCATGTATATGACAATGCAAACGTCAAGATTACAAAGGCAATGACAGAAACACAAGCACGAAAACAGCAGCAATCCGGGCCCCATAGTACAGTTCACAAACAAACTCTGACAACATGAGAACGGAGCAACCCGGGCGAACCTATGGGCTTGATATATGTATTTGACAATGCAAACGTCAAGATTACAAGATTACATCGGTAATGAAAAAAACACAAGCATCAAAACAGCAACAATTTGGGCCCCATCGTACAGTTCACAAACAAACCCTGACAACATGAGAATGGAGCTACCCAGGCGAACTTATGGGCTTGAGGCGAATGAGATATTATAAAACTCATCAACACTGTACAATTCCGCCTCGATCAGAATATCTTTCAGGGCTCGCTTGAAAGCGGGGGTGGGCAAGCTCTGCAGCCTCTCTGGTAGCCGATTAAACAGACGAGAGCCGTTGGAATGGTAAGGTCCTCGCATTGCCTTGTGGAGTAATGATGGCAGTTACTGCCCCTCTGCAACGTGTTAACATTTTGTCGCACAAACATCAAAACTGAGTGAATGTACAGACTCGGCAAGGTGAGGATTCCCAAGCTGTTAAAATGCCCTCGGCAACTCTCATTCCATCCAAGGTGCTTCAGTATTCGGAGAGCCTTCTTCTGCAGGACGAACACACGGCGGCTGTGTGGAGAGTTCCCCCACAGCTGCACGCAATAACTCAAACGGCTATGGAAGCAGGCAAAATACACTGATCTGAGGATCTCAGGGGACACACATCGTGACAATCGGCGCAACATGAAATTGCAGGAGGCGAGTTTTGATGACAGCTTGTCGACGTGTTGAGCCCACGAAATTCTATTATCAACCTCCAGATCCAGCAGATTCACTGAACGGGTGAGAGGGCCATTCAGCTGGAAGGTTAAGCTCTTGGTTTTATCAGAGTTGAGGCGAAGACCATTTACATCACACCATGACTCGATCAACTCTGAAAGTGCAGTCATGTTACTTTCCAAACCCTCAACTGAACTCCCCTGTACCGCAGCCGTTATGTCATCCGCAAAAAGGGAGAGGAAGAACGTGTCCTGGCATTGGTATACTAGATCGTTTATATATATTATGAAGAGGCAAGGGCCTAGTCCAGATCCTTGCTTGATACCACATGGAATACCTATTTCTTCGGACTGTTCACCATTAAAGAAAACTACCTGCTTCCAGCCCATGAGATAACTCTCAAAGAAAGAAAGGCTAACTGGAGAGATGCCATAATGTGCAAGCTTTTCAGTCAATAAATTGAAGGGAACCAAATCAAAAGCTTTAGAAAGGTCAAACAGCCGCAAACCCGTGAGCATCTTGCCTTCAAGGGAATCAAGTGCCTCCACAAGCACTGAACAAGCGGCAGAACAAGTATTTTTGCCCTTTCGGAACCCATGTTGGCGGCCATGCAACAATTCCTTCCCCTCGATTTACGCAATCAAGTCCCCCAAAACCACCTTTTCCAGTACCTTTGCAAAAACTGGAAGCTTTGAGACAGGCCTAAACTCATCATACCTGGTGGGCTTCCCTTTCTTTGGAATAGTGTGATGGCAGACAATTTGAGGCAGCTTGGAAATTCACCTTGTTTGAAGCACAGATTAATAATGTACGTCAACGGTTCAATGACCAAATCAGCTACATTTTTTAGCATTACTGTGTTCACACCGAAATAATCCAATGATTTGCTGGATTTGAGTGATACTATCGCCGAATGAACTCTCTCAACAGAAACCTCCCGCAGAGTAAAGTCACTGCTCATCCTCGGTGCGCAGGATAAGTAATCATAAAATATCTCCGATGGGTACCTGGGCAAACGTTTTTCAAACACCTCTGCAAATGTACTAGCAAATCCACTAGCACTCAAGCCTGCGGTACCGGAAACACTGCGGGACCTGGAATTGAGTTCCTCGGCTACAACCTCCCACGATGCCTTCATCTTATTTCCTGCCGCCCTAATTGTCGTCATTGTGCTGGCGCCTTTGTTTTTCGATTGCTTGACGATACAAGTTCCTACAATGCCTTGCCCGGTTCTTGTCATCCACATGATTGGTAAATTGGGCCGTGTCTCTTGAGTCTTGATACTGTTTCCGTAGCTCATTAAGACTATGGTCAAAGGGAAGTTTTCTTGGTTTGGCAGTATCCCTCACTTTTTTTGTCCACATGGGGCAGGCATACTCCAAAGCTGACATAAAAATGTTCAAAAACTCGAAGGTCGCTAGCTCTAGGTTGTCAGCCTGGTACACTGGAAACCAACTAACAGAAGATAGCACCGACCTTAAAACCTGCACGTTAGATGGCTTGCTTACTCTATATTGGATCACTTTTCGTTGAGGGATAATAGTTTTATAGAGCAAGAACTCGATGCCTAGGTGATCAGAAAACCCTATATCACTCACTGATGGTGTATACCAACCGGACTCAAAGTTGGTAATCATGACGTCAAGGCATGAAGGCACGCCACTCTGCCCTGGGTACGGTCTTCTGGTAACCTCACGCAGTGCAACATGCAGTCCATAAGATTTAAGCAGAACCTCTAGAGATTTTCTTTTGCGTAGGAATTCTGTATTGGAGGTAGCCTCAAAATGGACGTTCAAAAGAGGTCTACATTCTAAATCCGAAATGTCCGTCCGCCGTACGCCGTCCGGGCAGTAGCTTTTTTTTTTAAATTTGAAATTTTGACAAAATACTTGGTTTACCATCTAGTTGTGCCCGCAAGGTTTTCAGTCCGATCGCCCAAACCCGTGGGGCTACTGGAGGTTTTTTTTTTACGGCTTTTAGCTATGGGATCGAGTTAGGTGTCGTTTCCGAAGTATTTTCGGGCGTAGAATCCATATGTGGGGGTCCCGGAACGATTCGAGCCTCTTGAAACGGATAATGTCAAATTTTGAGGCCGATCGGAGTCGTCGACCTCCCGTCGCGAAAACATAGGTGTACCTATTGTTCATAGAATAATAAACCAAAACCGAAATGTCCGTCCGCCGTACGGGGCAGTTTTGGGGCAGTAGAAATTTTTTTTTTAATCTTAAATTTTGACAAATACTTGGTTTACCATCTAGTTGTGCCCGCAAGGTTTTCAGCCCGATCGCGCAAACCCGTGAGGGGCTATGGGGCTAAGGGAGGGTTTTTTTGAAGGCTTTTAGCTATGGGATCGAGTTAGGTGTCGTTTTCGAAGTATTTTTGGACGTAGAATCCATTTTTGGGGTCCCGGAACGATCCGATTTCACTGTGGCGATCTATAGGGTTTTCATGCGGCCAAAAATGGGGTTTTTGAAGGATCCCAGGAGGTTAAATATTTTTCGAGCAAAAAATAAAGAATTTTTGAATAACAAATTTTGTTGAAAAAATCAAAAAAATGTTTGTTTTTTAAAATACGAAAAAAATTTCCAAAATTGTTTCCATTGACACAGACATAATTTTTGCACAAATAACAATAGCAAATAATAATAAATCCTTGTGTAAAATTTGCAGCGTTTTGCTTCCGAGTCTGCGAAGCAGCGGAAGCCTTGTGTTCACTTTCGGGAGAAAAACAATTTTTGTTGTCCGAATTCAAAATTTCCACTCGCATTTTGCGTTTCATAGCCTACTGAACAAATTTGGTTCCGTGTCTGTCGGTCTGTGGGTCTGTGGGTCTGTCGGTCTGTGGGTCTGTGGGTCTGTCGGTCTGTCCGCATTTCCTTGTTACAGCCATAATTTCCACAATTTTGAATGAATTTAGCTCAAATTTTGAGGGATTATGCGGATCAGGCTCCTTGAGGTCCCATTATGGGACTCCCATATAATACGAATTTCATCACAATTGAATCAGCGGTACGCTCTGCGCATGCGCTAACGTGTCTGTCGGTCTGTGGGTCTGTCGGTCTGTGGGTCTGTGGGTCTGTCGGTCTGTCCGCATTTCCTTGGTACAGCCATAATTTCCACAATTTTGAATGAATTTAGCTCAAATTTTGAGGGATTATGCGGATCAGGCTCCTTGAGGCCCCATATAATACGAATTTCATCACAATTGAATCAGCGGTACGCTCTGCGCATGCGCTAACGTGAAATTCTTGAAACAGGCAGAACTTTCTCAATTTTGATCGGATTTCAATCAAATTTTCAGGAATTGTGTGCGTAGGTATAGCTCTAGATGGTACCCTGTCAGTTTCATCACGATTGAATCAGCGGTACGCTCAGCGCATGCGCGAACGTAATTTCCTTGCCACAGCCATAACTCCTACAATTTTGATCGGATTTCAATCAAATTTTCAGGAATTGTGTGGATATAGCCCCAGATGGTTCCCTATCAGTTTCATCACGATTGAATCAGTGGTACTCCCTGCGCATGCGCGAACTTAATTTTCTTGTTACAGTTGTTACGTTCATTTTGAACTTGGCACGAGGAAGCTCATGTGCCATTGCCTTGGCAGTGTATTTTGGCTTATTATTCTTGGAATAATACCGCTATGTAATCGCGACGGACAACTCGGATCGGCCTCAAAATTTGACATTATCCGTTTCAAGAGGTCTACATTCCAAAACTGAAATGTCCGTCCGCCGTCCGGGTCGTTTTGGGCAGAAGACATTTTTTTTTAAATCTGACATTTTGACAAAATACTCGGTTTACCATCTAGTTGTGCCCGCAAGGTTTTCAGCCCGATCGCCCAAACTCGTCTGGCGCTATGGGGCTAAAATGGGGCTACGGGAGGTTTTTATTAAGGCTTTTGGCTATGGGATCGAGTTAGGTGTCGTTTTCGAAGTATTTTCGGACATTGAATCTATTGTTGGGGGTCCCGGAACGATCCGATTTCACTGTGGGGATGTATAGGGCTTTCAAAGGGTTTCAAATGGGATTTTTGAAGGATCCCAGGAGGTCAAATATTTTTCGAGTAAAAAAACAAAAACTTTTTGAAAAAAAAAAAATCCAAAAAAATTTGGTTTGCCAAAATTGTTTTCTCTTTGACACAGAATTGAATTTTTACACTAGTAGCATCATCAAAGAATAATAAACCCTTGTCTAAAATTTGCGTTTTATTTCATGACTATTATGACTTTCATTTCCCAGTTTCATGAAGCTTATTTCATAAAATTCGCTCTTTTCATGACGTTTAACCCAAAAGAGTGTGACGTTTATTTACCAATAAATTGAAGCTTGACTTCAACAGATTACAGCCGATACCATATTTGTAAAAAGCCCCAAAAATCCTCGAAGAAGCCTAATTTTAGCCCCATGTGGTCCGAACTATGACACTTTTGACTTGTTACCTACTTTATGTTTGTGAATTGCAGGTACGATTTCTCAGTTTGGTCTACTTCTTGTGTTCTCAGATTGCGGGATGACGGGAATGGACGACTCGTGGAGAGTCGTCGGCGGATGGCCGACCAAGCCCAAAGAACACCCTTGGATGGTCGCCCTCGTCGTGAAAAGGAACAATAAGCTCTTCTGCGGAGGGACCCTTATTTCTGACATTTACGTCCTCACGGCTGCGCATTGTGTTAGGTGAGAAACGGGAATGCGAAATTGGTAGCGAACGGCACACTTGACCTGGTGAGCTTTTCATCCCAGAACCAAGCAAATACAGGAGTTGAATATACTGTAATGTAGATACAGTAGCCGCCGCTAATTTCGGCCAATTCCGTTCCAAGGGTTTTTGGTCGGTATAAGCGGCCGGCCGGTATAGCCGTTCGGATATACCGGCCAAACCATAAAAAAACCCAAATAGCCGGTATAGCCGACGGACATCAAGAGGCTTCAAAACTCATTTTAACTCTTCAAAAATTCGTTTTTATTGTCCGCCATGGCGGTTCTTCCAACGAGTTAACCATCCGTCTCTCAGGTCCGCAGTCTCTCCTAGTTTTGTGGCAAGTTCGTTCCCTTTCATGATTAAAATTGACCGATTGATGGGTGCATTCATGGAGGAGGCATATCAATAACGCTTCATCAGTTTTGTGATGATTACATTTACGTTTTTTTGCACGAGTGTCACGATTATCAGCGACACTAAGAGACGAACGTTGCTTTAGATTCTAAAGTTTAGAATGTCCTGCAAACTTGACTTGGGAATACCTACCCAATTTCTCAGCAGCATCACGCTGATTCATCGGTGGGAGCGCCGCGCTATTTTTTTAACAGTTCTTTTTTCCGCATTCGATTTGCACGAGCGTTTTTGAGGTGCCATAATGCATTGAAAGACCGATCGGAACTGACTCACTGAGGTTGTGAATCACGCCCTTGTAAACATGCGTCAACAGGAATGAAATTATAACAACACATTGGTGCCTATTTGACCGCAAAACAAGCCTTCGCTTCACAAACAATCTGGCCGATACAACCGGCTGGGCGGCCGGTACAACAGGCGAAAATCTCGTGTTCGAACGCAACTCGTTCCGTTCCCGGCGTTTTTGGCCGATATAACCGAGAATCCGGTACAACCGGCGCCGATATAAGCGGCGGCTACTGTACCATTATCAAGCGAGGCGTAGTGTCGCGATGATAAGCTGCGAGAGACACATCTACTATACGTAATTAGATTTGCTATCGTACCCATATGATGGGGGGGGGGGGGGCAGATTGCATCAAATCCAAGATATCGGCCATGAAAGACGAAAAATGGGTGAAAACCGCACTTCCTGGCGAAAATAGCCTATTTTTGAAGGGCTGTATCTCATAACGTATTTGATCCAGGCGCGACTGGTGATGGCAGAACAAGGGGGTGCAGTCACGGATTCGTGATATTTTATGAAAATATTATTGCACCTAATACAGACAAAAAGTACCTACTATCAAGATTTGCTATAGTTCATTATTTATTTATTTGTTTAAAAATTCCAATTAACTATTACCAGTTTCCTTTCATTTCAAAATACACGGGTACACGCTGCAAACCTGGTAAAGGTGAGGTTGGCCGTCCCATGTCGCGAATGGCACACTTCTCACTCACGCCTAAACGGGATAACTCCCTCAAGATGAAATCAATAGAGTTATCCAACAAACGCTTTATGAAATGAACAATGAAACGATCTAATGAAACGAACGAATAAAAAACTTATAAATGAGACAAACGCAGATCACAGAGTTCAGAAAACACTTCCCAGAAAACATGGAAGCACACAAAACCCCTGATGCCATCCCCTCAACTGCTGTAGCTTCTGGTAAAAAATACTTTTGTGGGAAAACTGAAAAAATCAGAAACCTTGGTCGATCGAAATTTTATGATTTCATACCTTACAAAGTAATATAGCAACACCAAAAAGTTTTCAAAATATTCCAAAAATAAGCCCCTATTTTTTCCATGATTTGGGACAGATTAGATCCTGAATAAGTCCCTCATTACAAACGAAAATTCCCTGCCCATGAACGAAGACTGCCAACACTGATTGTGGAGGTGATTTAACATCTGGTGAATGGTGAGAAGGAAGGTTGTGCAGTGCCCAGAACTGCCCCACATTTCGACATTTCTGGCTTCACACTTAGTTCGTTGTTCCATAAGGTCCATGCAAAAAAAAATCGTCTCAAGAGGTGCAGTGCTCCCGTTATCATTGTACTATCAACACAGGCTTTTCAGACGTTCCGCGAACTATGTAAGGTCTACAAGAACTTACGTAGATATTCGAGCCAAGGAGTTTTGATTCATTTTTAGGTAGGTAATACGTAGCCCCCCTCTCGCCCTTCTGCATCGAGGGGGTGCAGTTGCGACGCTGCCTCCCTCACGAGTTTTGATCTACAGAGTCGTGCTTGTGCTCAATTGTAGCAAATTTAATATAGTTTCGATTATACCGCTGGGATGCCTCGTTTAGGCGCTATGAGCAAAAAACCGAAAAACGTGCAAAAATGCGCGGTTTTTACCCCTCCCTCCAAGTTAGCGGCGCTAGTTCAAAGTTGTAAAATTGACTACATACTACTGGGACGGTAACCGGTCAAAATGTTCCCAGGACGAAAAGTTCCCGCCGCTGAAATGATGAGGTTGAGGAAGAAGGATGAACGGTTGGTTTGAATTGATAATCTGCTGACCGACAAAGTGCACAGATCAGGGTAACAAGCCTTATGGAAGTGTTGGCGCTGCAGACGGGCATTCGGCAGAAAAAAGTTAAAAATTAAATTATACATCATTGACTTGTTTTTACGGTTCTTGAAGAATCTTTTAATTTTAATATCTCATCTTGTCGATACGTCAATAAAATGTGATTTAATTGATACTCATACATTTAATATAAATTAAAACGTAGACCTAGACCTAAAACAAAGTAAATGTAAAAAGTTGAAAATTAAAGTTCATTACATTTCCCAGATACCTAGTTTGCAGGAGCTTGAAATTAAAGTTAGGTAGGCGGAAGTTATTTAAAAAAAAGTTTATTTTAACAAGTAAATTGTATTACGTAAAAGTAAACAATAAAGTAAAACGTAGACTTAAGAATAAAGTTTCAACTTTAAAAGAGTAAATGAAAAAAAATTTAAAAAATTAAATTACATTGGTTATACATTTAAAATTAATTAAAATGTAGACCTAGACCTTTTTGTCCTGCCTTTGGGAACTTTTTGGTCGGAAGTTTTTGTCTGTGAATCCTGTCAACTGGTGATTTATATTAACTCCGTTCCTCCCCTCCCCAACAAAATGGAGTTGTTTCTTACAGTAAAATTTACCCTACGGCGACACTAAATCTAATTCAGAGTGCTTTGACGTGAATTACAATTTTTTATTGATATCATGCTTATTGATGCCAGGGGGTGGAAGTGGGCGTTTTCGACCTTTTCGCCGAAGAGCCGAAAAAAAACGCTGTTTTTCAAAACGCTGTAACTCCAAGATCGCTGGTTCAAACATCAATTTTGACCACTGCTTTTTGAAGGATATTTTGTCTACTTTAATCTTGTATATCGTGGTCATCTTCGAAAAACGCTTAGTTTCAGGTATATAAACGAAAAACTGAAAAAAAAGTTCCAACATTTTGAGGTTTTTTTCCATTTTTTTATGTGAAGCCGACCTCGGAGGAGGCAGCAAACTTCATAATCGGATTCACCACTCAGGAAAACATATTGATCCGTTGAGAAAAAACTTCCCTAATTTTGATACGGATACGGCACTTTTGAACAACGATTGACGGCCCGGACCGGCTACTCTCAAGTAGCTTCTCGTTGCCAATCACTTATTCGATCAAAAATTACAAATTACCACAAGTGGTGTAGCTAAGTTATTTTTAATCGAGTAGCGGTAATTGTAGCTACTGCCCAACTCAACTCTCTGGGGGGCTCGAGATCTGTAGGGCTAAAAAGGGGCTACGGAAGGGGGTTTTCAGGGTTTCGACTTAGAGGTCGAGTTAGGTGTCCTTTTCGAAGTATTTTTGGACGTAGAATCCATTTTTTGGGCGGCGTTACGATTGCGAATGCTACGATTGCGAACGCTTCGTTTTTTCTACCTGGGGGCCTGCGACGTTGCCTTTCAGTGATCAGTTGACCACCAGGGATATCGAACGACAGGTTCTCAGGGAAAATTGTAAGAGAAAATCAGGTGATTATTTGTGTACGAGGCCAGCAAAAATTATGAGATTTGAAATTATGAAAGAAAATTTGACCTCCCTCCAACATAGCGATACCAAAGCTGTCAGAAAAGCCATGTACATGTTGAACAGAACCCAGCTTCCAGTTCTTCCGCAGTCCAGGTCTGAGGCAATTGACCAACTACTTTCCTTGAAAAAAAAAAAAAAAAAAAAAAATCTTATTAATAGTAACCGCTTCATTCACATTTCCCCAAATAATAACCTCGCATGCAATGCATAACACTGCGCAAGAATTTTGTCATGCTTGTTGAATCAGAGCACATTTTCGCGGACGGGACTTTTGATTACGCTCCTCAACATTTCACCCAAATGTACACGATTCATGGCCTCAAAAACAATTTTTATCTCCCACTCGTGTACATATTTTTGCCCGATAAGAAAGAGGAAAGATACAAGCTGATGTGGGAGTATCTGAAGGATCTGTGCAGTAGGTACTTACGTAGGTAGATGATGCTTACATAAAACTGATACAAATTTGCCCAGACCTTGATAATGGCTTGAAATTTGCCCAATATGTTTACGATACGTATATTGGGCCGGCCTGTTCTTTCCCAACGAATTTATGGGCCGCCTATTTTCGCGCGACTATTTCATTCTTTTTTTCTTCTCTGCATTCTGATCCATATGTGTACACCTCTATGATTCTGTGCCACGTATTGGCAACGTCGCGTTCGCAATGAGCTCCTTTAATGATTTTTTAAAATGTTTTTCCTGCAAAGGTCGTCCTTCAAAAGTTACGAAAACGGGTCCATATTGCAGAAACCCCGTTTCAATTATTTATAGGGCCTTAGGAAAAATGTGATATTTGAATTCCGAGGTCTGGAGAGGGTACATGACGTGGGCTGCTTCCTCGTCTTTTGATTGGCCGGGAGATCCCTCTCTCTCTCATCTACGCAAGTCAGCCAACTTTGCTACGCGAAAAGTCGACCCCAAAAATCGAAAATCGGGTTAATCATTATAGAAGGTCATTCGAAAATTGAGCATCGAGGTTATTATCAAAGATGGTTATTCAAAAATCGACCTGGGCCGAGTGTTTTTATTCCGATTCTGTTCAGATTTATTATTTAGCGCTCTGGCGGCTCAGTGCCCAACTATTCGACGCCCAGCCTGGCGAGGTGTGACGTCAAATATGCCCGGCGTTCATTTCAAAATCTCTAACATTTCGAAACCAGCTCAGCACGTACCTATATGGATTTTCGAATTAAAAGTTGGAGTTTATGGGTTTTAAAGGGTGCTGAATCCGAATATGTTGTCAGAAATGCTGAATTCTGACCTTTTCAAGAAGCCCATTCTCCACTTTTTCGGATTAAAGAGGGTCGGTTCGCAATCGTATACTTTCCTAGCGTTCGCAATCGTAACGTCTCCATTTGTTGGTGTCCCAGAACAATCCGATCTCATCGTGGGGATCTACGGGGCTTTCGTGGTGAGGTGTCGTTTTCAGATTAATTTTGGACGCGTAATCCATTTTTTGGGAGTCTCACATCAATTTTTAATTTATTATTATTTAAAAAAATTCTATTGACAGAATAAATTTTTGCACGTTTTTTCTATTATCAAAGAACATTTGTGTAAAATTTGCAGCGATTTTTAATAATGAAAATTTCTATTGATTATTATAAAAAACGCTGCAAATTTTACACAAGGGTTTATTATTCTTTGATATACGTTACTTGTGCAGAAATTTAATTCTGTCAATGAAAAAATTAAAAAAAAATTTTTTTTGATTTTTATCTCAAAAAAAATTTTTTGGATTTTTTTGTTCAAAAATGTGTTTTTTCAAAAATTCTGTATTTTTTACTCGAAAAATATTTAACATCCTGGGATCCTTCAAAAATCCCATTTTTAGCCCCACGAATGCCCTAAAGATCGCCCCAGTGAAATCGGATCGTTCTGGGACCCCAAAAAATGGATTCTACGTCCAAAAATACTTCGAAAACGACACCTAACTCGATCCCATAGCTAAAAGCCTTCAAAAAAACTCTCCCGTAGCCCCATTATAGCCCCATAGCGCCCCACGGGTTTGGGCGATCGGACTGAAAACCTTGCGGGCACAACTAGATGGTAAACTAAGTATTTTGTCGAAATTTCAGATTTTTTAAAAATTTCCTACTGCCCAAAACGGCCTGGACGGCGAACGACGGACGGACATTTCGGTTTTGGAATCTAGAACCTAATTTTGGACCTCTTGAAACGGATAATGTCAAATTTTGAGCCCGATCGGATTCGTCGACCCCCGTCGCGAAAACATAGGTGTATTATTCCAAGAATAATAAAACAAAATTCGGATTGTCTGATTTTAATCTAACCCGTCCACAGCAAGAAAGGTTCACACACTTTCATTTTATGATGAGGGGCGTCAACCGGTAAAGTCTCAGTTAGTACTACTAGAAATTCGTGTTCTTCTCGACAATCTTTGGCCTCATTATGTCAGCATTGTGAACTGTAACCTCATGTCATGATGATTCACCACTAAAGAAGCCCTTCCCTCGCCAGTTCTCCCCTACCGTTCACGACTCCTTCATTGAATCGTCATCCTTCAACCTATTTTATCTACCAATGGTCATAAACTATTCGAAAACACTTATTTCACGAGAACCGCTAGACGTGGACTTTCTCCTGTTGGTGCCTAATGTGGAAAGTATTGGTTGAGTGTTGCTACAAATGGTTTTTTTACTGTTCGCCCTAAATGAAAAAATATTGTTGTATTTCATGGCAGAAGAATTCAGGCTGGGGATCTTCAGGTGGTGTTGAGTGACGGCGACCATGTGGACATGAAACCAGGAGTGGCCGATCGCCGGAACGTTGTTCTAATCAAGTCTCACGAAGAATTCCATCGTCCAAGAGCTTACAACAATGACATCTCTCTTCTCAAACTTGACCGGCCAGTGCCGCTTACTCCAGATCGGCCTCCAGCGTGTCTTCCCACGCCTGGTAATGTACAGAAGAACAAAATAGTTTGAATTTCGTCAATGATAAACTTGTCAAGGATTTTCCAAATTGAAAAAAACTCATTCATTATTAACAGGTAATAGTTTCGCTGGTGAAATGGGCCGAGTCGTCGGGTGGGGGCTGACGTCTGAAAACGGTACCAGGTCTTCGTGGCTTTTGGAAGCAGACGTGCCCGTCCTCAGCCCACGCACTTGTCGCGAGCTGAATGGCTTCATGACCATCACCGACGGAATGCTCTGCGCGTCCCCCCTCGACGGTGGTGTCGACGCCTGCCAGGTGAGGGCCTCATAATGATATGTACTTACACGTTACCGGCAAAGTTTAAAATCACAAGTCGTTGTGTACAATACCTGAATGGAGCGGGAAATGTGTAAAATAAATTGTATAGAATGCCTGATAGTGCACTCGGCAAAGTGTGATTTGAAAGGGTTTGTTCAGGATCGGTTACTTCGAGCGCTCGGAAAATTGTGAAGTTAATCTTGAATAATTCAGTTCGGCGAGTGGATACCGAAAAAAGTCTGAAACCACCAAAACGCTCCACGAGGCGCATCTAAGCTCCAAAAGTGGTAAAGAACAAGATTTTCAACTTTTTTTAACAATTTGAAAAAACCAAACATTACACAGGTTTACAAAAAAAAAAAAAAAAAACTGAAAATTTTACACAAGGGTTTATTATTCTTTGATATAGGTTACTTGTGCAAAAATAAGTTCTCTAAAAAAAAGTTTGGAAAAAAGTTTACTCGGAAAATATTTGACTCCCTGGGATCCTTCAAAAATCCCGTTTGTAGCCCAATGAAAGCCCTATAGATCGCCACAGTGAAATCGGATCGTTCTGGGACCTCCAAACTCTATTCTACGTCCAAAAATACTTCGAAAACGACACCTAGCTCGATCCCACAGCCAAAAGCCTTGGAAAAACCCCTCCCGTAGCTCCATTTTAGCCCCATAGCGCCCCACGGGTTTGGGCGATCGGGATGAAAAACTTGCGGGCACAACTAGATGGTAAACCGAGTATTTTGTCAAAATTCCAGATTTTTTGAAAAATTCCTACTGCCCAAAACGCCCCGGAATGCGATAATGTCAAATTTTGAGGCCGATCCGAGTCGTCTCCCTCCGTCGCAATCACAAGTGTAATAATACAGTCCAGGTGTAATAATACAGTCCAGTCATTATAATATAATTATAATATATTAGTATAATATAATTATAATATAATGACTGGACTGTATTATTACATCTGGACTGTATTATTACACTTGTTATATTATATTATTATAGATATTATCCTTTTGGGTTTGGAAAAATTCCGAACTTTCCGAAACTTTTGGGGGTTGTTCGGGACTATATAGAGGGTGTATACTAAAAAAGCCGGACTGATGAAGCGTGTGCTAAGTTCAGGGGGGCCAAAAAAACGCGATTTTTTGGACTTTTTTTTCAGTTTTTTGACCGTAACTTATTTTCTATCGTTTATATCGAAATGGAGCCTTCTATTAACGTTGTAGAGCACAAAATTCTGAACATTTTGCACTACTTGAATGTAATTTTTGACCCAATAGGTACCGAGTTATGTACGTTCAAAAATGTGCTAAGTTTCCAAAAATGGCAAAAAACGCCCAATAACGCTGGGTTTTTCCTTCTAAATTGTATTTTACTCAAGATTGAAGCATGGAATGGTATATGAATACATAGAATTAAGTTTGTAGACCCCCCCATACGATAATCATGCGACACAATCTTGGAAAACATTCGTTCAACATTGATACCCCTTCCCCCCCACCACCATATGGCTGTTGGTATGTACATTGAAACAGGTGCTCGTGCAGAATTCATATAAAAGTTATTATTATCTCTCTAAGAATGATCGGTGTCTGTATGTATGTCTCCCTTTCACGGCCAAACTGTTCGACGGATTATGATGCGGTTTTTTTGCAAAATGATCGTGATAGCACGGGGAAGGTTTTAGGCTATTCAACGGGTTCGAACGGCGGCCGTTCTGGCTGAAACCTGAGTCCTTCACGACGGAAGTTGTTTACATCCTTGGCGTATCTTAGGGAATTTGATACTTCACTACGAGAAACCAACAAGCGTTATTACTATTAAAAAGTAAGTTGACGGGTTGCCACGGGTGCATCGTTGATAGGTGATGGACGGGAATTTGATGTTTCGTGCGAAGCACGGGTGTCCCAGCTAGTATTAAATATATTGTAAATTTTACAAAGAAGGCTTAATTATCGGTCTGCATCTGTTTTCTTAAAAAAATCATGCTTGTTTACAGGGTGACAGCGGTGGTCCTCTGCTGATCAAAGACGACAAGGATAGAATTGCTATTGCTGGTACTGCCTCGATACGAATAATTCGTAGTAATTATTACTACTTTCGGTTGAATATTCAATTTCTCAAACTAACTTTGTAATTTTGTCCACAGGAATAGTATCTTGGGGAATAGGATGCGCCCGCCCTAACAAACCTGGGATATATACAAGGGTCAATCACTATCTTGACTGGATAATCGAAAATACGCGAGATGGTTGCTTTTGTTACTAAACTAAGATTAAATCGTTCTTTTTTGGTGTTTTATATCGCAACGGTTTGTATCGCAACAAGCATACAAGTGAATTCTCTCTCGACAATGCGATCGTTTTCTGTTCTTCCTGGTTCTTTTCTTCAATGAGGTTATTGACGCCTGTATTTCGTGAATCACGTCGCGACTAGTTCCATTCTTCAGGGATGGCGATCGCTTCGAAGTTTTGGAAAAAAAAAAAAAAAAAAAATCGTTCCACATCAACAACTCCCCGCTACTTGAACTGGGCCTTATACAGTGATATTAACATCCGTGAGCTTGAGTCTTGTTGGCACCCACCCCGTTATCTACTGTATATGTTACCGTTAAAGTGTGAAATTCAGTTAGTACATAAAATAACTAGTTAGTATATGAAATAACGAGTGGTTTCAGTTAGAGTGTATAATTAAAAGTTTTGTACATGCTTTCCCACTGGCCACTGAGGATAAGAGAAGGAACTGTGGATAACAGTAACTGTTGAGTTACTCAGCATTGAATCATGGCTATATTAGGTATGTAAAGGAACAGATAAGAGAAGATCCCTTTTGAACTGAAATGAACCTCAACCTCGAGATATCCCGGATGAAATCCCATTCATACCTGAACCCAATATTATTATACACTTTCACGGCTGGCCTCTCGTTATTTTATGTAATAACTAGTTAAAGCGTATAATGCAAGAAATTACACACTTTAACTGGTCTCCGTGGTTAATCTATATACTAACTAGTTATTTTATAAACTAACTGATTTCACACTTTAACGGTAACATAATATGTTACCGTTAAAGTGTGAAATCAGTTAGTTAGGCTGTCCACAACGTTCCAACTGCTGGTCATCTTTTGTATATTATACAAAAGATGACCAGCAGTTGGAACGTTGTGGACAGCCTACGTCTGTCGGGATTCACCCGGCGAATTCGGTTCACGCCTACAATCCCAAATCACCAATGAAAAATTCCGTTGGTATTGAGTTTCCTCCAAAGTTTTTCTCATCGAGCAGAATCTACCTCAGACGATGTCACTCACTAAGTAAAAGTCAATAGTAGGTACTGTCCACGTACGATTACATTAGTTCAGGGGTTCCCAAAGTGTGGTTCGCGGCGAACTTCAAGAAAAACGCTGCAAATTTAACACAAGAGTTTATTATTATTTGATATAGGTTACTAGTGCAAAAATTTAATTCTGTGTCAATAAGAAAATTTTGGTTTTTGGGATTTTTTTTTTTTTTCAGAAAATGTTTTTTTCAAAATTTTTTATTTTTTACTCGAAAAATATTTAACCTCCTGGGATCCTTCAAAAATCCAATTTGTAGCCCCATGAAAGCCCTGTAGATCGCCACAGTGAAATCGGATCGTTCCAGGACCCCCATAAATGGATTCTACTTCCAAAAATACTTCGAAAACGACACCTAACTCGATCCGATAGCTCAAAGCCTAAAAAAAACTCCTATAGCCCCATTTTAGCCCCATAGCGCCCCACGGGTTTGGGCGATCGGACTGAAAACCTTGCGGGCACAACTAGATGGTAAACCATGTATTTTGTCAAAATTTCAGATTTAAAAAAAAATTCCTACTGCCCAAAACGGCGGACGGTAATTTTGGATTTTGAATGTAGACTTTTTGAAACGGATAATGTCAAATTTTGAGGCCGATCGGAGTCGTCGATCTCCGTCGCGAAAACATAGGTGTATTATTCCAAGAATAATGAACCAAAATTAATACATTCTTGCGAAAATAAACTTAGAGTGAATAAATATAATTAATAAGTCTAAAATTCATTTTACTGCAAATGAAAAAGTAAACAAATTATGTAAATAATCATATTTTTCCCCCCGTCTGGATGGAATACCACCAGTATTTAAATTTTCTCTTGTTAGCTAACCCACATTTTCCCTGAATGGGAACGAACACTTTGATTGGCCTGTTAATAGTTATGAAATCATTTGCCTTTTTGCGTTTCCTTCTTTGGATAAAAATAGTATCTATACAAATGAGTATCTATCCAAGTTGACACTCGGTAAATCCATCCCCAGTCCACTCCATTTACGGCAGGAATTTTTAGCATAAGGAGTAGACTAGCTCAAAGAGTGGTGCGCCTGCAGTGAAACGTAACAACTAGACATAGAAGAGTAAGTAGGTGCTAGGAGTATTAAATGTAAATTTTGCTCCACACCAGTTTTTTGCCTATATTTCGAAAACTAAGCGTTTCTCGCGGAATCATATATGTAGCAAAATTAAAGGAAACAAAATTTCCTACAGAATACATATACTGCAATGGAAGATCGGAACCGCCGCTAGAGCGCGCTGAAAAAAGGCTACTTTTTCGCTACCAATTTGTCAGAAACTAAGTACGTAGGTAGTAAAATAATAGTTGTACCTACCTATCGATGTTTTCGTTCTGAATAAAGTTTAGTTTGTAAAATTTACAATGTAAACTTTGTTTTCATAGTGATAGTGTTTGTGTGTGTGTGCAGGGCCGCCGAGAGAAAAAGCGGGCCCGGGGCAAAAGAGAGCATAGGGCCCCCATGTAAGCAGGTGGTATGGGGGGCTGTTCACAATAACGTTCAATTTTCATTCAGGGTTCCATTCAATTAATATTATTTGTATTTTTCATGTCTTATGAAAGTTTTCAAGATAATAAAGGTATTACTGTAAAGAGAATTTTTTTTTTTTTTTTTTGAAATTTCTAAATAACTAGACAATATTGTATAAGAATATGTCCATCAATTGTTATGGTCTTCTGAAACTGAAAATTATTATGCCTCTAAATGGGGTCGCTACCTCGTTTCAGGTTCGAGGCCCTAAGGTCGCTAACATCATGAAGTTGAGGTTCACCTTTGTCTGACGTTGTTGGTGTTTGTTATTGCCTAGCTGTTAGCATCTTCTGCGTCTACAAATCTTGTTGATTAATATTTGTGGGGGTGTATGAAGAATGCCAAGGAGTAAATTTTAGGCTTATGATACAAAATGATCATACAATTAAAAAGATAAGTCAATCTTCAGGAACATCGATGTTTTCCTTTCGATGCTCCATCCTTCATATCGCTTTGCCGCCGCCGCTCTCCTCATCAGTAGTAATCTGTGCCTCATCCTGACATTTTTTTATTGTGATTCACAGGGTTTATTGTTGTTGATTCACATTGCGCTCTGTGTTCTTGGCAATAAAAAATCTTGACTCTTGACTCTTGACTCTTGCCTGAGTGTTACAAGGCCCAATCTCACTGAAGACTACGTTGCCTACCAATTTGGTTATTTTGAACAAATCAAGGATGAGTGTCAATCATAGGAAATTTCGTGAGCCAAATTAGCTGAGTACCTGGAAAGCCAACTGAGTGGAGTAGAGAATGACGAGCCACATGAGCAGAGTACTAAATGGGGAGCCTAGTCAGCGGAGTATTCAATGAGGAGCCAAATCAGCAGAGTAGGGAAAAACCACGAAAACCCCATAGATCCCCAAATCAGATGGTTCTGGGATCCCCTAAAATGTCCCAACGACACCAAAAATACTTCTAAAACGACACTGTATGAAATATACAGTCATGTGAATCACTGTGAAGTACCGCTGCAACAGTTTTTGACGGTTCAGCGTACCAGGTCTGGCAGTGCGCTGGTAGAACTCAACAGCGATTCAGAAGGCATTGAGACAACTGTCGACAGACACCGTCAGACCTGGAACTCACCTATTTTAAAATGTGTCGACGTACAAGTCCGCACTATCCCCAGTCAAATGGGCTGACTGAAAATGC
This sequence comes from Pilophorus perplexus, assembly GCA_955831195.1. Classification (NCBI taxonomy): domain Eukaryota; kingdom Metazoa; phylum Arthropoda; class Insecta; order Hemiptera; family Miridae; genus Pilophorus; species Pilophorus perplexus. Next base: position 32,549,669 of record OY037010.1, on the reverse strand, counting down.
GGTGAAAGTGGTCAAGAAGCTTTTGACAAAATCCCTCCGTGCCAATGAGGATCCATATTTGGCATTACTGAACCATCGAAACACGCCTAGGGGTAAAATCCATTCACAGGCCTCCAATTTGATGGGTAGATTGCGCACAAACATTCCGCGTTCATTGACTTCATTGGTGCCTACGTTGACTTATGAGTCAGATCGAAAGCTCATGACTGCGCGGAAGAAGACAACGATGGAGCATCTTGATAAGGCGGCCCAAGAAAGAACTCCCTCAGGATTGGCGACAAGGTCATGTTCAAGAAGCTTCCATCAGCGACCTGGTCTCCTGGAGTGATAGTCGACCAAGCAGGACCTACCTCGTCCGGGCCGAGGAAGGGGAATATAGAAGAAACAAGATTCACATTTCACCAAGGGAGACTCGGGGTCTGTCATTGACCACGTCAGCCGTTGACGCCTCATCCCAGCCCTCAGAGGATGCTTTGGACAGAGCAACTTCAGGGACACCTATCAAGCATACCAGGTTTGCCACCGGTTCGCTTGGATGACTATGTGTAGGGATCTATGTTTGAGGGGAAGGTGATGGGGGGCACAGACCTATGGGTGAGGGGGGCACAGACCTATGGGTGAGGGGGGCACAGACCTATGGGTGAGGGGGGCACAGACCTACTGAGGGTTCAAGTAACGTTAACGCTTTTGGTATTGTTGGTTGTTTTTTTTTTTTTTTTTTTTTTTTTTCAACTTATTGCACCGAGTTAGCAAACTTATCAGCGATTTACAATTGATGTATACTAAATGACTTGCAAGAAGCTATGACACATAACACTGCTTCTATGCGACTTGTTGTTTTGTGCAACTGACGCACTACTAATCACTCACTGAGGTACCTAACTTTCACAGGGCACCCCACTCCCACAGGTTTTGTTCTTTTAAGTCTTCTGAGCAGGACTTCAACGTCGAGGAGCTGGACAACCTCGCTGTTGATGTGTGCCCGAAGCCTCTGCTGATGGGCTAATGCTTGTTTTTTGATGACTTCTTCGACAGTAGGAATTTGAAGTTCCTGGTGTAACGGTTCGCATCTGCGCATGCTCGTAGCACGTTATTTTGAAATCGCTGAATGATCAAGCGATTGCTCGGAGCGGTGCAGCCCATTGTGCACCATGTTTTATCTTGATTACACTGAGCTTTGATGATTGATATTTGTTCGTTTATTTTCCGAAGATTACTAGTAATAGTTATATAAAACATGACACGCTTCTGGCCCAGTTTGCAGATGACACGGGAATACTCGCTTCAGGAGACACCCTCATGGAGGCAAGACGGCACCTGAACTTGGCCAAAGCTGAAGAGTGGCTCAACAAATGGAAGGTGAAGGTCAACCCAACTAAGTCCTCGCTCATCACCTTCACGCTAAGGCCAGGAACGGTCGGCAACGTCGCTCTCTGTGGTGGTTTACTTCCAAGGAAAAGTCAAGTTCGGTATCTAGGTTTGACCCTACACCGTGGACTAACTTGGAAGTACCACATCAAGAACGTCAGAGACGCTATGAAAACGAGTTCCATAACAGACAGGTGCCCCGTGGTACGTTAGAAACGACGTGCTCCAGGAAGACCTCCAACTATCCACAATTCAAGAGCCATCACTACACAATACACAAAACTGGCGGAGAAGGCCGAAGCAGGGGTTGAAATTGACTGATTTTTATTTTTGGGAATCGCTCAAAATCAAAATTTGAGTTTTATTTTTCACTCATAAAATAATGATTATTTTTTGAGTTTTATTTTTCTGCTCAGAAAATAATGATTATTTTTTGAGCGATATTTTTTCGCTCAAAAATAAAACTCAAAACGCTCTAGCTCCTAGGCTATTGAACCTACAGATCTGCGGTTGGTCTCATTCGATTCAGCGTTCAAAATACTATAAGAAACCACCTTGATCACCTCCAAAACAATATTATGGTGGCTTTGCTCTCTCCAAATATGCGAAATATATGTCGAATCCAAGGATTTCGATAAAAAATAAAACTCAAAACGCTCTAGCTCCTAGGCTATTGCACCTACAGATCTGCGGTTGGTCTCATTCGATTCAGCGTTCGAAATACTATATGAAACCACCTTGATCACTTCAAAAACATTATTATGGTGACTTTGCTCTCTCCAAATGGGCAAAATATGGGTTGAATTCGACGATTTTGATGAAAAATAAAACTCAAAACGCTCTAGCTCCTAGGCTATGGCACCTACAGATCTGCGGTTGGTCTCATTCGATTCGGCGTTCAAAGTAGTATAAGAAACCACCTTGATCACCTCAAAAACAATATTATGGGAGCTTTGCTCTCTCCAAATATGCGAAATATATGTCGAATCCGAGGATTTCGATAAAAAATAAAACTCAAAACGCTCTAGCTCCTAGGCTATTGCACCTACTGTGTAACAAATCTGCCGTTTGTCCCGTTCGATTCAGCATTCAAAACACTATAATGATTTTTGCAAGACTAATTATTGTATTGTACCCTATACATGGTGGCTCTTAAAATGGTGAGTCACCACTTTTACTAATGGTTTAGTGGGGTTAGCTGTTATACTTTTGGTTTATTATTCCTGGAATAATATAGGTACCCATGTAATCGCGACGGAGGTCGACGACTCCGATCGGGCTCAATATTTGACATTATTCGTTTCAAGAGGATTCCAAAACCGAAATGTCCGTCCGCTGTCCGAGCCGTTTTCGGCAGCAGGAATTCAAAAAATTTATTTTTACAAAATACTTGGTATACCATCTCGTTGTGCCCGCAAGGGTTTCAGTCCGATCGCCGCAACCGTGGGGCGCTGTGGGGCTAAGATGGAGCTACGGAACGGATTTTTGAAGGATCCCAGGCGGTCAAATATTTTCCGAGTAATTTTGGACGCATAATCCATTTTTCGAGGTCCCACATTTTTTCCAAAAATATTTTTTATTGACACAGAATTAATTTTCGCACAAATAACCTATATCAAAGAATAATAAACCCTTGTATAAAATTTGCAGTGTTTCATTTTTCATCGAAGTCCTCGGATTCAACCCATATTTTGGTTTATTATTCTTGGAATAATACACCTATGTTTTCGCGACGCGGGTCGACGACTCCGATCGGCCTCAAAATTTGACATTATCCGTTTCAAGAGGTCTACATTCAAAATCCGAAATGTCCGTCCGCCGTCCGCCGTCCGGGCCGTTTTGGGTAGTAGGAATTTTTTTAAAAATCTGAAATTTTGGCAAAATACTTGGTTTACCATCTAGTTGTGCCCGCAAGGTTTTCAGTCCGATCGCCAAAACCCGTGGGGCGCTATGGGGCTAAAATGGGGCTACAGGAGGGGTGTTTTGAAGGCTTTTAGCTATGGGATCGAGTTAGGTGTCGTTTTCGAAGTATTTTTGGACGTAGAATCCATTTTTGGGGGTCCCGGAACGATCCGATTTCACTGTGGCGTTCTATAGGGCTTTCATGGGGCTAAAAATGGGATTTTTGAAGGATCCCAAGAAGTTCAATATTTTTCGAGTAAAAATTAAAGAATTTTTGAAAAAACACATTTTTGAAAAAAAAATCCCCCCAAAAAATTTTTTTTGAAATATAAAAATCCAAAAAAAAATTTTTTTAATTTTTTTTTATTGACAGAATTAAATGTCTATACAAGTAACCTATATCACAGAATAATAAACCCTTGTGTAAAATTTGCAGCGTTTTCATATTTGGAGAGAGCAAAGCCTCCATAATTTTTTTTTTTTTTTTGAAGTGCTGAAGGTGGTTTCTTACAGTATTTTGAACGCTGAATCGAATGAGACCAACCGCAGATCTGTAGGTGCAATAGCCTAGGAGCTAGAGCGTTTTGAGTTTTATTTTTGAGCGAAAAAATATCGCTCAAAAAATAATCATTATTTTCTGAGCAGAAAAATAAAACTAAAAAAATACTCAGTATTTTCTGAGTGAAAAATAAAACTCAAATATTGATTTTGAGCGATTCCCAAAAATAAAAATCACTCAATTTCAACCCCTGGGCCGAAGGGAACATGAATATGGCGGCAATCACAGATCCACCAGGTTTTGCGACAAGAAAAGAAGACATCTCAGACATACCTAATCGTATCACTACTCCCACTCCTCACAACAACCATGACAACCCATCCCAGTCAAACTAACAGAACAACCCATCCAAAAAGCTCGTCGAAGCTAGAGGAGACAATAAAAAACTTTTGACCTTTGAAATTTGTGACGATGGGCGAGTTTGTCAGTCAAAGTGGGCCAGCTCGACCAAGTCAGGAGGAGGAGTTCGATTAAAAATGTGTCAAAGTAGGAAATTATTGACCGACATAATATGCACCGATATTATCTGCACAAAGTGTGTATAGGTACTCTGATTTTTTTAGTTTTCCAATTAATTTGGATGGACCTTACCCATCTTTCCAGATGAAATAAAACGACGTTTTGATGTTATACTGAACTATTACTAGATTCAGAGGCGCATCAAAGGTCCGGCGCGGCGTCAAACGATCCGAAAAAAAAACAAAAAAAAAACCAATCAACAAAAATGCCTCCTCGAGTACTTTCAACGTTAGGACATTTACACAATTTAATACGAACGGGATCCCGAAGGATCGTTCTCAATAAAAACGCGCTCGGTTTCGGCTTTCTTTTGATCAATTTTTGAACTGATTTCCAATTTTATGGACTGAAAGAACGAGTTTTCAATCGGAAAACCTTGTTTTCAATCGCTGCGTAAAAGGCAGATTTATTTTCTATTGTCTTACGTGTCATTCTAAAAAAAAAAAAAAGCATCCTTCCCCAGTTTGAAAGTAAACCTAGGAAGATGGATAGGTTTTGGGGCCTGGCTCCCCTGCTTGGCTTTTGCGTGATATACGGATCAATTTTGGTGAGTAGGACATTTCAATTACGTTGTCGAAGTATCACTTATTCATAGGGTTATGACATTTTGTCATGACGTAGGGAAACCGTAACGAAACTTGTGTGATTAACGATCACAGTAATGAACTCAAATGATAAGATAAGGAAATGTATTTAGATTTTGATATATGGATTTGGGTAATGGTGAGTTATTAGCAGATGAATAAGAACCTTATAAGTGGAGGCGCATTGGGAAGTCTTTTATTGGGTGCATAATAACCCTGAAGGCTGTTCATCCCTTTAATGGGTACTGTTTAAATCATACTCTCTCTCTCTCTCTATCTATCTATCTATACTTATACTAGTCTCTCCGGCTCGCTTCGCTCGCTCCCCTAGTGGGTGAGTAGCATCGATGGACACGTTGGAACCCCAACATCCGCTTAACTCTACTCCCTCCCCTTATAAAAAGTTCCAAAATTCACACTCGTGGGACAATTTCGGGACACTATCTGAACTTCGGTCCCGCGTGTTATTATATGGAACACAGTTGGGACATCTCGAAACGGAGTTTGCACCCGCCTGCAGACCCCGCGCGAATTTAAACGATCCAATTATTGTTTCTTCGCCAGCCAACCCCCATCGTTCCGCCCTGGCGGGCTAATCCAATCCCTCAATAATAATGGAACTACCATGTGGGCGGCTGAGCGAAGGGAGCCACCTGGCCGGTAAAATGATCAGCCGAGCGAGAACCCCCCCCCCCCCCCCCCCCCCTGTAAAAGTGCTAGTGAAATCAAATTAAATTTTAAAACAGGAAAAAAAACCGTGGGGCGCTATGGGGCTAAAATGGGGAGGGGGTAGAGTTAAGTGTTGTTTTCGAAGTATTTTTGGTATAAAATGATTAGCTGAGTGAAGTAAGGCCCCCCTGAATTTGAAAAGGGTGTACGGGGCGGGGGGGGGGGGGGAGGTAGAGTGGTCATGGTGGGTGGGCGGGGGACTGCAGACGCGAATTAAAACGATCCAATTGTCTACTCAACGTGAACTCGCCCCCACCCGCTCGTTTTTTTTTTTTTTTTTAAATCCGACTTCGGAATCGGATTTGCCATAGATTGAAGCGCATTTGGCTCGCGGATACCATACCCAAAAAAACGGCTCCTTACTGGGTATTTTTGAACCCGAAAAAACGTGGGACAAACGCGAGAAAGACGATTTATTTCGACGAATTTCCCGGGCGAATTTCCGATTTACGATTTGATCGACGTCTTCCTCCAGGTCTGATCTATACGGCTCGTATTTTTTCCTAATTTTTTCCACCCCCTAAACGCACTTTGGCGCGAGTGGAAAGTGAAAAAACTCACTCGGGATCGTCGTTATCCCGTACCACCGTACCTACCACCAACAGGATTTTATATTATTGTATGATGATATAAAATTGGGTTTCTGTGTGTGTGTGTCTGTCGTGCCTTATAGGCCCCTAAAGGCAGAACGGATCTGAAAGGTTTTTTTTCTTCTTACGATCTGGTGGGCTTGCCGCCACAATATAGGCTATAGCCTATATTGTTATATATATATAAAAACCCCTCGCGACGCGCGCAGTTGGGCGCAACTGTGATTTTGGTGACCTATAACCCCCATTTTTTTATTGCCGATTCGGATTCTACGTTAAATTCTACGTCCGAAACACCCGTCGCGCGTTCTCCGCGCAGTGCGCAAACGTGCGCAATTGTGCGGAACTTCTCCATTCTTAATGTCCATGTGGATTTGTTTCGGCTTGCCCGATTACGGTGAAATTTGATACCTAAGTCAGATTTGACGTGTGGAAGTGCTTTTTCAGGGTTTCGAGTTTTTACGATCAAAAGGGAGGGGGGTTATGAGGAAAATCGTTTTTAACGTTACTTCCTGAGAACAGATTTTGATTAAACTTGGTGTGTGGGTCGAGTTTCAAGTCCTGTATGTCCAATTAGGGTGGGGGGAGGGAGGTATTGTTACTGATAGCCAGATTTCAATTAAATTTATGATGTAGGTCAGATAATATCATATGACATATGATATTATCCACACATTGTGTGGAAGTGCCTTTTCAAGTCATGATCGTCTAAGTAGCGTGATGGTGCTGAGGTTGAGGGGGGGGGGGGGGGGGGGGGTTGTTACGGATAGGCCGATTTCAATAAAAGCTGTTATCAACCTTTTTATGTGCACACAGGTTATAGTTTTACATGACACATTGTGTACATTAGGTACACCTATGTCAGGTTTTTTGATGTGTGAAAGTTTTTGTGTTTTTACAACCAAAGGGAAGGGGGTTATGAGGGTGGGGTAAGTAGAAAATCGCAGACTGACCAATTAGGGGGGGGGGGGGGGGGAGACATTTTTTGACGATTCGAGAGACGATTTTAATCTCCGCTAATTTCGGATATAGTCTTGGGTTTTATTTACCTACGTTTTATATTATGTATAATACATCATGTATTATGTATACATCCCTACATTTAAGGTTGGTGCTTCTTGTTGATGCAAAAAATATACAGTTTCAATCTTGTTTCAGTCTACTCTTGGGGAACCTAATTGTAAGTAAGACATTCATGAATTTATATTAATGCAAGTTTCAAAGGCTCATTTGGCCAGTTGGGTGTACGAGAGCCCTTACTTTTTTTTTTAGTTTGCGGAATCGAAAACAGTAACCCGTTCAGCGACCGAATTGTGGGAGGTGCGGAAGCTGATCACAACGAGTTCCCCTGGCTAACAAAAATTTTCAAGCAGGATGAGTTCCATTGTGGAGGGACTTTGATTACTGACAGGCACGTGTTGACGGCCGGCCACTGCGTTTCAACTTGGAAAGACGGGTAACTGTTTTAAACCCTTGTATTATGAGGATTTTAAGCTATGGCGTAAAGTAAGCGAATAGTAGCAAAGATTATTGCGTGTTAACAAACTTTCCGTGCATCGCTGCGTATTTATCACAATTTTACTTCCTTTTCAGGTCTTCAGTATCCCCAAAATCTAAAAGAGGGAATGTTGTGAATATTGAAATGTAAGTTGACGCATTTTGTTGCCGCAATTGACTTCGATTTTAAAACTGATGATTTTTTTTTTTTCCATTTCATGCAGATTCGAAGCGGACGAGTTCAGTTGTGAGTTTGGGGCTCACCTCATGGAAGAAACGTCACCTGACGTTGTTCGCCGAGCAGTAAAAAAAGTTGTCCTTCACCCGGACTACGACTTATTCGCAACCCGCGAAATCATGGTGCAAACCAACGACATAGCATTGTTACAAGTCGATCCAGTTGTCTTTTCTCGTAAAGTTTCGCCCGCTTGTTTGCCTGCGAAAAGCAGTAAGAGCAAATTGACCAGTATAATCACGTTCAATTACATTTCATAATTTGATTAATTTTACTTATTAGTCGTACTTTTTTTATCTTCTTTTTTTCAGGCAGACTGAAAAACGGAGCAAAATTGTTGGTAGCAGGTTGGGGTAGTATCAACACGGAAACACTCGACGACCAATTGACGGAAATGCCGAGAGCCGTTCAGAAAGCTGATATTTATAAAGTTCCCTTCAAAACCTGCGCCCAGAACCAATACGTTGGTTGGCTATTGACGGAGGAAAACAACTTGACGGACAAAGCAATTTTTTGTGGGATTGGGAACCACACGGACAGCTGCAGAGTGAGTTGGAAAAACATAACAACCGTTACATGAACCTTGATAAGAAATTATTGAATTGGAAACACCCGAAGGTTAATTATTCTTGATATTGTTGAGTCTTCCGTGAATGCGCCCAAAATTATTTCAAACAACCACTTTACCCTTTAAACGATGGGGCTGAACTGCGGGCACAGCTGGGCGGGGGACCCAAAGATTTTATCAAAATTTCAGATTTAAAAATCCTGCAGCTAAAAACCACATTGGACAGCAGATTTTGGCATTGCGGCCTATCGAGCTGTCCCATGAATCTATTCTAGAGTATCTCTATTCCTCCATGGAGCTGTCCCTTGGAAAGTCAGAGTTGTAGGGGAGTCCGTGCCCTTAAAAGCTTCATTACCTCCACTGCCAGGTCTGACGATCCAAGAGTCACATGTGCTAAAAGCATAAGGTGGGCGCATTTTACACTCGAAGCACAAGGTGGGTGCATCTTGCGCTCAAAGCATAAGGTGGGCGCATTTTGCGCTCAAAGCATAAGGTGGGCGCATTTTGCGCTCAAAGCATAAGGTGGGCGCATTTTGCGCTTAAAGCATAAGGTGGGCGCATTTTGCGCTCAAAGCATAAGGTGGGCGCATTTTGCGCTTAAAGCATAAGGTGGGCGCATTTTGCGCTCTAAGCATAAGGTGGGTGCATTTGGCTTTTGAAGATAAGGTGGGCGCATTTTGCGCTCAAAGCATAAGGTGGGCGCATTTTGTACTCAAAACATAAGGTGGGCGCATTTTGCGCTCAAAGCATAAAGTGGGCGCATTTTGCGCTCAAAGCATAAGGTGGGTGCATTTTACGCTCTGAATGTATAGTTGGACCCTTCGTTTACCACCTCTTGGTCTCTTGTATGGTCTGGCCAAGCAGTCATGGCGTTTCATCATTCTGATGCATCTATTCCCTTCGTCTTCATTCATTTTGTTCTATTCTTTGCCACTTTTCAAAATACAGCCTTCGTGAGTCCTAGACACCCCTGCCAGAACCCTGAATGGCCCTCGTTCCCTCGTGTCCCGGATCTAAGGAATATCTAGTTTGAGGCCCCACAGCAGTCAAGCTCTCGTTCTTGAAGCTACTCTGAATGTACTTTTTATCAGTCAAGAATGATTGACGCTGTTACGACAGGAACGTAGATAGCAGAACTATCATTCCGCAAACTGACCCCAAATCCGTTAACGAACTCCGAGGATTTTCTCCTGCGATTGGCACAATGAGGTTTGCAATGACATTGCGAAACTCATTGTGTGAGCGCCAGTTTGAAAAAAGTGTCCTCAATAATTTAAGCCAAAGGGCCTAAATACCATAATTAATTTTAATGATTAATTCATTGTTTAAAATAAAATTAATTATTAAACTCAATTAATACTTTAAAATAATAATACGTTAATTTAATTAATTTAAATAGCTTAGTAATTCGCAACAATCACAGTAATGAATTATTAAGTTATTTAAATTAATTAAATCAACTTTTTATTTCAAAGTATTAATTGAAGTTAATTTATTGATTACAATTATTTTGGCATGTAGGCCCTTTGGTTCCAAAGCTCAGCTGAGTAGCAGCGTCTCATTCATTTTTCAGTCAATTCAGGCAAGGTACAATCCCTTCGACTGATTTTTCTTATTTTTCTTCTATTTTTTATTAACCAGCTTCTAATCATCTAAATTTTGGTCCTACAGTAATATAGTTATGTTTAGAAAGTGTTACTCATTAATTTCCCCTATTAAGATTTTATGTAATTTTAAAGTTAATTTTTATCGCAATGACTTTACGATATCAGGGTGACAGTGGCGGCCCTGCTATGCTGAGGACGAAGGAAGGTATCGTCGTGGCAGGTAATTAAAGTTATACAATAGATGTAGACCTGTAGACTTCCTCAAACTGCAAATTTAGTTAGTAGCGATACGAGTTGCTTTGCTGATTTTGGTTAATTTCAAAACCAAACAGCATCCGTTCTAGTTTTCATGAATTGTGTACCTGAAAGCGAACTCCCGCTGGTCATCATCAAATTATCATCCAATATGACGCACATTAATTTTCAGGTGTCGTCTCTTGGGGGATCGGATGCAATCAAAAGGACCACCCGGCAGCCTACACGCGAGTATCCTCATTTATTGACTTCATCGACATTAATACAAAAGATGGCACGTGGCTTCCAACCGTGAGACATGCGAAAGAATTTTTCTGAACAGATAATACGATAAATCAATTTTTATTGAAACGATTACCTCGCCAGGATTAAACTGTTACAGTTTGATGTTTTCTTGTATCACCTATTCTGCCAAAGTTCCGAAGGGGCAATCGGAGGGAGCCCTGCTTGAGCCATTGTGGAGATTGATTCAATGGAGTGTATACACTCCACTGTATACAGACCACGTATACATACGTGTCAGTTTTATTGGGATTAGGACCAAGAACGGGAAAACTCGACTTCATTTGCCGAGTTTTCGAGCAGGATGTGCTACCTACTTCATTCAATTCGTTTACCTGGCCAAAAAATGTTCTTCTCTCTGGTTTCTTAGTTGAGGACAGTCCGACATTCATCCCCCCCCTCTCTCCCCGACCAGGTTTATGTACCACATGCCCTGATAAGATGATATTATCATCTTCATAGTGCGTGTGCTTGCCTTCGCCGATGATGTGAAGCTTTTTAACTGCATTCAGGCGGATTCGGACCGGATTCGCACCACTGCTCTTCAACTGCACAATCTGCGGCGTTTCACTTGCTCGTCACTCCACTATAAGGGATGTGGTAGTGCTGGTGGACACTCAGCTATCCTTTTCTGAGCACGTCGACCATGTCTCTACTGGTGCGATGCGATCCCTGGGCTTCCTGAAGAGAAATACCAGAGAGTTCCGGTCTATTTCTGCCTTGGTGGCTTTGTATCGCTCCTTCGTCCGGCCGATCCTTGAATTTGCGAGCGTGGTTTGGTGCCCTTATTACGGGTGCCATACGGAGCGGATCGACCGAAATCACCGGGCCTTTCTTCGATTTATCCCTTATAGTCCAGTCATTATGTCCTTTTGGGTTTGGAAAAATTCCGAACTTTCCGAAACTTTTGTGGGTTGTTTGGGACTATATAGAGGGTGTATACTAAAAAAGTCGGACTGAATAAGCGTGTGCTAAGTTCAGGGGGGCCAAAAAACCGCGATTTTTTCGGACTTTTTTCAGTTTTTTGACCGTAACTTTTTTTCTATCGTTTATATTGAAACGGAGCCTTCTATTAACGTTGTAGAGCACAAAATTTTGAACATTTTGCACTACTTTAATGTAATTTTTGACCCAATAGGTACCGAGTTATGTACGTTCAAAAATGGGCTAAATTTCCCAAAATGGCAATAAACGCCCAATAACGCTGGATTTTTCCTTATAAATTGTATTTTACTCAATATTGAAGCATGGAATGGTATATGAATACATAGAACTAAGTTTGTAGACCCCCCTACACCAACAACTGCCGTCAGCTGGAAAGGTAGAATAAACAAAGGACAATCATGCGACACAATCTTGGAAAACATTCGTTCAACATTGATACCCCTTCCCCCCCCCCCCCATATGGCTGTTGGTATGTAAATTAAAACAGTTGCACGTACAGAATTCATATAAAAGTTATATTTACAAAGAAGGCTTAATTATGTAGAATGTAGGTATGTACTCGTGTATACATTATATATATATAATGATATCAGGGGGGGGGGGGAAATCAGCATGAAATATGGCAGGGGGCTGCGTTGATGTGATCTGAAACAGAAAGAATGTTAAAAATTAGCAAATCACCGTAATGAAGGAATTGGAAAATACAAGCAGTTTCACATAACTAGCCCCCATAGTTGATGACTAGCTGGAGATTATTGTTTGGCATTTTACCTGCATATATGCAGTGAATATATTCACTTTTCTTCTTCTTCAATGAAGGGCTCGTCTTCGGTTTCGGCCTCTCCGTCGTCGTCTCTCAAGTCTGAGTCTGGTGCATTTTCGCAAGCATTGCCGCAACAATGCTTGCAGAGAGCTGAACACCGCAACCCCGCTTTTTTGCAGCTGCAGGCCCGTGACGAACATCCTTTTAAGCATTTGCAGGAGATTACAATTATTACAAGAGTGGGATTCCGACGAAATTTACTACAGTACCCTCTCAGGAAACTTGAGGCTTTTGGGACCAGCCGACCGCCGGACTGTGGTTGATATGGTCTTCCTTCATCGCCTCTTCACTGGCAGTGTCGATGCGCCTGATCTTCTGGCCCAAGTTGGTCATAGAGTCCCCCGCCTAAATCACCCATTTTCTGATCCCTATTCCTCCACTAATTACATGACCCATCCACCTTTGAGCCGCTTACCCCGCGTAGCTAACATAATATGTTATATTATATTATATGATCCAGGCGCGGATCTAGAACTTTTTTTCGGGGGGGGGGGGGGGGGGGTGTCACAGGGTAAAATCAAAATATATATGTAAAATCAAAAATATATATAGCCCCTAACTCAAATATATATATAACTCAAAATATATCGAACTACTGAAACGATGTTCAATAAATCGATACTTTTTACGGTATGGACATCCCTAACCGGTAGTCAACATTTGATTTGCAACAGAGCACAGCAATTTCGAATGACGTCAGAGAAGTAGGTACCAAACGACCTTTTTACATGCCAAAATTGGTCTTTTCGCTTGGACATAACATGATTTTATTTGTCTTTCGGAAGGCTTCCTGCCAAAAAAATAGTTTTTTACGTTGTACATAATTTTTATGTAAAAATAAAGCTTTTGCACCGTTTGTGTCTGCCATGACTAAAGGGATGTTAAAATATAATCTGAATAAGTATGTCGGAAATTCGCCCGGGAAATTCGTCGAAAAATCGTCTTTCTCGCGTTTGTCCCACGTTTTTTCGGGTTCAAAAATACCCAGTAAGGAGCCATTTTTTGGGTATGGTATCCGCGAGCCAAATGCGCGCCAAAATATGGCCAATCCGATTCCGAAGTCGGATTTCAAAAAAACCGAGGGGGAGGGGGGGATTTCACGGTGAGAAGACAATTGGATCGTTTTAATTCGCGCGGGGTGAGGCACCGCTGTGCAAACTTTACCTTCACCCCCCCACCATTAAGGCGTGATCGGCTGAGTGAAGCCCCCCCCCCCCCCCCTGTAAACCCTTCGCCCATCTATCCCCTTGCCACCTGATATATATAAATATATATAGTTTCTTGAAAATCTCGAGAAATTCAAAAATGATCTACATTCTGAGATAGATTGAGCGCCCTCAAGGATTTTTTACGTTTTCTCCTCCTTCAACCCCCTCTCCTTCCCTAAAGAAGGGTAGGAGTGGGGATTTCAGCCAATATCATTTTATCAGCCAGGGGGGTTGATGTTGAAGGAGCAGTGCCTTGATGCAGGGTTAGAAGATCGTTTTAATTCGCGTCTGCAGTTCCCCGCCCACCCGCCACGATCACTCTCCGTATAGTTAGATTTTTGGTTTGGAAAAATTTAGTTCATCTCAAAATTTCAAAAATTTTCAAAATTCTACCTGGTTTGGGGGGGGGGGGGGGGTCATGACCCCCCGTGACCCCCCCTTGAATCCGCGCCTGATATGATCTTGACCTCGTATATCGCTACCCTCTCTCCGAACTCGATTAACTGATTACCTACTGCGTCATCCCCACTGAGGCCTCATCATTCTGCTGCTCCGCCCTACATTAAATGTAATAGATTAAATTTTAATAACATACAAATATTACGTTACAGCTTACCTGTTCTAATTCCGTTTTTGGTGCGTTTGCTGTGATTTATTTTCTTGTAACTGGGCTTGTCCCGTTTTTGAATAAATAACATATATAACCCATAAATTGCACATATTGTACCAAATTCTATGTTGACGCGTCAATAAAAATTGTTTACAGGCCCTGATGAAGAGCTCATACTGCTCGAAATAGCAAATGAAGTAGAGTTTTCCCGTTCTTGGCCCTAATCCCAATAAAACTGACACATAATATGCTCATATTATGAGCCATTGTCTTTTTCCCTTTTTCACAAACTCCAGGAGCTATTCATGCGATTGTTATGTGACCACCAAACGCACTGGCTAATGAAGATGAGAAGGACACCCTTGTTGATCAGTTTCCTGTTTATAAGGACTTTTTCTCAACGGCGTGCTCAGTCGTAGCAGCCCACAGTCGAAGTAGCGCAGGCAAATTAGTGCTGCAGGTGAGAAAAAATAGTACACAGCTGGAAATCGCTTAAACCCCTTCTGGGGGACCAACAAAAGACCCATCTGAGTTTTCAACGGTTTCTACGCTGTGATTCAGATGTGGGAGCCTCTAAATTTTCCCTCTTTTTTTCAGTATTCCGCTTACAACGCGAAAAGTACGCATCCTACAGAAACTGTTACTTATTCCGTCTTTTTTTTTTAAGAGGATTACATTTAGCGTCGAATGGCGTTTGTTGCATCGAAATCGGTCCAGCCGTTCAGCCGCAATCACTCGTCAAACTGGGATTTTTGCAAAAATGTTGCATTTAATCACCTGAAAAGTTGACAGCCCTCAACTTCTACAGGTTCCTAATGACTGGGCGAATCGAAAAATGTCAGAGGACTAAACTTGTGGGATATTAAATTGTAACTCAGATGCATTTTTGTTGGAAATTCGCAGACTACATTTTAAACCGAAAGAGTTCGTAGCGCCAAATTTCCACAAAAGGCAGTCCAACGCAGGAAACTTCGTCTGACCTCAAAACTTCTCACGTTTTTTTTTTTTTTTTTTTCCAGTTAGCAGTAAATTCGTTCGACGCGTATAACAATTTAATCGTGAGAAATCCTCATATCAAGCTTTGATTACAAGGTAACCATCAATCATTAATGACTTTACCAGACGATCACAGAAAATAGAATAGGGAAGAGAAAATGAGAGAGTTGCTTATTATATCAACGTATGTACATAGTTGTATTTATAACTCATGAATAAGAAAGAGTATTTACAAGAATAATATTATAAGAGGGAAATAAGTTTGCAAAAATCACCATCTTTGACGAGCGATTGCGGCTGAACGGCTGGACCGATTTCGATGCAACAAACGTCATTCGACGCTAAATTTAATCCTCTTTAAAAACGGTGCAATTTTTTTTTTTTTTTTTTTACTCGAAAAATATTTGACCTCCTGGGATCCTTCAAAAATCCCATTTGTCGCCCCATGAATGCCCTATAGATCCCCACAGTGAAATCAGATCGTTTCCGAGACCCCCAAAAAATAGATTTTACGTCCAAAAATACTTTTAAAACGACACCTAACTCTATCCCATAGCCAAAGGCCTTCAAAAACCCCTCCCGTAGTCCCATAGCGCCCCACGGGTTCGGGCGATCGGGCTGAAAACCTTGCGGGCACAACTAGATGGTAAACCGAGTATTTTCTCAAAATTTCAGATTAAAAAAAAAAAAATAAATACCCACTGCCCTAAACGCCTCTTGAAACGGATAATGACAAATGATCCGAAAACTGCAAGTTACAAGAAGAGGCAGAAGAGTAGGTACGGTCTGTTGCATTTGGCAGCCACCAACGACCCGAACACCACAAGTTACAAGAAGATGTGGAATAGTAGGTAGGTCCGCTGCGATGACTCCTGTCCCAAAGAATTTCGAGCAGATGAAAGTTGAACAAGATCCCCATTAAAACCCGGTGTTTGGGTAGCGATTCAAATTCCCATCTTCCCCGGGACCTAAAATGTTCATGTCGCCCGAGCTCTGGCGACACCGCGACGGGGAGCGTGACGTGTAAGACTAGCAACACTGAAAAACCACGTTGTCTTTTTTTTATGGGAATGCCTAACCCCCTCTTGGTTTATTATAATTATTATATTTTTTATGGTGCTCGAAATCCTCACAAGTGATCCCATTTTTTCCCCGATCTATCCTTGAACTCCGTCCTGGAAGTTCCCCTAATAAATTTCCTTACGAGGTATCCTCGACACAGTGAGAACTTCATCTCGGGGCCCCGGATCTGCGCTTCGTCATCGGGATCAAGGTATTTCCTTTTCCTATTTATTTTCTTTGATCCCCGTGGTATCCACCAACCTAATTTCCTTCCGTTCAATTCCGAACATTTGGTCCTTCGGGCCGGATATAGGTAAACCTAACTTTGAAATTACAGTCCACTACTCGTTACCAGCCCTTTGTCTGTGATATTAGTCCTACTATTTTCGCCTGTGATATTGAGTTCTCCCTGTCCGTGACGTTTCGCCGAACATTCTTCTAGTCAATATTCATCCAGTCTCCGTCTCCAAAATAGTCGCTAGTCACGTCATCGGAATCCTCGCAAACTGGTTCGAGTTAACCCAGTACAGTTCCTGCTTTCTAGTCACTGTTACTTTCACGGTTCCAACTGCTGGGTACTTGATTTTCCGCCGAGTCCTTCCTTATAATCGACGTCATGCCCGAGGAGAACCTGGGTTTGGTGAATACGTCTAGAGGCTTAATAAAAATCACCCGCGCCATTAAACAGCTTAGGGATGAAATTAAATACATCCATACGAAAGGAAAATCGGCCCTCACTTCAATTAATGACCGCTCGTTATTTTCCGGGATGTTTTCCACGATCGATCAGCTCTTCGAAAATTACACCTCTAAATTTAATGAGGCTGTTGATTATACAGAAGAGAGAGGATTAGTACCCACGTTCCCGTCAGCCGATGAGTTAGCCGCCGATCGAGAGGTTAGGAACCTGTTTTATGAAATACATTCGTTCCAACTCCAAATTGAAGTTAAAACAAAACCACCCAAACATCTAGCAACCACCAGGCAATCGACTAGCCCAAATCGAACATCCACCAATCAGTCAATCCTTCAGGCGGGTGTCCACAAGGCTATTCTACCCAAAATCTCCATCGAACGTTTTACTGGGGATTTGTCCAAGTGGAATTCGTTTAAGCAGCTTTTTTGTTCCCTCATTAAAGATGATGAATCCTTGAGCGACTCGGAGCGATTTCACTACCTCACTGGATATCTGGGAGGTGCAGCCTATGACGTCATAAGACACGTAGCCGTGGTAGGGGAAAATTTTAGTCAAGCTTGGGAAGCTTTGGAGCGGGTTTACGATGACCCCAGAAGATTGGCCTGTAGTTATTTGGATCGTTTCTTGTCGTATCGTCCCCCACCGGGGAAACCCACTGTTGTCTCACTACAGGGTTATTTGTCCTCCGTCACAGAGAGCATCGCGTCGTTGAGAAACCTCGACATACCCAACCTGTCTGAGTATTTGCTCTGTGAGCTTGCTCTGCGTGGTTTGGACCCCGCCACTAGGGAAATGTTCGAGACCTCCATTGTGGGTACGCGGTTTCCGCTATTTTCCCAATTGCAGGCGTTTGTGCAGGCTCGAGTTGGGGTGCTTCGCATCACACAGAGCCACGTGGTCGTCGGCGATACCTCCAAGACTCCCCCCAAACAGGTCAAGTCCCCCAATCACTTCAACAGGGACTCCAAGGCGTTCATGGCGTGCTCCGGTGACGACTCAGCTAGAGAAGGAGTGGCTCTTCCTAATGTCAGCCACAAGGAGATTTGTTTCCTGTGTCGCGAAAAGCATGCCCTGCGGAGTTGCCCCAAATTCACTTCGGCTAATCCAGTGGAAAGGTTGAATCTCCTCAGGCGTTTTAGTGGTTGTAGGTTGTGTTTGCGGTCCGACCACAAAACTAAGGATTGTTCCTCTTCGTCGCGATGTGACGTTTGCCAGAGGCGCCACCACACCGAGCTGCATCTCCCCACGGAGGGCTCTGCCCCCCAGCCCGGAGCTCTGGGGTTTGTGGGGACTAATGTGAGCCCGAAGGTGAGCGTCTTATTGGGTACTGTGGTGGCGGAGGTGCGGGCGGCCGATGGAGCCACCCACTCCTTTAGAGGAATTCTTGACCCAGGCTCCCAGTTTTCATTCATCACAGAGCAGGCTGCCAAGAAGCTTAGTAAGTCCTCTCGTCCATTCCGGGGAGCCATCTCAGGAGTTAATGATTCAGCGCTACGTAACATCAAGGGCCAACTGAGTGTCTCGTTCGTTCCTCGCTGCGGCGGGGCTCCTCTGGATACTGTGGTCGTGATAGTTCCGTCCATCACTCCGCCTCTACCCCAGACTCGCCTTGAATCCCACATGTGGGAGGATTATTCCTCATATCCTCTAAGTGACGAGAGATTCATGGAGCCAGGTCCCATCTCTTTCCTCATTGGAGCAGACTTATTTCCTGAGGTCACCACTGGAGCCCCCATTTCCATCCATGAGGGTGGTCCTCACTTGCTGGCCACTGTCTTTGGGTTTGCCGTGCTTGGTAAATGTACTGCCGATTCTGATTCTCGCCCCGGTGTCTCCCTCTTGGCCCTAAAGGAGCTGCCACAACTGGTCCAACGTTTCTGGGAGTTGGAGGAACCCAACGTACCCTCATCAGTTGCCCCGGCGGACGAGCAGTGCGAACGGCAGTTCCTGCAGACATATTATCGTGAGGAGGACGGCCGATACGTCGTGTCCCTGCCCTTTAGGTCGGGTCCTCCAGAGATGAGTCCCCACACTGCTCGGGTGCTGAATTGTTTCTACTCGCTAGAGAGAAGGTTTGCTAAGGATGAGACGCTCCACCAGGAATACGCCGCTCAGATGAAAGAGTACCTTGCTTTGGGCCATATGAGACCGGCAGTTTCCCCAGCTCGTTATCTCATACCCCATCATGCAGTCTTCAAAACCGACGGCTCAAAGAGAAAGCTCAGAGTGGTATTTGATGCCAGTTTCCCCACACGTAATGGCAGTTTGAACGACCACCTACTGGCGGGGCCCAAGCTCCAGGCCGACATTAATGATGTCTTGATCAGCTTTCGCCGGTACCCTTATGTGATAAGGTGTGACATTGTGAAAATGTTCCGTCAGGTATGGCTTAACCCAGCAGACCGCTGCTATCAGCAGATCGTCTGGCGTGAGTCCCCCGCTGACCCCATCCAATTTTACGAGCTTACCACTGTCTCCTTTGGCGTGGCCAGTTCTCCCTATCTCGCCATGCGAGTTTTGCGCCAGCATGCCTTGAACTACAAGGACGTGTATCCTAAGGCCGCCCCAGTGCTGTTGGGAAGCACTTATATTGATGATATTGTGGCAGGTAGCGACTCCATTGAGGAACTCCTGGAGATCAAATCGCAGCTCATTGATTTGTTGAAGCAAGGCGGGTTCGAGCTCAGCAAATGGTCGGCAAATGACCCTAGATTGCTTGAGGGAGCTGACCCCCTGGAGCGTCCAGTCACCCTCTGCCCAGATGATTCAGCTGCGACAAAGATCCTCGGTATGCATTGGAATCCATTGACCGACTGTTTCTCTTACAATACTGCTACCGTGCCACACGGCAGTACCAAGCGCCTTATCATGTCAACTATCGCCCGGTTGTACGACCCCTTGGGATTGCTCGCTCCCATTATTTTCCAGGCCAAGTGCCTCATGCAGAATACCTGGCAACTCAGTCTGGATTGGGATCAGGAGGTTCCTTCTGAAATTCGGGAACCTTGGGGCAGGTTCGCATTGGAGCTCCCTGAAGTATCTTCCATCATCATTCCTCGGGCCCTTCCGAATTCTGATGCTGCCTTTCAACTCGTGACCTTCTGTGATGCGTCCAGCAAGGGTTATTGCGCAAGTGCCTATCTGAGGACAACCTGTAACGCAACCGCAGCTTTGACTCTATTGAAGTCTAAGACCAGGGTGGCACCTTTGAAGACGCAGACCATTCCACGCCTTGAGCTCTGTGCCGCTCTACTTCTTGCCGAGCTCCTCCGCTCCCTTGAGTCTGTGATCGGGGAGATGCACATTACGGAGATCTCATGCTTTACTGATTCTACGGTGGTGCTTGCTTGGCTCAACACCCACCCTCATAGGCTGCAGACCTTCGTTGCCAACAGGGTGCAGAAGATTTTATCCCTCACTAAGGTTGAGTGGTGGCATCATATAAGGGGAGTAGAGAACCCTGCCGATGTTGGTTCTAGGGGGGTTTCCCCTGCTTCTCTTGAAGGGCATAAGCTATGGTGGAATGGCCCCCAGTGGTGTACTTTACCCGTTGACCAGTGGCCAATTTCTGAGCCTTCATCCCCTGCTGATTTGCCGGAACTCCGACCCTACAAGCTCTCATTGGTCTCAGTGACCAAGTGCCAGTTCTTTGTCGATTATGCAGGTCGCCACTCGTCCTACCCCCGTCTCGTACGCGTGATCGCGTATATTCGGCGCTTTGTCAACAATTCCAGGATATCTGCCAGTCAAAGGAGATACCATCGTGCTGGACCTGTAAACCCGCTGGAATTCCGCGAGGCCAACCATCACTACATCAGACTGCTGCAGCATTTCCATTTTCCAGAGGTTGTCATAGGCACTCCATTCAACGATCTGAGGTTGGAGCTTCGCCGTTTGAATATATTCGTTGACGGGGAGGGTTTGATTCGAGTTGGAGGACGTTTAACCGACGCCCCTTTGGATTTCAACCACAAGCATCCCATTCTTTTGCCCTCTCGGTCGTTTTACACCAACTTGGTCGTGGATCATTTTCACCGTCAGAACCACCATGTCGGACCATCAGCGACTTTGGCAGCTATTCAGCAACAGTTTTGGATCCCTAAGGCGAGGAGCCTCATCAAGCTCATTATTCACCGCTGTGTTCTGTGCGCCCGGCACTCCAGAACTTCCATTGTACCCTTCATGGGTGATTTGCCCCCGGCCCGCTTCTCCAGTGTGCGGCCTTTTCTTATCACTGGCACGGACTTTGCAGGGCCCTTTCTTTGTAAGACGTCGTCTCTACGGCGTGCCCCAGTCCAGAAGGCATATCTC
Organism: Pilophorus perplexus; assembly: GCA_955831195.1. Taxonomy (NCBI): domain Eukaryota; kingdom Metazoa; phylum Arthropoda; class Insecta; order Hemiptera; family Miridae; genus Pilophorus; species Pilophorus perplexus. The sequence continues at coordinate 32,528,322 of OY037010.1, read as the reverse complement.
TGCCTCTTCCTCTGCATGTCTTCGAGAGCGCTTCATCTGGAGGTTGCCACGTCGTTATCCGTCGAGGGTTTCCTGGATGTTTTCGACCGATTTGTTGCCCGTAGAGGATTACCAGCGCAGATGTTGTCTGACGGCGGCACTAACTACCGGGGAACGGATAACTATCTCCGTGAGCTGGAGAACTTTTTTCGAAAGGAAGAAACCCACTCCGGGTTGGTCCGTCATACGGCGCACCTCGGGGTCGTTTGGAGCTTCAACCCCCCGGCATCCCCCCACTTTGGAGGAGGATGGGAAGCGGCAGTTCGAAGCATCAAGACGCTGCTCGTCAGGGCTTTCGGGGCTCAGCCCTTCACCTTGCCCGAACTCAGTACCGCCTTCACGAAAATTGAAGGTATCCTGAACTCACGTCCCCTGCAGACCCAATCCAGTAGTCCGTTGGACATGGAGCCCCTGACCCCTGGGCATTTTCTAATCGGGCAGCCCCTCAACGCGCTGCCAGAACAGGAGCTCTCCGCCATTCCTGTCAACCGGTTGAGCCGCTGGCAGCAAGTACGTGAGAGGGTCCAGTACTTCTGGCGGCGATGGAAGGAGGAGTATCTGAGCAGTCTGCAGCAGCGGCAGAAATGGGATAGGCAGAGCCCTTGTCTGAAGGTCGGTCAAGTGGTGCTCATCCGGGAGGAAGACACTCCCCCCACCAAGTGGCCCTTGGCTCGCGTATTGGAGGTCCACCCTGGTAAGGACGGCACCGTCCGTGTAGTTACTGTGCGTACCGCTCGAGGCAAATATACCCGGCCCGCTGTCAAGATGGTCCCGCTCCCGCTCGGCGACCTCCACTCCTGCTGAACTTGGCTCGACGTTGGGAATTTGGGGGAGGATGTTTGGGTAGCGATTCAAATTCCCATCTTCCCCGGGACCTAAAATGTTCATGTCGCCCGAGCTCTGGCGACACCGCGACGGGGAGCGTGACGTGTAAGACTAGCAACACTGAAAAACCACGTTGTCTTTTTTTTATGGGAATGCCTAACCCCCTCTTGGTTTATTATAATTATTATATTTTTTATGGTGCTCGAAATCCTCACAAGTGATCCCATTTTTTCCCCGATCTATCCTTGAACTCCGTCCTGGAAGTTCCCCTAATAAATTTCCTTACGAGGTATCCTCGACACAGTGAGAACTTCATCTCGGGGCCCCGGATCTGCGCTTCGTCATCGGGATCAAGGTATTTCCTTTTCCTATTTATTTTCTTTGATCCCCGTGGTATCCACCAACCTAATTTCCTTCCGTTCAATTCCGAACACCCGGCACCTCCACTTTGCTCCGTCCCGGGCCCGGTGTACCCCTCCTAGGGGAGTGCTGAATATCAAGAACAAGAAGACATTTGAGGAAACATAATTGCACTTCCCCTAGGGGAAGAAAGAGAGCTGAAGGAAAGAGAAAGGTTGTTATGGGCCAGAAATGGCCTAAGACGCTCTGTACAGCGGGATAGGGTAAGTGTCCCAAATTCCGCCTAGCCTAACTGTTTTTCCTTGTATAAGCTTTGTTTTCAGATAAACCCGTCCAAAAAAATGCTGAATATTACCAGTGGGGTCCTGTCATTGATTCCTGAAGCCCACATTGCTGTTGAAAAATCCTGCTAGAAGTGATTCTAGATAAAGTGAGAAAATCCAAAAAAGTGTTCCCAATTTCGCCCCCCAGGTGTTCCTAAAACCGCCTGGTAGGCGGAATTAGGAACAGGCGATAGACTAGGGTTGAGAAGAGCTAAATCTTGGTTTGAAACTGAATATAATTCAAATGAAATTATTTTTCCGTAGGTACTCGTATTAATATAAAATTTATATTTAATATACTTCCAAATAAAGTTAGTAGGTATAGGTATGCTCGAAGCGTCCCCATTTCCTTGTGTTGTACCGCCTCTACCGCCTTCTTCAAGTCTTCATCTTCAAAAGAAGCTCGACGAAGCGTCTTATCTTTCTTTTCAGACATCTGTAAATTGTAATAGAAGGGTTAAGAAACAATTTCCAGCATGTTCCTATTTCCGCCTAGTAGGCGAAATTTGGATCTGTTTTGTGGGCGAAATTAGGAACAGCGATCACTCCACACACATCACATGATAAAACCAACTAGGTACGGTTATTTTCAAAGTTTAATACATCTGTGGAATCTCCATATCACAAGTTTCAACGTGGTTCAAGAGAAAAAATTAAAAATCAAAACTTACCAGGTGTTTCAGTTGGATAAAGTTGAGAGAGAAGTTCGATCGGCGATCATATGGAAACAATAATGTGATACACACATTTCTGAGCAACAACAACACTTCGAACCCTAGCGCCCCTACTTAGGCAATCCATGAACTTGATGTTACTGCCTTAAACTTGCAGAAAGCGTTGTTAGCCTCTTCAAAACACGAGTAGGCGGAATTAGGAGCCTAGGCGACATTAAATGTCAAATTTTGAGGCCGATCCGAGTCGTCGACCTCCGTCGCGATTACATAGGTGTATTATTCCAAGAATTCTAAACCACCAGTAATAGTTTCTGTCGGATGCGTACTTTTCGCGTTACAAAAGCAAAATACAGAAAAAGAGCAAAAATTTTGAGGTTTTTTTTAAATTTATTTTTATCCAACTTGGGGAATCACTCAAAGGCAGCCTCTGGCGAAAACAAATCGTTTTCCATTTTCATTGTTTTTGGTTTATAATTCTTGGAATAATACACCTATGTTTTCGCGATGGAGGTCGACGACTCCGATCGGCCTCAAAATTTGACATTATCCGTTATTATTAATTATTGTTGTGAATTATTAAGTATTTTAAATTAATTAAATTAACTTATTACTATTTTAAAGTATTCATTAAAATGTATTCATAGATTAAAATTTATTTTGGCATTTAGGCCCTTTGGTCCCAAAAGGCTTCAGTTTATAAAACCCAAACCAAAAATGCATCACCATGGACGAAGGGGGAAAAACTCGAGAATGGAGAAACTATTTTCTTCGTGTTTATATTAGAACTTTATTTTAGTAGAAAAATCACCGCGTTTTCTGACTGGAATTAAAATGGTGCTTTGTCTAGGTAGATTCCGTCTTTGGTGTTCGCTGCGACCCAGTCGACGTACGTGGAGACGTAAGTGTACGCAGCAGGATAGTTCGCTTGACTGCAGCCAATACCCCAAGATACAATCCCTGTTCAATGACAAGCAAAATTTAGCAGAAGGAAAATTCCGGGCGTATGAGGAATACGGGTACCGAAGTGACTTACCAACAAGCAAGAATCCCGCAGGTGAATAGTACACAGCTGGGCCGCCGCTATCGCCCTGTGAAATGCAGTAAATGAAATATTCAGTAAATTTCAGTTGTTGAAGCACCTACAAGATACTGGGCGTCGCCGGATTTCCCTCCAATTATAATGAATGGGGTGGAACCGCTAATCTTCGTACCACGATTCCTCTCCGTCGAATGGCAGGATTCCTCTCAGTTAAGGAAGGGTCGAGAATACGAAAGTGAAAGTAAAAGGGCTATTTTTATGATGTTTCCAAGCTTTTCAGACTTGTCCAAGGCTTGCAAAGTTGGTGCCAAGCTGAATAAGGGTTTCTAAGGTTTCTCAAGATGGCCCCAAGCTTTCCAGACCTGTCCAAGGCTTGTAATGTTGATGCCAAGCTGGCTAAAGATTTCCAAGGTGTGCCAAGATGGTCTCGAGCTTTCCAGACCTGTCCAAGGCTTGCAATGTTGGTGCCAAGCTGACTAAGGGATTCCAAGGCTTTCGAAGATGGCCCCAAGCTCTCCAGACAAGTCTTGTCCCAAGGCTTGCAATGTTGGTGCCAAGCTGGCCATTGCTTCCAATGCTTGCCAAGATGGTCTCGATTTTTCTAGACCTGACAAAGGCTTGTAAAAGTTGGTGCAAAGCAGGGTATGAATTTAGACTTCGTCCATGATGGATTGCCCTTTCGACGGTGGGGGTGGATCGCCGGTTCCTGCGCAAACCTTCGCTTCTATACTACCTATCAGGGATAAAGTCAGGGAGTGCAGTGGAAAAGTTCACATTACGAGCCTCGGCAGCGCTGGGAGTGCAGTGTTACTCAACTGGAGAGTGAAAAGTGAAAGTCCAACTAGCCAGGAGTGCTATGGATCCATAGCTATCGATAGTCCCCGGACCCGCCATGGGCTTGACGCAATTAGGTGAGAGGAAACCTGCCATAGGCTTAACGCAATGAAATCTGCTCTGTGAGGAATCGTGGACCTCCCAAGATACTGTTGACGGAGTTCATACAAACGCCTCTTCTATAATCTCATAGTAGTAGGAATGGGGTCCTAATTCGAGAAAGTAAAAAATTAACTGTTGACCAGATTCATTCTTACTCGACAAGAGTCAGTGCCGACGCCCATGGCGCAGAAAATCACCCGGTCGGTCATGCCGTTGTTCTGGGTGAGGTGCATACCAACATTAGGGTTGGCTTTACACGCCGCGTACGTCATTTTCTTGACTTGAGTTTTCATCATGACGGACGGTAGAGCCGTTTTCCTGTCGTAGATGGACTCTTCGTTGGTGCTGCCCCATCCGGCGAGAGTCAGGGGGGCGTTTTCAGGCAATTTTTCTGGAATTTTCAAACGGCAACTTTCAGTATTTCGAGCAGGGTATCAAATAACTTTCAACAATATCAAAGTTGGCTTATCAGCGACCTAAACATGCCAGAACACTACTCACCATTAAGGTTGGGAAGACAGATTGGTACGACGTTACTGCTGAAAGCTACAGGATCTATTTTGAGGAGCGCAATATCGTTGGTTTGTAGAAGGATCCCGTCGGACACAAACAAGTCATATTTGGGATGGATTATGATTCGCCTCACTTGCCGCTCTACAGGGTCTTTCCCTTTTGTCGTGTACGCTCCCATCGCTGCTGTTATCGTAGAAGCATTAAATCTGTGCAAAAGGGGCAGATATAAACCATCGATGCAGAATGTCGTAGACTGAATTGCTCAATCTCATCTTGTATAGGTACCACTAATTCTCACCGTGTCTGTGGCTACGTCACAAGCCTACTCCTCTGAAACGGTAAGGATGGAAATACGCCGATTTTGTCTATTGGCCTATTGTCGAGATCCCTTTTAGCTACTAATGGGGGGGGGGGGGGTGAGATCTCCCCAAGATGCGCGCAAACCGGCGCATTTGCGCCCAACTCTCGTTTTTCTTCCTACCTGTGGGCCACCGAGAGCCAAACGGATGCCGCCTTCCGCCCCGCGCTTTCATTTTGGTTCTGCGTGAGTCAAACGGTCGTCCCCCAAAAAACTAAGGGTTCCCATTTAAAATAAAAAAGTTGGGCGCAAATGCGCCGGTTTGCGCGCATTTTGGGGGAGATCTCAATCCAGGGGACGACCGTTTGACTCACGCAGAACCAAAATGAAAGCGCGGGGCGGAAGGCGTATCCGTTTGACTCTCGGTGGCCCACAGGTAGGAAGAAAAACGAGACAGACCGAACCGGTTTGACTCACACAGAAACTCGCGCAATTGAGATCATGTTTCACAACAACAACAATGTTTCATCAACAAAGTAAGGTGATAGGAGGGACACCGATAAATATCTTCTGCATGCTCCCAAGCAAAGAAAAAGCCGTTTACGAGATGTGTTTGGAGGCAGTATCAGCGAAATGTGTGGAGATCACCGCTGCCCCCTTAGCGCCAGCGCAATGCGCAACCGATTTCGAACAAGCGATACAGAAAGCTGTTGTCAAAGTATGGCCTACAGTAGTTACTACTCTCGTTGGCTGCCGATTTCACCGATGAAGAGGACGAGGTGACGGCTGACGCCTAAATTTATGTACCTATTAACTTTTTAGTTTGTAGGTTATTTCATTTTATTTATTTTTTGTTGACGTGTGTTTCCAACACAAACCACAAATTTTTAACCACACCTCCATGGAGACAGTCCTAAGTCTGCCAAGTGGGAAGGGAAATCTGTGGCATTTCATTACAACGCCCGTGAGTCAACCGGGCACACATTTCAGATTTCATCGCCGCCGAGAGTCAAACGGTACTACGCTTTCCGTGAGCTAAACGGGACTTTAATTTTTGGTTCTCCTGTGATTCAACCGGGCTCGTTGGAGGCCTCCGTGAGTCAACCGGGAATCCCCGAATTTTTTTTGGCTAATTTGGATTCCTTGGCCAATTTTACGTCCGATAAGCGCGTTGCGTAAAATTGTCTAAACGCGCAAATTCGCGCAATTATCCCTATCTTCGTTGTTTATGGTCCGATTGAGTCGGCGATTCCTCTGTATCCTACCCCATCACTTGAACTAGGTATTATTCAAACGGGCGAGGGAAGCGAGCCCCCCTGCCCCAGAAAGTGGTCGGCCGAGCGAAGCGAGCCCCCCAACCTTGTCCGAAAAACGCTGCAAATTTTACACAAGGGTTTATTATTCTTTGATATACGTTACTTGTGCAGAAATTTAATTCTGTCAATAAAAAAAAATTTTTTTTGATTTTTATCTCAAAAAAATTTTTTTGTTGATTTTTTTGTTCAAAAATGTGTTTTTTTTTTTCCAAAAATTCTGTATTTTTTACTCGAAAAATATTTAACATCCTGGGATCCTTCAAAAATCCCATTTTTAGCCCCACGAATGCCCTAAACATCGCCCCAGTGAAATCGGATCGTTCCGGGACCCCAAAAAATGGATTCTACGTCCAAAAATACTTCGATAACGACACCAAACTCGATCCCATAGCTAAAAGCCTTCAAAAAACCCCTCCCGTAGCCCCATAGCGCCCCACGGGTTTGGGCGATCGGACTGAAAACCTTGCGGGCACAACTAGATGGCATTTGCGCCCAAATTTCTTCTTCATCTAGATTCTAAAACCAAAATGCCCGTCCGCCGTCCGGGCCGTTTTGGGCAGTAGGAATTTTTTTTTTAATCTGAAATTTTGACAAAATACTCGGTTTACCATCTAGTTGTGCCCGCAAGGTTTTCAGTTCGATCGCCCCAACCCGTGGGGCGCTATGGGGCTAAAATGGGGCTACGGGAGGGGTTTTTTGAAGGCTTTTGGCTATGGGATCGAGTTAGGTGTCGTTTTCGAGGTATTTTTGGACGTAGAATCCATTTTTTTGGGTCCCAGAACGATCCGATTTCACTGTTGCGATCTATAGGGCTTTCATGGGGCTAAAAATGGGGGTTTTGAAGGAGGATCCCAGGAGGTTAAATATTTTTCGAGTAAAAAATAAAGAATTTTTGAAAAACAAATTTTTTCGAAGAAAAAATTCAACAACAAAATTTTTTCCAAATTTTTTTTCCTTTGACACAGAAATAATTTTTGCACAAGTAACCTATATCAAAAAATAATAAACCCTTGTGTAAAATTTGCAGCGTTTTTTCTCTCGAATTTGAATTCCTCGGCCAATTTTACGTCCAATAAGCGCGTTGAACGAAATTTCTGACGCGCGCAAATCTGGCAACGCTGCCTATCTTCGTTGTTTATGGTCCGATTGTATCGGCGTTTCCTCTGTATCCTACCCCATCACTAAGTGATGTCAAGTCTTGACCTATTATTCAAATGGGCGAGCGAAGCGACCCCCCCAGTCCGAAAAAGTGGTTGGTTGAGCGAAGCCTCCCCCCACCCCCCTCCTACAGAATAAAATGGTCGTCCGAGCGAAGCGAGGCCCCCCTGTCAAGAGTGCTAGTATATAAAAGTATTGATGAGATAACAAGACACAGCAAACTTACATATTAAAGTTCCTTACGCTACCACGAAGCAGAACAGGTTCGGTGGGAGCGCTGTAATCACATGAACACGCCGTTAACATAAAATCTGTAAAAATCTGTCTCAAGGAGGTTTTAGATGCTTGCAGAAACAATGAAACCCTTGATTTAAACAAGACTTACAATTTTTTGAACATTAATCTTCAAAACTATTTTGCCTACTGCAAATTCTTTAGTCCTCACCCTTTGGTAAGCGACGCAACGCAATGGCCAGCAGTGATGAGGTATCTGTCGGAGATGACTGAAGCCCCGCAATAGAAAGTGCCGTTTTTCTTCAACTTCACCATCCACGGAAATTCGTCCGGCGTTGTTTGGACGCCGCCGACGATCCTGTCCGAGAAGGCATCGCCTACTCCCGTCATCCCGCAAACTTAAACCGAAAATTTACCTTTTTACCCTGCTGGTTGTTCGCTAAACGCTGTGCCAAATGGCAATAAGTTAGCGCAGACTATGTTAGCAAAAACCATCATCAAAAGTTAACAGATTAATTAGTGGAAAATTAAAGATGACAAAAGAGTTCAGAACTTGTAATACTCACACGGCACATCCGCAGCACCCTGAAAAAAAGTACAGCAAAGCCTTCAGTTAATAGATTCACACAAAAGAAACATTGCGTGTGCGGTAAACGATATTGGAATCTATCATCAACGTCGTTCCAGGGAGTGGTCACCGGTTGTTCAAACAAGAGCCGCCAACTACGGGTTTTTATTAGTTGTAAAAACCTATTTGAACATGCGCTCGTAATGTTACGATATTGGATGAAAGTTAACACCCTTTGGACCCGACACGTTCAAATATTGGATGCGCTCCGTTTTACTATCTACAATATAGTTGGGTGATGATAGTTTTTATAGTGCAACCCCTTAGGTCCCACTAAAAAACCGGACAACGTGACCCGAAGTTGGCGTTACGAAGAAGCTATATGGCAAAATTTGCTGGGGAAGAAAGATCAAAGTCCATGTTCCCGCCAAAATGAAACAGGCGCATCATGTTGAAGCTTGTAACGAGAAGAATGGAAGGTGTGTGCGACTTTTAGAAAATAAAAAAAACGCTGCAAATTTTCCACAACGGTTTATTATTCTTTGATATAGGTTACTTGTGCAAAACTTATTTCTTACTTATTTCTGTGTTAATGGAAAAAATTTAGGAAAAAAAAATTTTTTTGGATTAAAAAAAAATTTTTTTTTTGATTTTTTTCAACAAATTTTTTTTTCAAAAATTCTTTATTTTTTGCTCGAAAAATATTTAACCTCTTGGGATCCTTCAAAAATCCCATTTTTAGCCCCATGAAAGCCCTATAGATCGCCACAGTGAAATCGGATCGTTCTGGGACCCCAAAAATGGATTCTACGTCCAAAAATACCTCGAAAACGACACCTAACTCGATCCCATAGCCAAAAACCCTTCCCGTAGCCCCATTTTAGACCCATAGCGCCCCACGGGTTTGGGCGATCGGGCTGAAAACCTTGCGGGCACAACTAGATGGTACACCAAGTATTTTGTCAAAATTTCAGATTTAAAAAAAAATTCCTACTGCCCAAAACGGCCCGGACGGCGGACGGACATTTCGGATTTAGACTGTAAACCTCTTGAAACGGATAATGTCAAATTTTGAGGCCGATCGGAGTCGTCGACCCCCGTCGCGAAAACATAGGTGTATTATTCCAAGAATAATAAACCAAAAGATCACGTTCCCCTAGTTTAGCACCAACAAAGTTATGAAGGTTCATGGAAGAAGAATCAAGTTCCACACGCTCTTAGGAAAGAAAGATCAGAGTCCATTTAAATCCCCTTTTTCCCCGCCTTCAACCAAAAACCTCCCTCCTTCAGCGCAGTTTACTGAGTTTCACTTGATCAACACAAGCAGGGGCGGATAGGCAGTTTTGACCGGCCCTCCCCCAGTTAGTTACCTATCCATAGACCTTATTTTAAACTCCTAAGTGAAAGAGAAAAATAACAGCGCCTATATTTAGGGAAAATAAAAGTGGCGCTTGGTATGTGAAAGGGTGAGCGTATGGACCGAATATAGAATTAGAAATAAGAATAGAATAATTGATTGGTACCGTCTATACAAACAAAATAGTGCTTCGAGGTAGGAAGCATTTTGCACGTTTCTTCAGTAAGAACACAATCACAGTTGATCAAGAATAAAAGGCGATCCACACATCTCAGGCCATCAGTGCTCCCTGCGGCATGCAACGCTGGTGTGTGGACAATTTATCATTGATGCAATTGAAGGGGACCGTGCACGGACGGCCACGGATCACTGAAATGTATGGATCGACCTTTAAAAAGAAGGCTCGCAAGAGGAGCATCTGGCTGGAGCTCTTGAGCCGAGAGGCTTTGGGCCTTTCTGGCCCTCCTCACCATCTCTCCTCCACCCCTTCTCATGTATGTCCCTCGCTTGTACATTTCTTTCGAATTCTAGGCTCAACCTCAGGCCCATGGCAAATTTATATCTGTCTGAATTTACCTTTTATATCTGTTTAAATTTAATCATTAAAAAGACTTCTTTTTTTTAATGTTCATGTTGTGTTTTGACGGATGAAGGACCCCGAAAAATCAATTATCACGGTTACTCGGAAAATGATTCCTTATTCGACTTCCTGGCAGCCTTCAAAAGCTCCATGGATCCCCAAGGTGAAATCGGATGCTTTTGGGACTCCCAAAAATGGATTTTAAGTCCAAAAATAGTTCGAAAACGACTCCTAACTCCTCAAAAACCCCTCCTGTAGCCTCTTTTTAGATCCGCTGAGCCCCACTGGTTTGTGCGATCGGGTTGAACACCTTGCGAGTTCAACTGAAAGGAGAACCAAGTATTTTGTCTATAATTTCAGATTTTAAAATTAATTCCTACTGCCCAAAACGTCGTGGACGGCGGATGGAGATTTCAGTTTTGGAATCCACACATCTTGAAACGTAAAATAATTACAAATTTTGAGGATGATCACAATTTTTTACCCCTGCTGCAAATACCAAAGTGTATTATTCCAAGAATATTTAACCAAAACGGGATCATATAACGCTCACAGACAAAACGCTCGCTGATGGAGGGAACAAGCGGTAGGCGATGGTGAGGAGGGCTGAAAACGACTGAAGCCCCTCGGCTCATATCAGTGCTCCGGCCACACGCTCCAGCTAGCAAGCCATCAACTGTTGTTCTCATGTTACATGAGATCCTCCAGATTATTGTCAATCAGAGTTTGCCTCAGCCTTGTTTTTGTTGATTTTAAATTTTGAAAACCTTTCGGGCTCTCCTGAAAAACTTCAAAAATGACGATGTGGGCTGTTGCTGAGAGACCCTCGATATATGGAAGTGGAACTGTCAATAATAAGAAACATGTCGATAATAGGTGCCAAAACCCTACTAAAAGCCTCAATCAAAATGGGACGAAATTGATAGTTTTTTTTTTAGCATGAATATGCTTTAGCCGGTACCTAACTGCCGAAAAACGTTATAATATGAGTTATATTATGAGATTAGAACGAAAGTAGCGCGATACCGATAAACATTCATCGCTAGGGAGTGATGTCCGCTAGCGACCAGTGACATCTTAGGCTAAAGCATATTCACATACTGCTGTAGAGCAGTAACTTTCCTGACTACCAAAGTAGGTACCCTCAGATTTAAAAAAAGAAAAAATAATATTTTATATTTAAAATTAATTAAATTTTATATTAAAAAAATAAATAAATTATATTTTGAAAAATTTTCAAATCTGAACCTGACAGCTTAGTAAATTCGTATAACAAAAAGAAAGTTGTTGAGGCCTAACGTGGCGCATTAACTTTAAATTCACCCTTTAGAAACAACCTTAAAAATTGTATGCAGAGGTGTTCAGGAAGGAAAAGCCAGTAGCTTCGTGATATTTTTAATCGAGCTTTCGGGGAATACTAGTGTCCTTCTTCAGGATCTCTAATTATGTCGGATTAGTACAATCTTCGTCATTAGTGCCTTAGAACCTGGTACAATTTTAGAGTAGGGGGCTGTCCTTATGCTTCAATGGTGGTTCATCTATAACTGGTAAATCGGGTGCCGCCGTATTCATAATTTAATTATTAGGTGCGAAACGAGTCTCACGTTGTAATTAAAAAATTTGTAATAATAACAACGTGAGACCATTGACGCATAAGGACAGCCCCCTACTCTAAAATTGTACCAGGTTCTAAGACACTAATGACGAAGATTGTACTAATCCGACATAATTAGAGATCTGAAGAAGGGGACTAGTATTCCCCGAAAGCTCGATTAAAAATATCACGAAGCTCCTGGCTTTTCCTTCCTGAACACCTCTGCAAACATGCAAGCCGGCTACCAAGATACATTAAAAATTGTAGGCGGTGAAAACCGCTCCAACGAAAAAACGCTGCCAATTTTACACAAGGGTTTATTATTTTGATATAAGTAGGTTACGTGTGCAAAAATTTAATTCTGTCAATAAAAAAATTTAGAATTTTTTTTTAATTTTTCGTTTTTTACTTGAAAAATATTTGACCTCCTGAGATCCTTCAAAAATCCTATTTTTAGTACCATGAAAGGCCTATAGATCGCAACAGTGAAATCGGATCGTTCCGGTACCCCAAAAAATGGATTCTACGTCCAAAAAATACTTCGAAAACGACACCTAACTCAATACCAAAGCCAAAAGCCTTACAAAAACCCCTCCCGTAGCCCCATAGCGCCCCACGGGTTTGGGCGATCGGGCTGAAAACCTTGCGGGCACAACTAGATGGTAAACCGGGTATTCTGTCAAAATTTCAGATTAAAAAAAAAATTTCTACTGTCCAAAACGGCCCGGATGGCGGACGGACTTTTCGGTTTTGGAATCTCGACCTCTTGAAACGGATGTCAAATTTTGAGGCCGATCGGAGTCGTCGACCCCCGTCGCGGTGTATTATTCCAAGAATAATAAACCAAAATTCTGCAACAACTTACCAAAGCGACGAGACCGGCAAACAAGATGATCCTAGCGTACACCATGGTGTCTACCGTAGAATAGATTGAGCTGTTCCAACAATATTTCTAAAGCCAATAAAACCAACTCCCCGAAACCAAAGAGATGGGGAATCTATTGAGGGGAATCTTTTCTTTTTTTTTTCTTTCCCGAAATTCGCAAAACCAATCTCAATTTCATTGCAGCGTCCACGTGCAGGAAAATAACTAGAAGCGCGTTATTTCCCCCATGACGCGATTACCAATGACGATACATGAACGTAAATTATACTGGCATTGGCACATAAAATTCGGACACGAAGAGAACATATTTTACAATTTCCCACTTACAATAAAACTCTTATTTGACAGGTTTCAATTGAACGAAGGAAAATTCAAATAAAACCCAGAATTCCATACATAGTATAATTACATCAGAAACACAGTAAAACATAGAATTACGCCAACTATAATTGATGAATACTGCGAAGTATCATAAAGTCAATAATATAGTTTAGGTTTTAAGTTGCCGGCTCTCCGGCCGAAAACCGGAGAAGTTCCCCTGTGTTACACAAATAACAGCGAGATTTTACGAAATAAAGTCATTTTGAGCGACGTCACACTGAGGACTCTTGTCAGCCGATTTTGAAACGCAAGAAGGATAATCACACAAGTTATTTCTTTTTTTCAGAAATTAGAACGGAATATGATGCTGTTTTTGAACACCCACAGGAGGAAGTTTACTAAAAAAAAGCGTTGGATAGTTTAACGATGGCCTCCAATAGCAATACAAGTGTGTAAAGTACACATTTAGAATTCTCTCACTTTACACACAAAAAAAAGTCTTACAGATTTTGAAGAACTACCACATTCGGCCTTAAAAAGTTCTTCAAGAGCACTTAATCATAAAAACGATTTTGTAAAACGTTCAAAAAACATTAATATTAAAAAGATAAGCAATCACCTCATATATATTGTTATATTACTTCGTCTTGTTCCTTTGATATAAACGCGTGTAATTGTTAACATATCAAAACGGCAAGTTTTTTTTTTCAACTACGCATTATTAAATTAAGAAAATACGATACAAAAGTATCAGCAGAACGAGAGTAGGTCATAATGAATAATTACCTAGTACACTACATATATTATTGTTCAAGACTCGGCGTCTTAAGGTCGAGTGATTTGGTGAACTGACTGGACTGTAACAGTGTTTTGAATACCAAAGTAGTGAAAGTCAGCTCGATACAGTGTTCAGCAGTTAAACCATTTTCCGGCTATTAAAATTTTTAGTTTATTACAACCTTACAATCGTACGAAATCTAGTAGCTCCCCGTGTTCGGCAAAGGCAAATTCGGTGTTGGGAAGGGAAGCTTGCTGACTGGCTGTTTTAACCTTTGCTCTCGATAGGGGTGGTCGACAGGGATTTTCCGACCACGAGGGTCTTGTACTGCTCAGGTACTGGGAGTTCAGTCTGAAAATTGAATCACATAATTAGACACGCGTCGAAGGGAGAATTCAAAGATAGCGGCCCTTGACCACCACATTTCGGCTAAAGCGGAAGCGTCTCTCAACCTTACTCAAACTAGTTTATGGTAGTGTCGAAAGGTTTTATATAAGTTAGAAAAGAATATTGAATTACATTTTCAATGAAGAATACAAAAAGAAACGTGCTCTTGATGTGACAATGAACATGTCCAGCATTCTCAGAAGGTAGAAATGAACAAAAATAGACATTTGCTCAGTAATTACTTATCGAAAGTCGTTCTGAGTGAATCGAACTTTTCCTAGCTGAGACATCAATATTCAAGTGCAACCTTAATTAGACAACTAGGGGCCGGCTAGGGATGGGTATCGATGTATCAATGTTTAAAAAACATCGATGTTTTTTCTCAAACATCGATGTTTACTCTTCGATGTTTTTTAGACATCGATGTTTTTTCGTGAAAAAAAATTTTGTTTTGATGGTCGTTTACGTAAAAATAGTAGATACTTTTATACCTGAACAATAATTATTCATGTTTTATAAATGCTTACTCGGTTGTTTATTATTTTTTATAAAAATAATAGGTACTATAGGTACAGATTCAAGAAACATCGATGTGTCGATCGAACAGTAGGTAGGTAGTTATCGGAAATCGGAAATTTCAATCAACATTAAATGTTGATTAAATTTTAATGTTGATTCGTTATCACTTGTCGTTATCTGTGTTCATGCGGCATCACTCCTGACACAAAAATGAAACAATCCCTGCTGAGCTCTCGCTGTACTTGAACGCTCCCAACGAAAAAATCGAACAGAACACTTTGGGGTTTTGGATAGTCAACTGCGGGCAACTCTATCATTTCCGAAGTTGTTTTCAAGAATGAACCAAACGTAGCAACATCAGTTCCTTCGAGAGGCTATTCTCTTAAGCAGGCTTAACTTTAAGCTCCTTGAGAAATCGTCTCTCAGAGGAACTGGCGTCAATTTTTTTTTTTTTTTTTTTTTTGTCAATAATATTATTCTTTACCGACTTTTTTACTGCCTACTTCTTTTCGTCGTTTCAAGTTTGAATGACTTTTTTCGAATTTTCTACTAAAACAACAATGGAAAGAATTTTTTTTTTTTTTCATGACATCCCCCCCCCCCCCCCTTGTCATACATATAAAACCATCGATGCATCGAAACATCGATGTTTTTTCTCCGATGTTTTTGAGACATCGATGTTTTGTTCATCGATACCCATCCTTAGGGCCGGCCAACCCCAAATGGTATTCCACCTGGCCTGAGACCTCTTCTACCAGCTTTTCGATAACACTGCTCTACAAAAAAAAAAAAAAAAAAAAAAAAAAAAAATCGATCTTTTTGTTCACTACTCTGAAGATTCTGCAAAACCTACAATACGTAGCCGAACCAACAAAATTTCGCCATATACTTGACACATTTCTGAGTCGAATGCGGTCAACCGCATCTCGGTAAGTGCAATAGCCGATTTTTCGCGACTTTTTAAAGTTTTAACCCAAACTGGCAAAAACACCAAAATCCCATATATTCTGTTGGTTCATGTACTCCCGTTTTTGAGGGTTCTCAGGGGATGTTAAGCGGCCTATTTAAACATCCCCTGAGAACCATAAAAAACGGTAGTACCAAAATCCCAATTTTAGCCAGTTTGGGTTAAAACTTTAAACAGTCGCGAAAAATTGGCTATTGCACTTACCGAGGTGCGGTTGGTCGCATTCGACGCAGAAATGTGTCAAGTATATGGCGAAAGTTTGTTGGTTCGGCCAAGTATTGTAGGTTTTGCAGGATCTTCAGAGTAGTGAACAAAAATCTCCAAGATTGATGAAAAAACCACTTTTTTGGTATTTTTTTTTCGGTAAAAAACACACGAAGGAAGCATTTTAGACCCAACAACATACATATGGGCTACGGTGTCCCTTATTTTTCAACTTTAATTTCTCGCAACTCATACCCTCTCATTGTTTTCCATTTGGTCTAAAACTACCGTGTACGAAATATTTTCCTCCCAGGATAACGTTAACCCGTGCCGAATCTTCGCCAAAGATCATAATATGATATGGGTGATTCCACGAAAACTGGAAATTTTAGGTCTTTCAAACAGGATGGCTCTCCTATTTGATTTTTCAAAAAAAAATTTTTTTGGGCTTAAGGGAGAAGACGATAGCTTTAATTCGAATCAAGTTTCATCCCTTGCCTTGAAAACTTAGGTATGAAATTTCAAATTTGAAGTTCGATATCCTCATTCTCTCACGTGTCCCTTTCACGGAGTTCCCAACTTCAACAACTACTGACGATGAACCAAGTAGATTTTCGCCAAAATCCAATGTATCGTTATTTTCACCTGCTCTTCACCTTCAACTTTTTAGAGAATACGGATTTTAACAGTGAACCGTGTTGAGTAAGGACAACATCATGTGGCTGTCACGGAGGTAGTCACCTCATTCTCTCACATTATTTTGAGAAAGTCGTGTGTCCACCATGCCCCTAGTAGGACCGGAAAAATGGGTCAGCAACACTTCCACACATCGCGTCTGCACGTCGAGAAACCGTCATTGTCAAAATATTCTCCCTCTTCAGTCGGCGTCCTGTTTTGTGGGAGAATTTTATCTTTCGGCACTTGAATTCTCATTCTCTCATCTCTCATAAAACTAGTTGCGGTAAGTTTCAGAATTTTGATTATCAGTCGCATAGTGAGCGTTGCTAAGTGCTTGTGCCATGTGATTTTTGAAAATTGCAGTAATAACAATGTGTGCAATAGCATCCTATTTTGAAGCCAAAAACCTCATTCTCTCATTCTCATTCTCTCACGTTAATCATAGGTAAATGAGAGAATGAGGTTCGGAATGAGAGAAAGAGGATGATCCTACATTCTTACGATTTTATTATACTACCTAAATATATTTCCTATTTTTCATTAATTGAGTAGACCAACGCAATGTACGCGAGAGTCAATTTATTATACATTCAAAATCAATCTGGCGTCTCATTTTATTTGTTTTCCTCATTCTCTCATACCTACCTCATTCCCTCATCTTACGAATTTACAAAATTTTCTATTCTTGCTAAACGGACCACTTGTATGATTGAATTCGTTGCTAAACTTCATCTGAACCACCTTCAAAGTAAGCCTAATCAAAAAAATCTATAAAGAAAGAAAGAATTTTTCACTCATATTTGGACATCAAAAATTTCCAGTTTTCATGGAATCACCCATATATTATATATAGGTGAATTTTGTCTCTTCCACTCCAAAAGTGCCCACCCCTTTATCCAACCACCTTGAAATTTTTACCGAGCATTTGGCTGATATTATTGACGATTTGGTAAATATTTGAAGTCGATTCAATAAAAAACACAGACGGGAGAAAATTTTGAGTGCTTGATAATGACTTTTTCCCTAGAAAATCTGCCTCTGAAGCTGCTTTCGAGTATACCTATCATGTTGTTGATTTCTAAACTATCAGTTCTATTCACCAGTCTGTTTTTTATGTTCAATCTTCAATAATGTCAGCCAAACGCTCGGTAAAAATTTCAAGTTGGTCGGATGAAGGGGGTGGGCACTTTTGGAGTGGAAGAGCCAAAATTCACGTACATGAACCTTGGCGAAGATTCGGCACGGGTGAACGTTATCCTAGGAGGGAAATATTTCGTACACGGTAGTTTTAGACCAAATGGAAAAAAATGAGAGGGTATGAGTATCAGTTTTCTCAAAAAAACTTTTCTGGCTCATTTAAGGGACACCCTATTATGGGCGTGTTCAGCGTTAAATTTCCTGTAAGAATAGCACCTGCTCGTTGTGAAATAATGAAGTTGGAAATTTAGAGTTTTTTAAAACATTTGGGTACTGTACAGCGGAACCTCTGCGACTAAGGGCAAAACGGACCTCGGATTCGGATTCAGCACCCTCGAAACCCCCCAGGACCACTATCAGGCCTCTTGAAGGGTAGAGAGGAAGGGGGGCTTACAGTCCCACCCCCCCGAAAGGGAAGGGGATTTGGTGGGAACTGACACTTCCCCCCTCCCGTCCTTAGCCACCAAGGGATCACAGATTGCGTAGCTAGCTTAACGTTCTCAGCATACGAAGACAATGTTTTTACCGGTCCAGCAGAAAATGTTTATCCCAGTTCGAGGTCCCAAGAGAGGTTGTTTACGATATAAACTTTGTCCTCAGATCTTGTGTGTTGAAGACGGATGTCTTGGCCGCCTTCGCCACGGGAGCCTCTGCTAGGATTTATATAAACGTCCTAAAGTTCAGAGGTGAATTGTCAACCGACAAGACAGGTATTACAACAATTGACTTTTGGTCAAACATTGGTGTTCTTCCCCGGATTCGAACCAGGCTGATCAGCGCTCTGACTGATTGTAAACAGACGTCTCGCTGACGCCTTAAAAAGATTTGTGGGAACGGCTACCAACCAGAGGAGAGACTACGATGTTTACCTATCAGGTAATCAACGGAGTCTCACCTTGAACCTACGCCCGGACGGCACATTGTTCACTGATATGGTACCGATGACTCTATTTGCCTTCTGGTGGTCGAGGTCCAATCCCAAATACAAGACTTATCACTACGACTGTAGGTCCATCAACAAGCCGGGTCGGCGGCCCCCAGATCTCCCCCCTCAGTCGTAGATTGCTGTGTCTAGTTTAACGTTCTCAGCAAACGAAGACAATGTTTTTTTACCGGTCCACCAGATTTTGATCCCGGTTCGAGGTCCCAAGGGAGGTTCGTTCATGCGATCCCTCGATCATGTGTGTTGAAGACGGATGTCTCGGCCGCCTTCGTCACGGGAGCCTCTGCTAGGATTCACATAAACGTTCCAACGTTCAGAGGTGAATTATCAACCATAAGACAAGACCGGTATTACAACACATAATTGACTTTTGGTC
The DNA here is from genome assembly GCA_955831195.1 of Pilophorus perplexus. NCBI lineage: Eukaryota > Metazoa > Arthropoda > Insecta > Hemiptera > Miridae > Pilophorus > Pilophorus perplexus. The sequence goes on along the minus strand of OY037010.1, from coordinate 32,509,252 downwards.
AAACATTGGTGTTCTTCCCCGGATTCGAACCAGGCTGATCAGCGCTCCGACTGATTGTAAACAGGCGTCTCGCTGACGCCTTAGTCCACGGGGCTACCCTGTCCCCCTAAGTGATGTCATGTCTGGACCCATTAGTCAAATGAGCGAGCAATGCGAGCCCTTCGCCCCAAAAAAGTGGTCAGCCGAGCGAAGCGTGCCCCCCCCCCCCCCCCCCGTATGTCACAAGCCTTCTCCTCTGAAACAGTAAGTGATACGCCAATTTTTTCTACTGTCTTGGCTTCCCATTGAGAATTGATATCCCCCGGAGATGCGCGCAAATAGGCGCTTTTGCGCCCAACTTTCTTATTTCAAATGGGACCCCCAACGGTTTATTGCAAATTCGTATTCCCCAGCCAATTTTACGTCTGATAATCACATTGAGCGCAATTTTCGATGCGCGCAAATTCGTGCAACTCCTCCTATCTTCTTGGTTTACAGTCTGATTCAGTCGGCATTTCGTGTATCCCACCCCATCACTTGGCCTATTATTCAAACGGGCGAGCGAAGCGAGCCCCCCCCCCCCCCCCTTGAGAAAGTGGTCGGCCGAGCGAAGCGAGGCCCCCTTCAGAGTGCTAGTATTTCATTAAGAAGGACTTTTTATGATCTCTAAGCTCTGCCTAATGACCACCTTGCCGCAATAGCCAATAGGAAACCTCTCATTCTCGGTGGAACCCATTTTCCAGCAGCTGTTGTAACGCTAACGGAGTTTTAATTTACATAAGGCGTTATTTAGGAGCTTTCTATCAATAAAAAAATATAAAATAATAAAATAAAAAACTCAAGGCACGCAATTGATGCCGAAATACTCAAATAGTAATTCTTGGCCGCAACGAATCTCCTCCAGCATTTCGAAAAACAAAATCGACACAGGAAAAATGTTTACCACTTCCTGATAGCGCATTTAGTGCTTATGCATTTTACGTGATGAAATAGCAGTGAGTGTTCTGTACTAACTAAGTGACCACTAGAGTTAACAGCTATTAAACTAGTAACGAATCAGAATGGTACTTTACATGGCCCAGTCTAAAGAAAGGCAGAACATAGTTCCTCCAGGGTAACAGTCTGTAAGACGAATACCAACGCTCCCTCTACACCCAACATAATTTCGATTACAATTTTGAAACATAGGCGGTACACACAAAATGGAATAGGTTATTAGAATGCCAATTAATTCCGTAATAAACAAAACATAATACACTTGACTGTACCCGCAATATAACCAAACCAAAGAATATGGTCTGAATAAATCCGTGTTTATCCAATAGAAGATACCAAAGAAAAAGAAACCTGCACGGGAGGTTCATTTTTGGTCATTCGCACATTTCGTTAAATTAACCAGAATCGACATGAGAAAGGACAGTCGGAAATCAAATTAACGAAAGGGCAGATTTCTCGTTCGATGAAGGATTTCAGTCTGAGGGTTTCGTAAATTTGTTCAGTGTAACTTACAAATTCTCCTGATGCAGTCGGTATCAGCACGTTCATTTCAGAGGATTTTGAGCTAACGATTTCCACATCGAGAGAGTCTTTGCTGAGGTACATTTGGCAACCATCTGTTTTGTCGATGGTTATGGTCGGAACTTTTCCCAGAACCTGGAAAACACCATTCAGGTCAGTCGAGATGAATACCACACGTGAAGATTCGTAAATTTTAAAATACCTAAATTCTAATGGCCTATTTAACATAAAATCTAACGTGTTTCGTGATATACGGGCTCTTCACGGTCAGCCCAAAAAGCGAGAAATGTCTGTCTGTCTATTTCCCTTTTCACGCATGAACGGAATGACCGATTCGCGTGCCGTTTATTGCGACCCGTTCCAAAAACCAGCGCGATGGTCATAGGCTACCTTGATTTTTCCTCACTCATCCCCTTCATCGGTTTTCGGGTGCTCCTTCACGAGGGTCAAATAGCGTCGTTACTAGTGATTGCTAGGAAAATTTTCGAAACGGCGAAACCCGATACAACTTTTGGCGTCGGTTTTGAACGAAACTACGTTTGTTAAAACGAGCTTTTCGCGCTGATTTCAACGAGCACAAAACGATTTCTGTGCGATAACCCGTTCGCAAGTTATTCGAAGATCGTCGGTAGGTGGGTACGAGTATTTTTTGCAAGCCTTCGATTAGTTTGACAGGTACTAGGTAATTTCATTTGGAGTTGATGGGTTGCTATGGGCTGCATATTACGCGAACGGAGCTTTCCTTCGCAACGAGAGACGGGTCAAAAAGCGTCGCCAAGGGTGCATCGTTGATAGGTGATGACGGAAATTTGATATTTCGTGCGAAGCACGTGCGGGCATCTAGTATATAATATATTTATGTTAATGTATCAAACTTTGATATCAGCCGTGGTACCTGTGCATACCAGGACAAGGTGTAGTAATTTTCGAAAACTTTGTTGAAGTGTTATCTACCAAAGCAAAATAGCCGCACACCTCCAGCTGTTTTCTCCCACTTAGTCTACATCAGCACCTTTTTGTTTTCATAATTTTATTTTCGGTGACATTCTAGAGATGTGTCGTTCAAATTTTTTTCCCGTAACCGCCGTAACCGTTCCAAACGTTCTCAACGTTCAATCTCCTGGGAGAGCACAGCACCCACCGAATGAGCACTGGCGACACAATCAAGAATGAATGGTTTCTGCAGGTCGGGGTATGCAAGGACTGGGGCAGAAGTCATCGCTACCTTCAGCTTTTGGAAACTCCCTTCACACTGCACGTTCCAGGCAAAAGGAGTGGCGTTGTCCATGAGGTTGTACAGAGGCTGGGCGATTTTCGCCAAATCCTTCACAAACCGTCTGTAGTACGAGCACATCCCCATGAATGACCGAACGTCCCGTTTGCTCCTAGGGGTAGGCCACTGCTCCACGGTTTGGGTCTTCTTTGGATCTGTTTGGACGCCTTTGTCTGATATCACGTGCATGTGTAAGTAATGGGTCTATGTCCGGAAAAAGGAACATTTGCTGGGATGTACTTGCAGACCCGCATCTTTCAGCCTTCTGAACAACTCACCCAACTTCTGAACCGTGGTGTTAAAATCGGCTCCATGGACGATGATGTCATCTAGGTACACCAAGGCAAGCTGAGACGGGATGATCCTCTCCGTTACCCTCTGGAAGGTTGCCGGGGCGTTGCAGAGGCCAAATGGGAGTACTTACTTTGAATTGCCACAGGCCTTTTCCGTAGAGGGTAAACGGCGGTGATTTTTGCGGGTCGGGGGGGGGGGGGGGGTCAGGGTACCTTATGTGGGGGTTCGGGGGACCGATTGTGGTATTTAATATTGTTTAATAGGCTTCGGAAGTCTGGAATACGAAGATTTTGGCTTAGTTAGAAAAAATGGTCAAACTTCAGCACGCTCTAGCGGCCAAACGGCGGAAGCTACCGAGGCGTTTTTGGTCTCATGTTTTAGGAGATTTTATCAGCTTTAATTTTGTATAGAGTAGTCATGTCGCTAGGACGCATGGTTTCCGAGTTAAAGGCAAAAAACCAAAAAAAAGGACCGAAATTTGGCCATTTTCATGGTGAAGCCATATCCGAATCTAGTAGATAACCAAATTTTCGGATTCAGCACCCCCGAAAATGTATAGATCCGTCGAGAAAAATTCTTCAGGTATTTTTTTCTTAGATTCACTACTTTTGGACACCTAATGACTGGACTAAATACCCACTTCTCAGGTCCAGGCAGCAAAACCACTTTGAGCCACTGAGGGCATCCAGCATGCTCTGAATACATGGGAGGGCATATGAGTCCAGCACTCCTGACTACTGATGAAACCCATCAGACAATGACGGACCTATGACAACAAAATGGCGACGACCTCGCAGATAACTCCCGAACCAATCAAGCATAATATGCCATATTATGGCCCCTCACACCGAAGGCCCTGAGCTTCGTCAGCAGTAGGCCATTATCCTTCACGACATTGTTGTTTTTTTTTTTTTTTTTTTTTTTTTTTTTTTTTTTTCAAACAACATACCAAATCCTCCCATCAGTTGCATGATGATTTTGAACATTACGAATTTTTCTACACTCAAAATTAAATGTCGTAATTTGTTCGTAAATTGTTAAATCTTAACATAGTAAGCTCGACCGTGAATCCCCCTAATGATGATAAAACAAACTAGTTGCATCAACTTTGAACTTGGAAGATCAATCAATCAATTTCAGAGACTTCTCTGAGATTTTTTTAAAGAATAATTATAATAGGTTTACCTGCATCTGAACAGATTGGCAGTTGACGAATTCAACGGAAGAGACGAGCGAATCGAAGAGAACTGAAGTTCTCTTGCAGGAGTCGAGGAACACGGAGTTGATTTTCCCTTTGACCGTCAAAGTTGAGTCGACGCAACCGAACATGTAAACGACGTTGTTCATGTCGGCGTTCTCAACAACCAAACTTTGGTTGCCTTTTTGGTGTTCCTGAACAAACAGAAAGCAGAATAAGTCAAAGACGATCAACGGGGGTTTTGAATAAAGTTTGACACAACTTTCATGCGTTACTAATCATGCAAACACCCAACCGTCAACTTGGGTGATTGGCTTGATTCAACGTTTGGTTTCACGACCGTTGGGAATTTGGCTTGACCAACCGTACAGTGAAGGTATTCACGTCCAATTAGGACGCATGAACTAAACGGGTCGAACTTTGTCAACAATATCCCGCTTGTTTTTAGGGTGAGCTTATCAACCTCCCTTTCTCTAGAGGGAAGAACAGATTCCGAGACCTACAGCTTACCTAATAGCATAGTGAGATACAAAGCCAAAGCAACCAAATTCCCGATACTGTTGAGGTTCCTGCCCACTTCGACGAAAGGGGTTAGAACAAAGCTACCACAAATACCTGGGCTGAGCAACTTGAAACCAACACAAGTTATTGTCTTACAGGAATAGAATGGAACATTGAAATAAGGAAATCTAACTTGAGAGAAAACAAGGTATAGAAAACATTTTCCGGTCGGGAGCAATGATAAAATCTTTGCAAAAATAAAAACGCTGCAAATTTTACACAAGGGTTTATTATTCTTTGATATAGGTTACTTGTGCAGAAATTAAATTCTGCAAATGAAAATTTTTTTTGGAATAATACAACTATGTTTTCGCGACGGGGGTCGACGACTCGGATCGGCCTCAAAACTTGACATTATCCGACCCAAGAGGTCTACATTCTAAATCCGAAATGTCCTTCCGCCGTCCGGTTTTGGGCAGTAAGAATTTTTTTTTAAATCTGAAATTTTGACAAAATACTTGGTTTACCATCTAGTTGGGCCCGCAAGGTTTTCAGTCCGATCGCCCGAACCCGTGGGGCGCTATGGGGCTATAATGGGGCTACGGGAGGTTTTTATTTTTTTAAGGCTTTTAGCTATGGGATCGAGTTAGGCGTCGTTTTCGAAGTATTTTTGGACGTCGAATCCATTTTGGGGGGTCCCGGAACGATCCGATTTCACTGTGGCGATCTACAGGGCTTTTCATGGGGCTAAAAATGGGATTTTTGAAGGATCCCAGGAGGTTAAAAATTTTTCGTGTAAAAAATGAAGAATTTTTGAAACAAAAAATCCAAAAAAAATTTTCATTTACAGAATTAAATTTCTGCACAAGTAACGTCTATCAATGAATAATAAACCCCTGTGTAAAATTTGCAGCGTTTTTTATTTTCAAAAATTATTTAGGTTTTACTCGAAAAATATTTAACCTCCTGGGATCCTTCAAAAATCCCATTTTTAGCCCCATGAAAGCCCTGTAGATCGACACAGTGAAATCGGATCGTTTCGGGACCCTCAAAAATGGATTCTACGTCCAAAAATACTTGGAAAACGACACCTAACTTGATCCCATAGCCGAAAGCCTTCAAAAACCCCTTCCCATAGCCCCATTTTAGCCCCATAGCGCCCCACGGGTTTGGGCGATCGGGATGAAAACCTTGCGGGCACAACTAGATGGTAAACCAAGTGTTTTGTCAAAATTTCAGATTTAAAAAAAAATTCCTGCTGCCCAAAACGGCCCGGACGGCGGACGGACATTTCGGATTTAGAATGTAGACCTCTTGAAACGGATAATGTCAAATTTTGAGGCCGATCGGAGTCGTCGACTCCCGTCGCGAAAACATAGGTGTATTATTCCAAGAATAATAAACCAATAATAATCAAGTTGCAATAACAAATTATTGCAATGCAAAACTCTACCGATTCAATATTTTCATTTATTGCCTTAAAAAAAAAAAAAAACGTACGATGAGCCATTTCTTGCCATCCCTTTGGAACACGGGAGGTTTTACGGTGGTGGCTCCTTTGGGAGCTCCAGGAAGCGTAGAAACGGCGCCTACAGGCTGCGCCGGGGCCTTGAAAGGTGCTGGACCGCTACGTAAACCCGGATTTTTGTGAGTCTGCATTTCTGACGTGACTTTCTTCAAATCTGAAACATCCAAATCCGGAGATGACAAGAAGGACTTCAGATAGAAAGAGCCAGGTAGAATTGTACAACATCCAACTCACCCAAGGAATCGCTTATCTAAAGGAACAGCGTAATCACGATGGAAATGAAACACAACTAAAACGAGATACAGCAATTGCAAAAGAAAGAAGCCAAAATTTGGAAAACGAGGAAGCCAGATGAAAATCAACATTGTTTTGAAGTTTACTCCCGCGTATTGTGTGAAACCGGTGTGAAGGAGTTGGGGCGATAAATGGAATAAAAAACTCAATGAGATATCATCTAAGGTTATCATTCCAGACAGCCAAACGTCACACTCAACAATAACATTTTTTCTTTCCCGTCTGTGTTGATTAATGCGCGTCACGAAAATTACCTATGTAGAAATAGGGGAAAGGTGGGATAGCGGGGTCAAAAGGGATACCGTCAGATGTGGACGTCAGGTGGAGCTATCTGAAGGCTGACCGGTTTGATAAGATCGTCTTGATGAAGCAATCAATGCACAGTTCGAGTTTGGTACATACATGTAAACTCCATGGCCTTTCGATTAAAAATAGTGCTTGTATTTTGGGAGTACCTTCTTGGCATATTTCATCCAGGTTTGAGGTGGGGCGACAGAAGGCGGTCGAGTCTATACGTGTTTATTCGAGCTTTCGGCCAACAGGGTGCCATCTTCAGGAAACTAGGGGCAAGACCTTAATATTAGCGGCTATAATGACTAGAAATAGGTATACATACAAATACATTTATGTAGGCTTACTTGATTTAGTGTTGGTATTGGTAACGTCTCTGCCGGCGGCGACCGCTGTGGGAGTGCAGCACGCAGAGACGTTACCAATACCAACACTAAATCAAGTAAGCCTACATAAATGTATTTGTATGTATACCTATTTCTTGTCATTATAGGCGCTAATATTAAGGTCTTGCCCCTAGTTTCCTGAAGATGGCACCCTGTTGGCCGAAAGCTCGAATAAACACGTAAAGACTCGACCGCCTTCTGTCGCCCCACCTCAAACCTGGTTAAAAATAGTGTGGTAGCGGTGGGAAGGTCCATAGTACACGGAGAAAAGTGTTTATTTGATCAAGAATTCCTCTGGGTGAGTAATCGCTTGCGTAATCTTGATAATACCTTCCTTCTGAACTGACATATAGTCATAATATTTTTGTGGCCAGTGGCAATGATTTAACCTAATTCTAATGTGATGGTTGTGATTCTCAAATGAATCTCAACCACGCATTGAACTGTAAATACGCTACAAATTTTACACAAGGGTTTATTATTTTTTGATATAGTGTCTTGTGAAGAAATTAAAAACTGTGTCAATGAAAAAATTAAATGAATTTTGTTTTGATTTTTAAATTTCAAAAAAAGATTTTTTTTTTACTATAAATATATTTGACCTTCTGGGATCCATCAAAACTCTCATTTGTAGCCCAATGAAAGCCCTATCGATCGCAACAGTGAAGTCGGATCGTTGCGGGACCACAAAAAATGGATTCTACGTACAAAAATACTTCGAAAACGACACCTGACTCGATCCCATAGCCAAAAGCCTTAAAAAAAAAATTCAGGTAGCCCCATTTTAGCCCCATCGCCCCACGGGTTTGGGCGATCGGGCTGAAAACCTTGCGGGCACGACTAGATGGTAAACCAAGTATTTGTCAAAATTTCAGATTTAAAAAAAAGTTCCTACTGCCCAAAACGGCCCGGACGGCGGACGGACATTTCGGATTTAGAATGTAGACCTCTTGAAACGGATAATGTCAAGTTTTGAGGGCGATCCGAGTCGTCGACCTCCGTCGCGAAAACATAGGTGTATTATTCCAGGAATAATAAACCAAAAGCGCGGCCTGGTCAAACGAGTGCACGACTAAATTCAGTGTGCAAAGATGGCATGTCTTGCGTGGAACTCTGTGGGCCTCGAGCCAGTGTTGGTCGAGGGGGACGATGGCAATCTTCGGTTGGTTGCAGACATGAAGGTGCACGGAGTTTGGGACCAGGAGAGGACGGCGTACATTGATACCCGGGTTGTAAACCCAGACGCCTCCTCTTATGATGCCCTGGACTGGCCAACAATCACCCCAGAATGCAGCAAACGGGAAACACCGCAAATATGATTCCGCAGCAGAAGACCTTCGGGGTTCTTTCACGCCTTTGGTAGTCGGCTGTGACGGGTCCCTGCACAGGAAGTATGGCCGGTTTCTGAAAAGAATGGCTGAAGCTCTGGCAGAAAAATGGTCGAAGCCTCTGCCTCCAGTCACTTGTTGGGTCAGAGTGAAGACACAGGTAGCGGTGGTCAGGGTCCGTTGCCTTGGCCTAGAGGACGGGGCCATTATGACTCTGTGATGATTGTCGCCCAGAGTACGACGGCACCCATAATGGCATGAGACGCCATGAACGACTCTGAGAGGGAGTTTTGGATCCGTGACAAGAGGACGGCGGCGCGGCGCCCCGAATGACAATAGACGCCAGGCTGCAGGGCAGAAACGCAGCGGTTCAAACGCGGGCCATCGGGTTTCTTGTTCATGTTTTTGTTTATGTTTTGGCTTGTTACCTTGATAAGGAAATATAATAATTGTAGTCACATTCGCCCAAAAAAGAGATAGTATCCCGTCTTACCCACCCTTCCCCTACTAAGTCCAGAGGAGCAACGCCAGCACTAACAGTAGGTCAATAAACATACCGTGTAGGGTCAACAAGGGATCCCTTCTTCGTGATTTATGGTTTTGTTTTTTATCTGTGCTCTTTTCGGTCCCGTGGCTTTTTCGTTCATCCCGTGAGACCGTTCTTTTCCTTCTGTCATCGCGTTTCTTCGTTTCTGCTCGAATAAGAGCTGACATGAAGATTATTTTCCGAAACTATCTAATTGTAAACAAATAATCTGTGGGAGAAAGGGTGTGGAGTCATCGTGCTATACTGTTTTATAGTGTTTAGAACGCTTCTGCACTATCAGCAACGCGGATCTCATGTCATGTAAAGTTCTGTTCAAGACGATGCTGCCCGAAGAACAACTGCGAGCTGCGAGGTTTCACAATGTGTTCACTCACTTTTCGTGATGTTCTCGCCCTGATTGATTTGTGCGAAAAGCGCAGAGCGGTCGTCTCCAGAGCCGGCGTCGAGGGAGAGGTCTTCGATAGGTGGCGGTGGCGGCGGCAGGCCACCAGGTGGCGGAGGTGGAGGACCGCTGCCTCCTTTGGCCCAGACTAGCCCAGTCGTGTGTTGGGCTTTCACGTACTTCTGAAGTTCTGAGAGAGTCTCTACCCACGCTTTGACCCACTCCACGTGTTTCTTGTCCCTGAAACAAGAAGAAGGAAAAATTTAGCACAACTTTTCAAAAGAATCAATTTATACCACTGCTAGTCCAGTCGGTATAAGGGTTGGGGGGGGGGGGGGGGGGTTGCATAAACTGACTTATGGGAACGTGTTTTTAGCATTTTCTACTAGATTCTAGCGATTTTTTGGCATTTGTTTCAGTTTCCGTATATTTTTCTTGGAATAATACAGCTATGAGCGACGGAGGTCGACGACTCGGATTGGCCTCAAAATTTGACATTATCCGTTTCAAGAGGTCTAGATTCCAAAACCGAAATGTCCGTCCACCGTCCGCAATTTTTTTTTTAATCTGAAATTTTGACAATATACTCGGTTTGCCATCTAGTTGTGCCCGAAAGGTTTTCAGCCCAATCGCCAAAACCCGTGGGGCACTATGGGGCTAAAATGGGGCTAAGGTAGGCGTTTTTTGGAGGCTTTGAGCTATGGGATCGTGTTAGGTGTCGTTTTCGAAATATTTTTGGACGAAGAATCCATTTTTGGGGGTCCCGGAACGATCCGATTTCACTTTTGCGATCTATAGGGCTTTCATGGGGGCTATAAATAGGATTTTTGAAGGATCCCAGGAGATCAAATAATTTTCAAGTAAAAACGAAAAATTTTTGAAAAACAAAAAAACAAAAAATCCAAAAATTTTTTTTTTTTAATTTTTTTTATTGACAGAATTAAATTTCTGTTCAACTAAACTATATCAAAGAATAATCAACCCTTGTATAAAATTTGCAGCGTTTTTGATATAGAGGCTTTGAAACCTGAGCGTACCCCATTTTCAGCCTATTTGAGAAAAATCGGCTTTAACGATTGATTGCGGTCAAACGGCCGAACCGATCTTAACGTTTGAGATGGCCATTCGACGCGGAATATTATGCTGTTTAATTTTGGAAAGAGTAAACGTTTCTGTAAGATGCCTAGTTTACGAGTTATAAGCAAGAAATTGAAACAAGTGCCGAAAAATCGCGGTTTTTCGGGCACCAAAAGTTAAGCACAAGGAGAATCTAGTAGAAAAGGCTAAAAACACGTTCCTTAGTCACCCATAAAAATTACGGTTTGTCCCGATTTTAGCAACCTTTTAACCCCTTTACCGACTGGACTACGCCTATCTCATAACTATCCAATTAAATTATAAACAAGGGTATTATCTAAAATATAAATCAGTAATTACTCTTGTTCCTGAAGGTATTATGTAACTTCACAGAATCTATTATCATTATTTCATGATGATATGTTATGCGCGCTAAATTTTAGACGCTGTAATGACTACATGAATTCATTTACGATAACTCCCTCCCTATCGCATCGCTTGCAGGCAACAGCCGCCCTTAATTATTCTACCCTGCTAACACAGCCTCCCTGAGGTGAAATACAGGTTGTTCCAACAAAGCAACCATGTCCTTGAGCCTTCAACGCCGTCCTGGTAATAGGGACCGCGGAGTGAATCATGGCCCCTTCTTACTTCCCCTCAGTGAAGAAGGAAAAGGGTTGAATTTTGCATGACCTCGAGAAAGACCCTTGTCAAACCACGTCTATCTCAACCCCCAGATTAGGTAGACTATGTAGGTTGCAGACGCTGAAGGCTGAGAAAATTGAATAATAAAATATTCCAACTGGGACAAGCAGGAGGAAACTGGGCTCTGACGTCTTTTTTGTACCTACTGAGATTGAATCACGACGACTGGGTTTTGATAATTTAAAATTAATCGACATACACAGCAGTCAGAATAGGAAATAAATATCACTATAAAACGTACTTCTCTTTCCAATCCTTAAGAACTCTATTGGTGTAAAATTGGCCAGCGTCGTTCATTTCCTTCACATACGGAGCAGGAGCGGGTTTCTGTAAAATAAAAACGAAAATGTATTTTTTGAAATGGAATACAAATGAAAGTGGCAATATCCCAGGCAGTGAGACAAAATAGAACACAGCTGAAAATCGCTTTAACCTCTTTTGGGGGTCCTAAATAAGACCCATCTGAGTTTTCGACGGTTTCTACGCTGTAATTCAGATGTGGAAGCCTAAAAACCTCGAAACTTTCCCTCTTTTTTCAGTATTTCGCTTACAAAGCGAAAAGTACGCATCCTACAGAAACTGTTATTCTTTCCTTTTTTAAAGAGGATTACATTTACCGTCGAATGCCGTTTGTTGCATCGACATCGGTCTAGACGTTCAGCCGCAATCGCAAGTCAAACATCGGTGATTTTTGGAAACTCAGCTGAAAAGTTGACAGCCCTCAACTTCTACCGCCTGTAGGTCCCTAATGACTCGGCGAATCGAAACATGTCAGAGGAACAAACTTGTAGGATATTTAATTGTGAATCGGATGCTTTTTTTGTTTGAAATTCGCACACTACAGTGCTGAGATATTAATTTTTAACCGAAAGAGTTTGTAACGCCGAATTTCCACTAAGGCAGTCCAATGCAGGAAACTTCGTCTGACCTCAAAACTTCTCACTTCATGCTTTTTTTTTTCTTTTTCTTTCAGTTAGCAGTAAATTTATTCAACTCGTATAAGAATTTAAACGTGAGAAATCCTCATATCAAGCTTTACCAGACGATCACAGAAAATAGAATAGGGAAGAGAAAATGAGAGAGTTTCTCATTATATTAAAGTATATTTATATTTATAACTAATGAATTTATTCAGAGGCAGAGTTAATTGCAAGTGAAAACATTCCGCCAGCGATGCGTTATCAGGTCAATACGGGGACTTCCATCTCCGCCAGCTCGGTTCCCAGTTTTCAGAAAAAGGTGACTTGCTTCATTGGACCTTCAGCTCAGAAATCCCAAAATCCAGAATTTCAGGAACCCATAGATCCACAAATTCTAGAGATCCAAAACAAGATCCAGAGATCTAGAGCTCAATAAGTCCAGAAATCCTCGAAATCCAGGAAAGATCCAGAGGTCCATTAAATCAGAAATCTAGGAATCCAGAGGTCTAGACAATCCTGGAATTCAGAGATCTAAGAAATTCAGAAAATCCAGAAATTCCGTGATCCAGAAATCCAGGGATCCCGTGGCACAAACGTGTGTAAAGCTCCTTTCACAGGCGGAGTTGAACCCATATCTTCTATTGGCGGAGTTGGATGGTCCCCTTTAAAACAGTACTATAACTAGCACTCAGACATAAGGCCTCGCTTCGCTCGGCCAACCGCTTATCCCGACAGGAGGGCTTTGCTTCGCTCGGCCGACCACTTACTCTGACGGAAGGCCTCGCTTCGCTCGGCCAACCACTGTCTGGTGCATGGGGGCCGTCTCAATCAGACCATAAACAAACAAAAATTTTATTATGCCTCTCCACGATTCCAAGGTCCTTGGCACGCCTCTCGCGCGCCGGATCTCTTCAAATCGTTCAAATTAAACTCGCCATCTGAATTCGCTCATCGTCGGAAGTAGTTTTTTCGGGATTTCGTATTAAAATTCGGATCTCTAGGTAGGATACGGAGGAAACCCCGACGCAATCGGACAGTTAACAATGAAGAATTAGAAAGAAATTAGTTTCACGAATTTGTACGCGCCAATAATTTTGCTCAACGCGCTTGTTGGACGTAAAATTGGGCGAGGAATTCAAATTGGCGGAAAAAATTAGGGGTTCCCATTTAAAATAAGGAAGTTGGGCGCAAGTGCGCCCATTTGCGCGCATTTTTGGGGGTTCTCAACCCTACCAGTAGGAGATGTCTGGGAGGCGGAGACTGTAGAAACAAGCTATCAATTGAATTGAATAGATGAGCGCAACCTTCCTGTTATTACGATATATTTAATGAGCGAGAGAAACTAAGAAACAGTAGGTATCTAGCGACCAAACTATGCCACACAACACATCAAAAATATCCACGTGATGCTCATTACGTAAACCACTGCACCCTAACGACCGATGCTTAAGAAAACCTTATCCCGATCAGAGGTAACGAACGGCTCAGGCTGCAAAAATCGTTTTGGAGTCGTTGGAATCAGCCTGAAAAGCTCATTCCATAGACCCTTGTACCAACGAAATCGGACAAAAACTTTCGTCCCCCTTTTGAGGCCTCCTTAGTTACACATCAAAGATAAACAACTTTCGTCGTGAAGGATCTCCCGAAAACCGATGAAGGGGATGAGGGAGGAAAAATCAAGATAGCCTATAACCAGCCCCGAACTCGCTGATCACAATGAGACCACCCTCATGAAAATCTGTTGAGCCGCTCGGGCGTGATGCCGAGTACACAAACAAACAAACATGTCGAAGAGGTGAGCGCACCTTTCCATTTTTTGGAAAAAGATTGCGCTAAAAATCGGCGTATTTTTATCGTTTACCTTAGATTTGTACTCGGGATAGCTCAGGAGGGGGATTTGGGGAGGCCCCCAGCACGGAAGCCGTAGGCTCGTGGCACACATACATGCATACAGACACCGTCTGAATTAGTGGTATAGGTAAGAGGGAGCTAAGTTTGCAAAAATCACCATCTTTGACCACAATCTTTGACGAGCGATTGCGGTTGAACGGCTGGACCGATTTCGATACAACAAACGCCATTCACCGCTAAATTTAATTCTCTTTTTTTAAAAAAAAAGGAACGAGTAACGGTTTCTGTAGAATGCGTACTTTCCGCGTTATAAGCGAAATATGTACTGAAAAAAGTGAAAATGTCGAGGTTTTTAGGCTCTCAGATTTGAATCACAGCTTAGAAACCGTGGCAAACTCAGATGGGTCTCATTTAGGACCCCCAAAAGGGGTTAAAACGATATCCAGCTGTGTACTATTTTTCCTCACTTAGGCCCCTTTTTAAAACTAACTTTCCTGGGCTACAACCTTATGTTCCGATTCATTTGTGTATTTAATGATCCTTCTTCACGAGCTGAGTATGCAAACTCCTACAAGACTCTTCTGTCATGCGGGTTACAGTATAACCAGTTGATATAAGATGCTTCATGGCTAATAGTCATTATCCCGAAGAAAAGTACAAAAGACAACTAACTGTCGTGTAGCAATTACGACTAAACGACTGTCTCGCCCGCTTTCAGATTGAAAAATAAATTAACTCTTCTACTTACCACTGTAACCCATCCTAGCGCGGGTATACTTTCGCTAATGGCGCTAAGATGGTTGAAGAAATCCGAAGTCCGGTTGCTTTCCCTGAGGCCCTGAATCGCTTGGATTTTGTTGGAAGTCGGCGCCAACAACGTCACCTGTTCTTTTTGTCCGGGTTCCGGCCTGCTTCCCGCCATTTCGATGTACGAGAGCTGGGCGCTGAATAAACAAACAGCAAAATCAACATATTGTTTGAAACGTCCCCGTCAGTAACGATTCAGGGTGAAAGGATTAGGTAAAGTTGATGTAAGCCGTCGCGTAATATTGGCTTCAGAGACATGAGTTTGACAGTAATGTAATGCGATGAGCGTTGAAACTCACGAATGAAGCATCGTCAATACTTCCGAGCCCCCTAACTAAACCATAGACATCAACCTCAGAAAAGTGAACACAAGACAATACAAGCTGATCGGAAGGAATAATTGAAAACCATTTTACGGGGAAAAAATGAAATTAATCAAATAACAAATTCTCAAATACCTACATACTTATTATTTATGACTAGCTGGGACACCCGTGCTTCGCATGAAATATCAAATTTCCGTTCAATAATAGGTTTGTTCCTTCCGCGACGAGTTCAGGGTGAAAGGTGTAAGAAAGTTGTGTGGATGAACCCAGGGGGGGGGGGGGGGCGGGGGGGTTAGCGCGGGTGCAGAGAGTTACGAGTACATGAACTCGCCGGATGGAACGCGAAACCTGAACTGAAAAATGAATTGAAAAAAAAAAAAAAAAAAAAAAAAAAACCTAAGGCCGGAGGCGCTAATAATTACAACAATTATTGTCGTAATTACAATGGCCGACGTGCTCAGCACGAAGGAAAACACGGAACGGAATTTCGGGAAGGTTATTAGCTGTTACAATTCGGGTGCAGCGGAAAAAAACCTGCCTCGAGAGGGTGTAGAATATTATTGAACCCGATGCAGAAAATCTGAAATTTTGACAAAATACTCGGTTTACCATCTAGTTGTGCCCGCAAGGTTCACAGCCCGATCGCCCAAACCCGTGGGGCGCTATGGGGCTAAAATTGGGTTAAGGTAGGAATTTTTTGAAGGCTTTTGGCTATGGGATCGAGTCAGGTGTCGTTTTCGAAGTATTTTTGGACGTAGAATCCATTTTTGGGGTCCCGGAACGATCCGATTTCACTGTGGCGATCTACAGGGCTTTCATGGGGCTAAAAATGGGATTTTTGAAGGATCCCAGGAGGTCAAATATTTTTCAAGTAAAAAACGAAAAAATTTTGAAAACAAAAAATTCATTGACACAGAATTAAATTTCTGCACAAGTAACCTATATCAAAGAATAATAAATCCTTGTGTAAAATTTTCAGCGTTTTTTAATGAACTCGTAGTGGAAGGAACATAATGCATCCATCCTTCACTCGGAACGCAAGCACGTCCCATGCTTCACCAATAACAACCCATCAACTTGTAACTAAACTCGTAATTTTTCTTAGTAGCAACGCTTGTTGACCCGTTTCTCTTGTGAAGTGTCAAACTACCTCGAAACTCGTGCCCACCTACGGACGATCTTTGAATAACTTCCGAACGGGTTATCGCACAGAAATTATTTTGCACTCGTTGAAATCAGCGTGAAAAGCTCGTTTTAACCGACGTAGTTCCCTTCAAAATAGACGCCAAAAGTTGTACCTACCGGCTTTACGATTTTCCTAGTAATCCCTAGTAACGACGCTTTTTGACTAAGGAAAGCTCCGTTCGCGATGAAGGAAGAGAAATGAAAGACACGGGTCAGTCACGAAAAGGAAATGGGACACTGAATTCAGTGAAGAGAAAATCGCGGAGGAAACTAATCCGCCAGAGCACTGAAATGAAATAGGAGACCTGATTAAAGTTGGTTAAAATGAGCTTTTTACGCTGATTTCAACGAGTAGAAATCGATCCCGTTCGGAAGTTATTCAAAGATAACTAAAGATTAGGTGGGTAGAGTTTCTTTTGCGAGCCTTCGAGGTAGTTTGACCCGAGAAACTCAACATTTTTGTTACTAAAAAACGCTGCAAATTTTACACAAGGGTATATTATTCTTTGATATAGGTTACTTGTACAGAAATTTAATTCTGTCAATGAAAAAAATTTTTTTTTGGATTTTTATATTTCAAAAAAAAATTTTTTTGGGGGGATTTTTTTTCAAAAATGTTTTTTTTTTTCAAAAATTATGTATTTTTTACTCGAAAAACATTTAACCTACTGGGATTCTTCAAAAATCCCATTTTTAGCCCCATGAAAGCCCTATAGATCGTCACAGTGAAATCGGATCATTCCGGGACCCCCAAAAATGGATTCTACGTCCAAAAATACTTCGAAAACGACACCTAACTCGATCCCATACCCCAAAGCCTTCGAAAAACCCCACCCGTAGCCCCATTATAGCCCCATAGCGCCCCACGGGTTTGGGCGATCGCACTGAAAACCTTGCGGGCACAACTAGATGGTAAACCAAGTATTTTGTCAAAATTTCAGATTTTAAAAAAAATTCCTACTGCCCAAAACGGCCCGGACGGCGGACGGACATTTCGGATTTAGAATGTAGACCTCTTGAAACGGATAATGTCAAATTTTGAGGCCGATCGGAGTCGTCGACCCCCATCGCGAAAACATAGGTGTATTATTCCAAGAATAATAAACCAAAACGGGTTGCTAAGGGTGTTGCGAGTGAAGCATGGACTATTGATAGGTGATGGACGGGAATTTGATATTTCGTACGAAGCACGGGTGTCCCACTAGGCCCGTTTAATCATTGGAAGATAACTAATACGACAGATTGCACAATAATTTATTATTATGTTAATTTATTGTTCTACTAATCATTTAACCGGTTGTGGTTTAAATGATGAGTCATAGGAGGTGGTTTAAATGATGAGTCTGTCGTATGGCAGAGCTTTCGGGCTATATTTAGTCATCATCAGGGCTCTACAAAAAGAAAATATACATCCTACCATTAGGAAACAGTTATTGCCAACCTGGGTTCTGGCGTATGGTTGGAGACTGGGACGGAGGAACCTGACATGCGACTGAGCACTATTTCCACCACTCAAGAAGAATTGTAAAATCTATACTATAGGTTTTCCCATGCACCCAGGTTGGAAATAACTGGGCCCTTCTAATGGTAGGCTGTATATTTTCTTTTTGTAGAGTCCTGATGATGGCTAAATGTAGCCCGAAAGCTTGGCCATAAGACAGACTCATCATTTAAACCACCTCCTATAACCCCACAGCACCCAGCCAGCCAGACAAGCCTAGGAGGATACGAGTATTTATACTCGTATATTATAATATATAGTATACTAGTATATTATAATATACTCGTATCCTCCTAGGCTTTATATTATACAACATGTCAAGCAATTAGAGTAGTTTCATTATTCTCTCAATAATCTACCCATGTTTCAAATTTTGTGCTTTCAAGTGTCATGACGTTTAGAATGTTAAGCTTAGCCCTTCTTCACAACAACAAAAAAGTAAAACAAATCGAAGTCCTGCCCCAAGCGTTAATGGTCGTCATAAGGCACATTACTAATCCAATGAGAAACGTTCATTAAACAGGAACGACTATCAGCCCATCACTACTAAATGACAGTCGCTGTGTGCAGAATGATTCCCATCGGTGATCAACAAAATGCCTATAATACCCAGACAAGCTGAGCAGGCTTCATCTCATACTGAACGTACACCCGTCGAATTTGTCTTCACCCCCTACTAGTCAACGCCCGGGTATTCTGCTAGTATGAAGATGAAGTGTGTTCAATATTTTCCCAATTTCCCCGAATTCATCACCAGCAAAAAGCGTTCGGCAATCAGTCATTTCATCTTGCTTGTGTTATAACGAAATTTGTGGGGTTTTTCGGAGGGGCAGAGTAACTTTTAAGAGAACAGAAGTGAAATGGGTAAACTAGGTCAGGCCAGACGTTTGTCCCAGGAGTGCGAAACACCCGGGAAAAAAGGACTCATTGCTACGAGCTGTCACAATTCTGAACGAGGATGTCTTTCGCACAGTTTCAACGGAGTTACAAGGCGAGCGAATTTTTAACGTGTTGTGCAGCAGGGATGATTTTATGAACATGGTAAGATACCATTGAAAATTGTTAATAAAGGGAACATTTCAAGGGTCAAGAAAGATAAATTTTGTGAAGTCTATTTAAATTTGAATACTAACAGTGAAGTCTATTTGAATACCAAAAGACAGTACACCTAAGCAAGCATGAAAAACGCTGCTAACTACTTTTAATTGGGGTTTTGATTCTTGTCGAAAGACATGTGTAGAGGGGCGGGTGTAAACTGGACTGTATTGTGAGTCATTAGTGAGTGATAAAGAGCCACTCTCGGCTGTGTTCTCCCTGAACCAGAGCGCTACAAGAGTCATGGGGGTCCAGATGTGGCAGCAGAAGGAGCAGTTTGACCGTCGGGCCCGGCAGAGGGAGTTCAAGACTAATAACGATAATATAACGATCACAAGGGCCTGCTTGAGTGCCTCGCTGAGGGTTCGCGACTGTGAATAGCTGGAGGGATTTCACGTCAAACCTTGAGGAGACATTCCACTCACAACTTCCCACCAGCCAGCGGCCAGCACACTGTGAATAGTCCAACTGGCACAAGCCCCCTCAAGCGTACCCTCAAGTACACCCTCCAATTCGAGTGGCGACTGCGAATTCCACCCTTTTACTTCCTAACTGTTTGTGGTGTACATGTAAATACGTAATCAAAATGAAACCGCTGCAATGATTGTCTTCTTTTATCATTATAAGCCCATGGCCCAATTTACTTTCATCCGCAAGGGGCCCAATTAACCAGAGGGGCTGTGCATCAAACAGGTGAAGGGGACTCTTGGGGCCCGATTTACATGCATCATCCGGAGATGTACCCATTGAAGTGTGAAGGGATTCTGTACCTACAAATGACGTTTTTCCTGATTGGTTATTAGGTTGTAGTGTTTGGTGGCGGAGTGCGTCCAGCAGAGCGTCCGTAATTATGCCGCCAGTGTTTGTGGAAGAAGCCAAAGTGAGTAGGGAAGGACAAGGCTTGGCTCACAGTTGTATGTTCAGCAGAAAGTGAGGTTGTTCCAGCCGCAGATGAGGGGAATCTGGGTTGCTTGGGAAATCCCAGTGAGTCGGGTTCAAGTTCGGGCAGGTTCCTGGAAGGAGCGGGAGGAAGTACGGATACTCTAAACCGTGAGTGGTGCTCAATATCGCTTCCTGCAGCGGCAGATGTACCAGAAGGCGATTTTCCGGCTTCCAATCTCGACGCGTCGAGTGTGGACTCCTGATAGACGCCCTTGGTCAAGTACAGACTCCAGGACAACCGCCTCCGGCGTGAGTGTTTTCCTCCTCAGAGCTTCCACCTGAGAGATCGGGGGAGGACTCCGGATCGTCACTGATTCGTCAGAAGCTGCACCATTACGACCGAGCAAGACGCCAGTAAGTAATGAGTAATAGCAGTGAAGTGGGCTATGACAGGTAACCAAGGTGGACCATTAGGCGGCCACCCGAGTCGGCTGTAGCTGAGCCGAGCTCGGGAGAACGACGCCGACGTGAGCGCACTAGCGATCCCGTGCTGTTCATGTGAAGTGCGTCAATCAAGTGAAGAGGCGTGGGCGGATCGTAGGCGGGAAGGACATCGATTGAATGATGTAGACAGGACATTGTAGACAGGTCGAGGCCAAAATTATCAAAATCCCCGCTGAAACCCCCTCTGTCGCAAACGTGGGACCTCTCCACCCCTGGCGGCCCTCCCATCCGTGGGGAGGAGGGACCGAGCGGGCCCGGCGCCATGACGGGAGTGGTGAGCAGTATGAACTGAAGCGTTGTGATGTGTCGGTAAAACGTGAAAATTGTGCAAGTGACTCTCATACAAGGTGGTCGTAAGTAACATTTATGTCTGCGGACATAAGTTTGCCCCAGCTCATGAATAGTAGGTACGTTAAATACAGGTTCGCCTTCAATTTGGTTAGTCGTTGATACTCCTCCGACTAAAATGCAGTTTAGCTATGACAGGTTCGCCTTCAATCTAGCTAAAACAGGTTTGCCCTCAATTTGGTTAGTCGTTGAGACTCCTCCGACTGAAATGCAGTCTAGCTAAAGCAGTTTAGCTAGAATACAGGTTTACCTGCAATTTGGTTGTCGTGGACACTTCTCTGACTCAAAACAGTGATCCATAAGTCGTCGATACTCCTCCGACTTATAGCAGTGATCAAATACCGAGTCACGGAGAATGTTCGGACTAAATTGCAGCAATTAAATCGTTGATACTCCTCCGATTTAATTCAGGTATTCAAGCAATTTGGTTGTCGTGGACACTTCTCCGCCAGCTGACTCAAAACTGTGATCAATAAGTCGTCGATACTCCTCCGACTTATAGCAGTGATCAAATACCGAGTCATGGAAAATGTTCGGACTAAATTGCAGCAATTAAATCGTTGATACTCCTCCGATTTAATTCAGGTATTAAAACAGTAAGATTTGTCGTGGATACTCCTCCGACTAAAAGCAGCATTTAGGATGCAAGGCCCAATTCAGTTCAGTACAGTACGAGCAGTGCAATAAGCTGTCGAAATTCCTCCAGCTTACATCATCAACAGTATCCTTATGGTTGGAAGAGGCGGCAATTTGGGGACATGGTGGTGGCCGTTTTGGGCAAACGCCCAGCAGGGACTTGATGATGATTCAGTTTAATTCACATAACGTACATTGAGCTGGGGCTGAAATATATCATACTTTCGCTTTCCTATCATCTTACTAATCGTGGATAAGTTAATTCACGACACCCTCACAACCCCAAAAATCGATTCTACATTCAACATTACTTCAAAAACAATGTGTAGGGATGATCCCATCTGTAGCAACCCGAAAGACCCCACAGATCCATCAAGTAGAAACCCTTGCCGACCCCAAAAGGAAAACCCACTAGACTTTACGCAGTAGATAATATTTAAATATTATTTTATCATGTTCGACCTCCATTGATAAAACTCATCAACGAACCGAAAATGGGTTCCCCAGTGGAATAGGTGCAAAAAAAAAGGACTAATTGAGCTATCTATCAAGCATACTTAATTAGCCAAAGTCATTAATTTCGAGATGACTTGTTGTGTTATCAGGAGGGGTTAGGGGTTGGGGTTGGGTTTATCCTGAGGGTTTTTTCTCTTCATACCAGAACTTTCCGATGGTTCCTGTTTATTCTGTCTTCTTTCCCACCAAACCTCTCCTCTTTCCCCAAAGAACAACGGATCGTCGTGGGTTTCAATTTTCCAAACAAGTTCGATAGGATTAAAGGATTTGCAATTTACACAACGGACTTAACCCGCTTACGAGGGATTAATGCAAAACGAATCGTCTGGCTTAGCGTTACACGAACGAGAACAATCGTATAGGAAGTTGGCAAACTCCATCTTGAAAAGCGCAAAAGCAGCGCCCTCATTAGAGAGTTAAGATTCTGAAGTGGTTGGCTGAAGTTGGCTGACGGTGCAGGGGTCTAATCCAATGAGGTGGTTAGAAAGAACAAACGACTCCGCTGTTGATGTACTAAATAATTTATTCTAATAAACAATTGTTACAATAGTGCTTCAGTAGTTTTGGGGACAGGTTTCGAGCAACTAAGCTCATCTGGGTAGTTCTCAGATAACAGACCATTTTAGCGTCCGGGATGGATAATTCTCCCATTTCTGGTCATGGGTAGCAAGGTAAGATGTCGTTTTGTAAGGAAG
This sequence comes from Pilophorus perplexus, assembly GCA_955831195.1. NCBI lineage: Eukaryota > Metazoa > Arthropoda > Insecta > Hemiptera > Miridae > Pilophorus > Pilophorus perplexus. Next base: position 32,486,685 of record OY037010.1, on the reverse strand, counting down.
CACATTAAAATGATCGAAATTCCTATAAATTATGACGTTTTTGGAAGGTTAAAGTGAAATGACATTACCATAACTGTCCCATGACGAGTCAATTTTTCAGTGTTTTTATACTGATAGGAGCATTGCGGGGGGTTTTCTCTCAGAGTTTTATCATATGTAAGGGTTGGTGAACACGTTTTCATAGTTACCTACTTCTTCCACTTTAACGGTATTTTGGAATTTGTAATATTCGAAGTAATGAAGAACAGAGTTCATTACCTCGTCAGTAGTATCGGGATTAGGATCCAACGAAAAAGCTCATTCTTATGCCGAGCTTTCGAAACCTTATATTTTCTTCTTCAGGGCTCAGAATGAATTTATCGTGTAGATTTTACAACGATGTCAATTGTTATATGAAACTAGGACACACCAATTTGATTAGTTTTCATTGTAATTGGTATAATAAAAGCGTCCTTCCCAGTGGAACTGGTCGGGACTTGATTGCATGTATTAGCTCTAGGATTACCACTGTTATCTTGTGCAACACTGGTTGATCCTGCCAGTAGTCATATGGTTGTCTCAAAGCCTAAGCCATGCAAGTCTTCGTACAAACTGCATTAAAGTGAAACCGCAAAAGGCTCAGTAAACCAGTCATGATTTACGTGAGTAAACGTGACTGTCTTTGGATAACTGTGGAAGTCCTAGAGGTAATACATGCAATCAAGTCCCGACCAGTTCCACTGGGAAGGACGCTTTTATTAGACCAATTATAATTAACACTAATCAAATTGACATCGTTGTATAATCTACACGATAAATTCCTTCTGAGCCCTGAGGAAGAAAATATAAGATTTCGAAAGCTCGGCAAAAGAATGAGATTTTTCGTTGGATCCTAATCCCGATACTACTGATGAGGTAATAAATTTTGGACCGATCTCCACAGTCTAGAGTTCATTACCATCACCGAAATGACAGTAGGCGCCAAACAGTGGAAGAAAATGGAAATGTGGTGAAGTTGCGAAAGATCAACACAGTAGGCAGCCCCTCACAAAAGTAAGGGGAAGGCGAGCCCAGCCTGACGCTGCTTGGAAGGTCGAGTTTCGGCAAATAAATTAATCTTTCAAAATTCATTACCGTAACAAAAACAAATTTTGTTTTTGTTACGGTAATGAATTTTGAAAGATTAATTTAATACAAATTTGAGGGTGATGTAGAAATTGAAGGTTTTTATTATCTACATGAGTTTTGGTAGGAAACAGAATCTGTTTCTAGGCTATTTTCTAGGCTCGAAATAATCTGATTATTTCGAGCCTCTGGACGTCGACGACTCCGATCGGCATTAAAATTTGACATTATCCGTTTCAAGAAGTCTAGATTCCAAAACTGAAATGTCCGTCCGCCGTCCGAGCCGTTTTAGGCAGTAGGAATTTTTGTTAAAATCTGAAATTTTGACAAAATACTCGGTTTACCATATAGTTGTGCCCACAAGGTTTTAGCCCGATCGCCCAAACCCGTGGGGCGCTATGGGGCTAAAATATGGCTACGGGAGGGTTTTTTTTTTATAGGCTTTTGGCTATGGGATCGAGTTAGGTGTCGTTTTCGAAGTATTTTTGGACGTAGAATCCATTTTTGGGGTCCCGGAACGATCCGATTTCACTGTGGGGATCTATAGGGCTTTCATGAGGCTACAAATGGGATTTTTGAAGGATCTCAGGAGGTCAAATATTTTTCGAGTAAAAACGAAAAATGTTTGGAAAAAAAAAATCTATTGACACAGAATTAAAATTCGGCACAAGTAACCTATATAAAAGAATAATAAACCCTTGTGTAAAATTTGCAGCGTTTTTTCATTGTTTCTTTAGTCCGGTATTGTTAGATAATGACAGTAATAAGTTCTGTAAAATTTACTGAATTATTTCATTCATTTGAATCATTTAATGATAATGATGATAATAATAATGATAGTGATAATGATAATAATAATTATTATTTGTTGTTTATTTCAACTTTTAATTATTGCATGTGATTATGCCGAAAAATGATGTTACGTGTTTTATAGCATACAGCCATAAACCAAAAAGCAAGAAAGCTTTTCCCTGAATGGGAATAATAGATATGTCTTGTAATGTTCATCTCGGTATAGTTCAGATGGCCCGAAGAAGCTACAGAAATATCAGATTGTAGGACAACGGTAGCTACCTAGTGTGACATTTTGGTGTTCCAAACAGCGTGACATTTTTTTTTTTTTTTTTTTTAATACCCCAGATTCTGGACTGACCCCCTCCCCTAAAGACATATCTATGTCAATAAACATCTTTACTACTACTGCTATTCAAGTTTGGACGCGTTTCAAGTTACTCTGGGCTGTAGATGAGCTTAGTTGCTCGAATCCGGTCCCCACACAACAATTGTTTATTAGAAAAAACAATTTAGTACATCAGCAGAGGAATCTTTTGCTCTCCCTAACCACCTCATTAGTTAACATTGTGACGAGAGTACAGTAGCGGTACAATAAAATCGACCGAGTATTTACTGAAGTTAGCATCTGACTAGTTTGCTGACGTAACAGCGTATTATTGTACGAATGCCACAAGAGTTTGGTGAGTTAGAGCAGACCAAGCTCAGTACATTAGCAAATAAGTGGTTGATTAGCGTAAAAGCTATTCAGTAAAATTAAAAGTCCTATCAAAGCGAAGAGTCTTCACTTCAATGTGGAAAATAAACCATTCGAACTTCAGCGTTAAAAACCGTGGAAGTTGTGAGAGGAGAAGCGTGAACCAAAACGACAACCTACTTTCTGCCTTAAAAATTCATTTAACCTGGGCTTCCTCTCGGAAATTGAGCTACCGACGAGAATAAAGCCTTTTAGCACTTGGAGTTTCTCATCCACACACGACAAAAACCAACTTTTCCCCGCCTTTCCAAGAGCTCACTCTGTTCAAGAAAAGGAAACCATGTAGGTACTGCAGTACATTACTTTACCATAACGGGCTCAATTTGAGGTAGCATAAAAGCGGGAATCTCCATCTTCGTTTTCAACAATTCCAAACAGACTGTTAATACTTACTTGAAAGCTTCGAGGACGAGGTTCGCATGCTGAGCCACGTGTCCGCCGATCTGCTGAGAGATCTGGACATACCTGGACAGTGGCCCTTGAACAATATCCCGGTAGCCCTGGCTGGTCATGTTCGGTGGTGGCGGCGGCGGTGCAGGGGACACAGACCTTGAAACGTCTGAAACAAATGGCCAAACGAGTAAGTAATATCTTTCACAATAATCCATCGAAATTGCAAACATACCGAATCATAAACGTAATTTATGTTTAAAGAAACCATGCGCTATAATAGTTGCGTCAGAAGTCAATATTAACTATAATTTATAGTTAGGTAGATACCACGTTTGGCCACCCAGGCACAGGACGAAAGCATTCTTCCAAGCCACACCCGATCCATACTTGACAAATTGCGAACTTATAATAACCATAATAAAAGAAATTTTCTGAGGGCCAGACGGCTTAAAATATCCCAATTCATCGCTAACTACGCGCAATTCATCGAAACGCGTCTCTGAAACGTTAGAAACGCCTGAAACCTAAATCCAACTTGGATACAGACCAACCGTTGAAGAAGTCTAATTTGGAGTTCACCAGAAAATGGAAATATGTAGGCGAGATTTGTTGGTAGGCATCCTGTGGGAAGCTAATGATCTGCAAATAATTCGAATTTTTTTTTTTTACTAAACTGTTCAACTGGGGGGTTTCCGGAAGAAAAAAAAGCTTGAGAACAATTTTAGGAAGAGACGATCAAACGTGCAAATGGTAACAATGAATGTTACGTGAATGTTAATGCAATAAAATTTAATATGTATATGTACGGATCTGCTAACCTAGGAAGCCTTTAAGCAACTTCGGGCGTGGTTAGTACTTGGATGGGTGACCGCGTGAGGAGCGGGGGTCACCGATACAAGTATTTTCGGCGTTCAATCGGACGGCGAACTCCTCCCAACCCAGGGGGACGAGGCAATGGGGAGCCATGAGCGCAATCGTCAGACAAGTTCCGATCCTCCTTGAGAGGACGGCTGACGACGTCCGCGACGGCAGCAGCCAGTCGGAGGAAAATTCAGGGTGAAATTCCCTTGTTTCGTTTTCGTTCGCTAACCTAGGAAGTGACATCAAAGCTGTGTTGGAAATTCCACTATCTCCAGCCCGATGAGAAGTGTCTGGGTAGACTGGAATGCGTTGAATTTCGGAAGGGAGCCCAGTCGATTTTAATACCGAAATTGAAGTGTCAATATCGGCATTAATTCGTCCTGGATCCACACTTGATACATCAATTAGAATCTAATTGATCTGATGTTGAGCTTCCCCAAGCGAATTGTCGGTAAGGGAGACATCAGCATCTAATTGTGTCTTACAAAGGGTTCCTCTCCTGGCTGCCACGAAGGAATTATCCATAATGGCGGCGTGGGCGAAATAATTGGGTCCGCTGAACCGGCTTCCTCAGACGAATTGTCGTCAAAGGAGTCCTGGTTAGCAGTCCCAACCAAAAATGTGTTTGTACGATCCATTTAAATGCGTATGCGATATAAATGGAGGTCAGTGAAAATGATAAAGAGGGTGGCGCTATCCGAGGGCCCGAGAAAATAAATGTTATCTCATTAACAAGAGAATGGGGCTTCCTCGGATGCGCCACCCGGAAGTGGCGCCTCCCGCGAGCTGAACGCGAAAGAGGGGAGGCGGCCGACTGAATTTGAGAACGTAGAGTTCCACTCATGTCCGAGTTATCAGCCGTTTTCTATTTTCGACATTTAACAAGGCAAGCTTGATCGAAAATACCCCTTATATGTACAAAGTTGAAATGATACGTCCCATATTGAGCACCGGATCATTCCCGAAGTGTTCATAACAAAAACCAAAAAATCACTAAAGGGAATTAAAAATAGTTATTATGGTGATAAGGAACCTTGCGTGGATAATAATCATCAGGTTAAATTAATTCCATCTCACACACGATAGCCGTTAGATAATTGACAAAAAAAAAAATCGCGTGAATCGCCACATACACGAAAAGCAAAAATGTACGCAGTCGATATACAAAGCCAGACTACATGTAGCCCATTCAATTAACAAAACTTTTGTCGCTCAACTACGCACGGGGGGTCAAAAGAAAGGGAGGTAATTTAATTCGGCTCAGAAAAGCACAAACCACAAAGAATAGGTCCGTGGGCAGGTGCATGAAGCGTGAAAGAAACGTAGAGCAGGTGAGTGGCCTCCAGGCATAAAATGCGTATAGACAAATGAAATTACACACCATCTGAAAGGGGAGCAAAGTGAATTCTTGGGAGAATCCCTGGCGTAGGGAGCGTGCACGGGACTGAAGCTACAGCTTGGTGGTGAAGCAGGTGAAGTTAAGTGATGGGTGAATATCATTGGAGAGCATTTAAATACGAGTATAAAATGCCTTAAGGCAGATAACTAATATGCACTGGACAAAGCAAGTAGCGACCGTAAAAACAACGAAAGGTGATGAAGGAGCTTCTGTTTTGTGAATCACACAGTAGGCCGATACTTCGACTTTGGCACCAGGAAGCCCCCTGTGGACGTAATAATCAAAAATTCAATTTGATTTCGAGACCCTCTCCACATTCCTTTGTTCAGCCCCGAAAAAGTGAGACCAACTAGCCAAAACAGTACAAGCTAAAACATTCGAAGAATGAAGTAGGCGATTAGTACTAATTTGGCTAACCTCTGTAACAAATCCGCCACACGGATAGGTACTCAGTTCAGCACAGTCCGAAAACAATAAAATCGACACCAAACATGCATTTCTGAGTGCGCCCCGATGCGTAGACTGGAGCAATACGCGAAGTCAACTCGAGCCACACAACCGCATATTAAGTCGATTTTAATAAACATTAATAATATTAAGATATTATCTTAATCAAGTTCCATACAAGTTCCATACCCTGGGACATTAAATCCTGGAACCTTTTAGGATGGAACATGCTTTAGCCCAAAAACGTTAATGCATTTGTCGCGAAATGCATGCACATGCACGCCCTCACTCGTCTTACTATTAGACCACTAGTTCGACATCCTCACTGGTCTTGATGTTAGGCCACTAGTTCGACATCCTCACCTGTCTTACGTTATGCCACTAGTGCGACATCCACAACTGTCTTAGCGTTAGGCCATTAGTTCGGCATCTGCGCCTGTCGTCATCCTCACTTGTCTCACCGTCCGCCACTAAATTATATTTGGTCAATAAAGTATGTTCCATGTTTCTTGAATTTTAACCGTAGGCTCCAAGCAAAACGGATCAGGGGGTCCAGGCGAGGGCCGCGGGCCCGAGTATTTTTTAAATTTAATTAATTTTTATTTTAATTCGAAAATTCATCATTTTTTATGGGAGCGTAGAACTGCCCACGCTCGAAAAATAGAGCTACCCTCTGCAAAAACACGTACCATGTTAAACAACTCATTCAAGGAGCCCATTCAGACACACTGGAAAAAGACTTGAAAGCTTTTGGATGCAGCAGTTGACAAGACGTTGAGCGAAGCGTACAGTAGGACGTGGTAGAATGGTGATCGACGGAATTTGAGAAGTCAGAAGTTGCGAACCGTTCGTTTCAACTCCGACAAAAACAAAAGCGAAGTCGAGTCGAGGAAACCCTTTGTTGTTTCGGAAGGGTTTGGGTGACACAGGAACCAGATTCTTGAGGATACGAAGGTCCAGTCGAGAAATTGCCCAACGGTTTGGGGGACTGAAAGTTGCAGCACCAGTTGTGGATAGCACTAATCAAGTCTTGATTACCGCCAATGAAACATTTAGTTCAAGCCTCTAATTAGATGATGCCGGCGAATTTCTCTGACGTATGTTTGTAGACTATGTAACGTAGTATTACCCTAAAACGACACCAATCAACTGAAGGTGGCATTCTAGTGCAGGTTCTTTATCTAATCAATAATGCTTGGGAGGTCTGCCAACAGTTTTTCTAGACGAATGAAAAGTCTGACCCCTTCAAGGAACATCCTTTTTTTCTACATAAAACCGAAGACTTTCAACCTGATAAACGTACGGGGGCGATGTACATGAACGACTCTGAGTAGATAATTCAAACCTGTGATCGGTGGCAAAGGGGAACAACGTAAATCCCTCTGACTCCAACAAGTCCTTCCCTTCTTCTTTACTAAATGGGCTAGGGAACAAGGTCAGGGAAATGGGAAAATTCGGCCGAACATAGTTGAACTAGTAATGAACAAAGTACTCAGTACAGTTAGCACTGAGAAATTAGGTGCCTGAGCAGAGGAAATCTCTAGTGAATATTTGGCGTTTTGAATTTTCCCGCCTTGGCACTTTAACTAATCCGCCAGAGTGCACTCGCACAAAGAGTAGGAAGTGTACCTACAAAAAAATATTTTTTATTTTGGGTTATGTGATGTTGGTGAACATGAATATGGTCTGTCCCGTCACTATAGCGTCAGAACAAATCCGAACGACTATTTTCCTTGCGATTTCACCTCGTGAATCTCTCTGAAATCGTGCTTTTAGTTCATTGGCTGACCACCAGAGAGCAGTTCTTGGAAGCGCCACTCTTCCATCCAGATTCAAAGTTGAAATTTTCGAAAGTGCCCTGGAAATTTGTATTCAGGGTGGCCGCCAAGCTGGGAAAAATTAATTCCCTGACTTTTCCCTGCAAAAATACCTAATTTCCAGACCCGAAAATATTCAAATTCTGAGATTTTAATAATAATAATTTAATCTGACATTTTATTAATTCTGATAATTTTAATCGCTTGATTTTTTTTGTTTTTTTTTTTTTTGTTTTTTGTTATTGAAAGTTGATTATAATCTACATTACAATTTTCTATAGAAAATACATAAATTTTTACACCAAACAATTAAAACCCAGGGAAAGTAGATAAGTAAACTGCGTTTTAAAAACTATTTATTTGACAAAAATAGTCCGAATGGCGCATTGGGCAAAAATTTCCGATGATGGTCATCACCTCACGATGTTTTTTTCCCCCCATGTGGCTTGTGAGAGCTCTCACACCCATGTTGCTAAGGGAAAAGTTCGTTCGACAGTACTTACACTTCGCACTAAAAATATTATCTTCGACAGCCTCCAACCAATTGGCATATGTTGGATCCTTCTGCCAACGCGTTCGAATCTGGTATTCTTCCCCATCTTGGAGGAGACGCAATATAAAAACAATAAAACAAAAATACCTATACGAAACGAGCGAACGAGTGGAACGAAAAAGGAACAACGCAGATAAACATACGAAGCAGGAGCAAGGTGCAACTCGGCAGTGTTGCAGTGCTGCCGCCTGCCGGTGCTCCCAACCCGGATTTCCCCATCATATGCTCAAAATTTTCCCTACTTCCCCATCAGTTTTAACGGATTTCCCGATAATTTCTCCCTACATTTTTTCTAGCTAAAAATAATTTTCGAGAAGCCAGATTCTGCGAATAAATGCAGGGTTCGGGTACGTACCCGAACAGAAAAAAATCTTTTTAATTAACTAGTAATGATTACAAGGACAGAGATCTCGAACCAAAATACCAAGTGAAAGATTGATAGTTTATTTCGTGGGTGAAGTGGAACATTCCATTATGAAGAGAGGGATATTGGTGCATGAAGTGGGACTTTTCATCGTGTGAATGGGGATATTATATCTGTAACGGGAATTCCGCCAACTCATTGAACTTGTGCGGGCAACATGGATGAAGAGTGAGGGGAAAACAAACCCGGCAAAGTCGCTCCCACCAAAATTCAAAAATTATCATCATTTTCGGGACGGAAGAGAGGGACAAACTTGTCACCAAACAAAATTCGTATTTTAATACAATTTTTGATTTTTTTTTTTTTTTTTTAAATCAAAAATTTTTCCCTGACTTGTGACCGATTTCCCTGACTTTTCCCTGACTTTTCCTGAAATTTTTCATTCCCTGACTTTTCCAGGTTTTCCCTGACTTTTCCAGATGGCGGCCACCCTGGTATTACACCGTAGGAGCCCAAAACTCACTGCTATGGCTTCAAATTATGAAGTTCTTTCAGAAAAAAGTATTAGTCGACAATCGGTTCCCGGGGGCCCAGTCCACTTCCAAAAGCAACTTTGTCCAATTTTTAGAAAAGTCGAGATAACTATAGATTTTAATTAAACCGAAGGTGACGAATCGAATGGTGAAGTTGTTTTTTTTCTAAAATCACTGGTGTCCCTCCCAAAACAGCCCTAAAGAGTTCCAAAAGCCACCATGTCCGCCTCATTTCTCCTGTTCCGAAACCCACATTCTCCGCCGTGTTCGGCACTCTTCTCTATCATTGTTTCAAAAATCGCTTTGTCCACTGTGTTATTGCAATTTTATGTCATTACTTTCGCACATAAACGAAAAAAACGTTTAAAGTTGAAAGCGTTAAAAAAAACGCTGCAAATTTTACACAAGGGTTTGTTATTCTTTGATATAGGTTACTTGTACAAAAATTATTTCTGTGTCAATAGAAAAAATTTTGGAAAAAAAAATGTTTTTTGGATTTAAAAAAATCTTCTTTTTTTTCAACAATTCTTTATTTTTTACTCGAAAAATATTCAACATCCTGGGATCCTTCAAAAATCCCATTTTTAGCCCCATGAAAGCCCCATAGATTGCTCAGTGAAAACGGATCGTTCCGGGACCCCCAAAAATAGATTCTACGTCCAAAAATACTTCGAAAACGACACCTAACTCGACCCCATAGCCCAAAGCCTTCAAAAAACCCCTCCCATAGCCCCATAGCGCCCCACGGGCTTGGGCGATCGAACTGAAAACCTTGCGGGCACAACTAGATGGTAAACCAAGTATTTTGTCAAAATTTCAGATTTTTAAAAAAATCCCTACTGCCCAAAACGGCCCGGACGGCGGACGGCGTACGGCGGACGGACATTTCGGATTTTGAATGTAGACCTCTTGAAACGGATAATGTCAAATTTGAGGCCGATCGGAGTCGTCGACCCCCGTCGCGAAAACATAGGTGTATTATTCCAAGAATAATAAACCAAAACTGGCTGAAAAGCTACATTTTGAAATACTATAACAGTTTTTCACGAATATCACAAAATTGGGCAGTGAGGACAGACATGGAGGCTTTTGGAACTGGACGACTCAATTCATCTCATATTCTGTAATTAACTTAGGGTAGGCAGCTCATGTATGAGCAGAGTTTTTGTAGACTATTATAGACTTAATTGATGTCGTGAGTTCTGTGAGTCGCGAAAAATACGAAATGAACTGACTGAAACCTCCTTCATTTCTTATTTCAAGATATTGAACGGAATAAAAGTAGGTGGGCTCAGAGGAAACAGAAACTCGCCAGCAAGATTAAACCGGGCAGCGAAACTGGTAGCGCCAAAGTGAACTGCGAGTAATTGGATGCTCCGCACACCTACAATCACATAAAATGAATCCACGGGAGTAGAAACGGGCGCCAGCACAACTGCACCCGCCTCACAGTGCACGAATTGGAGCACATCATTTGGGAACTTATCAGCCCTAAATTTCCTCATTTATGAGGAAACGTCTCAATGACATAAGTAAGAGGTAAAATTTACATTACCCAAGCAAATATCGTGAACACCGAAGGAGTTTGCTTGAGAAAGGGCTTCTTCAAGCCTAGTGGTGACCACCTCGAGCCTTCTCACTAACACCTCGAGCTCGTGACTCTGGCTGAACTCTTGCTCTCCTGAAACAAAAAACAACAAATATTAAATAAATAAAATGTTAACAGCCTGTTCGTTTGGAATAAAGGACTCGAATACCTTCGACACAATTTCAGGAAAGAATGAATCTTCCAACGTTTCATGAACGCCGATAACTTTACGTGAAAGTCTAAAACTAAGACATGTAATTTTAGACAAATATTCCTCTGATGTACGAACTCGTATTCAACTGGGAAAGGACCTAAAAGGAAAGCTCCCTCTACTCGAGAGGCCTAATCCCTAGGTCAAGTGGTACACATAAGTGGCCAGTCTATAGACTTACTGAGAAGCTGGATGCCATCCATCATTTCGCCATGGTTGCTGAACAATTCCACCCCACATCAAGAGCAATGGGTCTTTCATTCATCGTAATACTATGATGAGGTGGCGGAGAACAAGAGGGAAGAAGCTGCTTCTATACCAAATAATATAATATAGGTGCGTTTGGGCTTTTAAAGTAGCGATATAATATTATTATATCACTACTTAAAAAGCCATAACGAACTTCGAAGCACACAATGAGTGCCAATCATCAAAACCCTAATACAAAAAAAAATTTGCACGAGCAAACGAACTAAGAACAACAACAACAGCAGCAGCAACAACAACAACGTTCGATGGAGGCTGGATTTTAAAATTCGTAACTATGCAACTCGATAACGAGCCTAGTCAAGTAGCAGCCCATCATAAGAATGAAGAAGTCCTATATTAGTGATAAAAACACTGCAAATTTTAAACAAGGGTTTATTATTCTTTGATACAGGATACTTGTGCGAAAATTAATTTTGAGTCGATGAAAAAAAAAATTTTTTTTGCTCGGAAAGTATTTGAGCTTCCGGGATCCTTCCGAAATCCCATTTGTAGACCCATGAAAGCCCTATAGATCGCCACAGTGAAATCGGATTGTTCCGGAACCCCCAAAATTGGATTCTACGTCCAAAAATACTTCGAAAACGACACCTAACTCGATCCCATAGCAGAAACCCTTCAAAAAAACCCTCCCGTAGCCCTCTTTTAGCCCCATAGCGCCCCACGGGTTTGGGTGATCGGGCTGAAAACTTTGCGGGCACAACTAGACGGTAAACCGGGTATTCTGTCAAAATTTCAGATTAAAAAAAAATTCCTACTGCCCAAAACGGCCCGGACGGCGGAGGGAAATTTCGGTTTTGGAATCTAGACCTCTTGAAACGGAAAATGTCAAATTATGAACGATCGGAGTCGTCGACCTCCGTCGCGATTACAAAGGTGTATTCAAGAATAATAAACCAAAATTCATCATAAATACTGGGACTCGATCTGGTATTTTTTTTTTTTCCTTTACAGTAGAATAAAATAAGGAAAATAGAGCGAATAAAAATAAATGAATACAGAAAAAATAATTATAAAAAGAAATTATTAATATGAATTAAAAAATCTGAAGGTTGAGAAGAAGCCTCGTTACGGTGGTGAAATGAGGGCAAGATGAGTCAGGAAAGCGAAAGGTGAGTGAGTAATGGCACACTTCACCTGGAGTCTCCGCAAGCATGGCTCCCTGATTCATTTATACGATAAGAAACACCACACCCCGTTTCAACATGGACCTCAATAATATTTTTGCAAATTATAAATACAAGATAATAAAATGGACGATAACGTTAAGAAAATCGTGAATAACCTTACCTAAACGTCCCAAGGAGCTCGTTAAAAAGAAGTTATAACAAAGCCTCGTACGAAAAAAAAAACCTCAAATTTTACACAAGGGTTTTATTACTACTATATTATTCTTTGATATAGGTTACTTGTGCAAAAATAATTTCTGTGTCAAAAAAATTTGGAAAAAAAATCTTTTTTTTGAAAAAAATTTTTTTTACTCGAAATATATTAGACTTCCTGGAATCCTTCAAAAATCCCATTTATGCAGCCCCATAAAAGTCCTATTGATCCCCACAGTGAAATCGGATCGTTCCGGGGCCCCCAAAAATGGATTCTACGTCCAAAAATACTTCGAAAACGACACCTGACTCGATCCCATAGCCAGAGGCCTTAATAAAACGCCTCCCGTAGCCCCATTTTAGCCCCATAGCGCCCCACGGGTTTGGGCGATCGGGCTGAAAACCTTGCGGGCACAGCTAGATGGCAAACCAAGTATTTTGTCAAAATTTCAGATTTTTAAAAAAATTCCTACTGCCCAAAACGGCCCGGACGGCGGACGGACATTTCGGTTTCGGAATCTAGACCTCTTGAAACGGATAATGTCAAATTTTGAGGCCGATCGGAGTCGTCGACCTCCGTCGCGATTACAAAGGAGAATTATTTCAAGAAGAATAAACCAAAAGTGAATAAACCTTCCATCAGAACTGCTTTTAATAATAACTGAAAAGATTCGTTTCTTTCCGTTTCCCGAGTCTTGAAGTAATGATGCAGAAAGAACTGAAAAAGAAAAGTTCCAGGAGGCTCAAGCTGCCCCGAACAACTTCGAAAGGATTTCCATTGCCGTTAAATCGAGTTGTCAATTCAATCCAGTTGGTATGCCGACAAAAGAGTAAATCCGCTCTGCGAATAGGCAATTCGCATCTATTGGCATTCAAAAGCAAACAATGAAATGCGGTTGACACACAAAACTATTGTGCCGTTCATCAACATCGTTTCACGAATTTAAAACGGACTGAAATTACACGAATAACACATTATGTTATTTTATCAAAATGTACGTGAAAGAGCCTTCAATTTCGAAGTCTCGCATACTGACCGACTTAATCGAATTCAAACTTAAATTAAAATTTCCATTTATTGAGCCTTCATTTGGCCGAAAGGGAGGAAGGCATCCCATTATCTTATCATTCAACTGATAGTGAATACTAACTGACTTCCCAAGTGGTCGATCACACTTTTATTTCATACATCCTACATAATATGTATGATCACATGATATATTATATTATTAACTTTATATGTTGCATGCTTCATGGGTTTGAATTGCTTTTTACGAACTGTTGTAACAGCTTAAATTTGATGAACGTGAATTATAAGTCAACTTGCCACTCACTACGTAAGTTATGCAGGCTATGATGGAGCGCAATAAGGCATGAATGTCAACAGTTGAATCAAAATGTCGGTACCACTACGATATCACTACACCAACGTCAGCATATCACGGAAACGAAAACAACAACTGCCGGCCGATTTTCATTGAAAGGTACGAATGATATTGTAGTATGAAGAGTATCGAACAACTGGCCTATGCGGGGGACCGGCAGGAGGCCAGGCAGGTCAAGGGGGCCCCTGCCAGCTGGAGGACCTAAGGTGTGGAGAGGGGAGTTCCTCTGATTCACGCGGATGACTATCTCATGCTATCATTAGGTCCGCAAGCATAGCTTTCCTCTCATCTGCTATATTTAGGTTGTGACGAGGCGGCGGAGAGCAGCCTAGTTCAACACAAATCTCTCAAATAAGCTCTTCTGGTGGGGATGTAAATTAATTAGAACATTGTGAGAATGCCAGAGGAGAAGCACCAACAAATCTCGTTGGGGACCGACCAGTACCAATCCTAAGTGTGATCAGAGTGTATTTACACAACACCAATATTATTGGAAGGTGCATCGACTGGGCCGAACTTCCAAACAACCACACCCCAGTTGGAAACTAACGGATCTATCTCTAGCTATGACCATGGCATCAAATTTCAAATCACAAGTTGATATAGGTTGATTATTCGGGGAAGGGAGTTTGCAGAGCGAGTTCTGGCCATTCGGTGTCAAATCAGAACTCAACCGGTTCCAGGAATCAAAATCTACTATCCACGATGGAACACGTTCAGATTTCCAGAATATCAGCTGCTCTGCGAGCGATGCGTTTAGGTCCCACGAATTGACCACCACGAGATCTAAACCACTAATTCAGAACGTGTCTGTGAGTATGTAACTATGTATGTAGGTATGTATTTTTCTGCGTGTCAACTCCTTCTAAACGATAAGTGATAAAAATACGCTGATTTTGGTTTATTATTCTTGGAATAATACACCTATGTTTTCGCGACGGAGGTCGACGACTCGGATCGGCCTCAAAATTTGACATTATCCGCTTCAAGAGGTCTACATTCTAAATCCGAAATGTCCGTCCGCCGTCCGGGCCGTTTTGGGCAGTAGGAATTTTTTTTTTTTAATCTGAAATTTTGACAAAATACTTGGTTTACCATCTAGTTGTGCCCGCAAGGTTTTCAGTCCGATCGCCCAAACCCGTGGGGCGCTATGGGGCTAAAATGGGGCTACGGGAGGGTTTTTTTGAAGGCTTTTAGCTATGGGATCGAGTTAGGTGTCGTTTTCGAAGTATTTTTGGACGTAGAATCCATTTTTGGGGGTCCCGGAACGATCCGATTTCACTGTGGCGATCTACAGGGCTTTCATGGGGCTAAAAATGGGGTTTTAGAAGGATCCCAGGAGGTTAAGTATTTTTCGAGTAAAAAATAAAGAATTTTTGAAAAAACATTTTTGGAACAAAAAAATCAAACAAAAATTTTTTTTTGAAATATAAAAATCCAAAAAAAATTTTATTTAATATTTTTCATTGACAGAATTACATTTCTGCACAAGTAACCTATATCAAAGAATAATAAACCCTTGTGTAAAATTTGCAGCGTTTTTCCTACCGTCTCGGCCTCTCTGTCCCCTCCTACTGCTAGGGTTGAGATCCCACCAGAATGCGCGCAAACCGGCGCATTTGCGCTCAACTTTCTTATTTTAAATGGGAACCCCTAAATTGTTTGTGAATTCAGATTCCCTGTCCAATTTTACGTCCAATAAGCACATTGAGCGCAATTTCTGACGCGCGCAAATCCACGCAACTCTTCCTTTCTACATTGTTTACAGTCTGATGAGTCGGCGTTTCCACTGTATCCTACCTAGCGATCCAAATTTTAATACTGAATCCCGAAAGAACAAATGGCAAATTTAGGGGTCGGTGTGTTTGGTGGGTCCGATTTGAACGATTCTGAGACATAGGAAACGTCCCTCCAAAACTGTTCCTATCCCACATTAAAAGCAAACTGAAAATAAACTCAATTATTGAGTTTGCCACCAAAATGGCATATATCCCAGCCATTGTAAAATGTGAATCCGTTTCCACCAATGCAACCCACATAATAAGGGCCTTTCTGAAAAATCATGTTTTTCCTGATGATCATCAGGAACTCGAGTTGGATTGTAGTTTACGGGGTGCGCACTTGTTGCCCAGCACTTGTTGAGAATACAATTCACCAGGTTAACTCCCGAGCTAAACCCTCCAGCACTGAGGTCGGGTCAATGTGACCCGAGCTCCTACTCAATTGCCAATAATTTTACTGTGGTTCACAGTATTCCCCTCCCCTTTCCTCTTATCTTAGCACGTACCAGGGGGAGTCAACAAGGTTCATATCGCGATGGCCAAGTTTGGAGGGTCTTTAGTAGCGGTCCTAGCGGAGAGCACCGAAATTAGAGAGCGAACTGTCCACCCAGTGGGTGTACAGTCTTTTGTAGTTTTTACTCTGTGGTGGCACCCACCCCCCACCCCTGTCTCGTCCAGCCCACGGGCCGGGGTGCTCTTCTCCCCACTTCTACACTTCTAGAAAAATACGTTACATGAATATTATTCGACCGTTCTCAGTCACTGTGTTTGACCGCCATGTGGTCGATTGTTTACATTTGTTTCGCTATTACTAGCGTTTCACCACTTTTTCAAAAGCCGTTTTCATTGCTATATTTCATAAGTCAGTTTCATTCCTAGTCAGTGTTTTCTGAGCTCTTTTTTCAAAGCAATTGTTATAGATCTACAGTTTTCTCCTCTGCTAGTGTTAACCTCACCGTTCTTTTGGTGTACCATTTATTCTCAAAATAATCATGTCAAATTGTTGTCAAAAGTTGTTGTATTACGAAATTATTAGGTAGGTACTTATTATTGTCAATAAAGTTGCCGATAATCAAAAGGTATTTTTCTTATGCCGTGTGATATCATGTGGATCGAATTTGTCAATGGTATCAAAATTCGATCCCTTTCCGCTCCCCACCATGAGCTCCAGCCTCCAGCATACTATGCTCTATTAGAGTTGAGGCCTCAAGAGGATGACAAACAATTGATTTTCAAACAATTCTGGGTTTTCCGATTTTTTATAACCAAGTGTTGGAAAAATCGGAATTGTTTGAAATTCAATTGTTTGGCATCCACTTGAGGCCTCAACTCTATGCTGGAGGCTGGAGCTCATCGCGGGGAGGGGAAAGGGGTCTTGACGGGGGCAAGGGGGAGAAACACCTAGTGGAGAACACCTACGAGAGAAACACGAACGGGGAGCGAGGAGGGGGGTTTCACGTTGGATGTTGACGGAGCTCTCCGCTAGAGGGTGCAACTCCCCAAGACCAAACTTTGCCATCGCCTTAACGTAGGAGTTTCTCCTCTGTCTTTACTACCTTTCTCTGTGGCACGTACCTAGGAATATCTTTCAGTGTGAATTTGACTGTTGACCTGTGCCCGTGCTACGAGTAATCGCGAATCTGACCCGACCTCAGTACTCAAGTAAATCTTCTCTGTGAGTTTTGACCCGACCTCAGTGTTCACGTTTTTCCATTTTCGCGACATTGACCGGACCACAGTGTTCACGTTTTTCGATGTTCAGCCGTGTTTTTGACTCGATACATAATATTTTTGTGAGTTTATACGGTCCCTAATGGATCGAAAGGAATTTTCTAGTTAGAGAAGTATTTTGGAGGAGTTGGAGCGAAATAATTTGGAAGGGCCCATACCCGAAGAGGAAGACAGCGAAGTAAAGTGATCATGAGGAATTCAGTGATCATAGCAGTGAAAGTGAGTTCGAAGTGGATGATGTGATTGACTCTGAAGATGACCAGTTTGAAGCCGATCAGCTGCAAAACGTGAATGCCGCAGCTTATTTCGAATCGAAAAACAACAAAAAACGGTGGTTCAAAGATCCTCCTACTGCTACAAGAACACGGAAAGAAAATTTGGTGTCTCACTTGCCAGGTGTACGCCCCGGATTTACAGAAACGAACTCCGAAGTTGATGCGTTCTCCAGTCTGCAATTCTGCAGTCAGTGCAAACAAACCATCTGCAAAACGCATTCTCAACTTCAGTGCACCGAATGTGCCATCTAGATTGCATCTCTGAACGAAATAGGTTACTTGCTACGAAATACTTATGTACTGTGCCTAATTGTTCTCGTATTTTGCTATTTTTTTAAAACACATTTTTACTTATTATTATTTACAAAAGAAGAAATAATTAAGTTGTGAATGACTAGTCGCATCGCAGGTGTTCATATTAGTTTGTGACTCAATTTGCCTTTCTTCATTTTCGATAATTTTACTTTTTCCAATTTTGAGTTGACTTTTGGGATCAACCTAATGGACTTATGCCAATTTGAAACCAATGCTAAAGAAAGATGATACCGGATTTGTGGTTCAAATGTTACCTTATGCGAGATTTTTTGAAAATTGACTAGCATTTTCAGAAGAGAAAAAACAAATTTTCAAGTAGCAAATTTTTCGTTTATTTTGAGTTAATATTGAAGAGAACTAACAAAAAAAGTTTATAATGGCCGTGCGTAATCATTTTACATCCTTTTAAGGCATATATATCGGAAAAACTAAATTTGGGTCATGGTGACCCGACCTCAGTGATCACGTTGTAAATTTCACCTCAGTGCTGGAGGGTAAACAGACGGCAACACACGACGGCACTTGTGCACTCGGGTTGGTTGTGCGCCATGATTGCGGGCCTCACGCTGTTCTCAACTCTATTTTTCTCGGCGTTTTCGACAATTTAATGTTAATAGGGTTAAGCATCACTAAACCACTAAGCACAACTGAACCTTATCCAGAGATTACCAGTCGTTGGGTATAAGTATGGGTACCAGTATAATAAAATTGATTTTTGACTTCATTTTATATCGAACCCTAAAAATTGATTCTCGAAGAATCGGATTACCAAAAAAAAACTGACTAGGTATTTTCCAACCCCTTGTCCAGGACAGGTTACGGACAACAACGCATGCGCACTAAAGTGTCCGCGAGGACAGTTCCAGGGCCAACTGTTCTCTATTCCTACCTGCTTTGAAACCTGTTCAAGACCAGTCCCAGGTTGTTCCGGATTTTTATGAGGACTGCTTGAGAACAGGTTCCCCCACCATCGCTCGGGATGTGTAACTACGAAGTGGGGGGAGGAGGACGCACCTCTCAGCCAATCAGGTTGCACCTGTAATCGTCGTCTACGGGGACAATTCCAAATCTATTCCAACCACGCTGTGTCCAGAACTGGTATGACACAAGTCCTGTCCACGCATGCGGGTTTTATGGTTGTCCGTAACGTGTTCTGGACAGGGAGATTGGAAAATACCTCTTGAGAAAGCTGTCTGTCACCTGTGTGAATTCACACAGTCTTAAGACAGAGTCAACGAACTCCACCAATGTAATAGTAGGTATGTTCCAGGTTAGACGGACTGTTAACAGAAATCGACGGAGACATGCGCAGTTTAGAAACGGCTGTTCCAGGTCAATCGCAGGTTGACAGCAGTTGGACGGAAACCGACAGCTCGAATGAGTGCGGTTGGGATCTGTCGACAGACGCCGTCAGACCTGGAGCAAACCTGGTAGTTTTCAGTAGGACGCTTTTCCTGTTTTTTCTTCAAAAAGGTTTTTATCCAAGTTTCTCACCAAAGGTCACTTTTCCAGATTTAAAATGTCGATATCATCCCATAGAAAATATTATAAAATTCCTAACTTCTATAATATAGAATATTATTTTCATCACTCAAGACCTATGCAGTTTAGTAATTTGGGAAAACCATTAAATTTTATTAGGGCCACTAAAGTTTTTTTTTTTTTTCAGTTTGTCAACAACAAGTGGAAATGGATAAATGACCTTTTGAAAGTAAGCTCAACTGGCACTATTACTCAGCGAACTCGCCAGGAGAATAATAAACTAGCTACTTCAATGTGTCATTACTACTCCAAAAGAAGAGTTATTAGACTTGAATCACTATTCATATTTCCAAGTCAGAAGGTATTAGAAGAGCGCTCATACATCCATATAAGGGTGGATGCCACATCAGCTATATAAAACATTCATACATCCTCCGGGCTAAGATA
Source organism: Pilophorus perplexus (assembly GCA_955831195.1). Taxonomy (NCBI): domain Eukaryota; kingdom Metazoa; phylum Arthropoda; class Insecta; order Hemiptera; family Miridae; genus Pilophorus; species Pilophorus perplexus. The sequence continues at coordinate 32,466,861 of OY037010.1, read as the reverse complement.
TCCCAACTCTTACGACTATAAAGAAGAGATACGTTCGTATATCTCCCGATATTTGTATTTCAGAACAAGCTGTAAGCATACTGTTGCCTCCAGGCGAAGGATGCCATAAGACGGGACGAAATGAACGTGGCCGACGCAAATCTCATAACGTAACTTTAATTCACTCAACCTCGGACTTCACTTAAGACCCCCCTGACCGCTAGTTAATCTCGACCTCCAACAACAAAATTTAGCAGGAAAGCTAATTCCCCCTCAGACGAGCTGGCAAACACGACGCCCATTCATGTGCGCCAGGCAATTAGCCATTATGTTAGTTAAACCCACACAGACCCAACACCTCCGTGAAATACGAAGTATTAATATTCCTTCGAGGGTTTATTAGCCAAGTAATTTTTCAACCATGAAATTAGAGGATGAAGGTTCGACGGTACAATACAATTTTCAAATTATACGATGAGGGTTATCGAGTGGATCAGTTTGAGGAATGGTGTTCAACACAAAAGAACGGATGGGCAATGAAAGTGACCTCTCGGCTTCTTCCTTTTAGCTTCTGTATTTAGATGAAATACATCAGTTGGAAGCCGGTTTCGAGCTTACACGCTCATCTTCAGTCCTATAAAACAAACATAATTACCAACTCTAAACGGTCTCAGAATTACAAATTGCTATTAATTACGAAATATTACAATTACAAAATTATTAGCCCATCGTCGGAATTCGTTCATCGGGTATTTCGAATTAAAATTCGGATCTCTAGGTAGGATAAGGAGGAAACGCCGACTCAATCGGACCATTAACAACGAAGATACAAATAGTTGCGCGGATTTGCGCTCATTGAAAATTTCGCTCAACGCGCTTATCGGAAGTAAAATTGACCGAGGAATCCAAATTCGAGGAAAATATTAGGGGTTCCCATTGAAAATAAGAAAGTTGGGCGCAAATGCGCCGGTTTGCGCGCATCTCAGGGGAGGCTCAACCCTCTAACGACACTTAAACGGGATAACCCTTAGGAAAAAATCGCCGTATTTCTATCACTTACTCTGTTAGTCAAAAATATATTAGGGTATTTTTTTTCTAAAAATATATGATTGATTTTTGGCACCATTTTATGTAATTTACACGTAGGTACATTGTATTATGTACATTGTATTTCACAATAATTTTGTAATTGTAATATTTCGTAATTAATAGTAATTTGTAATTCTGAGACCGTATAGTGTTGGTAATCATGTTTGTTTTATAGGACTGAAGATTAGCGTGTAAGCTCGAAACCGGTCTCCAACTGATGTATTTCATCAAAATACAGAAGTTAAAAGGAACAAGCAGAGAGGTCACTTTCATTGCTTATCCGTTCTCTTGGATCAGCACCTCTGCACCATCTGGCAGTTCCCAATCCCGTTTGAGATAGTGTTCAATATAGTAAACGATTCTAGGTCAAGACTTCTATTTTCGATAGAACGCTGACACTGTTTACAAAAACATTGGGATGAATTAAGATGCTATGAAGGTATCAACCCTAGCGAAACTCAACTTTCGAATATATCGTATTTTATACCATTTACGAGGAAATATTGGTCCCCCTTCATTAAATTTACGGGTAACAAAGTCTTGTCGTACCTTCGAGATGGGGCTATGCTGCAAGCACAGAGCAACTCCTAATTCTATAGGTAACTAACAAAAGAGAGCTACGGTGACTCAGTTACAACGATGATAAACTCCTTAAAAGGGTACTCCAAAGCGTCCCGCAGTTATGCCTTATACGGAGTGACCACGACCCCGAAACAGCTGGTACGGTGCTCCAGGTACATGAGATGAAAGTAACCTTTTCAACGAGAACCCCAAAGCCGTGTATATCCAAGATGTACACCGGTCGAGTCTATTTAACGTTCATCAGCGAAAGTTGCCTGATTTCTCGAACGCACAAATCGAGTCAAGTTCTGAGATCGCCATTACGAGCTTCTTTCGACCTACAATAATGCCATCTACGCGAGTCCCTGCGGGAACAAATTACAAACGAAAGAACACAAGATGAATACAAAATATTATACCTAACATCGAAGAGGGTGCAAGCAGAGGGGGTCATGCCGATCTCAGAAATATGTCAAGGGAACAATTGAGGAGGTTGCATCACAAAAAGGTACCGCTATATCCACTTGAGTGAATTTTACAGGAACCGCAAAAAACTGTAGCGAATTTATTATAGCTCATAGAACCAAACTTGTTTGGTTTATTATTCTTGGAATAATACACCTATGTAATCGCGACGGATGCCAGCGACTCCGATCGTCCTCAAAATTTGACGTTAGGTAACCGTTTTAAGAGGTCTGGATTCCAAAACGGAAATGTCCATCGGCCGTCCGGGCCGTTTTGGGCAGTAGGAATTTTTTTTAAATCTGAAATTTTGAAAATATGCACGGTTTACCATCTAGTTGTGCCCGCAAGGTTTTCATCCCGATTGCTCGAACCCGTGGGGGCGCTATGGGGCGAAATGGGGGGGGGGGGGGGGGGGTTGATGGTTTTTGGCTATGGAATCGAGTTAGGTGTCGTTTTCGAAGTATTTTTGGACGTAGAATCCATTTATGGGGGTCCCGGAACGATCCGATTTCACTGTGGGGATTTATCGGACTTTTATGGGGCTAAAAAATTGGGATTTTTGAAGGATTCCAAGAGGTCAAATACTTTCCGAGTAAAAACAGGTATTTTGAAGAAAAAAAAAATTTCCCCAAATTTTTATTATTGATAGAACTTGCTTTCGCATAAGTAACCTATATCAAAGAATAATAAACCCGTGTAAAATGTGCGGCATTTATGTGGTGTTTTCAAGTTTTTAATGTTTTTCGTGCTTTGCCGGGCTTTTCCGTCGGCTTGCTCCACTCATGCGCCGAACGTGAGGTCGGAGTTGGAGTCTATAATATAGACTATAATCTATAATATTATTCTTGTTAACACCCCCCCCCCCCCCCCCCCCCCACGCCTTCACCAAAGTTTCCGCTTTTTGCGGGTTCCATAACTCTTCTTCTTTGAAGTTCAAACCGCGAATTTAGCTGGAAATTGAGTAAATACACGACATGAAACGAAATCGAAACAGTACTGACCGAGGTGAGTTAGCACATACAATCGCGGTTTGATTGGGTTGTTGTCGCATATAATAATTTTGGCCAGATTGTGAAGAGATGTGGCCACCACAAATTTGGGGTAAAAATGGCCCTGGAGAATTATTATTATTATTAACAAAAAAGGTAAAAACGAAGTGTGAACCAGGAAACAACACTGGAGATGCGGATGAAGTACCTTAGGTAGAAAATAATGTGACGGATGTAAAGGACGCCTTGGATGTAGTACTTTTTGATTGATAAATGGATAGAGTACGTTTTGCTTTGATTTAGAACTTTTTGGAAAACTCAATTTTAAAACGCTTATTTTCAATGGATAGAATACGTTTAGAGCTGAAACGACTTCATATTCGTGAAGAAACAGTTCCGAAAACCTCTAACAAACCATTAGTCCGAAATTGAAAAATTTGGCGTTTAGTAACTTTTGTGATGCAACCTCAATTGGACACTATAAAATAAAATTTAAACTGATCAGTATTGAAATGGAGCTTAAAAGGTAAAGTAAGTAAAATGTTGGTGACCATTTCAAAAGTATTTAACATGCTGTTAATTTTTTTTTTTTTTTTTTTTTTTTCAACATACTGATTCGATCATTCAGCGAACGGTACCTGAAATTGACGGGCCCCTGGGATCAAACCTGACCCGATGAATGCCCTGCGAGGCTGCCATCAGATCATTGAAGAACCTGTGTCTTCGAAGGGCCAATTCATCCCGACCGACAGGTGTGACCGGCGGTTCCATCATACCTCCCAACTCGTCGTCTTCCAAGTCCGCCAGATCGCGATCGGTCGTGACGACGGACAGATTCGTTGACGTCCCTTTGCCAGCCATTGGTCTGTCGTCTTGATCACTGCCGCACGGCGCACTTATTTCTTCAACGACAGGCGACTTACGGCAGCAGCTCCCAAACATTCCCAAGCCCTAACCCAGGCCACTAGGACGGCAATCCAGCAAATACCACGGTTAGAGGTAAACGAAAATCATACACTACTACCAATATCGTAAAGCTACTTATCACCAAAAATTTTAAATTTAAACATAACTTTAAATTACTGCCTTATGGACAAAATAAACTAAATAGAAAAACGCTGCAAATTTTACACAAGGGTTTATTATTCTTTGATATAGGTTACTTGTACAGAAATTTAATTCTGTCAATAAAAAAAATTTAAAAAATTTTTTTTTTGGATTTTTATATTTCAAAAAAAATTTTTTGAGGCGATTTTTTTTTCAAAAATGTGTTTTTTCAAAAATTCTTTAATTTTTACTCGAAAGATATTTAACTTCTTGGGATCCTTCAAAAATCCCATTTTTAGCTCCATGAAAGCCCTATAGATCGCCACAGTGAAATCGGATCGTTCCGGGACCCCAAAAAATGGATTCTACGTCCAAAAATACTTCGAAAACGACACCTGACTCGATCCCATAGCCAAAAGCCTTCAAAAACCACCTTTTGTAGCCCCATTTTAGCCCCAGAGCGCCCCACGGGTTTGGGCGATCGGGCTGAAAACCTTGCGGGCACAACTAGATGGTAAACCGAGTATTTTGTCAAAATTTCAGATTTTTTAAAAAATTCCTACTGCCCAAAACGGCCTGGACGGCGGACGGCGTACGGCGTACGGCGTACGGCGTACGGCGGACGGACATTTCGGATTTTGAATGTAGACCACTTGAAACGGATAATGTCAAATTTTGAGCCCGATCGGAGTCGTCGACCCGCGTCGCGAAAACATAGGTGTATTATTCCAAGAATAATAAACCAAAAGGGGGAAATAAGCCGAAAAGGACGTGAAAGACCAACTAATAAATATATCATCAAGGGGCCACTATTAAAATATCAAAAATATCTAGTAGGTACGAAGACGATTTTCCTAGCAACGTCAAATACGGACAGACTGATCAACGACGTAGGTAAATCTTTATTAGAAGATCTCGTTTAGGTCCACCATGTAGTAAAATAGGGTCAGATGACGCATAGAATGAGTGCATCCAAGCATCAAGTTACGCCTATGGGGCATCAATAGAGAGTTTTTGCAGACCCTTCCACCGATCGGTAGGAGGAAATCCGTAGTACGAATCTGTAAGGAAAGGGGGAGTGCGCATGCGCGAGGACAAATCGGTAAGGAATCTGTAGCAGTAGGCGGTACGAATCCTTATTCCTACGGGTTACCAAATCAGTATAGAAATCTGTATGAAAAGCAACATAACCTGACGCTTGTGTAACCCCGTTGTAACCTCAAGATGTAATCTTGTAAACAAACGGGCTTGTATTCTGCTTTGTTATTTTTTGTTCTCAGTTCGCTTTGTTCTCTTCTGTTTTATTCTGTTCTACACTCGATGGATGAATTGGAAATTTTTATTCCACCCATTTCCTCTTCACAAAAAAACGAGTGGCAGTAGGAGTCCTCGTAGGACTTGTAATAAGTAGGGCTGCCAGACGTCCTCTTTTTTCCGGACATGTCCTCTTTTTCACACCCTGTCCGGGCGTCCTCTCTTTTTTCATTTTTCGGGCAAATGTTCTCTTTTTTTTTAAAAATCTCTCATTTTCTGAAATTACCTCGAAATTACCTGAAAATCGTTTGGGCTACCTACCTATCTGGAACAGCCTGCTTAGAAAAAATCTTGTTCTTGTTAAACCTATGTCCATCGTGGGCGTTGACATCGAATACAGGCAGCTTCTTCGCCACTCCAAATCCCGTTGGTTGTCGTTGTTTCCCTGCATAAATCGTGTGCTTCAAATGTATGAACCTCTGGCGTCGTATTTTATGTCTCAGAGCAACCCTCCTATCCTAATAAAAAATCTGTTTGAATAGGCAGAAAATGAAAGTGACTTGTGGTTTCTACATTCATTAATGTTTTCTTTCAATGAAAAGATTAAAAAATTGGAAGCCAAACATAACTCAGTTTTGGAGGTGCTAGCTTCGTTGGAGGAAGTCGAAGATTTTCTGACTGAAAGACTGAAGGAGAAATTTCTCCCTAAATCTAATTTCTCACTAAATTTAAAGCCATGAACTGCAGTCAAAGATGGTGTGAATATTTCCATCTTGTCGACCAATCAGAGAAACACTCACAGCTTCTCAAATTGTGCCAAATTGTTTTCGCCATTCCTGCCCATAATGCCAACGTCGAGAGAATATTAAATATTCTCATTCCATCAGAGAAAATTTTTCTCTGATGAACTCTCAGTGGATGAGAGGAACTGACTACATGTCCCCACAGTAAAGGTTTTTCATCAATCAGATGGATGATGGTTTGTTACCTACCTAATCGGGTATTATAATAATATCTACTTCAAGTTTTTAGTTTCAACATTCAACATATTATGTTGAATGTTGAAACTAAAAACTTGAAGTAGATTCTATTCCTATTAGAATTACATCATTTTCTATAATATAATATTATTATATTTTCTATAATATTATTACATTTTCTATAATATAATATCATTATATTATAGAAAATGATCTAATTCTAATAGGAATAGAATCCACTTCAAGTTTTTAGTTTCAACATTCAACATATTATAATATCCGATTAGGTAGGTAACAAACCATCATCCATCTGATTGATGAAAAACCTTTACCTTATAATTATATTATAATATAGTATGTGCATTTTGTAATTTATACGTTATATATCTTGATGTCCTTTTTTTCCTTTTCTCTCATCAGGCAACCCTAGTAATAAGAAATACTTGTGAAACACTCAAACGCAACAAGTCAAAACTTCACGGCGACCTTTTTTTTGGATTTTCATCCATTTTCCTCTTCACAAAAAACCGAGTGGCAGTAGGAGTCCTCGTACTTGTAATAAGAAAATTTCTTATTACAAGTATTTAATACTTGTGAAATACTCAAACGCAACAAGTCAAAACTTCACGGCGACCATTTTTTCTTGAGGTATGTGAGAGTGAAAACAACGTGCGCGTCACTTTAGTAGTCAATTTTTCCATACGGATTCGTAAGGAATCTGTAGTGGGGTGGTTGAGGTGGTTAGCTTCCAGTCATGGTCGGCCTAGACAGCCCATACGGATTTCCTGCTACGGATTCGTGGAAAGGTCTGCAAAAACTCTCTAATGAGGCGGAACTACACTTCCAATGGAGGCGTCTCCGTGAAGCCTTCTGTGATTGGTGCCAACCGTTGGCGGACAGCCGTCAGAAACAAGTAATGATCATTGTTCATTATTCATGAACGTGTGGGGATCAATGATCGGCAATCAAGGTAAGTACTATTGGGCTGGCCGCTATTTTCCATCGTTTCACGAATTCGGTTCCTAGGTACCGTAACGGATCACAACGCGGGCCCGCAAGAAAAGTGACACAACTCAAAAACACCAAATTGTTCAGGAGAGCCAGAATATTTCCTACGGGGGTACTCCGATCGTCCTCAAAATTTGACATTATTCGTTTCAAAACGTCTAGATTCCAAAATCGAAATGTCCGTCCACCGTCCAGGCCAGTACGAATTTTTTTTTCAAAAATCAGAAATTTTGACAAAATACTCGGTTTACCATCTAGTTGTGCCCGCAAGGTTTTCAGCCCGATCGCCCCAACCCGTGGGGCGCTATGGGGCTAATGGGAGGGTTTTTTTTTAAGGCTTTTGGCTATGGGATCGAGTCGGGTGTCGTTTTCGAAGTATTTTTGGACGTAGAATCCATTTTTTGGGGTCCCGGAACGATTCGATTCCACTGTTGCGATCTAAAGGGCTTTCATGGGGCTTCAAATGGGATTTTTGAAGGATCCCAGGATTTCAAATATTTTTTAAGTAAAAAACAAAAAAATTTTGAATAAACAAAATTTTTGAAAAAATCCAAAAAAAAAAATTTTTTTGAATAAATTTTTTTAATTGACAATTAAATTTATGCACAAGTAACCTATATCAAAGAATAATAAACCCTTGTGTAAAATTTGCAGCGTTCCCGATAATATCGATAATATCATATTATGATGTTTGGGTTGTTAGTAGGCGCACGCATCCAATTTCGCAGCTAAAAAAAAAATCGTCGGGAACATTGTGAGCAGCTCGAAAACCGCAAAATTTTCGCAGTTGTTTTGGTTTTTTTGGTTAGGGATTTAACGAATTTTTTATACGTACCTACCCATTTTAAAGTAAATAAAAATTTCAAGAAATTGAGCACAACGCGAGCTCATTACGACTTAGGGTTGTCAAGATTTGAAAATAGGCCATTTTTTCAAAAAACGTCAACTTTAAGTTTGGTCCATTTCAGACCCAAATTACGGCCAAAATACTTATTCTACGAGGATATATGTTTACAGTGAAGTTGTAGGAAATCTATTTGGCTTTCATTTGAGCACTAGTAGGTTTAGATTTACCTACTGAGTTAGAACTCTGTAGGTACAATAGGAACCGAGAAAACGAATTTAAACCAAAACAAGCTCCCTAAGCGGAAAACCACGTTTTTCATAACGTTTTCGGCTGTAGCTCGGAAACTATTGGCCCGATTTTAAATTTCTCTTTTTCCAGTGAAAGCTGAATAAATCTTCCATCGCAGCTACTCTATGTAAAATTTTGATTTGAGCTTCGATAAGGGAGAGGCAGGCACGGCAAAACAAATGGCAAAGTTTGCAAAAACGTGTTTCTCACACAATTAGGAATGGAAGCGTTTCTGGACTATTTTTTTTTATCGATAGAAGGCGTCCAAATAATACTAAAAATGGGGTTAAAACACAAACTGCAAGCTCATATGAATTTATAAAATTTATGGAAAAATTGCTATTTGAATTTTGGCGGGAACCCGAGGTCAGCTCCTATTGGTCGACACGTTGGCCACCATTACAAAACTAAAAACTAAAGAATCGTTCATTGGAATAAGTTAATTTATATCACAAATAAGTTGAGTAAATAAGCATGATCACATTCAAAACAAAGCGAACACGGCCATTTTCTCGTTACTCCAGTGTCACTAGAGCCAAACACCAAGAAAAAATCGAAAAAGAAGAAAAAATCGACCTGCACTCTGGTGTCTTTTGATTGGAAACTGGAACACCTGTAGGTGACGTCACTCACAGTGGTTTTTGAATCGGCCTAAATTCTTAAGATGATTGTAAACTACGTGAAAGACTTTTTGTCACAAAAATGATGTATTTTTCCCTTTTGACTTCTAACAACACGGTACAGGATGATTTAACCCGAAATTCGGGAGCACTTCCATTCCTAATTGTGCCCATAACTCGGGAACGGTTAGTCCGACTTTAATCTTAAAGTACAAGAAAAAAAATAAATAAAAATCATATAAAATTTAATCAGCTTCCACCAGAAACAAAGAAAATTAAGATACGACTAACTGTTCCCGAGTTATAGGCAAAAGATGAGACGTGTGAATCTCATTAACTCTCCTATTACACACAAGAACATCGTCAAGAGCCATCGCATTCCATTTTCGACTGCGGCAAAGTCACACATAGCTAGTGATGGGTTGTGACAGCTTTTTACAGCCACAGGAACCAAGTGATGGGAGGGATGAGTTGTGGAGGGAAGCCCTCGGGTTGACCGCGGAGGGGGCGGGGGGGGGGGGAGGTTGGTAGGCGTGGACATAAGAACAACAAGGAGCATTGAATCCCCCATGTTACAAGAGGTGACTGTGACGTAGGATGTGATACAGTGGAACATTGGCCGTGTAATCACAGGAGCATGGTAGGAACAACTTGAGGACCAAGCTGTACATGGAGTATCAGCTACTTTCGGCTTGTCACATTTAAGAGTATCAGCTACTTTCCGGTACCTGGGACAAAGTATCAGATTAATACAGAACAACACATCCCTACACATCGCTCATTCTAGCGGTTTTCCGTGCAACTACGTTTATGAGACTTTTCCTGTTTCAAGATATGACTAAACCAATCCTATTTGTGAAAAGAAACGAAAATTAGAATTTTTCGAGTTGTGTCACTTTTCTTACTGGCGATCTCAATGTGCGAGCTCAATGACATTCATTTTTTGACGTTTGTATTCCTCAGAGTCTGAGGAAAGGTTCCGCATATTCCTTTTTCCCCAAATATTTTATCCGTCCGTTGATACACAAACACTCAATCGATAGCAACCACGATTCACCTCCAAAAAGGGCTCTACCTAAGGTTCCAAAGGCTACAATACACTTCAATAGGGTCCTTTGATGCTGTCAGACTTTCATCGTCCCCAACGGAAATTTCGCCATACGAAAATTAGCAGGGAGACTTTAGTTGGAGAATACACAACAAATTCACTGAGTAAAAATGTTGACATTTTATAACGACTGATAGAATAACCGTATAACTTTCAAACGGAGACAACAAAACTGGGCTCATGATTTATGGTTGTATTGTTCGAGCAAGCTCGAAAGACTTTTATTGCCGAGCATATAATACATGCATATTTCTAAGCTGGCAATAAAAATTATTGGGAGTTCAGCGATGTCGGTGGTCCCATTGCCGGCCTAGGTAATGAAAGACCGATTTTTCCTACCTATTGTTCTAAGCTAAAGAATCCCACAAAAAAAAACACCAGTTCAAACAAAGACTTAACTTTTATTGACTAATCAAAATTGTAACTTTTTAAATTTGATTGAAAAAATCAATTTAAAAAGGGGGAGACGATGAGACATTTTAAAGGTATAAAACTGAAAAACGAAACATTTTGTAGGAACGCGAAACTGTCACACCACAGAGGGATTCATATCCGCATCCATTCACTGGGGGGGGCTTTAGGTTTCAATTTTCAATACCATTGTGCTCTGATGGAGTGGGCGGTTTCGATAGAGCGATGAGTTTTTGAATCGTGTGGTAAATCCGGGGCGCTTCCATTTCCGCTAAATGACTGGATCGCGGCGGAAAGTGGGACTTGTTACGGAAGCTATCAGGCCTGAAACCTCACTATGACGGAAAAGCGGGAAATCCTCAAGATATAAACCCCCGTCGTTTTTAAACAGGAACATGAACAAACGGGAACGAGAGAGACTAATTAAAGGGCATTACGTGACATGATTCGCCGTTTGAAAAGCAGGGAGGTGCAACCCCTGAACTCAAGTGCAACATACGCAAAGAAATATTTACTGACAAAAACTTGCCACGATCAAAAAGGCATATCGTTGCCACCAGACCGCGGGAAATGGTAACAGCCGACCGTGACCTTCTTTGTGCGATCCGCCTCATGACGCTGAAGATTCAAGATGTAGGCAATAAGCTGCTCAGAAGTAGGATACGATAATCAGGTAAGGTTGAGAAAGTATTAATTAAGGCGCGCACTATGATAATACAATTTCTAAAATTTCGGACTAGCGAACGATTCAATTCCAACGAAACAAAGACCCAGACAAAGTTTACAGATGTACTTACAAAGGCCTTCCACTGGTACTACAAGGAGGAGGGATGATATCGACGCGGACTAGATACCAACCAGCGAAACCACGTAAAGCTGGAAACGAGACCCTTCTGGAGGTCATATCGAGAAACAGGGCCTGCGAATCCGATTCATGAAGAAAAGGAAGTTGATCGCTGGGATTACACTAAGAGTTATTAAATAAATTTTACTCCATAAGACTTATTAAGTAAATTGTAATAGTCATCAAAAAATTTGAATGCATCCGATTTCTGTTAGTTCTGCATCCCCTAAGAAATTCTATCTTTATAATAATAGCTTTAAAAAACTCCAGAGAAGAATAGAAACACTTCGCCTGACACAAGATGAGGATTGGCCCAAGTTTTAGCGTGAATTTCTGCTTTTGTGTTTCACCAAAAATAATCTTGTAATGTTCACGAAGAGGTTGTTTCCCAACCCTTTCTCCATCGAGAAATATGGACGAGTGCCTGCTCGTCCACCAATCTGGAAAACAGTGAGAAAGTGTACTCGGGGATTGTCGAACTCGTCCATCCACCAAAGAGGTGCAACAGCCGTACTCGCGCACCAAGATCGTACAGCTCGTCCCCCTGTATTTCTACACCAATGTGGAAAGCAGTCGTTGACTTTGAGGTCGCTGTACACTCGGCGATCAATAGAGTGTGGCCTCAAGTTGCTCTTCGGGGTTGTCATTGGCATCTTCTGCAATTTAGGTTTCAGAAAATACAAGAGCTGGTGCGACAAGTTGGCGAGTTGCTGAGCAATCAGCTCGGCCTTCCAATGCTCCAACGACTAAGTAATACTTTTCTCAGATTGAAGCCACCAAACAGCAAAGTGTCAAAGTGGATGATAATATCATCGACATATTATGTTCGAGTGTTTACAACATTTACACTTCGAAAACTAAATTTCCACCAATAATGACGGCATTTTCTCCTGATCGTCCAGACGATGTCGCTCAACACTACAAATGCGTGCGAGTCTCATCACTCCCCGAACACAGTATGCAGCACAGTATGCTCGATAGGTATATCTTATCACTCTCACCCTGAGTTGTTGTTCCTGTTGAACAGCTTACTTTCAAAAGGGCATAATGTGGATAACATGGATATATTATAATATCAAGAAAACACTAGGAGTCGAAAATTTTCGACTTTTAGTGTTTTCTTGATCTCATGGAAGGGGGTACACGGGTGCGTTTTTTTTTTTTTTTTTTTTTTTTTTTTTTAAGTTTTCGACAACAAGTAAAAATGGATCTATGCCCTTTTGCAAGTAAAATCCTCGTTTATCCAACTTTCGTCAAAACCATGTTGGTCACAGTTAGAAGGAAATCGTTTTAATACCTTCTAATGGTCCTAAATACACGGAATCTGAGTTTGCACCATCGCAGGTGGTGAGCTTAACATCTGGCAGCCGAAAAACCGCGAAATCTTTGCACTTGTTTCAGTTTTTCGCCTCTAACTCGGAAACTATCCATCCTACAGGAAAAAGATATACTATACAAAATGAAAGAGCATTAAATTTGCTATTCAAAACATCCCTCATCAAAATCGGTTCAGCGGTTTAGCCACACTCGTTCGTCAAAGATAGGCTATTTTTACCAACTTTCGACAAAACCACTTGTTCGTCACAGTAAGACAGACTTCTAAACAACGGCCCAAATCATGTCCTTTGACATGACCGGATTCTCGGATTGGTATAAAATGTACATAACATTTCTGGTGGTGACGTAAATGAACCGTCGAAGATGGAATTTAACATGAAATTTGATTTTCTACAACTTTGATTCAATAACGTTTTTCGATTTGGGCCGTTGTTCAGAAGTTACAGCAGTCTTACTGTGACCAACATGTGGTTTTGACGAAAGTTGGTAAAAATGGCCTATCTTTGACGAACGATTGTGGCTGAACCGCTGAACCGATTTTAATGATTATGTAGTGTTTTGAATAGCGAATTTAATGCTCTTTCATTTTGTATGGTATAAATGTTTCTGTAGGATGAATAGTTTCCGAGTTAGAGGCGAAAAACTTAAACAAGTGCAAACATTTCGCGGTTTTTCGGCTGCCAAAAGTGAAGCTCACCACCTGCGATGGTGCAAACTCAGATTCCGTGTATTTAGGACCATTAGATGGTATTAAAACGATTTCCGCTTCGGTCCGAATTATTCCGTTTTCTTTCCCACTTTCGGCCTTTTTTTACTGGCATACTTTCACATGTGCGGAGTTCATAATATACTATGTGCAGTAGCCTACCACAATGGAGAGGTTCTGGTATTCAATATTATGAAAATAGGTCATTTATATAGCTAGGAAAGATAGCTACGGACAAACACAAAAGTAGAAATGATTTCCAACTCCAATTATTGGAAACTCAGGCTAACATTCCGCAAATGCCTTCTTCAGCGCAGGTAGAGAGATAATCGACATTACTATAATAGAGAGTTCCTAAAGCCACTTTTTGCCATTACGGTGATGAGTTACGGTCGACGTAACTCGAGATTTCGCGCATGCGCAGAAATAACGGCGATAACTTACGTCCTTATGCCTAACGTCGAACTAACGTTCGGCAATAACTTGCCGTAAAGTTACGGCGATAAGCTTACGGTCTTAAGGATAACGCCGTTAATTTCGAACAATATAAGGTAAATAGCGGCACTATAAATTTAGCGTGACTTTTGATAAGACCGTATCTCTGTTACGGTGTTAGGTATGTGAAGTTAGGTTTTCTTTGATTCTCCCTAGACAAATCCCTTAAGGCGATAAAAATTAACGGCCGACGTATCTCGGATGTTTCTTTAAGAACTCTCTATTAACTCTCTATAACAGCTAAAATGTTGGATATGCAGAAAAAAATTAATCCTCCCCGGCGGGGAATCGAACCCCGGTCTCCCGCGTGACAGGCGGGGATACTGACCACTATACTACCGAGGATCACGTTTGACACAACCTAACTAGAGCAAACAAATAAGTCTTATCCCCCCCCCCCCCCCATAATAAAGCACGTAGGGTAACGGACCCGATAGTTGGACGCTTATGGATATGGCCCGTTTATCGACTACGGATCCTTTTCAGCGCCAAATTCAATGTCATTAGAGAGTTTTTGCAGACCCTTCCACCGATCGGTAGGAGGAAATCCGTAGTACGAATCTGTAAGGAAAGGGGGAGTGCGCATGCGCGAGGACAAATCGGTAAGGAATCTGTAGCAGTAGGCGGTACGAATCCTTATTCCTACGGGTTACCAAATCAGTATAGAAATCTGTATGAAAAGCAACATAACCTGACGCTTGTGTAACCCCGTTGTAACCTCAAGATTTTTCTTGTAAACAAACGGGCTTGGATTCTGCTTTGTTATTTTTTGTTCTCAGTTCGCTTTGTTCTCTTCTGTTTTATTCTGTTCTACACTCGATGGATGAATTGGAAATTTTTATTCCACCCATTTCCTCTTCACAAAAAAACGAGTGGCAGTAGGAGTCCTCGTAGGACTTGTAATAAGTAGGGCTGCCAGACGTCCTCTTTTTTCCGGACATGTCCTCTTTTTCACACCCTGTCCGGGCGTCCTCTATTTTTTCATTTCATTCTCATTCCATCAGAGAAAATTTTTCTCTGATGAACTCTCAGTGGATGAGAGGAACTGACTACATGTCCCCACAGTAAAGGTTTTTCATCAATCAGATGGATGATGGTTTGTTACCTACCTAATCGGGTATTATAATAATATTAATTATATTATGTTGAATGTTGAAACTAAAAACTTGAAGTAGATTCTATTCCTATTAGAATTAGATCATTTTCTATAATATAATATTATTATATTTTCTATAATATTATTACATTTTTTATAATATAATATTATTATATTATAGAAAATGATCTAATTCTAATAGGAATAGAATCTACTTAAAGTTTTTAGTTTCAACATTCAATATGTTGAATGTTATTATAATACCCGATTATAATACCCGATTATTAATTATAATATTATTATAATACCTGATTAGGTAGGTAACAAACCATCATCCATCTGATTGATGAAAAACCTTTACCTTATAATTACCTATATTATAATATAGTATGTGCATTTTGTAATTTATACGTTATATATCTTGATGTCCTTTTTTCCTTTTCTCTCATCTGGCAACCCTAGTAATAAGAAATACTTGTGAAACACTCAAATGCAACAAGTCAAAACTTCACGGCGACCATTTTTTTTTGGATTTTCATCCATTTTCCTCTTCACAAAAAACCGAGTGGCAGTAGGAGTCCTCGTACTTGTAATAAGAAAATTTCTTATTACAAGTATTTAATACTTGTGAAATACTCAAAGGCAACAAGTCAAAACTTCACGGCGACCATTTTTTCTTGAGGTATGTGAGAGTGAAAACAACGTGCGCGTCACTTTAGTAGTCAATAGAGAGTTTTTGCAGACCCTTCCACCGATCGGTAGGAGGAAATTCGTAGTACGAATCTGTAAGGAAAGGGGGAGTGCGCATGCGCGAGGACAAATCGGTAAGGAATCTGTAGCAGTAGGCGGTACGAATCCTTATTCCTACGGGTTACCAAATCAGTATAGAAATCTGTATGAAAAGCAACATAACCTGACGCTTGAGTAACCCCGTTGTAACCTCAAGATGTTATCTTGTAAACAAACGGGCTTGTATTCTGCTTTGTTATTTTTTGTTCTCAGTTCGCTTTGTTCTCTTCTGTTTTATTCTGTTCTACACTCGATGGATGAATTGGAAATTTTTATTCCACCCATTTCCTCTTCACAAAAAAACGAGTGGCAGTAGGAGTCCTCGTAGGACTTGTAATAAGTAGGGCTGCCAGACGTCCTCTTTTTTCCGGACATGTCCTCTTTTTCACACCCTGTCCGGGCGTCCTCTCTTTTTTCATTTTTCGGGCAAATGTTCTCTTTTTTTTTAAAAATCTCTCATTTTCTGAAATTACCTCGAAATTACCTGAAAATCGTTTGGGCTACCTACCTATCTGGGACAGCCTGCTTAGAAAAAATCTTGTTCTTGTTAAACCTATGTCCATCGTGGGCGTTGACATCGAATACAGGCAGCTTCTTCGCCACTCCAAATCCCGTTGGTTGTCGTGGTTTCCCTGCATAAATCGTGTGCTTCAAATGTCGTATTTTATGTCTCAGAGCAACCCTCCTATCCTAATAAAAAATCTGTTTGAATAGCCAGAAAATGAAAGTGACTTGTGGTTTCTACATTCATTAATGTTTTCTTTCAATGAAAAGATTAAAAAATTGGAAGCCAAACATAACTCAGTTTTGGAGGTGCTAGCTTCGTTGGAGGAAGTCGAAGATTTTCTGACTGAAAGACTGAAGGAGAAATGTCTCCCTAAATCTAATTTCTCACTAAATTTAAAGCCATGAACTGCAGTCAAAGATGGTGTGAATATTTCCATCTTGTCGACCAATCAGAGAAACACTCACAGCTTCTCAAATTGTGCCAAATTGTTTTCGCCATTCCTGCCCATAATGCCAACGTCGAGAGAATATTAAATATTCTCATTCCATCAGAGAAAATTTTTCTCTGATGAACTCTCAGTGGATGAGAGGAACTGACTACATGTCCCCACAGTAAAGGTTTTTCATCAATCAGATGGATGATGGTTTGTTACCTACCTAATCGGGTATTATAATAATATCTACTTCAAGTTTTTAGTTTCAACATTCAACATATTATGTTGAATGTTGAAACTAAAAACTTGAAGTAGATTCTATTCCTATTAGAATTACATCATTTTCTATAATATAATATTATTATATTTTCTATAATATTATTACATTTTCTATAATATAATATCATTATATTATAGAAAATGATCTAATTCTAATAGGAATAGAATCCACTTCAAGTTTTTAGTTTCAACATTCAACATATTATAATACCCGATTAGGTAGGTAACAAACCATCATCCATCTGATTGATGAAAAACCTTTACCTTATAATTATATTATAATATAGTATATATATTTTGTAATTTAGACGTTATATATCTTGATGTCCTTTTTTTCCTTTTCTCTCATCAGGCAACCCTAGTAATAAGAAATACTTGTGAAACACTCAAACGCAACAAGTCAAAACTTCACGGCGACCTTTTTTTTGGATTTTCATCCATTTTCCTCTTCACAAAAAACCGAGTGGCAGTAGGAGTCCTCGTACTTGTAATAAGAAAATTTCTTATTACAAATATTTAATACTTGTGAAATACTCAAACGCAACAAGTCAAAACTTCACGGCGACCATTTTTTTTTGGATTTTCATCCATTTTCCTCTTCACAAAAAACCGAGTGGCAGTAGGAGTCCTCGTACTTGTAATAAGAAAATTTCTTATTACAAATATTTAATACTTGTGAAATACTCAAACGCAACAAGTCAAAACTTCACGGCGACCTTTTTTTTTGGATTTTCATCCATTTTCCTCTTCACAAAAAACCGAGTGGCAGTAGGAGTCCTCGTACTTGTAATAAGAAAATTTCTTATTACAAATATTTAATACTTGTGAAATACTCAAACGCAACAAGTCAAAACTTCACGGCGACCATTTTTTTTTGGATTTTCATCCATTTTCCTCTTCACAAAAAACCGAGTGGCAGTAGGAGTCCTCGTACTTGTAATAAGAAAATTTCTTATTACAAGTACGAGGACTCCTACTGCCACTCGGTTTTTTGTGAAGAGGAAAATGGATGAAAATCCAAAAAAAAGGTCGCCGTGAAGTTTTGACTTGTTGCGTTTGAGTGTTTCACAAGTATTTCTTATTACTAGGGTTGCCTGATGAGAGAAAAGGAAAAAAAGGACATCAAGATATATAACGTCTAAATTACAAAATATATATACTATATTATAATATAATTATAAGGTAAAGGTTTTTCATCAATCAGATGGATGATGGTTTGTTACCTACCTAATCGGGTATTATAATATGTTGAATGTTGAAACTAAAAACTTGAAGTGGATTCTATTCCTATTAGAATTAGATCATTTTCTATAATATAATGATATTATATTATAGAAAATGTAATAATATTATAGAAAATATAATAATATTATATTATAGAAAATGATGTAATTCTAATAGGAATAGAATCTACTTCAAGTTTTTAGTTTCAACATTCAACATAATATGTTGAATGTGAAACTAAAAACTTGAAGTAGATATTATTATAATACCCGATTAGGTAGGTAACAAACCATCATCCATCTGATTGATGAAAAACCTTTACTGTGGGGACATGTAGTCAGTTCCTCTCATCCACTGAGAGTTCATCAGAGAAAAATTTTCTCTGATGGAATGAGAATATTTAATATTCTCTCGACGTTGGCATTATGGGCAGGAATGGCGAAAACAATTTGGCACAATTTGAGAAGCTGTGAGTGTTTCTCTGATTGGTCGACAAGATGGAAATATTCACACCATCTTTGACTGCAGTTCATGGCTTTAAATTTAGTGAGAAATTAGATTACAAAAAGAGAAAATTTCTTATTACAAATATTTAATACTTGTGAAATACTCAAACGCAACAAGTCAAAACTTCACGGCGACCATTTTTTTTTGGATTTTCATCCATTTTCCTCTTCACAAAAAACCGAGTGGCAGTAGGAGTCCTCGTACTTGTAATAAGAAAATTTCTTATTACAAATATTTAATACTTGTGAAATACTCAAACGCAACAAGTCAAAACTTCACGGCGACCTTTTTTTTTGGATTTTCATCCATTTTCCTCTTCACAAAAAACCGAGTGGCAGTAGGAGTCCTCGTACTTGTAATAAGAAAATTTCTTATTACAAATATTTAATACTTGTGAAATACTCAAACGCAACAAGTCAAAACTTCACGGCGACCATTTTTTTTTGGATTTTCATCCATTTTCCTCTTCACAAAAAACCGAGTGGCAGTAGGAGTCCTCGTACTTGTAATAAGAAAATTTCTTATTACAAGTATTTAATACTTGTGAAATACTCAAACGCAACAAGTCAAAACTTCACGGCGACCATTTTTTCTTGAGGTATGTGAGAGTGAAAACAACGTGCGCGTCACTTTAGTAGTCAATTTTTCCATACGGATCCGTAAGGAATCTGTAGTGGGGTGGTTGAGGTGGTTAGCTTCCAGTCATGGTCGGCCTAGACAGCCCATACGGATTTCCTGCTACGGATTCGTGGAAAGGTCTGCAAAAACTCTCTAATTTTTCCATACGGATCCGTAAGGAATCTGTAGTGGGGTGGTTGAGGTGGTTAGCTTCCAGTCATGTTCGGCCTAGGCAGCCCATACGGATTTCCTGCTACGGATTCGTGGAAAGGTCTGCAAAAACTCTCTATTATCTCTACTCCGTGTGGAAAGCGGCTTTCCGAAAGCCCTAGTGTAACCTCTAAGTTGGAATTGTGTTCGGTTTTCCAAATAAGTGGTGGTGTGCAAACCCTCGCATTTTCTTCTGATTTTGGTAAGGAAACATGGTCTTATTCATAAGGTTCTTCTGATTGTTTATGATGGTTTTTGGGAATTCAAATGATTGTTACTCGAAATTGAGTAATTTTTGAGCGTATCTATCCTGGAAATAGACCGGATATTTATTTTACAACGGAACCATCCAACTACTGGACCCTCAAAACTTTCAATTTTCTTGTGACGTTTTTGTACGAACGTGGGACCCCGAAAAACGGATTATGCGTCCAAAATTACTTGGAAATTGATACCTCATTCGACTCCCTGGCATCCTCCAAACGCCCCATCTGTAGCCCCAGAGATCCCCACGGTGGTATCGGATGGCTCTGCGGCCACAAAAAATGAATTTTACGTCCAAAAGTACTTCGATAAATAACACCTTACTCAATCCGATAGTCGAAACCCTTCAAAAAACCCTCCCGCAGCCCCTTCTTAGCCCCACAGAGGCTCAAGGTTTGGGAGATCGGGCTGAAAACATTTTTTATGAGAGTAAGAGTGAAAAAAATAAAAACGCATTAAAATCACTGTGAAGTTTCCATGATGGCCTACATCAAATTTGTCTTCACAATTGGGGTAAAAAATATGAAACATTTCTAAGAGAACTCAATAATAAGCAGGAGGACCCTTGAAGGCCCTTCCAGGAAATAATCATTCATCTAAACATTCATTTAGCGTCCTATTAAGGGGCCACCACTGTCCAACATTAGGAACAAGTGTCCAACTAATGGGCCAAGGTAAAGGCTTTTGACTTTGATAATTACTAAATTCCACAATTCATTATTCAATTTAATGAATTTCATTATTAATTAAATTTTGTGAGTAGCAATAGTTATTATAGTAGTTAACTATAACCATTAACTGTTAATAATAAAGTTAAATTGTTATTATCGTTAGCAATAATCGTTTTATTAACAATATTATGACATAATGTAACTTTCCCCAAAAAAACCTGCAGAACCCCTTCCGCCCCTTTCCGTTTCTTTTCATTGAAACGGTCAACATCATCATCATCAATTTAACTACCTATATTATGTTATAGTTATGTTAGTTAGTTATATTATATAAAATATTAATATTATTATAACAATAACTGCAATGGTTAATATATAATAATATTATATTAACCATTGCGTATTAAATAAAATATATAATTATTAATTATAATTACATTGCATATTAAATAAAATATATAAATAAAATATATAATAATTATTAATATATAATATATTATATCAACCATTGCATTATAAATAAAATATTATTTTATTTAAAATGATTATTTAAATGAATTTATAATAAAAAATAAAAATTTAAAATGATAAAATTTATTATAATAAAAATTATCAAGGTTATTTTATAAAATTAAAATAAAATAATAAATAGGTAAGGGTTTTAAGGTTGTGGGAGTTTCTGTCCCGATGAGCAAACGCCTGAAGTGGGGCTGAAGTTAGAGAAGGTGGAGTGCTGAAAAGAAAGGAAAGACAGAAAGAAACCCCCCTTTTCACCGACTGCCGTGAAACAGCGGCCGCAAATGAGCTCAGGTCCCGACCATGGTGATGTTGATCGCCGGCGATGCAACAACGCCCAATGTCGATTTTAACACCTAATACTATTATTATGGGGAGCTTTAACCAATCGTGTTACTTATCAAGATTATAAATGAGCCGGTAATGAATGAGTAACACGATCGGTTACAGTTATCCGATTAATATTATGTGAATAGTACAACTATTATCACGATACAATTATGATTACATTGTCAACTTAATTATTTTAATGATAGGCAGTAAAAAAAGAAAAGCCCAAAATGCAGCCCAACCGATGATACACATATTACATAATATTATGTGTTTCATGACTAACTAGAGTTCATAAAACTAACAATAACAATAAGTTCAACTTCTGTAATAGGTGAGTAACAATTTTAACAGGAACTAGTACTCTGCCGCACCTACCGGTACATGATATAAGAACTTTATTTTTTGTTCATCTAGGTTTTAAAAAATGGAAGAGTGGTTCTTACTGGATTATCGGCCAGGTGGCCTTCGTGGCCGCTCAATTTCTCTATGATGAAATATTTTCGGACCCTCGCTTTATTAATCAGCCAAACAATCAATACCTCCAAGACATTTTGATAGTCTGAATGACACAAGCGTTTCTAGGATTTATGGGATTTCGTTTTACGGGATTCGTAGAGACCCGAACACTCTCGTCACACCCCCGGGCTCGACTGAACGGCAAGACGGAAGGTACACGAATCGGGCGTGTGAGGGGGTGAAGTTAAGGGATGTTGTGACTGAACATCCCCCCGAGTGCACAAGGGAGGCTGGAGGCACCTAGCGGGTGGTTTCAAGAACTAATACCGATTTTAGCGTACGAACGCTAACCCACAGGAAATTCCTGTTTGCCTTCCTTCCACCCCCCCCCCCCCCCCCCCTTCGTCTGCGGGTACACAACAAACCGGGGAGGCGATACATAAAAGATAAACTAAACCCAACAACAGCAACAACCCGCCACATTGTTATTCATCGCTTTGCGGGAAAGTTAAATGGGGAAGCGTACCGCCGAAACGCCTCACAGAGGATCCCAGAAGAACGTTGAGGCGCTGAATTGAACATTGATGAACCAGGAGTTATTTGAAACTAACTACTTGTAGTTATTTGTAGTAAGTAATAAAGACAAGAATTTGATGAGACGCCACTTGGTCTGCCCGT
Organism: Pilophorus perplexus; assembly: GCA_955831195.1. Lineage (NCBI taxonomy): Eukaryota > Metazoa > Arthropoda > Insecta > Hemiptera > Miridae > Pilophorus > Pilophorus perplexus. The sequence goes on along the minus strand of OY037010.1, from coordinate 32,444,250 downwards.
GTGGCAGGTCCGGAACAAAGAACGCATTTTTATAAAAATACGAAGACGAAGATTTACATACCAAAGATAGGTAGGTAACTATTAGGGTTTGCAATCCCGGGATCCCGGACGGTTTTTGAGGTCCCGGGATTTGTGGTTGCACCTACGAGAATGGCTACGTGAATGAAAAAGATTTATTGAGAATAATAATTATTCAATTATAATTATTCAATTATTGGAAAAGAAACAATATTGTTCGAAAATGGAGGCGGCCGAGGCCACCATTTGGATTTAGTAAACAAAATTTTGATATTTAATATCAGATATTAAATTCTCCTGATATGCACCGGACGCAAAAAAACGACTTAGGACGAAAAAATCGACACGTTCTGATTTTGGTTTATTATTCTTGGAATAATACACCTGTTTTCGCGACGGAGATCGAGGACTCCGATCGGCCTCAAAATTTGACATTATCCATTTCAAGAGGTCTAGATACCGAAACCAAAATGTCCGTCCGCCGTCCGGGCCGTTTTGGGCAGTAGGAATTTTTTTCAGGAAAAATCTGAAATTTTGACAAAATACTCAGTTTACCATCTAGTTGTGCCCGCAAGGTTTTCAGTCCGATCGCCCAAACCCGTGGGGCGCTAAGGGGCTAAAATGGGGCTATGGGAGGCGTTTTTTGAAGGCTTTTGGCTATATGATCGAGTTAGGTGTCGTTTTCGAAGTATTTTTGGACGTAGAATCCATTTTCGGGGGTCCCGGAACGATCTGATTTCACTGTTGCGATCTATTGGGCTTTCATGTGGCTAAAAATGGGATTTTTGAAGGATCCCAGGAGGACAAATATTTTTCAAGTAAAAAACAAACAAAAAATGACAATTTTTTTTTTTTGAAAATTGAAATAAAAAAAAATTTCCAAAAAAAAAAAAATCAACTTTTTTTGGTTTATTATTCTTGGAATAATACACCTATGTTTTCGCGACGGGGGTCGACGACTCCGATCGGGCTCAAAATTTGACATTATCCGTTTCAAGTGGTCTACATTCTAAATCCGAAATGTCCGTCTGCCGTACGCCGTCCGCCGTCCAGGTCGTTTTGGGCAGTAGGAATTTTTTTTAAAATCTGAAATTTTGGCAAAATACTTGGTTTACCATCTAGTTGTGCCCGCGAGGTTTTCAGTCCGATCGCCCAAACCCGTGGGGCGCTCTGGGGCTATAATGGGGCTACGGGAGGGGTTTTTTGAAGGCTTTTAGCTATGGGATCGAGTTACGTGTCGTTTTCAAAGTATTTTTGGACGTAGAATCCATTTTTTGGGGTCCCGGAACGATCCGATTTCACTGTGGCGATCTACAGGGCTTTCATGGGGCTAAAAATGGGATTTTTGAAGGATCCCAGGATGTTAAATATTTTTCGAGTAAAAAATACAGAATAAAAAAAAAACACTTTTTTGAACAAAAAATCCAAAAAAAAAAAATTTTTGAGATAAAAATCAAAAAAAATTTTTTTTAATTTTTTCATTGACAGAATTAAATTTCTGCACAAGTAACGTATATCAAAGAATAATAAACCCTTGTGTAAAATTTGCAGCGTTTTTTCTTTGTCACCTATATTAAAGAATAATAAACTGTGTGTAAAATTTGAAGCGTTTTTATTAGTATAATATTCGTATGGTAATATTATTATTACAAGGCAGGGGCGGGTCCAAGATAGACCCCGTCACCCCCGCGTGAAGTTCAATGTGCATTAAAAACAAATTTTGTGTTTTGAGTTTGCTTTTGAAATTTCATCCCGGTTTCAAAATCTGAAACTATTTAACGTGATTACCAAATACTTTGTCTCGTTTTAGAAGTATTTTTGGACGTAGAATCCATTTTTGGGAGTCTTGAACCAAGTCTTGGTTCAAATAGTCACACAAAAGGAACGGGCTAACGTTAAGGTCAAACTTGACCACTCTGTCGTTCCAGCAACGGTTACGGTTATATATTTGAGTAATATAATATAATATAATATACCGGTAATGTAGAGGTGGAGGGGTCAGTCAGGCTTGTGCCCCCCGTCAAAAATCACCTCAGAAAATTTTCATTTAATGATTTAAGTGTAAATTATCATTTACCTCTGTCGACTTGCTCACTTGAACCTTAGACAGCTCCCAGTTTTACCTCAAGACAACGTTAAATTTTGAGAAGCCCATTGGTGAGGGGGACTGTTCTACGGCTTTTCTCCTTTGGACGACAGTGTAGGCCTAAATTAGGCCTCCTAATGGATACAATAGTAATAATAATTATTGTATCCATTCGGTCTACAGTCCGATCTAATTATTAGAATGCACGCCGAAGCATATTTTCAGATTAACATAATACGCTATGTACATAAAAGTGGCATGACATTCTCCGAAATTTATCGTTACTTTCGTTGGCAGGGCAAAACCAAAAGCTCCCACACACCTCTTTCTGTCCTAAAGGGACACGATAGTTATTACTGTCATTCCCAGTCTGAATCATAATTCTTCATCATCTCTTAAACTGATTATGACGAATGTGTACTAGTTTCGAGTAAGATCAACATCTGAATAATTAGGGATGTAGAATCGACTGAAGAGAATGTCTGATCGCTCGTGACTCAGGACTTGATTGGGATACTCATTTACAATCTATGTAGAAGATTGAAACACCCATGTTTGATCACATATTTCACGAATAGGAGAATAGGCGAAAAGAAAGTTTCTGCCCCGGCATCTCTAAAATGAGAGTAAGTAGCTACGCCTTCTATTTAACCCTAGATGGGATTTTATTTGGCCATAAATAAATAATAAATTCAGTTAGGTATTACCAAAAAATTCTCCCTAAGAAATAGTATGAGTTAGGTATGTACTTAGTAGACAGTGTTCTCCCTCTGGTCGGGGGAACAATTCTTTCTAAATCCAACTTTTACACAAAAGTAGGAATTAACTGCATCGTCTGTTCACTTCATGTTCCACAAACTCAGCGAAGTAGAGAACCCAGCGTACTTGAGGATGATTTCTACCATGTTTTTCCAAGGTTTGGTCGCTAGTTTGCGGTCGAATGGCCAGAAGAATTTCAAGTATGTAACGGAAATCCGTTTGTCGTAAAAACCTTTTTCTTTGTCAAGCGTTCGAATGCAACTACCAACAATATATGTTGTTGCACGGTGTTGGATACAAGCGGCATATATTAGAAATAGAATAGAAATAATGAACAATGCCCCTGCATTGGAATATTTGAGCAAGAAAAAAAGAGAGAAAGCCGACTAACCTTGTCAAGCCGAGACGTTCTACGAAGTGTAGTAGGGTGTAGATGGTCCTTCACGTCAATAAAAGCTAATTTAACGAGAACGAAATTAGAATGCGATTAAACCGGTCAGAGTTGGAACACAATTTACTATTTTGAGGAGAAGAACACTAAAATTTGACAGAAGGGTGTCGGCTTTTGTGTTGTGATGACGTCGTTTCCCACTGCTGCCAACAATCCGACGAATGATAAGATGAGTCATCTCAGAACCCGTCTGGTCCCGCTGACTGGTGAGGGAAAACCGAACTGAAAAGCCTTTTGGCGCAAACGTCCGAATCTACGTCCGAACCCGCTGTCCACAGATAGGGTTGCCATGTCGATTTTTGCGAATACAGGACATCCAATTCAAATAAAATGACAAAAAAAGGACACCAGATTACCATATGAGGGCAAAAAACTCACTTAATGGGCTGAAATGGGCCCCGGCCCACACTTGGAAAACCACATTGGACTTCTTTTTTTTCGAAATGGACCCCTCAAATAAAAATAATCAAAGAGTGAAAGTAATTGCGTTGCGAGTTTAGCATCTTCTCGTAATTGACGTAAACATGCACGGAATTGCAAAACGCATCTACCTTGCGAATGTCCAACTTTGAAGGCATCAAAATTTGATTTAATCAGAATGATTTGATCTTTCAACAAAACGTTGCTCCATGAGCTCCGTTAACTTTGAATTTCTTGAGGGAGGGGGGGGGGGGGGAAACTATACATTATCCAAACGCAACTAGAAGGGGTCTGAGGCCAGTTGGGAGAGTTCAGGGCTGGGCTGGGAATAACATTTCGGTCTCAACCAAACGCCATTTCAAATTCGTTAGGTAGGCCCATTTCGGTCCTCACCTACAGTGACAAATTTAAAAAAAAAAAAAAAAAAAAAAAAAAAACACGAGTCGGGGCCCATTTTGGAAACTCCAGTTGATATGAGTAAGTTAGTGGCTTTTTTTTCGTCCTTTTTTTGAAAGAACACTTAGTCAAAAAATGAAAAGGACATGAAAGGACCCTCCGAAAAAAGGACGTATGGCAACCCTAATCCACAGAACACCACAAAATGGGTCAGTCAGGGGCGGATTCTTTTAATGAATGAAATAGTGGGAGAAAAGTAATCATAATAATTATGACGATGATTGTGTTCTGAAATCAATTATTGGATTCAGAACACAAAATCCTGTAAGACCATGAAACTTTTGGTCAGTAGCTCAATCTGTGCTTTTGATTTACATACGATTCTTATAATAATACACCTATGTAAAATTTGACATTAAGTTACGTTTCATGATGTCTAGATTCCAAAAGCAAAATGTCCGTTCGCCTCCGAGCCGTTTTGGGTAGTAGTACCTAATGTTTTTAAAAAATCTGAAATTTTGACCAAATACTGGGTTCACTATCTAGTTGTGCCCGCAAGGTTTTCAGCCCGATCGCCCAAACCCGTGGGGCGCTATGAGGCTGAAATGGGGCTACGGGAGGGTTTTTTGAAGGCTTTTGGCTATAATATAGCTCTATAATATAGATCGAGTTAGGTGTCGTTTTCGAAGTATTTTTGGCCGTAGAATCCATTTTTGGGGGTCCCGGAACGATCCGATTTCACTGTTGCGATCTTAGGGCTTTCATGGGGCTACAAATGAGATTTTTGATGGATCCCAGGAGGTCAAATACTTGTCAAGTAAAAAAAAACGGGGTTACTACGTGACAGGTTTCGAGGTTTTTCCAAAATTTCGTCACCTTAAAAAGATTTTTCCGGGTTTTTTATATGTTTCCCAGATAGCTACACATCTTGGCTTTCGATTCCTGGTTTTTTTTTTAAATTTTATGTTTATTAATAATGGCTGTACGATTTTTTTTTTTTTTTTTGTCACATTCTTGCCCCACCAGGCAGGGCAACTATGTGACAAACACGTTTTTCCCCTAAAACACTGTAAAACTCGTCCCTGTCATATTGTTGCCTTGCAAACTCACCACCAAACGTTTCCTAGAACACATAAGATCGATTTAGGGTTGAAAATGGGGAAAATACATTTTTCGTAGTGTCACATTGTTATCCTCCACCTGAAAGAGGTTGGCTGGTGTCACATAGTTACCATGGAATCCACACTTTTTTTACATCGATTTAGGGTCGAAAAAACCCTGAAAAAACGCTGAAATATAATTTATTAAAACCTAAACACCCCCAAACAACAATGCACTCACTAAAATCACCAAAATGTTGAAAATCCAAGTGAAATAAAATGGGGAAAATACATTTTTCGTAGTGTCACATTGTTAGCCTCCACCTGAAAGAGGTTGGCTGGTGTCACATAATTACCTACCATGGAATCCACACTTTTTTTTACATTTATTTTCGTATTTGACGCAATTTAGGGGATATTAAAAAACTTATTATCGGAATGTGTTACCAAATAGTTGCTTAGTAACGAAAAAATACTCACTTGACGCAGATGAAGTGCTGCTGTGGTGCACGACTCTTATCTTCTGACTTTTGTAACCTGACGTTGAAAATGAAGTTTTGGAAACCACTTCGTAACCTCCTCCCAAACGAAGATTTTGACAACTTCATAATTTTCCGTGTCTCGTATACAACCATGGAAGACACACAAAAATTGGAGACCTTCTGAAATTCACTTATAGGCCTATTATTTTAAAAAATATTTTGAAATCCTGCGTTTTCACATTGTTCCCCCACCTGTCACAAAGTAACCCCGTCTTACGGCACTTGAAAAAAAATAAAAAAAAATAAAAATTTTTTTTAAATATAAAAATCTAAAAAAAGTTTCTTTTAAATTTTTTTTTTATTGACAGAATTAACCTATATCAAAGAATAATAAACCCTCGTGCAAAATTTGCAGCGTTTTTATCCAGCCGATCAGTTCGCAGTGCTCCCCGGCCGGTCACATTTATATCCGCCATGGTCGAAGAGATTGAGGACGATAACAAGGAAAAAAGGAAAATAACAAAGCAGTTTCGAGAGGGCTAACGAAAATAGCGTTTTAATCACTGAAGACAAAACCTCTCATCTAAGACTCCAATTTAGGATGTCAACTACAACCTTCAACTAACATTAGGTATTGAGGCTGCAAACAAACACCAGCAGGTACCTACTCAATGAATTCCGACGATTCATCAATAATTGATTTCAGTAATCATCACTGAAAAAAAAATATAGCAGCAATAAGGTACCAAAACGGCGCAAATGGATACAAATTATGAGGCACTTGATCAGGTACTACCCGATGCCTACAAAGCAAATCAAAACCATTAATGGCAACTAGTTTTTTAAAGTTTCGAAGCAGCTAACGCCCATTTTGAGTTGACAAATGTAGAAGGTGCTCATCACCAACACGGTAGAAAGCACCTAATACTCTAGTGGATAGACAAGGTAACTCTTGATTTCATGGCACTTTTACCAGCGCATAAACAAAGGAGAGTTTTCGGAACTATTTCACATGACACAGTATGTAAAACCGTGGAGGAAAAGGCGGAGCGCGTTGGAGGCCAAACTGATAATACAGAAAGGCTTAGTGGGCCAATGTCGACTTTATCCGCTTCTTCGTTTACATACATTTCCCGACCACACCAAACCCATCAATGCTCCTGAGAACAGCAAAAACTCTCCAATGCATACCGTAAAATCGCTTGGGGGAAACCTATGATGACGAATACAACAAAACAATAAAATTATACATAAAACCTACAAGGAAGTGTGAGAAAGTTTTTTTTTTTTAATCAAAGGCAGCTGTAATTGCTCACCTTCGTGAATCCTTAGAGCCCAGGAACAATACACAGGTGACTCTCACTCAACGGTACAACTACTTCAGCTACGAACGCCCATGAAGTTGCCAATAATAATAAATTTCCCTAAGACACACTAAGAAATTCAATTGGGATATTTTTTCACATGAATACAAAACTATAAAAATAATATAAGCAGCGCGTTACAGTTCATCATATACATTCATCGTATTTATCTAAAATTACTACCCTAACAGATTTGATACATTTTATTGCGAATTTGAAGACAGGCACCAAATTATTATGTGTGAACACTTTCAATTACAGTTCTTATGACCAGTTATCTGAAACAGGAACCTTTTCACTACTTGTGCGATTCGCTTCATCATCGTGGGCTTCCTGAATGACTTGGTCACTTAAATATGTCACAACCTACTCATAGATGTGATGCACACTTCCGACCCGTAAGCGAAGTCAATCTCAAGAACATAATAGGACAGCCGCCAGAGGGTTTGACTCGTGCGAGAAATGGTGTAGAAGCTTTTATTTTTTTAATTGTTGTTGTCTGAAGAACAAAATACCAAAAACGGCAGCACAATAATTGCAAATAATAGCACAATAATCTGCAAAAATTATTTTTGCTGATGACGGCCAAAAACCCTCGATTTTTTTTCGGACATTTTCCTGTTTTCCACCTTGTAACTCGCAAACTAAGCTTATTTAGCAGTCAAAGTGAGCACATTTCGCCGTAACGGCCGCAGCGGCAGCCAATCTGACAACTAGGATGTTCACCTAATGTAAAAGTTCATGATCTACAACTTTCATTCTATGCATTTTTTGCCAAGGACTAACTATTTCGAAGTTATAACTGCTGGAAGAGCACTTTGAAAATGTTGCAGGGAATGAGCAACTTTCCCTCTGAATACCTATTTGGGGAGACATTTTACGGGCTTTTCCTGAGGTCTCCGGAAATATCAGTTCTGAAAGGAAATTTAATCAGCTTTCGCGTGGAGACAATGAAATTTCGATCGGAGAAATAGTTTCGGCGGGAGATAAGAAAATGTACTGAAAAACGTAATCGTAGATGGACAAATGTCTAGTTTCCACCCCTTCTGACGAATACTAATGGCACTATTGTTGTCTCAACAGGAATGCAATGTAATCGGCTTTCACCAGGACAAAAGAGAATTGAGATCGCCTGTCTTTGGCCTGGTCTTGGCGGATGAGCAGCGTGGATTCACACGTGGCCGCTCCACCACCACGAATCTGATGGTTTTCCAGGAGTTCGTGATGGATGGATTTCAAAGAGGCATTCAAACTAACGTGATAGCCACAGATTTTGCGAAGGCTTTTGACTCATCGCCACCAGTTGTCATTGTTTGATTCGCTCGGAATTCATGGATCTTGAGCTGGTTGGGCAGTTACGAGACGTCAGCTCGTTGTTCGCGCGAGAGGAGCTCTCTCAACACCATTCCTCGACACCTCAGGTATTCCTCAGGGTAGCCATCTGGGGCCGTTATGCTTTTTGTTAATGATCAACAGTATCTTGGGGTGTTCCTCTGTGGCATCCACTGCTTGCTCTATGCTGATGATCAGAAGCTCCTCTGCGTTGGTTCTTCATCAGATTGTGAGGATCTTCAGGCTTGTAGAATTGGTGTGCTTTGAAACACCTTTTCTTGAATCCATCCAAATGCTCGGTGGTGACTTTCCATCGCCCAGAATAGCCGATAGCCCACGACTACACCCTCCGTGGCGCACCCTTGCGAAGGTCGGACTGTCTGGTCGATCTGGGGGTTCTTTGCGATGTGCGGCTTGGTTTCTCTGGTCATATTGAGGCGTTGGCGACCAGGGCAATGCATGCGCTTGGTTTTATCAAAAGACACACCAGGGAATTCACCAATGTCAATGCCTTGTTCACCCTTTACAAGGCCCTTGTCCTGCCTTTTTTAGAGTATGCCTCCACGATCTGGTCGCTCACGTATGGGATCCACAAGTATCGCCTGGAGCGAGTTCATCCAAATTTCCTGCGCTACGTGGCCTACAAGACGGGAATCCCTCGCGAGGACGATGCTCCCCTGCGGAGGTCTGGCTTGACGATTCTCGAGAGAAGACGGAATTTATCTGACCTCGTCCTGCTCTACAAACTCGTCAATGGTCTCTTGCGCTGCGTTGCTCTCCAGGATCAATTTTCTGGTCCCTCGGACAACCTCTCGCTCTCCGTCCATGTTTAGGTTTGGTTATTGTTGTTGAATTTAAGATTTTTTCCCTTAACTCGTAATTTGATGCTCTACATCATAAATTTTGAGCCAATTCATCTGCATAAGCCGTTCATAAGTTACAGGGGTTGAAACATGAGCGAATCCTATTTTTCAGCCAAGTTGGAAAACTATTTTTGACGCTTGCTCGTGGCTAAACGGCAGAACCGATTCCAATGTGTAAGTAGGTCATTCGACGCATAATTTTATGCTCTTCAAACGTAGTATCTGAAACGTTTTCTTTTTGATGCTTAGTTTAAGAGTTGTAGGTGAAAAACTAGAAAATGCTCGAAAAAATCGAGATTTGGCCGCCAAGATTCCCAGTAAAAAGTTTGCTACCGTTTTTGATATTTTGTTCTTCAGGCCCATAACAGTTTAAAAAAATAAAAGCTACACCATTTCTTGAACGAGCCCCCCCCCCGCAATCCTCAGGCGACTGGCCTATCTCAAAAACGCATGTAAAAGAGGCGTTCAAACAGACCAACGTTGTCTTCTGTACATATTTTGTCGCAGAGGAACTAATTGCAGTGCAGTTCACATTGTAAACGAGTCAATATTTGCACTAGGCTCCGTGAAAGTGGGGTATGCACGAGTATTTTTGGTATAGCTTGACTGACCCGGTCCCACTGAGCCCAGAAAATAGAAGCATCACAAAGCTGATTGTCGAAAACTAGAGAGTCACAGTCACGAGGCTCCCTGAAGTTTGATTGCGGTTTCTGAGAAATTAGGGAGGAACAGGATTCAAATTAAGCGGCAATCCACGGAAGAAAGGAAAGGAAGCCTCACTCCTGAACCAGAAGATGGCGCGTAATCGCGATGGAGGTCGAAAATTCTGAATGGCCTCAAAATTTGACAATATACGCTTCAAGATGTCTCGATTCCAAAAACGAAATGCCCGTCAGCCTTCAGAGCAGTTTTGGGACTACCCAAAAGTAGGAATTTTTTTTTTTAATTTAAATTTTGACAAAATACCCGGTTTACCATTTAGTTGTGCCCGCAAGGTTTTCAGCCCAATTGCCCAACCCCGAGGGGCTCTGTGGGGCTAAAAAGGGGTTAAGTGAGTGGGTTTTTGGCTATGAGGACGAATTAGGTGCCTTTTTCGAGTTATTTTTGGACGTAAATCCATTTTTGGTGGTCCCAGAACGATTCAATTTCACCGTTGGGATGTATGGGGCGAAAAATGGGATATTAGCGAATAATGAGGAAAAATTCCAGTTTTTATCAGGTAAGAATGAAATTTAAGTAGGGCCTGGTAAGATTATTTATTTTTATTTTTTATTTTTTAAGCTCTTAAATTCGGCTTGGGAGTCACAATCCCGAAGCAGAAGTAAGCCCACCGCCTTGACTGGACGATAGTGCCCCTTTGTCCTGAATCAGGAGTTTGACCCCCTGGGCACTTCAGCCTCGAGCCGGGCCTACCGTTCCCATCGAACCTGAATTCACTACATGAGGTCCTATCTAGTGAATTCTCCTTTCCTTTCCTCCACGGCGGCCACCTTTATTGCTGAAGATTGCGGTTGTCCTGCGCCGGGACGGTTCAAACGCAAGAATAACCTACACTTCCCATACCTTGGCGATTGTGACCCTTACAATTCACTCGGACGAAAAATACAGTTACAAATAGAACTGATAGGTGCTAGTGAGATTAATAACTAGGTTTGGTAATGCACATTTTTGAAACCCTCGTTCCACCAACGGGGCATTTATCTGCGGGTTTTTCAAGATTTTGTTGTTGTTCTACGTCATCAGGAACATGCCACATCAATCTGCCACCCTTCGTCCACATCCCAAATACCTCCCAGCCACCTCACTACCACCTCAAACTAAACGGCTTGACAGGACGGACCAAAGTGTGGATTCTTCCATCGCAAACTCAGCCCAGACACCTGCTTTACAAAAAACTTTTAACACGCCTCTTCTATTTCTAGAGATGTGCTCAACTACAATCGACGATTAATAACCATACGTATCTATTTAATAACCTTAAAATGTACACTGGTTCAGAATAAGAAATGTGCACAGCTCATAAGTATATTTGTTCAAAAGCGCTCAGTGGCGAGTATAGTGTCGAATGGTCATTAACATTTGACGTATGCAAAGATTTAAGCGGGTAAAGAACATGACTCATGTCCTCCCAAGCCCCAAATGCCAGGAAATGGGTGGCCCAACTAAAACCAGCCTTAAAAGTAATAAAAAGAATCAATAGTGTAAAAAAATAAAACAAGATACCAGAAAAATTGAGAGCTTTGAGAATACGTGGTTTTGGTTAAAAGGTGAATTAAGCAGAGTGTTAATGTGCTACTAATATCTTTTGTTGTGGAGTGTTGTAACTCCTACCAAAGAATGCACCTTGTACATAAGTGAAACTAGGCGATGCGTGGTACAACCTAAGTACAACAATATGCCGTAATATCCAGTAAAATTCGATTGGTTAGACTCAATTCTCCTGTTGCCTTTTATTGTTTCCTCAATAAACTGTTGAGTGATCAGATATCACCACATTCATGAGGATTTCGTCATTGTAGGACCACAAGTAGCTGCATTGAAACTCTGCTAACACCGTACAGATTCTAGGTGCATTCTATGGTCCGTAAATTGGTTTGGAGAGAGAGAAGCGAAGGTTTCGGTAACAATCAGGCACCTTCTCGCCTCGACACCTTCGATGAGCTGCTTGAAAACAAATATGGCCGCTTTTTTAACCACACATGGCTGAGCGGGTAGGGTTTTACGAGCACTGCACACAGAGAGTGCTGCACGGCAATCCTCAGGAGAGTTCGCCAATTGGAGCATTAGCTAACCACAAACCGTGGATAAAGTTGTACAAGTCGTCGCTAACAGACACCTGGAACACAAAATAAAACAATATGGTTGACTTCTTCATGAATGAACTTTTTTCACAAAGGATGCCAGTGCAAGTGGTTTACGACAAGTGGTGTTTTGTGAATCCATTAAAAGATGGTTTCTCTTGCCACCCACTCAAGCCTAAAATGGTGTCGAGTTAACAATCATACAATGGTATTTGGTACTTAATAATATAAGGGCCAATCTCTTAAAGTTGAGTTACTGCAATTAGTAATCCAACTTTTAGAAAGTCCGAAAATCAACCATGGAATTTGGAAAGCTCAAAAATATAACCACTTTTTTCATCAAATGAAATTTAGTGTATTCAAGTTCCTTTTGGTTTATTATATATTCTATAATTATTCTTGGAATAATACACCTATGTTTTCGCGACGGAGGTCGACGACTCCGATCGGCCTCAAAATTTGACATTATCCGTTCCAAGAGGTCTACATTCTAAATCCGAAATGTCCGTCCGCCGTCCGGGCCGTTTTGGGCAGTAGGGATTTTTTTTTTAAATCTGAAATTTTCACAAAATACTTGGTTTACCATCTAGTTCTACAAATGGTATTTTTGAAGGATCCCAGGAGATATATTTTTCAAGTAAAAAACGACAAATTTTGGAAGAAAAAAAAAATGTTTTTTCTAAACATTTTTTTCATTGACAGAATTAAATTACTGCACAAGTAACCTACCAATATATCAAAGAATAATAAACCCTAGTGTAAAATTTGCAGCGTTTTTAAAGAGGATTACATTTAGCGACGAATGGCGATTGTTGCATCGAAATCGGTCCAGCCGTTCAGCCGCAATCGCTCGTCAAACATCGGTGATTTTTGCCAAGTCAGCTGAAAAGTTGACAGCCCTCAACTTCTAACGCCTGTGTAGGTCCCTAATGACTGGGCCGATCGAATAGAATTCATGAATTTTTAGCGGTAGGTAGGAATTTTTTTTTAAATCTGAAATTTTGCCAAAATACTTACTCGGTTTACCATCTAGTCGTGCCCGCAAGGTTTTCAGCCCGTTCGCCCAAACCCGTGGGGAGCAATGGGGCTAAAATGGGGCTACGAGAGGGTTTTTTTAAGGCTTTTGGCTATGGGATCGAGTTAGGTGTCGTTTTCGAAGTATTTTTGGACGTAGAATCCATTTTTTGGGGTCCCGGAACGATCCGATTTCACTGTTGCGATCTATAGAGCTTTCATGGGGCTAAAAATGGGATTTTTGAAGGATCACAGGATGTTAAATATTTTTCGAGTAAAAAATTAAGAATTTTTGAGAAAAAAAAGAAAAAAAATCCAAAAAATTTTTTTTAAATTTTTTCATTGACAGAATTAAATTTCTGCACAAGTAACCTATATCAAAGAATAATAAACCCTTGTGAAAAATTTGCAGCGTTTTTTTTTTAATTTTTTTATCAAACATTCTTTGTTTTACATGAAAAATATTTGACCTCCTGGGATCCTTCAAAAAATTTTTATTTAATACCATTTGTAGCCCCACGAAAGCCCTATAGATCGCAACAGTGAAATCGGGTCGTTCCGGGACCCCAGAAAATGGATTTTACGTCCAAAAATGCTTCGAAAACGACACCTAACTCGATCCCATAGCCAAAAGCCTTCAAAAACCCCTCCCGTAGCCCCATTTTAGCCCCATAGCGCCCCATTTAGAATTTAATTCTGTCAATGAGAATTTTTTTTTTTTTTTCATTTTTATCTTCCAAAAACATTTTTGGATTTATTTTTCAAAAATTTCTTTTTTTTTTACCTGAAAAATATTTTACCTCCCGGGATCCTTCAAAAATCCCATTTGTAGCCCCATGAAAGCCCTACAGATCCCCACAGTGAAATCGGATCGTTTCGGGACCCCCAAAAATGGATTCTACGTCCAAAAATACTTCGAAAACGACACCTAACTCGATCATATAGCCAAAAGCCTTCAAAAAACGCCTCCCGTAGCCCCATAGCGCTCCACGGGTTTGGGCGATCGGGCTGAAAACCTTGCGGGCACAACTAAATGGTGAACCGAATATTTTGTCAAAATTTCAGATTTAAAAAAAATTCCTACTGCCCAAAACGGCCCGGACGGCGGACGGAAATTTCGGTTTTGGAATCTAGACCTCTTGAAACGGATAATGCCAAATTTTGAGGTCGATCGGAGTCGACGACCTCCGCCGCGATGACAGGTGTATTATTCCAAGAATAATAAACCAAAAAGCGTCTACCTCATTTAACGCACCTATAAACTACCCCGTTACTGGACTAGAAAGCCGTCTAGATCGTCAAATATGCACACCGACACCTTCAATGAAATGAAACTGTACTTCGAAAATTTAAGCAGCTAATTGCAAAGCCATCATACCAAAAATGTACAAGATCAACGAGACTAGCCAACAACACGTTCAAGTTTAAAACATTAATATGAATTGGGTTAATCACTGGTAACGTGAATCAACGAACACAAAGGCTGAATCAATACTGATACAGGACAGATTCGAGAGATTATTTTCAAGTTTTGAATGCCAAACCCCAAACTGTAACGGCACATTCTAAAAATGAAGATTTTAAATGCGAGTGAACATGTAATATTTAATTCACTAAGTACAAAATTTGTATTTAATATGTATTTAATAGTCCACGCAACTATGCAAAATGAACAATACAAATCCAACAGCACGAACAAACCCCCCTTGAATTTTATTCATCACACAATACGTTGTGCACTTTTCAAATCAGAGTTAAAAGCCAACTCTAATATAAATTTTGAATACATACAAACTTTTCTCTTCTGACTCTTTCAGAACGTCAAAAACCCCCTAATTACACACTAAACTTCCAGGTAGTGGAGTTTGTTAGATGATTAATATAAACAGATTGTTAGCGGATGAGTGAACACGCAACTACAGGTTGCAAACGTTTAGCCAATGACACTGACAGGCAAAAAAAAACAGCTGATTACCGTTTTTAGTAACGTGCAACAGAAGCAGTGTCAAATTTTAACAGTGAAGTTATGACCCCATACGTTTGAAATATTACCTTTATGTCAAAAAGTGAACCGTTTGGTTGGAAAACAACCTTAGATTCGGTCAATATTGTTGAGTCCTATTGGGAAAACACAAAAACCAAGGTATTGAACACAATGAAGCAGTAAAAACCAAATAAAATAAATTCAATTCCAAAGAACTGCTGAATAATAACTATAATTACTAATTTTGGCAATTTCTTGGTAAATAATGAACACGTTCAAACAATGATGGTCATAACACCACCCAAACGTTTAAAGTAGGTATTTAGAAGACAAGAATTCAGGGCAGGGGAATAGAGTTGTGAATATTATACACAAACAGTCAAAACACATGTTAGATGAGTCTGACCTGAAAACAAGGATTTCTGAGTAACGGGTGCTCGCCACGCTCAAGTGTACGACAAGTAGAGTAGCTTTTGTGGGTATTTCACAATGATACCGTACTTTTTTTGTGGAAATACTACGAGTGACTTGCTCCTGAAATGTAGATCTCCAACTGAGGACTGGAACCTCCACAGAGACCTGAAGCTCTACATTTAATCGTGGCGACTAGAGTTTGCAATCCCGAAAGTTTTTCTGACTCCCGGGTTTCCGGGATTTTTTGGAACCAGTCCCGGGATTGAGCATTTTGACATTTTATGTCTTTGCTTTGGCAAATAAACAAAAAAATCGTCACGAAAACTGTTGACGAAAATTGTCCCAAGCCGTTTCTAGGGAAATGGAACTTGTTTAGACATAAAATGTCCCAACAAAAACAGCGCAAAAAAATCTGGGGTTATCGGCTTCCACACGTTTTCGTACTCGCAAATCTGGATTCTTACTCCCAGCAGAGGCCCTAACAACATATCACAAATAGCTACTACCTCAAATAATGTTTCAGGTCGACCTTTTTTGTGTAAGGTTCTATTTGACTGGACAAGCCGCCGCTCACTCAGGAGTGTTTCCGAACGTTCGTTCATTTGTTATGTTACGTTTGACCAAAAGTAACATTATTTGTGCTCTCTGGACGCAGAATTAGATGCTCTACAACTTCCATTCAATGAGTTTTTACGTGAGAGTTACCGTTTTTGAGCCGCAGGCATTCAAAGTTGAGGTTATCTTCATTTTTCGCAAAGTTGGAAAAAATTGCCTCTTTGGCGGCCCATCGCGCTCTTACGGCTGGGTCAATTTTAACTTTAAGGTAACTCATTCGACGCAGAATTTAGTGCTCTTTAATTTACTGTATAGGAAAGTTTCACCTATAATGCACCATTTCAAAGTTATCCGTGAAAAACCAAAAAAAGTGCCGACATTTCGAGGTTTTTTGCGATTTTGACGGTGAGCATCCCAGAGAATTTGTTGGTAAGCTTCGGATTCGTGTTCAGCGCCCCAAAAAATATATAAAACTGTTGAGAAAAATACTACACCACTCTTCGCATCGAAAAATCACCTGGTGACTGGACTATTGAGCAATTTACGTACGGAGGCGACTAATTCTCTAATCCCGGGATTTCAAATTGTCAAAAATCGTCCGGGATTGCAAACACTAGTGGCGACCGGAGCAAGTAACTCCGAGCATTTTCAAATATTTTGGATTCGGCCATCGCGAAAACATTGAACATTGATCATATTAGAAAAACACAAATCGCCTTACCTTGTAAGGAGTGGGATTCAAATTCCGTTTTATATCCTGCCTTATGGTTTGTAGTGAACTTTGAACTCTTTGACGTATTTCGTCCAGTGTTGGTAGTTGCATGTGGATCACTCCGTTGGACCAGTATTTCTGGAAAAGTGAACTCAAATCACTCACCTGAACTACGCACACCTCAATTAAGCTGCAAGGTACTGGTGAAGGTTGTAAAGGAACTCAAAAATAAGAACCAATGAATTGATATCAACTCGGAGAGAATCTCATGCCCATTAATACCTTATATAGGGGTTCCACTCTGGTTGGGATGACATACGCCCTCTTCGACTCCTGGAAGGGGTGCCGGCACAACACACGAACTCCAACTTCGGGAGGAGACTCTTCGGCTTTTTGAAGTAAATCTATCAACGCATGCCCTGGCAACAAAGAATCAACGCCAAATTTTGTATGTATGTTCTTTCGACTGATAAACTTGGGAATCACGCAGGGAATTTAGAAAGGAATACTTGAATGTAGAAGTTTTGCAGGGGGTTTTTTCTACGAGCGTCATCCAGAAAGTAAATTTACAACGGCTCCTGTGGCGAGGGGGATTTTTTTTTTTTTTTTTTTTTTTTCAAAGTTTGTGCATCCTGCTTGAAGGCGGGGTCATAACAGTCAGTTTGCTTCGTAGCGCGTTTGTGAAGACCGTTTTGTTCAGTCATAGTGAGTTTTTTTAAATGGAGAGGTCGACGCCAGTTCCCACCACCTCTCGCCTGTGTGAGATCCGAGCAGTCATCCATTTTTTGGGTGGTTTGGTCGAATTTATGCCGAAAGGGACGACTATTAATGCCGACGCTTACTTCAATACCCTTACAATTGCGATTCATGACCGTAGAAGGGGTAACCAAGGGGATCTGCCTCCTCTACGACAACGCCAGGCCCCGCACTGCTCGAGTCACCCAAGAACTTTTGACTTCGTTTGGATGGGACATCAACCACCCTCCCTATTCACCCGACTTAGCACCATCTGACTTCCATCTATTCAATAAATTGAAGGAGTTTTTGGGTGGAAAGCTGTTCAGAAGTGGTTAAAGCAGGTGGCGGCAGAGGTCTATGACACTGGCCTAAAAAAAAACTGGCGCCCAGGCCCAGTAATGTGTCGAACTCCACGGGGACTACGTGGAAAAAGTTTTTTATATTTGTGAAGTATTCTGGGGTATTCTATGGGCCGGGTTCACCAACGAGTCTATCCAAGAATAGATTAAATCAGTAATCGGCGATTTACGCACGAATCGGGTTTCACCGAGGCCCGCTTAGCGTAAGCGCCGCTTAAAATCGCCTAAGCTGAGATTAAAGTTAAGTGGCCAAAATCGGGCGATTAACGTGACTAATCTACGATTATCTCAGATTCGGCCGGCCGCCATTACTGTTTTTGTGTGGAGGCGCGTATTTCGCGAGTAATTATCCGTCAATAATGAGTGGAATAAGTCCTCGAAACGTGCTATTTTACACTGTGAACGTGCGTAAATGACACACAAGACGAAGATGTCTACATTCGGCAGTGAAGGAAAGTTTCCTGTGAGAGTGCATAACCTGGAGAATCTGGGCGAAAGTGATCTTCACAAGGTACCAACAGGATGTCAAAATCAAACGTAATCTCTATCTCTGACAAGTACAGCTTTAATTTTGATCATATAGGCGTTATATGAACAGTAGGTATAGTAAGCCATGTGTCTCCCACCTCCCGGCAAAACGAAAATACTGCCCTGAGGCTCCAGCGTCATCTTTGAAATGTCCGGGCCGGAGTTCGCGTAGTAACTGAACCCCCAATGTATACCCACCTGTGTTTGTACCTAATTCTGAATTATATATTTATGTAATCGAGAGTGTCGATGTTTACCCGCAAGGTTTTCAGCCCGATCGCCCAACCCCGTGGAGCTCTGTGGGGATAAAAACGGGCTACGGGTGGGGGTTTTGAAGGGTTTAGTCTATGGGGCCGAGATTGGAGTCGTTTTCGAAGTATTTTTGGACGTAGAATCCATTTTTGGGGTCTGAGAACGATCTGATTTCACCGTGGGGATCTTTTGGGCTTTCATGGGGCTAAAGATGGGATTATTGAAGGATCCCAGGAGGTCAAATAAGGTGTCGTTTTCCGAGTAATTTTGGAGGCATAATCCATAATATGGATAATAACGAAATAATTAGTGTATCAAATCGTCGCCTAAGAAGCAACACCACCTATCAACCATTTTCACGAAAATTCGATTTTTACTTATTCTTCTTCGAAAAATAAGCTCTCGTGATTGCACGTGAGAAAAATTGCTCTCGTGAAAAATGGTTGATAGGCGGTGTTGCTTCTTAGGCGACGAAATATGCATTTTCAGAAGGAGGTAACTGTTGTGATCGCGCAACTACATACCTACCCTTTGCTTGTAGACCTTACAGAGATACCTTGTGGAGGCCCAAGAGGTCGTTTGCGAAAATTAGCCGATAGCTTCAATTTGTTGCCCGCAGGCGCTACATCGGTGTTGGACGACTTAAGCAGAGAATAGAGAGTTCCTAAAGAAATATCCGATATACGTCGACCGTTAATTTTTATCGCCGTAAGGGATTTGTCTAGGGAGAATCAAAGAAAAGCTAACTTCACATATCACCATAACAGAGATACGGTGTTATCAAACAGTGCTGCCAAACCACCCGAACAAAAATCCCCCGAGTCGCGGGGAAAAAACCCCTAAAAAACCCCCGATGATAATATCAAAAGTCACCCTAAATTTAAAGTGCCTTATATTGTTCGAAATTAACGGCGTTATCCTTATGACCTTAAGCTTATCGCCGTATCTTTACGGCAATAACGTTCGACGTTAGGCATAAGGACGTAAGTTATCGCCGTTATTTCTGTTCATGCGCGAAATCTCGAGTTACGTCGACCGTAACTCATCACCGTTAGGCAAAAAGTGGCTTTAGGAACTCTCTATTAACTTTAATCGTAGCTTTACTAGAAAAAGTTAAGCGCCTCTTTGTGCGGTGAAACCCGTTTCGTTTTAATCGGCAGTTTTAATCGTGAAACCGGCTCTGAATTTCATTGGAAAACAATCATTTTTCAATTTTTCAAAAAATGTTGTAAACTTAATTTCTGGATGACCCTCGTATCACTTAGACACACGGATAAATAAACAATATCAATACCATCAGCACCGTACAGGCGGTAGGCGTTTTTCCTCCCTGGCATGGTCACTTTAACAACATCCTGACTCAGTTTGATCCGCGGTGTGCCGTTAATCTCAACGAGCTTATAAACGCAACCAAGCGCGGGTTGACGCTGGCATGTCACTGAAAAACGACGCGAATGTGTAAATACACGTCAGGAAACGATTTTTCGTAAGCGTAAACCTGCAAGGTTTCTTACCTAAATGCGTGCCAATCGCAAAACAGTTAATCTGATGGTTTTGTTCGTTCAAACTTAATATGGTCTCTTCGTTTATATCATTTGAAGCCATTATTTGTAGTGTGCTGAACCAAGGAAGGTTATACCTGGAAATTGAATAATTCGAAAAAGACCGTTGGGTATTGCTTACTCAAAAATGACCTACATACGAGAAATTTACAAAACTTACTTGGCGGCTACTTTTCTAAAAACTTCCCGTGCTTTGTTCGAAAGGTACGCAAGATCTCCACTGTCGATTCGAACTCCAATAGCTCGATATCCGAGGTCGTTCAAAGCCATAGCAACGGCGCAGAAGTTGAGAAGGCCGCTCCTGCCACATAAAACACTACAGCTAAAATCGAATCAAGCTGCGAGAGTACCTGCTACGATTGGTTTGTGACGGGAAGGAGATGAACGGCGGTAGGAGGGGGAAGGATGCCTGAATGCTAGCTTTAAGGTTGGAAACTTGGTCTAGGGCCGGTGGTCCTAGTTTTGGTTGATAAACTAAATAATAAATTATTCGTGGAATGATTTGTAACGGGGTCAAATATTGTGATCGGCCTCAAAATTTGTCCCTGCAAGGTTTTCAGCCCGATCGCCCAAACCCGTGGGGCGCAATGGGGCTAAAATGGAGCTAAGGGAGGTTTTTTTAAAGGTTTTTGGCTATGGGATCGAGTTAGGTGTCGTTTTCGAAGTATTTTCGGACGTAGAATCCATTTTTGGGGGTCTCGGAACAATCCCATTTCATTAGGGGATCTACCTATACGGCTTTCATGGGGCTACGAATGGGATTTTTGAAGGATCCAATGAGGTCAAATATTTTTCAAATAAAAACAAAAAATCCAAAAAATCATTCATTGTTACAGATTTACGTTTTTCGAAAAGTCACTTTTTCGCACTTCAAATAGCTGAACCATCAAAACGGCCCGTCCTACCGAGAAATGTTAAATAATGAAAGTTGTAGAGCGTTACATTTCCTACAAGATAGGCACCCAAAGTTTGCCGAAAAGTACCTGCAGGACAAGAAAATGTGAGTTTTTGGTAACATTTCGGCGCTTTTGGTATATTATTCTTGGAATGATACACCAATGTAATCGCGCCGGAGGTTGACGACTCCGATCGGCCTCAACATTCGACATTATACGTTTCAAAAGGTCTAGATTCCAAAACCAAAATGTTCGTCCGCCGTCCGGGGCGTTTTGGGCAGTGAGAATTTTTTTTAATCTGAAATTTTGACAAAATACTCCATTGGATGGATTACCATCTATTTGTGCCCGCAAGGTTTTCAGCCCGATCGCCGAAACCCGTGGGGTGCTATGGGGCTAAAATGGGGCTACGGGAGGTTTTTTTTAAAGGCTTTTGGCTAATGGGTCGAGTTAGGGGTCCGTTCGAAGTATTTTTGGACGTAGAATCCATTTTTGGGGGTCCCGGAACGATCCGATTTCAGTGTGGCGATCTATAGGGCTTTCACGGGGCTAAAAATGGGATTTTTGAAGGATCCCAGGAGGTCAAATATTTTCCGAGTTAAAAAATTTTTTTTGAAAACAAATGTTTGAAAAAAAGTTTCTAAAATTTCTCAATTTTTTTACTGACACAGAATAAATTTTCGGACAAGTAACCTATATTAAAGAATAATAAACCCTAGTGTAAAATGTGCAGCGTTTTCTAACTTGCACATAGGTAGATGTAGATGATTAAACAAAAAAGGCTCTGAAAAATGATCAATGGTAGCTTAACGCATCATATTATAATATGATTTGTTGACCATTTTTTAAGATGGCCAAAATTATATGTATATAATATAATATTATATTATTATATAATACCTATAATATAATATAATTATTATGTAATGTGATATCTGGGCTCGAAACGTCTGATAGATGAGTGTAACGTTCTAACTCAATCGTCTTAATGAATTGAAAACCTAATTTTTCTCATTATTTTTAAATTTTCTCCATCATTTATTTACCCCACATATTCTTAGTCAGCGTCAAAATTTCTGTAAGTTAGGCTCATACAATAATTTTGCCCACCTAGGTCTTTGATTTTGTCCACATAGGGTTAAATAAGTCAAAAATGAAATGTCCGTCTGTCCGCGCGCCCTCCAATCCTTTCAGGGTAGTAGGATTTTTTTTTTCTTTTTTTTTTCTGAAATGTAGACAATATCTGTACTCAGTCCTTCCTCCGCACGAGTATTCAGCCTTTTCCTTTAATTTTAAAAAATAATTTTGTTGCTGCAGATGGATTTTAATAATTTTCTAGACTTTCAGGGAATTATCATTGTTGGAAGGCATATCCAAACGTATTTAAGATGAAACTCATCATTTTTAGTAACCGAATAAATTGAGTAACATGAAAACGGGGATCGATTCGAGCAGAGATTATACACAGGCATGGAATGGGTGTTGAGGAGATCGATGATGTCTGATGATTCTGAAGTCTTTCTTATTTATAGAACACCAACGTGTTCAGGTGTGCACAAGCACCTGCAACGAGCAATTTGGCATCCCAACTAACAAACAGCTCGATTCGCCTAGCGGTTAAAACGTGACATAACGAGCACGTTCAACAAATACCTTGATCGGTCGGATTGAAGGAGGAATACAAGAAATCTATAAAAGACGAGAAGTCATACAATGCGAACGTGTTAACTAAGAACAGGACGATAGTAAGCAATCCGAGGGCGATAGAGGAAAGGAAATACTAAACAGTCACGATGCATTATTGTAGACAGTTTAAATCACCGATAAGCTGAAATCGAAGGACCCAATGTAATTCTAGATGAGAAGTAGTTGAAATAATGGATATAAATGGTGACGAAGCTAAAACAAATGCGGGATACAGAGAAAAGAAACGCTTCTCATTGCTGAGGGAGGGGGGGGGGGGGGGGGTTGCGTACAATAACAAAAGATGAAGTACGGTTTTGTCCAGTTACAACGAACACATGCTTACGCTAAAAACTAACACACAAAATGGGGTTTCCGATCCGTCAGCATGCTTTGATAATGATGATTATCTATACCATCTATACATCTATACCACTAATTCTCACAAGTATGTCACAAGCCTTCTCCTCCTAAACGGTAAGCGATAAAAATGCGGAGATTTTTTTCTATTGGTTCGGGATCCCGTTTAAAATTCGGTAGGGGGGTTGAGCCCCTCCTGAGATGCGCGCGAGTAGGCGCATTTGCGCCCAACTTTCTTATTTTAAATGGGAACCCCTAATTTTTTTTCTCGAATTCCGATTCCTCGGCCAATTTTACGTCCGATAAGCGCGTTGCTCGAAATTTTTGGCGTGTGCGAGTTCGTCAAACTAATTTTTTTGTAATTCTTCAGTCGTTAACGGACGGATTGAAATTGGGTTTTCTCCTTATCCTACCTAGATCCGAATTTTAATACGAAATCCCGAAAAAACTCATTCCGACGATGAGCGAATTTAGACGGCGAGTTTAATTTGAACGATTTCAAGAGGTCAGGCGCGCGAGATGGGTGGCGTCTCTGGGGGCGGGCGCGCGCCTGTATGGGCTTCCACCCTCCACGGCTCGGCGTTCCCACCAGAGGAGATTCATTTGGAAATAAGCCTTCTGCGAGTTTGCGTCAATAATGTAGGAATAATAATTAGTAGATACCTAGGTATTCGTAATTTAGATATATTCTGGTGGTAGGCGTAAGTAAACGGGGCGCCTTTTATTCTTCCAGTTTTCAGTCTACTTGAAAACAAAAATTTACGCCCATTAAATTTAGCGCATTGAGCGACTGTCACTTGGCCCCCCCCCTGACCGAGAAAGTGGTCGGCCGAGCGAAGCGAGGCCTTATGTCTGAGTGCTAGTAGTGACAATAACGACAGAATAGATATTTCCGTGCACATAAAGATTCACAACCTGAACACAGCAATTCAAAATAGCTCTAACCCCAATCAGCCTATCAGAACACCGAGAAAGTGGACGTGAGGGTCACACCGCACCAGCGTCAAGTATTACCAAAAACATTTAGGCTCAATTTTCCTTTAAAATTACGATTAGCCCGATTTATTATGTACAGAGATTCAGCATCAGAGAAACAAGCAAGACCATAGACACGTGCATCACAACCCACACTAAAATAATATTTCAAGAACTGAAAGAACATAACCAAAGCACGAAATCAAAAGTACCGAAAAGAATCAACAGAGCATCAAAGAAATTAGAATATGAAAAAGAAAGGACAGATGCAGAAGAGGTATAGCAGAGAAGTCACAAACCATCTAATCAACACTGCCACGTTACCTCTTGACGTCGTATGTATCGACGAGAGCAATGAAGCCTTCTGGAAACGCAATAGCGAAGGAAATAAGAGCCGTCAGTTCGCCTTCGGAGGCTTCGTCAGGCATGATGTCCAGCAGTTCCGACAATGGTTCCCTCCATTTCGTGGCTAGAGCCAACATGTCCCTTTCCTTGCCGGTATTTTTGTCAAGAAGCATCTGCTGAACGTTAGACAATAAACAAAGATTTAGATTTTAATAGAGCTTCGGGAAATACACAATTTCACATTTAGTTTGAAGTTAGAATGTGGAGCTAAAATCTCGCCTCTGAGACTCCCAGAAATCCAGGCTAAATTCCTCATTCTGCATGTTCGATGCAGTTCCTCACACTGGTATTGGAGTTATGTAAGGTCATCACATGCAGTTCACGTGACCGAAAGTGAAACCCAGGAGCGCGACAGGTAGCTGTTTGTTTTCGTTGAGCGAAGGGGGGAAGCTATTTTAAGTTGAATGGTTTTTTCAAAATAGACTTGACCCTCGATGATATTCAAAGATCAATGACATCGAGGCTGCTTTCGAATAAAAACGACGGCCGAACGGCCTTTCAGTCGGTTGAGTCAAAGAGATTCCAAGGTCTGCGTTACGAGAGTAATTCACTTCCCAATTGGGACCCCAACTAACTATGGAGACGACAAATCGAGGCGTTTTTTACCCCGTCCACCATTATGGTCTAAATAGGACAATAATGATTATTGTTATTATTCAGTTGGTTACTTGTGTATAGGTCCACATCACAGTTAATATAAGGGCCATCATAATTCATTGTAGCAGCCTGCATTACTGTAAAATGGTACAATTTACAATTCTATTAAATAGAATAGAATTTTATATTAGACATAGTATTATTCTATTAAATTTTAATAGAATAATACGATGTCTAATATAAAATTCCACCCATTGTGTTGTCTGCCTGAAATCACTATAGAATGAGCTCATGAATGATTTTTTTTTATTTTTTTATTTTTTTTTTTAATGGAAAGTTCATGCTTCAAAAGTTACGAAAATGGGTCAACATTGCAGAAAAAGCGTCTCTATAATTTATAGGGCCTTTGGAAAAATATAATATTTGAATTCCGAGGCCTGGAGGGGGTACATGACGTGGGCTGCTTGATCAGCTTTTGATTGGCCGAGAAATCTCGCTCTCTCTCGCATCTATGCAAGATAGCCAACTTTGCTATGCTAAAAGCCAAAAAGTCAAAAATCGGGGTAATCATCAGAGAAGGTCATTCAAAAATCGAGCATCGAGTTACCATCAAAGAAGGTTATTCAAAATCGACCCGGGTCGAGTGTTTTTATTCAAATTCCGTTCAGATGTATTATTCAGCGCTCTGGTGGCTCTGCGCCCAACTACTTGGTGACGTCACCTGCCCTCCGCTTTCATTTCACAATTCCCAACATTTCTAAAACAGTTCTGCACGTAATCAGGAATGGAAGTGCACCAGAATTTCGGGTTAAATCATCCTGTACCATGATGTTAGAAGTCAAAAAGGGAAAATACTTCATTTTTGTGACAATAAGTCTTTCACGTAGTTTATAATCATCTCAAGTTGTTCTGGCCGATTCAAAAACCGCTGTAGGTGACGTCACCTACAGGAGTTCTGGTTTCCAATCAAAGACACCAGAGTGCAGGTCGATTTTTCATATTTTTTCTTGACTTTCTCGGTGATTCGCACTAGTGACATTGAAGTAAAGCGAAAATCGCCGTGTTTGCTTTGTTGTGAATGTGATCGTGCATATTGACTCAACTTATTCGTGATATAAATTCACTTGTTCGACTTATTCAGTTTTTAGTTTTGTAATGGTCGCCAACTCGTCGACCAATAGGAGCCGACCTCGGGTTTCCGCCAAAATTCAAATTGCAATTTTTCCATAAATTTTATAAATTTGAACGAACTTGCAGTTTGGGTTTTAACCCCATTTTCAGTATTATTTGGACGCCTTCTATCGATAAAAAAAGATAATCCAGAAACGCTTCCATTCTTAATTATACAGATTTTCGAACTAAAAATTTGTGTAGTGGGGGGGAGGTTAAAGTGTGCTGAATCCTAATATGTTGTTAGAAATGATGAATTCCGTCCTTCTCAAGGAGCCCATTCTACGAGAGAACCGGAAAACGGACTACTGCTAATTATTAATTGTTAAATAAATAAATATTTCTTTATTGTCATCGGCAATCAACAAGTACATTTAAAAAAAAGTACAGGGATAGGACAAACGTCGGAGTGAATAACAAAATCATCGCCTGTCGAAAAAATCGCCCACGGCTTAAAACTCCTTATTAATCAAGAACTCCTTGAGGGACCTCTTAATTTGGCGGAACGGAGAATCAATGGGGAGGACAAACTTCTGCACGCGGAGGGTAAAATGGTTCATGACAAAGATCACACTGTAGCGGGTGGACCTCTTGACAAATTCCAAATTGTGTTTTGGAACTCGGAGTAGAGTGTGTTGAAGTTGTGGCCCAACTGCTCCACGACAAACCTGTCGCGATGCCGCAGGAAGTAAAGCACTGCCTCCAGGATCCAAACAGATGGAAAAGTCAGCAGGCCCGACACGATCCGAACCACTCGCTTCTCGGCCAAGAAAATGGTTTCGATGTGGGCCCTTGAACCCCACGAAATGATGCCACAGTTCGCTCCAGACATAAAAAGGCCATGGTAGGTCAGCCTTACTAGCTTGGATGTTACTGGCGCAGACAGAAGCTGGTCGAGTTCAATTTACACCTCAGCTCGATTACGTGGCTTTTGAACGTGAGTTTCTCGTCAATGGCCACTCCTAAAAACCTGTAACTGTACCAGACGGGAACGCTAGCATTGCCCAGCATCAGAGATGTAAAGGGGGTAAATACCCAGTGGGTAGGGTATTTACAAACTGGGTATTTCCCCGGTATTTACCCAATCGCCGAATAAATACCTTCCCATTAAATACCCAACCAAAAAAATACCGAAAAAAAAATTTTTTTTTTTTTCATTTTTTTTTAGTTTTGCAAAAAAAAATCAAGTAAAAGGTCAGTTTTACGACCATTTCTGCACACCTTACTACCCTTTCCCACCTCACGACGCGATTGTTACGTACCTATAGGAACTGTATACAGTGTGTCCTCCATGACTGTCACAAGGAGTCCAACTTGATAGGAAGAAAAAGGGTACTTAACGTAACCTACAAAATTTGTAGGCTACATTTAATGTAGCCAAGAAGCGAGTTCACGATGAGTCCAGCTCGGATGAGGATGAAGAATCAGATTCATCTACAAGCGAACTTTCATTCCATGAGACCGATGAGATGAGGGAATGATTGCTAGGTATTTAAATGCAAAAAACAGTTTGAGCAATTTTTTTAAATGTACATGTTTTTTAAAGCTGGAAATAAATAATTTCCAACATTATCATCTTAATTTACGATTATTTTTACCACAAAACATGGTTGATGAAAAGATTTAATTGCATCTTGGTTTTTGGGCACTTAATGACCATGAAAGCAGTCAAATTTACAGCTGTTTAAGTACAGTGGGAAGTGGCATATGATTTTATAGCAGTTTGTTTGTGTGTTTTCCATCGAACATGAGTATTTTTTTTCATTTAGAGGGTGATCCTGAACTCGAAAATTGTTGAAACTTTGGTAGAGGCTGGCTCTCGAGTAGTAAGAACGTTTTACGTGTTTTTTTTTGCGATCCCGTTTCATTGAAGATAAAATACCCTATTAAATACCCAAAATGGGTATTTACCCGGGTATTTACCCTGGGTATTTACCCTTAAAAAAGAATACCCGGGTATTTTACATCTCTGCCCAGCATTAAGCGGTCGGATGGTCAGAAGAGCCAAGAGCCGTGAACAGTAGACAGTTTGTCTTGGCCTCATTGTGCAGGAGCTTATTGGATACGGTCCATTCTTTCAGTCTGGAACCTTAATTGGAGCACGAGGACGCCTTCAGTTTTAGAGGGGGCAGCCGCCATAAAGTTTGTATCGTCTGCGAAGTTCACTATATAGATATTTGGCCCCTCAAGCACGGAGGGCAAATCGTTCACCAGTATCTGGCAGAGGACCAGAGCCAGAAGGCTGTCTTGGGGGACCGATCTTAGGAGAGTTTTACTGGCTGAACAGACCGAGTGTGAGGTAAGATCGAAACCATTTATTGGCAATCCCTCTGATCCCAACACGTTCAAGCTTCAAGAGCAAAACGTCGTGTGGTGCCACATCAAAAGCCTTTGCTAGATTAGCCATACAACCTGCCACCTGAAGACCCTGGTCCACACCAGAGCACACAAAATCGGTAAGGTCAGCCAGCCTCCGTTGATCGATTCTTTCTGAAGCCATGCTGCGCCTCGTGGAAGAAATCAATGGAATCCAAGAATGACATGAGTCGAGATTTCATCAAACTCTCAAGCACCTTCCCCAAGAGTTTTATCAGACTAATGTGTCTGAAATTCGAGATATCCGAAAGGTCACCCATCTTAGGTACAGGAATTACTAGGGCGTGCTTAAGACAATGCTGGCAAGTACGTGCTTGAAGACGGAGGCGGGGATGCCATCAGGGCTTCTATGGGTACTCCTCAACTTGCGGCAGGTGCTGACTACCTCCCCCACACGCACCGGAGTGATGAAAAAGCTACTCCGCCGTTATTTGCCTTTCAAACATCATCGTTAGTATATTAAGGTTGTAGTGGAAATTGTGTCTAGCTCTGTAAGCCTCGAGTAAACAACGATACGACGATATACTATGAATAATCTTTTGTACTCAAACTACCTTAGAACTACTAGACCCAGACAGATGCCTCAGAACAAAATTTATTTGTTTTGACTTAGCACCTTTGTGTACCTGATTACTATTGTGGCCCAAGTTAATTATTGCACAATATTCTAAAGAAATGCCTGCACGGAAAAGGGGTCTTGCCATAGATAACCCTGAAGGACTGGACGACCGAGCCTTCGCCAATTCCAGACAAGCCACTGATCTCCTAGTCGACGCAATTAAGCATGGGGCAGACAATTGTTCAATTATGAAGACCAAGTCAACAGAATCTTAAGTGGAGCTCTTAAGACACGTAAGGCAGAACGTTGGAGGGGAGGCTCTACTTTCTGCTTTGCCTTCCCAGCAACAACATAGAGTTCGGCAAACCAGATGTGCTTCACAATGGTTAACCATTGTTCCTTTAGCTGCTGACGATTGCGAGCTTTCTGCCACTCAGCTCCAAGGCAATTCGTTATGGACTAGAACTCAAGGGTCTGCCAGAGCTGTGCGACGGCTGTGGAAAACGAATGGAGCTCAATCTCGCCCTAACCTGTACGACGGGGGGGGGGGGGGGGGAGAGGTAAAGCGAGGGCATGACCAAATCAGAGACGCTGGCATTGCAAGCATGACCTGGAATGGCGTTTGAACTGAGCCAGTTCTCCGCGAAAGTGACAGCCGCAACCAACCTCTCATCGCGGACTTGGCGGTTCCAGCGGTGTGGCGTAGGGAGAGACTTGCGTTTTTCAACAACTGCGTCATCAACTTTGACGCAGTTTCCTATGCCCGCCTTGACTGGCCCCCAAGTTTCCCGCCACGCAGAAGCGGCCAAACATGCAAAATACGATAGAGCAGCGGAAGACACGAGGGCATCATTCCATGCACTGGTATGTTCGTGTGATGGGTCACTTGGGACAGAACTCCAGCGGTTTCACAAGAAGCTAGCCACAGCTCTCTCTGAAAAGTGGTCCCGCCCATACGCCCAAGTAGCCGCCTGGGTACGAGTCAAGACTTAGTTAGCAGTGATCCGAGCCGTCGCCATGAGACTACGGGGGACGCGGCGGAAGTTTCGATGTCTGAGGTTGGAGGATGGCGCCGGACCCCAGTTTTGGGACTGCGAATGAAGGCTGAAACTTCCCATTTACTGCTACCTCCACTCGATTTCAGATTGACCAGCTTTTTATTGCCTTTTAATAATTGTAAAAATTATGTTTGATGTTCTAACGAAATGCACAAGTGAAGAAATGAGAACACCCACCGGTACTCGTATGGAGTGGAATAAACACATACAGGCTTGCACACCATTCCATATGAACTTACTTTCGACTGTAGGTCATTGAAGTTGCTGAATGATGATATGTAGGCGTGAGCGTGAGTTCCTTTCACGGGGATGTTGAACATCTTACCAGCTAGTACATTGCTTGTGCCGTCGAATCCACCTGGAACATGACGAATACAAGGTCGAGCAAGACACGACATTACGTAGCTACTTGGGATTGAGACGAACAGGAAAACACCAGAGACGAATCAGAAATTGGGAGAAGTAACTCATTTTCCAAAACGAATGAACAGTAGCAACTCTAAATCTATTGATCATGAGGCATCCACAAAAGGAAAAATGCAGCCAATCCAATAGCTTTGGGGTGTAGGTAGTCAGTACCGAGGTACTCACCCTCCTCCCGCCGATAACTAGTTACGTTTTCAAGGTTACTCTTCACAGAAGTTTTAAAACAACTTCCTAAAACTTTTGAAGCGGTAGCAGGGTATTTCATGTCGAGGTCATAGCTTGCATGCACATGTAAACGAACGATGCCGACTACCTATAAACTGGATACAAATAAATAAATAACATGAACTAGTGTTGAAAGAATATTGTGGGTTCTTCGGGAGGTCAGAATTTTGCGATTTTTTTCATGGTATTCGTATTCACCGCTCCCAAAAACTCTTCTACGCCAAGAGCAAATTTGAAAAAAATAAAATAAACCAAAAATTAGTTTTGAAAAGTAGGTAGATGACGAGAACATCTTTAACTACCAAAAGTTGCTCCATATGGGGTATCTGAGCTCCGAAATGGGTCAAAAATAGGGGCTCGACCAGATGACACGATGTTGTGATGATGGTGGGCCGAGGAGTGTCCAGCGGTGACCTCCCGCCACCATAACCCCCCCCCCCCTCCTCTCGTTCTGTATTTCTTTAAGGAAAAACTACAATATGCGAAAGCGAATAGAAGGGGTCTGAGGCCAGGTGGGAGAGGTCGGAGGTTGGCTCACTTTAGCCAGCCGGGGGTGGCCCCCAAAATTGACATAACCTACGTCGATCGAAAACACTTTCACGTAATATATTTCACGCTCCTGCCGACGTTAGCGTAGTTATTACGAACGTAGCGAAGAAAAACCCGTCGCTCGAAAATCCTACCTTTAGCTTATTATTATTTTTCGTTTAGTTCAGAAAGACTCGGGAAAACTAATATTTTGAAAAATGTCAAACAGATTACTTGGCGAGCTGCATTTCACTGACTTCCACAAATATTACTGCATCTGCAGAGGGCCTACCTACACTGCCCCAGGACCTGACTTGAAGCATTGTGATTGGTGTGGCTCCTTGCAGTCATACTTTGTGATTTAAAGCCCCTGAGTTTTTAATACATTCCCAAAATATGACTTACTTTTTCGCGGAAACGATGACACATCACTTATAATTCCCAAAAAATGTTTTTAGAACAACAAAGAACCTCATTTTCCGTACTGACAGGGGAACGAAAAAGAGGCAAATTTCGGACCTCATAGCTTGGTTACAGAAATCATCCCCATCAAAAGATCGTGCAACAATTTAACCAAAAAAATAATCCTTTGACGAATCATTGTAGATGACTGTTTCAGTATAATACATCTGAAATGGGTGAGTGTTCCCAGCGGAAACACCTGTCGAAAAGTATGAGCACCGTGTTCTCAGCGGACAAGGTGCTTGTACTTGTGAGCTATAGAGGCCAGTCAAATTGTATACTAAAAACGCTGCAAATATTACACAAGGGAAAATAATGGTAAAAAAATTTATTTTTTTTTTTTCAAAAATGTTTTGTTTTTTACTAGAAAAATATTTGACCTCCTAGGATCTTCCAAAAATCCCATTTGTAGCCCCATGAAAGCCCTATAGATCGCAACAGTGAAATCGGATCGTTCCGGAACCCCCAAAAATGGATTCTACGTTCAAAAATACTTTTAAAACGACAACTAACTCGATCCCATAGCCAAAAGCCTTCAAAAAAACGCCTCCCATAGCCCCATTTTAGCCCCTTAGCGCCCCACGGGTTTGGGCGATTGGGCTGACAACCTTGCGGGCACAACTAGATGGTAAACCGAGTATTTTGTCAAAATTTCAGATTTAAAAAAAATTCCTACTGCCCAAAACGGCCCGGACGGCGTACGGCGGACGGACATTTCGGTTTTGGACTCCAGACCTCTTGAAACGAATAATGTCAAATTTTGAGGCCGATCGGAGTCGTCGACCTCCGTTGCGATCACATAGGTGTATTCCAAGAATAATAAACCAAAATCGCTAAAATCGCAAGAAAACGGCGGGTTTTTTTTTTTTTTTTTATGTTGTTAGGATCACTCCTAGTAGTGTATACCTTAGTTTGCAGCTTCGAAAAACCTGAGCTCGCTGCGTGACAGTCGAAAAACCTCAGAAGTTTCGGACTTGTTTTGGTATTTTGCTTATATCTCCGTAGGGGTGCATCCTACAAAAAACATTACTGCTACCTTTTTTACGTAGACAGAATTTGCTAACGTTTGAGACTAACCGCAGCCCCGTAGGCCTAATAGTTTCCGAGATACAGCTTTTATAAAAATTGTCACTTTTTCGAAAAACTTTAAATTAAATCATTTGGTCGCGTTTCAAAGCCTCTATGCCAAAAACAGCGTACCCAATCAAAAAATGTCAATCTCTGTGTGTGTTGTACAGAATTAAATTCCATGTTAGGAAACCTCCATTAGTCCATTGGTGGCGGGAATGCACTCAACTGAACTCGAGCAGTCGACACTTCACTTTTCATAAACAACTGGTATTGACAGAAGCTTTTTTTTTATTCGTCGATTTATTTATCTACTTCGGTTTTTACTGGTTCCATAATTTAAAAAAAATGCATTACAAACAGGATTCTATTAAGGGTAATCGTCGGACGGATTGCGGCAATTAGTGCTCGCGAGCGAGGAGGCCATAACCCCTAAGGTGGTAGAAGGGGGGCTAAGTACCAGCCGACACCATGGTACCAAAGGCGAACCAAAGATCAATATTAACCACCTGACACAATCTTCACTAAACCCGCTAGATTCACCGGAGGCATGAAGGGAAACCCTAACCTGACATAATCAACAAAAATTAAGGCCACCGCCGATCCATTTTCCAACTGAGGAAAGGCAGGAGGAGCCCCCAGCCTTATACCGTTTGTCTTCCGAAGTCTTATCGTCGTTTCAAAGGGAGAAATAGTTCGGCGGAAATGACAAGCCATGAAAGTGGAAAGGGTTGGTGGGGAGGGAGATAGACAGGTCGCGGATAGGGTGTTCGACCCCTGTGCATGAGGCACGCTTCCTACCTTGATCGGAAAGAGTGGCGCTAAGCACGAACTGACACATCGTAACACGGACACCTTTTCGGCCGGGTTGAGCCTGCATTGCGCCGTTCGAATGATGTCCTACCACACTGTACCAACATCTGCAGTATCATTATGAGCACGCATTCTTCCCTGATTGCAACCTATGTTTCATTAAAATGACTATTTGCGAGGGAAGTTTTTATTCCACATAGTCAAAACCGAAATGTCCGTCCGCCGTACGCCGTCCGGGCCGTTTAAGGCAGTAGGAATTTTTTGTTAAATCTGAAATTTTGACAAAACACTCGGTTTACCATCTAGTTGTGCCCGCAAGGTTTTCAGTCCGATCGCCCAAACCCGTGGGGCGCTATGGGGCTAAAATTGGGCTACGGGAGGGTTTTTTTTGAAGACTTTTAGCTATGGGATCGAGTTAGGTGTCGTTTTCCAAGTATTTTTGGACGTAGAATCCATTTTTGGGTGTCCCGGAACGATCCGATTTCACTATGGCGATCTATAGGGCTTTCATGGGGCTAAAAATGGGATTTTTGAACGATCCCAGGAGGTTAAATATTTTTCGAGTACCTAAATAATAAAGAATTTTTGAAAAAAAAATCAAACAAATTTTGAAAAATAAAACTAAATTTTTTTTCCATTGACAGAATTAAATTTCTGCACAAGTAACCTATATCAAAGAATAATAAACCCTTGTGTAAAATTTGCAGCATTTTCGGCTGTAGCTCCAAGACTATTGGTCGAATTCCAAATTTTTTTTTTTTTTTCTCGTAAAAGCTGATTGAATATCCCATCGCAGCTGTAAGGTTTTGATTTGAGCGTTGATAAGGGAAGGGGCAGGCATGGCAAGCAAATGACACATTTTGGTAAAAAACGTGTTTTTGCGGATGTCAATGGCACTTTTGTTGCCTCAACAGAAATATAATGTACCTACTGACCCTTATATATAATCTAATCAGCTTTCACCAGAGAAAAAGAGAATCAGGATCGGACTAACCATTCCCCAGTTATGGGCAAAAATGTCATAAAAACGCGTTTTTGCCAAAGTTGTCATTTGTTTGTCATGCCTGCCCCTCCCTTATCAAAGCTCAAATCAAAATCTCACCTAGAATAGCTGCGATGGGAAATTCAATCAGCTTTTACGAGAAAAAATAAATTTGAAATCCCGCCAATAGTCTATGAGTAACGTACAGCCGAAAAGTTATGAAAAACGTGGTTTACGCTTACGATTATTTTTGCCCATAAGTCGTTTTCTCGGGTCCTATTTGATCTAAAGAGCCGTACTTGTGCTCAAATTGTAGAAAATTTAATGTAGTTTAGATTACAAAATAGTGCCCATACCGCTAGGTAGCTTCGTTTAGGCGCTGTGAGCAAAAACAAAAACGCTGCAAATTTTACACAGTTTGTTATTCTTTGATATAGGTAGGTTGCGTGAGCATAAATTTATTTCGGTGTCAATGAGGAATATTTTAGAAAAAACAATTTTTTTTTTCAAAAACAAATTTTTTGTTTTTTGCTTGAAAAATATTAAATATTTGACTTCCTGGGATCCTTCAAAAATCCCATTTGTAGCCCCATGAGAGCCCTATAGATCGCCACAGTGAAATTGGATCGTTCCGGGACCCCCAAAATTGGATTCTACGTCCAAAAATACTTCGAAAACGACACCTAATTCGATCCCATAGCCAAAGGCCTTCAACAAAACTCTTCCCACAGCCCCATTTAGCCCCATAACGCCTCACCGGTTTGGGCGATCGGGCTGAAAAACTCGCGGGCACAACAATTTCAGATTTTTTGAAGAATTCCTACTGCCCAAAACGGCCTGGACGGTGGACGGCTATGAGAAAGGTTGTGATGGGCCAGAAATGGCCCGCTCACCGCGTAGGGTCGGTGACTTTTAGTATTTTAATCCCGCCATGGGTCTAAAGTTTAGACTCTAAACACATCGGCGAAAAAATCGCTTCTGCTCTCAACATTTCCACCTAGAATCATTTATTGCCTAGTCTAGACAGTCCGATTCAGTCTTCCACAAAGAAAATAAAGGCATAGTGGGATTTTTCAAAGACACACTTTCTTCTTCCCTCGCAACTGCCTCCTGAAACTGTCAAGATGTTGTGGTCGTTGCTGTTAAAATGCGAAGTAAGCAGTAGCAGCAACAACAGTTACTATGCGCGGCGGGAGTGTGCTGCTGTACAGCATGAATCAATTATGACTTCGTCCTAACACTCCACTGTCCATACCCAATTGTTGTCACGTTCCTACAGGCCATTCATACCTGAGAAGTCTACAATGCACATGACTAGATAAATAGCTGTTTTACTCACCAATATAAGAATATTTTGACGCCGACAACCCACCATCAGGACCTTGTGCTCTCCTTAGTCCGAATTCCAATAGCTTTACTTTTTTACCAGCTGCCAGCCTGTACCGAGCTGCATTTGTGGCCATTAAACTAAAAAGGAAAAAAGAAACTGCACATTTTTTTCAATCACAAGTGAGTACATTTTACAAGTTAAATTCCGCCTGGTAAAATAATCAGTTTTTGCGTATTTTTGCGTATATACCTTGCGTAGTTTACAAGGGTCAACAGGGTTGTTTCCAATATTTGCACAATAATGAGGGGCCCTTCAACTCGCATCAAGGGAACTCTGAAAAAGAAATATCAGTCAGGTATCAACTTTTAGAATTAGAGAACCTGTCCATGATTTCATAGCAATAGAATCTATGACGATCTGATCATTATCTACGATGTTTTCGCTCAGAGAGATAACGTAGATCGCTGACCTAGGGATAAAACACTTTAATCCACGTAATTAATATTCCAATATTTATTTTGTTATCTTATCTGAGCGACGAAGGTTAAAATGGAGAAAAATCGCTTTTGATGGAAATATTTACAACTCAACAACTCGTTACAAGCCCCCGCGACATTATCTTTCAAGAAATCTTGAAACGATCCTCGGCTTCCATCTATAGCGAAATCTCAGCCCTGCCGCACGGCAAATCAGTTACCAATATCAAACTGTGGCTGGTACGGAGCGAAACACCTTCCAGTTCATTCTATTAAGAGGAGCTAAGAATAAGCGAGTGACGACCAACACCCAACTGAAATTCCCGTTAGATCGAAAGGTGCCAAAACCAAAAACGCTGCAAGTTTTACACAAGGGTTTATTATTCTTTGATATTGGTTACTTGTGCGAAAATTAATTCCGTGTCAGTAAAAAAGTTTGAAAAACAATTTTTTATTTTCAAAATTTTGTTCGAATTTTTTTTTTTTTCGAAAAATATTTGACCTCCTGGAATCCTTCAAAAATCCCAATTGTAGCACCATTAAATCCCTATAGATCGCCACAGTGAAATAGGATCGTTCCGGAACCCCCAAAAATGGATTATACGTTCAAAAATACTTCTAAACGACACCTAACTCGACCCCATAGCCGAAAGCCTTAAAAAACCTCCCATAGCCCCATTTTAGCCCCATAGCGCCCCACGGGTTTGGCCGATCGGGCTGAAAACCTTGCAGGCACAACTAGATGGTAAACCAAGTATTTTGTCAAAATTTCAGATTTAAAAAAAAATTCCTACTGCCCAAAACGGTCCGGACGGCGGAGGGACATTTCGTTTTAGGAATCTAGATCTCTTCAAACGGATAATGTCAAATTTTGAGGCCTATCAGAATTTTCGACCCCCATCGCGATTACACGATTACATAGGTGTATCATTCCAAGAATCATAAACCAAAAGGCAGGGCAACACAATAATATTTATTGCTGGCAAAATACTATTTTTGTTCACTTTTAGGGCGGGGAAAATATGTACTTGGTCAAAAAGAAATGGTGCTAAACTTTTTTTTACCGCTTACGAGAACAAAAAAAGAGGCGTTTTATGCGTTCGCCCGATCAAAACGGACTTGACCTTGTTGAGAGGCGAACAGAAAGCTCACCTTGTGACCCCCTTTTCCCGAGGTTACCAACTCTTTTTCTGCGAAAGAATAAAAATTCATTGCTTACCACGTACAATGTCCAAATACAAATCAAGCAAATAGTAATGGAGGGCAAAGACGGTTTTAGCCAAAAAATGGTTATTTGATAATAACTAGGGCTCGGATTTTGCATGTTTTTTTTTTTTTTTTTCTGAAGCCCCAAACCTTCATAGATATTCGTTTTGAGTGTTTCAGACCATTTGCAACCCAAAAAAAACGAAATTTATTTTGCATGTTTTGCGGTTTTTTCCAGATTTTTGCATGTTTCGTGTTTTTCCCAGCAATTTAAAAAAATTGACAAAAAATGGAATTTTTAGCAAATTTTTAGGTAGTTACAAACCAAGCTTTTTTTAAAAAAATAGGCAACTAACTAAGACTAGTGGTAGTTTGTGTTCTATAGAATTTTTCAAACCGAAATGGGGTGATTGGCCTCACTCAAGATTCAAATGCAAAAGAATGCAGCAAACCAGGCTGTCTGGAAACAAACCTTCAGTGGTCCAACAATTAGCGTATGTCAAAGCCAATTTCGGAAAGCTGCCTGAATTGATTACTTCCTTAGAGACAAATGAAATGGACGTTTGCAAGTCCGTGTCTTTGATAGAAAAATTAATTGCGGATAGTAAGGAGTGGAAAGGGCCTGGGGGGGAAAACATGACGAAGAAGCTGGACGCCGTAATGAGAAGAAATCCGGGATGGAAAACGATTCAACAATTGTCCCAGATATTGAACGGAGAGGTTGTCGGAGAATGCGAATTGACGGAGAATGTTTCGGCTGAAGACATTGCAAGTTACCGATTTCTATCCATTGTGATGTGGAAAGGTCATTTTCTGTACTAAATACATTTTTAAGTGAGAACAGGCGTAGTTTCAAGGTTGGAAACCTAGAGAAGGTATTAGTTGTAAATTGTAATTTCAATCAGCAAGTTGATCGGAGTGAGCCGGAAGAATTTATGTAATGCACCTGTAAATATAATGCGAACTTTTTCTTTTTAAATCTTTGAACATGTTATTAATTTTTGTATAGTTTGTCAATAAAACCTAAAACTAGTATACTAATTTGTGAAACACTGTTCTTTCCTTACAACCCATCCCTTTGCTTGAGAGATTTTAGATGAAAAGCAGATGATGATTGCAAATTTATTTATATACGCATAATTTAAAAAATTTCAATTTTTAATTCATTTATTTATCAATAAATTTCATCAACTACTTTTTCAAGGTTTTCTTGTTCAAATACGCTTAACATTTTACGTGCATA
The DNA here is from genome assembly GCA_955831195.1 of Pilophorus perplexus. Lineage (NCBI taxonomy): Eukaryota > Metazoa > Arthropoda > Insecta > Hemiptera > Miridae > Pilophorus > Pilophorus perplexus. Next base: position 32,405,222 of record OY037010.1, on the reverse strand, counting down.
TTCGTTAAAAGGGTGTTTCACAAGCATTCATGGCAAAATAGTACCTAAGTTTTATTTGAATTATTTTAAAAATTTATGTTTTATGCATGTTTTGGCATTTTCAGTGCATGTTTGGCCTCAAATTTTTGCATGTTGATCCGAGCCCTAATAATAACGTTTTACTCAAAATTTACATTTAATGTGTTGACGATTGCAGCCTCAAACAGCCCTTGACCAATCCCCAAAACATTGATGCATAGTAAAATCCATACATCATGAAACAGCCGTACAGCAGTAGGGAGTGGTCCTTTTTGCTTAAAACCATGGAGGAATAGAGAGGAGAGTTCACTGAATAGGACTTCATGTGCCATAGTCGACGGTGGCGCTATCCCTACGGAACGTAGTGAACTACACATAGTACCTTCAAACCTGACTAGAGTGAGCCACTAGCCCTTCTTACGAAGGAAAGCCCCAAATACCTCACTAGACGGATTTATCTTCCACTGTTGTGCTACTGCAATTAAATTAAAGGAAAAATTGAAGGAACCATCTCTGAATAACGAAATTGATTGTGTAGTTGAATGTACACGAAATTGATTGTGTATTGCACTGTGAATGCAAACGACTCGTTGGAATTCGCAGGGCGCCATCTTCTGGTTCAGTTTTGGTAACTTACCACCTTCAAAGTTCATTACATCTCGTAGGGGTCGCGCTGCAATCGCAATCCCCTCCACCGTTCCATCAGTGGGTTGGCGTTTTGGGAACGCGATTTAACACAGAGTGAGCTCTCCTCTCTATTCCTCCATGGCTTAAAACCTAAACACCTTAGAGCCTGTGCGGCACAACATCCCCCCTGGAATTACAATGTGAGATCTCTCGCTTCTTCTTCAGTGGTAATTTACATTCTCAAATTGTAGGTCATAACGATAAAGTTACAGGACAAAACGTACAACTATAAATTTTACGCACAACATGCACAAGCAAACCAATAACTCCAAAACGTGAAAACCACCTCTGGCCCCACAAATTGAAACAAACACACATAATCACTCAAATTACGGAGATGGATCGAATCGTGAATCGTCAGATCTTCCCCAACTTGGGATGAGAGTCAACCTGGCTGTGAAAGAGTCGGTAACAACAGACCAGAAGCGAAATTTACCTTGGGAACGTCACAGAGCCCTCCTCAATAGCATACACCGTGACCTGATCGGCGTTCAACTTTCTCAAAAATACAAAGAACTCTTCTTCAATCGACGGAGGCAGAGTTTGTCTCAAGTAATTGATATCTGCAATGAAAATGTACTCACTAGGAACAATGTCTACTCATCGTCTACATGCATTCAGTTCAAGTCAAAACGTATTTTCATTTCTTTTGCCGAAAATGGTAGGTTAAGTTCTCACCACTATCGGAATAATGAAAGTTTTGCAGAAATTTAAGGCACTCATCCAATCCGGCGAATATGGTAAATTCGCCTTGGAAAGGATTTTGTCTAAAGAAGAGGTCAAAGACGGCGACATCCTTTATCCTTCCTGATTTCCAGTAAGCGTATGCCATAGTGATTTGGTACAAATCTGAAAAAAAAAGAAAACACTGCAGTTGTAGGTAGAAGGTAAATCATGTAAATCCAAATTGGAACTCCTTCAGTCTGGCCGGTCTTTTTTCAAATCATTAGGTGAGTTCGCAGAGTAATGAGCTATAATATTATATTATCAGGACGGTTGAAAATCGCAGTTTTTTCAGTCAATTCCATTCTGTAGAGTAAAATACTTGTTTTTATACCGTCTGCACAATTTGTAATCCTCTACGGAAATCAGGAGAGAGCATGAAAATAATCAGCGTTTGAACTTTTGGCGGTAAGATTTGACCTTCCGAAAGTAGTACAACACAAGGCCACAACACCATGGACGCTGGCATCGAATGTACAGATTTCATGTCTGCGAAGGTTGGCTAATCTGAACCTCCCTTCAAGATGGCTGATTGCTTATGTTAGGGATGTCCTTCGTGGATAACCTTCAGAGATACAGTCGGTTTCTACAGATATTTGGAGAACTGTAGTCGGGTCTGCTTTCGGGTTCGGGACGGTAAATGACGTCATTTACCATCCTTTCAGTTTCAAACCTTCCAACTTCTTTAAGGTCCTGAAGGATAAATCGGGACTTTTTTTGCGGTAGCAGGGCGTTATTAGTCATTTCATGGAACTAGCTTTCAATTACAATAAACAGACAGAAATGTTCATATTGGATTTGATGAGGGATAAGCCGTAAGTTGCATTTTAAGGGCATATAATATATGCGAAATATTATTTCGTTAAAAATGATGCCTCGAGGCGCCTAAATTTCTGCACAAGAAACCTATATTAAAGAATGATAAACCCTTGTGTAAAATTTGCGGCTTTTTTTTTTTTTTTTTTTTTTCTCTCACCAAAATGTCCTCCACCGTCCGGAGGCAGTCCGCCGTCCTGTTTTGGGCAGTAGGAATTTTTTTTTAAATCTGAAATTTTGACAAAATACTCGGTTTACTATCTAGTTGTGCCCGCAAGAATTACAGCCCGATCGCCCAAACCCGTTAGGCGCGATGGGGCTAAAATGGGGCTACGCGAGGGGTTTTTTGAAGGCTTTTAGCAATGGGGTCGAGTTAGGTGTCGTTTTCGAAGTATTTTTGGACGTAGAATCCATTTTTGGGGGTTCCGGAACGATCCGATTTCACTGTGGAAATCTCTAGAGCTTTCATGGGGCTACAATTGGGATTTTTGAAGGATCTCAGGAGGCCAAATATTTTCCGAGTGAAATTTTTTTTTGTCAAAACTGTTTTCATTGACACAGATTCAATTTTCGAACAAGTAACGTACATCAACGAATAATAAACCCTTGTGAAAAATTAGCAGCGTTTTCCCCAAACATTTCATTACAACAGAACTTCAGTTCCCCCCCCCCCCCCCATTCAACCTGTGCAACGCACCAAGACTTTACTTAGTAAATTAATCCTACCAATTTGAAGTGTGTAGTTGGTTGGTTCTAAAAATCGTGCAAACGACGAAAAAAACGTATCAGCAGAGAAATCTGTACCTACTTGTAAATGGGAGGGGGATAACTATTGAACACTCCCAAATCGACGAATCTTATTACATCCAATCCTTGTAATCAAGGACAGTTGAGATAATTCGTAAATCTCAGGGATTTGTAGACGTAAAACCTCATTGAGTTGCGATAGAAAATGATACGTTTGACGGAATATTAATAATACGTTGGTACCTTACATGTACTATGAATAGCATTGGGAAAGGGAGTAACTGCTTGACAATAAGGAATGGACGAGCGTCTGAATTTTGTGTCATCATCCTGGGCCGTGAGGGAAAAAACCGTTTTGGAGACAAAAAGTCTTTCATGCAGTGGATATTATCAAAAGATGTCCTGAACGATTTGAATTGCTGACCTTGACGCTGTGACCACTCATGTGAGGGTTCACCAATAGGGAGGCCAAGTTGAGGCGTGACCCCCAAATTCAACCCAAACAGATCGCTCGTTCTGACGCAAATTCAAACTTCGACTTTTCCATAAATAGGTATAATACGCATTAAAAAGAAGTGGGATCAGAGATTTGATCGCATTTTCAGTGTTATTTGGAAGCCTTGTATCGATTAAATTTTTTTTTTTTTTTAGCAGATCAATTTCTTATTGAGCACGTATATAATTATAATAGTGTTTGAAAGGTGTTGAGGATCAGTCAAATAAGTCGAAGATTTGAGCCGACGTTTCAAGAGATATATTCTCCTATCATCAGGGCAAGTGCAGGGACAAGAGTAGTACACGATGTGAACCGTCGTTGTCGTACAAACAATCTTTTGATAAGATTATTAATAAGATTATTTGTACGACAACGACGGTTCACATCGTGTACTGCTCTTGTCCCTGCACTTGCCCTGATGATAGGAGAATATATCTCTTGAAACGTCGGCTCAAATCTTCATTTGACTGGTCCTCAACACCTTTCAAACACCATTAATTGAAACGGTCAACATCAGCATCAACTAATCATAATTATTATGATACAATATCAAGTGCAAACCAAGACAAGCCAATAGCCCACTTTTACAACATCTCTTGAAGAAACTAAGTTCCATTTAAAACACGCTGCAAATTTTACTCAAAGGTTTATTATGCTTTGATTAAATTCATTTTTTAAATCTGTCATAAAAATAAAAAAAATTAAATTTAAAAAGATTAAAATTAATCCGGAGAATGATCTGACATAATATGTCTTACGATCTGACATATTATGTGGGACCCCCAAAAATGGATTCTACGTCCAAAAATACTTCGAAAACGACACCTGACTCGATCCCATAGCCAAAAGCCTTCAAATAACCCCTGTCGTAGCCCCATTTTAGTCTCATAGTGCCCCACGGGTTTTTGGCGATTGGGCTCAAAACCTTGCAGGCACAAGTAGATGGTAAACCAAATATTTTGTCAAAATTTCAGATTTAAAAAAAACTGCCCAAAACGGGCCGGACGGCGGATGGATATTTGATTTTTGAAATCTACGGGTCCTGAAACGGATAATGTCAAATTTTGAGGCCGATCCGCGTGTACACAGGTTGGTGAACGATTCCAAGAATAATAAACGCTGCTAATTTTACACTAGGGTTTATTATTCTTTGATATAGGTTACTTGTGCAGAAATTTAATTCTGTGTCAATGAAAATATTTTAGATTTTTTTTTTTTTTTTTCAAACATTAAATGTTTCCATTTTTTCCAATTTTTAAATGTTTTCAAGTAAAAAAAACTAAAAATTTTTTAGTTTTTTTTTACTTGAAAAATATTTGACCACCTGGGATCCTACAAAAATCCCATTTGTAGCCCCATGAAAGCCCTATAGATCGGCACAGTGAAATCGGATCGTTCCGGGACCCCCAAAAATGGATTATACGTCAAAAAATACTTCGAAAACTACACCTAACTCGATCACATAGCCAAAAGCCTTCAAAAACCCCTCTCGTAGCCCCATAGCGCCCCACGGGTTTGACCGACCGGGCTGAATTCCTTGCGGGCACAACTAGATGGATGGTAAAACGAGTATTTTGTCAAAATTTCAGATTTAAAAACATTTTGGTTTTGGAATGTAGACCTGTTGAAACAGAAAATGTCAAATTTCGAGGCGGATCGGAGTCAAGCTCCGTCGCGATCACATAGGTCACCTAATACACCTATCATAATACACCTATGATAGGTGTATTATTTCAAGAATAATAAACCAAAAGGGATGCTGGAAAATAATACCAATGATTGTTCCTGAATAAACTAGCAAGTTGGCCAGAATAAAATATCTGATTAAATGTATATTTATTTTACTAAAATAAAATCGACAATTAAATATTTTATTACGTGCAATATCAATGCAGAAGGGAGTCTGTGAGTGAACTAAATAATAATACCTAATCGTGAACCTGATTAGACTAATGTAAAAGGTACGTGCTAATCCAGTCAGGTTCTTGATGAGTAATCAATCATTAATTGAATCCGGGTTATGCGTGCCATAAAGCGAAAGTCTGCCGTACAAAACAGAAAATTTCTGATTTCTTCATTGAAGAGTCTAAGATTGAAACAGCAGCTGTCTGGAGGTAGAGTGAGCTTCCGATTACACAGGTTTACAAAAAAAAAGGTCAATCTCAGGCGCCGCGGAAAAAAACCCATCAAACTCTATGTTTTTTGGGGTGCTGAATCCGAATCCGACCCCCGTTTTTTACGGTCACGTCCAAGTTTTCGAGATATTGGCGATTTTTCGTTTTTTCGGCCTTTTTCAGTTCAGAAAATCGCAGCTACACGTGCGGATGCCCAAAAATTCCACAAAAACTCTCTTCTTACTGGAAATTTATCGCTGATTCCAAAAATATATATGAGTTGGTGTCTAAAACCACGAGAAATGTGTGATTTTGCCAAAAAATGTTGAAAAAACGTTGGTTTTTCAAAACCAAAGTCACGTTTTTTGATACTTTTTACCTCCTACCGTAAATACTACGGCCGTTAAAATTTTTTTCCCAACGAGGTCTTGTAGGTAGATTGTTTCTGCGTCGAATGGGACCAACCGCTATTCAGTACCTTCCATAATAAGGGAGCTATGATTTTTGAAAATTTCTACCCATTTTGGCCATGTCCTAGAATATGAACTCCTGGAGTCGGCAATGCAACTTGATCACAACAAAACTTTGTTCCGAGGAATATATTGGACTTGGAGGCATCAATTCAGACCGACTCAAAGATGGTTTCATTCATCAAGAACTCACGGAACTGCACTTGAAGCCCTGAAAGACAAGCGCTAGACTCCATTCATAACGGTGTTCCTGATGAATAAAACCATCTTTGAGACAGTCTGAATTCAAGCCTCCAAGTCCAATATATTCCTCGGAACAAAGTTTTGTTGTGATCAAGTTGCATTGCCGACTCCAGGAGTTCATATTCTACGACGTGGCCAAAGTGGGTAGAAACTTTGAAAAATCATAGCTCCCTTATTACAGAATAGCGGTTGGTCCCATTCGACGCAGAAACAATCTACCTACAAGACCGCACGTTTAGCTGTGATTTTCTATACTGAAAAAGGCCGAAAAAACGAAAAATCGCCTATATCTCAAAAATTTGGACGTGACCGGAAAAGACGGTGGTCAGATTCGGATTCAGCACCCTAAAAAACATAGAGTTTGATGGGTTTTTTCCACGGCGCCTGAGATTGAACTTTTTTTTTGTAAACCTGGGTTATCAGCACACCTACGGCGACGAGGCTCCTGGCGGGGTTTTGGTAACTTGCAGGTAGTTCTTTCATTTTTCGGTGAATAGCTAAAGAGGCCTTTACACGAGCAATTTTTCCCTGCAATAATTGCACCAATTCGAAAAGATTGCACTAGAAAAGTTGTACGCAACACAAGGCAATAATTGCGGTGAAAAATCGCCTCGTGTTGCATCAACATGATATGTAGCGTACATCAACACGCTACATTGTAGCGATGCAAAAATTGCGTTGTGTTGTACAATAAAAAATAATTTTATTGCAGTTAATTTTCCGAACCCCTTGGACTTCACTTCCAACACAACGCAACACCTTCCGGGAACGTGTGTGGACCCAAAAATGTTGTCCAACAATCGGCAATTATTGCTTAAAACTTTATCAGGGCGAGAATGATTGCATTGTGTTGCATTTCACATTTACACGAGCAACACTTCTCGCACGCAATTATTGCAGGGAAAAATTGCTCGTGTAAAGGCCCCTTTACTTCTGGATCCAAGCCTTGCCCATGATTGGGGTGAAAGCTGCCATATCTTCAGGTAGGGCTTTTGCAGACATGTGTCCTATCTGCCAACCTCTTTATCAAGTTTCAACTTCCCCGTCCTAAAACGGTATGTTCACACCATAAAGGGCAAAGGGGATAGTTAGGTACGCTGTAATTCTGCATCAACTTTGACGTTGTTCATTTCGTTGAAACTAAAGAGGATCAATGCATTGCGACAAATGTCACGGCTTACAATGAAATGATTCAACCGTCTTTCAAAAAATTTATTAACTACCAATGTTACTGAGTGAAAGTGGGCGTGCGAAAAAAACTGGTTTGTCGGTGGGTACGCACCAGCCTACCTCAAGACTTATGACTAATCATTTTGTACCCCAGACCACCAGCTATGAGCTCCTACGACGGAGACTATACCAACTCACCTGTGAGCAGAGGCTGAACGATCCCATTATGGTTATTCAATGATCTTTCGCCGTTAGCCTGGCGTGCATGTGAGGATGCACCGTCCTCGGAAACGTCCATCATCTGAAGGTAAGGATTGAAGGTTATCAGGAAACTACGACTGAGGGAACATCAACGACGTATCCCGCTCGCTGTACAGCACGAAAGTTACGACGCAAAGGGACTGTTCCGATCTTCGCATTCACAACTACGTTCCTCTACAATCTACCCACGAAACTACTGCCTCGGACGAAGAACAACCACTCGCCCCCTCCCACTCTTCTTTTTTTTGGTAGGTAGCCTTGAAAACAAACCTGCGCGAGATATAACCCCACGTCACGAATCCCCTCCTCTGAATTGGGAGGGAATTCCATGGTTTCCGATAGGGAAAGTTTCCCTCTTTGGGGAAGTTTCCATATTATGTAACCCACATTACACCCACGGAAAATTGTCCATATCGTAGGAAAATTTTCTTCATTTAGGTAATGACGATTTCTAGAGATTGATAATAATAATAATAGAGGATCGATATTTTAAAATACATCGTTTTATGTAGTTACCTATTCGATATCTCGCCAAAATAGGTATCGATATATCGTTCTCATTTTGGTTTATTCGAATTATTATAATATAATATTATGTAATATAAGGGGAATAATATCCCATATTATGTAATCTCGACGGGGCTCGAAAATTATGATCGACCTCAACATGACATTATTAAATAGGTACAAACAAATTTTGTTTCAAGAGGTTTAGATTCCAAAAACGAAATGTCCGTCCGCCATCCGCCGTCCAAGCCGTTTTGGGCAGTAGGATTTTTTTTTTTTTTTTAATAATAATTCATATTATGAAATTTTGACAAAGGTACTCGGTTTATTAACTAGTTGTGCCCGCAAGGTTTTCAGCCCGATCGCCCGAAAATGGGGCTTCGGGAGGGGTTTTTTGAAGGTTTTCGCCTTTGGGGTTGAGTTAGGTGTCCTTTTCGAAGTATTTTTGGACGTAGAATCCTTCTTCGGGGGTTACAGAACGATCGGATTTCACCGTGACGATTTATGAGGCTTTCATGGGGCTTCAAATGGGATTTTTCGGGAATCCGAGGTAGGTCAAATATATTTATATATTTATAAGATAGCTTATAAGCTGTCTTTTACCGTGTAATGTATAAACCACTTTTCGAGGTCCCACATCAGATGTTTGGACAAATTCTGTCCTGAATTTTTATTTAATATTTTCTTAATGACACAGAATAATTCCTAAGGATTAATTATTAATCTTGGGGCAGCCCGCCTTTTGTAAATAAACACTTGTACGTAAACATTTGTGTAACATTCGCACTGCTATTTAATTGCAGTTTTCACGGACGAGATTCTTTGAGCCATCTCTTGTTCAGCTTCTGATAAATTTTGATAAATCGCCCAGGGGCGCTGCTTATTTGTACATGTATATGATATTAAGTACAAATCAATAAGTGGTAAATTTCTTGTGAAGGATATTGAATGAAATTTGTACCTACTTTGCAGTTACTATATGGTTCAATTTGAACTTGAAATAATATTATTAATATTATTTCAAGTTGAATTTAGCCGAAATTATTTTGGGATTTGAGATTGAAAGTTATAACTTTCAAATTATAAATAATTTATAAAATTTTTTATAATAATTTATAATAAATTATTATCAATTTATAATAAATTACCTATAAATAATTTTATAACTGAGTTTACTCAGCTCATTGAAAAAACTCTCGGGTTGTCAATCGAGAATTAAATGAAGAATTTTGATCATTATTCCTCCCCAAAACCCTTCCTTACAAATAGAACCTATCGGTAGTGCATCAAAAACTATTTATTCCTATCGATAAGCATGGAATAGCGATAGCATCGATAGTGCTATCGATATTAACCCAGCACTAGGGATGTCAGATTCTCAAAATTGAATCGATTATTTAGAAAAGTATCGAAAATAATCGCGATTATTTTTTTCAAATAGAACCGATACATCTGAAAATCGATTCTTTTTCCAAATTATTTATTAAATTTAAAATTTATCAGAAGAAGAAAAAGCATTATTACAATAATATTAAAAATATTATGGATTCTTCATATTATGAATCCTGAATTCCAATTACTAATACATCCAACTGCTAACCAGCACTATTAAAACTTAGTAGGGAAAGGTAGGTAGGAAAGAATAAAAAATATTGTTGACAAGTGTTCAGCTGTTGCCTATGGTCGTTGCAGTGACTCAATTTAAAAAAAACTGAGGTGTGGTTTTATGAAACTACGGTAAAAGTGAAAATTTTATTAACACTAGTTTCAGGAAAATTTAATGATGCCCACACATATATATATATTAATATCGTATATTATATAATATATAATATACGATATTATAATATAATAATAAAGGGTGCTGGATGGGTGTAGGAGGGGGGGGGGGGTACAATCTGTAATCTGGGAGGCACAACCCGCGTAATCCCTGAAAACGCACCCGTGGCAACGACGCTTTTTGACCCGTCTCTAGTTGCTATCAAACTAATCGAAGGCTCGCAAAAAATACTCGAACCCACCTACCGACGATCTTGGAATAACTTTCGAACGGGTTATCGCACAGAAATCGTTTTGTGCTCGTTTTAACAGACGTAGTTTCGTTCAAAACCGACGGCAAAAGTTGTATCGGGTTTCGGCGTTTCGAAAATTTTCCTAGTAGGTGATCCCTAGTAACGACGCTATTTGACCCGGCTCTGGTCGCGAAGGAAAGCTCCGTTCGCGACGAAGGAAGAGAGTTGGCGAAATCTAATATGACCTACGACACATCTACGACCAACGCGGAACCCGACGGAAAAAACGCCGTCTCTCTAGGCTCTACCGTTGAGGCGGAGTAGCGTGGAGTAATTAGCGTGATGTTACATGACGCAAAACGACACACAGACCAAAGATTTTGGGACGATGTAATAAAAGTTTCACTTTAATAATATTGCTTATTTTAAACATGGATCTGGTTTACAGAGCAACTGAACACAAAAATACTAGAAACTACTAAAGTCTTGTTATGAGCAGAAAAGAATCGGTTTTCTATTCTGGAAATTTAGAATCGAATCGGGCCGGTTCTTTTTAAAAAATCTAAAGAATCTAAAAGAATCGATTTTTCTAAGAATCGATTCTTTTTTTAGCATCCCTACCCAGCACTAGAACTTAGCCTAGTTACGTATATTTTGTTAAAGTTTAACAGTTAGGTACACTTTTCCCATTGAGGTAAGTAGTTTAGACTGGTACCAAAATTTTGAATAGATTTAATCCTTTCAAATGATGCCAATGGACCCTTGACTAACATAAGTTTTAAATTTATACTTAGGTACCTACCCCTATCGGTAATGGAAACAACACAAGGAAACGAACTTGGATGTATTTTGGATCGTTATTTCCTTAGTACGTATTATGGATCGTCATTTCCTTATTACGCGAGAGGACAGAAATAAACTGCTCAAAGTAGGTATGTGCCTACCTGTAAAGTATAAAACATTTCAATCCTTCCCTGATTGGCAGGATCAATCAGGAAATTATTAAAATGCCTTCCTAAAATTTTCTGTGAAATGATTACAAATTACATTCCGTGTTCGCATATTCTGAGATCTCATGTATGAGAGGATTGCCAGGCAGGGCTGAGTACCTATTAGAATGGATGTGGTGAAAGACCAAATGGGCCACACTCGATCCTGGTTCGTGATATTATATCACGAGCAGTCAATATCAGATATTGACTTGCAGATTCTGCATGTTCTGTCTGGGAGACCTGGAGGCTCTCTGTTACTCTGTGCCTGGAGGGCTGTCTGGAGATGCACGAATGGATTGCAGCCTGATCCAGCTGCTCCATCTTGTTTATCGCACCGAATCGCTCCCAACCGCTCACCTTATTAACCTCTTCTGTTGTCCCTTCAAGTTGTCATCTGCTTGTCGCGGATTGTGTTGCCCTTCAAATTCACTACAGCATCTGCCATGCTGACTACTTGGATCAAAGCAATGCCCCTACCTGGTAGGTACCTGGTTAACCTGGACTTTTTCAATATCAGTCAAGCTTCAGTCCTTTTCTTGGTAGTCAGTAGGTACCTACTTGATGAAAGTCATTCTCGTAAACTCCAAGGAACCGATGCTGCCATGGGTGAAAAATAAAAACACCTGCAACTGCTTAAGAACTTACCTATTTTCCATCATAGTTGAATGTTTATTTTGCAATAGGAATTCTTTTCCATTTTCTAATTCGATTAGTTTATTCTGCTAATTTCAATTGAAGTTAAGAATGGCATTGAGAAAGTGCATGGATGGGTGAGTCTTATTTCTTTGTTGGATTTACATGTTAAACGGATTACAACGTACCCAAAGAGGATTCCTCGTCGATTATGTCTTATTGTATTTCACATCCATTATTTCTAATTTCCATCTCCGTGGTTTTGTTTTTACTCAACAGCGATTTTGAGTGCTCAGAGGAGGGTTCAGTTCGTACTGAACAAGGGGATGTTTTGGAACAGTACACATCAGCTCCAGACACCCCATGGTATCTGCGTGGCCCGAAATCCATTTATGTTGATTATTACGCCATCTCGGAGCAGGATTTCAGCACTGAATCAGAAATAGATGAGGGTGAGGATGAAGACCACCAGGAATCTTCGGAGGACGACGATTTTGACGAAGAAGAGGACGAGGAAGAGAAACAAAAAGCGGTAGGTTTATTATACAATTTATACAATTTATTGTTCTTTGATTCCTAATTAGTTGTCCCAAAGTTATGTATGCATGGCTTAAAGGTATCTTTCTGGGCTTAGGGCGAAGCAGTTGCTGTTGAGGCAACTGAAGAGTTAGAAGAAGGAGCGTCTGAATTAACTCTCAAGGAATCAGAAAAAGTTGCAGAATCTGAACCTGAACCCGACCAGAAAGAAGAGCCGCCCTCAGAGGGAGACCTTAGGGCGTTGACTCAGGAGGAGTCCGAAACACATAAAGGCGAGTCAACGACACAAGGAGATTACTGGCAAATCAGAAAACTCATGAAGTACATCAAGGTAGGTGCTTCCCACGGGGGCTTTCCTCTCGACTCCCGAGCAGCTGACGTGAGCTCAGTCGACTCCCGTTTGAGCAGAAAATGGAAAAATCACAAAATTAAGGGCGATCGACTCCCTACTTATTAGATTCAAATTGGGAATGTTGCCCATTCGACTCCCGCGCCAACAGCGAACAGTTAGTAGGAACATAGCTTAGTGAGCTATTGGAGTAACCCACGAGGAGGTTGCTCATATTGTACCCCACATCAGTGGCAAGAACCACTTCGTCAAATAATGATAAAAAAAGTATACTGCGCAGGTACTGGGTCTTCCTCTGTTCCTTGGAAGTGGAGGAGGAGCTTTGACGACAGCTTCTTGACGAATTTATGAAGAAGATAGCCCTCGTTTTGCAGTGTGTGAAAGTATTTTGCAATCCACTCCTGCTTGAGCAATCTCTGCTTGTTCCCTTGCCAAAAAGACTTGAGCTTTGAGTTTCTCCAGATGGACTTTGAGAAAGCCATTCCCGGCTATTGGGCTTTGCTATTATTTACATACGACCTACGACGTAGGTCCCACATGGAAGACCACATTGATGCAACTGGTCACCCCACACGGCTCCGTTTCTCTGGGCTCATGCTTTCTGATTTTTAAGACCCCATTCGGCTTCCGCTACTCTGACTGGTCGAGAAGCCCCACACGGCTCCACTTACACTACATGTAGTGTGCACCAGCACGTCCTCCTTACCGTATTTTGCAGACTTAGGACTGGTGAGGCAGTCGAACACCTCAGATGGGTGCAAAAATGGAAGCCACATTCCCAATTTGAATCTAAAAGAGAGTCGCAATTCACTGAGGGCAACCATGCAATATTGTTTAATACAGGTATATATGCGTACCTATATGCACAGATACTAGACACACTATATGAGGGACGGTTCATAGCATTTCTGTTGAGATAGCAAAAATGCCATTAGTATCGCCGGGAAGCGTTTTTGCCTACTATGCCTCGAATGTGACAGAGCGGCAGGAGGTCGCCACGTGACGTCACAGCCCGAGCCCCGGTTTTCCGTGGCAGGTACCGTGTGTCTAGTATCTGTGCCTATATGTAGGTACGAATCTATTTCTCAGGATTTTATTTTCAGGGTGGGGATGAGGCGACCACAGTCGCAGCTAGTTCAATTGTCGGTGAGCACGACCTCACATTGGAAGGGCACAAGAACGCTATAATTGATACTGGCGGCCTGGAAATTTTCCTGAATTTACTAACAGTGCAAAACCTCAAATGTGTGGTAAGTTCGCTTCCCAGTCAACTGAGTATGGTTTTGGGATTCTATGAACCTATGAGTGATCTCCTAAATGTTTTACCATGTTGGCAGGCCATTTTAAAATGAAAGGGCTCGAGCAGTTATTCCGCTTAATCCTATATCCTTCACTTTGCACTGTTTAGTTTGCTCTGGTCTCTAGACTTGATTAAGAAATAATTACAGCAATCAGCACTCAGAGTTCTGAAACAAATGGTCATCATGCCTGACGTTGGTTCTGAATTGGTAGAACTTGGCGTTGTCGGAGACCTGTCGGCTCTTCTTAAACATTCTGAAGATGATGTGCTAAGCGACGCTGTCTGCATTTTGGCTGATTTATCTGAAAGTCAACTTAAAGTTAGAACCATTGCCAGGAAAATTGGAGTTTTACCTTACCTCGTAAGTAACGGCGCATTTCTATACTCATTGAACTTGAAGTTCGCAAGGAATTTAAGAAACAGTTTCTTGTGTTGTCTATCAACCATCTTTCGTCCAAGAATCGGCGCCGAACGTAATCAAACGAGTCTTATTCTCATCAGGTGGACTTGGTGGACAAAATTCCAAGAAATACGCTGATTGACAACGTGAATAACTTGAGTGGAAGTCCTATGGTGCGGATGGAAATTGCGTTGGATGCTATGAGAGCTTTGGCGGCTCTCTCGAGGTCTCTGGGCGTGAGGATGGTTCTTTATAAATCCGGTATTCTTCATTTGCTCCCTTCGCTGTTGCTCTGCAAGGAGGAGGATATAAAGAACAATGCACTTCTTATCATCATGTATAGCGCGTCCATTGTAAGTTCTTCGTGGGAATATCATACCCAGTTCTGGCAATACCGGAACGTGGAAAAAGTGACCCAGCACGGTCCTGTATGCTTAATTGTTCATCTGCGCTGCTGATAATTCAACACTTTTTCAGCCTATCTACCGCAAATCTTTCGAGGCGCACAATATCTTGAAACTTGTCGTTTCATGTTGGAAAGACCAAACCAAAGATGAAATCATCCTTCGTTTCATTTACAAGGTACGATCACGTTCAAGACAAACCATTGTCACATGGTGGAAATTATTTTGTGTATTGACAGTTAACGCTTCATCTTTTTGCTCCAGATGGCCATTAGTGACGAAGGGAGGAACCAAGCTATCAAGTGCAAAGTAATGAAGAAAATTATCAATTTAATGAGGGATGAAAAAATTTTCTCCAAATTCAATATCCTGAAGTATTGTTTGGCTTCAATTTACAGGTAGTTTTCTTCGTATAATACGAGTAAATGAATAGAATTTTCTCATTTATGGGCTTGGAATAGGTGTTGGCACAAACAAAGATCTCCTTGAGTTGGTCAGAGTTTCGCAATTCTAACATCATATTCTATTCAGCACCCTTTAAAAGTGGACCATATTATAAATCTTCAGTTCAAAAATCCGTACCTTCAATCCATCCCTGGAGAAAGTCCCTCTAGTTCTCAATTCATCCCCAACTTGGCACCAACGTTGCAAGCCTTGGGCAAGTCTGGAAAGCTTGGGGCCATTTTGGAAAGCGTTGGAATCCCTCATCCAGCCTGGCATCAACAAGCCTTCGACAAGTCTGGAAAGCTTGGGGCATCTTTAAAAGCCTTGGAATCCCTTATCCGGCTTAGCACCAACATTGCAAGCCTTGAACAGGTCTGGAAAGCTTGGAACCATCTTGATAAGCCTTGGAAACCCTTTAGCCAGCTTGGCACCAACTTTGCAAGCCTTGGAAATCCTTAGCTAGGGACGAGCAGAGAAGAGAAGTATTCACTGGAGGCGCAACTTGGGAAGTGTTATGGTATCGGATGGTTTCAATTTGGGGAGTGTTGTGGTATAGAGAGAGCAGTGGCTCAATTCGTCGGGGTGTGCAGTGGTCCCTTTCTCTGGGCCAGAGAGCGCAATGGCTAAATCCGCGTGGACTGCTCCTCGTCCCAGAACTGGAGTCCCGTTCCGTCCAGTCTAGACTGGACACCGGAACTTCCTTTGGTCGCAATTCGGATGCCACAGCCCGGGTGACAGCGAATTGCAGCTTTGCTATGCATACGGATGAGCCCAACTTTCAGCCAGTGTCGAAGCGAGCTGTCGATTGAATCGCTCAAATTCTTTCCCCATAGACCCATCGCATGCGCTTACCAGTGAGGAGAAACAAGGCAGTCTTCAGCAGCAGTGTCGAATTTGGCATGTTTCGACGACTCAGCATTCTTGAGATTAAACTGAAAGTCACAAATTGGGCCTTGAGCCACCTCTTGTGATCTTTTTTACTAAGCACGCACCCAAGACACGGCAAACCTGTTAGGTAACATCAATTCACTTCGCGATTCGCTAACTTTAATTCCTTGAGATTGAGAACGTCCCGTAAGAATTTGAAGATTGTTGACAAATAATTTCACATTTGAAGTCCCTGACGCGTTGCAAGGTTGGCTAACTTGCATCTCTCATATGGATGAAGCGGTGGCTTTCAGGTCTCGGAAATCAAGTCCATAGGTAGTCTATTTTCCTAAGGCTCTACCGGTTTTCTGCAACGTTGACCAGTTCCTGTAATTTTTGAAGTTTGGCCATTCCAGGAAATTTTGATTTAATCATTCAAGGAGCTCTTTGTTATTCCGTTTAATCCAAGAGGATCTTAATCGACTTGTGATCGTTTTTTGATGTGTTCTAGATTGGGAGTAGATCCAAAAGTTATTGACAGCCTGCAAGAGTTGGATTTGATTCCATTTCTTGTTCGAAACCTGAGCCATGATGATGAAGGTGTACGTTTAACTTTATTTGGAAGTATTGAATCCTGCAATTATTTTTCCTCACTGAACCCAGGAGTCTGTGATTTGTCCCAGGAAACTCAGGGATTGCCTGGATTACCTGTAAAAGTAGCTATCTTGTGGTGATGGAGGGCTATTTGCTGGTATTGTACAATTAGGACATCCTGCGTCCAATGAGGAACCTTCTACCATTTTGTTTCTCTACCTTCCCATATTAATTAACAGATAAAATCTTAAATCCACAATTCATTTTCTGTTGACTACAGTTAGCCGTTTACGCCTCAGGAGTCCTTTCCTACATCAGCCCGAATCCAGCCAACTGGAAGAAAATCAAAGATGCTGGCTGCATAACTGTTCTCATAAAAATCATTGAAGGGAAAATGAACACCGCTCTTTTGGCAAACGTCGATCGAGTCATCGGAGATTTGTGCAATGACAGGGCTATGTTGTCGGAATTTTGCTCCAAGGATGCCATCAGGCACATTTGGTCTCATTTAGCTTATGATTCTGTCGAGCTCCAAAAGGCAGCTTCGAAGACGCTGGTGCCCCTGCTAGACATCGAGGTACCGAGTGAATACTGCACAGATATGATCAATGAATTTTTGATGCGGTAACAATTTTTTTAAATTTAGGATTCAGGTGAAGAGGTAAGAAACCTATCTGGATCGATGGATCTGCTAATTGAACTGCTCGACTCCAAGGACGACATGGTCAAATCAAGCTCTTGTGAGGCTCTCGCCAAAGTATCCAAAGACCCGGAAAATCTCAACATTCTCATGGAAATGAACATAGTACAGAAAATCAACCAGCATATCACCACGGTAATTCTGCACATTTTTGTGCTCAACGTTTGTGCCTCCAACATCTTATCAACTGGTACTTTCATTTAGGTAAACTCTAACCTCAAGAGGAGTCTTTGCTTGTTGATCGCCGGGGTAGCAGAGCATCCCCAGGGCTGTTATGAAATCGGCAGAAGTCAAACCATCGATCAACTCGTATCATTCTTGATCAAGAGATTCCCCACACTCACGGATGATGTTAAGTCAGCTGCTGCCGCAGCTCTTTGGAAATTGAGCCAGGAGCCGGTGAACGCTGCCAACCTGTTCAACACTGGGGTCGTGCCTGTACGCAGTATTGCTATGTATATTTTTTCAATTGTATGGGCTAGGGAACCTTGACTAATATTTATCTGAAATAACGTTATAGTTTGAAGAGCAGAGAGTTTTGGGCTCCTACAGTGTAATTCAATTTTGAATTGGAGTGGGGAAGGGTATCTCAGGACGCGCTCTCTCATTGGCTGTTCTTCGGCAGCGACAGTCCATATTCATGGCCACCAACATAAGAATGAAGAATATTACTTTTTTTTTACTTTTTTTCTATTTTTCGTGCAAGTGCATTCTGGCGAACTACCTAGCTTTAATGCGGAGCGGTCTGAATTCAAAATGTCTAATTTTCACTCGTCATTTTCTCTCTTCAGACCTAATTTATCATTGCTGATCGCACTGAGTACCTCATTTTGGTTTATAATTCTTGGAATAATACACCTACGTTTTCGCGACGGGGGTCGACGTCTCCGATCGGGCTCAAAATTTGACATTATCCGTTTCAAGAGGTCTACATTCTAAATCCGAAATGTCCGTCCGCCGTACGCCGTCCGCCGTCCAGGCATTTTTGGGCAGTAGGAATTTTCTTAAAAATCTGAAATTTTGGCAAAATACTTGGTTTACCATCTAGTTGTGCCCGCAAGGTTTTCAGTCCGATCGCCCAAACCCATGGGGCGCTATGGGGTTACGGGAGGTTTTTTTTAAGGCTTAGCTATGGGATTAAGTTAGGTGTCGTTTTCGAAGTATTTTTGGACGTAGAATCCATTTTTTGGGGTCCCGGAACGATCCGATTTCACTGGGGCGATCTTTAGGGATTTCATGGGGCAAAAAATGGGATTTTTGAAGGATTCTAGGATATTAAATATTTTTCGAGTAAAAAATAAAGAATTTTTGAAAATAAACATTTTTAAAGAAAAAATCCAAAAAAAAAATTTTTTTTTGAGATAAAAATCCAAAAAAAAATTTTTTTTTAATTTTTCATTGACAGAAATAAATTTCTGCACAAGTAAAGTATATCAAAGAATAATAAACCCTTGTGTAAAATTTGCAGCGTTTTACTATTTTAACTATGTTCAACCAAATTTATCAATTGGGCCAAACTCTTCCGGCTTAAATTGTTCGGCCGCTCCACTTCGTTCACTCGCGGGCCACGGGAGGCGTCACTTTCGACGGTTTGATCGGGAAGTACAACTTCTCTCGCTAACGAGGAAGCTGTTAATTACTTGGACTCCCCGATCAGAATACTTACCTACTGACCGTCATTCTGAATCTATACAGAATGTCACATCAAAACGCATTTTTTATTGAGTCCGAGGACCGGGCCTTCCCTGGCGACAATTTGTCCGCGGAAGCCTGGTCAGCAGACTCAACTTTTTCGCGCGAACCTGTTGTTGTGGACAACTCCTCAGCAGCCGCCGGGAGAGCAGGGATTTGTAAGACGAAGTCAGCGCCGCGGCCTCCTTTGGCAGCAGATTGTGTGAGGAAGCCAGCCGGCTTGTCTGAGGATTGTCGGAGGATTATCGGATCAAATGCGGATCCAGGACGAATTAATATTGATGCTGACCCCTCAGCTTCAATATTAAAATCTCCTGGACTCCCATCCGAAAATCAACGCATTCCAGATTACCACACTTTCTGCCGATCTGGAGATAGCGGATTTTTCCTCAATGCCTCGATACCGCCTCCTAAGATATCAGATCGTGACATTTCCGTTATGCCCTAGATAGGGATATTCAGGTACTCCCTTCAGCTTCCTCCAAAGACATCGGGGGCGGAATCCCAGTAACGCTGGAGGACTTCTCCCAAACACACAACACAAAAATTGATATAACTGAATCAACTTTAGGAACTCAATTTGTGCACGTCGGTACCTACACGCCCAACACCCGTTAAATTGCCTACATATTATACAGAATATTATTCTGTTTCCAGCTGCTGATTGATTGCCTAGGAGAGGGACATCCAACTGTACGTGAGCCTGCTGAGGGTTGCCTCTTCAACATTCGAAGTTTGGCTCATGGCGTTGAAGAAATCTCATTTTTCGGTGGGCTGAAACCTGGAAAATCGATTCTCGGGGGCCGAAGAGCACCAGTCGAGTACGTTTCCAAGTTCTTCAAAGAGCCAACTCTGGATGACGTTTGAATTCAGCTAGACCCACTCGTCAGTATTCCCTCTTCACAACCTGTTCCTACTCAGTTGCAAAGAAACGTCATGCAAGATCCTTTGCTCTCCCAATAAAGGGCAATTGTGTTCAACTGTATTATTTACCTGGGGGTATAAACCTTGCGGGCACAACTAGATAGTAAACCAAGTATTCTGTCAAAATTTCAGATTTTCAAAAAAAATTCCCACTGCCCAAAATGGCCCGGACGGCGTATGGCGGACGGACATTTCAGTTTTGGATTCCAGACCTCTTGAAACAGATCATGTCAAATTTTGAGGCCGATCGGAGTCGTCGACCTCCGTCGCGATTACATAGATGTACCTATTATTCCAAGAGTAATAAACCAAAATCGGCGTATTTTTATCGCTTACCGTTTAGACACGATGAGAATTAGTGGTATAGATGAATGTTTGCTGAATTTCATCGTAGGAGGGTAATATTGCCCCCTCCCACCATTGGCTGGTTGCTTCGCCAGCCAACCTCGAGGTTCCGCCAAGGCAGTTTCTCTATTTGTGGCCTTTTTACCCGGTGCGAAAGGCGGTCAGATCGACGATAAGGATTCCGTTTGGGGAAGGATCTGATAGCCTATGACCAGGAAGTGCAAAGAATGATAATTCAGACACTCGAGTTGTAAAACGTTTCTTAGCAATCCGATGAAATGTTCAGGAAGGCTCAAGAGACATTTTTATTGACAGATTTGAGGTGTCCTCGCACCACGCCCATTTTCATGCTCTATTCCTTCTTTCACTCCTTGAACTGGATTCGCTGACTGCTACTATACCTACGTAACTATAACGCTGCTGGGTTACAAGACAACAGTTGTCTTGTAACCCAGCAGCGTATAGTTACTATAAAATGATACACTATCACGTCGCCCACTCTCACAAGCAACACACATTCCACATCACATCAGGGTCGGAGCATGATCCAGCCCCCTTTACATGGTTCAGGACAAAATATGGCTAAATTGAGGCTGAATGAAGTGGAACTGCAGTGGGCATATTTACCGAAATTAGATGCAATAATGATGTGTAAACATGGTTCTCTTACCGATGGTAAAACTTGGGGCCTTATTCATTCGACAGTTAAGCAGGCCATTTTCCAAAAGAGTTGTGGACTTAGCTAAAACCCATCCGATTCTCAGAGAATATTTTCTGATTCCACCAGCTCAATGTGAGTATTAATATAAGTTACCCAATTAGATCCAAAGATGTACCGATACAACACACTGGATCCAATGCGCACTGTCATTGACTATATCGTAGGGAGGCTATCTAAAGGAAATTTTCCTTTTTCAAAATGCAGCCATAATTATTATTACGATTAAACGTGAAGGGTAAGTTGGGGTATCTGGGCCGCCTTTCTTTTGAGAAAAACGAGAAAATCTGACCTTTGGCGTAAATATAAATTATAAGAACTTGAAGAAAAATAATGAAACTTGTAGCACATATTTATTATGGGATGCCCTTCAACACTGCGGCATCAAAAAATAAAATTTCTCGTTTTTAATATTTTCCGTTATGTAACATAAATTTTTGTTTTGGTCGTGTTGAATGAGGCAACTGGACCACGCTATCGAATTTCGAAAGTGGAGTATCTTGGCCAACTCACTAAGGTGCCTACTTATGTAGTTGTTGAAACTGCATTGAATTTTTGTCCTAGTCACAGGCCTCCGAAGACGGTTGTAATTACTGTAGTACGGGACCAGTATATGAAGAAATGCACAAAATTTGAAGAAAGTCCTCTTTTATTTAATTTGTGCAGTGTTAATCAACAAAACGACCTTATGGTCTAATTCTAGTGTTAGAGAATTCTCTAACACTAGAATTACTAGGAATCACAAAATGAATATTTTAAATGCTGAAAAAAGGTACCTTATCTTTTACAACCTATGAATTACCCTGACTTTGAAGGAGAAATCATAACAAAAATTTAACTCTAAATACTTATTTGAAGTACCTAAATCTCGTTGAATAAAGAAGGCATACACATGTGTAGTCACCGTGGGAGCGGCGTAAACGAATAGAAAAACGATGAAAAACGCTGCAAATTTTACACAAGGGTTTATTATTCTGTGATATAGGTTACTTGTACAGACATTTAATTCT
The DNA here is from genome assembly GCA_955831195.1 of Pilophorus perplexus. NCBI lineage: Eukaryota > Metazoa > Arthropoda > Insecta > Hemiptera > Miridae > Pilophorus > Pilophorus perplexus. Next base: position 32,383,049 of record OY037010.1, on the reverse strand, counting down.
GTCAATAAAAAAAATTAAACAAATTTTTTTTTGGATTTTTATATTTCAAAAAAAATTTTTTGGGGGGATTTTTTTTTTTCAAAAATGTGTTTTTTCAAAAATTCTTTAATTTTTACTCGAAAAATATTTAACTTCTTGGGATCCTTCAAAAATCCCATTTTTAGCCCCATGAAAGCCCTATAGAACGCCACAGTGAAATCGGATCGTTCCGGGACCCCCAAAAATGGATTCTACGTCCAAAAATACTTCGAAAACGACACCTAACTCGATCCCATAGCTAAAAGCCTTCAAAACACCCCTCCTGTAGCCCCATTTTAGCCCCATAGCGCCCCACGGGTTTGGGCGATCGGACTGAAAACCTTGCGGGCACAACTAGATGGTAAACCAAGTATTTTGCCAAAATTTCAGATTTTTAAAAAAATTCCTACTGCCCAAAACGGCCCGGACGGCGGACGGCGGACGGACATTTCGGATTTTGAATGTAGACCTCTTGAAACGGATAATGTCAAATTTTGAGACCGATCGGAGTCGTCGACCCGCGTCGCGAAAACATAGGTGTATTATTCCAAGAATAATAAACCAAAATGACTGAAAATCGACTCACCCAAGTAAGTAGATAGGAACAAGCGAAAATAATTTTTTTTACCCCCCCAAAAATTAAAATAGACAAGACCAAACTTTTGGGCCCTTGAAATTGTCAAATACATACTGCACGATGAGTGGGTTAGGCAGAGCTTTGAAATTCAGGAACAATAGAACCCGATTCGACGGCACCAACTGCTTACCTTACCCCCTACGACAACAAGTACATAATAATATTATGTACATGATGATATTATCATCATTTCCATTCTGCCAACGCTATTAAATTATCATTATATTAACATTTCAGGGGCCCAAATGTTTGGTTTTGACGTCTACTTAAAGCCCCCGTCTACTTTAATTTTTGGGGGTAAAAAAAGAAAATTGTCTCCGCTTGTTCCTATCTACCTACTTGGGTGAGTCGATTTTCAGTCATTTTGGTTTATTATTCTTGGAATAATACACCTATGTTTTCGCGACGGGGGTCGACGACTCCGATCGGCCTCAAAATTTGACATTATCCGTTTCAAGAGGTCTACATTCTAAATCCGAAATGTCCGTCCGCCGTCCGGGCCGTTTTTGGCTGTAGGAATTTTTTTTTAAATCTGAAATTTTGACAAAATACTTGGTTTACCATCTAGTTGTGCCCGCAAGGTTTTCAGTCCGATCGCCCAAACCCGTGGGGCGCTATGGGGTTAAAATGGGGCTACGGGAGGGGTTTTTGAAGGCTTTTAGCTACCGGATCGGGTTAGGTGTCGTTTTCGAAGTATTTTTGGACGTAGAATCCATTTTCGCGGGTCCCGGAACGATCCGATTTAACTGTGGCGATCTACAGGGCTTCCATGGGGCTAAAAATTTGATTTTTGAAGGATCCCAGGAGGTTAAATATTTTTCAAGCAAAAAATAAAGAATTTTTGAAAAAAAAAAAAATTAGTTTTTTTGCACAAGTAACCTATATCAAAGAATAATAAACCCTTGTGTAAAATTTGCAGCGTTTTATTTTGGGACTTTTTTTCCGGGGACTTTTTCCCCCCTGAATCGTCTGGTAGTGTAGGCTACCCCTACGCAGCTCGGCAATATATTGGTCTTACGTTCGCCTATGCATGCGATAGTATAATGTACTATGGCATGCCATATTATGGCAAATAGTATAGTCACTATACTATTTGTATGGGTTCCCAAAAGGTGGTCCGCGGACGCCCAGGGGTCCGCGAACGTTGGTGTGGGGGTCCGCGAGCTGCATCCAAAAATTAATATTTTAAGCTATTCTACCAGGAACTCAAATAATAAGAATGACTGTTTGTAGCCGGAGTGTCCTGTAAAGCGTGAGAGGTCGTACTTGCGACGCGACGCTAGTGACACCTAGCCTAATTATTAGTGACTAGTTCGCCAAGTTTCTACCAGAATCATTCTGGTAGAATGTAGGGATGTCCGATTCTCAAAAATAATCGCGATTATTTTTTCAAAAAGAATCGATACATCTGAGGATCGATTCTTTTTCCAAATTATTAAATTTCAAATTTATCAGAAGAAGAAGAAGCATTGCCTACCTATTACGTTACGAAACCTGAATTCCAATACAACACCTAGGTATAAGCAAACGGGGACAAACCTTTTTACAACAAAATTATATACAGTGGAAGCCGCTTAAGGGAGACACATCGGGCAGAGCCCTTTTGTCTCTCAAAAGCGAAGTTGGCTTCCCAAGGACCAAAATACATACCTACACACGAATGTGCATACTACATATTACCGTATTTAACCGATTATAAGACGCACCCCAGTTTTTTGAAAGCAATTTGTGGAAAAAAAATAGGCCCCCGATTATAAGACGCACCGAAGTAGGTAGGATTTTATCACAATATCTTCCGATATTTGGTCCCAAGCAGTTTTTACCCACTGAGCCACTACCCCAGGGGATGCCTTCTTTATCTTGTCAGCTGGTGTCAAGGGCAAATCACCACTGAGCGTCAAGCGTGCGTCTTATAATCATCGGGTAAATACGGTAATTTATTAAATAAATATATTTATTTAAATGTTAAAAACTGACCAAAATTGTATCTGCTAAACGGCCTCGCGTATCTCATAGCCGACCTAAAACCTGTGTGTTGATGCCGTTTGATTCCGGACTTCGCATTTTGTCTCTGCTAAGCGGCCTGTCTGCCTTAACCGGTGTCTCTCATAAGCGGCTTCCACTGTATATACATAATTTACATTTATAGGGGGTCCTCAATACATTTGTGGTTTGTTAAGGGGTCCGTGACAAAATTTTATTGGGAACCCCTATTATATACTATAGTGTATGGCAAAACGACCCATGGCCCAGATTCCCCAACTTGAAAATGAACCACATCTGAGAGGGCCTTTCAGGCTTTGAGGTAGGTAACCCCAAGCACGATGTTCCCTAGAAGGGATTCCCCACAATCGATCGTGCTAAGCAGGAACTTCACTAGTCTGTGGGGAAAATAGGGAATATTTTCCCACAATGAGGGAAATGATCGTTGTGTTCATGACCTTCCCCTCCTCCGTGACCTTCCCTGCTCAGTCCAACCTATTCTGATAACAGTTACGCGATCACTACCTACTCGGGGGGTCATTCATTCACTAGCATTAAATTTTATTGCATCCATGTCCATACTTCGAAATTCCCTTCGTCTCATTTACTTTGAGCGAAAACCGCCGCTTTGACTCGTGAAGTTTCCCCGTTGGTTAGTTGTCATCAGCTAAGATGGCATTTCCAGTCGCCAAACTCGGCTCTCTTCTAATGAGGCAGTTAAGCAAGCCAATCGCATCTTATGCCAAAGAGAAGGCCAAATCCACCCCATTTTTCAGAAAATACATCTGCATGCCTCCCGCTCAGCGTAAGTGAAGTGTTGTCTTGTTCTGATATAATCAGCTGACTATTATCAGTAGTCTATTGATAACACAGTAACCTTCCCCTGCAAGGTTATGCCGTTCTCTCAGTTTCTTGTATCCGTTTAGTTTATTTTTATGCTTTACTTCCCAACTCAAAATTAAAATTGCCTCCCCACTTTTTTACGTCAATATCTCTACTGCAACGATGATCTAGTTGGTTAGGGTTTGTGGGAGTTTCTATCGGAAACAACCATGGTAGCCGGTGTGTTTCCTGTTGCCAAGCTTGGCGTGCTGCTCATGAAGCAGCTGAGCAAACCCATCGCCACTTACGTGAAGGAAAATGCTAAGAATCATCCTTTCTTTCGCAAGCATGTGTGTATTCCACCCGCGCAGTGTAAGTTCATGGTTTGGACACCTTCTGAACCATCTACGTAGAGACGCCGACTAACTGGCGTGTCTGTTGCATAATGTTGGTATAATATTCTTAAAATTTACCAGGATTAATTAACTAGAAACAGATAAGTAGTATAAATAACGTATTACGAGCGTTATAATCAATCCTGAAAATATTAATATCGTACGAATCAGATCACGATGAAATGTATTCACGGTATTCACATGTATCCAATACATAGTCACCGATATCCGTGAGATGTTCTTCACTTTGGCAAATGCAACTTAGTATTAAGATTTACTTGGTACCTGTTTGACGTAGATTTGAAGTAAGCCTTGTCTTGTTACAGTTTACAATTGGTGCGAAGTTAAGATGAAGATGTGGGTGATGAACTTGGGTAAACCGGTGGAGATTCCGAAACTGAACGAGGCGATGGCCATCGAGCTGGGGGCTAACCTGCTCGGAGAGACGATAATTTTCGCTATTGCAGCAGCCTTACTTTTTGCCGAATACGCGCGGCAAGTGAGAAAGGAAGCTGCCAAAGAAGCTGCTAGGATCGAGGAACTTACGAACATCACAACAGCGATTCGGGTGAGTTGATGAAGGTTTGATAATATCGCATATTATGCGTACAATACACGCGCCCCAGGTGTATACATTAGGGTGCCCGCTATTTTGAGAAAGGTGGAATTTTGATGACCTCCTCCCGAAATTTAGTTTAAAATGTCAAAAAAATGACCCCTGAATTTTTTCAGATTTTTTGCATAACAAAAACCTACGCCGGTAGCTCGATTTTGGTTTTTGAAATACGCTATTTTGCCAATATCAGACTTTTGAATATAACTTTTACAAACTTCTTTGTAAAATTGTGAAACTTCGTATACTTACGTTTTTGGGGTCGCTGAACTCGAATATGCAGTCAAAACAAGTCGACAGCAACAACTTTTGACAGTTTAGAATCTCAAAATCGTCAAAATCATGTCAAAAAATGACAATTTTTCAAAATTCATTGTAAAATTATGAAAATTCGTATTTCTGTTAGAATTTTCATTAAATTCAACAAAAAAAGCAAATTTTTAATATTTAATTTTTAGCGCAACCTTTCCCTCAAAAAATGGAAAGGTGCGCTCACCTCTTCGACATGTTTGTTTGTGTATCACAGCATCACGCATCAATGCTAAATTCATTCTGTATATTATGAAGAATAAAAAATTATGTTTGTTATGTATTTGACTTATTATTTTACAAGTGTAGCCCATTACTTTCCAAAAAATTGATTTTTTGACAGCAAATTCGAGTTCAGCGCCTCAAAATACGTAAGAGTACGGTTTTTCATAATTTTACAATGAATTTTGAAAAATTGTCATTTTTGACATGATTTTGACGCTTTTGAGATTCTAAACTGTCAAAAAGTTGTTGCTGTCGACTTTTTTTTACTGCATATTCGAGTTCAGCGACCCCAAAAACGTATGTTTACGAAGTTTCACAATTTTACAAAGAAGTTTGTAAAAGTTATATTCAAAAGTCTGATATTGGCAAAAAAAAGCGTATTTCAAAAAACCAAAATCGAGCTACCGGCGTAGGTTTTTGTTACCTATGCAAAAAATATGAAAAAAATTCAGGGGTCTTTTTTTGACATTTTAAACCAAATTTCGGGGAGAAGGTCATCAAAAGTCCACCTTTCTCAAAATAGCGGGCACCCTAGTATACATAAATTATGTATATTATAACCAAGTTCTCAGGGCTACGATAATTGGCCCGGCGCTACCTAAATTTCACTCACAACACGGCGGGTCTCATAGAGAATAGGGGAAGGTTGGGCAGTTCTGATCACTGTGCAGTAATGACCACGTCTTGCATTTCTCGGGCGCCCACGAATTCGGCACCAACTGTGCGGTACCTGCAAGGGTTGGGGATTAACATGGTTGGGGCATGCATGAATTCGTCACTCGATCTGGACCATGCCCTCCTCACCTTTACTACTGGAGAATGACTACAGATCTCGAACTCGCCACTCGACCCGAACGTTGCCTCAGCTTCAGCCAAAATAGTCGGATGTAGGTTCCATTTGGTCCAATCCGTTCCGTAAAATTCAAGAATATGGGCTTGTTCGACATTAAAAAGACGAAACTGAGGTGGGTGAGTGGCTGCGTTTCACGTTTGGGCTTCCTTTCGGTTTATTATTCTTGGAATAATACACCTTTGTAATCGCTAGAATTAACGCCGTAGAGAATTGGGATACGGGGTGTGTGCTGGGATATTAGAGTACAGCACTGTCGTAGTCCATCAGTCATTTACCCCGACTACCTCAAGGAACTATTCTCGAGGGATCCCGAATTGTCACCGCTAGCTCAACGCGGAATCACTTCTCCCGAACCCAGCACCCGAGGCCTCCAAAAATTGGGCTATCGGAGGAGTTCTGAGTTCGCTGATTCAGGTTAGATCCGCGTTGACGTCCGCGGACCCGACAGTACTGAGAAGCCCCTCTCATTTTATTTAATATTTTAACTTTGGCGTCTAACCACGACCTCTCCATGCTTTGGGTGTGAGCCCCAGTCGCTGGATCCACTTAGGATCCACTTTACTGTCTTGTGCACAAATCCGCGACTGCCCAGGCACCAATATGCAGGCCATTCGTCGGCTCTGGGCAACTAAAGAACACAGATAGGGGCAAACCGGAAAAGCAGGTACGATTTCAGATGAAAAGACTGCATTGTCTACTTTGACTTTGCACCCAACACTTAGATCGCAGGTTGGCGTAAGTCAGAACGCGGCGGGACCCTTACATCGCAGCCGGTTCATAGAATGCACACAGAACTATGTCGCACCAATACATTTGTTGGTGCCGAGTTCGTGTATCTCATTTTTCTAGCTGTCTCCTACCCAGTGCCGAATTCATGTATGACTGTCCGTCGTAATGAGGTCCGGTGCCGAATTCGTGGCCCGCCCATTTCTCAGTGGTTTGAATATTGGCGCCATGAGTCATACCATATTGAGATGGTTTAGCACCAAAAGGAGCCGTTTCCCAGTCAATTTTCAGCTGGCATGGTGATGAGAGTAGCTGCAATCGCAGAGTAATTCTGAAAATTCCGAACCGTTCGGCGCACGCGCAGTAGGGCCTTTTGCATGGGCCGATGTTGGGAGTACATCGGGTTCCAGGAATTAAACACTGAGGTTCTGATGCTCTGCGAACAGAACTCGTTCAGAATCGATTCCAGCAGTTCTGATTTTTGGTATATTATTCTTGGAATAATACACCTGTTTTCGTGACGGAGGTCGACGACTCCGATCGGCCTCAAAATTTGACATTATCCGTTTCAAGAGGTCTAGAATCCAAAACCGAAATGTCCGTTCGCCGTCCGGGCCGTTTTGGGTAGTAGGAATTTTTTTTTTTAATCTGACATTTTGACAGAATACTTGGTTTACCATCTAGTTGTGCCCGCAAGATTTTCAGCCCGATCGCCCAAACCCGTGGGGCGCTATGGGGCTACGGGAGGGGTTTTTCCAAGGCTTTTGGCTATGGGATCGAGTCAGGTGTCGTTTTCGAAGTATTTTTGGACGTAGAATCCTTTTTTTTGGGTCCCAGAATTTCACAATTTCACTTTTGCGATCTACAGGGCTTTCATGGGGGTACTAATGGGATTTTTGAAGGATCCCAGGAGGTCGAATATTTTTCAAGTAAAAACAAAAAATTGTTGGAAAAAAGTTTTGAAAAAAAAAATCCAAAAAATAATTGTTTTCTAAAATGTTTTCATTGAATTAAATTTCTGCTCAAATAACCTATATCAAAGACTAATAAACCCTTGTGTAAAATTTTCAGCGTTTTGTTTTGGCTTTGGGGCTGGAAAGGTTCAGTCTACAACAGCAAGCCGGCATAGATCTCATTGCTAGCCATGTTTTATTCGAGAGCATGTTACCGAAACAAGTTTGCTCAAGCCTTTAGAATCAACCTCAATATTGTCCCTATACAATATTACAATCTTCAGTTGGGCAAAACGGAAAGGAATAAACACACCTCACTTTAAGTTTATTTTCTCAGAATTATCAACCTAATAGATGAACAAACATAATATGTTTTCGTCAGGGGGATTAAAAGTTCTGAACGGCCTCAAAATTCTTTTTGAATTGTCTCATCATGTGTAGAACCCAGAAATGCAGTGTCCGTCAGCCGTCCAGGCAGGTAACAATAATTAGAATTATTCTTTTAAATCCGAAATTTTGAAAAAAAATCGAGGTTATCCATCTAGTAGGGTATTACGTTGCTTGGGTAATTTGAGTAAGGATACTCTTGCTAGTTGTGTAGTTTGAGGATCCCCTCAGGGGCTGGTTGATCTGGCTGAACGTCAAGACTCTCAGATGAGAACACTCATACGTCAGATGGCCGAGGTTCATTTGAAACTTGGCATCAAACACATCAAGGAACCGAAGAAACCCATTAAGAAACCCGATTGAATGTGCTCTGGTGGACATTAAACCAATTAAGATGCTGAAACCTCACGATGAAGCACGATGTACGTTTGCTTAACCTTTTCTTTTTGTCTAAGGAGCGTTATTATTTAAGGGAAAGAGTAAATGCAAGAGCGAATTCCTGTAACAATGACATGTTCCTAAAATGTAAAACAACATCATGTATAACACCACAAGATGGTTTCATCAACATTTAACACAAATTCAATGCGGGTGGTTTATTGCCTTCACATGGTCATGATAGCTACATAGGTTTTGAATTTATGCAGTTCTGCTAGACCAGTAGCGTACATTGTGCATCCTTCGTAAAATGTCAACCATGAGGGTTTTATATAGAATGTTTGTTTTGTGCAGGATCTAGCCCTTAGAACGGAGCAACAAGACGCACAACTCCGAGAGCTGATGCACCAAGTTGCGATCCTCGATTCCAAAGTCATCCACCGCCCGTTCGCTCCCCGCTCGCCGCCGACCCCTCCGGAGGCGCCACCTCCGACGCCAGTCCGCATCCCAGACCTTCCTCAGCCTGAGCCCGCAGTCGCGCGGCAGCAAGCTGTCCTCTCTTCACGAGTCGTCCAGCACGACGTCAGTCTGGACAGGTACAAGGGTGGAACCATTCTGGACGCCCTCGACTACATAACATTTAGAATCCCAAATGGATACTCTCGTTAGAACTCCTTCGAAATCGTCACTGTACCTACTTACATGACGGTAATACAGATAGGCTTTTAAAATTTTGTTGATGGGTGATACTGCTTATAACTTTGTTTTGTATAGTGTACAGTATCTATTTTATTTCTAATTAAAGTATACAATCACCGGTGGAATTTTTAAAACTTTTTTTCGATCCTACGTATGGAAGACCGGGGCCAGTTGACATAGTTTTTGGACAAATGTTGCTGCGTCGATCATAATTTAAAATAACAATTCAGCCCTCGAATCTGCTAATGTTAGCCCTCCCCCCCCCCCCCCCCCCCACCACAACCACCACGCTCGATTCTGTAGGCGATGCTGTACAATGGTTATCGTGCATTCTAGACAGCTGATTGGCATGACTACCGACCCCGCGGTTGGGGTTCAGTTGGCGGTTGTGGGGTTTGTTGACATAAGTCCCAAACGTTAAAATACTGTAGCCGATCACTTATGCCAACCGTCCTCGTCATCCAAAGTAGCTTTGTCATGGAGAACAAGAGCGTTGTATTCAACGTGAAATAGCTGTAAAGCAGGGTTCACATCCATGTGGCAATCCGTCAATGCGTGAATGCGTCAGCAGTGGTTAGCAGTGGAGGGGATTCCGGCATTCGAGGTTTTAAAGTGACTATGCCAACCGACCCCTCTATGCCAATTGGACCCAGTCTCCCCTACCGTTTGAAGTTAAGAGCAGTAAGGTGTAAAACTCCGTACGAACTACGTTCGGAGGTCACAACTGCTAAAACAGTCGAATTTCCGTCCCCGAAATAAGGCAAAAGTGGTTAAGGGACCGCTTGTGAACGCATTTAAATGCGAATGTGTGCAATAGGCGACAACTTCTGTGTAACCATCGCCCTAGCGGAGACCCGGAGAACTATCACTCGTTTGACGATTATCGTCGAGTGAAGACCAGTATTTGACACGGAAAATGCAAAATGGTGTAGGGTATTAAACATATCGTCGTTGTTATCCGCGTTTTTGATTGTTTAATCTTGATTCAACTTCCTTGAAATTCATGGTGAAATTGCCCTCTCCATTTTAGTTGGGAAAAGCTGAGATGTGTGGTCAGCTGTGGCAGTTCTCATAATATTATTTGTGGAATTGACTTTTATTACATTTTCTCGGTTTGGATTAGACTTATGTCTGTCACACATTTTTGGTTTATTATTCTTGGAATAATACACCTATGTTTTCGCGACGGGGGTCGACGACTCCGATCGGCCTCAAAATTTGACATTATCCGTTTCAAGAGGTCTACATTCAAAATCCGAAATGTCCGTACGCCGTCCGCCGTCCAGGCCGTTTTGGACAGTAGGAATTTTATTTTTAAATCTGAAATTTTGTCAAAATACTTGGTTTACCGTCTAGTTGTGCCCGCAAGGTTTTCAGTCCGATCAACCAAACCCGTGGGGCGCTATGGGGCTACGGGTGGGGTTTTTTGAACGCTTTGGGGTATGGGATCGAGTTAGGTGTCGTTTTCGAGGTATTTTTGGACGTAGAATCCATTTTTTGGGGTCCCGGAACGATCCGATTTCACTGTCGCGATCTATAGGGCTTTCATGGGGCTAAAAATGGGATTTTTGAAGAATCCCAGGAGGTTATATGTTTTTCGAGTAAAAAATACATAATTTTTGAAAAAAACATTTTTGAAAAAAAAATCCCTCCAAAAAAAATTTTTTTTTAAATATAAAAATCAAAAAAAAAATTTTAATTTTTTTCATTGACAGAATTAAATTTCTGTACAAGTAACCTATATCAAAGAATAATAAACCCTCGTGTAAAATTTGCAGCGTTTTTCGGTTCGAACGTCGATTTTTCCATAAAGGTAGATTTGAGTTAGGTACATATCTACCTACCTAACTCAAAACACTCCAAAAATGATATTTGCGGATTTACAGTAACAACGACGATATAATGCAGGAATATTGGGCCTATGTGACTGCATTTTGAACACAGGGTTTTCAAAATTTGCTTCACTTAATGAAGCTTGGATCCACGTAAAACACCACAATAATAAAATGCCCGTTTTTGGTTTATTATTCTTGGAATAATACACCTATGTTTTCGCGACGGGGGTCGACGACTCCGATCGGCCTCACAATTTGACATTATCCGTTTCAAGAGGTCTACATTCTAAATCCGAAATGTCCGTCCGCCGTCCGGGCCGTTTTGGGCAGTAGGATTTTTTTTTTAAATCTGAAATTTTGTAAAAATACTTGGTTTACCGTCTAGTTGCGCCCGCTAGATTTTCAGCCCGATCGCCCAAACCCGTGGGGTGCTATGGGGCTAAAATGGGGCTACGGGAGGTGTTTTTAAAGGCTTTTGGCTATAGGATCGAGTTAGGTGCCGTTTTCGAATTTTTGAACGTAGAATCCATTTTTGGAGGTCCCGGAACGGTCCGATTTCACTGTGGCGATCTATGGGGCTTTCATGGGGCTACAAATGGGATTTTTGAAGGATCCAAGGAAGTCAAATATTTTCCGAGTAAAAACATTTTTTTTTTTTTTTCAAAATGTTTTTTATAGACACAGAACTTATTTTCGCACATGTAACCTATATCAAAGAATAATAAACCCTAGTGTAAAATTTGCAGCGTTTTTCATCAATGCATTGATGCTCTAGTTATTTATTCCCTAGTTGTTAATGAATTTTTTCAGTATCCATTTAGGCTTACCTTCGAAATAGTGCCCTACTGAAACATTTAATATTTAAAGTCCGGTAGAAAAAAGTTGGTGTGTTATGAATTAGGAGGTCATGAGAGCGGAAGGACAAGAGAACCAGAACGGGTTATGTGGGGGAGGCAAGAGAGAGGGTTAGCCTGAGGTTGCTGCCTCCAGGCGATGAGGGGGCCTCCTACTAAGTTGATACATGCGAGGGTAACTTATTGAAAAAGAGGGAACGGGACACAGGTGAAAAGAATAAAATTAAAAGGCCCGTAAAAAATGGGATAGTTCCTTTACGGAGGGGGGTTCCTTTTTGTGAACCCTTCCTCCGGGTACGTTACGCACCCATCCGTACGTCTCCTCCAAAGAACTATTGTCCACCTCCCGAAGGCCCGGACAATACCACAATATAAGTTACGGAGGAGGGAAGTCTCCTGTCCGGACGATCCTCCAACGCAAAAAATTTTTTTCCGGTTTTTTTTTTTAAAGGCTAACTTTTTTTTCGTTCCTCTTCGCCGACCAAACCCGATTCCTCCAATGATTTTTAACAACTCATTTTTCGAAACGGAAAAAACATAATGGTAGCTTGGACTACACGTGCTATAAATCAACTAGGCTTGACGTGTCATCCCCCCATAGGATTTAGTTTGGAGCATTATGTACGAGTTACAGGACTTGAATACTGGTTTTTATGAACGAGGTTCGCTGTCTACGTGTGAACTCTTAAAGATCCACCGTGAGTACTGTTGTGCTTGCAGTTTTCCTTCTACTCAGCTCTTTCGGTGAGACTGAACATGTTTGACGCTGCTGGCCAGTAATCTCATCGTGTCAACCTGATGATCTGGCTTATTCTACATCGAGCTCAAGATTTTCTCAGCCCAATCGAGGTACTTGGTCCCACCTTGGGCCTTCCTTGAAAATCGATACGTAACATTACATGTCTATTGACACCCCTGACGGACTCACTCAATTCAAATATCAGACGATTCTAGAAGTTTTTGGTATTCCTTATTAGATGTGTTAAAATTACGGGCGTTGCCCTCCCTCTAATTTGTTTTCTGAGGAAATAATAATAACAATAAGAAGAAGAAGAAGAAAATTTTATTGAGTCAGAGACAGTACAATTAAGTACAAAACGTCCATAAAAGCTCATGTAAATGACGGAGATGACAGACATAAGCCCTTTAGGCGGGGCACAGGCGTGAAATTAAACAATAGGTACAATAAATTATATTTATATACCTTATAAGGTAAGAAAAGGAGAAAAATCTATTTTAAAAAACGCTGCAAATTTTACACTAGGGTTTATTATTCTTTGATATACATTACTTGTTCAGAAATTTAATTCTGTCAATGGATTTTTTTTTTTTTTTTTTTCGCTTGGTTTATTATTCTTGGAAGGAGTCCGATCGCCCTCAAAATTTGACATTATCCGTTTCAAGAGGTCTAGATTCCAAAACCAAAATGTCCGTCAGCCGTCCGGGCCGTTTTGGGCAGGATTTTTTTTTTTTTTAATCTGAAATTTTGACAAAATACTCGGTTTACCATCTAGTTGTGCCCGCAAGGTTTTCAGCCCGATCGCCCAAACCCGTGGGGCGCTATGGGGCTAAAATAGGGCTACGGGGGGGGGGGGGGGGGTGAAGGCTTTTGGCTGTGGGATCGAGTTAGGTGTCGTTTTCGAAGTATTTTGGGACGTAGAATCCATTTTTTGGGGAATCCGATTTCACTGTTGCGATCTATAGGGCTTTCATGGGGCTACAAATGGGATTTTGGAAGGATCCCAGGAGATCAAATATTTTTCAACAAAGATTAAAAGAAAAGTTAACTCAAAAAAAATTTCTAAAATTTTTTCATTGACACAGAATTAAATTTCTGTACAAGTAACCTATATCAAATAATAATAAACCCTAGTGTAAAATTTGCAGCGTTTTTGATTTTGTAGTACCTAGGACTAACCAACCACATTCTCTCGTTGCCATCGTGATCTGGTGGTGGCGGGGGTGTGATGGCATCCAAGTAAAGTATTGTTGGGCCGTTTTTCCAACTTCGTTCGCGTAGCGTTGAGAGCGATGGATGGGGGGACCAGGCCCCCAGAAACACGGTGATTTCTGATGTCATATTGGGTTTCGAAGGACCCTGCTAGGTGAAGAAACCCCACGTTGGTGGTGCCTGTACCGGGAATGCCTCGAAACCTGGGTGAGCAGCTCCGGAAGAGATCCAGAGCAAGTATCTACAGCATCGGGATCAACGGATGATGGGCTACCCCGTCTTTCCCCAAAGAAGCAACAGACGAAGAGGGGATAATTTGATTGAACGTCACAAGATGTGGCCAAATTTCCACGTTGTCAAGAAAGACTAGACTCCGATTGTTTAGTTTTAGTCCAATTTTTCAACGAATTACAACTCGCAATTATCTGTTCTTGTCAATAGATGCTTTCGTATAGTAGGATACAAGGATCCGCGCTAAAAATGTCCAGACTTTTCCAATCTTTCCCTCTCTCCCACATTCTTTTCCGGTTGTAAACATCCAAACCTGCTCCCTTACTGAAATTGCAAATGTTTTTGTCCGACGGCCGTACCCCACCCGCCCACCCCGCCGACGGCACCGCCCTTTTGTAGCCGCCGTTCATAAACATGCGGCAGATGGTCGATGGGGAGACCTGCAGTTGCCGGTAGGTAATGTGCACAATTAAACAGCTGATAGTCACCCTTAATGGGTTGCAAATGCGATGAAGGGTATCGAAGGGGTTTCCTCTCATCGTCGACGTCTCTCTGCGGGCTTCGAATCGGTCACCTGGTACACTGAGCTAAAGACGCAGATTCATCTCAATGCAAGGGGCGGGCTACGTGACGTACTACCTGGTTCCAATTTTTTTACCTAGCCGTTATCGTATTGATTTTATTGATTTTAATTTTGGTTTATTATTCTTGGCTTGGAATAATACACCTATGTTTTCGCGACGGGGTTCGACGACTCCGATCGGCCTCAAAATTTGACATTATCCGTTTCAAGAGGTCTACATTCTAAATCCGAAATGTCCGTCCGCCGTCCGGGCCGTTTTGGGCAGTAGGAATGTTTTTTTTTTTAAATCTGAAATTTTGACAAAATACTTGGTTTACCATCAAGTTGTGCCCGCAAGGTTTTCAGTCCGATCGCCCAAACCCGTGGGGCGCTATGGGGCTAAAATAGGGCTACGGGAGGGGTGTTTTGAAGGCTTTTAGCTATGGGATCGAGTTAGGTGTCGTTTTCGAAGTATTTTTGGACGTAGAATCCATTTTTTGGGGTACCAGAACGACCCGATTTCACTGTGACGATCTATAGGGTTTTCATGGGGCTAAAAATTGGATTGGTTTTTGAAGGATCCCAGGAGGTTAAATATTTTTCGAGCAAAAAATAAAGAACTTAAAAAAAAAAATTGTTGACAAAAAATTCAAAAAGATTTTTTTTCCAAACTTTTTTTATTTCTACCAAACTTTTTTTTATTTCTATTAACACAGAAATAAATTTTGCACAAGTAACTGATATACCTATCAAAGAATAATAAACCCTAGTGTAAAATTTGCAGCGTTTTTTTTTAAATACTATGTACTATTATCTCGTATAACAATATTAAAATATGAATAGTATATAATATAGGGTAGGTGGGGGGAATTGTCCGCTCGGGGTAAAGGTCCGCACTGCCTTTTTTCGATCATAACTAGATTATTTTGTCGCCATGGGCAATAGCAATAGATTATTTTGGCAATGTTTTGGGGTAAATGTCCGCTTTCGTAGGGACATTATTTAAGACTAAAATGAAACTAAAGGGTCTCAGGAACAATGAGCCCTTCTTGTTCTTAGCCCATTGTTTTTTGTGATCTCAACTATTTGATCATTTTTGTGGTGATGAAATATTTTGTGATTTAATAACCCTAGCGTATTCTGTACTTCCCTGTACTAGATTAAATTTTTACTTCCCCAGTTTAAAGATGAAAGACCACAACTTAAAGGCTTTATTTCATGTTTTCGAACTGTAAGCACGAATTTTTCCCATGGTTTTCTTCTGTTGGGGTAAGTGTCTGCTCTGCGGATGTTTACCCTGAAAAATGGGGCAAATGTTCGCAAAAACATTTTTGGCGAAAATATGCGTCTCTCAAACTAAACACCTTTCAAGGCTGGATCTGTTATGAAATGATGAGTGACATCCTAAGCTTTTGATTCCATACCTGATACCGAATAAAAACATCAAACTGTGGCTTGCAAAAATTCCAAACCCAAAACTGCGGACAGTTCCCCCCACCTACCCTAATATAGTACTAGGGGCCTGTTGGTGCTTTTCAATCTGGTAGGTATGAGGTTATCGTAAGAAGCTGAAGCCCCAACGAAGTGAGCTGGTGTGGCAAAATAGTACGTAATTACAGATCAGCGAGACTTCCCGATGCACGAAATATCAGATTCCCGTCCATCACCTATCAATAATGCCACCCGTGGTTCACTCGGAACACACGTAGCAACCCTTCGCAATTTTTCTTAAAAACAACCTCGAGTCGAAGGCTGTTCCGTTCAAAACAGAGGCCAAAAGTTGTACCGCGTTTTGGCGTTACGAAAAATAAAAATCCCTAGTAACGACGCTTTATGGCCCGGCTCTCATCGCTACAAAGAGCCATGTTCGCGATGAAGGAGGAGGTTTAGAAGAAAGGCGACAATTTTGCACTAATCACGGGGACTTCCCGATTTCAATGAGCCGCCTAACGTTGAAATCGCAGGGCTCAGAATTCTGTCGAACTCTACCAAATATATTTATATAAAACTTAATGTTTGCATGTTCCCAATAGACGGCTAAACTACTGGACCGATTTTGACGGGAGCGGTCGTAATATGATCAGCGAGTTCCGGCGCACAACGTAGGCTTTTTGGCGTCTGTTTTGAATGGTACTACGTCGGTTAAAAAGTGCCTTTTACGCTGATTTCAACGAGTACAAAACGATTTCTGTGCTCTAACCGGTTTGGAAGTTATTCAAAGATGTCGTTGTAACTAAGAAAAATAACGAGTTGACGGGTTGCTAAGGGTGTTGCGAGTGAAGCATGGGTTGCATTATTGATAGGTGATGGACGGGAATTTGATATTTCTTGCGAAGCACGGGAGTCCCACCCATAAAGATATTACATTGAACCGTTTCTCAAATTCAAATATTAAATAACATCACTGTGTAATATTACAAGCTTCATTTGTTAAACTCTTGCAGGGAGTGTTACGCGCCAGAAGTGATGCCTCATGATGTTTGAGATGTTAGGTGAACTTGGTTCCTCCCCTTGTTCCCTCGCCGGCAATTAAATCAATACCTATACCTATAACATTTCCCCGAGACACCCGTTGCCCTACCGATTACTGGTCCATCAGGTGCCTTACTTGTCTTCAGATGAGGATTTTAATTAAAATTAAATTAATCGCAAATTAGATTAATCGCAGCAAGTAGTGTTTTGAATGTTGAAAGGGTTGTGACCGCAGTGCCGAGTCAAGTTCATCCACGTGAAGAGTCATTCTCGAGAGTCACAAGGCCTGCACCGTGAAACTTATTTTTGATTATTATTGCTATTTTCGCGACGAGGGTTATTAATAATCCTCATATTTTTACAGGACAAATTTGGATGCCGATCAATAATGTTGCCCCCCCCCCCCCCCCCCCCCCGCCGCGAAACCTAAAATGAAATGCCCGTAAGCCGTCCAGGCAGTTTTGGGCAGCAGGAAAGAAAAATAGTTGCGTCCCCAAGGTTTTCAGCCCAATCGCTCTCTAGCTTGCGGCTGTCTGGGGCTAGAAAGGGGTATTCACGATTTTTAGCCAAAGGGGGTGCCGTTTTATGTAATAGTAATTATTAAGTTTGGTTGTTTAGGTTCTTGACGTTCGGTCAATTAAATGAATTTCTGGTTTCCCGACGTTTCGGCCGTTTATTCAGCTGGATGAAGCTGTCTTCTAAATGTGACTACCGTGACCTATTTCTATGAATTTCATTATAATTAGTTATTATTTTGTAGGTACCTCTCATCATAAACTCATGTTCCTGTAGGAACTTAGTCAAATTAAAAAACTTTTCATTACTTCCTGTCTGTCCTACTTCCTACCTTTATAGTCATAGTCATTATTTTCAGTCATTCTTTTGTTGTATACAAGGACTATAGTCCTTGAAAATGGCTGAATAAACGGCCGAAACGTCGGGAAACCAGAAATTCATTTTATTGACCGAACCTCAATCACCTAAACAACCAAACTATAGTACCTAACTATAGTTTGGTTGTTTAGGTTATTGAACTGTTCATCACGGTCGAAATACAATATCAACGTCAAGTTTAGAAATGTTTAACTTTGGTAGAATCTATTTCTGTGTGGGTATTCCTCTTCTGTCCAAACACTTTTCATGTAGGTACCTACAGTAACTATACAAAAAACAGTTTTTAATTTAAAAAATTGTTGTCGTCATACAATTATTCATTTGTTAAATAAATAAACATGTATTTAACAATAACTCGTCGAGTCTGCTTCCTCTTTTGTTGATTCGATCGTTCCGCAGCACTTCGCCCTCTCTGACTCGAAGGTTCTCTTCGCTTCAAGCAGCGTTTTATTGCCGGTAGTCCTTTTCAACGATGTTGGAGCCCCAACTGCCCATCGTCAAATCCTAGCAGGTCATCAGCGCTCCGCCATCTCTGGCGAGTCCCCCTCACGCACATGGAGGCTGCGCTTACGATGGCCAACGATACTCGTGCCCTGAGCCACCCCTTGACAAACCCCTGGTGCCGCTTCCGTTTGCCTGCCAGTCGTTCACGTAGGACATCGACGAATCGGATCATCTGCGGTGCCAAAAGTCCATCCACTGTGCTGACCCGTGGGGTGAATGGACAGTGGCGATGGGATCTTGGCACGCAGGTGTTTCTTGTCTTCCTCTGCCGAAGTGAGAACTGATGCCACTGGACGGGAAACATAAGGGTGCATCAGTTTCTACGACACGGACGTCAAATAATGCGTCCCTCTGTGGTTCCCACACCCTACGGCAGGCAAGATCTCCTCTCACACCAGGAGTAGTGGCTGAAGCAGCTACAATCATTGGCTCTTTCCAGCAATTCATTAATTCCCCCAGGACGTATCTTACTTCATTGTGACGCCGTGTGATCAAACACCCCCCCCCCCCCCCCCCCCCGTCTTACAACGGAAAGCATGCCTGATAGAAAAGGGGGTATGACCACAGCCATCACATTTGTTTGGCATATCTACTGGGGTTCCCATGTATCGAATTGCAAGACAATCTCGCATAATATGCCGCTTCAATGGAATTGCAGACAGCCATCCAGACGACTTCACTCTGGACTGTTCCGCTACTGCTCGACTTATCGTCATACAATAATTGTGTAACTACAATTATGAGTTGGTTAGGGAGAGAGAACGACTCCTCTGCTGGTTTGTTGTTCTCTCTCCCTAACCAACTCATTAGATTAGACCTCTGCACCATCGGCAAACAACCACTTTGCAACTACAATTAGTATCATTTGTTGCACATTTTAATGAACAATAAAACCCTGTGTAAATGATTTACATAATTATAATTACATAATTATAAAATTTACATAATTTACATAATTATAAAAAACGCTGGATAATATATTATCCAGCGTTTTTTAAATATGGCGAAAGAGTGAGAACTGACAGGAAACGCTTGTCCGCACATGTGCGGTCCCCGGTCAAGTTCAAACCACTTCAAGTGCTGAATCACTCAATTATTCAATAGACCCTCTATTATTCAATAATTACGATTCGGGATCCGAGTCTGTTCATTTCCCACCCACTACCGTGCAGGTGGGAAATGTGGCTGCATACATTACTGACGACAGTACTCCGATCTAAATAAAGACAACTTCACACCTCCGGATGTTTGGAAAATCAATACTTCAACTAAAATTTGCTATCAATTGTGTGTAAAATTTACTAGGTACTACTTATTATTAGTGCATAATATCAGTTTCTTCTCTTCCACGAATATGACATAATATTTCAAGAATAGTACAATTATGTATTCGTGTCGGTCGAATATTTTGTTCCGCCTCAAAATTTGACACTATACGCGTAGATTTGTCATTATTGTTTAGATTCCAAAAACGAAATGTCCGTATACGCCGTCCGCCGTCGGGCGATTGTAAACTGGGCGCAAATCCTGAGGGGTATGTGTAAATTGGGCGCAAATCACTCTCCCTACCTCTTGTTGCTCTTAGCAAACTCGGCGCAACCCAAAAATTACCTGCGGCGGAGGAATAAGGGAGTAGAAAATTGGGCGACGATATCTTGCTTTCTACGCATTATTCATCACAATGTGATGAATAATGCGTAGAAACCAAGATATGTCATGTTCATCATCATGTTTGGCAAAAAAATCATCACATTTGTATCCCAGTAGGGGAGACCGTTGTACCTTGGAACACTTTTCAGTTTTTTGGAGATAGTGCCTCGAAATTCTTCAATATTGCTTGCCTTTCGGTTTCAAAACCTTACAGCAGTCTTGACTAACAGTTAAGAGTGCCAAAATTGTAATTCCGTGAAGCATAGGCGAAGCTATGAAGCAAATCCGAAGGGACGTTTTTGTTCCAAGGTACCTACAACAACGCTCGTGTACCTTGAAACGGGGAGTGTTGTACCTTGGAACGGTTGATATTTTCGAGAAAAAATGAAGAATAGGTATAGTGAACGAAGAGGTGTTTTCTCTTAGCAAGTAACAGCAGTAAAAAACACCTAGAACACGTTAACAGAAGTAATAATTGTGCAAATTTAGTGTTTCAAGGTACAAGAGGTACCTACCAATCCTTCCAGCCACACATCTGTTCCAAGATACGAGACCCTTTTTGTTCCAAGGTACTACATGGTCTCCCATTTTGCAAAAATGGAAAATACCCAAACCTCACATTTTTCTCATTGAAATTGGTAAGTAATTTGGTTTCTACATAGCATAATGAACAGCTAACCATCTCTTCGTCAAGACCGAACTGCCCGACTGACCGTTGCGCCGAACTTACAATTCCGCTTATCTCATGCGCCCAACGGAGGAGGATCTTGTTTACGATTAGCATCACCGAGATACTAGAGAGTTCCTAAAGAAACATCCGAGTTACGTCGACCGTTAATTTTTATCACCGTAAGGGATTTGTCTAGGGAGAATCAAAGAAAAGCTAACTTCACATAAGACCGTAACAGAGATACGGTCTTATCAAAAGTCACGCTAAATTTAAAGTGCCGCTATTTACGTTCTATTGCTCGAAATTAACGGCGGTATCCTTAAGACCGTAAGTTTATTACCGTAACTTTACGGCAATAACGTTCGACGTTAGGCATAAGGACGTAAGTTATCACCGTTATTTCCGCGCATGCGCGAAATCTCGAGTTACGTCGACCGTAACTCATCACCGTTAGGCAAAAAGTGGCTTTAGGAACTCTCTAATACCCCCCTGGGACTTCGCGCCCAATCTACTACCGCCCCCGCCGTCCGAGCCGTTTCGGGGAGCAGGAATTATTTTTTTAACATAGAATGTGTTTTTCCGAGGGTCTTGCAGTTTGAAAATGCGTCTGTCCGTTCGTGCCAGACCCAAGCATACCCGCTTCTCCACCCTCTCTGCCCTCCTTCGCATTCCCTTGCCCCCTCGCCCTGCTCTACTGTTTCCCAGCTGTATGACTGATTGATTACTTTTAAGTGTTCCACCAGCCCTCAGCGGAATTAGGTACCTACCGAAAAACACATTGCGTGTTTCATTGGTTTGATCCTCAATCGTAACATTAACAATCCGGGGGTCTGAGGGTGTCCCCCAGTACTAAAGTAAAAATATTTTTTTTAATTTTGTAATAATTGTGTTAATTATAAATATCAAAGAATAATAAACTCTTGAGTAAAATTTGCAGCGTTTTTTATTTGCGCTTCTTAAACGAAATTAACTATGGAAGGATAGTAAATAATGAGATTCACAAGATATCTTGCGAATTTAGTTTATTGGTTGTCTAACAATGGTAGGGGTAGGGATTCCGACGAACTGAACCAGAAGAAGAATAGAAGAAGAAGAATACCTAAAAGCATTTTTTTTACAATTTTTAAGAAAAAACACGGGAGTTTAATTGAACAACCGTCAATAATCGTGAATTTGTATAGGTACCAGAAACGCAGAACTTGGAATGTTTGTTGATCAATATCAGTAAAAAATATTTTTTTCAGTGTGTCAATTTTATATGCGTCGGCAGGTCCGCACAAACCGGCTCTAGTAAGGTAAAGGCGGCAACACAAGAGTATAATATGCAATTTGCGTACTATACTCTTGTGTTGCCGGCTTGCATAATGCAAATATTATTTTGTTGCACGCGTATGGAAGACAAGTTAGGACATATAGAGAAGTAAAAAAAAAAAAAAAAATGAACATAATAATATTACCTGTGTTCATTTTTTTTTTTTTTTTTTTTTTTTTACTTCTCTATATGTCCAAATTATCTATGTTTGATATTATCAAAAGTAAGTACCTTTCAGAAGTAAGTAGGACCTACCGACCTGATGTATAAAACTGCTCTATAAAATAATTTAACAATTTAACTATTGTGAACGGCAGTTCGTCAGTATAATGTAGTTGAGTGCCAGCCTGAATCCGATCTCTTTCACCTACTCGGTGGCATGAGTGGCTCTGCTCTCTGATAGGTAATCTGTGAGCTCTACGCTGGCTAAAGATGATCTTGGCCAAAGGAGAATGGAGCTAGTAAACGTTGCTGCAAGTGAAGCTGCAGCCTTGCTAAGATGAAAGATGCAATGAGCTAAGAAGTGGAGGCGTTAGTACAGAAGAACGTAAATACGTCATTGATTGAACGCAAGGAAGAACAAATGGACGATTTAAAAAACTATCAATACTTTTCTTGTTAGGACTGTAGATGAGTTTACCAGCTCGATACCGGTCTCTACTACGAATTTGTTCGGGTGTTACTGAATAGGTACCTAAACATTTAAACCACCTGCAGAGGAGTCATCAGATGACATACACATTCGGTATCCCACATCCCCATATTGACGTAGGTTTTTTTTTTTAATAGATAGCTACCTACCAACTCAAAATTGGTACCGAGGTTCATTGAATTAAACAGTAAATAATTTCATAGAATTTAGAAAATGATAGATTGGATAAAGCGTTTAGGTATACCTATCTATAGGTAGGTACCGATCCACAGTACCTAGTCGGAATTACGAAAAACCTGGCCAAAACCCCTGAAGTTATTGTACACATGTTTTTTGGGGTGCTGAACACGAAAATGGAAGGACCTCTGGTTAGGGAGGAATCAACCAATTATAGGGGGGAGATTTTATAAGTCAAGAAAACAACAGGAACACATTAAATTATGAAATTTTCATAGGTATAATGATAACAAAAAATACACTTAGGTCACGAGAAAAATAAATTAATCTCAGCCCGAATAGGCTGATACCTACTAAGTAGTAGGTAACATAATTGGGAAACGTTGCGGTTTTAGGTACAATACCGGTTTTGGTTTATTATTGTTGGAATAATCGATCGGCCTCAAAATTTGTCATTATCTGTTTCAAGAGGTCTATATTCTAAATCCGAAATGTCCGTCCGCCGTCCGGGCAGTTTTGGGCAGTAGGAATTTTTTTTAAATCTGAAATTTTGACAAAATACTCGGTTTACCATCTAGTTGTGACCGCTAGGTTTTCAGCCCGATCGCCGAAACCCGTGGGGCACTATGGGGCTACGGGAGGGTTTTTTTGAAGGCTTTCGGCTATGGGATCGAGTTAGGTGTCGTTTTCAAAGTATTTTTGGACGTAGTATCCATTTTTTGGGGTCCCGGAACGATCCGATTTCACTCTTGCGATCTATAGGGCTTTCATGGGGCTACAAATGGGATTTCCGAAGGATCCCGGGAGGTCAAATATTTTCAAGTAAAAAACGAAAAATGTTTGAAAAAAAAATAATAAATCCAAAAAACTTTTTTTCCGTTTTTATTATTGACACAGAATTAAATTTCTGCACCAGTAACCGATATCAAGAATAATTAACCCTAGTAAAATTTGCAGCGTTTTTACAATAGGGTTTTACCCTAAAAAATGTTTTTCAAAAAAATTTTTCTTAAAAGTTATTTTTAAGTTTTAGTTTTTTACTCGAAAAACATTTGGCCTCCTGGGATCCTTCAAAAATCCCATTGGTAGCCCCACGAAACCCCTATAGATCGCCACAGTGAAATCGGATCGTTCCGGGACTCCCAAAAATGGATTCTACGTCCATAAATACTTCGAAAACGCCACCTAACTCGATCCCATAGCCAAAACCCTTCAAAAAACCTCCCTCAGCCCCTTTTTAGCCCCATAGCGCCCCACGGGTTTGGGCGATCGGACTGAAACCCTTGCGGGCACAACTAGATGGTAAACCAAGTATTTTTTCAAAATTTCAGATTTTTAAAAAAATTCCTGCTGCCCAAAACGGCCCGGACGGCGGACGGACATTTCGGATTTTGATTGTAGACCTCTTGAAACGGATAATGTCAAATTTTGAGGCCGATCGGAGTCGTCGACCCCCGTCGCGAAAACATAGGTGTATTATTCCAAGAATAATAAACCAAAATAAACGAATGAAAGGGTGCTCACGTTATTCATTATTCATGTGACGTCATCGTCACTGTATTTGGCTTGGGCAATTATTTTAATTTAAATGAAAGGTTTAATTTTCATTTTTTATTATTTTTTAAATTTTTTAATGAAAGGTAGTATTTCACGTAATGTCTTTCATCTTGATCCGCCCTTCCTTCTCTTTTCTCTACCAACATTTGTCTCCTTCCAATCCTATTTCTTCTATTCACCCTTCCCATATCCCAATCGTCGATGTGGGTGGTGTTGGGGTCATCTGGTTAGCTTCAGCTGCTTTCCCCAGAGCCCCGGAGGGTTCTGGCAGAAACGATTCTCCGTAGTGTTGAGGTTAGTCAGTCGGTGATTATTGCTGGGGGACGTACCTGTCAGTGTGCCGAGCGAGAAACCCAAGTGCGAGAAACCGGTCCCCTTTCAGCGGGTAGGGCAGTCCGGACCCTTCGGTTTCATTTAGTACCTTACGGAACTTTCGTGTGCGATTACGTTTAACAACTCCGAGTGCGTGGGAGTTCTGAGCTGAACGGTATTTTCAAATGTTCGCCATCACATTCTACTTCCTTCCGAATAAAGTGGGCCAGGTCGACGCTTCATGGCACTAAGCCACTTCCAAGGTAGCCATAGTGTTCTCATTTTGCTTCCGATATTCATGTTCTGTTGCGTTTTAAAGTATTAAATTAATATTTCAATCAACTCGCCCAATTCAGTGTTCCGGGCTGACTAAATCCCGTGTTTTGCGTCGGTATTTCCCCGTCCAGTCGAAAATAAGGCTCAACTGCCTCAGCCTCCGGACGGGGATTATCTTATCAGCGTAGATTCCTGTTTGTCTGAGGCATCCCAACCTTTCATGATTAACCCACGAATTTACAACCCTAGCGACCATCCCAATTTGCTTCCTTGGATCATAAATACCGTGATAATACACCGCACTGAAATTTTTTTATTGTTCATCCCCTTCCACCGCTCCCACAGCTGATTCACGATGGCTGTCGATTTGCCCCCACCACTCAAGCGATTTTGTGTGAAACACGCGTTTCTGATCTTAGCGAATGTTCATGTTTTACTGTTAGTTGAACAAACTTTGTTTTACTGTTCATTTAGTCGTTAGTGACAGTTTGTATTGTATATCGTCCGCTCCGGTCCGTGAGTAAACCACTTATTCCCAAGTTTCTACTGCAGCGGTTTCTCGCTGTGGAAGTCGACATTTGCGCTGTGTCGGCTTCTCTGCCCAACTGCTCTTTGTTGTTATCATAGGAACCTTATTCCTCCTTTACTGTTGTTGAATTGTTTAAACCTACGTACGTGCATATCACTGATCTTCTTATAAGGCTAGAGGATTTTCTCGCCGAATCTAACCTGTCCGTTACACACAACAGGTGCACTAGCAGTTTTCTCGTTCGTGTTACTCTCCGTCTCCAAGGGGAAAGTTTCGGAAAAAGTAGACGAAAAATGGAATTTTATACTAGGGTTTATTAGTTATTCTTTGACATAGGTTACTTTTCCAGAAAATTGATTCTGTGTCAATGAAAAAAGTGTTTTTTTGACTTATTTTTCAAAAAAATCTTTTTTTCGAAATTTTGTTATTTACCCCATTTGTAGCCCCATGAAAGCCCCATAGATTCCCACGGTGAAATCGGATCGTTCCAGGACCCTCAAAAATGAATTCTACCTACGTCCAAAAATAGTTCGTAAACGACACCTAACTCGATCCCATAGCCAAAACCCTTCAAAAAACTCTCATGTGGCCCCATTTTAGCCCCATAGCGCCCCACGGGTTTGGGCGATCTGGTTGAAAACCTTGCGGGCGCAACTAGATGGTAAACAAAGTATTTTGTCAAAATTCCTACTGCCCAAAACGGCTCGGACTGCGAACGGACATTTCGGTTTTGTAATCTAGACCTCTTGAAACGGATAATGTCAAATTTTGAGGCCGATCGGAGTCGTCGACCGTCGCGATTACAAAGGTGTATTATTCCAAGAATAATAAACCAAAATTGCAACTATGAGATAAAACTGTGATAAGAGATAACTGCTACTCTTCGTTCATACAAATTTAACATCACAACAACAGCAGCAAACAATTTAAATTTTATGATGACTAGAAAATACTTCTAACGCTGAGGGCAATCCAGAACGCAGAGCTATTCATTGAAGTGAGGTATGTAACTTCGTGAATCACAGGTAGGTAACGTTGCTGAGCTCAGACCGGAGGTGTCAGCGTCCTGCATTTGTCCTGCTCTTTGTGAGAAGAGTCCTGTTTTATCCCCCTTTTGGTTTATTATTCTTGGAATAATACACTTATGTTTTCGCGACGGGGGTAGACGACTCCGATCGGCCTTAAAATTTGACATTATCCGTTTCATGAGGTCCAGATTCCAAAACCGATTCCAACCCTAGATTCCAAAACCGAATTGTCCGTCCGAACCGTTTTGGGCAGTAGGAATTTTTTAAAAATCTGAAATTTTGACAAAATACTTGGTTTACCATCTAGTTGTGCCCGCAAGGTTTTCAGCCCGATCGCCCAAAACCCGTGGGGCGCTATGGGGCTTAAATGGGGCTATTGGAGTTTTTTTAAAAGGCTTTTGGATATGGGATCGAGTTAGGTGTCGTTTTAGAAGTATTTTTGGACGTAGAATCAATTTTTTGGGGTCCCGGAACGATCCGATTTCACTGTTGCGATCTATAGCCGATAGACTATAGAGCTTTCATGGGGCTACAAATGGGATTGTTGAAGGATCCCAGGAGGTCAGATATTTTTGAAGTAAAAAACGAAAAACTTTGAAAAAAAAAAACCGAAAACATATTTTTTTCTAAAATTTTGTTTATTGACACAGAATTAAATTTCTGCAAAAGTTACCTATATCAAGGAATAATTATTTTATTTTATTTTTTATTTAAATTTTTTTATTTATTTATTATTTTATTTTATTTTATTATAATAAACCCTAGTGTAAAATTGGCAGCGTTTTTGCTTTTTGGGTTGTATGCAAGTATCCACCTACTTCAAACCCAGGGAAAAATGCCGCTACTGGGGGAAATAGAAATCAATCAAGGTGAAGAGGAAGGAGGGAGGTTACCTGCTAGGCTAGGTTTTGAAACCCGGCGTTGTCTCCGGCAAGAGTGCAGCACTGTCAGTGCTATTATTATTGTTTGCTAGTATTATTGTTCTGTGACCGAACATTTTCATGAAGTTAATTAACTATATTAATATACAAGGTTCGGACTGATATCACGCTTGATTGCATCTGTAAAGAGGGTTTTTTTGTCGCGGTGAAAATATTACAAAACAAAACATCATCGTAAATAAAACATCAATAATTCTTAAAATAAACGTACCTGTAAAGAAGAAATCAAAACCCCGTGATTGTTGAGTCAATCAAAAGCAAAAGGGTTTACTTTCACCCTCGTTCGTATCTGAACATCAGTTGATGGGTATCGATAAGAGGGACGGCGATAAGCAGTCATATTTGAAGTTTGGGTACAAACTTTACAAACATATTAATACATTAAAGACTTGTAAGCATGTAACTAAATACATATTGGGGAGCACGGGGTGAAAGTGGTAACTTTTTGCTCATCTTGACTTTGCTCAGGCTTCAACAATTTTGGTATACTTCGACCCCCTGGAATCTCAGCATTCCAAAAATCACCGACTTAGCTTCAAAAAATTGTTTGTCTGATCGTAATTCACGATTATATCATGCCAAACGTTTTTGACCATTTTCTTCCACCCAGTGGCGAGTGACTGACCACGTCTCCCCCATAGTAATTTGTCCAAAATACTGAAAGTACGACCTCGAAAAGGCAAAGATGTAACTTCACATCATCACTGCTTACCAAATCCGAACAACTTTCTGCTTCTTGTACTTCGGGTTTACACTCCAAAGATGAATTTTATCAGATCTGGCGCTTGCAATGAATACAGCCGCAAAAACAGCCAGTGACCACTTTCTTCCGTGACCACCTGTATAGATAGATATACCAGGGGGCCTCCCCCTACTGGCCAAAGCCAGCCAACCCCCGACCTCTCCCACCTGGCCTTTGACAACTTCTTCTCGCTTTTCGAAAATGAATAGTTTTTTTCCCCCGTAAACAAATAGAGGATTAAGGTTTTTGAAATTCTAATTTGAATTTGGCTTCAGCTTTAAAAAATGTATGGGATACCGTCATCCTGTATTTGATTCCTGAATAATATAAAAGAGATGAGAAACTGTAAATTTTGATCCCAAAAATAGGTACCCTTTTTTCGATCTTATTTTTCTTAATTAAATCCATGAAGGGGAGAGTAGCCCACGCGTCGCCCGACGGCGTAGGTACTATGAGTTCCATGCGCAATTCTTTGAATCTGTCGGCACGCGTCAACTATTTATTTCGCGCTAGCGTCCTTGTCGTCCCCGCTTCGCCTCTACGATAGGGTGAGGGGGTTATTGATACAGCGTCGCCAAATTTAAAAGTTCGCGAAAATTGTAAACGGGTTGTCACCCGTTTACAATTTTCGCGAATGGATGTCTCCTGTCAGAATGGATGTCTCCTGTCGCGAATGGATGTCTCCTGTCAGAAATCTCTCCCGCCCCTCTTCACCATTTTTTTCCCCTATTTTGGGCTCTGCAGTTTCCGCAACTGTGCTGTCCTCCCTACCGTCCTGTCGCCCCTGATTGAAGAGCTATGACTCCCCTCAGCTGAAAAATGAATAAACTTCTCGTGATAGCCGCCCCCATTGTCTTCCCAACGGCCTCCCCCCTCAGCAGAGCCATCCTTTTCGTCTCTCCGATCCCCCTTCAATCAAACTTTCCCCAACATTCTTGTAAACTGAGCCTTAAAATACTTTGAGCCATTTTGAGCGGTCTTTTTGGTGGTTTCAGACTTTTCGCGCACTATGCTCGCCAAACTGGATTTTTTCAAGACCAATTTCAAATTTTTGCGGCATCTAGAAGTGCCTTGGGATAAAAATGAGCTCTCCTCCTCGGTCCTCCTCGGGCTGCAGCTCCAATGTAATAGATACTAATTTAGTACATACATCGTGCTGGGCGTCCTGGTTTTTTTTTTTTTTTTTTTTTTTTAACTTTCAGAAGTTGGTCGTCTTACCTATACACTGAGAGAAAAGATTTTTTTAGTGGCTAGGTTAAATCCGAAATAACCTCGAAAAGAAATTGAAACCACCTAGAATCAATTGATTCAACCTAGAAAAAAATAGGTCCAGGTTAAAGTAACATCGAAAAATATTAATACAACCTAGACCCATATAGAAACAACCTAATCCGTTATTACCCGCCCTCTGACCACAACCTGGAATAAAAAAGTGTCAACCTCGACCAAATGTGAACTTCACATTCAACTTGACATTGTGAAGACCTAGAAAATATATTACCTACCTTTGACTTTTAAGTGGGGTAACCTAGAATTGAATGATTTGACCTTCCATATAATTCCCCTCCATTAAAGTCTCGGTTGTACAACTGAAAACAACCGAGAGATTTAAAAGGCGAGATTGTTACTTTAGGTTACAACCCAGAAGAAAAAGTTAGATTTTCAGTCTCGGTTAAAACTACTGTAGTACAACAAATAGTTTTAGGTTTAAACAACAGTGATTGTAATTCATTCGATAAATTCCAGGTTGTTTCTACGGTTCGCGAAGCCGCGGAGAGCGCCACTGTAGGCGGTGGGCGTTAATTCTCGTTGTCTTGGCACCCCTGCTATTTACCCGGTGGGGTTGAGGCCAAATCTCTGTCAAATTCTAATCATCTAATTTCTGTCACTATGTGCAGTAATATTATGACGTCACATTCAAATTTTTGTACTGAGTTGGAAACAGAGACAACCCAGAAAGATAGTTGAAGTTGATAGAACCAACCTGCAATGGAAGTGGAGCAAACCTAGAAAGAAAAGTGGACCACCTAGTAATTTATTAGGACCAACCTGAAAAGAATAGGAAGCTACCTAGAAATTTAACTGGTACAACAGGCATAGTAATTGAAACAACCTCGTAAATAAAGGGGCACAACCTAGAGAAAAAAGGGTTCTAGGTTAATGCACCATGGCTGTAAATTGTTTGAGGTGGGGTGAGAACGTTTTCGTTTTAGGGTAAATTAACCGTCTATGAAAGTGAAAAACATTGAATACCAGGGTGAGACAACCAAGACATTAATGTTTTTAACCTAGACTGTAAATGGATGGAGGCGGCGGCACACACCGTGAACTTAACCTAGAACTAAAGTGTGGGGGTGGCGCATTATAAATCTTGGTTGTATGCATTTTTAGGAAGGTAACTTCACCAGTATTTTCAATCTAGGTTAAATGATATTCAACCTAGACTAAATTGTTCCACCCTAGAATGAAAACCAAAAAAAATCTAGGTTGGCAGCATTTAACCTAGAAAAAAAACGAAAAATAACCTAGAATAGGCCCTTTTTTTCTCTCAGTGTATAGACGAACTAACTAATAGATTAGATCAACCTACTACTCATGTCTCGGTACTTATGGGAGTTGAGATTCGAGAGGGGATGGGTCATTCTCATTTGAAATGAACATTTCGTGTCCTCACTCATCTGCAAATCTCACATTCAGGCTTATCCCGGTTTCCTGATTTCTTTTCCTGATCTACCAATCCTATCTGACACAAAACACTAAAAACAAACATCATCTTATGGGATTTATTGCCCTTAGAATGAACAAAAACACGGTAAAACCTCATAATATGAGGTTATATTATGTGTGTTACCGTCCACAGTGTCCAAGCGTCTTCTTCAATAGCAACAAGCATGAATTTAATGGGAGGTATCTAGCGCATCTTACGTAGTTGGAAGTTGGGTTTAACATTTTTGAAGGCTTGGGCTCGCATGACATCTTTTGTTGTGACGTCATTACAGAGGAATGTCCTTCGCTTTTGAGGATAACTTACCCTCATGCGTGTTACCGTATTTGTTGGCAATGATCGAGTCATTTACGGCGGTTTCAAACCCTACAGATTTACGGAAATACCAATGAACGAACTCGCGAATTTCAAATTGTGCAGTGCTTTCGAGAGTTGAGCCGAAAAAAATTGTGACAGGCTTGAAATAGTTTGGAAATTCCTAACGGACAATGCTGGGAGTTTAACATGTAAATTTCAAATGAGAATGACCCAGATATGTAGGGTCATTCCTATTCCTGTTCTGTGTCATAGCCTCGGTGTTCGCTGCACCGTCGACTTCTGCATCTTTCCTACTCCTGTACCGTCTTTGGATTGGAAACATGACGTTGAGGAGTGACTCAATCCAAACATTGAAGGAACCCAGCTACCGCGTAAAACGTATATTAGTGTTTTACTTTAGCGCCTTCTTCGCAGCGGATGCATAACTCGCGGCGAAGAAAGTTGAAATGATTATTCGCTAATTTTACCGACGTTTCAATGACGGAACACTGAATTGGCGGTTTTTCAATGCCTTGAATGATATTTTGGTAAATAACGAAATCTTGATTTATTTTAGGTTGTGGTTGAATTGATGATGATAACCCACCACCAAGTGGGGCCTCGTGGCACTGGAAGTGAGTTCTCTATTAAACGTTATAATGTTTGTTTCCTTCCTGAAAAAGGTGTAAACAATGTCATGTGTAATTTCTTGGTACAGTTTTGATTGGTAATTATGACTTATTTTCCCAGATATTTTAAGGAAAGCTAATATAGTCGAATGAATAAACATTGATATATTTTTGATGGTCCCCCATCAAAACATTTTTTTTTTTTTTTTTACTTGTACAGTTTCCGCTTTTGAAAATTTTCATGATGATCGGTATTGCGATCGCTCCTTCTTCGAAAATGTAGATCCCATAAATTGCTTTAAAAAACTTCTTTGTTTCAGCTCTGTCGCATTTACCGCAGATACCTATCGGGTATAATGTAAGGTGGATGCGGCGAGATAGTGGGATTCCATCTTATAAAAAGACGATTTAAGACGAAGTAGTCAATTTCCACGATAAAAATATAACTTGTAGACGCGTTTCGGTTGATTAGACCATCATCAGTACGATACGTATGTCAAGATGATTTTCAAGATTCTTCATCCTAGTGACTTCGATCTGCCCTGCTACCTTAGTGGCTTCTTGGAGTACAGCCCGTCACGTAGGCTGTTCAAAGACTCCTTTCGTGTGGCTGGGGGAAGTTGTGGAACTCCCTTTCAATGCCTGTGCGCGCGTTGCCGGGCCTGGGCTTTTGTAGCTGCTGTTTCACGGCACGTTGATCGTTATTGAACTACCGTTTCCTTTCTCTCTCTTCTCTCCTTCCTTTCCTTTCTCCTTTCCCTCTCTTCTCTGTACTTTCTTTTCACTATTTCTCTACTCTTCTCTATACTTTCTTTTCACTATTTCTCTACTCTTCTCCATACTTTCTTTTCATTATTTCTCTACTCTTTCTAATTCTCTAAGCCCTACCTACTTCAGCCATTTTCATATTTGAGACAAAATTAATTTGTGACCGCCTCTGTGGTTTATTTTATTCTGTTATATACTTTTTTCAATGTTATTACTATAATTTAAGTATTTAATGCCTACCATGAATGTACACTCTGAGGGAACCGTTCCTATGTACCATTCAATAAAATTTATTCATACGTTTCGGTTAATTAGACCATAATAATAAAATTTAATATTATTATTATGGTCTAATTAACCGAAACGCGTCTACAAGTTATATTTTTATCGTGGAAATAGACTACTTCGTCTTAAATCGTATTTTTATCCCTAACGGGTTTTCAGGTTCTTTTTCGGCTTCATGTTTAACTGTTTTGATCCGGATTGTAGAGGCAGCAATTTTGCTCCTCTCTTAGGAATGGTAATAGCTCGGTGGGCGACTAGCCGATATTAAGATGTTCACAGCGTGCTTAAACTTGGTTTAAGATTTTCTACCTCGACGAGGTTTGCCATTATACGGCGATGCATATTATGCACTGACGTGTCCTTTTATTGATAAGAAACGAGGAAACTAATGGCGAAATCCTAGCTGATCATTTAAAAGTTGTATGACATATTGCGCTCTGACTCTGCAGTCTGGTGGCCGCAAAAGGAAACGCCGATCCTGAGTTTGTTGGCAACATTGTCTTAGCTTGCTCCCCGTTTTGCTTACGTCTCCCGGCTGTGTAGTTTGTTTTCAATAGAGGTGGGCGTTTCTGCTCATTTTCAATTACTGTTAACGTAAACTGTTAAAAATTAACTGATTGAACTGAGCGTTGAGGAAGTTGTGTGCTGATTTTGGATCCGCTAATCAGTTAACCAATTAGACCATGTGAACCCAGCAGTTGATCGCCAAACATTCCAACCGCCTTGTCCTCAACTGTTAACTTACCGTTTCCGTGGGTTTAACTTGCAAATGTTTTTTGTTTCTCTTGTTCGTTTCTTGACAACTGTTAATCTGGAAACTGCTAAACTGTTCGTCGGGGTTTTTTTGTTTGTTTGTTTAACATGTTAATTTTAACAGTTAACCAATTAGCACCACACCTCTAGTTTTTAACCACTGTATTTTCAACGATGGAAACGAAGAAAACAAGCCATCAATTGAATTGAATTGATGAGCGCAACCTTTCTGTTATTACGATAATATATTATAATGTAATATAACAGGTATCTAGCGACCAAACTATGCCACACAACACATCAAAAATATCCACGTGATGCTCATTACGTAAACAACAGCACCCTAACGACCGATGCTTAAGAAAACCTTATGCCGATCAGAGGTAACGAACGGCTCAGGCTGCAAAAATCGTTTTTGAGTCGTTGGACTCAGCCTGAAAAGCTCATTCCATAGACCCTTGTACCAACGAAATCGGACAAAAACTTTCGTCCCCCTTTTGAGGCCTCCTTAGTTACACATCAGAGATAAACAACTTTCGTCGTGAAGGACCTCCCGAAAACCGATGAAGGGGATGAGGGAGGAAAAATCAAGGTAGCCTATAACCACCCCCCGAGCTCGCTGATCACAATGAGACCACCCTCATGAAAATCTGTTGAGCCGCTCGGGCGTGATGCTGTGAAAAAAAAAAACGTCGAAGAGGTGAGCGCACCTTTCCATTTTTTGGAAAAATGTTGCGCTAACAAACATTTCTCGGGGAAGTAGTCTACAACGTTGCCACGAAATTGTCTACGTTCATCGCCAGGGATGTTATAGTATAGTCTACTGTGTTGTTTAAATTTTGAGGCATTCCTAATTCTTCCTAATAACTGCACAACAGCAAAACTAAAATAAAAAGTCGTTAGGTTCTATTCAATCATGTGAAATTCAAAAGTTTTGAGGAGAGAAAAAGAGAAGGGCTGCTACTAGGAAGGGAAAAACTAGAGGGACCGGGGAAATTTCGTACGAAGATTAGTTTGATTTCTGCCACCAGAATGCAGTGTCGGAGTGCAATATTCTTGTAGGAGACTGAAAGTAATAACTAATTTTCAATGTTTTCTTTCTTTTTTGCTATCAGGTCGAGTGGGTTGTCGTTTTCAAAGTATTTTTGGAGGTAGAATCCATTTTTAGGGGTCCCAGAACCGTCCGGTTTCACTGTGGGGATCTGTGGGGCTTTTGAAGGATGCCAGGAATGCGGCGTCGTTTTCCGAGTGGTTTTGGTAGTTTTGGCACAATAAACACACATACAGTTAAGAATGTGTAGAGTCTTATTTTTCACCGAGCGAGTCGACGGTGCTTTCGATTTCCTCCTTTCTTTGTGTTATCTTTTGAGATCTCATGAAGCTATAGAGCATAGTTCGTTGACGTCTACCCCTTATAAACAAATTTTGCATTTAATGCGGCTTGTTGGCTTGATTACGTATGTAAAATTGCTGTAGTCATATTTCTTCGTCCATGCATGTGTACATATGTATTGTGTGCATTATGCGTCCAAAACTACTCGGAAAACGACGCATCCTTCAACTGGCACCCTTCAACCATTTGTAGCCCCATAGATCCCCACAGTAAAATCGGATGGTTCTAGGACCCCCAAAAATGGATTCTTCGTCCCAAAATACTACGAAAACGACATGCCACTCGACCTCATAGCATAAAAATAAGGAAAACGTTGAAAATTTGGTTTTACTAGCTGGTCATTTTAAAGATATAAGGTCGCCATTTGTTTCCTGGGTTTCTTATCAATAAAAGAACACGTCAGAGCATATGGCATGACGTAGAAAATCCCAAGCCATGTTCAAGCACGCCATTGGGGCCATTTTTTTTCTGCGGATTCTCCATAAGTATTTGCTTCGAATTCCAAATTAAAGAGCGTGCCAATAAATTAATTTTTATAATAATTATAATTATTATTATTGAAATTCGGCCTTGAGAACACCACAATATTAGGCATAACGTCGCACAAGGCGTATCTAGAATTAGCCACGAAAACGATACAGAAGGGGCAAAATACATGATAGCTTATTTCACTTTACAGCCTTCAATGGTTACTACTTGGTCCTATTAAAATTATATTTTACAGTAACCCTCTTCATCTTTCCCATTTCATAATATTCCTAGCTCACCTCAATAACGGTTATCAAAAATTATTGAATTTCTTTTTTAATAGGTGTCCTACTCATTTGCCTGGTGATATTTCCTAACATCTTCCTAGCGAGTGGTACATATTTTCATGTCCCAATATCAAACAAAGAATTGGCATCACTTTTTGATGCAAATGGTTGTATCACAGGTTTGTCTTGAATTTCATTTTATAGTATTATTTTTGTGTATTCAGTATTTTGTATCTTCTTTCAATCGTAGAAATATTTCATCCGAAAACGCTGATTAAATAAGATACATTTTATTTTAAATGGAAACAGGAATCTCGAACATGGGCTGATTCCTACCGTCTATTTTTGCTCCCTCAGGTCATTTAGCTATGGCGCCTACAGCCCCAGTGACCAATCAAATGCAGGATAACCATGTGTCCTCGTCAAGCGGCGAAACCGAGTCTGGAGCTCAACAGGGGAGGTCGGAAGACAGCACTCAGACCCAGCAAAGCACCAACGACGGTTTGGTTAACCTCGAAAAAGAAAAAACTCCAATGTGTCTGGTCAACGAGCTGGCACGGTTCAATAAGGTAATTGAGGCTGATTCCGAATAGTGACCTACAACCGATTCCCTCTCCCACTCAATGTTGTTATTTGAGTTCATACCATATCACATTTCCGATTGTTTATATATTCCATTCTCGTCAAGATTGAACACCAATACCGGCTTACTAATGAGGAGGGTCCGCCGCACAAGAAGAAGTTCACCGTCACCCTGAAGTTTGGAAACGAGGAGTACACTGCTGATGGCGCCAGCATCAAGAAGGCACAGCACGCAGCTGCTAGCATTGCGCTGATAAATACCATGTATAAACACCCTCCGCCAAAGTCGTCGAGAAGCCAACGCGGCGCTAAAAGTAAGATAAGATTCGTTTTTTTCTCAACAGATCTATAATATAGTTGTTACGTTTTTGGGGTGCTGAATCCGAGTATGAAGTTTGCTGCTTCCTCCGAGGTCGGCTTCACATCAAAAAATGCAAAAAAACTCATGTTTGGCACTTTTTTCAGTTTTTCTCTTATAATCCTGAAACTAAGCGTTTTTCGAAGATGACGACTATGTACAAAATTAAAGTAGACCAAATTTCCTTCGAAAAGCAGTGGTCAAAATTGACGTTTGAACCAGTGGTCTTGGAGATACAGCGTTTTGAAAAACAGCGATTTTTCGGCTCTTCGGCGAAAAGGTCGAAAACGACTGGATGACAGAGTGAGAGAGTTCTTATAGTAAATTTTAGTGTGCTTTCACGTGAAATACAATTTTTTATTGATATCATGCTTATTAATCGGGTTCCAGGGGGTGGAAGAGGGCGTTTTCGATTTTTCGCCGACGAGGCGAAAAATCGCTGTTTTTCAAAACGCTGTAACTCCAAGACCACTAGTTCAAACATCAATTTTGACCAACGCTTTTCGAAGGAAATTTGGTCTACTTTAATTTCGCATATGGTGGTCATCTTCGAAAAACGCTTAGTTTCAAGTATATAAGAGAAAAACTGAAAAAAGTCCCAAACATTTGAGGTTTTTTTTGCATTTTTTGATGTGAAGCCGACCTCGGAGGAGGCAGCAAACTTCATATTCGGATTCAGCACCCCCCCCCCCCCCCAAACCAGAACACTCGTTGACTACATGTACTACCTAGTTGAGAATTTCGCACGGAAGAAGGAAAGGAATCTCCACTTTATGTTACAAGACGTGCCCAAAAGCTCCCCCATTTGGTCCCTCATTCGACAGCAAACGACACCTCTGGGAGTGTCCTCGATACTAATAAGGGCCCAAGGAGTTTGCCTTTAGGTCCACAGGTCGCGCCAGGTTACACTCACCTGGTGTGTTTGCCATTTTCCGTGCAGCCCGCCTTTTGTGCATTTTTTTACAGAGTGTGAACTTGAAGTGAAATCAACTTCTAACGACGCATCTCTAGGGGGGTTGTGGGGTGACGTCGGCAGGGCTTTATTCCCCAAATATTCGCGAACCGCAAATGCCGAGAACTTCCAAACCACCAAAGCTGGACTCTACCTAGCGGGCTGGTAAACTTAGTAGTATGGAGTAGAAACTCCATTAACCGGGGTGGACGGGGCGGGTGGAACGCATTTATGTACATGTAATAATTATCAGAAAACACAGGAGAAAAGCAGAATTTGCAACAAAACGACACCTCACTCAACTTCCTGGAGGAAAGACCTTCAAAAGTCCCACCTGAAGCCCCTTAATAGCCTCGTGAAGTGGTGAGACAGCTCTGGAGCCCCTAAAAATCGATACTAGGTCCAAAATGACGACGAAAACGATACACGCAGACAACAAACACCGGTTGATGGAACTCCCGGATAATGGAGTTTCTACTGTAGTGACAAAGGATACGCGCCCCTATGAAGTGAAACTTCCTTCCTTCTTCCCTGAGGATTTCGTCGACTGCGATGAAACTTTTTTTATTTGTATCTACGTTCACTGTTATGAGGGAGAACGATTCTATTGCTCAGAATGTTTTGTAAATGTCAGAATTCGAACTCGCATATTTTGTATCTACTCATGTCAGTTCGCCTGCAAGCATACCAGTTTTATTTACTTCGCATTTACCATCTTTTTGTTGGACTGCTTCAAGTGCTGTGAATCATCAGTTGTGAACATTGCCGCATCTCATAATTATGTTTCTTGTTTTAGGCAACATTACTCCAACTGTTGAACTAAACGCCCTGGCCATGAAGAGAGGTGAACCCACCACTTACACTCTGGTGGAATCTCCAGCTTTCAACAGGGCTCCATACGTCGGCCATTGCTACAGGAGAACCATGTACAACCAGGTCAGTCAAGTGGTGGACACTGGCGCTAATACCCCTAATCCCTCCCATACATTTGGGCTAAGCCATCGAGTTTTGCCTACCATTCATTTGCGCGAACCTCCTGGTTGAGCTGTCAGCGCTACCCGGGACAAACCGATGTTGGTGATGTATTGGAGGCGGGTTAAGGCGTTGCCTGAATATTGTTCCTATAATTCGATGGCGCTGGAGTCTTTTGCAAGTTGCTCAGGCCTTTTCCTGCGTCCTGGTAGTTTGGGTCTGTACACCGCCAACAGTTGGCTATACTAGTACCCTCGCAAGACCCACATACCTTTATTCTGGCCCACAATCCGAGGGTCAGAATAAAACCCGGTCGTTCCAACATTAACCAACGACTTGAAATCACTACATTTATTGTTTCCCTATCAAGGTAACAAGCCATGACATAATCAAAAACATGAACAAGAAACCCGACGTCCCGCATTTGAACCACTGAGCTTCTGCCCTGCTGCCTGGCGTCTTATGCCATTCTGGGCGCCGCGTCTTCTTGTCACGGGTCCAAAACTCCCTCTCAGAGTCGTTCATGGCGTCTTATGCCATTGCGGGCGCCGTCGCTCTCTGGGCGACAATCATCACAGAGGCATAATGGCCCCGTCCTCTAGGCCAAGGCAACGGACCCGTCGGCGACAGCCACGAAGCCGCATTGATACCGCCCTGACCACCGCTACCTGTGTCTTCACTATGACAGGTGAATTGAGACAGAGGCTTTGACCATTTTTTTTCAGAAACCGGCCACACTCCCTGTGCAGGGACCCGCCACTGCCGACCACCAAAGTCGTCATATTTGCGTTGTTTCACGTTGGCTGCATTCTGGGCGATTGTTGGCCAGTCAACGGCACCATAAGAGGACGCGTCTGGGTTTACAACCCGGGTATCAAAGTACGCCGTCCTCTCCTGGTCCCAAACTCCGTGCACCTCCATGTCTGCAACCAACCGAAGATTGCCATCGTCCCCCTCGACCAACACTGGCTCGAGGCCCACAGAGTTCCACGCAAGACACGCCATCGTCGCACACTGATCCCGAATTTGGTCATGCCCTCGTTTGACCAGGCCGCCTTTTTTTACAGTTCAATGCGTGGTTGAGATTCATTTGAGAATCACATCCATCGCAAAGATTGGGTAGCCCTGCGGGCTCTCGGCCATACCTCACGCCTTCTGCAATCCTCCTCAGAAGCCCTTTTTCGAACCTGGGGTAATGTGCTGACTCGGAGGAGACGCTCCCTCCCGGCTTCTGTAGCTGCGCTGTTGAGGGATCTCTCCACCTTCTGTACATCCCTCACGCGTCCTTCGTGTCGAGCCATCTGAAGGGTCACTCCTGTCCGCAGGGCATCGGCCAAGATGGAGGTGGCTCGCTTTAAAGCGGTGTAATTGACGTTAGCGGTTTTCACTGGGTCCTCCAAAGCTAACCACCTTTATTTGATTTTTTTTCAAAAAAAATTTTTTTTTTTTGAAAAATAATAAATATCAAATTTTGACTACCTGGGATCCATCAAAAATCCCATTTGTAGCCCCATGAAAGCCCTATAGATCGCAACAGTGAAATCGGATCGTTCCGGGACCCCACAAATTGGATTCTTCGTCCAAAAATACTTCGAAAACGACACCTAACTCGATCCCATAGCCAAAAGCCTTTAAAAAACCCTCCCGTAGCCCCATTATAGCCCCAGAGCGCCCCACGGGTTTGGGAGATCGGCCTGAAAACCATGGGGGCACAACTAGATGGTTAACCGAGTATTTTTCCAAAATTTCAGATTTAAACAAAATTCCTACTGCCCAAAACGGCCCGGACGGCGTACGGCGGACGGACATTTCAGATTTGGAACCTAGACCTCTTGAAACGTCAAATAATGTCAGATAATGTCAAATTTTGAGGCCGATCGGAGTCGTCGACCTCTGTTGCGAAAACAGGTGTATTATTATAATACACCTAATAATCATTCCCAGAATAATAAACCAAAATGGCGTTGAATATGTTTGTTTTTTTACCGAGCCAAATGAGGACGGGCCAAATTGAGACATCAACTCCTCTCAGGTGAATAACAACGCTGCAAACTTTACTCGAAAACGACACCTTATTTGACATCCTGGGCTCCTTCAAGGATCCCATTTGTATCCCCATGAAAGCGCTATAGATCCCCACAGTGAAATCGGATCGTTCCGGGGCCTCCAAAAATGGATTCTACGTCCGAAGATACTTCTAAACCCAACCCAACTCGACCCCATAGCCGCAACCCTTATAAAACCCCTCCCGTAGCCTCATTTTTAGCTCCATAGCGATCGGGTTTTAGAAGGTTCGGCTCATACGGAGTTTTATCAGTTTTTTCTTCGGGTTTATCAGGTTTATACTCGTCGGATTGATAGGAGGTGAAGCAGGAGCTTCGCGCAAACGTCAATAGTACAGCCTCATCCGTTCGCCCAAATGAATGAGCTTCTTGAATGATTTTTTTTAAATGTTTTTCCTGGAAATGTCATGCTTCAAAAGTTACAACAATGGGTCAACATTACAGAAAACTCGTCTCTAGTATTTATAGGGCCTTAGGAAAAGTATAATATTTGAATTCCATGGCCTGGAGGGGGTACATGACGTGGGCTGCTTCGTCATCTTTTGATTGGCTGAGAAATCTCTCTCTCTCTCTCGCATCTATGCAAGTTAGCTAGTAAGTTTGGTTCGCGAAAAGCCGTCCCCGAAAATCAAATCAAATCAATCGGGGTAATCGTCAGAGAAGGCCATTCAAAAATCGAGCATCGAGTCAACATCGAACATCGAACAACAATATTCAAGATATAGCCAAAAACAGTTTCTCTTTTTTTTCAGCATTCCTGCCAAGACTATTAGAGTTACAGAAACCTACCTGAGCTCAGATTAAAGCTAATCAAATTCCCTACAACGTTTATTCCGATAGATTTTTAACGTAAGACCCGTCGTCTAGCCGGTATTTCGTTCGAAATATGAAGAAAAGTTAGAATCCACACTTTTTGGAAAATATTAAGTCATTTTTGAAGGTCTGTATCTCGGTTACGGTTTGATCTATAAACTTGAATCTGGTCTCATTTTGTTGCAAATTTAATCTACTTTAAAAAAGTAGAGTATACTATTTTTCGAAAACCGCCTATTTTCATGCGATATTGCCAGAAAACCGAAAAAAGTGCGAAAAAATCGACGTTTTTCGGCCGCCAAAAATTGCGCTCGCCTTCCTGAGGGTTGCAAATCTGGATATATACTCCCAGTATAGGTCCGAAACACATGAGCAAAAGTCCCGTAATGCGCGTTTTAATGTAAGATGTTGCCTTTTTTGTGTAAAGTTTGACTGGGCTTGGGGTATCGCCTTCCAAAATCAAGGCTTCCTTTTTCGTGCATTGCACAGTTAACTTCTTCGTCGAATTATTTCGCTGATTTTTGTCAATTAACTGGTTTACCTTGAAAAGACGCCGCTTTCAAGATTTGGTTATTTTTTCAGCCTTATCCCGAATACGGATTTGACCGATTTAGCCACGCTCCTCGAGGGAAGTTCGACTTGAGGGGTGCCCGAGGAAATTACAACTATAGGATGATGGAATCCGTGAGTACTATGTTTATTGAATCGATAATAACGCTGGTCTACTAATGACCTGCGGGTTGCCGGCTCCTTTTCACTTTTTCTAGGGGTTTTCGAGGGTGCTGAATCCAAAAACGATGGCCTGTTTTTTTAGTTGGTTCGAATAAGGCCTTATTTTGGCATTTTGTTTTGGTTTTTTGGACCTTCCTTTACACTAAATTTTCCAGTAATCATCGACTTCACTCAAACGTCTTCAAAAGACACTCATCTTATAAAACATTTACTGTAGATTCCGAATATATACTTACATTTAGTCTAAAACGTTTTTAAACTATCAAAAACATTTAAAATAACTGCAGACAAATGAGCAAAAAAATTGCCTTTTCCATCGTTTTCCCCCTTAGATTCCTCTCTCTACTCGCTCCAAAAAGTCCTGGAAAAAAATCGGGGGTAACGTTTTGAAAGCTTAGAGCTCTCTGAACAGAAGGGGACCAACCGCGACTCTCACAAATTGAAACTAAAGGAGCTACAATTTTTTAAGGTTGGCAACTAAAAATAGGGAACTTGATTCTCTACATAAAATTTCCCTCCAGCGACACTCCTAAGAGGAACATCAACTTGAAATTGTTATCAGACCTCTTCCTCGTCAACCCAAATGCCTCAGTTGGGCTCAAAAATTTCAAGGCGATTGGTCGAACGTTTGAGAGTTGAATGATTGTGATAATGAGCTTTTCTTGGGACTTGCTACTCAATGCAGGCGGTTCTTGTTTTGTGCAAGCTTTTTAACTGCATGTTGGGGAACCAAACTGGGAAAGTCGTTTATTCAAATACATGTTAAGCGTAGCCTCGCTCGAATTAACTGCTGTACGCTGCTGTATGTCTGAATTCCGTTCTTATCTTCCTACATCAAATCGTAAATTTGAATAGGGTGCCAACTTGATCTTCTCCAAAAAATATACTCGTATTTAACTTATGAATGTGTGTTCAATTACCCCATCTACTCCGACTTGTCCAACCTATCCAATCGCCTTGAAATTTTAGTAAGGAAGAGATCTGATAAAAATTTCAAGTTGATTTTCCTCTTGGGAGAGTCGCTGGAGGGAAATTCTGCATATATTCAGAATCTACAGTAAATTTTCGATGAGATGAGTGTCTTTTGAAGAAGTTTGAGTGAAATCGGCGGTTACTGAAAAATTCAGTGTAAAGCAAGGTCCAAAAATTAAAAAAAATGCTGCAAATTTTACTCAAGGGTTTATTATTCTTTGATATAGGTTACTTGTACAGAAATTTAATTCTGTCAATGAAAAAAAATTTTTTTGGGGATTTTTTTCAAAAATTCTTTACTTGGTATGAGTTTGGTTTTCCCATCGGGCTGTCATTGCCGGTTAATAGTAACAGGGGACGATGGGCGTGCGTAGAAAAATGTTTTGCTGCTTACTTGTTTATTGGACAAGCTTTCGGCTACATGGAGCCATCTTCAGGTCGGTTTTACTTAGGTAGGTCTCGAATCGAGACTCTCGATCCACATCCGTCCACTCCAGCTCAATCCGCTGTCCTCTTACGTTGTTTGTAGGGTCTTTGGGTTGTCGGAGAGGCGACATGAGTTTCTTTACTTTGGTGGGTGAGGTAGGCTGGTGTTTTTGGTTAAACAGAATTACGGTAAGTGTGGAGAAAAATAAGTGGTCGTGGGCTAACTGATACGAGGTGAGTATTTTGGGGTATTAGCGTTGAATTTATGGCATTTTATAATAAAATTACGCACATAATCCGTCTTCCGCTCACCATCCAACCTCCAAACTCCGATCGGCCTCAAAATTTGACATTATCCGTTTCATGAGGTCTACATTCTAAATCCGAAATGTCCGTCCGCCGTCCAGGCCGTTTTGGGCAGTAGGAATTTTTTTTAAAAATCTGAAATTTTGACAAAATACTCGGTTTACCACCTAGTTGTGCCCGCAAGGTTTTCAGTCCGATCGCCCAAACCCGTGGGGCTCTATGGGGCTAAAATGGGGCTAATGGAGGTGGGTTTTGAAGGCTTTTAGCTATGGGATCGAGTTAGGTGTCGTTTTCGAAGTATTTTTGAAGGATCCCAGGAGGTTAAATATTTTTCGAGTAAAACATGAAGAATTTTTGAAAAAACAATTTTTTTGAAAAAAAAATCAAAAAAAGTTTTCTTTGAAAAAAAAAAATCCAAAAAAAAATTTTTCTAATTTTTTTTTTTCTTTTGACACAGAAATAAGTTTTGCACAAGTAACCTATATCATAGAATAATAAACCCTTCTGTAAAATTTGCTTCTTGAAACGGATAATGTCAAATTTTGAGGCCGATCGGAGTCGTCGACCCCCGTCGCGAAAACATAGGTGTATTATTCCAAGA
Organism: Pilophorus perplexus; assembly: GCA_955831195.1. NCBI lineage: Eukaryota > Metazoa > Arthropoda > Insecta > Hemiptera > Miridae > Pilophorus > Pilophorus perplexus. The sequence continues at coordinate 32,338,520 of OY037010.1, read as the reverse complement.
ATAATAAACCAAAATCCCATTTTTAGCCCCATGAAAGCCCTATAGATCGCCACAGTGAAATCTGATCGTTCGGGACCCCCAAAAATGGATTCTACGTCCAAAAATACTTCGAAAACGACACCTAACTCGATCCCATAGCTAAAAGCGTTCAAAAAACCCCACCCGTAGCCCCATTTTAGCCCCATAGCGCCCCACGGGTTTGGGCGATCGGGCTGAAAACCTTGCGGGCACAACTAGATGGTAAACCAAGTATTTTGTCAAAATTTCAGATTTAAAAAAAAATTGCTACTGCCCAAAACGGCCCGGACGCCGTACGGCGGACGGTCATTTCGGATTTAGAATGTAGACCTCTTGGAACGGATAATGTTCCGATCGGAGTCGTCGACCCCCGTCGCGAAAACATTGGTGTATTATTCCAAGAATAATAAACCAAACGTGAAAAGGAGCCGGCAACCCGCAGGTCACTTTATTTTTGTAGACCATCGTTATTCTTATAAAATTACAATTTTCGCTTAACGTGCTTAATCTTGTATACTTCAAAAGTCGGGATTTGGAGTTTGAAAAGGGAGCTCTCATTCCCGATTAGACAAAATTGCAGAGAGATCTGAACTGAGTGTGTCCTGATTCCAGGGTTACTATGGTGCTGCCCCTCCGATGTACAAAGTGTTGGCCAAAGTCGGAGATCGAGAGTTCTTCGGCGAAGGTACGACAACGCAAGCAGCACGTCACGAAGCCGCTTCCAAAGCCCTTCAAGTTCTGAAAAATTTGCCCGTCGAAGAAACCACCACCTGTACGGCTCGAAACGTGACGTGTGAGTGTGGCTTTTGTCTTCGCAATTTCGAATTTCCTTCATGTCGGTAAAACCCCGCGCATGGCGTATTGCACACTCGCTCTAACTGTACTTGTCGTAGGTGATGGGGTGGTTGATACCGATTCGTCCGCTGAATTGAAGTCGCCCATTTCTTTGGTCCACGAGATCGCCCTGAAACGAAATCTTCCGGTTCTTTTTGAAGTAATCAGTGAAAAGGGGCAGCCCCACATGCGAACTTTTGTTACTCGGTGTACCGTTGGCGACAAATTTGAAAGCATCGGCGAAGGAAACGGGAAAAAAGTGAGTTTTAAAGTACCAATTGACTGAACATTGAAACGGATGAAAAATACTGTTAACTAAAATCATAATGATTAACTCCGATTTTGTTCCAGGTTTCTAAGAAAAGGGCTGCGGAAAATATGCTCGACTTGTTGAGAACACTTCCACCTACCACTACCGTGCCAGTTCCTGGTTACAGCGGGTCTATGGCTCGGATGAAAAGGAAACCCAATTCAAATAAGAAAAAATCTAGAAATCTAATCAAAGACACATCATCTAGTGGGTCTACTCAGGTTAGTTAATGAATTCCGAGGTTTTACTTACCTACCCCCGGACTCGTGCTGCCTCATATTGGGCGGAATGAGATCTGTCGCAAGTAGTGTAATAATAAACATATTATGTTTTCGCGACAGAGGTCGACGACCCCGATCGGCCTCAAAATTTGACATTATCCGTTTCAAGAGGTCTACATTCTAAATCCGAAATGTCCGTCCGCCGTCCGGGCCGTTTTGGGCAGTAGGAATTTTTTTTTAAATCTGAAATTTTGACAAAATACTTGATTTACCATCTAGTTGTGCCCGCACGGTTTTCAGTCCGATCGCCTAAACCCGTGGGGCGCTATGGGGCTATAATGGGGCTACGGGAGGTTTTTTGAAGGCTGTTAGCTATGGGATCGAGTTAGGTGTCGTTTTCGAAGTATTTTTGGACGTAGAATCCATTTTTTGGGGTCCCGGAACGATTCGATTTCACTGGGGCGATCTTTAGGGCTTTCATGGGGCTAAAAATAGGATTTTTGAAGGATCCTAGGATGTTAAATATTTTTCGAGTAAAAAATAAAGAATTTTTGAAAATAAACATTTTTGAAAAAAAATCAAAAAAAAAAATTTTTTTTTGAGATAAATTTTTTAAATCTTTTCATTGACAGAATCAAATTTCTGCACAAGTAACGTATATCAAAGAATAATAAACCCTTATGTAAAATTTGCAGCGTATTTTAGTTTTGGTTTATTATTCTTGGAATAATACACCTATGTTTTCGCGACGGGGGTCGACGACTCCGATCGGCCTCAAAACTTGACATTATCCGTTTCAAGAGGTCTACATTAAAAATCCGAAATGTCCGTCCGCCGTCCGGGCCGTTTTGGGCAGTGGGAATTTTTTTTAAAGCCTGAAATTTTGACAAAATACTTGTTTTACCATCTAGTTGTGCCCGCAAGGTTTTCACTCCGATCGCCCAAACCCGTGGGGCTCTATGGGGCTAAAATGGGGCTACGGGAGGGGGTTTTAGAAGGCTTTTAGCTATGGGATCGAGTTAGGTGTCGTTTTCGAAGTATTTTTGGACGTAGAATCCATTTTTGGGGGTCCCAGAACGATCCGATTTCACTGTGGCGACCTGTAGGGCTTTCATGGAGCTAAAAATGGGATTTTTGAAGGATCCCAGGAGGTTAAATATTTTTCAAGCAAAAAATAAAGAATTTAAAAAAAAAATTTGTTGAAAAAAATCCAAAAAAAAAAAAATCACAAAAAAAATATTTTTTTTTCAAAATTTTTTCCACAGAAATAATTTTTGCACAAGTAACCGATATCAAAGAATAATAAACCCTTGTGTAAAATTTGCAGCTTTTTTTTTAAGGCTTTTGGCTATAGGATCGAGTCAGGTGTCGTTTTCGAAGTATTTTTGGACGTAGAATCCATTTTTGGTGTTCCCGGAGCTATCCGATTTCACTGTGGGGGATCTATGGCGCTTTCATGGGGCTATAAATGGGATTTTTTTTTTAAGGATCCCAGCGGGTCTAATATTTTTCGAGTAAAAAACAAAAAAAAAAAAAATTTCATTGACACAGAATTAAGTTTTTGTCCGCGTAACCTATATCAAAGAATAATAAACCCTAGTGTAAAATTGGCAGCTTTTTTTTAAAAAGTTTTTTGTTAATATCTCGGAAACGGTGCAGTTTTCGATAAACCATGCCCAATAGTAAATGAAAGGTGATTCTCTACAACTTTGATTATAAACACTATCCCTATTCCGAACCGTTTTTGAAAAGCCTTTGGTTTTAGAAAACCTTGTTGATTAGCGTCTGAACGGTTGACACCAGAGAAGTGTTCCAAGTTAAAGTTGTAGAGTATACAGCATTATATTCTCTTTGAAAGCATAGGGCTGGTCACCAATTTATCATTGGCCATTCAAAAGTTATTAAGTCACTAATCGTAGATGTCAAATCGATTATAATGAACATCGTTCGATATTGTCGATTTATATCGGTTATACTGAACACAGTCGATATATCGGTTGTAGTGAGCATCGGATACAGTGAACAATAACTTTCGGATAACTACTGAACTGAACTTATAAAACAACCTTTCAAACACCTTAAAATGCTCATCGATTTGAAAGATGGATCGCAATATAAACGGAGCGCTGAACTTGGCAGCTGGGTGAAATGGCACAATGTTACTTCATAACCTTCCTGCCACGTTAACATTTGCTTCGACAAATTGATAAGTGATGTCAGACATGTAGTTTCAAATGGAGCCACTTGATGGCATTGTTCCAAGTATCAATCTTACCCCACTTACGCGCTTGCCCTATTTTTGCACTTCCCCCACCTTTTCTTACTTCAAACGCAGCACACTTATTTGGGATGCATTTTTGGACTTTTATCCCTCAATACCTTCTTACCCACTTAGCCACAATGCAATGCTCTCTAGTTTGGCGGCCCAAGTGGGGACGGCTTGGGCGTAAGTGGGCGAGTGAAGCGGGGCCCTCCTTGTTCGCTTTTAGTGACAGTTATCGTTCTATGATCTATTTCCTCTCTGATGGACGGTTTATTTTGTTTTTCAGGACACATCGAAAGTCGAACCTGAGGGCCCAGAAGACATGAATCCCATTTCACGACTGATACACATCCAGCAGGCTAAACGGGAAAAAGAGCCAGTTTATACGTTGCGTGAAGAAAGAGGATTATCACGACAGCGAATATTTGTTATGGAGGTAACCAATCTGGTGAATCAAGTTAATTAAGGGCGAAGTGGTAGGAAATTTAGGCTACAACTATTTTTCTGATTACATACGAGGTTTGATTCATCGTGCTATTTTTTAAATTGATAATTGATCTTGATCCAGGTTAAAATGGGAGAACATTCAGCAACTGGTACCGGTTCTAACAAGAAAATAGCCAAGAGGAAGGCAGCCGAGGGTCTTCTGCAACAGCTTGGTTACGTTAGTCCTTCCGTAAACAGGACGGGACATCCGCTGCCACAACACCAACAGCAGCAGAACCCTCAGCAGCAACAGGCTAACAAGGTAATTGTTATTAAGATGATTTCCTTCATTGATACTTCTCTTGGTTGAAGTTAATCCGTTTTCCTCCCCTTGTTTTTGGCTTAATTTGCAGCAAGTTCGGTTTAGCGATGAAAAACCTGCTTCATCGACTGGCGGAAGCGTTGGACGCCAGCTTGTTCCTGGTTTGTTGCTCATGAAGGACAACAAACCAAATGGTACTCCAAGTACTCCTCACAAAGGTAAGCTCGATGGGAGCGCGTCTAAATTTTAAATCGACCACAACAACTCAAGATTAATATTAATATTAAACGTTTTAGTCCAGTTCCTATGTACATCGGTGCGGGAAGAAGGTGGGGTAGTTTTGATTTTTTGGTATGTTGTTAGGACCCATGAGAGTAGTTTTGACCAAGTTATCACTTTAAAAAACCTTGTGCCGCCTTGGGGGTTAGCGAAAAACCACGATTTTTTCAGCCATTTTTCACATTTTGCTGAAAAAGTCAGTGAAAGAAGCATTTAACGACCAATGGCACTATATTCATTCTTAAACCAGACAATATTTGCTACTATTTGTGACCAACCGCAGCTCTCTACAGTAAATATTTTCCGAGATACAGGTTGTTGAAAAATGGCAATTTTTTCCAAAATGTGCAAATTTTACGAAAACGTGTTTTTGTTTGTTAAATATAGCCTGAAATATGCATCCTACCAAAAAGTCATAAGCGATGAAGTTTCAGTACATTTAATTAGCTTTAATTTGGGACCAACCGGAGGTCTGTACCTTCATTAGCTTCTGGGATAATGGCGAATAACCGAAAACTGTCGTAAGTGGGTTTTGGGAAAAGTGAAGCTATTAGGCCAGTCATATAAAACATCCGAACCTACTGGTGGTAAACCTAATTTTGGTTTATTATTCTTGGAATAATACACCTATGTTTTCGCGACGCGGGTCGACGACTCCGATCGGCCTCAAAATTTGACATTATCCGTTTCAAGAGGTCTACATTCTATATCCGAAATGTCCGTCCGCCGTCCGGGCCGTTTTGGGCAGTAGGAATTTTTTAAAGAATCTGAAATTTTGACAAAATACTTGGTTTACCATCTAGTTGTGCCCGCAAGGTTTTCAGTCCGATCGCCCAAACCCGTGGGGCGCTATGGGGCTATAATGGGGCTACGGGAGGGGTGTTTTGAAGGCTTTTAGCTATGGGATCGAGTTAGGTGTCGTTTTCGAAGTATTTTTGGACGTAGAATCCATTTTTGGGGGTCCCGGAACGATCCGATTTCACTGTGGCGTTCTATAGGGCTTTCATGGGGCTAAAAATGGGATTTTTGAAGGATCCCAAGAAGTTAAATATTTTTCGAGTAAAAATTAATGAATTTTTGAAAAAACACATTTTTGAAAAAAAAAATCCCCCCAAAAATTTTTTTTTGAAATATAAAAATCCAAAAAAAAAATTTTTTAATTTTTTTTATTGACAGAATTAAATGTCTGTACAAGTAACCTATATCACAGAATAATAAACCCTTGTGTAAAATTTGCAGCGTTTTTTTATATGTTGTTACGGCTCACCTCGATAGTATAAATCTAGATTTGCAACCCTCGTAAAGTTCATCATCAGGAGATACTGCCGAAAAACCGCGAAATTTTTGCATTATTTTCAGTTTTTCGCCCAAAAAGCACCGAAGAAAGCTTCTGACGAAGATCTGTACCTTTTAAAGTACATACAATTACCTACAATTTGAGTGGTACCGGAGCTCTGCAGCTTTAGTAGTTCCCCAGATACAGCCCCTAAAACACGAGCTATTTTTTCCAAAAAGTAAAAATTTTAACTTTTGTCTATTTCGGAGCGATTTATTGGCCAAAGTACTAATCCTACAAAAAAAACCATCGAAAAGAAAGTTGTAGTAAATACTATTACCTTCATTTTAAGACCAGAGTGATGCCCGTAGGTATGATAGTACGTACGAAACGAATTTAAAACAAAGTAAGAAACGCCCAATCTGACACCGCGCGAAGAGCGGAAGCACGTTTTTCAGAACGTTTTCGGTTGTAGCTCAGGAACTGTTGGCCCGATTCCAAATTTCTTTTTTTCTCGTGAAAGCTGATTAAATTCCCCATCGCGCCCGCCCCTCCCTTATCAAAGCTCAAATCAAAATTTCACACTGGATAGCTGCAATGGAGAATGTAATCAGCTTTCACGAGAAAAAAAGAAATTTGGAATCGGATCAATAGTTTCTGAGCTACAACCGAAAACGTTCTGAGAAACGTGCTTCCGCTCTTCGCGCGGTGTCAGATTGTGCGTTTCTTACTTTGTTTTAAATTCGTTTCGTACTTCACAATACATCACATTTCTCAACATGTACTATTTTACTGAAAAATTCTCGTTTTAGCTTCTGAACATTCATTTATACCAACGAAACGAATTTAAAACGATGTACATAGGAACTGGAACCTTTGGTCGTTAAATGCTTCCTTCACTGACTTTTTCAGCAAAATGTGAAAAATGGCCGAAAAAATCGTGGTTTTTCGCTAACCCCCCAAGCCGGCACAAGGTTTTTTTAATTGATAACTTGGTCAAAGACTACTCTCATGGGTCCTAACAACATACCAAAAAATCAAAACTACCCCACCTTCTTCCCGCACGACCCCCTTTTCAAGTACAAAGGAACTGGACTATTTATAAACCACGTGAAAGACTTTTTGTCACAAAATGTATTTATTTTTCTCTTTTTGACTTCTAACAACCTGGCTCAGGTATTAACCCGAAATTCGGGTGCTCGCTCATTCCTAATTCTGGTTTCACCGCTGCAGAGCGCTGTCTGTTTTGAATGAATGTAGCTAGTGCTGGTCTCTAGTTCATTTTCGTTTTTATAGGGATGGCTTTGAAAACGGCGACTATTGCTAAAGAATATCTGAGCAACGGTAATTCTCCAACGGCAGACGCCCTGGCAGGAAATAAGAGACCCAAAGGGGGAACCGTCGTGCGGCCGACGGACCAACTGCTCTATTTGGCTCAAGTTCTCAATTTCCAAATTCAATTCTCGGATTTTCCCAAGGTGAGTCTATTCTTATCTATACCACTAATTCTCATCGTGTCGGAGTGGCTATGTACGTCACAGGCCTTTCATTCCTAAACGGTAAGCGATAAAAATACGCCGATTTTGGTTTATTATTCTTGGAATAATACACCTATGTAATCGCGACAGAGGTCGACGACTCCGATCGGCCTCAAAATTTGACATTATCCATTTCATGAGGTCTACATTCTATATCCGAAATGTCCGTCCGCCGTCCGGGCCGTTTTGCGCAGTAGGATTTTTTTTTTTTTTTTTAATCTGAAATTTTGACAAAATACTTGGTTTACCATGTAGTTGTGCCCGCAAGGTTTTCAGTCCGATCGCCCAAACCCGTGGGGCGCTATGGGGCTAAAATGGGGCTACAGGAGGGTTTTTTGAAGGCTTTTAGCTATGGGATCGAGTTAGGTGTCTTTTTCGAAGTATTTTTGGACGTAGAATCCATTTTTGGGGGTCCCGGAACGATCCCATTTCACTGTGGCGATCTATAGGGCTTTCATGGGGCTAAAAATGGGATTTTTGTAGGATCCCAAGAGGTTAAATATTTTTCGAGTAAAAATTAAAGAAATTTTGAAAAAACACATTTTTGAAAAAAAAAAAAAATCCCCCTCAAAACTTTTTGAAATATAAAATCCAAAAAAAAAAATTTTAAATTTTTCTCATTGACAGAATTAAATGTCTGTACAAGTAACATATATCAAAGAATAATAAACCCTTGTGTAAAATTTGCAGCGTTTTTTCGATTGGTTCGGGATCCCGTCCAAAATTCCCTAGGGGGGTCGAGAACCCCCAAAAATGCGCGCAAATTGGCGATTTTGCGCCCAACTTTCTTATTTCAAATGGGAACCCCTAGTTTTTCCCCGAATTCCGACTCCTCTGCCAATTTTACGTCCGATAAGCGGGTTGCGCGAATTTTTTGTCACGCGCGAATCCGCAAAATGAATTTTTTTCGAATTATTCCCTCGTTAATAGACGGATTTTTTCCGCGTTTCGCCCTAATCCTACCTAGAGATCCGAATTTTAATACGAGCCACTGAAAAAACTAATTCTGACGATGAGCGAATTTAGACGGCGAGTTTAAAATGAACGATTTCTTTAAATCGCCTGTAAATCCGTCTGGCAGGCAGAAAATCACTTCACTTCACCATCCCTCCCACGGCTCGGCGGTCCCACCAGAGGAGGTTTATTTCAAAATACGCCTTCAGTGAGGTAGCGTCAATAATGTCTTCGCCCACCCTCCCCAAGAAGAAAACTCCTGGGATCCTTCAAAAATCCCATTTAGGTATAGCCCCATGAAAGCTCCATTCTGCGCTAATTCTGGTGTTTGGGAAGACGATTTCTCTCTATTCCCTGGCCAATTTTACGCCCGTTAAATTTAGCGCGTTGAGCGACTGTCACTTTGTGGTGATGCCCGATACAGTGGTCGGCCTTATGTCTGAGTGCTAGTAATATAAAGCGTAGACCTCAAGTCAGATTAATCCTTTTTTCAAACGCTGATTTTACGTTTGTCTTTTGTGTAGGGTAACCATAGTGAGTTTCTCAGTTTGGTGTCAGTAGCGACTGATCCGCCTCAAGTATGCCATGGATCAGGAACAACTATTGATTTATCCCACGATCAGGTCAGTGTTGACAGTTTCACTTCCCAAAGACCGACGATGTACAAGTTTTTTCCTGGACTGAAATAAGTACAACAATTTATTTTTTGTTTTCCAGGCTGCTCTCAACGCTCTTCGCTGCCTGTCAGAAATGGGTTTGGACTCCATCGCGCCCGCTAAAAAAGACCAACAAACCCTACCTATAAATAACATCCCACCGCCGACCGCACAAAACGAAAAGTGAGTTACATTCTCGATAGCCTGTGGGGTGTACGTATTGCCGCTTGTGACTATGTACGAGGTCTGATCAAAAAGTTACAGGACTTTCTCAAAAACGCTATATTAACTTTTATTTTTTTTAATATTCAAAATTATCCCCTTCAAAGTCCTCCTCTTGGCTACGCACACTCTTCTCCCAGCGGTGTTTCCATTGGTCCATACACCGGGAAAACATCTTCTGGGATGTTGTACAGCTGCTCCTGCGTTTTTTGCTTGATCTCCTCTATCGTCTGAAGTCGCTGTCCTTTCATCGGGTATTTGAGTTTGGGGAACAGCCAGAAGTCACAGGGAGCCAGGTCAGGAGAGTAGGGAGGCTGGGGAGGGCTTTTCATGGAGTTTTTGGCGACAAATTCGCGAATGAGGAGCGCGGTGTGACAGGGCGCGTTGTCTCGGTGGAAAAACCACTCTCCTGTCTCCCACAATTCCAGCCTCCTGAACGAGGGTCATCTTCAGTTGATGTTCTGCCTCCCTTGAACCTCTGAAACCACTCATGAACGACTCATCACATCACCTCCATAAGCTTTCCGAAGCATTTCAAAAGTTTCCGTGAATGATTTGTCCAATTTCACACAAAACTTTACGCAAACGCGCTGCTCTCAAACTCAAAAAACGCAGAACACAACAAAAGAGGTTCCAGCTGTAAAATCGGACTGGGGTAAGAGCAATAAAACAAAAACGCTGCAAATTTTACACAAGGGTTTATTATTCTTTGATATAGGTTAGTTGCGCAAAAATTATTTCTGTGTCAAAAGAAAAAATGTTGGAAAAAAATTTTTTTGGCTTTTTTTTTTTTTTTTTTCAAAAAAATTGTTTTTTCAAAAATTCTTCATTCTTTACTCGAAAAATATTTAACCTCCTGAGATCCTCCAAAAATTCCATTTTTAGCCCCATGAAAGACCTATAGATCGCAACAGTGCAATCGGATCGCTGCGGGACCCCAAACAATGGATTCTACGTCCAAAAATACTTCGAAAACGACACTTAACTCGATCCCATAGCTAAAAGCCTTCAAAAAACCCCTTATGTAGCCCCATTTTAGCCCCATAGCGCCCCACGGGTTTGGGCGATCGGACTGAAAACCTTGCGGGCACAACTAGATGGTAGACCAAGTATTTTGTCGAAATTTCAGATTTTTAAAAAAATTCCTACTGCCCAAAACGGCCTGGACGGACATTTCGGATTTAGAATGTAGACCTCTTGAAACGGATAATGTCAAATTTTGAGCCCGATCGGAGTCGTCGACCCCCGTCGCGAAAACATAGGTGTATTATTCCAAGAATAATAAACCAAAATGGGGGTTTTTGCCAACCACAGACCACTGTGGGCCGTCTTCAGGCTTGACGCTCAAATCCTGCAGTAAGGCCGCGTCTTCGTTCCCGCTCTTGCCGATTGCAATGGCGGCATCTTGTTGGACTTGTCGGCGCTTCGCAAAATGGAGTAGACTCCTTTGGTAGCCCTCCAAGAGATGTCGGAAGGTCGAACGTCTCTTTCGACCAGAGCAGCCTTCAGATCGCGAATCCTCACAGCGGACGACGGAAAAGTCGACAGCTTAGCGGGGCTCGTTGATGCGCCTGATTGGACCCCGGCGGCCAAATTTAGACAATAAACCCTCTCCAAGGGGTTCAGACTGAGATCGCTGCTTGGGGGAATCGCCTGATGTGGCCTGGCGACTGGCGCTGTGAATGAAAGCGGCGATGCTGGTGGGCGGCTTTAACCAGTGTACCTTGTTGCCGGAAGAATCTTGGTTTCAATTCGGCGCAAACCTTATATGATGAAAGAACTCTCTTGACGTCGTCCACTGAGACTGGCACGTTCTTGGAAAACAGTCAGAGACAGTGTTGGCCTTCCCAGTTTGCCTAGTCTCCGGCTTCCTGTTAGGTGATTTTGGAACGTACTCTGGTATTAATCAATCAGTAGGAGTCCACATAACTCCAGCTGCCATTCTGGAAGAGGCTTTTCCCCTAATCATCAGTCCTCCGGATTGGTCCCTCGTCCTCTCCAGAAACAGTTTGGCTTGAATTATCTTCCTCACCACATACGCAGTAGGAATGTGAGGATTCGACTGTATCCCTTTCCTCTTCCGTTAGTCTCTAAAAGAACGACCTGCTTGATGACGCGCAGCAGGTCCTCCAGCTCTTGACTTCTAGTGAGTGAATATCAATTTGGGATCTTGCCAATTTCCATTACTTCTACGTCGTGCAATAATCACATTTATGGGATTATCACACTGTCGGAAAAGACAATCTCATGACATGATGCCCTGACTTGCAAGGGCGACAAGTGAGAGGGAAAAGGTAAATTTGGCGCCGAGTAGGGAAAAGACAACATTGTCGGAGGATCAGCTGTTATCACACTGTTGGAACTAACGTCACAATCACATCCAATGACGTCATTATGTTGGAGCCCCTGTTATCACGACAGCCTCTTCCCTCCTCACGTGTCAACGTGTCGTGTAGTGCGAACTGTCTTCACTACGATGGTTTGCCATTCGTCAGGCGTTCATGGAGGAGGGGGGGGGGGGAGGGGGGGTGTTGTATTATAATGAAGTTATCACACTGCTGGAAGCACCCAGCCAGCAGACGAGCGGCCATTGACGTCGCAATCACGGCCAATGGAGCCATTGTTATCCCTCTCCCCCCTCCACCGTATTTATGAACGCCCTGGCAAACCGCCGTGTAGTGAGAACTGTCCTCACAAAGTGGTTGTTTGCCGATGGTGGTTTTCTCTGATGCTAATGACAAATGGTCTTCTTGTCAGGGCTGTAGATGAGCTTAGTTGCTCGAAAGTGGTCCCCACGCTACAATTGTTTACCCAAATAAACAATTTAGTATTCACACCAGCAGAGGAGTCGTTCTCTCTCCCTGACCAACTCAACTGTTCTCACTACACGACTTGCCATTCGTCAGGCGTTCATAGATGATGATGGGGGGGGGGGGGGGGGGTCGTGATAATGGCGGCTTCACCAAACAGCCGATCCCCTCCGACAGTGTTGTCTTTTCCGTAATCGACGCCAAATTTACCTTTTTCCACTCACTTAAGAAAAATAATTATTATTGTCGTCCCCGCACGTTGTCGGGCATCATTTCTTCTCCATCAGTGTGATAACGCAAGTTGTCTGTCAGTTTTATTACAGACTTCACATGTTTTCAGTTTGTATTTGAACTTGGGCCACTCCATCGCGAGCGAAGATAACTACGTAAACGGCAAGTGAAGTTCGTAGTTTGTACTATGTCATTTCTATTTGCTAAGTTAGACAATTTTAAGAAAACCAATTGTTTTAAAGGAAGCATATAACAAACTACAGTGTAAAAGTCATGCTTGATTTCCTCCTATTTCTGTAAAGTCGTTTAGATAATTTTATTGTTTTTATTCTTTATCTCAGTTGATTTATGCAAAAAGTATATGTTATACCTACCTAGATTTTACGTGTTTCGGTGATTCTTTGAATAATCCACACTTGTTGGGGACTGACTAGTGAAAAAGAGGTCCACTTATAGCGAATTTTGGTTGACAAAATTATGTACATTTCTTTTTTTTCACCCCCCGATCGATTTTATATTCAGTTTTTTAACCACAATTTTGTTACAAGTGGGCCTTGTTCGTAACAATTTCATCGGGGCTTTTTGAATTGACAGAGTTTATACGTTTCGAGTTTTGTTTTTTCAACAAACCCCTTTTGGAATCGATATCAAATAAAGTGTTATTTTTAAAAGAAAAATGAAATTAATAAGATTGAGGTCTCTAAATGCACTGTGAACATAGTCATTGCCTTTACATTACCACGTATTCGATTCCCCGCAATTAAAAAAAAAATTTTCCATAATTTTTGTCGTGAAAAAATAATTTTAAAATTAAATTGAAAAGTTCTCATTGTTAATACAATGAATTTATTCAGCTTGAAAACACTATATAATGGAAAAACGTATATTATATTAAAATATATATTTAGGGTATTTGTTAACACTAGTATTACTCTTTCGATGTTTACTGTATAAACTGTTGAGCCATTGATGCGAATGTAATTCAAAGTACGCGCTGAAGATGATTCTGCAAATAGCAGACGGGAAAGATAGATTCCGAATTACATCCGCATCCTCGGCGAAATTTTTGTGTCCTCCTTATGAAAGTAATATTATTATCACATTTATAGTATTGTTGGAGGATTCGCTATGGTTTTTTGTCTTTTTGGGAAATAAAAAGATGTTGGTTTTTCTGTCTTGCCTCTTTCGAAAACTTGGTATGATAATAATATGGGAGGTTTGGTGTATGTCTTTTTCGGTAGTTTCACGCCAGTTTATTTTCACCCCCTTTCAAGGCCGAGAAAATCCACTTCAACCCGAACCGTTTTTTTTGCTTTACCGTTCATTGCTCGTGAGTTTTGTCTCCTATTTAATGGATATGTGATTCCTCCTAGTCTGTCCGTCCTAAGTTAAAAATTTCTTTGGGGTACCGTCGAAGGTGCCTGATTTGGAAGTTATAAAATTGAAGCTTTAACAGCACCCCCCATCCACCATGTGAAACTGATGCAATATGAACCTCGAGCTCGCCCGTTAGCTTATTTTTGGTTGGATTCTCCGATTGCAATAAAAAAATCCAATATTATTTTTATTTATTTGTAACCTCTCCACGCAGAAATATATTTTTGGTAGTAGTAGCTTTTTCATTCACTAATTTTTGCCTTGTCGCATTCAGGTAGTTGGAAATACTGAATTTTTTTGTCGTACTTTTGAGAATGAATTAGGAATGGAAATGCGCCCGAATTTCGGGTTAAATCATCCTTTACCATGTTGTTAGAGGCAAATGCTGGACACCGGTGTGTCGGCCCATGGCCACGACTGGGTCCCACAGAAAGGGATCTCCACCCTGGACATATTTATTCATGTCCCGGTCCACCAGCACTTGCCTCAGGGGCTCCAAGGCCTGGAGGCTGTAGGCCACCTTATTTGAGCGGCCGCCCCCTGTGTAGCGTGGGCGAACTTTGCCAGGGTCTTAAAGGCACTTTCTGCGCCCACATAACGGGACCAGTCCGCCCGCCCCCCATCCGGGAAGGCCACGCGCTCGAAGGCCAGCCTCTCGCCCGAGAATCTCGGTCATTCCCAAAGGATGTGCTCCACGGAACCTGGTGAGACGCACCAGAAGCACCGACCGGAAGGAGGAGAGCTTCGCCGGGAAATCCCCGTAGCCAGCAAGGAGCTGGGTCACGAGAAACCCCGGCTTGACCCAACAGGCCTCAAGCCTCCCCCCAATGCTGGGGAAGAAGGCAAAAGTTTGCCGGCCGGTGCGCGACGCCTCCCACTCTCCCTGCCACCGCCGGGCTAGCAGCTCACACCAGCAGGGCGGAGCAGCTCCTCGACCGAGAAACTAGCCCCAAACAGCTCAAAGGGGAGACCCTTCCTCTTGCGGTATGCCATGTATCGACGCGCCGCCTCCAACTCAATCGGCAGGACCCCTGCCAACACAGGGACAGCAGCAGTGGAGACGGTCGCGTAGGCCCTAGTGACCTTGAGGAGGGCTCCCCTCTGCGCAGAGGCCAGGTTCCTCCGATGGGGGGCGCGAAGAAGCTCCGCCAGGAGACCCTCATATGTTAGCCCCCATCCAGCTCCAGCGAGTTTGGTCACCCTCCGAAAGACCAGTGTGGCCCTGGCCGTAGCCCCCGCGATGTGTTCGGCCAGACCAAACCGCTCCTGGAACGTCACTCCCAGGTAGCGAACTGACCGCCTATAGGGGACCATCTGGCCCCCCAACCGAAATGCTGGTGGCCTCACCAAGGAACCCTTGAGCAGCATCCGCTCGCTCTTTGCAGCCGAGAATCCCAACTTGTTAGAAGTCATAAAGGGAAAAATACATCATTTTTGTGGCAAAAAGTCTTTCACGTAGTTTATATTATTAATCATCTTAAGTTGTGACGTCACCTACACCGGTTTCCAATCAAAGACACCAGAGTGCAGGTCGATTTTCAAATGTTTTCTTGGTGTTTGGCACTAGTGTCGCTGAAGTAACGCGAAAATGGCCGTGTTCGCTTTATTGTGAATGTGATTGTGCGTATTGACACAACTTATTCGTGATCCTTCAGTTTTTAATGGTGGCCAACTTGTCGACCAATAGGAGCTGACTTCGGGTTTCCGCCAAAATTCAAATTGCAATTTTTCCATAAATTTTATAAATTCGTGCGAACTTGCAGTTTGTGTTTTAACCACATTTTCAGTATTATTTGGACGCCAGAGTTGGGCTTATTCATATTCATGAATATGAATTTATTCACAGGCCACAGATTTGTGAATATGAATAACGTTAAGAATATGAATACCTAACATTATGAATATGAATAACTTTATTCACAGTTTTATTCATGAATAACCGATTATTCAGTTTCATTCATGAATAACCAGTTATTTACATTTTTTTTATTTATGAATAACGCGAATAAAAGCTTGTGGAATGTGTTCAAAACTAGTGGTTGTTTGTGAATAAAAACGTGGATAATGAGTTATTCATGAATGAAACCGTGAATAATCGGTTATTCATAAATACAAATGTGAATAATCGGTTATTCATGAATGAAACTGTGAATAATCGATTATTCATGAATGAAACTGTGAATAAAGTTATTCATATTTACAAATCTGCGGCCTGTGAATAAATTCATATTCATGAATATGAATATGCCCACCTCTGTTGGACGCCTATCGATAAAAAATAACCCAAACACGTTTCCATTCCTAATTGTATCTCTTTCAAGAAGATTGAGTCCTATTTCTTTCTCTCTTTAGTAGTACAGCTCGTACTGTATAGAACATACAATGTGTTCGTCATTCCTCGTAGAGAGAAAAGAAATTTCCCTTTCGGCGTTGTGGTGGCAAAAGCATTTAAAAAATTCGAAATTCTTGCATTTTCATTGTGCCTTACGTATTTGGAGTTATGGAGCTTAAATTTTTATGTACCGAGTTTATTTTTTTTTTTCCAGACCAACTGTTTGACTGTAACCGATTTCAGATGTGATTTTTTTTTACAAGTGGTTCTAGTTTTGTGAAAAAAATCCCGTTTTACATTCGCTTCTAAGGTGCCGTTTTATCTGACGAGTTTGGTTGTCTGTAACGCCTGAAAGTGTAATCAGTTCTTTTTGTCGATTTGTCTTTTGTGAAATTGCCTGGTGATTTGGGATAATTCATTTATGTTCCTCACACCAATCAACGGTAAGGCTGACGCTGTGTGGGTTTTTTGCGAATTTGGATTTTTTCGGTCCTTTTTTTTTTTTTTTAAATTTCGCAGTTTCTTCAGTCGGTTCCTTCCGATGCTGCCGCTTACGTTCGCCGTCTTGGGGGTACTGACGTTTTCGGTTGTTTTTTCTTTTTACTGTCAACCCGAAAGTTGAAACTGACGAATTCGCTGGGGCTGTCGTTAACGCATTGGACGCACTGCGTACCATTATGGCCAACTGATGTAATTATCACGCGGAAAGAGATTTGCGTTGCTCTGTAAGTCCACGATGGGTTTCGGCTGAACAATTAATGGAACCTGTATTCAAAAATTCCTCTCCTCACGATAATTATTGAGTTGGCCACTTAGCGAAAGTCCTGCTTAAGACATTTTTTTTCCTCTAGAAAGATTTCGTACACCTACTAAGATGAAAGATGTTTTTCAGTGTTAATCAATACACAAAATAGGTAGAATGTTATTTGTTCTAGGTGCATTGAGACATTACAATTATAATTGGTGTGATGCGATCTAGTTAAGGCTTATAGCTCTTTGTAATCTAGTGAAAAAAAAGTACGTTTAACTTAAAAACGAAGTAATGCAGTAGATTTATTGTCATTCTTGTTGTAAGAAAATGAGTGTGTAAAAGAGCTACATTTTTATGTTGTATCCTCTTTTCAGGTTTTTCTTTTAAAGAATTTTAATAAAATCACCTGCAAAACTGCTTGAGTGTGACTTTTTTCGTTGAAACCTTGCCGTCTTTGAGAATGTACTAGAGCAGGGGTTCCCAACTAACGAGAGAAAAATTAATACAATGTATTAATGTCATTCGACCTTTGAGAAAAATTAATTAAGGATTCGCATTTATTTTAGATTTGGAATTCTTCCCTACTGTTCAATAATATGGCTAACCAGTGATGCCAGACGCCTTCGACCTGAAAGGGGGACATCTGAGGCGAAAAAGGGGGACAAAGGGGGACTTGATCACTGCAAAAAAGGGACGTTTAGGGGGACAAAAAATAAAATTATAAAACGCTGCAAATTTTACACAAGGGTTTATTATTCTTCAATTTCAATTTCTTTCAATTATTATTATTATTTGATAAAGGTTACTTGTTCAAAAAATAATTTTGTGTCAATAAAAATATTAAATATTTTTTGAAAAAAAAAAAAAAAAAAAAAGCTTCAAGGGTTTGGGCTGAAAAACTTGTGGGCACAACAGGATGTTAAACCAAGTATTTTGTCATAATTTCTGATTTAAAAAAAAAAAAAAAAAAAAAATCCAGCGCAAAACAGCCCGGACGGCGGACGGACATTTTGTTTCTTGAATCTAGACCTCTTACAACATATTTTAAAATTAAATTTAAAATGGTTAATTTTGAGGCCGATCAGAACTTTCGACCTCCATCGCAATTACATAGGTGTATTATTCCAAGAATCCATTATATTTATTTATTATTCCATTGTATTATGTATTATTCCATTTTTAGGATCCCAGCCACGAACAGAATTCAGCCCGACTTTCCCACGATTTTTGATACCTTTGTACCCGCTTTGAACCCCACTTTCACCTGCTTTGGTGGCGTTTGATAGCTATCACTACTACTGCACACATCACACAAAGATAAAACTATTAATCAAGATAGAGAGATCGAGTAGGTAGGTCAACAGTTGATTACTCATCAAACAAAAATATACAAAGTTTGTTTAAAAAACCGGACCAGTAACCAGCAGTGTAACCTGCCTTCGCTCCTTCTTCCATCATCATCTTGTTGTTCTTCACCAATTGCGTTAGCGCGTCACAAACCTACAGGTAGGTAGTTGCTGGGGGGTGCTAGGTATATCTATTAGATAACTACTTAGGTAGGTACCGATAACCGTTATACTTACAGATTTACCTATTTGTTTTCTTTTCTATCTAAACCATTTGGGGGGAAAAGGGGGAAAAAGGGGGACTTTTTCCGAAAAAGGGTATTTCGGGGGACGGGGGAACATGGGGGAACCAAGCTCCAGAAAGGGGGACATGTCCCCCTAAAGGGGGACGTCTGGCAACAGTGTGGCTAACATGTAACTTGCACAGCCTCCAATACCAACGAAAAAAAAAATCATTGTAGGAGATATAACGACAAAACGAAACGCACAGTTAGAATCAGACGGGGTTTCCCACCAGTCACTCTTTAGGCAGTGACGTCACAGCTCCAGTGAATCTCTCACCCAGAGCGCTAGTGTCGTCAGCTTATATGATAGATTTATAGCAATTACAACTTGATACGACGGAAAACATAATTCATAATACACGATACTTGAAGTTTAAAGCCTTATCTGAAGGATTCACGGCTCAATTGAATTTTATTCTGTTATGAGTACATAGTGGAGTAGCAACCCTGGGCCTTACTCTGTGGGCGGAACAATCCCGTCAAAATAGATAGCCTAGTGACGTCACACTCCCTCCATGGCCTTGTTCCCCCCGCGTTTTGAAGCCAAACTTTTATACGGACGCCCCCCCCCCCCCCCCCCCCGCTCGCTGCTCGGGGAGTCTCCCGGTGAAAATCGTGAGTGAGTCAGATTGATCACGACTTATATATACTCTCTTCCAACCCGGCCGCTGTCAAGGAAGTCGGAAAGACGTACTCAGAACGGGTGGAATCCGTGGTGGGGCTTCAGGGACCTTACAACGGTGGAGGAGGCGGGGAAATTTTTTTTTGCCGACCTTTTAGCTACGAATAGCGAGCCGGAGCATGTAGTAGGACACTATACTGGCAGCTGATTTTTGCAAAATGATATTTTTTGAAGGATGCAAATTATTTCAATCTTTTTACTACTTGAAGGATAGAAAAAAAATGGGGCCGTCTAGGGACCCCGAAGGAAGCGAAGCTTTATATCATAAAGTGTAGAATAGAAAAAAGGACACGAAGGAATAACACATGAGGAAATGAAAAAAAAACACGTGAGGGAAGAAAAAAAACTGAAGACTTGGGGAAATGAAAAAACCCGTGAGGAAATAGAAATAAACTTGAGAGGATGGGACCAAAATGGTCTTAAAGAAATCAAAGAAAATGGAGAACACGGCGGAGCTCTCTTTGTGACTTTCTCATGCACTTTTCAAACGCCGTAATTTTCGAATTATTTGAATTTTCTGGAAGCGATTTCAGGCGGCTGACTACTCTTTCCACTACATTCTCAGGGAGTACTTTCAGAAAAAAAAAAAACCATTCTTATTGGTACTAAAATAAACGTACCTATAGTGTGAATGAATACTAAAAAACGCTGCAAATTTTACACACGGGTTTATTATTCTTTGATATAGGTTAGTTGCGCAAAAATTATTTCAGTGTCAAAAGAAAAAATGTTGGAAAAAAATTTTTTTGAATTTTTTTTTTTTTCAAAAAATTTTTTTTGGATTTTTTTTCAAAAAAATTGTTTTTTCAAAAATTCTTTATTCTTTACTCGAAAAATATTTAACCTCCTGGGATCCTTCAAAAATCCCATTTTTAGCCCCATGAAAGCCCTGTAGATCGACACAGTGAAATCGGATCGTTCCGGGACCCTCGAAAATGGATTCTACGTCCAAAAATACTTCGAAAACGACACCTGGCTCGATCCCATAGCTAACAGCCTTCAATAAACCCCTTCTGTAGCCCCATAGCGCCCCACGGGTTTGGGCGATCGGGCTGAAAACCTTGCGGGCACAACTAGATGGTAAACCGAGTATTTTGTCAAAATTTCAGATTTTTAAAAAAATTCCTACTGCCCAAAACGGCCCGGACGGGGGACGGACATTTCGGATTTAGAATGTAGACCTCTTGAAACGGATAATGTCAAATTTTGAGGCCGATCGGAGTCGTCGACCCCCGTCGCGAAAACATAGGTGTATTATTCCAAGAATTATAAACCAAAAACGCTTCTAATTTTACACAAGGGTTTATTATTCTTTGATATACTGATACTTGATTCTGATATAGGTACTGTTTCCATGTCCAAGAACCCTTCAGGAAACTGGCAAGCTTGAGTTTTGCTTTCTGGAAACTCCGAGATATCACCACCAAGGCGGCCCTGATGGCAACATACCTGAGCTTCTCGAGCCACTTACGGCATCCTGTTTTGGGCAACCCAAATCTCCTTACCGTGTTTATTGCCCAAAAAAAGAGTACTCCGGGTGATGCAGGGTCGATCAGCTTTGTCCTCATGCCGGACTGAATTCGTGAAGGAGATCCTGCTTACCATCTATGGTCACTACGTCCTGGAGGCCCTAATGTTCGTCAGGCGGAACTTGGAATCTTTCGGCCACTTGCCGTTCGACCATAACCACGATACCCGATTTGGAGCTGAGCAATTTCTGGTACCCCGCCATAGGCTCCAGTTCTTTGAGCGAGGCTTCACGTCCAGGGCAGTGTCTCTCCATAACCACTACGTGCGCCATCTGCAGAGGACCGACTGTGACGTTAGAGCACCACTATCTGTCTTCAAACGAAGAGTTAGGAAGTATTTGGTTCGGAGGGAGCTCTATTCAGTGGAAGACTATTTCCAAGATCGTTGATTACCTGTTTTTCTGACGTTTCCTCAACATCTAAACATAGCATGTGATACAGCAATAAAGATTTATTTATAAATTTACTAGCTGACCCAGCGCGCTTCGCTGCACTCTACGGTTAAACTGCAAAACCACAAACTGACACACATGCTAGCCCATACATGTGTGTCATCCCATACATCCCGCACATCCCATACATCATCCCAGACATCCCACACATCATCCCATACATCCCACACATCCCATACATCTCACACACCATCCCATACATCCCATACATCCCATACATCCGCACATCCAATACATCAATACGAAGTTAGGGGTTTTTCCAATCACATCATCATTCTGTTCGTAGGTAGCAACCACACAACAATAATAATCAGGAGTTAACTGATCGCATAACTCGAGAACGTGAAACTTACATACCGTACAAAATATTTGCGCGTAAAAAAAAGATACATAATTACCTTCCTTAAGCTTTTGCGAACATTATTAAAAAAAATTATTGAAATTGGTCCAACCGTTCTCAAGTTATGCGATCAGCAACAAAATACTGATTAATTTTTATAGCGAGAGGAACTAAGAAACAGTAACAAAGTAACAACGCAAGTTGGTTTCTCCTAGTGAATTATCAAATTCCCGTCTATCACCAATTATATGCAGCCCACACATCCCATACATCATCCCACACATCCCATACATCATCCCATACATCCCACACATCATCCCATACATCCCACACCTCCCATACATCCCATACATCCCATACATCATCCCATACATCCCACACATCCCATACATCATCCCATACACCATCCAATACATCCCACACATCCCATACATCCCATACACCGTCCCATACATCCCACACCTCCCACACACCATCCCATACATCCCACACATCCCATACATCCCATACATCCCATACATCCCACACATCATCCCATACATCCCACACATCCCATACATCATCCCATACATCATCCCACACATCCCATACATCATCCCATACACCATCCCATACATCCCATACACCATCCAATACATCCCACACATCCCATACATCCCATACACCGTCCCATACATCCCACACATCCCATACATCATCCCATACATCCCACACATCCCATACACCATCCCATACATCCCACACATCCCACACATCATCCCATACATCCCACACATCCCATACATCATCCCATACATCATCCCACACATCCCATACATCATCCCATACACCATCCCATACATCCCATACACCATCCAATACATCCCACACATCCCATACATCCCATACACCGTCCCATACATCCCACACATCCCATACATCATCCCATACATCCCACACATCCCATACACCATCCCATACATCCCACACATCCCATACATCATCCCATACATCCCACACATCCCATACATCCCGCACATCCCATACATCATCCCATACATCCCACACATCATCCCATACATCCCACACATCCCATACATCATCCCATACATCCCACACATCCCATACATCATCCCATACACCATCCCATACACCATCCAATACATCCCACACATCCCATACATCCCATACACCGTCCCATACATCCCACACATCCCACACATCCCATACATCCCATACATCCCATACACCGTCCCATACATCCCACACATCCCACACATCCCATACATGCATCGTATGATCGATGGGTTTCAGACCCACGTTGTAGCACATCAAAACCTTCCTTAAGCTTTTGCGAACATTATAAAAAAAAAAATTAGCCAAATCGGTCCAGCCGTTCTCAAGTTATGCGATCACCAACAAAATACTGATTATTTTTTATATATATAGATTATGTATGCCGCAGCAGATAATGTTCCGTGAAAGAGGTCCCGCAAGCCAAAAAGTTCGGGAAGCCCTGTACTAATGAAAGGGTACTTGGGTAGAAATTTTGGTGGATTGAAACCTCAAACGCTTTATTATACAATACAATGGGCTACATGGCAGTATATGGGTAAAGTCTTTGCATATTATGCATCATAATTTGATCGACTGAGATCACAAATCACATCTATGAGTGCTATCGGGTTGCTTACCGTATTATTGGATAAATACCAAAGTTTCTGGGGTTTTGAGCTTTTTGTTCGAAAGTCTGCTGGTTTGGGATGAATACCTCAACTTGTGAACACGTCGACTCATCTGCCCTCTTTGAGCCATTTCCTGTAAGATTACTATCGTATATATTACTTAAGGCTATATTTCAAATTCTCTTAATTTTTTAATGCTGATCCAGACGAGCCAAAGATTTCTCAATAAACTGCTATTAATGGGTTATTGACCAAGTATCTACTATTCTTACCTTATACCTGAAAAGTGCACCTAGTGCAATGCACTTATTTTATTTGCATAATTGAAAAAGAAAACCCGATGGGATTTCGTGCGATTCATTCATCATTCAAGAACGATTGACGGAAAAATTGAATGAAACAGGGTGACGGCACCAGTATCAAGCCAGGAGATTCTCCGGACCTGAACTATTAGTTACTAATAGTTTTAGTTCTTTAGTTTGTGAAAACAAACTAATTAAGTTTCAGTTTTAGTTTCGGATTTAGTTTCTGCCCAACGCTGACGCTGAGGAACTGTTCCTGTCACTGGGTCTGGATATCTGTTGAATAGGTACTTTAATTTTCTCCTACGTTCCACTATGAAGTAGAGCAGCTCCTGTACAGTGGTGATCTGAGTGTTCTGCTGGATTGCGGGAACGAAATTTTTGAGTAGTTCAAAGCCAAATTTGTAAAACTCGCCGATCTAGTTCTTTCAAGGACAAGGAAAGTTATGGATTGAGTATTTCAATATGACTACATTGGTGTTGAATTCATAGAATCTGGTTGGATGCGAAATTGGAAACTACATTTTCAAATAATACACATGCTCCCGTTTTTCCATGCCAGATGGCACTATTTATATTCCAAGTGCACACGGTCTGGCAAGATATGCTCGAACTCGAGGAATCCATGCCACCTGCTGAATTTGAATCGTTAACTTCGAAAGGGGGTTTCACTATTCGACGGTGAGAAAAAAAAACTTCCCTAATTTTGTTACAGAAACGGCAATTTTGAGCACTCAGGGTAACGCTTATCGCTCACCACGGAACAAACGAACGGAATATTACCCCCAGACGTTACCGGCCCAGTTTAACATGTCTGATAACCAGAGCCCTTCTGGCACTTATTTTTGCGAAATAGGGCCCTAAAAAATATGGCAATATGGCACTTATTTTGGCCCAAATATAGCGCTTATTCTGCTCGATATGGCACTTATTAACCCCCCCAGTCACGGCTACTCATTGCTATTCTGCAATTTTCTGCAGTTCTGGAATTTTTCAGACATGGCCAAATTTTGATCCACTTAAGTCCACAATTGTGGACACCCAAAAGCTAATCGGACCGGATTGAATTTCTAGGAGGAACCAACTAGACCACAAATGTGGACTTGGAACGGATTCTGTGCAAATTTGGACGAATTTTGGTTTATTATTCTTGGAATAATACACAGGTGTATAGGTATGTTTTCGCGACGGAGTTCGACGACTCCGATCGGCCTCAAAATTTGACATTATCCGTTTCAAGAGGTCTACATTCTAAATCCGAAATGACCGTCCGCCGTCCGGGCCGTTTTGGGCAGCAGGATTTTTTTTTAAATCTGAAATTCGGACAAAGTACTCGGTTTATCATCTAGTTGTGCCTGCAAGGTTTTCAGCCCGATCGCCCAAACCCGTAGGGTGCTATGGGGCTAAAATGGGGCTACGGGAGGTTTTTTTTTTTTTTTTTAAGACTTTTGGCTATGGGATCGAGTCAGGTGTCGTTTTCGTAGTATTTTTGGACGTAGAATCCATTTTCGAGGGTCCCGGAACGATCCGATTTCACTATAGGGCTTTGATGAGACTAAAAATGGGATTTTTGAAGGATCCCAGGAGGTTAAATATTTTTCGAGTAAAAAATGAAGAATTTTTGAAAAATAAATCCAAAAAAAATTTTCAAATTTTTTCCATTGACAGAATTAAATGTCTGTACAAGTAACCTATATCAAAGAATAATAAACCCTTGTGTAAAATTGCAGCGTTTTCCCCTTGTAGTGTATCTCGTGTGGTGGTGGGTCGAGGGAGCCGGTTAGAAATTGAAATCATGGCCGTTCGCAAGGGGTGCAAGACTTTCACCGTAACTTACGTAAAGTACGTAAGTGAGATAGGACGTTTCTCACTATTGGATCTTACCATTTTCGTACACAACTTTCAGAATATCTTCCCATTCTCTATAGCGGAATCGTTGGCTCCATCTTTCTACTTCTTATAAAGATTTGAGCTAGCAAGTTTGGGCGTTTTGAACGCGAGCGAAAAATTCAAATTCACAAATACTTCAGAATCAAAGTTCAGGTTGTACTGAAAACGATGTGTAGAGGAGAGGTAAATATATCGTTATATATAACGATTAACGAAGCACCCCAACTCCGTTGGGTTTTATCCACAGGCTTTACCCATCGCGAAGAAATTCCAGCAATCGGTATAGGAATGTCCTATACCGATCCTAATAGGTTATTCACTTGACTTGGGGCCTCTGCACCGCATTCCAAAAGGGGCCCCCTTCGGCAGCGCCTTTCAATCTAATCCCTCTACAGTGGCGGCAGGGTTCAAGAAAACTCATGTCATCAACCTCGGGCTTCCTCCTCATTTCAAAATTAGCAAAACTCAAATTGAACTTTAACAAATTTTCACTTCAATTTTATTTTTTTATTTTTTATTTTATTTTTTAAGGAGTTGGGTTAAAAAAAAAGAAGCAAAATATGGCACAAACATGGCACTTTTCCAAGAAATCTGCAAAATATGGCATTTTACCGAAAAATTGGCAGAATATGGCATTTTTGTATGGCGCCATGGCAATATGGCATTTGAAGGGCTCTGCTGATAACAGAGGTTGGAAAGGTAGCTGGCCCAGTTGGCAAACACCCGGGGAAGGGAACCAATTCGGACCTCATACTGCGGAATCTATTCGGACAACAAACATTTCGCTGGTAACCAAAACGGCTACACCGAATTCCAGGGCCGTAGCAGGGAGGGCGCACAGTGCTTTTTTTCGCCAATCTAGCTGGACAAAACTCTAATTACAAGATAAAAAATTCGTTCCAACGCTGACAATATGTGTTTTGGCAGTAAATATGATTACTAGGTTCCAGAGTCGATTGAAGCCATTCTCAGACCCCAAAGATGCTTGCATAAGCTATAAAATAACGATTTTTCGGTAAAAATTCCTCAAACATTGTTATTATTTTACTGCAATCTCTTGTCATACAACTTGTCAGTCTAATGTTATTAGAGCCGTAACGCTTATCAATTCATTAAAACATTCACACATTTTTATCCCCGTACTTCAGCACTTTCCACCACATCAAAACACGCAAAAATGCGAAAACATTCAACTTCAAAACGCTGTATCTCGTAAACCTGCAGGTTCCTGCAGCTCAATTTGGTCCAGTTCCATCGAGAAATAACTCAAGTTTAACGTGGTAAAAAGATCCGGTTGAACCGAGGTGGACCTCAGAAGTTGCAGTCCAATAACTATAGCTCTAACGACGTTTTTCGCTAAAAAAAAGTAATAATTAAAAAAAAATAATTAGAATGCAATTTCAGTGTGAATTTAATTTAATAACTCCTCCCTTCCCCAAATAAAAAAAAAAAAAAACGCAAATACTTCAAAAATATCGTAAATTCCAAAAATTTCATAGAACCAAAATTTTTCTATGAGTTGGTACTCGTATAATGTACAACTTCACTTGAAAAATTGTCGGAAGACCCTAGGCGAAGCGGCCGGTGAATCTCTTGCAGTCGAATGAACATGTTAATAAGATCGGCTTTAGCCAGACGATGAGTGGGGTTTCATCTCCTCTTAACAATGCATGATATGACACGATTCGGTGCATTCTGAGCTTTTTCTCCTTTGTTTCTTACCTTGCCAACTGTCTATGAAGAGACTCCAATAGATATTTTGAAGAAGAAAAGAACTTTTTTTTGGACTTTTGTCCAGCTAGATTGGCGAAAAAAAGCACTGTGGGGCGGTGCCCCCGACGGGATGGGGCCCCAAAGGCGACCAATTTTTTGGTCCGGAAAGAGCCTTACTTGGACCGATGTTTTGGATCCAAGTTACCTTAAAATAGTCATATTATACGGAAAGCGGGTCCATGAAATGTTCAGTTCCCACGAAGAAACAGTCGCGAAAGGGTTAATAGCCGTCACTGAACTGGGAGTAACCCCCTCGGGTTGGTACGTCAGTACACCCAGCGAGGTGAAACTAGGGTCACCAGTACACCCGAGCACTACCGCAGTACACCCAGAGAAGAATCGGACTTATGACGCGAGCACACCTGAACGAGTTGTAACGCGAGTACACCCATTTAATATTTATGGATGGTTCAAATATTGCTTGATAGTTTTCACGCTTCTTTCAGAAGAAATTTTTATTCTCCTCACCCGAACATTCGTGTGTTTACGGAGGAACTAGTTTCATACCAGTGTGACGTGTATGCCCGAATACATTTTACGAATGTGCATGCTGCAGCATCGCCCTCAACAAAAAAAACGCTGCAAATTTTACACAAGGGTTTATTATTCTTTGATATACGTTAGGTAATTGTGAAGAAATTTAATTCTGTCAATGAAAAATTTTTTTGGGTTTTAATCTAAAAAAAAATTTTTTTTTTAATTTTTTTTCAAAAATGTTTCTTTTTCAAAAATCCTTTATTATTTACTCGAAAAATATTTAACATCCTGGGATCCTTCAAAAATCCCATTTTTAGCCCCATGAAAGCCCTAAAGATCGTCCCAGTGAAATCGGATCGTTCCGGGACCCCAAAAAATGGATTCTACGTCCAAAAATACTTCGAAAACGACACCTAACTCGATCCCATAGCTCAAAGCCTTCAAAACACCCCTCCCGTAGCCCCATTATAGCCCCATAGCGCCCCACGGGTTTGGGCGATCGGACTGAAAACCTTGCGGGCACAACTAGATGGTAAACCAAGTATTTTGTCAAAATTTCAGATTTTTAAAAAAATTCCTACTGCCCAAAACGGCCCGGACGGCGGACGGACATTTCGGATTTAGAATGTCGACCTCTTGAAACGGATAATGTCAAATTTTGAGCCCGATCGGAGTCGTCGACCCGCGTCGCGAAAACATAGGTGTATTATTCCAAGAATAATAAACCAAAAGTGGTTAGGACAATGTATATCCCGGTTTGAAAGTGGGTCCGTCACCATGTTCCAGTTTTTGCAAATGATGAACATCAAATTATCCTTTATATTGACGTTTTTGACGATTCTTCAATGATGATGAGATGTTGTTCACAGAAAATAAATATGGTTGACATTGAAGTTATCTTCCTCTCATGGGTGCACTCACGTACTGCGGGTGTACTCACGTGGTTTCTGTCTGGGTGTACTAAAGTCATTCGGGTGTACTCACGTAGTTTTTGTCTGGGTGTACTCACGTACTGCCTTTCACCGCTCGGGTGTACTCGTGCGTTTTCCGACCCCCCCCCCCCCCCCCCCCCTCTTGAGTTCGTAATTTCACCTACTAGGTAGATCTACCTGCACCAAAATATGTCGCATTTAATGCTTCTTGGAAAAGGCATCGAAACCGTCTAGAACGCTTAATTAATATTTATATCTCGCTTTGAAGTTAAAAGTGTCTGAAATGGTGCCTTCACCCTTTTGATTATGGCACCCCATCACTTCATGGTCTTGATAGTCAGTAATATTACGAAAGCGTTTTCCTCGCAATCAAGCTGCCAATCATTCTTGAATAATGCAATGAGTAAAAATCATAATTCCACACAGAACGTATTCAAATATCACACATATAGTTAAGTAATAACATAGTTAAACTGATCACAAACTGGCTATAACAATATAAAATTAAATTACTTTTAACTACCGATAAAATACTGTATACTGTTTAAATAACATCCACAATAAATTACTATACGTGCCGAGTCGGCCAAAATTTGACCGACCCTGAGCACATCCACCAATTGAAATAGTCAACATCAATACAAAAATTTTAAAGTTTAAAATCATGCACTTCAACTCACCACATAAATTTATCAATTCATCAAAATGAAGAGGTAACATACCAGGGAAGTTTTTTTTAACATTCAATTTAATAACTTAAAATAATCGTTATTTTCATTCAGTCAGCTCTTTCTACGGAATTCCACTCGCTAGCCTCGCGGTTGAAAATTTGCTCTTAGCGAAAACTGTCCTTCCTTTTTTTTAGTATAGTTATAGTAATGAGTTTGGTTAGGGAGAGAGAACGACTCCTCTGCTGAATACTAAATTGTTTATTCAGGTAAACAATTATAGCGTGGGGACCGGTTTCGAGCAACTAAGCTCATCTACAGCCCAGAGTGACTTGAGGTGGTTGAACGTACAATTAGTTCTGAACGTACAATTAGAACGTACAATTAGAACGTACAATTAGTTCAGAACTAATTGTACGTTCAACCACCTCAAGTCACTCTGGGCTGTAGATGAGCTTAGTTGCTCGAAACCGGTCCCCACGCTATAATTGTTTACCTGAATAAACAATTTAGTATTCAGCAGAGGAGTCGTTCTCTCTCCCTAACCAAACTCATTGGATTAGACCTCTGCACCATCGGCAAACAACCACTTTGTAGTTATAGTAATTCTATGTGGTCATCATTTGATGTTATCGAGCCACCTTGAGGGCAGCCATTCGTTGAAATTCTACTTCGTTCGGAATATGATAGTGTAATTTGTTACGCGATGTTCACCGAAGTGCACGGAGTTTTTTCTTTCTGTGTTCAGTAAGGACCCCAGAATGTGACTCCGAAGTCAGATCGTGCGCAAATTTGCGCAATAAAAACGTATGAATAAGGAAAAAATCATTTAAAAATTTATTTTTAGTTAAAAAATGATAATAAACGGCGTAACATTTTGATTATGCATTGTTTACGCAAAATTACCTATTTTAAATTTAAGCAGAACTATTTATACAAAATCATTTTTCAATTTTTATGCAAATTTTATTTTTTTTGTTTAAACAAATGATAATAAACATGTAATCATTTAGATTTTGCATTTTTTTATGCTAAACCCATCTCTATCAATCAGTCTGTCATCTTGAATAATTTCCGCCACCTTTTAGCGCCATCTGGGAACACCTCAGCCTCCAGGACAGCCAGTTCCGCCCCGAATGCTGAGCAGCTTCGAAGCACCGAGGTCCGTGCACCACACGCAGCCAGGATCGTCGGCCAGTGACAGTCGGTGGAGGTTTGCGGGAAAGTCCCTAATGACCCGAAAAGAACTGGTTCGCCCTGTGGCCAGGGACCACCCACTTTATCTCCATTCACCGAGCCACTGATGAGAAGAACTCAAAAGTGAGCCTTCCAGTGGACTCGGCGGTCCAGTCCTCCTGCCACCGACCGACGAGCATGGCCATCATCTCCCCGTGCAACCAGGCTCGAAGCTTTGCCCCAGCAATCGAAAGGGAAGCCTCTTCCGAATACTACAGGCAGCGTAACGGCGGGCAGCCTCCAACCCTATGGGTAACACCCCAGCGAGTACCCGCACCGCTGTTCCAGACACAGTTCTTTAGGACCAGGTAGCCTTTATCAGGACTGACCTCTGTCTGAGGTTTGGTCCCTTTAGGAGGCTATATATTCCCCTGACGCGTCGGGGATGTGCGTCGCGACGCACAGTGGGGCCAATGACCCATATTTGCGGTCAAAACCTCTTAGAGCAATAGTATGGTGGTGAATGAGTATAAATCTATTCAGAAATAATGAAAAGAGGTAAATTTGCAAGAATCGATTGAATAAATATTTTATTGAAAAATGACTAGATACCGACCAGTAAAAATGAAGAATGTAAAAAACCGCCGCAAAAAATGAATGAAAACTAAGGGATTAAAATCGAATTTACAGGAAAGATGTATTTAACAGTATGTAATTCTAGTATATTCAATTCAATTCTTTCTTTTTTCAATTTTTGTAATTTTCTTTTTTTCAAAATGGGGCAACTTCGGGCAATTTTTTTTTTCACCCACAGTTTTACAGATAGTTCCCCATGCAGACTATGCAAAAATCACGATTCTAATGCGTTCTAGTCAAAAGTAACGCACTATAGTTGGAGAAATAATTTTTTTTTAATTACGAAAAATGTATATTATTCTAAAATTGTGAAGGATGACTGACTTTAATGGATACCTTGTTGAGGAAAATTTGAAGCAGATTCGAAATCGGCTGACATTTTGCCGAAGAGGAACTTCCTCCTATGAGGAAGTCAGATCTTCAGTGGCGGAAACTTGCGATCCGGAGTCAACCGTCGATTATAAGTGACTAAAGGTCTACTTACCTCTTCACTTCGGCTCTTTCCGTCTGAATCGTGTTTGTTTGGGTGCTTGAGAACAGTTTTATCTCCATTTCAATTCGTTCCTTTGAACTTTGGCCTGGGGGGTTTTGACCGCAAATATGGGTCATTGGCCCCACTGTGCGCCGCTCCACACATAGTCCTTTAGGACCGGGTAACCTTTATCAGCGCTGTCCTCTGTGCTGACCTCAGGAGGCTGAGGTTTGGTCCCTTTACGAGGTCATATATTCCCCCAACGGCATAAATGAGAATCCCCAGGAAGATGCCTCGGTAAATAACCAGGAGATCACCCGTCCTGAGGATCCAAGCGCTTCCCGCAAGGCGAGCCGCCTTTGCATAGGCTGCCGTGGCCCTTGCCGATACGCCCTCAGCATGAGCAACGACGCCCAGCCGCTCAAGCGTCACAACGAGATACTTAGGTAACCAATCGGCGATAGGCCAGACAGGCCCCCAGCCTGCCCTTGAGCAACATCAGCTCGCTCTTGGCAGATGACAAAGTGAGCTTGGATCCACTGCTCCAGCCCTCGAGCATCCGTGCGAGCTCTGCTCCTCTAGTCTCCACCTCCCTCCGGGATTGACCCGTGACCATCGCCACTGCTCCAAAGCCCTCAGCCCGGACCCCACCCAGTCCGTCAAAGACCAGATTCCACAGCTGCGGCCCCAAATCTTTTTGAGCAGCTGAACGTTTTGCTTCCCCACAATCTGAGCCGACAATTTTTTGTACAATTAGTACCTTACTTGGTTTAAGACTCGCTTTAAGTACACATTTGAGAAAAACGAATTTCAACGAACTTTAACCCCACCTCATATTACAACTACGTTTTCCGGTGAAATGATTTAAAATTTATTTTTCCCGGTAATTTGTTACAAACACGGGATATTGCGCCAATACGGAAAAATGGCAGGCGTGTTCTTTTCCCTAATTGCATACTAGATTATAAATTACGAATTAAAGTACTTAATATTGGTACGGACGTTCGTCTTACGAAGATGAATATCCAACGAACATCTTACGTCTGGATTCGTCAATTCAGCGTTACATCGGTAAAAATCGTAGTTTTTAATCAATTTATCTCTACGAATCAGTTCAAAAGTATCAAAATCATCAATACGGGTTTCACGTAGCTTGTAGCCTATTACATCTAATTTTCTATTCATAAATACCTACCCTAACTATACTGTTATCTTATAACAATTGGTTCTGAAATTAAAATGATAGCAACACGTCAAAACCTTTATCCGACGCCAATTGCAAGCATAATGCTACGAACAATCTTACAACAGGAACCGCGTGAACTTCAATTTACAAAATTATAAAAGTTCACATTGGATTATTAGGCAGCGGTCAGAGCTTTCGACCCATTCCGTTCAGTATTCGGGCACAAAGAAATTCGTAACATTCGAATCAGTTAAAAATGCATCGATTCCCTGAAAAATAAAGTGATGCATTCTTGATGCATTCGGGGAATTGTTGAACATTGCGTATAAATAATAATAATAATAATAATAACAATTGATTTATATCACTGGAACGAGATATTTCATAATTATCCCTCAGGTCTTGTTTTATAAATATTCGCCTACACTTCTACTTACAGTACCTAATTTATTTTCTTAATGAAGACAATGCACAGATTACGCTTTGGAGTAAAGAACAGCAATTTTATATTCTAGTGGAACAAAAAATCCCTTGGAATCAGGCTATGACAGTGAAACCAAAATTTGTGTTGCTGCCTACGATGCGACTCGCACACCTACTTATCTGCAGAAGGGATCACAGAAATTACGATAAAAGTATTCGTAAGAAATCTTACGGAGGGTATGGCGGTGGATAGCCGTGAAAACCCTTTTGGCTAAGTAATTAATTTGTAAGTCAATATCTAGTATCTCTAGAAGATTTGACTCATGCAAACCAACAGCAGGGAAGTTGTGTAATTCATTAAATGTAGAAAGCAGATGCCTGAAAATCACCAGGGATCCGTAATGCCCACATTAAGGCAGCTAAGTCTTGGGAAGATTATGTAATTGAAAGAAGATAAGTCGTTATTTCACAATTATCAGCTAGGCACCCGGCATTCGTAATTACGGGCTACGGCGTTGAGGTCGAAAATGAAAAGAATACAAATTTGTGCTGGAACTGACTTAGAAAGATTTGAGGCGTGGTAACTCAATTCAAATACCTGGACCTAAAGCTACCTTCGAAGGATGGGTACATCTACATTATACAATCCTCTATCTCGTTACTGCTTCGTAGGTACAAGTGGCTCACACGTTGTGCAAATGCTTAGCATCAAAGATCAAAACAAATGAAAAGATTTTTAACAAAAAATGAATGGAAAGGGCCAGAAGCACCCCATTAGAACCAAAGTGTGAAGTGAGCGAAAATAAATTGTATTATGTCTTGTACTTCAGAAAAACTGCTTGTATTAGCAGCTGTTGAGCACCTCATCTTTGAGGGTGAAGCCCTTGAGCGCAGAATGTATCTTGCTCTGGGATCAGAGTACCGGGGAGAGATACTCGCTCAACAGGACTTGGTAGGACTATTGAAACCCTTCAAGGGCTCAGAACTCCTACCATAGTAACTCCAAGAGGCAGCATAATGTGTGTCTACAGGCTTAGGTGCGGGAAGTGGGGTGCCCTTCAGGAACCCACTTCTGTAGGGGAACCGGCGATTGCCTGCTGGGAAAACATGGCGATTGATCCCACAGTTAGTTTCGGCGATTCATCCCGGTTTGTCAACTGCTCCCTCTGCAGCTTTCGGCGATTCCCCCTGATAAAGTTATTGGTTATGTCTGCACTATAAGATAGTGCAGCGGATCAGTTGAAGAAGGAGGGATTTAGTGGTGAGGCGACGCGAGAGGAACTCTGTTGCGACCTTCAGCATTTCATTGAGTTCCAAGATTCTACTACCATCAAGGGCGGATCCAGGATTTTTCTGAGGGGGGGGGGGCGGAAAATGAAATTTTTTAAAATTTTTTTGTAACATTTGTGGAAGGGATGTGGGACCCCGAAAAATGGATTACACGTCCAATCTTTTTTCCAAAATTGTTTTCTCATTGACACAGAATTAAAGTTTTGCTCCTATGGCTTTGCTTAGTTTCTTTCCCATTCCGGCGTTTTTCACTACCGGAATTCTTCAATTTCTTGGGGGGGGTTTTGTACCCATGTGACATACCTGCCAGTCCCACTCCTCCCTCAATCACTAATTGTCTCGTTTCGCTCTTTCGCTCAGTTTGGGCCAATAGGGATCATTCTAGTCAACTCCTAACACACCTACCGGCCCATCCAACTCCCCTCTTTATCAAAAATCATATTTTCTCGCTCTTTCGCTCGTTTTGGACCAATAGGAATCATTGTTAACAACTCCCTTGGCTCACAACATGAAGCGGCACCAAGAAAGGATCAAGCGATATACACTCCATTGTGATGCTGGGGATAGCGCTTGGCCCTTTTTACCTGTTGCAGTATGACGAACCCCGGGTTCGTTGAACCAGGAGTCATTCTCTGAACTACCGCTCCTCCAAGGGAGCGATTTGGTGAACGAACTCCCTGAAAAGAATCGCTCCTTAGGAGTCGCTCACTCTTTCGCTCCCCATCACTACCTGACACCTTCTCGGCACAGTGATGAACGCAGCGCAGCCACCGCACAACACACAGACATTTAATCAAACTTATGTTGAGTACTTCTCTTCAAATTTAGGCGAATATAACATTTTAAATCTCATATTTTCTCGTTGAGGGGGGGGGCCCTCTGGATCCGCCACTGACTACCATGGCAGTAAGTAGTTGCAGCAGCAATGGACAGACTCTAGTGACCAAGAGGACTGATCGTAGCAGTTGCCTGGTGTTGGCAGAGAGGGAGACGTCCCACTGGTATTAGCAGTCCAGGTAGAATCCACCTATTACCCCTGCAATGCCTGCCTCAGATCTCTGGTATTAATCCAATCTAATCTAGCAGCTGTTCCAGAGGTCCCCCTTCTCGGATTATATCTAGATGGACTGACTGTCCCCTTGCCGGGCCAATTAACCAATTACCTATGTGGTAGGCACTTGCACAACGCTAGCATTTGTCCGGGTTCGCAATTAACTAATAATACGGGTTTCTGAAGAAAGAAGAACAATTATTACTAGAACTACAGATGAGCATGTCTTGCAGTATCCACTTGAAGATCCTATTGACGGCGTGGCTCAGGGCGTCCGCCAAGAGCAGAATCCGCCGAGAGAGGCCGAGGCCGCCGCTAGAAGGAGTACTTGGAAGTGGACGGACGGGCGTCTCAGGCATCTCGCGCAGCGTCCCGCGAATTGTCGGGGAGAGAAGACGGCGGTTTGGGCTTCCTCATGGTCCTGGTCTCTTGAACCGCCGCCACCAATGTTCTGACTGCTTCCTCGTGCCCCTCAAAGCTATCAGCCTGGAGCACACATTGACAATCAGAGGTTCTGCTAATAAGAAGAGCTTCGAAATTCTGATAAATCGCAGACATGCTGAAATGAATTTACTAAGAGCCTGAATCAGGCTGCCTGATTTACGTAGGTAGAGTTTTTGCTTGAACTATGCGTATAAGCGTATGTACCTATTTCCAATGAATATCCCTAAGCCCTTCAAACCATATACAATCAAGGACTATTTATGGAGCTATTTCTTTTGTTAACTGAAACTGTTAGTGGCTAATAGATAACACGAAAATAAGAGAGACGATGTATGATGTACAATGATCATTCGAATGTTTAGCATTAATATGAAAGCAGGGAAGGAGGAATGAAATGAAAATGAATTCTAATCTAGAGTATCCATACTATTTTATTCTGGATAACTGCAAGTTCCGTGAAAAATATAAGTTCTGATTGCCGAGGTTCAATAATTATTATTGAACCTCGGCAATCAGAACAATAAAAATACGCGCCGGAGGTTGTTCAAACACCTCGCTTGCGCTTTTTCTGAGAGTCGCCCAAAAGTCAGAATTGACCTATTCATATTCACTAATCGGATAAAACACGAAACTTAAATATAAGTTGCGACAATTTCATGGTACGATTTTAAGAACGCATAGAGGGTATAGTGTCTTATGTACCCACCCTATGGAAGCAGAGAGGAGTTTATAAACTCCATTGATATAAATATCAATCACAGGTGAAGCAGTCGAAAATTATTGGGAATGGGGCCAAATAGATTCTTCAGTTTCTAAGCCGACAAAACGTGAAGTCAAGTAATGACCAGAGAAGTCGAGATCACAGTCATAGTCATTACATATTACATACCTAATACATCAGGAACTAAACTATGACTGGAAAAAGAAGAACACGTACCTACTCGTGGTAGGTAACACGGCAAAACCACGAGCAACCGGACAACCAACAGTCAAAACGCAGACCAGTTGCTAGTGGTTTTGCCGTAGAACCAGTTGTATTAATTTTCCATTCTCGGCCAAACTTACTTCTGACACCTTTACTTGCTCTCACTCGTATTGAAAGAAAAGTAGCGTTTGGTTTAATGTGTATGTAATAGCAAATAGGAATATTCCGTTACCTTTTTCAAACCATTGAGGTCGAAAGCGCCTCTGAAAGATTCGGGGTCCCTGTAGAATTTTGATCCGTGATGGTGGTTCCTTCTTTTCGGGGGGAACGTTTCCCAGGACCTCTGTTTCTGCATCAGACGACCTTTCCCGCCCTTGCCCTTCCCGTGCCCTATCACCACGACCAGCGTCTTCCTCCTGTCCATAACATCTGTAGATGAGCGGCGGCTAAACAACATTCCCCCAATATGGTAAGCAGAGCAAAGTGAGCCAAACGGGTAGGTACTACTGTAAGGTGCAAAAGCTTGAGCTACTTTTTGAAATTTATGATTTCAAAATTCAACCTATTTCAAGGGCGATTCGAATCATGTGCTGCCTCCCGTTTTCAGTCAGTGTTTCATCACATTTTCCGATGACAAGCCCACTTATCCTGCCAGACTAACGAACCCACTCCTCATTTTTGTACAATTTTCAGGCTCACGAGATACAGGTTATAAGAAATGAAACCTATGTATGGTTTATTTATGGCAAGGTACGAAAGTATACTTGGGCTTTCTTGGGATCCAAGTGAACAGTCAAGACTATCTCGCCAGATTAAAATTACTGCATTGAACAGAATACCTCCCGTGTGGTTTGAATTCCTTCTCCGTGAATGCCATCACCGCAACCTGCAATACCTTCTCGGTGTTATAACCCCCCCCCCCCCCCCATTTTCAGGCTCACGGGATACAGGATCTAAGAAATGAAATCTATGAATGGTTTATTTATGGCAAGGTACGAAAGTATACTTGGCCTTTCGTGTGATCCAAGGGAACAGTCAGACTCTCGGCAAATCAAAATTACTGCATTGTATAGAATACCTCCCGCGTGGTTTGAATTCCTTCTCCGTGAATGCCATCACCGCAACCCGCCAATACCTTCCCCTTGTATACCACGGACAAATTTATGGGGTTTATGCAATCCAATAATTATTATAGGTTTGTTCTTGGCAGGGTTGCCATCTCACTGATTTTTTTAAGTTCGTGCGGATTTAGGGAATAAATTTATTATCAACTGCATTTTTGACGTTTTGAGGCTGATCTACTGAAAAATTGTCAGTAAGCCCTATGTTTCATCTAAAAATTGCTTTTTTTTAAAGGATGGCTTGCGTGCGAAATGGGTTGTTATAAAATAAAATAAAAATAGTATGGGAAGGTCCCTTACCTCAGGCCAGTTTTTGAAAAATTGACTTTTCGACATCATAATAGTCATAATTTTCAAATTTTTCATAGTTTTCTCAAAAAATAAGTACCTACCAAGTTTTCCATAGAAACAACTGATCGATTACTTACGGAATCGAAGGTAATGTGGAGGCTCCACAGTGGAGCCTCCTTCCTGACAAAACTTTGAGCAGCCTTCCTCAGGGAGAGGAAGATAAATTATCTGCTATTATCGTAGATAATAGCATCATGGTGAGTTTGCTATGTAACAATTTGTTGCCTTTGACTATGAATTCGTGGCGGACACAATAATTAAAAGAATAATCATATTATTCTTTTGTGACACGGCTAGGGGTAGTAATTAGGGATGTGCGATACTTATCGATATGGGTAAAGTATCGGGTATTTCCTTTCGATACCGGGTACTTTTGGTATCGAATCCTGCCATTCGATACTACTACTGGTATCGATTATTTTTCTAGTATCGGAAAAAATACCCAAATGGAAACAGATGTACCTACTATACCTCCTTGGTGCTATAACCTACACGAAAAGCGAGGAATCTACTCGCCACGCTCACCTCTGTCGGCCTACACCACAGAACATAGAAAGAGTTTCTCTTTCTATGTTCTGTGGCCAACACAGATACTAGAGAATCTCTAGTAGAGATTATCAGTCAAACCTAGAGATGTAAGGTACTTACCTACTTCAAAATTTATTGATTCAATCATTGATGTATTGATTCAATGCATTTTGAAGTGATGATATTGTCATGTATTGACACATATCACATCGACATTTTTGATAAAAAAGTATCAAAAAGTATTGGATCGATATTTTTCAAAAAGTAACGATACTTTTGGATACTTTTAAAAATGCATTGGACTAAACTAAAATATTATAACCATGGTTTAATTTTTTTTCTATAAACATTATAAGCAGGGAGTTTTTACTGACGATAGCGACGCTAGACTCAGGCGGTGTTCTCAGATTGCTTATTTTCATTTATCACAATCGACCTCGTGGATGATTAGGTAAATAATTTTTTACCAAACTTATTACTGAATTTTGAGAAAAGGAACATTCTCGGTTGTCACCAAAATATGTTGACAAATTGTGTTTTCTGAGAGGCACAGACGACGAATGGTGGTAGAATTATATTTTATATACAATATTTTCTTTATTAAATGAATATAATATCATTCTTCTTCTTCTGACTCTTTGAAGTAACAATAATGATAATAATAATAATAAATAATAATAATGATAATCCAGGATTCGATTTTCAAACTGCCCCTATTCAATACTGAAACTTTCTTTTCTCTTAATAAAAGTACCCATATGATCCAATACTTGTAGGTATCGAATACTTGCTTCCGATACTTCGATAGTATTGCATACTTTTTTCGATACTAGTATCGGGTACTGGTATCGGGTATTGTATAGTATTGCACATCCCTAGTAGTAATAGCAATCGGCCGGAGGTACGGGACCTTCCCCCACCTATCTAAGACTGTTTAGGGTCAATCAATGTTCTGGGGATCAGATACCGGAGACGTTTTAGATAACATGACACAAACATAAATCATGACGATTCTGTACAAGTTACAATCAGTGAAATGAGTCATTTCAAATGACTAAGTACGTATTCAGTAGTCTTAAAGAATACCTTCTCTGTGATTATCTCTGAACACTCATTAGGGATGGGCACCGAAGGAAAAATGTCGATATTGGATATTGATATACATTTTGGAACTTTATATCGAATGAGGTGGTTAGGGTGAGAAATGACCACTTCATTGGATTAGACCTCTGCACCGACGGCAAAAACCACACTTTATATCGATATTCAGATCGACGTACAAAATATAGATACACCGATACCATTTGGACAAGTGGCAAATATAATACTTGTATTTTGTAAACCGATTTTGGGGCAAAAAAAAAAAAAAAAAAAAAATGACTAAGCAAGCCTAAAAAAGTGGGCAAACTAATTGAAAGCCAGAACACGGAACAATCCAAACAAAGTTAACTGGGAAACTAACGAAAATCTCCTTTCTTCTTGGTTTATTAGTCACTCATTTCATCGCCCTTTTCCTGGCTTCGCCTTCTAGGTTAAAATGGAAGAGAGAAGTTAAACCAAGCGACTGTGTGTAACACAATTAAAAAAAGCCGATATAAAAATATCGATATACCTACTTCAAGTGTAACGAATATCGATAAGGAAATATTTTTTGTAGAAATCTCGAAATATATACCCATATCTCTGAACACCTGCTGAACACTCTTTATTCGGGTTTCCGACTTTCTGTTATCATATTTTGTCATTTTTAATGTTTCCCCCACAATGTTTTCGCGAAAATTTTGATCTAGCCGATGATTTGTCCTGTATGAACAAAAAAAACCGCTGTCCAGACCATTTTCGACTACAATTGGGAACAACTCGCTTATAAGATAAATCGGGAAACTAGGAGGATTGCAGATGATTAATTTAGTTTTAAGCGTACGAAAACGGAGAGCAGCACTGAAACGAATCTATAATTTCAAGCGAAACGCAGTTAGGATTGGCGTTTACAGCATGACGAAATGAGCGAACATGACGATGATCCTACCCTAAAATTGAGAAGACAGGTTTACCCAAAAGATTGTCAGAATATGAGAATAAATCCGAATAGGTGTGTGTGTTAGAGTAAGTGCAAGTTTATGGCGTTAAAAATCCACACAATGAAAGCCCTGGAGCATACAAACAAAAGCATCCTAGCACCACGTCTACTTCGACTTAATGCAAAATAATATTCTATGACAATGCAACCTTAGTTGTTTTTATTGTTTCCTTTAAGAACAAAACTTTCCTTTTTGGCTCCCTGTCATGGAAGCTGAGAAGCCCCTGAAACTGAAATGATTGGGTCATTCCATCAAAACGCGCCAGTTTTCAACTCAGGTTTTCCCATAATATTATGAAAGTTTACGGAAAACTAGGAAATTTCAATTTAATTGAACTTAATTGATCTTATAAACTGCACTGTCATGGAATGAACCATCAAGCGGTCATGCAACGGCATAGTTTGGTCTCAACGTGAGTGGAACAAGAAGTACCCTTTACGTTCCCCATAAAGA
The DNA here is from genome assembly GCA_955831195.1 of Pilophorus perplexus. NCBI lineage: Eukaryota > Metazoa > Arthropoda > Insecta > Hemiptera > Miridae > Pilophorus > Pilophorus perplexus. Next base: position 32,297,224 of record OY037010.1, on the reverse strand, counting down.
AAAGCTCATTACCTACTTGAAAAATAAAAAAGTCATAATGTAGTGCGGAGCATGCAAGTCGCTGTTTTATATATCAGGGGTAGATAACGGCAGGCAATAAGTAATTGTATGCAACTGATCAACAGTCCATACCCAGAGCTAGGCGTGTCCGGGTAGAACACAGAGTCTTCGGTGTCAGAATGGGGATACACTGCTGGAGGGGTGGCCGATTTATGGACGTGCGCTCTCGTATGCACAGTCGTAGCTTCCGAGATATGCTGGTAGTCACTATCTTCATCTACAACACGAACCGTACAAGCTCTTCTTAGCCACTAGAACTTCAAAGGTCTTCACTATAATAGTGAAGGTAAAAAAAAAAAAAAAAAACAAGTCCACTACTGAGCTGGGTGCTCTAAACAACACATATCGACTCTCAGTTGAGCAACTACGATTTAGCTGCGTACAAACGGTACTTCTACGCCCTAGCACATACCTGGGTAGTCCTTATGTTTCGAAATAGACTTCGATCGTGGCAAACTTGCTTGAGTAAGTTTTTGCTTTATGTGTTCTTCAAGATGCTCTTGAATACATTTTTTAACCAGCATCGCAGTCTCCTCCGGTCTCTGGAACACGATTTCGAACACAATAATTACCTACTATCTATTTATAGTACATGATAATTACAATTATCTTACTGTCATTTCGATAATTGTTATCAAGCACGGCGATCGTTTCGTTTAATTCGGTTTCAAAGCAGTTTTCTTACTTGGCCTGGAGTAGTTGCTTGGAGAGGTTTTCCCGTCATGGTATGGTAGACTGAGCAGCCTTTACTAGCGTCCCCTTTACCTGAAATGTGACGATGGACCATCAATTTGGGTTCAGAAGCGATTATTTCACGACTCAGCAACTACACAGGGTTGTTGACTACATCCTGCATGACTATGAACGAAAGAAGTATACTGCAGCAGCCTTTCTGGATGTAAAGTCGGCGTTTGATAGAGTTTGGGACGATGGACTCCTCCTAAAAATCCGACCATTCCTCCCGAATTCCCTGTTCCTCAAGTCATTCTTGAGTGTAAGAACGTTTAGGGTGAAAATCGGCGAGGAATCAAGAATCAAGAATCAAGAATTTTTTTATTTGCCAAAGCCAAATAATGACAGAGCAAAAGTCAAAAGTTAGAACATACAGAATAAGCTGACTGGTTATAGGGCCGATTATATTGACTGTAATAATGGGAATGACAGAGAAAATAGCATCAACTCGACTGCAGATGTACAAAACAATGAATGGCCGTGCACAAGACAATGACAAGAAAATACATGACAAGACAATGAAGACTAATTCACCACAGGCCATTTGATCTTGAAAAATTCCTCTAGACAATATAATTCTTCTTTTACCAGGTGGGACTTCACGTACTTATAGAAGGATTTAGCTGGTAAATCCCGAACATGGTGGGGTAGGGAGTTGAACAGACGGGAGCCCACCTGTATTGGGTCGTTCTGTTGGGCATTAGAGAGGCGGGTGAAAGGGATGATGACATCACCCCGGGAGCGAGTATTATGCTGGTGCGAGTCAGCAACCATGGGCAGACACGAAGAATTGGACTTTACATGGTTTAACACAACCAATACATAAGTGCTAGGAATAGTAAGAATTCCTAAACGAGTGAAAGAGCCCCTACAACTCTGACCCCATGATAGATTGGCCATTATTCTGATGACTCGCTTTTGAAGTTTAAATATGGTTAAAGCATGATTGGAATTGCCCCAAGCGATGATACAATAGGAGGCTCTACTGGCAAAGCAAGCATGATAAACCGAAAGCAGGACCTGGTCGGACACTATTCCTTTCAATCTCCTAACCATGTAAATAACGGATGACAACTTAGGCGACAATACCTCAACATGTGAAAGCCACGAGAGACGATTATCCACCATCAAGCCCAGGAAATTTACCGATTGGTCCAGGCGCCTGTTTAGACCCAATTCCAGAGTCTGGGTTTTACTTTTGTTTAAGATTAATTCATTGGCCGAGCACCAACTTTCGATAATCTTTGATCTGTTTAAAGAATCATGCCTAAGTACATGAAGCTCCCCTCGCCAAGCTAGTTATATCATCAGCAAATAAGAATATTGTCTTCGAGTCTGGAAACTGATAAGCCAAGTCATTGATAAACATAAGAAAAAAACATGGACCTAGGATACTACCTTGTTTGACACCACAGGGTATAGCTACTTCCTGGGAAACACAACCGTTGAAGTAAACCACCTGCGACCACCCTTCAAGAAAGCTCTTGATGAACAAAACTGATTTATAAGTAAAACCATAGTGGTCGAGTTTTTTGAGAAGCAGGTCATGCGGCACAAGATCAAAAGCCTTCGACAAATCGAAGAGGCTGAGCGAGGTGTGTTGTTTACTCTCTAATGCGGAGTATAACTGAGAGATCAATGAGATCACAGCTGTGGAAGTACTACGGCCTTTGCGAAAGCCAAACTGCTGAGGATGGAGCACATCATGGTCAACCAAATGCCCTAAAATTCTCCGCAACATGACCACCTCCATAACCTTCACCAAAGTGGGCAACTTAGAGACCGGTCGAAAACCCTCGTACTCATTGGAACTCCCTTTCTTAGGGATGGGAGATATAACAGTCTTCTTCAAGCAGTGGGGGAACCTACTATAGATGAAGCAGTTATTAATAAGAAATGTCAGCGGCTCAATGATGAGACTCGCCACTGACTTAAGCGCGCGCGAGTTTATGCCCAAGAAGTCCGTAGCGTTACTGTTTCTGAGAGCCATAACGGACGCGAAGACTTCCTCCACCGATGCTGGATGAAATGCAAATTCAACAGGCACACTGGGAGCACGACTTAGAAACTCATCAAACTCCTGAGCCGACGACGGGGAAGGACGCTGCTGGAAAACGCTAGCAAAAGAGTCACTGAAGCCTGAGCTATTCAGATTAGAATTCTGATAAGTTTTTCTAGATTTGTAATTCAGAATATTCGTCGTTCAAGACAATCAGCGCGGGAGTTCCACAAGGATCGCCTCTCAGTCCACTTCTCTACAACGCCGACTGCCATGACTTCCCTGGTACGTGTGACACGCTTCTGGCCGAGTTTGCAGACGACACAGGAACACTCGCTTCAGGAGGCACCGTCATGGAGGCAAGATGGCACCTGAAGAGACACTTGGCCAAAGCTGAAGAGTGACTCAACAAATGGAAGGTGAATGTCAACCCAACAAAGTCCTCGCTCATCACCTTCATGCTATGGCCAGGAACGGTCGGCAACGTCGGTCTCTGTGGTGGTTTACTTCCAAGGAAAAGTCAAGTTCGATATCTAGGTTTGACCCTACACCGTAGACTAACTTGGAAGTACCGCATCAAGAACGTCAGAGACGCTATGAAAAAGAGGACCTTCCTGTGCTGGCCAATGCTGAATTGGAGAACAAGAAGCTCCTTTACACGGTTCTCATAAGACCTATATGAACTTATGGCTGCGATATCTGGGGTACAGCCTGCTACACTTCCACACAACAGATTCAGCGACAACAAAACAAGATCATCCGTTCCATAACAGGTGTCCCATGGTATGTGAGAAACGACGTGCTCCGGGAAGACCTCAAACTGTCCACAATTCAAGAGACCATCACTACACAATACACAAAACTGGCGGAGAAGGCCGAAGGGAACGCGAATCCATGCGTCGCGGCAATAACAGATCCGCCAGGTTTTGCGACAAGACTCAAAAGGAGACATCTCAGACATAATCGTAGTGCTACTAACAGTCCTTACAACAACCATGACATCCCATCCCAATCAAACTAACAGAACAACACATCCAAAGAGCTCCCAATGTGCCCACCTCCAGATCCGTGAACACTCTTTGTCGATGTTGTGGAATCCTTCCTTTCTTTTGAGGAATCGCGTTCGCGGCCAGTCACTATTCCTCTGTCTTCTTGGATGGGCGATTTCTTACGATCTTCTTTAGTTCGAGTCTGCAAAAACGTTTTTAACATTTCAGTTATTAATTTTTTTCAGGATAACAGGGTGGCCGCCATCTGGAAAAGTCAGGGAAAACCTGAAAAAGTCAGGGAATGAAAAATTTCAGGAAAAGTCAGGGAAAAGTCAGGGAAATCGGTCACAAGTCAGGAAAAATGTTTTGATTAAAAAAAAAAAAATCAAAAATTGTATTAAAATACGAATTTTGTTTGGTGACAAGTTTGTCCCTCTCTTCCGTCCCGAAAATGATGATAATTTTTGAATTTTGGTGGGAGCGACTTTGCCGGGTTTGTTTTCCCCTCACTCTTCATCCATGTTGCCCGCACAAGTTCAATGAGTTGGCGGAATTCCCGTTACAGATATATTAGAGAGTTTTTGTTTTCTACGTAGCTACTGTTTTCGTTGGAACGAAAAAAGACAAAACGAACTGCGCATGCGCCAACAACGAGAAGGGTCTCGTACAAACGAAAAGGGTTTTCGTACCGACGTGAAAGGGGTCCCCTCACATCGAACGAAAAGCGGTTTTCGTTGTTACGAAACCCTTCTCGTAGTTGGCGCATGCGCAGTTCGTTTTTCCTACTCTGTCGTAAAGGATCCGCCCCAAGGTCAACGTAAAATAGTTAGCATCTTCGTGTGCTCGCGCTAGGGGCTGCTCCTCTCGTTTCAACGAAAAGTTCGCACGTGAAGAACAAAAACTCTCTAATAGAGAGTTCCTAAAGAAACATCCGAGTTACGTCGACCGTTAATTTTTATCACCATAAGGGATTTGTCTAGGGAGAATCAAAGAAAAGCTAACTTCACATAAGACCGTAACAGAGATACGGTCTTATCAAAAGTCACGCTAAATTTAAAGTGCCGCTATTTACGTTCTATTGCTCGAAATTAACGGCGGTATCCTTAAGACCGTAAGTTTATTGCCGTAACTTTACGGCAATAACGTTCGACGTTAGGCATAAGGACGTAAGTTATCACCGTTATTTCTGCGCATGCGCGAAATCTCGAGTTACGCCGACCGTAACTCATCACCGTTAGGCAAAAAGTGGCTTTAGGAACTCTAATATCCCCATTCACACGATGAAAAGTCCCACATCATGCACCAATATCCCTCTCTTCATAATGGAATGTTCCACTTCACCCACGAATCTTTCACTTGGTATTTTGGTTCGAGATCTCTGTCCTTGTAATCATTACTAGTTAATTAAAAAGAGTTTATTATTTTTCAAGTGTTACTATTTTTGTCAAATAAATAGTTTTTAAAACGCAGTTTACTTATCTACTTTCCCTGGGTTTTAATTGTTTGGTGTAAAAATTTATGTATTTTCTAATCAACTTTCAATAACAAAAAAAAAAAAAAAAAAAAAAATCAAGCGATTAAAATGATCAGAATTAATAAAATGTCAGATTAAATTATTATTATTATTAATAATTAAATTATTAAAATCTCAAATTTTGAATAATTTCGGGTCTGGAAATTAGGTATTTTTGCAGGGAAAAGTCAGGGAGTAAATTTTTCCCAGCTTGGCGGCCACCCTGGATAAGTCTACGTATTGAGAGTAAGAGGACACTTACGCCTCCAACTTTTTCAATTATGTGACCGAGAACTCCTCGCAATCGATGATCCTGAGTTCTGCCGTACTGATCCTTTCCATCGATCGAAAATTCTGAGAACATTAGGCAGAGGTCAATTTGCCCATTGAGGGATCTTCAAACTATTTGGTATTCCTTAGTCATTTGGACAGTAGCTACTCCAGCATTACCTTTCATATCTTTTTCTGCCGGCTGCGGGGTTGTTGCTTGCGAATGAGGTTGATTCCCTTTGGGCCCTCCATGCTCCAGAATGTATCTACAAGAAATTCAAGTGACCGTAAGTATACACTTATTCTCTTTGTACAGTGAACCTAGTGGATATAATGTTACACGCACAGATAAAAATAGAGCAAATAAAATCTACAATACAGCGCCTGTTTACTTTATATCCGGCGAGTGCATGCTGGTTATATGATCTATGAGCGTGTTGATGTTGACCATTTCGTCAAGAGTTTGCTGCGACAACCTTTTCACGCAAGGCTCGAGCTCCAGTGCGATCGAAGCCAGTTGTTTGACTTCACACCTCACTCTCACAACCTCACTGATCTGTAAGACGTATTTTCATTTGGATACTTCGAATTTGACAGGGATTCAAAGTACATAATTTTACCAATGGAAGCAAACTTCAATAAAAGATAACGCTTTCACGTCCCGGATAAGTGTGGTAAAGGGTGAACGTGCGCTCTTCGTGTAGTTTCGAACCATAGAGGTACTAACCATTATTCAAATGGTGCTAAACTTGCGGTGAAAGGTCTCAAAAACCCAATGAAAACTCAAGCGCGTGTGCATATTACGTATTAAATATGCTCATAAATTTATGAATCCCGACCTGACTGGGGGACCTCGCTTCGCTCACCCCTATAATTTGGATCTCCAAGTAAGATACAGAGGAAACGCCGACTCAATCAGACTGTAAACAACGAAGATAGGAAGAGTTGGGCGGATTTGCGCACGTTTGCGCACTGGGCGGAGAACGCGTGACGGGTGTTACGGACGTAAAATTTAACCTAGAATCCGAATCCGCGATAAAAAAGGGGGTTATACATCAAAAAACCATAGTTGCGCGCAATTGTGCGCGTCGCGTGGGGGTAGCAATATATTAAGAAGGCAGTCCCACCGGATCATTTTTTTACAAAATCGTCGAAATCCATTCAGCCATTTAGACGCCTATAAGGCACGACAGACACACACACACACAGAAACCCAAATTTATAGAAGTACGTCCTGACAGGGGGGGGGGGGGGGCTTGCTTCGCTCGGCCAACGACTTTCTCAGACAGGGACTCGCTTCGCTCGCCCAGGGGATTACGTACCTACGGCATTATTAAAGGAGGATCTCCAGGTAAGATACAGAGGAAACACCGACTCAATCGGACTGTAAACAACGAAGATAGGAAGAATTGCACGGATTTGCGCGCGGAGAACACGTGCCGGGTGTTTCGGATGTAAAATTTAACGTAGAATCGAAATCTGCGATATATAAAAAAAAAAAAAAAAAAAAAAAAACAGTTGCGCGCGGGATCGTACGCAATCGTACACGGGATCGTTTAAAAAAAAAATCCTCGAAATCCGTTGAGCCGTTTAGGCCCCTGTAAGGCGAGCACACACACATTTTACATATAAAAACCCGAATACGGAAACCCGATTTTATATATAAGATAGATAGGTAGATATTAATAAAAAGAATAGGTATTCATATTATCAACATGATTAAAATAAAAAATATAAGTAAATTTTGAAAAGTGACAATGAAAACAGTTAGGTATTGCGTTTGATGTGATAAAATAATAAACTAATTTGACTTTTTTAAATTAATTCTGCAACATTAATTTCGTTTCCTCTCTAATCGCTACTAACCTACCATGCCCATGTCAATTCATGTACTCAAGTCCTTGTTACGTGAGCTCGTGAATAGAAAACTGATTATTAGAATATGCTGGATGGAGTGACGTGAACATGGAAGGACAATACAATTGGGTGAAATAAGTGGGATAAACCTTGCTAAACATCTTATATGTCACCCTTTACCACTGTCGTCGTTGATCAAGCCCTGAAAGCAGAGGGGTGTACTAAAAATAGGATGAAGTATTCACACGGACAAGATGAACATAGTTTCAGGTACCTACCTGGGTCATTCTCAGTTAAAGTGTCTCATTTGGAGTGCAATGCTTTTTCTACACAATAATAAAATACAATCTAATGGATTATTTTATTGAATAAAATATAATATTTGAATATTCAGATATTTAATATTTGAATTATTTGATATAGGCACATTCGACTACGTTGTCAAATTTGAATCATACCACATTCATAAGGCGACTTTTTTTTTTTCAATATCTGAACTAAGTTGACATCAAAACGGCGACGCATACTGCCCGAGGGCATACCGCATACCACCATGGCGCACAGTGGTCCAGAATCTTCAAAAAGCGCTTTAAACTCAATAACTTTTGATGTACCTAGTTGAGCTAGAAACCTGAATTTTCGCACATATACCTACCAGTTCTCATAACTGCGACTGTCGACACGGACTTGAGTAGGTACAGCAAATAATATCAGTCATCGACCGGTGATCCGTCTCTTCACGTTGAAGACCATAGAACAGTTCCAATGTTTACATAGTGAGAACGCTCGTTGACGTGTCTGTTGGTCGTTATCTGAGTTCGTTCAGCTCTAGCGCCGAAAGCTGCAGGTTGCCGCAGCTAATTTCAACTCTTTTCCCATATTGTGTGTTTTTGGTGAGGCGGAGGGGTAGGCAGCAACGTCAGAAACCCCTCAACCCACCGCCATCCCCATATCCTGTCAACTGCTCCAGCCCTTTCCGGACCCACATTTGGAGCAACGTTTTGTTGGTTTCATACTTTTCACGTCATCTACTCGCCAAAACTAAATTATGGTATTTTTTTTTTCAAAATTTTTAGAAAAAGTTTAATGTCCTGTTCTTCTCCACTTTGGAGCACATGCGCCACGTGGAGCAACTTTTTGGTGGTTGCAGACTTTTCTCGTACTATGCTCCCCAAACTGAATTTGTTAAGACCAATTTCAGATTTTTCTGACCGCTAGAAGTGCCATAGAATAAAGATGATTGCGAGTTTTGTAACTCCCCTGCTTATCGGTGTAACTCCCCTGCCCACCAAAATTAAAATTGTAATTAAATATTGAAACCCGAGTTACAGCATACCCGGGGAACGTCTTAGAAGAGAATCACGGGGAAAAGTTGCAAATTTTCACCTTTCAGAATTGGGAAATGCGACTCGCCAAAAGACAATCTTTAACTGAGAATGACCCACCTATGATAAATTAAGAGTGCCTACTTAAGGAATTCGATCTGTTAAATCTTTTTTTCTTAACAATACTTGGCCGCTCTCAATGTAATGATGACCATTTTAAAAATTACCTGGGACTGGAAAATATCTTGCTCCAGCCGTATTCTTCTCAGCTGGTCTTGCCAAACGCTCTCGAACGATCCTCGCATCCGATCAAGTTCCAAATGGAAACGGTGGAGGTTGGTGTCGAGGCGTTCGCAGTCTTTGGCGATTCCGGTGTGACGTTTTGCGAGGGGTTGGACGGCAGCTCGTTTCAACACAGCTACGTCTCGCTGCAGCTGATTCAGCCTTTCTTTGACTCCTGTTACTTCCGCTCCAAGATCCTGGGAACCGGCGATGAATGTCATTTTGAAACGAGTTGAGGGTTATTGCCGAAATTTATTAAGTAATTTTACATTTCAGTCATTCTTACTTTCATTTGGTTCTCAAAAGTTCGGCAGTGATTGGTGAACTGTCCATCATCCAGGGATTTTAGTTTGGTGATCGGTTTCTTCGGGCATGGAGCGTTTGTGTCTTGAGTAACTGGTTCTCCTTGTTTCATAATAACATTTTTTAAATGAAATATTTAAACAAAACAAAATACGGTGGGGCTTCAACAGTTCACTTGTAACTATAGTTGTCATAAAAATAAATCCAAGTTCATAATTTTCAAAATTAACTAACCCTGGGGCTGGGGACAGACGTTCGGAAGCGGGGGAAGGGGTTTGCCGATCCAAGGTTCCAAACTTTGAGCGAATTCAGACTTGTAGTTAGTTTTTATCTGACTAGATTGCAGCGGCCTGGCAACATTATTTTTGATCAGCGATGGACATATTCATTTATGCGAATCGTAATGCACCTTCTTTAGTTTTGAAAATGAAATCCTGACCTCAACGGTTGAGTGAGTTGGGAAATGCAAGTCAGCCGATCGATCATGGGGTAAACGAGATCCAAAAACTGGAATTTCGTGGCAATGTTGGAGAACGTGTGGCAGAGGATCAAATGAGCTTGAAGAACTGGGACGTACCCACTCAAATTTACCAACTGTGAATGTAATACTCTTTCTTTGCTTTCGTACTGCCTGCAATCAAAATAATATTTGTTGTACATCTTTATTATAAATCATTATTGATGTTTACAATTAAATGAACAAACTACTCACCGTTGCACCTCCAACAACATGGCAGCTTGAGTTTTGGCAATGGCATCCTGCATACCCTGACAAAAAGAATGTATGGTGGACTTCTCCGAGTTTGTGTTGTGATGAAGTTCATCCAGCAACGTACGGCAGGCGACAATCCCAGATCGGACAAGTCCCTGAGTTTCCCGAACGCTCTGAAAAATTAAAAAGGCACGAGTTCCGTTTAGTAAGTGTGGAGCATCGCACGGGTGTTACGTGTGTTCCTAAAAGTGTAATTGTTTATAAAACTGAATTTATATTCACTAAGTTGGAAGCCTGAGGCGTTGATCCACGATTTCGCCGCCGGTGTTTTTGGAGGAAAGGAGAGGGACTGTGGAAATACCCCTATACCGGGTATAACACGAATTATTGTCGTGATCTACAAACCAAGTAGGTGATACAGCCGCAAGTATGGAAGACTCGCTTGCTCCAGGTTTACTTGAAGTGTCAACATACTGTGGAGAGGCGGCGTCTTCGGAGAGGGGCCGAGAGGAACACGGTTCATGAACTCGCACCCGGGGTGGATTAGAGCGACAAACTCGCACCCGTTTGTATGGGACTCGCACCCAGCCGTAATCAGAACTGAGAAGTACAGCTCGCACCCGCGATCGTGCAAAAGTTCGCAGTAGTACTCGAACCCCTGCCTAGGTGGGAGGGGGGACACGATTGGAGGACTAAACGTCCAATCGGAGGACAAATTTTTCATGATTAAACAAAAATCGTATATATCCTCAATTTTAAACAAATATTTATGACAGCAAAATTAGAGAAGATGAAGAAGAAGATTTATTTGCGGTAACAAGTTTGTTTTCACAAGATTTCGTCAATTTATGCTAAGAAAGAAAAAAGAAAAAAAATTACAATGCTGAACCGTGATTAAAAAGAAAACATTTGAAGACCACAGGGGAAAAAGGGGGAAACTCCAGATTTCCGATTTTTGGCAATTCAAAATGTAAAGTCTGGCATTTCACCATCTTTTTTATAGTAATCCTAACCTCATCCTTTCAATTTGGCAAATCAATCCAACTTGTTCTCAACTAAATAAAAAGGCCAGGAGATGAAATAAATGAATTTGATAATGCATAGTGAATTTAGTTTAGATAAGAAAGTAAGATTTTCTTAATAAACAAGGAAAAAACGAGCCGTCAGTCGACGCAGAAGTGTCTCACCGCCTTAAAGGAAAGTGAATTCGATTTTTCACACTCGAAAAAATACACGGAGTTCCTATAGAGTAGTTAAAAGATTGAGGGGTAGTCCAGTAGACTAAATATTCGAATAAACCAATCGCTGGTCTAGTTTCTATCAGATACCATAAAAAAAGGGGGAAAACGGGGGAGAATATCTGAGTTACAGGGGAAGAACGAGGAAAACGCGTTCCTTTCCTCGTTCTTCCCCTGTAACTCAGAACCAGAATCGCCATAATGAGTGGCATTCTCCCCGTTTTTCCCTGTTTTGTGGTATCTAATAGAAACTAGACCTCGTGTAGAAGTTATTGCCAACCTTAACTCAATTTTCTCAAAAATGGACTTTCCCCCTTTTTCCCCTGTGGTCTTCATTTGCGAGTGAAAAGAATTGCAGAAAAAAAAAGAAGAAATAACGCTGACCTTGAGAGAGTGCAAACACAAAGAGGGGAAGAATACACACTATTGCTTTTTAGGCGAGGAACCCTTCGTTTATAATAAAAGCTCTCTGCCACAATACCGTCTGGAGCAGGGGTTCCCAACAAAATTTTGTCACGGACCCCTTAACAAACCACAAATGTATTGAGGACCCCATATATATGTAAATTATATATATATATTTAATTTTTTTGTAAAAAGGTTTTTTCCCGTTTGCTTTTACCTAGGTGTAAGTATATATCACAAGGGAAAAATCAATTGATTGTTGCAAGTAATTATTTATTTTTACATTAAATGTTTTAAATTTTAAAAGATTTTCACTTAATTATAATATTACAAAAAGCAAACATACGTCTTCTATAATAGAAGACGTATGTGTGCTTTTTGTAATATTATAATTCGTAATATTGTAATATTATAATGAATAATTCGTCTCTTCCTTGAGTTCAATGAGATGAATTGAATCGTTCCTTGGTGTCCATTATATCGGAGATATTGGGTTGGATGCTTGACACCTTGACTCTGAAGTCAAATCTGATGTCGAGTCTATTTCTGTATTTATTTTAACATGGATATGTTGGTTTTCATGCAGAAGACCGTTCTGACTCCCAAACTTTAGAAGCCGATTGCACAGGATCTGTGAAAAGATGTGAGGAGCGAAATCCTGTAGTAGCGACTGTAGCGCTCCAAACCCCTCCCGCCGGTACGAGATCTGGCGGGCTGGAGAGCTGAATTCCCACAGTAAGTACTCAATTACCACGTTCTTTGCAGCACCTCACTATGGTATTGTTAACAGTGACTCGTGGACTCTTAAGTGGTACTTACTAATAACGAACGTTCCAGATTTTTACACCCCTGAGTGTATGCAGTGTCGATGTCGATGCAGTGCAAACGAGCTTCAGCAGGAGTGTCTCGGAAGCAGTTGACGCACAACATATTTCGCTGGGAGTTCGAAAACATTATGTATTGTTCTCCATGAGACGCACACTGCAACATTGAGAAAAACACTTCATACGTTTTCAAAAATTCTGGTTTAGATCGTTGTATGGTTAAAGAAAAGACAAAAAAAACCATTGACTAAGAAAATTTTACCCTCCTATGCCCGTCTTTGGACATCTTAGACATGTGCAGAACCTCGTGCGTCGAGAACATTTTAGCCCTGTGAGTGTTGTCCCTGCACTGATTGCAGAGTGCTTGACCTGTAGAAAAACGAAACAAACACATTACCATCAACATCAGTTTCCCTAATGATTGAGCCTGCAAACTGCTCCCTTTCTTACCGCACGTGCTGCAAAAGAACATCGACGGTCGATCTCTCTTGTCACAATTAGAACACGGGGGATTGTCGGTATTGGCAAGGTCTATCAAATGCCTCATGAGAGTGTCCGGTGGAGGCAGTTGGCAGTTGTCTTTCAAAATGGTCGTAGAACTGAGGAAAGAGGAAACTAACAGCTTTAATACCACTTTTGCAAAGTAAACTTTTATATTATTAGAAACTCTACATTTCAGAAGGAAATGTGAATGCGTAAATAATTCAATTTTTTTTAAATTAGTTGAACAGCTCAGCCAGAGTAAAGGTTAACTTACCCGCATGTAGGGCAGTTGATTTTATTATCTGACACCTTGTTTTGAAGGCACCGAGCGCAGAAAGTATGGTAACAGGTGAGGAGGCAGGGCTCAGCGTAGTAATCTTTGCAGACGTAGCAAAGAAGAGGGTTCCGGGGCTGGTTGGGCGTCTCCAAAGGACCCGACGTCCCCTCACCAGCCGCCACTACCTCCTGACTGCAAGAGTACATGTTCCCAGGGATCATCTTCCTGTCAACAATATTCATGGTTAACTCGAGGTACACTTGACTTATAATTAGGGCTCGGATTGATTTGCTCGATAACATAACCAAAGTAGCTCGAAAAACGTATTTTTTATGTTCCACATACGGGCTCGAAAACGACATTATACGCTCTTACATGTGAGAAAGTGAAACGAAAAAATCTAGTGAAAGGGCCTATGACTTGGTCTCAGTAGGTACTGCTTTATCCCTCTGAAAATTTTAATTTTTTTTTATTTTTTTATTGCAAGAGGGGTTTTTGCCGATGAAACCTAGGAGAGAAAATTTTTATTACGATATAAAATAAATTAATCGCATGATTTCAAACTCAAAACTTGTTTCTGGCTCAAGTGTTGGCCCAGCAGTGGCCCAATCGTTGCCCACTTGAAATTTCTCGCATTCAGGCAGAAAATGATGCAATTTACATCATGCGGTCATCATAGTATATACCCAATATAATATATTAGGTAAAAGTAAAGTAAAGTAAAGTGTGATTTGTTGTGTTAAACCATTTTCGGTTCTCACTAATTTAGGAATGGAAGCGTTTCTGGATTATTTTTTTTATCGATAGAAGGCGTCCAAATAATACTAAAAATGGGGTTAAAACACAAACTGCAAGCTCGTATGAATTTATAAAATCTATGGAAAAATTGCTATTTGAATTTTGGCGGGAACCCGAGGTCAGCTCCTATTGGTCGACACGTTGGCCACCATTACAAAACTAAAAACTAAAGAATCGGTCATTGGAATAAGTTAATTTATATCACAAATAAGTTGAGTAAATAAGCATGATCACATTAAAAACAAAGCGAACACGGCCATTTTCTCGTTACTCCAGTGTCACTAGAGCCAAACACCAAGAAAAAATCGAAAAAGAAGAAAAAATCGACCTGCACTCTGGTGTCTTTTGATTGGAAACTGGAACACCTGTAGGTGACGTCACTCACAGTGGTTTTTGAATCGGCCTAAATTCTTAAGATGATTGTAAACTACGTGAAAGACTTTTTGTCACAAAAATGATGTATTTTTCCCTTTTGACTTCTAACAACACGGTACAGGATGATTTAACCCGAAATTCGGGAGCACTTCCATTCCTAATTGGTGCAGGAGCCGACCCCGCACTTGTAGGTACTTAGAAACGCTTTAGAAAATCTTGATCCAGGGAAAGGATTCACATAAACTTGAGTTCAGAGGTGAATTGTCTGCCGACAAGTCAGGTATTACAACACGTGATTGAATTTTGGTCAAACATTGGTGTTCGGCCCGGATTTGAACCAGGCTGATCAGCGCTCCGACTGATTTGTAAACAGGCGAAGCTCTGTCGCCTTAGTCCACTGGGCCACCCTGACCCCATATAATATATTAGGTATATATTATAAAACAACTATATTATACTTATAAAACAATTATATTATACGAATAACAACATAATATTATATTATTAACGTTGGAGCGACATTAGTAAAGTAGAGAATGAGGAGCAGAAGCAGCAGAGTAATGAGGGAGGAGCCTAACCAGCAGAGTAGTGAGGGAGGAGCAGGAGCGGCAATGTACTAATGAGGAGCCAAACAAGTAGAGTAGGTTGTAAGTGGAGAGCCAAACCAGCAGAGTAGTGAGGGAGGAGTCAAACCACTTGACTGGTAAAAGTGGAGCCAAATCAGTAGAGTAGTGAGGCAGTCCTGAGCGGGAGCAGCAATGTACTAGTGAGGAACCAAACCAGTAGAGTATTGAGGGATGAGCCAAGCCTGCAGAGTAGTGAGGGATGAGTCAAACATGTAGAGTAGTGAGGCAGGAGCGAGCGCAGCAATGTACTAGGGAGGACGATACTGATGTATGTAAAGTACTGATGATGGTCTAATCAACCGAAACGCGTCTACAAGTTATATTTATATCTTTATCGTGGAAATAGACTACTTCGTCTTAAATCTATACTAGTGAGGAGCCAAGCCTGCAGAGTAGTGAGGGATGAGTCAAACCAGTAGAACGTTAAAGGAGGAACCAAACCAGTAGAGTAGTGTCGGAGGACGGTTAATATCAAGTGAGCAACAACAGGTACCTATGCCAATGGTTTGTGAGCTCATTTTCCGTTCTTTTTTGAGGAATTTGGTACCAATATCTCAGAAAACTATCGGCCTATCGAGAACAATACAGAAATTGATGATTATAATCACCAGGAAGCAAGGAAAACCTTAAGAATGAGACTAACTTTGCTTACCAAAATCAGAAGAATCAAAAAGAAAATCACCTTCCACTTTCAATGAACACTGGAGAAAAATTAAGAGCTCTGAGGTTACAAAACTGGAGCTATTGTGTGGCACACAATGTGTGCAGGGTGGTTTGCAGTTTGATTGCAAGGATAAAAGGATCAGAAAAATGGATCATATCCTCATTTATAAGCAAAACTTAGAGGTGGGCAACCATTGGGCCCTTCACCCTGCAGCTGAGCTGAAGGGAGCTAAGTACAGATGAGGGTTATGAAGCACTTGGGCCATGTCGCATGAGGTGTCATTTTCGAAGTAATTCTGACCGTAGACTCAATTTTTTATGGACCTCAAACCTATTCCGTGAGGCTTTATGGAGCTAAAAAAGGGTCAGAGGGGTTTTTGAAGGTCTTTGGCCAAGGGGTAGAGTGGGGTGTCGTTTTCGAAGTTTGTTTGACGTATGTGCGGGTCTCAGACCCCGTGGATATGGGAGGCTTCTGAGGGGCTTCACGTTCCTTTTGATTCAAAAGTTCTGAAGGATGGCAGGAGGTCGAATGGAGCGTTGTGTTCAGAGAATTTTTGGGCATGGAATCCATTTTGATGAATTATTTATGGTATAAAACACCTCTATAATAGCGACTCCGATCGTCCTCAAAATTTGACATCCGTTTCAAGAGGTCTAGATTCCAAAACCGAAATGTCCATCCGCCGTACGCCGACCGGGCCGTTTTGGGCAGGCTGGCCTATCTAGGTTAGAGACTAGGTGATCAGCCTCTTAGATTTCTCCCTTGACACTCTCAGTTTCCCAAGATTCAGTCAAAAACCTCGACGTCTTGATTTATCCTGGAAGGTGAACAGCTCCACTGAGTAAAAGAGACCAGCACACAGCTCTCTGCAAAATACCTGTATAGCCTACAGCTCTCCACGCTATGAAGAAGTTCTCATTTTTCACACCACCACTCATGAAAATGGCTCTGGCATTAGGTGCAAAGAAAAAAAACCTATCAACTTTAATTTAGGTAGGAAAGCACAGAGTAAAAGAGAACAGACAAATCACAGAGTAACACAACAATGAACAAATCAACAAACAATTTTTTTTATTTCCAAAGAGACATCAACAATGAAAAAAATGCAGCGAGTTTGAACCCTGGTACCCTGTACAGAAACCACCGAACCAATCAGAATTGAGGATACACGATGCTCTTCCCCTCCTCCTACACTTCATGATTCTCAATGAGTCGACTCTTTTGAACGCCGTGAACCGACTCACCTGTTCATTTGAAAGAGTCGGCTCATTGAGTCGACCCATTCAAAACTTACCCAACCCTACTAGTCAGTCGCTGTCAGAGTCGGGATGTCCGATTCTCAAAAATGAATCGATTTAAATTGAATCGATTATTTAGAAAAGTATCGAAAATAATCGCGATTATTTTTTCAAAAAGAATCGATACATCTGAGAATCGATTCTTTTTCCAATTATTTATTAAATTTCAAATTTATAAGAAGAAGAAGAAGCATTACGTTACGAAACCTGAATTCCAATTGCTATCCAACTGCTAACCAGCACTAGGTTTGTTCTGCGTCTGTCGACAGATCCCGACCACACCCTACTCGAGCTGTCAACCTACGATCGACCTGGAACAGCAGTTTCAGTACAAGTATACCTTGTAGGTTTGTTCCAGGTTTGACGGAATGTTAACAGAAATTGCCGGAGACATTCCTATAGGAAAAGGTAGGTAGGAAATCTTCAGCTGCAGGGGCAGTGCGCTGGCCCAGTTCAAGACCGGCAAATTCACAAATTTTTTCAGGAAGCCCGTTTAAAAAAGCATTGTGAATTCAATGTTGAATTTCTCTGGAGCTAATGCAGCCAGCGCCTTGAAACTTTGGCCACTAACTCAGTATGGTCTTGGTATACTTACCTGCGAATTTGAGATTTTTCCGTCTGATAATTAAAGAGTTAATTAGTAGATAAGACACTATTGTCCTGAATATGTTGAGCTAGTCTGAAAATTGAGACCGTGCAAGAGCGACTTATTTGTAAATAATATTTGAATAATAATTACAAATCCATCTGGGAATTGTTTTAATTAGAGTATGATAGAAGTTTTGAGAAAATAATGTAAAATCATTCAATTTTTCCACCAACCATAACAAGTATCACCGAATATGTGAGTTGAATCAGTCTTCTAAACAATTGGCATCGAACACATGAATAGGAACGTGACAAGCAATCTTAAAATAGTTTGGGCAGTTAGAAGCTAATACAGGTACTTTCTCTTGTACATAAATTGCAGTTCTATGCAGTTCTTCTAAGATGCATCAAAACAGCTACTCATGACTTAATGATGAAGGTAGGCCGAGTATCTGCAGCTCAAAGTAAACAAAACCAAAATTAAATTTAAAAAATTATAAAATTATGCCAATGTTAAGACTGTGAATTTGAAAAAAGACTGAAAAAGAATTTTTTTAAAAAATTGTAACCAGAATACGACTGTCTTGCATGAAAATAAATACTAGTGGATTGGAGCTCCCCACTGTAAGACAGACTTAAGAGTGCAGATAAGACAGTTTTCACAATTACACTAATATGGAAATAACCTTATCTTTGCATGTAAATCAGTCTTAAGTGGCAGATGAGACGGTCTTACCCGGGACTATCGGGTAGTGGAGTGCTGTTGAGACACTCTTGCACAGAAAAACACACCTTTCATCTCCAAGGTCAACGCGAAACTGTACATCAGCCACTATTGCATTGGGGTTCAGAGAGATTGTGTTCAGTGTGGAATGTCGCAAGTGCACTCTGGCGGCGATTGGGTAAAGTTAGAAAAAAACCGCTTATACCATTAGAAAGAGCGCAAAAAATTGAGCAAGACTGACTCAAAAACCGAAAAACGCAAAATTTGCACTTAAGCCGGTCTTGAACTGGGCCAGCGAGTGGTTGTTCTTCAAAAAAATTAAGGATCTAACAGAATCGATTATTTTTTAAACAGAATCGATTTTTTCAAGAATCGATTCTTTTTGAGCATCTATGTCAGAGTTGCCATCAGACCTCGTTGAGAAGGTCCCCCCCCCCCCCCCCAAAAAAAAGACCAACCTAATTAATTAATTAATTTTTCATTACTACACAACTATTTGGCGAAAAATTCCCCCAAAATCTCTTTCAAAATTCCGCAAACTGCGCCAGTTATGAAAATAAAATAAGGGCAAATTCCGTGATGACTTTGACACCGGCCAGCCCTTTTTTTCAATAAATGAAATTTAACTCAAACTTTTTAAAATATTTTTTTGGTTCTACTCATGTGAATTTTGTAAAATGAATTTGTATGTGATTCCACAAGGTCCAACAGATTTTTTTTTTTTTTTTTTAATTTGATAAACGAATTGCATTCCTCAAAGTCAAAAGGCTGTTGTTTTATGGCTAACAAGCCATCAAGTTACAATTTTCATACTAATCTGTTCTGTTGATGCCAGAGTTTATTAAAATTTTCAACAAATTATATCATCATATTATTATGTATTTCAGATTTATTTTTTTATTTTTTTTTTTTTTACCCAATCTTTTTTTTTAAATCAATTTTTTAGTGTTCTTGAAAACGGGGATTTCTCAAGGTTTACAATAAAAACCTTGTTTATATGGTATTATATTAAGGCAGGAACAAGTTTTGTCGAGTTTTAGGTGGGAAAATGAGTCACAGTCACCTCGCCTGGTGGGGCAAGAATGTAAAAAAAAAAAGCTGCAAATTTTACACAAGGGTTTATTAGGTATTATTAGATATAGGTTACTTGTGAAAAATTAATTCTGTGTCAATGAAAAAAAAAAAAAAAAAAAAAAAATGAAAAAAATTAGAAAAAAATGTTTGAATTTTTTTTTTTCCAAATTTTTTGTTTTTTACCTACTTGAAAAATATTTGACCTCCTGTGATCCTTCAAAAATCCCATTTGTAGCCCCATGAAAGCCCTATAGATCGCCACGGTGAAATCGGGTCGTTTCCGGGACCCCAAAAAATGGATTTTACGTCCAAAAATACTTCGAAAACGACACCTAACTCGATTCCATAGCAAAAAGCCTTAAAAAAAAAACCCTCCCGTAGCCCCATAGCGCCCCACGGGTTTGGGAGATCGGGCTGAAAACCTTGCGGGCACAACTAGATGGTAATCCAAGTATTGCAAATGCGGCAGACTCGTAAGCGTAGAAGGCTGGGATGATGAAAACGGGCGGATATCATGCTATAAGCATTCAATCACTCGAAAAATCGTGTCTATGGGCGGTAGAATTCTTTCCACGCGCTATTGGCTGGCAATTTGTTCAGGTTCATTGAAATCTGAGCTCAAATAAACTTTAAAAACTTAAAAGTTTCGGAGATGTGGAAAGAACACAACTTACCTGGGAGCGTAAAAATCACAGGAGCTACCCGTAAAAAACCTGATTGTTTATTTTCCCCATGACCTAATTTCAGAATATTGACTGGATCAGATGGGGGAGGTGGAACCCCCTTTCTAGTTGAGCCGCGCAGACACGGTGGTTCAAGTCACTAAGTCCTCCGCGGGGAGTATGAATAGAGACGCACTGAATAAGAAAATTCTCACGAAAACGACGACAAAAGGTCAAGAATTTTAAATTAACACGACTTGAGATGTGACGTACGCGCAGCCCCCAAGAACCTTTTCAGCTCCCGAGCAGAAATCATTATTTAGCGGTGCTTTGGAGTGCTCTGAGCAGACATCTTGATGCTGGATCTGTGACAGGCTCAACAATTAATTTGGTTCTGGTTATTCGCGAAATTCTGAGCTCAATTTTAAATGTTTCGGCGGGAATGACGCGGGCGCCCTCTGTTGGAGGAGGTGCGACGCATTCAGCATTAATAAAATTGTGCATTCAAGATTGATGGGTTAGCATCCTCTGGCTACACGTAGAACTAATTCACAGCACTACCACGACATCTCCCGATTACAGGAATCCGTGTTATCAACGTTTATTCTGTGGCGTTTACATTTCGAATGCGTGATGTTTCCTTGTGCCTGATGTTTTCATTGAAGTTTGTTTAATTTCCGCTCTTTATTCGAGGATTCATTGTGGATTTGTTCAAGTGAGAAAGTGCTATTGAGAGTATGGACAGGGAAGAAAGAGCCAGAGAAATTCTGAATGGCTTTCAAGTGTATCCTTTAACTTACGATTGCAGTTAAACGTTTAGCTCGTTCTATGCTTTAGGCCTAAATGATGAGCCAGCGGGGTTTACATTTTTGAGACCTGACTATTTTAGGTAATTCGTTTTTGATATTTCTACACACTACAACCAGTTAATATTGGAGCGTTGGTTTGCATCTCGACACCGGCTGCATGCGATGTCAAATCGAATCAAATCGCTTTATTCCCATAGTAAAGCCTTGCAATGGAATAAAGATTAGTACTCAGCAGAGGAGTCATTTCTCACCCTAACCACCTCATTGGATTAGACCTCTGCACCGTCGGCAAACACCACACTGGAATAAAGATTTACAATCACAAGTTAAACATAGCCGGTCAGAGACCAATACCTAATTACACCTAAAATAATGAAAGAGCTTCAAAGACCCAACTTATTTTTAATTTCCAATACCTTACTGCTTTTGAAAAAACGCTGCAAATTTTACACAAGGGTTTATTATTCTTTGATATAGGTTACTTGTGAATAAAATTACTGATGTGTCAATAAGAAAAATTTTAGAATTTTTTTTTTCTTTTTTCAAAAAATGTTTTCAATAATGTTCCGTTTTGGTTTATTATTCTTGGAATAATACATGTTTTCGCGACGGGGGTCGACGACTCCGATCGGCCTCAAAATTTGACATTATCCGTTTCAAGAGGTCTACATTCAAAACCGAAATGTCCGTCCGCCGTCTGGGCCGTTTTGGGCAGTAGGAATTTTTTTTAAAATCTGAAATTTTGACAAAATACTCGGTTTACCTTCTAGTTGTGCCCGCAAGGTTTTCAGTCCGATCGCCCAAACCCGTGGGGCGCTATGGGGCTACGGGAGGGGTTTTTTGAAGGCGTTTGGCCATGGGATCGAGTTAGGTGTCGTTTTCGAAGTATTTTTGGACGTAGAATCCATTTTTACGGGTCCGAGAACGATCCGATTTCACTGTGGCGATCTATAGGGCTTTCATGGGGCTACAAATGGGATTTTTGAAGGATCCGAGGAGGTGAAATATTTTTCAAGTAAAAACAAAAAATTTTTGAAAAAAAGTTTTTTGAAAAAAAAAGAATTTTTTTTCATTTATGTACACAGAATTAAATTTCTGCACAAGTACATAAGCTAGTATATCAAATAATAATAAACCCTAGTGTAAAATGTGCAGCGTTTCTCCTCACATAACCCTGTGAACAAGCGATGTCCAGAGAATCGGCCGTTTCGCAACACTGTACGCCGGTAGATCTAAATAGAATAACGATATTTTAGGGCTAAACGGGATACGGGAAAAGGTCACGCTGGACAATTTAGTAAACAATTCCAAGTTATGTGCTTGCTTCACCTAATTTACAAGCATAATATTATTTTGTTTGTCAATCCGGGTGGGTAGGCCTTTGACAAACGGTCCGTCATAAAAATTTTCCATTTATTGTTAGGAGTATTTTTGTCGGATTTTTGTGGTATTATTTTTCCAAATACATGTTTTGCTTTTTCGTGTACATCTCTTGTCTTCGTTGTTCTTCTGGTGTCCATCCTTAATTCCTGTCTTCAGAAATTGGATGAACCTTCGTGATGCTGATACTGGAAAGATCTTGTGGCAAGGAAATGAGGATTTGTAAGTTAATTTTAGCATTTCCCCTATGTAGAATGTATGTGGGATTGCTCAGGAGGGGGGGGGGGGGGGGGGGTGTGAGGTGCCCCCAACATGGAAGCCTGTGGGCTTATTGTGCTTTGACTGAGCACAAGTCCAGGATGTCTATTCCCCTGGTGAGGGTTTTTAGATTCTTGACAAGGTGGTCGAGCCGGAATGTCCTTATGGGGGTATGTTCCCCAAGGAGAGCGAATCTGCGGTGTGAGTACAGGGCACGCAAAGATGATGTGTGTGGCGGTTTCAATATTCTCCTCGCACAGCCTGCATACGGTTGATGATTGCGTTATCCCTATGCGGTTCAAGTGAAATCGCAGGGGGGGCAAAGCCAGTTATCAAACCTACCAGCCTTCCAAGTTCCCCGCGTTTTAGCTTGCGTATCTCATCAGCATCCTTGACGGTTTGTAGTGACATCCACCTGTTGATGGCGCCTCTGAAGGAAGCTTGTCGTAGGCCACCTGCTAGCTCCGGGCCAGTGAAGGGGCTCTGGGAGCCCACCCTGGCCAAAGAGGTAGGACACGGAGGAAACGCCGACTCAATCGGACCATTAACAACAAGAATTAGAAAGAAATTAGTTGCACGAATTTGCGCGCGCCAAAAATTTCGCTCAAACGGACGTAAAATTGGCCGAGGAATCCAAATTAGGGGAAACAATTAGGGGTTCCCCTACTCGCGAGCATCTGAGGGGGTTCTCAAACCCACTAACGACATTTTAACGGGACGCCGAACAAAAAATCGCGTATTTTTATCGCTTACGGTTTCGGAGGAGAAGGCTCGTGACATACTCTCGTGACATACTCATAGTCAGAGACACGGCGAGAATTAGTGGTATA
Source organism: Pilophorus perplexus (assembly GCA_955831195.1). NCBI lineage: Eukaryota > Metazoa > Arthropoda > Insecta > Hemiptera > Miridae > Pilophorus > Pilophorus perplexus. The sequence goes on along the minus strand of OY037010.1, from coordinate 32,273,869 downwards.
GATTATTGTTACCTACTCAATCATTAATATAAAAATAAAATAGAAAACACAGTTTTCCAAGTAAGGGAGAAATTTTAAGAAATGATGCTTGACATGAAAAAATGTATGCGTTATCTCGAATATTAAATTCATTAATGGTTTTACTTACAACCTTTACCTTTTGTCGGCACGCTACAAATGTACTACTTTTTTGAAAAAAAGAAAAACAAATTCCGGCCACCTTACGTACTGCCGCTGCAATACTAAAGACAAATTTTGTTTCAGGTCGGTACCAGACAAAGAGCACGAAGCCAAAGTTCCTAAACAGATTTTGAAATGCCGAGCAGTTTCCAGAGAAATCAACTTTTCTTCGGTGGAAAAATTGGAAAAGTTCCGATTACAACAAAAAGTGCTATTCAAAGTAAGATTGGATGAGCGTTGTTGTGTTTACTGTTAGCTGTTGCGCTGTACCACAATATTATCGTTCTTACAGGGAAGATGTTTAGAAGAATGGTTTTTCGAGTTCGGTTTCGTCATTCCTAATTCAACAAACACGTGGCAGTCCTTGATAGAAGCTGCGCCTGAATCCCAAATGATGCCCGCCAATGTGCTGAAGTATGATGCTTAAAGATGTCAATTAAGATTTTGAGTAGGTGCGTTATAGTCCAGCTGTGAAGTCGAAAAATCTGTGGACTGCTGGACATAATAAGAAAGTTGATGAAATTTTTGGGTGTTGTTTTGGGATGCCTAACGAAGCCGAGTTTTCTGACAAAAAAAAAAGCCTGTGCTCGATTGCGGGTGGGCGAAAACCCGAGATTTTTTCGGTTTTCCGCCTATAGCTCGAAAACTATGCCTCGTAGAGGACTTTTTTATTTCATTTCCGGAAAGAGCATTAAATTTCCTTCAAATTTCACTAGTCACGTTTTTTTTTACCGAATAGCTGCCATGTTATAGTCGTTCCGAAGTAGGTACATCAAATTTCTCAACATGTACAATTTTACGGGAAAACGCACGTTTTAGCTTCTGAACATTCATTCGTACCTACGAAACGAATTTAAAACAAAATGAGAAACGTCCAATTTGGCACCGCGCGGAGAGCGGAAGCACGTTTTTCAGAACGTTTTCGGTTGTAGCTTAGAAACTATTGGTCCGATTCCAAATTTCTTTTTCTCTCGTGAAAGCTGATTAAATTCCCCATCGCAGCTATTCCGTGTGAAATTTTGATTTGAGCTTTGATAAGGGAGGGGCAGGCACGGGAAAGAATGGACCACGGAACTAGGTCAGAGAAATGGGAAAATTCGGCCGAACATAGTTGAACTAGTAATGAACAAAGTACTCAGTACAGTTAGCACTGAGAAATTAGGTGTCTGAGCAGAGGAAATCACTAGTGAATATTTGGCGTTTTGAATTTTCCCGCGGTGGCACTATAACTAATCCGCCAGAGTGCGCTAGCATAAGAAGGGACCGACGGGAATCTGCCGGAGGTGACGGCGGAAATGGCAGCCGTGAGCAGCCAATGAGAGAGTGGCGCCACTTTTCCCTCCAGATTCAAAGTTGAAATTTTCGACAGTGCCCTGGAAATTTGTATTACACCGTAGGAGCCCAAAACTCACTGCTATGCCTTCAAATTATGAAGTTCTTTCAGAAAAAAGTATTATTCGACAGTCGGTTCCGGGGCCCATTGGCAAATTTAGAATAAAACGTGTTTCTTTGCACATTTTTGCCTATAACGCGGGAACGGTTGGTCCGATCTTACTTTTCTTCTTTTTAGGTGAAAGCTAATTAAATTTTACACAGGGGACGGCACATTGCATGACTATTGAAACAACGAATGTGCCATTAGTATTCGTCGGAAAGTGTGGAAACAGGAAATTTGACCCTCTACGACCACGTTTTTCAGAACATTTTCTTCTTTCCCTCCCTTATCAAAGCTCAAATCAAAATTTCACGCGGAATAGCTGCGATGGGGAATTTAATCAGCTTTCACGAGAAAAAAATAAATTTGCGATCGGACCAATAGTTTCTGAGCTACAACCGAAAACGTTCTGAATAACGTGCTCCCGCTCTCCGCCCGGTGTCAGATTGGGCGTTTCTTACTTTGTTTTAATTCGTTTCGTACGTTCGAATGAATGTTCAGAAGCTAAAACATGCATTTTTCTGTATAATTGTACATGTTGAGAAAATTGATGTTCTTTGGAACGGCTGTAACTTAACAGCTATTCAGTTAAAAAAAAAACGTGACTAGTGAAATTTGAAGGAAATTTAATGCTCTTTCCGGAAATGAAATAAAAAAAGACCTTTGCGGGACACAGTTTTCGTGTTATAGACGGAAAACCGAAAAAGTCCGAAAAAATCGCGGTTTTTCGGCCACCTTCAATCGAGCACAGGCTTTTTATGAAAGAAAACGCGGATTTAGCTTCCCTAGGCATCCCAAAACAACACCCCAAAATTTCATTAACTTTCGGATTATGTCCAGGCAAAAGTACCTCACTGCTGGACTATTATATCCACGTTGTTTGACACTGGGCGTATCCTCTGTTACAGTGGGAATATCCTTATAGAAACCAGCTTTTACGACGACGACCTTCTAGTTTCTACCTCCAAGCTGCGACTGTTTTACGTGTAAGGGCTTGTAGAACTGGCGTGGTACATCGTTTTTACCACTTTGGGGCTGGTAAACCAGCTTGGCGGAAATCCGAGGGGTTGGGGGGGTGGCCGGAAAAATGATCTAATGACTTACAAGTAACTAGCATGGCGACTTGTTTCCTGAAAACTGAAAGCCTGAATTTACTAGCTGCTTTTCTACTTTTATGTCCCTGTTCAGTTTCTGGGAGTTACGGCAGACATTTTGCCTTCCACTTTCATGTAAGTTACAATGGAGTCACGTCCGAATTCGTTTAATTACGCCGAGACTACCTCATTCACCTGGTAGGCGGGAGATGAATTGCTTGACCAGTGATGGTAAAGCGAAGGCTTCGAGGCCGAACAAGTCGGATCATTCAAATAACCTACAGACAATACTTTCATGACATTCGTAAGCTATCAAAGTATACTCGTAATTACGGTTATTGGCGCTACGTCGCAAGTTGGCTTGTTGCTGTCGTCTTGTGCTACATTAGCAAACAATGTGTACAAATTCAAATGTCTTATGTTATAGGGTTAGGATGCTATGTGGGTACCTCTACGTGTATTTTTTTACCACGTTTTTCTACCCAATGCCTTAATGTTGGATAAATTAATATATTTTTTGATCTCTTGATAAGTTGCCTAATAGTAGCAGCACCTTGAATTTTCATTTTTGCAATTTTAGTGACTACCTGTACAAAGGAGCACGTGTTCACTGACCAATCGAAATTTAACTGTTAATATAAGAAATGCAATGGGGGAAAAAATGTACTTCCTGGTTCGGCAACACTGAGAATTACACGTTGTATGAAGTGGGCTCTGTATTGAAAATAAGTTTGTTCACTGCTTAAGTGGTTTAAAACCCTTAGCGAAGGAAAACAGAAATGAAACTGCCATATGAAGACAACCCAGAAGATCATTCTTCCCACCTTTGTGGTTCACTTAGCTGAAAAAAATGTTTTTAGTCTGTTCTAAGCCACAAAGCAAAATGCTCACTTTTGACTAAGAATACGCCCTGATCTGCCTTGTTAATGCTATATACCTCCGACGTACGCTTGTTGAAGCATTTGCATTTCTATTTTAGAGATCAGCAATCCGCTTTGGGATCAGCATCCCACGTCCGTCCCAAAAGTGCTAACGGCTCCAGGTAGCCGGTGCTGTTCACGTATATGAGGAGCTGCTGTTTAAATTGAAAATACACACAATACACGCTTGAAGAATCCTTGCTCATTGTGATTTTGTATTAAATTCGAGGATAATTAAAGTGTATTAGACTGTTCCTTAATGCCGATTTCGGCCTATTGTGAGTTTTTGGCGGACACTCTTTGCACTATGTAAACCTAGTTTTTAGTGAACAGATCTGTTCTGACGAATTTTAAGCGTCAAGTAATTTCATCACCAATGAAACAGCGAGTGTCACCGATGAAACAGTTCTAAGCTGGATTGGTATGGGGGCAGTGCAACTTAGAAAACTTAAAAATATCGATTTTTTTCATTCTCGAATCAAGCATCATCTCCTGAACAAAATAAAAACGATGCAAATTTTACAAAGGGTTTATTATTCTTTGATATAGCTTACTTGTGCGAAAATTAATTTTGTCTGTAAAAAAATGTTTGGTTTCAAAAAACTTATTTTTTGAAATTTTTTTCACTCGGAAAATATTTGACTTCCTGGGATCCTTCTAAAATTCCATTAAATTAAACTACAAATTTTGTAGTCCATTAAAAGCCCCATAGATTCCTACAGCGAGAACGGATCGTTCCGGGACCCCCATAAATGGATTCTCCGTCCAAAAATACTTCGAAAACGACACCTGACTCGATCCCATAAGCCCAAAGCCTTCAAAAAACCCCTCCCGTAGCCCCATGGGTTTGGGCGATCGGGCTAAAAATCTTGAGGGCACAACTAGATGGTAAACCAAGTATTTTGTCAAAATTTCACTTAAAAAAAAAATTCTTACTGCCCAAAACGGCTCGGACGGCGGCTGAACATTTTGCTTTTGGAATCTAGACCTCTTGAAACGGATAATGCCAAATTTTGAGGCCGATCGGAGTCGTCGACCTTCGTCGCGATTACGTAGGTATATTATTCCAAGAATAATAAACCAAAATTGACTCTAAAATGCTAGAAAACGCCAAGTTGCACTGCTCCCTTAATTTATCATCAACCTCATTTTAGGCCAGTCAATTTTGACACTAAATTCGTAAAACGAGATGTATCTCTTATTTTTTAGTATGTTGATCGGGCTCATTAGGGTAGTGTTTACCCAAATTTGCAACTTCCCAAAAGCTGTGCTTCACGCGTACCCCGGACCGCGATTTTTTCGGCCTTATTTCAGTTTTTGCTCTATATCTAATAAACTATGTGTTGTCCGACAAAAACTACTATATGAGTTTTTAAATGGCATTAAATGTTTGACAATTTAAGCCCAACCGGACCTTTGGAGCTTTGGAGAGGTTGATATCGTTATACCAACTCTTTAAGAAAATCTAGAAACCAAGAAAATGTCAAAATTTGGTTCCTATGAATTAAAATTAATTTATTTCGCAAGTAGGTTTTTTCACCAGTCATACAGGGTCAAAAGTGGGTGTCACCAGTGTCATACACCATTCGGAACCAGTTTCATACTCATCTCATAAAACATTTAAAAATCAATTTAAGGATCAAGAACAGAATATAAACGCACATTATACTTTATGTACAGTTCATTGGAGCTCCAAGGAGTTTGGAATTTCGAAAATCGTTCCCATGGAACTTTGGACATTTTTCAGAAACAGCAGGTTCCAGTGTCGTACACCCCTGGACCCAGTATCATACACCCCCTGTATGATACTGGTCATTGTGATTGCAATGTCCAGCAAATGTTGTGAGATAAATTTCAAGTCCTAACTAACTAAAATAACAAAACTGCGATTTTTTGAAAGTTTCGGGGTTTGGAACATTTCCGGAAAAATGCGATTTTACGTTATATGGTTGTTTTTTGAGATTTTGAAAGAACTAGAGGGCCTACTGATCCCGCTCTGCGCTTAATTTGATGCTTATTAGATTGCCTACAATGTCTGTTGCATGAGTTTTATACTTAGGATTAATGATTTAGCCGCAATTTCGGTCTAAAGAAGGTCTTCAACTAAAATGTTCACATTTTGGAAAAACCGGCCCATTTTCAAAGTGCCATAACTCTGAAACAAATTGACCTACACAGGTCCGGTTGGGCTTGGATTGTCACGCATTTAATGCTATTTAAAAACTCATATAGTAGTTTTCGTCGGACAATGCATAGTTTATTAGATATAGAGCAAAAACTGAAATAAGGCCGAAAAAATCGCGGTTTTTCGTGTGCTACGCGTGAAGCACAGCTTTTGGGAAGTTGCAAAATTGGGTAAACACTACCCTAATGGGTCCTAACAACATACTAAAATATCAGAGATACATCTCGTTTTGCGAATTTAGCGATTTTTAGTGTCGATTTTGACTGGCCTATTTGGCGTGAGCACGTACACGTTAGTCATTTACATGCAGATGAAGGACAATTTTCATGTACCGTGGTTTTTCAATTCACCCAAAAGTTCTTGATTGAGTTGATTAATGTTCGAAAATAGTGCCTTACTTCTGGCAGTACACTTTAGGTTTATCTGAACTTGTAATATCTTTCGGATCGCTTCTTTATGAATGCTTATTTTTCTACGTGTCACCTAACTTGATGAGGTTTCAATTTCAACGGTAGTATTATCGACGGATTATAGTGCTGTAGGGAAATAATCGTTTACACATCACTCCATTCCAAGGGGCTATGTACTTAACAAAAGACTCGACTGTGTTTGAAGTAGTGGAACCTCATTCTCTCTGGCCTTACTGTGTAGTGCACCATCGTGTATACAACGTACGAATAATACCAGCAGTTTTTGGCTAGTAGCATCAGATTCTATAATAATTATTATGTACCAATTCAAACGGGAAAATTACAGAGGAGACAAAGAATAAATTATTGAGACTAATTCCTACTTGTTTATTTCTTCAACTTCCCAACTTCTTGTTAGGTTCAAATGAAACATTATTTAATTATAGCAAAAAAAAAAAGGAAACGTGTACATGTATATTACGAGATAGCATCACAATTAACCGCCAAAACACCCCTCCCGTAGCCCCATAGCGCCCCACGGGTTTGGGCGATCGGGCTGAAAACCTTGCGGGCACAACTAGATGGTAAACCGAGTATTTTTTCAAAATTTCAGACTAAAAAAAAAAAAAAAAAAAAAATCCTACTGCCCAAAACGGGTCAGTCGGGGTACCGTTACTGAGGCGTAATGGGTGTAATCATCAAGGATGGCCATGATATCCGTTCCAAGAAGTTTCAAAAAATGGTCCGCAGACGTCCATGCGAAGGATCTGGTGAGGCTGCTTGGCTCCAAATGGCTTCGGACGTTTTGGTTTTGGAATCTAGACCCCTTGAAACGGATGTCAAATTTTGAGGCTGATCCGGGTCGTCGACCACCTTCGCGAATACATAGGTTTATTATTCCAAGAATAATCAACCAAAATGGAAAAAACAAATTTTTTGAAGAAAAAAAATTGATCGAAATGGAATTAATTTTTGCACAAGTAACCGATATCAAACAATAATAAACCCTTGCGTAAAAGTTGCAACGTTTTCGACATAGGAAGATGATTCTGGCGTCAGAATGACCAGAATAAAGTGAAGTATTCTAAATTATTGATTTCTTATTAAAGTAGGTATTAATTATAAAATTAAATTATTAAAAATAATAATAGATAATAAACGCTGCAAATTTTACACAAGGGGTTATTATTCTTTGTTATGGGTTACTTGTGCGCAAATAAGTTCTGTTGTGTCAATAAAAAATTTGGAAAAAAAAAATTATTTTTTTTTGAAACCTTCAAAATTTGTTTTTACTCGGAAAATATTTGACTTCCTGACGACCCTTCAAAAATCCCATTTCTAGCCCCATGAAAGCCCTATAGATCGCCACAGTGAAATCGGATCGTTCCGGGACCCCAAAAATGGATTCTACGTCCAAAAGTACTTCGAAAACGACACCTGACTCGATCCCATAGCTAAAAGCCTTCAAAAAAACCCCTTCTGTAGCCCCATAGCGCCCCACGGGTTTGGGCGATCGGGCTGAAAACCTTGCGGGCACAACTACATGGTAAACCGAGTATTTTGTCAAAATTTCAGATTTTTAAAAAAATTTCTACTGCCCAAAACGGCCTGGACGGCGGACGGACATTTCGGTTTTGGAATCTAGACCACTTGAAACGGATAATGTCAAATTTTGAGGCCGATCGGAGTCGTCGACCTCCGTCGCGAAAACAGTATTCCAAGAATAATAAACCAAAAAGCGATGGAGGTAGGATGACGTTGAATGCCTCATCCATCTCTTTCTCGTGTGTGGAGCCTTTCATTCGTCATCAGCATGGAGATACCATTGCAACTGCTTCAACGTGATTCAAGTTCAAGTTCGTTGTCAGAGTCGTCTGTCAACGTTCAGTTCTTTATTCCTAATAACGCTGCAGGAAACTCAACACCACGAGCTGACGGACTATTTCTACATCTGTTGAGAAAAAATCAATTTCCTTATGCAACTAGAGAGTGTTTTGAGGCTTCCCGGAGCGATCAGCGTTTCACCCCTTCGCGCTTCCCCCACCCAAAGCTCGGGCCAGTTCGAAGGGTTTCTCGGGCTTCCAGATATCAAAGGTTCCGTGCGCAGAACTGGCTCGATTGATAATTTCAAAATAGGTTAATCAATCGTTAAACACTTGGATCCTGAGATACGTAAAATTGGCGAAACGTAGTGTCACGTCAAAGAATGAGTGATTTGGAACACGAGTTTGACCGGTTCGACAGCGACCAGCTGCTTTCAGGGATATTATCTCCAGAGAAACCATGTAAGTACGTAATTAAAATGTTTATAGGTTATAATTTGACAACGGAAATTGTCATTGTTCAGAGGGGTTACAATCAATTTATTCAAATCAATTACCGACTAACAATTTTAAAAACTTTTTCGAATTTTTCAAGTGGGTTTATTTTAAGTATGTTGCGGTTTGAAACCTCTTCGACGAGTTTCGAAATAATAATTTAAATAATGAAAAAAATGATTCAAGTCTGAGACCACTGTTTCAATTTGGAGTGTAAAATTTCAAAAAAAGTCACTCGACTGCCTGACCAAAATCCAACTCACATTCTCATAGAGCGGTTGTGAAGGTGTGGGACTCATAAATCGATTTCACCTCAAAATTACATGGAAAACACCACCTCATTCGACTCCCTGACAAAAACTCCTAAAGGAAAAACGAGATAAACTGAACTTGATTCCCTCCCATCGCGATGCATCGGGCCTGACGGATCTACAGAATTCTGGTGCGATGGCTGCAGTTTGAAGGGCGTGAAGGCATTGGATTTGGGCACGTATGGCCTGACTAAATGATCCAGTCAATGTATCCTGAAAACGCTGCAAATGTTACACAAGGGTTTATTATTCTGTGATATAGGTTACTTGTACAGACATTTAATTCGTCAATAAAAAAAAATTTAAAAAATTTTTTTTTGGATTTTTATATTTCAAAAAAAAATTTTTTGGGGGGATTTTTTTTTTTCAAAAATGTGCTTTTTCAAAAATTCTTTAATTTTTACTCGAAAAATATTTAACTTCTTGGGATCCTTCAAAAATCCCATTTTTAGCCCCATGAAAGCCCTATAGAACGCCACAGTGAAATCGGATCGTTCCGGGACCCCCAAAAATGGATTCTACGTCCAAAAATACTTCGAAAACGACACCTAACTCGATCCCATAGCTAAAAGCCTTCAAAACACCCCTCCTGTAGCCCCATTTTAGCCCCATAGCGCCCCACGGGTTTGGGCGATCGGACTGAAAACCTTGCGGGCACAACTAGATGGTAAACCAAGTATTTTGCCAAAATTTCAGATTTTTAAAAAAATTCCTACTGCCCAAAACGGCCTGGACGGCGGACGGACATTTCGGATTTTGAATGTAGACCTCTTGAAACGGATAATGTCAAATTTTGAGGCCGATCGGAGTCGTCGACCCGCGTCGCGAAAACATAGGTGTATTATTCCAAGAATAATAAACCAAAAAGGGTCCCGTTTGCAAAAGTATCGGAACTTTCCGCCATTTTGGAGGGTCATTTGGGACCCTAATTTCAAAAACTCGTTTTTTGCCATTTTGGGAAACTTGGGCCATTTTGGTTTAAATAAACCAAAATGGCCCAATTCCAATAAAATTATTGATGGAATAATTCGCCTATGTAATCGCGACGAAGGTCGACGACTCCGATCGGCCTCAAATTTGACATTATCCGTTTCAAGAGGTCTACATTCAAAATCCGAAATGTCCGTCCGCCGTCCGAGCCGTTTTGGGCAGTAAGAATTTTTCAAAAAAAATCTGAAATTTTGACAAAATACTCCGTTTACCATCTAGTTGTGCCCGCAAGGTTTTCAACCCGATCGCCCAAACCTGCGATGGATCCCAGGAGGTAAAATAATTTTCAAGTAAAAAACAAAAACATTTGAAAAACAGTTTTTGAGAAAAAAATCAAAACAATTTTTTTTTGAAAAAATTTCTACTGCCCAAAACGGCCTGGACGGCGGACGGCCATTTCGAATTTAGAATGTAGACCTCTTGAAACGGATAATGTCAAATTTTAAGCCCGATCGGAGTCGTCGACCCCCGTCGCGAAAACAGGTGTATTATTCCAAGAATAATAAACCAAAAACCCTCCCGTAGCCCCATTTTAGCCCCATAGCGCCCCACGGGTTTGGGCGATCGGGCTGAAAACCTTGCGGGCACAACTAGATGGTAAACCAAGTATTTTGTCACAATTTCAGATTTTAAAAAAAATTCCTACTGCCCAAAACGGCTCGGACGGCGGACGGACATTTCGGTTACGGAATCTGCTAAACTCGAATCCTGATTTTTAGGGGTTGCCGCTTACCTTTTTTTTTTTTTTTTTTTTTTTTTTTTAATTATTTCCTCCACCCTTTACAATGTGGAGTTGACAATGCGATAAATCGGTAGGAATTGAAGGGACGAATTCAACGGTGCCAATAACTCCATTTTGGAAAATTCGTCGCTTTACACCCTTTTTGCATAAATCCGTCCGATTGATAACTCGAAAATCGGCACCAATGTTGTCAAGCAGGGGCAGTTCAGGATGAGATACGTTTTTACAAAAAGGGCCACGACACTGGCGAATGCGATCTTTTCATAGGATTGTAATGATCTAAGTAAGTGTGACCACTATTGATTAGATCATCTCAGAATGTCCACATTACACGAGTCACATAGTGGATAAGCGACCGACAACTTCATTCAACACTACACAAGATGAACTGACAAACTGAACGAAAAACGTAGCACAATTGAATTAAGAATAAACACATTAGTAAGCACCAAGTAAAAATTCTACCTATTTAACTTAATAATAAATCTAACTTGATTTGAAAGGGCGGGTTCGGGGCGGGCCGCGTTACTCCGTAACCCTTAACTCAATTTTGATCTCATCCCACTAAACGGGTTACAACCCCGACCCCAAACTGGTAACTCATCCGATTTATGGAAGAAAAAGACTTTTGACTCGATTTCCACTCGTTTTCTCAGCGGATTACCAGTGCGACCCGATAGACGACAGCCTGCCCAGCACGAGTACTTTGGACATACAGTTCAACGCGACGTCGACCAGCTCGGGCAAGAGGAAGCAAAGGAGATATAGGTGAGATGGAAAAAAGTCCACGACGCGAAGGACTGAGAGCTAACCGCGTTTTAGTGAAGGAGGAAAACGAAAGGGTTTCCTCATTTTTGTAACCGTACAAGTTCCGATTAATGCAGGACTCAAAAATAAGTAACCAGTTTTAACCTTCTGCAGGACCACATTCAGTAATTACCAGCTAGAAGAATTGGAGCGGGCATTTCACAAAACCCACTACCCAGACGTGTTTTTTCGAGAAGAACTAGCAATGCGGATCGATTTAACAGAAGCGAGAGTACAGGTATTCGCTTAAGCAGAAATGTATAAGTCTTTAGACTAAAGGGCGTTAATAGAAATCGAGATGGACTAGGCAACCAATCCCAAACGTTTCTTTTTCAGGTTTGGTTTCAAAACAGAAGAGCCAAGTGGAGGAAACAGGAGAAATTTTTAGCAAAGCAAGAACAACACGGGGCGCACAGCCAAGAACAAACTTTCACCATCAGTCAGGCACCAATAGGCTTCGTAACTTTGCCAAGTAAGAAGAAAAGGACACTTTCAAAAGCATTGTAATACCAATTAGAGTTGAACTGATCCAAGGCAATGCAAGTTGATAAACCCCTGACAGTTGATGTTTCAGTTTGCCCCAGCCCCGGAGGGACGGTCGCGGATGTGTCTCCCCCTAGTTTGCAAGGTAATATCAAACATGATAAATCAAGAAAGAGCTGAATGATGTGTTTTAAATAATTTTTTCCAGTCTTCAAAAGTTATGAAAACGAGTCAGCATCGCAGAAAAACCGGCTTCATTATTAAATATTTTTTTTGGGCCTCAGGAAAAACTAGGGGGTCACTCCCTGCTACGCCAGCCAACCCCCGTCGTTCCGCCCTGCCGGGCCGCTTTTCTCGAGTGTTTGAGAGCTGCGACTTTTCTACAATAATTGCAGCAATTCTTGATGAAACGAATAATTCGTTTTCCCACGTTTATGAACTTTTGTGCCTCGACAAAATACAGGATGACGGTGTTCTGGAAATGCGATTTCAAATTTGGACTCAGCGTGACAAAATGAGTTGGAAAACGATTGTCCGAAAATGGAGGTGAACATTACATTACACGTTCCTCACCGTTCTCCCAATAATCGTTTTCCAACACATTTTGTCACGCGGAATCCAAATTTGAAATCGCATTCCCAAAACACCGTCATCCTCTATTTAATTATTAATTATCCTCTATTATTAATTCCTGAATAATAATATGAGAAGATGAGAAACTGTAAATCACAGAAATACTTACCCCCTTTTCAAACAAATTGTCCTCAATGAAATACATGAGTTAAAAAAAAAGTGTTCAAACCTGTTAAATTCTCCAACAACGCGGTTTTTTAGTGAGGGGTGTGGGGGCGCTGTGAAGTGAAACCGGTTTAAAAAAAAATGTATTTTTAGGATACTTTCCGTTAAACAACCCCCCACCCGTTTTTTACTTGAAAAATATTTGACCTCCTGGGATCCTTAAAAAATCCCATTAGTAGCCCCATGAAAGCCCTATAGACCCCCACAGTGAAATCGGATCGTTCCGGGACCCCCAAAAATGGATTATACGTCCAAAAATACTTCGAAAACGACACCTAACTCGATCCCATAGCTAAAAGCCTTCAAAAAAACCCTCCCGTAGCCCCATAGCGCCCCACGAGTTTGGGCGATCGGGCTGAAGACCTTGCGGGCACAACTAGATGGTAAACCGAGTATTTTGTCGGTGGTTTTCAAGGATTACGACGGGGTTTTTTTGCGCCAACAAAAACGGCAGGTGGTTTCTCTCTGTTTATTCGTGTTCAAGCTTTCGGCTACACGCCATCATCAGGAAATATACTCTGTAAAACACGTTAAGATTACCAGCTAGGACTAGGGAAAGGTAGCACAGGTTTACCTAGTTACAACAATTGTTATACGTACTTCGTGTGTTATTAAATTCTGACAGGATCCGACCATCCGTCTGCCGCCTCGCCTGCCAGTCCCAGGGGGTCTTTAAGCTGGATGTTCATGGGTAGTCTGTAGATTATTTAATATTTATTAGGGGTGTGATTTAGTAGGAGATGGGGGTGGTTATGTTCGTGGATTTACCTTTGACGTGGAGGGTTGGGGCGGCGAGCGCTGACTGCAAGTGCTGTAGTTGTGGGTGATAGGTAAGGAGAGCGGGTTTGTGCATAACGAATTTAGAATTTAGAAGAGAGCTTGACAAATTTAAAAAAAAATTGAAATTAGGGCATAACCCTTCCTCCGAGAGGTCGGGTGATGAACGGCGTGGGCGTTAACCGTTGGGAGGTTTTTCCAGTGAGTTGTTGTGGGAGGCTGTTTTATGGGATCCCTGAGGCCAGCAGTCAAAATTTCAGATTTAAAAAAAATTCCTACTGCCCAAAACGGCCCGGACGGTGGACGGAGATTCCATTTTTGGAATGTAGACCTCTTGAAGCGGATAATGTCAAATTTTGAGGCCGATCGGAGTTGTCGACTTCCGTCGCGATTACATAGGTGTGTTATTCAAAGAATAATAAACCAAAAAACCGGGGTGAAATATAATATATTATCATCCCCGTTGCTGTGCGAAAAACTCGAAAATCGAGTGGAGGTTGGGGGTGATTGGGTGGGTTGAGGGGAGGAGGAGTCAGCTGCATAGCCTTCAGACACCCCTCGTCCCACAGCAACGTCAACATCCAGTCAACTGCTCCTAACCCTGATTTTTGCTCAACTTTTGGAGCTTAGATGCTCCACGTGGAGCACGTGGTTTTTGGTGGTTTCATATTTTTCTCGTCATCTACTCGCCAAAACGGATTTTTGGCATTTTTTCAAATTTTGTTGAAAAAGTTTAATTTCCCGTTTTTTCAACTTTAGGAGCTACTTTTTGTTGGTTTCAGACTTTTCTCATACTACTTACGCTGGATTTTTTTTTTTTCAAAGACCAATTTCACATTTTGCCGACATCTAGAAGTGCATTATAATTTAGATGATTCTCCTCCTCGGGCTGGAGCTTTAATACAGTAGAAAAATGGTAGATAAAAAATTGGGGTGTGGTTTTATGAAACCACGGTAAAAGTGAAACTTTTATTCACACTAGTTTCAGGAAATGATGCCCACATTTATACAATATATAATATAATATTATTATATTATATATTATATAATATTAAAGGGTGCTGGATGGGTGTAAGGAGGGGGGGGGGGGGTGTACAATCTGTAATCTGGGAGGCACAACCCGCGTAATCCCTGAAAACGCACCCGTGGCAACGACGCTTTTTGACCCGTCTCTCGTTGCGAAGGATTACCTAGTACCTATCAAACTAATCGAAGGCTCGCAAAAAATACTCGTACCCACCTACCGACGATCTTGGAATAACTTTCGAACGGGTTATCGCACAGAAATCGTTGTGTGCTCGTTGAAATCAGCGTGAAAAGCTCGTTTTAACAGACGTAGTTTCGTTCAAAACCGTCGGCAAAAGTTGTATCGGGTTTCGGCGTTTCGGAAATTTTCCTAGCGATCCCTAGTAAAGACGCTTTAAGCGTGATGTTACACAAAACGACACACAGACCAAAATTTTTGGGACGATGTAATAAAAGTTTCACTTTAAAAATTGATTTCCAAGCCCTGAGTGACGTGCACTACTACAACCCTTTGTTGATTGAACCGAGAGAATTTGTTGTATTGCCGATGAATATTTATAAAAGTACCTACTCGTGCTGAATTTATCTCTGTAATAATATGACGATTGCATTACCATTATGACTGTTGCGATAAAAAACCATATCTATCTACTATACGGGTTTTCGAACTGAAAATTTGTGTCAAAGGTCTTCAAATGGCGCTGAATCTGAATGCTGTTAGAAATGCGGAATTCCTACCTTTCCAAGGAGCCCATTACCTAGTAAATTGGCACAAAAGGGCAAAAATCAGCCCCAACAGTACACGCGTTGAACTTGTTACGCATTTTGCAGGTGGATTCAGTCCTGACACGGTGGGATCGCTTTTCCTCGGGATGGAGTGGGGGATGCCGCTGAACCCGAACACGGTGCCTAAGCCGCTCCCTGAAATCGACCCCGATCTTCTCAGAATCAAACCGACCAAACAAGAACCGACCAACGACATCCTCATACCTCAATAGTCCGAACCGCGGTTTAGCTGTTGCACAAACTATAACTTAATAGTGCAATAAAATCATCCGTCCTATTAATCAATATGTAACTTACCAATGAACTGAATAAAAACTTTATAAGCAGTACACCCATTTATTCAATCCCAGTCCCTTGAAACGCACTGGACAAAGAAACAAAAAACGTATCTGATTCACTTTTTAACCGTTAATATCAACAATTTCCTGACCTAAGAGTATAAATGTAGTTATTTACATGATCATGTAAATAATAATAAAAATTGTCAAACTAAAACGCTGTATTTTAAAAATAAAACATCAACTCCAAAAATAATTAAACATTAAATTATTTGTATGTGACGAAATTCAAAGCGATTACTTCTCCAGTTGTTAGCCGTTTTTACGGTACATTCGGGATCCAAAAAGGAGGTATTGCTAAAGCAGAACATACCTGGAAAACTCGGGTTTCACCATTCGACGAGGTATCGACGATAGAATGAAACACTTTCCAAGCCCCGATAAAAATGTAGATGAATTTGAATTGAGAGTGAATTTTGAAACTCGAGTTTTTGTAATTATATACATAAAACGATAAAGTAAGAGCAACGCTGTTATTATGCTACATAGCTGTACTCATCAGACGAGTTGGGAGTGCGCTCAATGTATTGCTTGTCAATGAGGGCTTCAATGCATTTTTTGATCATGCTGATCGCCGGAGCAAACGTCTTGGATTGACTTAATACCTGAAACATGAAAAAAAAACCGGAATCCTGAATAGGTATGAACTAACTGCCTTGTGGAATTTCTCTTAGTTGTAATTTAAAATTTTCAGTAGACGTGATGTCACTGGTGAATTGAGAGCTAAGTTTGACGATTAGTTTACACCAAAAGCCCGTACAGGTTGGTAGTGGACTGGGACAAGGACAACATAATTTGAGTAATACGGCAAAATCCGGGAAATTTGAGAACATAGTTAACCCTTTCACGACCAGCGACGAGATATCTCGCGAGAAGTTGCGTGTCTGAGCCAGAGACGAATCAAGAATTCATTTTTATTGCCAAGAACACGAGAGTGCAAAGACAAGGTCAGAAGAAGACGAAATGTCAAGCAAAAAGAAGAAGCCTGACTTAGCCTGAGACGCGATATCAAGCAAAAAGAAGAAGCCTGCCTGTGCCTGAGACGCGATATCAAGCAAAAAGAAGCAGCCTGCCTGTGCATGAGACGAGATATCAAGCAAAAAGAATCAAGAATCAAGAATTTTTTATTTGCCAAAGCCAAATAATGACAGAGCAAAAGTCAAAAGTTAGAACATACAGAATAAGCTGACTGGTTATAGAGGCGATTATTTATTATATTGACTGTAATAATGGGAATGACAGAGAAAATGGCATTAACTCGACTGCAGATATACAAAACAATGAATGGCCGTGCACAAGACAATAAACACTAATTCACCACAGGCCATATTATGATCCTGAAAAATTCCTCCAGAGAATATAATTCTTCTTTTATCAGGTGGGACTTCACGTACTTATAGAAGGATTTAGCTGGTAAATCCCGAACATGGTGGGGTAGGGAGTTGAACAGACGGGAGCCCACCTGTATTGGGTCGTTCTGTTGGGCATTAGAGAGGCGGGTGAAAGGGATGATGACATCACCCCGGGAGCGAGTATTATGCTGGTGCTTTACAAGGTTTAACACAGCTAATACATAAGTGCTAGGAATAGTAAGAATTCCTAAACGAGTGAAAGAGCCCCTACAACTCTGACCCCATGATAGATTGGCCATTATTCTGATGACTCGCTTTTGAAGTTTAAATATGGTTAAAGCATGACTGGAATTGCCCCAAGCGATGATACAATAGGAGGCTCTGCTGGCAAAGAAAGCATGATAAACCGAAAGCAGGACCTGGTCGGACACTATTCCTTTCAATCTCCTAACCATGTAAATAACAGATGATAACTTAGGCGACAGTACCTCAACATGTGATAGCCACGAAAGACGATTATCCACCATCAACCCAGGAAATTTACCGATTGATCCAGGCGCCTGTTTAGACCCAATTCCAGAGTCTGGGGTTTACTTTTGTTTAAAATTAATTCATTAGCCGAGCACCAACTTTCTATAATCTTTGATCTGTTTAAAGATTCATGCTTAAGCTCAGTACATGAAGATCCCCTCGCCAAGCTAGTTATATCATCAGCAAATAAAAATATTGTCTTCGAGTCTGGAAACTGATAAGCCAAGTCATTGATAAACATAAGGAAAAAACGTGGACCTAGGATACTACCTTGTTTGACACCACAGGGTATAGCTACTTCCTGGGAAACACAACCGTTGAAATAAACCACCTGCGACCACCCTTCAAGAAAGCTCTTGATGAACAAAACTGTTTTATAAGTAAAACCATAGTGGTCGAGTTTTTTGAGAAGCAGGTCGTGCGTCACAAGATCAAATGCCTTCGACAAATAGAAGAGGCTGAGCGAGGTGTGCTGTTTACTCTCTAATGCGGAGTATATCTGAGAAATCAGTGAGATCGCAGCTGTGGAGGTACTACGGCCTTTGCGAAAGCCAAACTGCTGAGGATGGAGCACATCGTGGTCAAATGCCCTAAAATTCTCTGCAACATGACCCCCTCAATAACCTTCACCAAAGTGGGCAACTTAGAGACCGGACGAAAACCCTCGTACTCTTTGGATCTCCCTTTCTTAGGGATGGAAAATAGTCTTCTCCAAGCAGTGGGGGAACCGACTATAGATGAAGCACTTGTTAATAAGAAATGCCAGCGGCTCAATGATGAGAAGTGCCTGCCTGGGCCTGAGACGAGATATCAAGCAAAAAGAGGTGCCCTGTCAAAACCCGATACGAGATTTCTTTCAAAAGCACTTTTGTAGACGGGAGATAATTTAAAATACAATCGCCATTCACTGTGTCGTTATATACATTACTAGCAGGAATGCCCGTTGTTTGGAATACAACGGGCGCTAGAATGAGGACACCCGTGGCAACCCGTCAACTTAATTTTTCATAGTAACAACGCTTGTTGGTTTCTCGTAGTGAAGTATCAAATTCCCGTCTATCACCAATTATATGCAGCCCATAGCAACCCATCATATCAAAATGATATTACCTAGTACCTATTAAACAAATCGAAGGCTCGCAAAAAATACTCGTACCCACCTACCAACGATCTTCGAATAACTTGCGAACGGGTTATCGCACAGAAATCGTTTTGTACTCGTTGAAATCAGAGTGAAAAGCTCGTTTTAACAGACGTAGTTTCGTTTTAAACGACGACAAAAGTTGTACCGGGTTTCGGAGTTTCGAATATTTTCCTAGCGATCCCTAGTAACGACGCTATTTGACCGTCTCTCGTCGCGAAGGAAAGCTCCGCTCGCGATGAAGGAAGGCGTTGAACGACATCTACTATAGCCTATAGCTTGATCCGGAACTTTGCCATCATTTTGCAAAAAAACCGCATCAAAATCGGTCAAGCCGTTCGGGCGTGAATCAATTGACAGACAGACACACACACTCTTGCCTTTTATATATAAGGATAAGGATTATAATGTCTGATGTCTGATCTCATTAACTTTTTCGAGAATGAGCCCGCTGACCAGGCCTCCCTAGACGACTATTCGTCCAGGGAAGTTGAATCAGCGGGTGAGATACCAACGCATAGGATTTCTATTAACCCTTAGACGACATTTCGTCTAAGGAAGCCAAGGGGGATTTCCAATGTAAGACTAGGCCAGCTGGCCAGGCCGCTTTTGCTGACAACTCGACTAAGCAGCTGAACCAGCTGGTTTCAGTAATACTGCGAGCCCTGTACGAGATAACATCCAACACGACACTTCGTGCAGGGTATTATGTTCCTCACGGTTCCCTTCCGAAGACGCCGCCTCTCCATTCTTGACACTTCAAGTAAGCCTGGAACAAGCGAGTCTTCCATACCTGTGGCTGTATCTTCCCCCTGGTTAGCAGATCGCGACCTAAATTCGTGTTTTGCCCAGGAAGGAACTATTCCCACACTCCCTTCCTTTCCCTCCAAAAACACCGGCGGCAAAATCGTGGGTAAACTATCGCGAAAGGGTTAAACTATCGGAATTTAAAGTTCTCCCACCACAACAACGTTACTAATGCACCAAGAACGTTAATTTCTGATTGCTACCAATTATAAATACTGTGCAATACCTCTTGAATGAGAGCGTTGTGCCTGAGGATCTTTCTAGACTTCATAATGCGAACGATAGCCGCTTGGAGGTACAATTTCCTATCTTCGTCAACCGCAGTGACGGTTTGTTCTAGTTCCTGAGGGCTTTCCTTCTGCATAGCAGTGGTAATCCTGAGTCGCGTCCTCTTATTACTGTATTCCATGTTTAAAGATAACACTGTGTCGTTGGTGATTGCCTGAAATGGTGAACACACAATATTGACGTTTTCAAATATCCGAAAATTCCAACTTGGCGCTTGCCGCTAAAAAATAAACTTACGTCGCTAGAAGATACCAGCAGCTTACAATCGACGAGGCTAGTAATGTACTTATTAAATTGGTCCGCGTTTAGCTGGAGGGTGTTTTGGATCTCGGAGCAAACAAGCGAGTCGATGCTTTCGAAGAGCAACAGAATCGCCATTTGAAAGACTTGCATTGTGACTATATAAGGCTTTTTAAGGTATCCTAGTTTCAATTCTCCTGTAAAATGTAAATGAGAAGACAAAGTAAATACAATGACGCAAACATTTGGTTGGTACAAAATGAGTTCCAATTTTAAGAAAAGTACCTTGGCATAAGTGATGCAACCATGTTAATTTCCGTCCATTGAAGTTGCTGTGGTAGAAGTTTTCGAACTGAAAAAGTTTACTTTTAGAATGATAACGGTTTAGATCCCAATAAGCCCTACAAGAAGGTCGATGTACAAGTGTTTTTTTATTATTGGTTTTTGAGTGGCAAGGTTGGAAAAGAGGAAAGGGTGGATTGGAGTCTCACCAGATGACTATGTCATAATATTCGTTGACTACACCGGGCTTCAAGAAGATATTAAGGGTATTCACGGTCGAGGTTAACGAGTTAAACGTTCTAAGTAGTAAAGTTGCTAAGTAAAAAAATCATGAGGCACCCTGGTTAAATGTGTAGTTCTGTAGGTAGAAAGCGTAGTTCTGGCAGATGCCACTACGACAAGTGGCGCTTTTGCTTCACACCCCCGCGACTTCTTGCGACCCCCGTGGAAACTTTCTTCTCTTGGGATCCATTGCGTCAAACCCAATTTAGGAAAAAACTTTAAAAAAACAGGAAGAAACCCCAAACGAAAACAGAAAACACCAGAACAACAGAAAACACCGGTAGGCGGCCATTTTGAAAGATCGCAAGAAAACTGATAACACTGATAACTTGGTTGCTGTCGACGTTCTCCACACCTCTGACTCAGTTACGTTAACATGGCTGATAACTCACTTTGATAACATCTTTTCCACGGATTGTCTCCACGTTCTCCACGTTCTCCACGTTTAACCCGTTAACTCATCGACAACGGCCCGACCGTGAAGACCCTTATTGTCTACTTGAAGCCCGGTGTAATCAAAGCACTAGCTGAGCTTCAACGCAACAATTCTCAGTTTAACGAGGGGTTTTAAAAAGGGCAATTTTCGTTCAATGTAGAGCAAAGGAAAACGATAATTATTTTGCGCTGATTATTGCCGGCTCAACGCGTGATTGGCGACTGAATGTGAACATGACATTGTGTGTTGTCATGTTATTAAGGAGGGCTTGCCCCCTTCCAGGGCTGTGCCTCTCTTGCCGTTTGCAGGGATATGGAATCACAGCCAAGATTCTCTCACCCCAGGTGAGAGTACTTGTTTGCGTAAGCACCGCAAGTGGGGCCGAGTGTTCTAGCGCACTCTACCAGCTGTGCGGGCTGGTACCACAGCTCTCTCTTGACTTGGGCAGCTATCACCACGACCTCGAAACCCCGCTGTACCGAGCTTCTTAGGTTGTGTCTGAGGCCATTTCTGGCCCATTACAACCTTTCTCGTACCTTCTGCTCGCTTTCTTCCCCTAGGGGAAGTGCACTTATGTTTCTTCAATCTTCTCTCTTCTTCAGCACGCCCCTAGAGGGAGCACAGCGGGCTCTCCTGTCCCCTACGGCGTTACCACACCATTCTGGTGTGCCTGGATGGACCAACGTGGAGGTGCCAGGTTTTAAAGGAGGTCTTATCACAATAAATTGGCTCGAATATTCTTTGGGACAGGAGCCTGGGATGGACCTACCTACTATTCCAACTCTTCTTGTAACTTGTGGTGTTCAGGTCATTGGTGGCTGTGGAATGCAACAGACCCTACCTACTCTTCTGCCTCTTCTTGTAACTTGCAATCTCCGGATCGTGGGTGGTTGCTCTGCTCTCTCCATGTTTACTTGTCTGGTGGAGGGCGAGTACTTCTAACTAGCTGTACCGAGCTTCTTAAGTTGTGTCTAAGGTCATTTCTGGCCCATTACAACCTTTCTCGTATCTTCTGCTCGCTTTCTTCCCCTAGGGGAAGTGCAATTATGTTTCTTCAATCCTCTTTCTTCTGCCTTGGTCTTCAGCACTCCCCTAGGGGGAGCACAGCGGGCTCTCCTGTCCCCTCCGGCGTTAGCCACACCATTCTGGTGCGCCCAAGTACTTCTAACCAACCTTGAAACCAACGCCAACTGAGAGACGGGCTTTGCCTTCCGGAGCGCACCTGTGGCCGCGTGGCCTCCCCCTCGCCCGAGGATTACTGGATTAGGAAGGTGGCAGCTACACACACTCCACTTTAAGGCCGCTCCAGTCGGAGGCCCGAGAAGGACATATAGTAACGAAGCTCCGATGCTCTGGGCAAGATCGTTCCTGCCCGCCCCTCTCCTCCTCTTACCGCTGGGCTGGAGGTTCACTCCACCAGCTTCGCTGAGTTCTCTCCATCGCCTTGTGCGGGGACTGAATGGACAGGCAGCAACATGAAACGGAAGGAAGTAGGACGGGAATCCCTTGCCAACACTACCGAACGCAAATTGTACAACGATAAAGTCACCGCCGGGAACTTACCATTTGAACAGATTTAACTAGCTCTTGCGGTAACACGAAGGAAGTGAGATTCGCTTGGCCCAAAGGCCACGCGCCGGCCTAAAATTAAGAAACAGCCAAAGTCAAGTTAACCAGACAGTAGGACATAATTATCTCGATCGTTGAAAAATGTGGGCTCGAAAAATACCTGAAGTACATAAATGGAGAAGTTGATGCCCAATTCGATATTGTCGTGCTTGAGGTAATTGTTGAATTTATTGTTCAGATCGTTGGAGACAGATATATCAGTGAACATACGATGAAGTTTATTGGTGAACTCGTAACCGCATGCTTGCTGAAATTATTTAAAAAAACTCAAATACTTAACAATTTCAATGAAATTCAAATTATTAACTTTTTGAATTATATTTGTAAAATCTCAACAAAAATTCGCATCTCGCGGCTCGTTATGATGGCGGTTCCATTTTGTCATCATCCCTGACTAGGATTAAAAAAAAAAGCTGTAAATTTTACACAAGGGTTTATTATTCTTTGATTATAGGTCGCTTGTGCAGAAATTTAATTCTGTCAATAAAAAAATTTTAGATTTTTTTTTCCCCACAATTTTTCGTTTTTTACTCGAAAAATATTTGACCTCCTGGGATCCTTCAAAAATCCCATTTGTAGCCCCATGAAAGCCCTATAGATCGCCACAGTGAAATCGGATCGTTCCGGGACCCCAAAAAATGGATTATTCGTCCAAAAATACGTCGAAAACAACACCTAACTCGATCCCAAAAGCCAAAAGCCTTGAAAAAAAACCCTCCCGTAGCCCCATAGCGTCCCACGGGTTTGGGCGATCGGGCTGAAAACCTTGCGGGCACAAGAAGATGGTAAACGGAGTATTTTGTCAAAATTTCAGATTAAACAAAAAAAAATTCCTACTGCCCAAAACGGCCCGGACGGCGGCTGAACATTTCGCTTTTGGAATCTAGACCTCTTGAAACGGATAATGTCAAATTTTGAGGCCGATCGGAGTCGTCGACCTCCGTCGCGAAAACATGTGTATTATTCAAAGAATAATAAACCAAAAAGACTTGGCGAGCACTGTTTCGCGTGTGACATTGTCGGACAGTTTGGTGATGGTTTAGCTTGACCCATGCTAATTCAAGTTAGTTGAATCAATGAAATTTACAGAAGCTGCTTGAAATTTTTGTTCAAACAGACAAAAAGTAGAACCCTCTCGTGAATTAATAGAAGGAAAATTGAGCCGCCTCCTACATGCTTTGGGGCAACTTTTGAATAGAACAAACATTCGATACGCACCTTCAATCTATTTATCATTGCTTCTTCAGCATCCATCGACTGACTCTGCTGATGGATTAGCCTCCTAGCGAGCATTCTGGAATAGAACTTCTGAAATACATCCTTGTCGTCGATGTATTTGAAGATCGTGATGGAACTCGCTAGTTTATCGTCTATTTCGCTTTCTGAAAGCCCCTTGGAGGACTTCTTCAGCAGTGTATCACAATACTTGGCAAGCTGTGGCAACAAATAAAAACATTCATCGCTTTGAGCACCCTCGAGTTGTTAGCTTCCTTACACTTGTCTTAACTTACCAGCTCGGGAGAACGACAAGGCTGTTTGGGATTGATCTTATGGTTGATGACGGAGGAACACGCTTTATCTAATGCGCCCATGAACGCCTGATCGCTTTGAAAAACGTCTTGAATGAGCTGCTTATACTTTTTGTGCACCCCCAGCATGCTCTCAACGAACTGCACGTGCATCTAGAAACCACAATTTTGCAATGACAAACCAAACACTAGCTTCACATAGTAAAGTAGATGATAAAATTATTATCCTACGTTTTCTCCATAGAGACCAGTAACAGCGTTAAGCCCTTGCTGCTTGATGTGGGACATGACATGGTTGACTAGTACCGACAAACCATTTTGAACAGCATGCAAAAGCGGGTACATGTTCTTCAAATCGTTTCGTCGCTCTTCCAAAACCATCGCTTCGCATTCCGAGTGGAGAAAACCAAGATGGCCCGCTACCATTTCCTCTTCGCATTTCGCTCGGACCGCGTTATAAGAACTGGAAAGATCCAAAATAATATGGAAAGCAGTCTTCGAAAACCCATTCACCTGGCATTTGTAGCATACAATTCGTACCTGCAATGTAAAAAGTGGTGAATACGCATAGACTCTTCGTTGAGTCTTTGAGTAACTTTCTCCATGTATTGAGAGACGTTGCACTCTTGCAAGTATTTACTAGCTTCTCGACGGTAGTATTCTCCAGTAGCATTGAGAAAGGGCTCCTCAAAGATGGTGCGATATAACTGCGACAGAAATTCAAGACATTAACCAGGTCCAAATTAAACCCAAATTTTCTTTTGCTGTGAAAATACCTCCAGCTTATCTTTCTTCTTGTACTCCTGGACACCGACGAAGGAGTGAATGACTCCCTTGATAATTTCAGAAGAAGAAGATTGAGCATCGCTGACTCTGTCCTGGTGAATATCCTCCAATAGAAGCTTGACGAGAGTGGTTTGTAACGGTTCTATCATATTGCGTTTCCATATTTCCAAGCCTGAAAATAAAAATCTTCGGCTGAAATGATCTCCTTCTAGCTTCTGGCCAGATTTCCCAAACCTTTTCAGGACGCTTACCTAACTCTCCTATTTCCATTTGTTCTTCATCATCCGGAGTGACGTTTCCATAAATTATTTCAGCTTCCGACAGTTTTTGCTTTTTGATGTGCTGCTGATTTAAGTACCTAATAAACAACAAAAACTCTAATCAATCCGAAATAGTCAATATAAAATACACTAACAACATGTCATATCTTACGAATAGAGTCGATGAAGGTAGTTAATTCCTTGGCTATACTCGGTCCATGCTTGGTAGTAATTGCGGAGAAGATTGGATTGCCCAGATCTCGCAACCTGCAATATAAACAATGCAGAAGCCCTTTTCTCAAGCTAGAAGGTTATAAAATCACAAAGGTTGTCTAACCTTGTCCAACAATGTCTTGACATGGTTGTCGAGAAATTGGCGCGTTTCATGGTACAACTTGTCAGCCAGAGGTTCAGGATAAGCCACGCACAGGGAGTACACATCCCTGGAACACAGCAGAAATAATCAGTTGAAAGAATTCGGATACAAGAGAAGAACACTACTAAGTTTGTGAATATCGACCCACTTAACAGAGTATCGGGAACGGGGCCAAAACAGAATTACGCCTTTTTCGCCGAGCTTTCGATCAATATATGATGAAGATTATATATTAATCGAAAGCTCGGCGAAAAAGGCGTTTGTTTTGGCCCCGTTCCCGATACCTGACGGCGAACACACCGTCCTAACTCAATAACGCAGGCATTGAGGGGAAAGGGAAGGAGGAATTTAAAATGTATATTTTACGCGCACCGAATAATGCAAAAGAATCTGCAAACATGATAACGCTGAGGGCAACGCGAAGACAAACAAGGTCAATGTCGCCCGCGCTCCAAAAAAGCGGATCAAGTTCACCTCCTGAGGGTCAAGCTAAAAAAAGGCACGGACTTGACTCGACGGCAGTGAGTAAGACAAGATCAAGACGACTTCGACGTGACTAAGCAGAACTATGCGTAGGATTTCGGTAATTGGAGAATTTTCGTATTTGAATTCAACTGTTTTTTCGAAGATAAAAAATAGATATATAATAGTAAGACGAAAAAACTCCCCCCCCCCCCCCCCCCCAACTTGGGGGCCCGTAACATGAAAATCGGCTACCCAATGCTTTCTCAATATCCCAAAAGCCATAATTTTACCCTCATTCACCCTCTCCAACCACCCCGGCTGAAATCTTATTCAAATTCTCACTAGTACGTCTCGACTTGAACTACAGTAGATTTCCAAACAACCAATAGGTACCTGGTATTGAATGTAAAATGTCAGTGAGTCCGCCAGTAAGTGATTTCATACCTCTGGTTGGGTCCGTAATCACTGGCTGTTTTTTGGTGGCGGCGGCGAGCGCTTTCGACGTGAAAACATCATCGTCTGCCCGTTTGAGTGATACACTGGTGCTGCGAAGCTCCCCAAAATGTTCAAGGTAAAGGGTAAAGTGAGTTTTACGTCAAGATTTTCGACCTCTTGGGCCTGTCATGACGGAGCGGTAATTTATTGATGAATCGATTTAACCCAGCGGCATTTCTACCCAAAATGTCCAGTCTTCAACGGGATTCGAACCCGTGGCCTCAACAGAATGCAGCGCGAAGTGGCTAACGCCCAGAACCACACGGCTAATCCGGCCGCCCCAAAACGTTCAAGATGTTTGAAGTAATCAGTGCATTTCAATTGGAAACGCACATAGCAGCCCAAAGAATTGCTGATTTATATATAATATGCCTCTTAAGATACCTCGAGCCCACAGACACACATTTTTTGTTTATTATTCTTGGAATAATACACCTATGTTTTCGCGACGGAGGTCGACGACTCCGATCGGCCTCAAAATTTGACATTATCAGTTTCAAGAGGTCTAGATTCCAAAACCGAAATGTCCGTCCGCCGTCCGGGCCGTTTTGGTCAGTAGGATTTTTTTTAATCTGAAATTTTGACAGAATACTCTGTTTACCATCTAGTTGTACCCGCAAGGTTTTCAGCCCGATCGCTCAAACCCGTGGGGCGCTATGGGGCTAAAATGGGACTACGGGAGGGTTTTTTGAAGGCTTTTGGCTATGGGATCGAGTTAGGTGTCGTTTTCGTAGTATTTTTGAACGTAGAATCCATTTTTGCGGGACCCGTAACGATCCGATTTCACTTTGGGAATCTATGGGGCTTTCATGGGGCTACAAATGGGATTTTTGAAGGATCCCAGAAGGTCAAACATTTTCCGAGTTAAAAAAATTTTATTTTTTGGAAAAAACACATCGGGTTTGGAATCTAGACCTTCTGAAACGGATGATGTCCAATTTTGAGGCCGATCGGAGTCGTCGACCTCCGACGCGATTACACAGGTGTATTAACACACCTATGTAATCGCGGCTACGCGCAAAACGGGAGCCGAGTGTAACCACCAGTGTTACACCATCTCCAAGTAAAAACTTCCGGCACTTGAAAATAATTTTCAAACCCACTAATTATTAGCGGTTTTTGCAGGTTTACTTGTAACACACGTGAATGAGCACAACATCCCTTGTTGTTTGAACCCCCCCCCCCCCCCCCCCCCCGTTGTTAGCAAACTGGCCAGTGTTATCGTAAACATCATGTACACGTACCTACATAATGTAATATATTATTTAAAAAAGATTGCTCACGTTCTTATAGTGGGTTAACACGAAAAGAAAAAAAAAAAAACAACTCACTCCGTCAGGAGAGTTGAAAAACTATTCGGTAATGAGTTGAGCCTAATTGCCGAGATGAAATGGTACTCATCCGGCAACGTTTTTTGAGCAGCCCCTTTCTACAAGATATTGCGAATCTTATCATCAATAAATATATATCATAGGATTTGAACATTGCACAATTAGGAAGAGGGATTTGTATAAGTTGGAAGTGGGTCAACCCCAAGTTCGCCCAACCCCCAACGCAGCGTCGTAAAAGATTGAACCGAATCTGCCACATCAGTAGAGACAATCGACTCATAATTTTGACTGCAGCGAGAGTTAAGCAACAGCGTGAAATATGGATTACTTACGTAAATCTATCGTTCCAAGTCGACCGAGGAACATTCCCGAGAGTTATCACCGCGTTGACTGTCTCCTGAAGACCGTGCCAGGTCTCCTGGAAATCAACTCTTTTGGGTTTCAAAGACATCTCAGTGTCCGGCAGCCCGTCGAATCGAATTCCGTCAAAGTATCTAGGAATGAGAGATTAACATATCTAGACGGTATTTATACAAGTCACCAACAGCCAGATAGGCTAGACTGCAAAGGATTGACCACAATAAGTCCAAGGTTATATCGGAGAGCCTCAACTTTTTTTTCTATAAAACCTATCATTGATTAAATTCTCAAATTAACAAATCTGATAAAGCAGTAGATGAAAGGCCGAAAATTTAACTGCAAGTCAACTCCAAGAACGCGGAATCGATACTCACTATCTCCACTCACCATGTAGTTCGTCGAATTGTCCCGCAGATCGAAGTATTCTCGGGTGCACCGAGACTGAACTCCGAAAGAGGAGAATGAGAACCTCAAAATTTCCGCATCACAGAAAAATTTCCGCACGAATTCCACACAAAAAGCACAGAGCACAACAGCAAAAATTGCTCACTGCCCAACAATGATTCAGGTGAACCAATCGCGGAGAACTACAGTAAATTTCTCTGAGCATTACCTTGTGCATTACGATTTGAAATTTCCATTATTACGTTCCTGATATTTCAACCCACACGTGAGAAATTTAACAAAATAGCAATGAATCATGTAAACAAAGTTTTATATCGACTGTAATAAAGCTAGGATCCAAATTTAATGAAACGTAGGGCAGCTGTGCGGGGAATTTATTTGGGGAAACTTGAGCACGTCGGCAACACTGATTGATAGTGTAGTCAGGGTTGCCAGCCGCCCTTAGTGGAAAAGGGGAGGACTCAACCCACCGAGTACGCCTAGTGGCTGCTAACAAAAGGACCCTGGACGGCTCGCAGATACCTCGTTCCAATAATATTTCCTCCCAATCTGCAGGCGTTTCGTATCATGCGGAAAAATTGGTAACACATTACAAGGGAGGGACAGCCTTGTTTTTGGTAAATTCCTCATAATCATAATTTAAGATTTTCGACCTGGACAGCGGGCCCACTACGGAGTCCGATATTTTTAGTTGTAGATTGCCTAAGATTGACCCGTGAAGGTACGTCGTCAATATGGGTCCAAATAAAACGCTGCCTCCCACCGCCAAGCTTTCAAAAATTTAGGTAGGTGCCTACCTTACGCCAAAAGCTCGGCGGTGGGATATTGCCGATTTTTAATTGAATGAGTTATTTTATGAAGGTCATTTGTCCAAAAGGGCGTTTTGTTTTTGTTGCGAAATATGAAACTAGAGGTTAAAATTTGAACTGTATGCAAATTAATGCATAAGTTCACGTGAGAAACGGTCGGAACTGCCGTCGAAAAATGTGAGGCTTCAAGACAAATTTAGAAAAATCATGACGTACAAGATATGGGTCGTTATTTCGGAAATTAAACGTAAAACGCTGCAAATTTTACACAAGGGTTTACTATTCTTTGATATAGGTTTCTTGTGCCAAAATTTAATTCTGTGTCAATGAGAAAAAAATTTTGAAAATTTTTTTTTGTTTCAAATTTTTTTCCAAACATCTTTTGTTTTTTTACTTGAAAAATATTTGACCTGGGATCCTTCAAAAATCCCATTTGTAGCCCCATGAAAGCCCTATAGATCGCCACAGTGAAATCGGATCGTTCCGGGTCCCCCAAAAATGGATTCTACGTCCATAAATACTTCGAAAATGACACCTAACTCGACCCCATAGCCAAAAGCCTTCAAACAACCCCTCCCGTAGCCCAATTTTTGCCCTATAGCGCCCCACGGGTTTGGGCGATCGGGCTGAGAACATTGCGGGCACAAGTGGATGGTAAACCGAGTATTTTGTTGAAATTAATTTCGAATTAAAAATCTGAATTTTCAGATTAAAAAAAAAAAAAAAAAAAAAAAAAAAAAAAATCCTACTGCCCAAAACGGCTCGGACGGCGGAGGGACATTTCAGTTTTGGAATCTAGACCTGTTGAAACGGATAATGTCAAATTTTGAAGCCGATCCGAGTATTATTCCAATAATAATAAACAAAAAGGTGAGATTTTCCATTTGCCACTTTTATTATTTTTATATTCAACGCCCTTTAGTGGCCATTCCCCTACACCATATTTCAAATAAAACGACAGCATTTTGGAAAATAATATTATAAATGAATAACATGATATTTAATAATAATATTATTTATATTATATTATTTACAATTAAAATTTATTAATACCTACACCGAATGAAAGTGCATAACATATTATTTTATGTTGGTCCCTACTATCAGAAGGGCTTTCACTTTAAGTGATTCATAACTGTTTGACAATTTTTACTAATTTGTAATACTTAAATTAATTAAGGTGGAAATTTTAATTTAAATTTAATATTTATTTTTTCTTAATGTAGGCAATACTAAGGGTCCGAGCCTCTTCCTGAATGTTGTTGCCAGAAGAGGGAAACCGATTAAGATAGCAGAAAAATTTTCTGATATCGGTTTCCCTACACCATGGTGTAAAATTTAATTTAATCATTTTTCATTTAATGGTGTAAAGGGTTCGTCTGAATGTAGGTACGTCTATCAACACTGATAGACTCACACTATCACACAGTCATAATAGAATCTGATGTCCATTTGTATTGAATTTGTTGAAATACTTTCCCATTATTTACAATTATATTTTCGTCTGTCTCAGCTCTCTGTGCGAAGAAATAACCAGATTCTCAAACTGATTTTTCCGTCAAAAGTTTGAGTAAAATATCATGAGGTGTCCTCCGGAGGTAGTCGGCCCTTTGAAGGAAAAAGCTTAGCTTGTGTTAAACTTGTCAACTTCTCGCGTGAACCATGGATTTGAACGTGAACGTCAAGCTGCCAGAAAAGAAGCGCTTACGGGAACATCTTGAGAAAATCCTTCTCCCTGTTGAGGATGAAACAATTCCTTTCGAAGGTAGGTAAATGTTGGGCGCTTTTCGTCTTTTTACAAATCGGCTGTACCTACCGATAAGATCACCAAAAGGGAAGCTACACTACGCTGAGATACTCTGCTATTCAGCTTAAAGAGAAGGCTGTCAGTTTCAAACTTGATGAGGGCGTCTACTATTGTGGTCACCAGTGAAAAAATTTTACCTACTGCTCAGTGCTATTCCGAGAGTTTCTCTTGTGGTCCAACTTGGTTAATGTCTTCTTCATTTCAGTTACTAGAGTTAAAACTGAACCCGTTGACTGGACTGAAGATATTGCGGTTGATGAACTTGAAGGTTCGTAACAACTTGTAGCACAACATCCCTAGTTCTTGGTGTCCGGCTTATCATGCTCAATTTTTTCTTTCTCAGATGAGAAAATTCCTGTCAAACAAGAGCCACAAGACTTGGGGTCCATTCCATCAGCGATAGTCGTCAAAATAGAAGGTGAAAATGAATGTACAAGTGTTAAAAATAAGGGTGTTTCCGAGTTGGCTCCCAAACGTCCGTTTTGGCTCCCACCTTCGAGACGCCAGTGGCCTTGTAGGCTCCCGGTCAACATCATTCCCCTTCCCATTTTAGGACTGTCGATAGTTCTGCAGAAGTGGTTTCCAGCGATGACGAACAAAGTGAACATTTGTCAGAACAATTTAGGAGCGCTATTAAAAGTTTGGTGTACAATATTTACATGGAACAAGCATTAAATGCAAATTTTGCTTCCCTCCCTGAGGTGGAGCTTGGCATCAAGGGAAATAGTGTGTTCGTCAACAATATACGGTATGCAGATGACACCGTCCTTATAGCCGACTCTCAAGATGGCCTGCAGCAGCTCGTCAACATAGTGGCGGAGGAGGAGAGCCTGTTGATTGGCCTAAGGGTCAACATCTCTAAGACCAAATGGATGGTGGTTGTGCGTAGCAACGAGTTCCGTGCAGGGCAGATCAAAGTTGGGGACTTCTCATTGGAACGCGTTCAGAATTTCAAGTATCTTGGAGTTATCGTGAACGAGAAATGGAATCCTGAGGTTGAAATTCGCGCCAGGATTGAGCAGGCCAGAGCGGCTTTTATGATGAAATCATTCTTCTGTGCTG
The DNA here is from genome assembly GCA_955831195.1 of Pilophorus perplexus. Classification (NCBI taxonomy): domain Eukaryota; kingdom Metazoa; phylum Arthropoda; class Insecta; order Hemiptera; family Miridae; genus Pilophorus; species Pilophorus perplexus. The sequence continues at coordinate 32,241,596 of OY037010.1, read as the reverse complement.
CATCTTAGCTTCAGCATTCGGTATCGTACGCTTCAGTGCTACATTTGGTCGGTCCTGCTCTTAGGCTCGGTCCTGCTCTTCAGTGCTACATTTGGTCGGTCCTGCTCTACGTCGTTGAGACGTGGATGGTTCACGTCTGGCACCCACAGAAGAAGATTAAAAGTCCCTTCAACAAAGCCAGTAGAGGCTTGCTTGGGCGCATCTAGGTATCTAGTGACAAGTAAAAATGAATGACTAAGTCATTCTGATGCAACAAAGAAGCCCAAAGTTTGTGCGAACGCATTCAATGATTACAAAGTGGTTGTTTGCCGATGATGCAGAGGTCTAAACAATGATTTTTTTTCCAATATTGGCCGAAAATATGCAGAGGCTTTGCCCCAGGTGTTTGCGTTCAAGGTTTTGGTCCACTATCACATCATTCGAGATTTTCACAAAACCGGTACACCCTCGCCTTGTACACTTCCACCGAGCTACTCCGTCAGTTTAATTCTTATGAAATCCGAATTCGGACGCAATACGGCCGTGCAAAGAGGATTTCCCCATTGGGGAAGTTGCATAAACGTACGATTTTAAATTTAACCCTACCGTTGTATTGTAGGACCTTATGTTATAGAAACACTGAAATCAGTTTTTTTGAATTGTTGGAGGAGAGAGGAGCAAAAAACGAGTAGTGCAGTTCGAATTTTCGCGGGTCTGTCCGCTAGTGTCTACAGCTTGTAGAAGGAATTTACGAAGGTTTATAATTTTATATAGTGAATAATTAATTCAGAATATATTATACTTATAGTTTAACGTCTTATTACATCAGATTGACGGTGATTCGATAGCGTTCGTTGTGATGGGCTGTCAGATGGCAACACTTCAGCAGCCCGCCGAGGTTGGTAGCACCTTCGTTACCAAACGACGTCACTGACCCAGCTGATCGATTCTACTCCCCCGTATTTTCAAACGTCACCACTTTCTCTAAATGATAATCATTTTCTGGAAGCGATTCCAGACAGCATACTGTCGTTTTTGTTATTCTCGTAGGATGTAATTTCGGAAAAAAAAAAAAAATTGAAACAAAATGCAATTTCCCCAATGGGGAAGGAGGTCGACGATTTCAATCGGCCTCAAAATTTGACATTATCCGTATCAAGAGGTCTAGATTCCAAAACCGAAATGTCCGTCCGCCGTCCGGGCCGTTTTGGGCAGTAGGAATTTGTTTTTTTTAATCTGAAATTTTGACAAAATACTCGGTTTTCCATCTAGTTGTGCCCGCAAGGTTTTCAGCCCGATCGCCCAAACCCGTGGGGCGTTATGGGGCTACGGGAGGCGTTTTTGAAGGGTTTTGGCTATGGGGGCTATAGATAGGTGTCGTATTCGAAGTCCGAGCCAACACGGACGAATTATCTCCTCTTGGGAGCCAGTTCGGTATCATCCAAAAATAAAAGGTGTAGATGGTATAAACAAGGTAATGTGGTCACTGTAAGGTGGTTACACTTCCTTCTTTCCCCTGCTGATTCAATAACGGTCTGTTTGAATGAACTATTTTTAAATAGAAAAAATCTCTGTTATAGAGGATGAAAACATTGTACCAGACGTCGGCAGGAATGAGAATTCGCCTACAGAAGTAACAACTGTTGTTGAGCAAGGTGAGTAACATTAACCGTGATGAACCTGAGAGTGATGAGACAGCAGAGTGCAGAATTCGATCATTGAAACCGTTATGTTATTCGAATGCGATTTCAAGTATTCGTACAGCAGCGAATCTGGCGATTACTTCGGAAAGAACTCATATTCGAGATCTCACATAATATGTGAGATATTATATTATAATAGGTGTAGGGCGGCACCATGCTGAATGAATGTTGAGGGGGTACCTACATGATGCCTGTAGCGTCATATCTAGGATTACGCTCCCAGTGTCTTTGGAGGAAGAGGAGGAGTGTACGAACTTCCCTAATTAAGGCATTGCACGACATTAACTCGAGGTCTGCAGACTCAGTCGGTACAGTGCAGGAGGAAGCACGAGCTGCAGGATGGCTGGAAGAGTCTGTTGTCCTGTAGTGTGTCTTTCCTCGGAATGGGGCTGTGGTGAATCCAATACCAAACACAAAGGGTCGTGATTGGCATTGGTTCTCCCACAGCTCGCAGTTGAAATTTGGCTGACTGGCTTCCACAAGCAAATTGTTGCTAGGAGGCGCGGACGTCCAATTCAATTTTACGAAGGTCAGTTCTCCCGGCGCCTACAAGCACCAATAGGTGCCTGGGCAGCTGACCCGAGTATAAAACTTGGTTCCGCTGATCCGGCGTCCCCAACCAAAGTGTTGGCAAGGGATGCCTGGACAGCAGATCCAACCAAACAGTAAAGTTACTGTTCTGCAGTTCTGCGATTAAATTGTGTTATATTAATGAATTTAAACGATCAGTGAAATGAGATGGTGAGATATGGGATGGTCCGGGTTGTGGGAGCTTAAACCTCCCGCTCGTGAAGCTGCGCCGGCCAGAGGGCTTCCCGTGGTCCCGTTTAGGACCACTTGCGGCGGGCTGGCAAATTGAGGAAGAAGAGTGGGGCCCATGGTTCCCACAATAGGTAGGGGGATTCCAAAACCGAAATGTCCGTCCGCCGTACGCCGTACGGGCCGTTTCGGGCAGTAGGAATTTTTAAAAAAATCAGAAATGTTGACAAAATACTCGGTTTACCATCTTTTTGTGCCCGAAAGGTTTTCAGCCCGATCACCCAAACCCGTGGGGCGCTATGGGGCTAAAATGGGGCTACGGGAGGTTTTTTTTAAGGCGTTTGGCTATGGGATCGAGTTAGGTGTCGTTTTCGAAGTATTTTTGGACGTAGAATCCATTTTTTTGGGTCCTGAAACAATCCGAGTTCACTGTTGCGATCTATAGGGCTTTCATGGGGCTACAAATGGGATTTTTGAAGGATCCCAGGAGGTCAAAATTTGACATTTAATATTATTTAATATTATTTTGAGGGGCCGTCGATGGTGTAGTGGTTATGATGCCGGGTCCACACTCAGGTGTCTGGAGTTCGAGGCTGTCTCTAATAAGGTTTTTTGTCCTTTTCCTTTTCACAGCTCTCGTTGAACTTCCAGACAATTACAACAATAAAAAGTGGCAAAACATGCAATTCCGGCGGCTCTATCTCATGTTGACATGTGTATGAGATAAAACCTGGCCTAGGGACTTAGGACATCAACACATGGATGCGTCGAATCTGAAGTTCAATCGCGTACAATCAGTCCACTTGAGGATTGCAGTGCCGTTGGGGATCAAAATCCTGTCAGGATGAAGGGGCACCATCGTCTAGCCATGACGGTGGGCTTGTCCCCCCTGCTTCGGGATTGTGATTCCCAAGTTTGAATTTCAGAGCTTTTTTAAAGAAAAAAAAAAAAAAAAAAAAATATTATTTTGATATTTAATATTATTCAAGTAAAAACAAAAAAGTTTGAAAAAAAATGTTTTTCTGAAAAATTTTCAGACAAAAAAAAAATAAAAAAACAAAAAAAACAAAAAAAAATAAAAAAATAAAAAAAAACCCAAAAAAAATAAAACACCAAAAAAAAAAAAAAATAAATAAATTAAAAAAAAAAATAAAAAATAAAAAAAATAAAAAAATAAATAAATAAATTTAAAAAAATAAAAAAATAAAAACACAAGGAACCTAATCAAAGAATAATAAACCCTAGTGTAAAATTTGCAGCGTTTTTCCTTACATTTCTCCTATATTCGAACTTGGCATTTAATTATCGTAATCATTCATGCTGCTCACTACTGTATGTGGTTGTGTTCGATTGGCGTTGATCAATTAACGAACTTACTCATCTAATTTCAGGGTCTGACCTAAGCCACCGTGTCAAGGAAGAAAAAATCTCTTGCCAGGATATTGGTTCCATAGGTTGGAATTTTTGTATTCTCTTTCACTTCTTATTCTGAGTTTGACATCTTGCATGGTAACTTTTCTGTCACGTTCAGTGTTCGATCGTCAAGATGAGCAAATCCGTATGATATCCAATTTCCTTTTGTTTCAGGACGTACCATCCAAGTTCAACCTGAAACAACAGATAACTCGGGTGGAGAGCAGCCATCAGTTCGTTCAGAAGTGGATAGCATTAAAGGTTGGATATTAAATTGACTGAAAACTATAATTTTGTCTGTACGTTTCTCTTTCTGACCCCCCCCCCCCCCCCCCTTTTTTTTAGATCCATCGTCAGCTCCTTCAACCTCAACGCACAGCTGTCTAACTGAAGTTGAATATTCCGAAGAAAATGCGTTAGCTCCTGAAGAGAATCCGGTCTATAGTAAGTAATGGAAACTACTAGGGTCTAAATGGGTGATTCTCAGAAAAGGGCAATTTTCTGCCCCCAGTAGTTCTGAAAAGCTCGAGTGCTCGGAATCTAATGTTTTGTTCTTTCGCTTGTTCCTTAGATGAAACCCAACGGAATGATCCAGTTTTTAGAGATCAAACGCCATTTTCTAGAAAATTTAATTATTCAACTGAGGCCCGTTACTGACCATCCCCCTAACGAGTCCAAATTGAAGACATTTGTGGGAAAAACAAGTTTGTAGATGGAGATTCTCAGACCACTTTGGAAGCAAAATTGGTACGCCGGCGACTCTGCATGTGTAGGGAAACTCGCGGCCATGCGACGTTGGCTGGATCGTCTGCAAGAAGAGGGTCCGAAATGGATATACTTCCCTGAACCCCAGAAGAGCTACATCATCACAAAGCCCGTTATGGAGTAGGAGGCAGACGAACTGTTCCCCGACCTGAAAAAAGCGTACTCTCAACGCTCTCTAGTGGGTTTCATTGGCCCGACAAAAGATAAGATGTACATTCACGAAAAAGTAGCGGGCTGGCTAGATTAGGAGGACTGGCCATTGAGGATCCCGTGGCAACCGCCGGCCAAGCTTTCAACGCACTGGTCAAGCCATCAAGCAGGAGGCGCCCTTCCAACTGTTACACCACGAGGACCACGCGAGCCAAATCCTGAGAGAGGTTTGTGTCCATAGAAAGGCTGATCTATCAGTTAGAGGAGACGAGCTGTTATGTTCGTGTATCCCCGGAAAAGGATGTTTATTATTCTTGGAATAATACACCTATGTTTTCGCGACGGAGGTCGACGACTCCGATCGGCCTCAAAATTTGACATTATCCGTTTCAAGAGGTCTAGATTCCCAAACCAAAATGTCCGTCCGCCGTCCGGGCCGTTTTGGGCAGTAGGAATTTTTTTTTTTAAATCTGAAATTTTGACAAAATACTTGGTTTACCATCTAGTTGTGCCCGCAAGGTTTTCAGCCCGATCGCCCAAACGGGGCTATGGGGCTAAAATGGGGCTACGGGAGGAGGTTTTTGAAGGCTTTTGGCTATGGGATCGAGTCGGGTGTCGTTTTCGAAGTATCTATTTTTTGGTGTCCCGGAACGATCCGATTTCACTGTTACGATCTATAGGGCTTTCATGAGGCTACAAATGGGATTTTTGAAGAATCCCAGGAGTTCAAATATTTTTCAAGTAAAAACAAGAAATTATTGAAAAAAAAAAAATAAGACACAGAATTAAATTTCTGCACAAGTAACCTATAATTATATATCAAAGAATAATAAACCCTAGTGTAAAATTTGGACCGTTTTTCATTCACCCACGTTATGACAAACTTCACCGATTCAAATTTTGAAAGCTTTAATCAATCGGTTTAAATAATGTAGGTAGTGACTCATTGAGTGACTAATGAGTAATGTAGAAAGAAGATGATGGTTTTTTTTTCCTACTGACGCTTTTTAGGTATGTTTGGAACTCTTCAACACTTAAAAATAACATTGGATTCACCCACGTTACGGACAATTCCGAGTTTTGCATTGAAAATTCTAATATAAAACCGTGCTTCTGCAGAAAAATAATAGGCGGGCAAATTGTCTGGGGTCGAGTGGGAAAAATTCATGTTTTTCATCATCATGATTTCTGGGATTCGTTTGATTTATCAAAATTGCCCTTTATCTGAGAATCGCCCAAATCTCCCTCCGGTGACGTCAACAGAAACCGCTTAATATTCTATTGTTTCGCAGGTTTCCGTAACCGAACTCGAAGGAAAGCCAAGGAAAAAGCTCAACTCAGCCTTTTGGAAAGTAAAGGTAGACATTTTCGTTGTCATGAAATTATAGTGAAGAGCATCATCATTATATGATCTCCTAGAATCTATATTATAGGATTTTTTCTTCCAGATTTCGACGTCAGCGATAGTGATGATCCGGATGATCCCGTTGAGCCTAGAAAAAAACGAAAAGGATTGTGTCGTGGTGACGAAGTTGCTGACGGAGAACGAAATGTGTCTTCCTGGGGGTACCAGGCGAATTTGAGTCAATTGCTCTTTTACAACGGTAAATATTTCGAATAAGAAACAACAGTCCTATTTTATTAAATGATATGATATGTAATGAAATAAGACACTTTTAGAGATAGTTTTTACTAGACATTTCTAGGTCGACGGCTCGGATCGGCCTCAAAATTTGACATTGTTCGTTTCTAGATTCCAAAACCGAAATGTCCTTCCGCCGTCCGGGCCGTTTTGGGCAGTAGGAATTTTTTTAAAATCTGAAATTTTGACAAAATACTCGGTTTACCATCTAGTTGTGCCCGCAAGGTTTTCAGCCCGATCGCCCAAACCCGTGGGGCGCTGTGGGGCTAAAATGGGGCTACGGGAGGGTTTTTTTGAAGGCTTTTAGCTATGGGATCGAGTTAGGTGTCGTTTTCGAAGTATTTTTGGACGTAGAATCCATTTTTTGGGGTCCCGGAACGATTCGATTTCATTGGGGCGATCTTTAGGGCTTTCATGGGGCTAAAAATGGGATTTTTGAAGGATCCCAGGATGTTAAATATTTTTCGAGTAAAAAATCCAGAATTTTTGAAAGAACACATTTTTGAACAAAAAATCCAAAAAACATTTTTTGAGATAAAAATCAAAAAAATTTTTTTTAAATTTTTTCATTGACAGAATTAAATTTCTGCACAAGTAACGTATATCAATGAATAATAAACCCTTGTGTAAAATTTGCAGCGTTTTTTACTGACAATTAATTTTTGCACAAGACTATACTTAGTAACCTATATCAAACAATAATAAACCCTTGTGTAAAATGTGCAGCGTTTTTCTTGTGTTGTTTCATATGAGTGTGCTGGCAAGGCGCTGAAGTGAAATTGTGCCGCGCTGAGCACTCCAGCTATGCCCATTGATTGAATACTTCGTCATCATTTACTCACATCTTACAATCTACTCGTTACTTATTGCTTTCTTAAATGTGGGCCTGCTGTGGTTCGGTAATTTTTACAAAGGTTTTGAATTGTTTTCACAGGCATTAAACTGAAACCGTGTTTTGTCAAGGTGTTTGCTATTCCTGAAGAAGTTCTGATCAAACACGGTTTAGAACCTGGTACGTCGAATCACCGTTCATTACTTACTAACACGAATTGCATGTGAGGAAAACCGAGGCGTTGGATGGAAATTGAATAACACTGAATAAATCTAGTTTGAAGAAAATAAATCTTGAACCAATTTGGGTTGGTTCTACGCGTTGGGCGATCATGCTGCTGCTTACTTGTATGGTAGTTCATAATTACGGTCCAGGCGGGGTAAATGTAAGCAAGTGTTTGAAAAGCAAACTTGTTTAACAATTCTATTCGTTTATTTAGGTATGATGTTAGCTCACTGATTTGGATTTGATCGACGCTGCTCATTACTAATTAGCAAATGGATGCCCTGTGGGTTAAATGTAAACAAATGGTTTTTTTATGCGTTTTCATTGGGTTTGAGCTATGAAAGTAAAAGTGTTTCGGTTTAAAAAGTTTTTTAAAAGGGTCACTTCGTATTGATACTACATAAACAAATACATTTTATTTGTTTCAGATGCCTGGCAAATTTAATTTGATTTTAAATAGGGTTACAAAACAGCTTGGGTAAAGTAGGGTGAAAAACAATCAGTTGTTGGGGTAAAAACATGCTTTTATCACGAGAATAATTGAAAGTGATTCTCGGCTGTCCAGATAAATGCAACTAATCAACTGAGGCGACTGATCAATACCTACCTGTTTACAATTAGGAATGGAAACGTGTCTGGATTTTTTTTTAAATCGATATAAGACGTCCGAATGATAATGAAAATGGGGTTAAAACACAAACTGGCGGAAACCCGAAGTCAGCTCCTATTGGTCGACGAGTTGGCCACCATTAAAAATCTAAAAACTGAAGGATCCGTCACGTCGAATAAGTTAAGGCGACGACACTCTCTGGCATCGCAAGGCGGGTCTCTATTGGGCTGCAAGAACGCGAATGGCTGAACTGCCAAACAATGCAGTGACATAGTAAAAAAAAAAAAATTTATATCACGAATAAGTTGAGTCAATACGCACGATCACATTCACAACAAAGGGAACACAGCCATTTTCGCGTTACTCCAGTGTCACTAGTGCCGACCATCAAGCAGAGGTGGGCGTATTCATATTCATGAATATGAATTTATTCACAGGCCGCAGATTTGTGAATATGAATAATATTATGAATATGAATAACGTTATTCACCGTTTTATTCATGAATAACGTTATTCACAGTTTCATTCATGAATAACTCATTATTCACGTTTTTATTCACAAACAACCACTAGTTTTGAACACATTCCACAAGCTTTTATTCGCGTTATTCATAAATAAAAATGTGAATAACCGGTTATTCATTAATGAAACTGTGAATAATCGGTTATTCATGAATAAAACTGTGAATACCGTTATTCATATTCATATCGTTATTCATATTCATATTCATAAATCTGCGGCCTGTGAATAAATTCATATTCATGAATTTGAATACGCCCACCTCTGCCACCAAGAAAAAATTTGAAAATCTACCTGTACTCTGGTGTCTTTGATTGGAAACCGTAACCAGTTTTTGAATCAGCCAGACAACTTAAGATGATGACTTAAGTTTCGTTGTTGTTGTTTCTTGTTTTTGTTTTTGTTTTCGTTTTTGTTGGGGTTATCTTGGCGAGACCTCTCTACTCAGTATTATTAATAAATGGTTGATAATCAAAAACTTGAGATGATTATAAACTAGGTACGTGAAAGACTTTACGTCACAAAAATGATGTCTTTTTCCCTTTTTGACTTCTAACAACATGGTACAGGATGATTTAACCCAAAATTCGGGCGCATTTCCATTCTTAATTGCCTCATTGTTTTGGGGTAAATGTAAACGCTATGGGGTAATTGTAAAGAGGCTCTCAATCACTCCCAAATGCAGTTAAACTAGAGACAACCACTGGTTGACATTAACTCGCAACTTTGTCCTTCTGAGTTAACCCAATGTAGAGGAGAGGTTGAAATGTAAACATCGCAATTTTGTTTACAAATACCCCGTCTGACCCAATTTTGATTGCTCGTTGCTGGTGTCCGGAAAGTCGTCATGAATGTTATGAACATATTGCCATCAAATCTACTGCCAGAACGCTTGTTATTTATCAGTTCGCCACTTTCTCATTGTAACATCTAACATCCTCTCGTTGTTACGCTACAAAACGACATCATTTCTACTTCGGTTTCCCAACGCGAGAAAAATGACGGAAATTCATAGTGCGTTTGTTTTACTGTGCAGATACAGCTGAGGATAAGGTGGATCTCCAGACGCTGAAGAGAGGCCTTTTTTCCTGCAGTGACTGCAGCTATCGGACGAATTTCATCAAAGAACTACGGCAGCATGAGTGGGTACACAAAAAAGGGACTAAATGCTACACCTGCCCCGTTTGCGATCTCAAGTTTAGTTGGGACAATGGTTTGAAGGTGCACATAAAGTCTGTACATTTTAAAATGAAACATTACAAATGTGCTCTTTGTGACCATCAAGTTTCATCCAAGATGGCCCTAAAATCCCATATCAGGGCACACAATGGAGTGAAACCGTTCTCGTGTAAATACTGTGATTACAAAACATCGCAGTCGGCCAGTCTTAAAACACATTTGCTTAGCCATGCCGGTGAAAAGCCGTTCGTTTGCCCGCACTGCCCATATCGTGCCAGACAGTATCCTCACCTTAAACACCATTTGTACGTCCACTTGGATGTCAAACCCTACGAGTGCGAAATTTGCGGCTATAAAACCCGACAAAAGTCCCATTTGAACAAACACGTTGAGTGGGTACACGGCAACTCCAAACCTTTCAAATGCCCCTCTTGCAGTTTCACCGCCAAATCCAAACATACGTTAGTCACTCATTTCCGGGGCCAACACACGGACGAACAGCCTTACGTTTGCAAATTGTGCCCTTTCAAGAGCGCCCACAGCTCGCCACTCTGGAACCACAGAAAGGGCCACGAGCAAGTCTTCTCCATCATGTGCCCCCATTGTAGCTGGTCTACTGATAAGCCCCGCGCTATGGAACACCACTTGATAAATTGTCATCCCGATGTTGTACGCATTCTTGAATGCAAATTTTGCAGCTTGCGAGTAACCGACGCTAAACGCCTAGAAAAACACATGAAGGTTAAACATGAAAGGTGAACAGAAACCTCATAATATACGTACTTGAATCCGCTCCTATTATGTTGTGCAATAACCGATTCAATATTACGATTGCAAGTAATGCAGTAATTGTGAAATGCAATACTTGAAATTTAATTTGTATCCGTTGAAATGTTACAGTTATTTACAAATTATTTATAATCGGCAGACGGACATCCCATATTTTGACACTTTGAAGCATTTTCAGGCCGATCAAATCAAATTTCCATCCCCTCTTGTCTCAAAAACAATACTGGTTATTGAAATAAATGACTAAACATACCCATTATAAAAATGGCGATAATTATTAGCACTTCTGTACATTCAACTGTATTAGATAATAAGTTTATTTTGTCAATGGCTCGAGCTGTCTTCCTTGACCAAGTATTTTTATATGCCTTCCCTGTGCTTATTAGGTGCTAAATGAACTGAAAACAAAATTTTACGTAGATAACGCATAACAATGTACCTATTAAGTAAAGTCTACAAACTGTAAAATGATGATGTAATTTGTTGTTGCTCGTTATTATTGAGGTAAATTACAAATTATTGCCAGAAAGTGATTTTTACGTCTTCCTCGTTTGTCGTTTTCCACACAGTTTGCCGAAGAACGTTTCGTCAACCAGACAGAAATCCTTTTCTGCTGACACCCACTTTCGCATAAGCACTGCCCTGCACAAACCTGTTTGATACTTTGAATCTCCGTCACGAGTCTAACGAGAACATTTCATTTAATGACAATTTCTATTCCCTAACTTAGGTGGCCAAGGGAAGAGCCAACCAAATGACCGAAGAACCTCGGGAAATTATTTATCCCACACATTCACCAAATTGTGCCTACGTTGCGAGTACACCTACGTACCATTCTCTACCTGACTTCTGGTGTCTTGCCCAGTATACTTGTATTGGAACTTGTAAGTTCCTATCTACGATGGTTGCGGGTAGGTATATTTATTTTATTTCTTGCCCAGAATTGACCGAAAATGTCCATTTCATGACGTTTATTCCACTGAATCGCATTTCATGACTTTTTTGACAAAAATGACTATTTTATGATAAAAAAAAAACTATGACTATGACGCTTATGACTTTTTGGCGTCTCTGGTCATAACTGAGAACATGAACTGAACACAGCAAGGCATCTCAGCGGTCTATCGTCGTTGTCAGAGCAACATGGCACAACATCAAGAGGTACTTTTCGGCAACTAGGTATTATGACAATAAATCATCCTAGAAACGAAGAAAAAACTTGCGGTACGCTTCTGTCGACAGAATCCAACCGCACGTACTCGAGCTATCGGTTTTCGTCCAACTTACGATCGACCTGGAACAGCAGTTTCTAAACTGCGCATGTCTCCGGCGATTTCTGTTAACATTCCGTCAAACCTGGAACAAACCTAATACTCTACGTTCAGTGCATTGGGGCCCGTAGTTCCTCACCGGCCGGCAGTCTGCGCTGATGCCCACGCTTCCAGCTGATGCCAGTCGGCGGGTAATTCAAATAACGGCGGGTAACTCAAATAACGGCGGGTAAACAAAAACGATTTTGGCATTATTATTCTTGGAATAATACCTACTCTAACGTATTGGCGTCGGTGATCGAAAATTTTGATCGTCCTCAAAATTAGTCCCAGAACGTTTCACGACGTGTGGATTTCAAAAATCAAATGCCCGTCGTTTTGAGCAGTTGGAATAATGTTTTAAATCTGAAATTTCGACAAAATTCGCGGTTTAGCACTTAGTTGTGCCCGTAAGGTTTCAGCCCGATCTCCCAAACCCGTGGGGCTAAACTGGGGCAACGGGAGGGGTTTTTTTTGAAGGCATTCGGCTATGGGGTCCAGTTAAGCTTAACTCTACACTATAGTGTAGATCTACACTATAGTGTAGATTAATCGACCATATCGAAATTTCGAAGTATATTAAATACCACTTAAATATAAATAAATGTACCACAAATTTTGGACGTGGAATCCATTTTTGGGGGTCCCAGAACGATTGGATTTCACCGTTGGGGATCGAAGGGGCTTTCATGGGTCTACAAATAGGATTTTTTAAGGATCACAGGAAGTCAAATAATTTCCGAGTAATAATTTAACGCATAATCAACTTTTTGAATTATCAGTCCGAACATTGTACAGAAAAAACGCTGCAAATTTTACACAAGGGCTTATTATTTTTTGATATAGATAGGTTACTTGTGCGAAAATTAATTAATTAAATTAATTAAATAATGCGAAAATTTTATTGTAATATAATCATATTAAATACTTATATTATTATACATACAATTATTGTCATCTGGTTGCAACGCACTGATTGCATAATAGGTAGTAAGTTATTAGTAATAACTGTTATTAGCACCTCAACTCAGACTTGGACTGAATACTTTCAAGGAAATGCGCGACAGAGTGATAAGGCAGATAACAAAATTTGTTTTTATTTAATGTCAGAAAATTATTTTATGTCAGAAATCCGATGTCAAAAACTCATTCCCCAAAAATCCGTAGATCTACAGATTTATCTGTGTGATTGGCGAACCGCCAGCTGGCATCAGCTGGGAGGGTGGGCATCAGCGCAGACTGGTGGCCGGTGAGGAACTACGGGCCCCAATGCACTGAACGTCGGTTACCTAATGAAGTTGTGCCATGTTGCTCTGACACCGACCCTATCCGACTCACCTACTTCGTTGCTCGGCATTACTTGTACGTCTATGTACCTCAATGTCCTCGAAGAAAATTCCTACAACAATAACAACACCGTGGCTTTGTTGATGTTATTGATGTAGTATCAAGTCTCGGTTACTCTGTGTATCAAGTTGATTCTGAAAACTCGAATTTCTAGCTTGAGCTGTTCTCTGTGAGCTTGACACTTTTCAAGTGACTTTTGGGTTAATCTGTGCGTGTCATTCGGAGTGTCTGCTGCAATAACTGCATATTTCAGTCATTGGGAGTGGTAAAGAACTTTTGAAAATTTCCTATTTATTCTTGTCGTAAGTACTGAATTTGTTCTACGTTCTTCTAAATTACAGGAACACATGACATCCATTGGAATGAATCCTTAAACCATTCACACTCCCGTGAGGAAATCGCCGGCAAACATGGCAGATGATGAGCCTATTATAATAATCCTACAAGCCGGCCACGGATTTGTGTGGGACTCTGACGGTAAGTTATCTTTCATTTAAAGAATCATTTCACAAGGCAGCATTAAAAACTAGAACAGCTTTAAAAACAGATAATATCGTAGTATAGTTACGAATCATTACATTTGCACTTACTTGGTATGAGATAGCCGGATTGACAGTCTTGTTTCGCCTGGAATAGTCTCCGTCAACCCAGACTGTGTGTTTGGCAGATGAAAATGATTAGTTGACGACCTGGGGGATCTTCCTTATGAGCTGCCGAACCCCCCTTTGGATTACACTGCTCCTGGGGGTTTTCGAGGGTGCGGAATCCGAATCCGAGGTCCGTTTTGCCCCCTAGACGCAGAGGTTCCGCTGTACAGTACCCAAATTTTCAAAAACACCTAATATCCAACTGCACTGTTTTTCAACGAGCAGATGCTATTCTTACAGGAAATCTAACGGTGAACACGCCCATATGTATGTTGATGGGTCTAAAATGCTTCCTTCATGACATGAAAAACATTGTTTTTTTGCCGAAAAACTACTTAAAAACGTGGAAAAATAGTGAAGTTGGAAATTATGCGAGTTTTTTAACATTTGGATACTGTACAGCGGAACCTCTGCGTCTAGGGGCAAAAACGGACCTCGGATTCGGATTCAGCACCCTCGAAAACACCCAGGACCACTATCAGCCTCTTGAAGCATGAGATCGATTTTGGTTTATTATTCTTGGAATAATATGTACGTGTACCTATGTATTTGTAACAGATGTATCTGTTTTCGCGACGGAGGTCGACGACTCGGCTCGGTTTCAAGAGGTCTAGATTCAAAAACGCTGCAAATTTTACACAAGGGTATATTATTCTTTGATGTACGTTACTTGAGCAGAAATTTAATTCTGTGTCAATAAAAAATTTAGAAAAAAAGGTTTTTATATATATATTTTTTTTTTTTTCATAAGTTTTTGCTTTTTACTTAAAAATATTTAACCACCTGGGATCCTTCAAAAATCTCATTTGTAGCCCCATGAAAGCCCTATAGATCGCAACAGTGAAATCGGATCGTTCCGGGACCCCAAAAAAAAATGGATTCTACGTCCAAAAATACTTCGAAAACGACACCTAACTCGATCCCATTCATAGCCAAAAGCCTTCAAAAAAACCCTCCTGTAGCCCCATTTTAGCCCCATAGCGCCCCACGGGTTTGGACGATCGAGCTGAAAACCTTGCGGGCACAACTAGATGGTAAAGCGAGTATTTTGTCAAAATTTCATATTAAAAAAAAAAATTTCCTTCTGCCCAAAACGGTGCGGACAGCGGTCGGACATTTCGGATTTAGAATGTAGACCTCTTAAAACGGATAATGTCAAATTTTGAGGCCGATCTGAATTGAGGCGCGGTTTCGCAAATCGAAAAAACGTTTCAACCCTTTGCATATTAAGTTATGAAAAACTTTTTTCTTTCTTATGAGTTTACTCTATGGTTACGTTATGTCTATACATCAAAATGATACCAATATCACTTCCATCCCATCAAAAAATAAACATGAAAATGGCGCGGTTTTGCAAAACGATACTAAACACTCACTCCGGCCCGCGAGTGTTTTCACTCGAATTAAGAGTTATTCCATGGATTTTGTGCATCCAATTCAAAATAGTAAATTTATTTCACCTTTATTTAGATTTGATTTGAGTGAGAAATTAATTCCAATTGAACTCATTGAAAAATTTTAATAGGTATAAAAAATCCTCGTAAAATCTTACATAAAAATCGATATCTCTCAATTTTTTCCATTTTGGCACTTGTATTGTATTGTACCCTTTTGCAAAACCGCGCCACAATTATCGACCTCCGTCGCGATTTCATAGGTGTATTATTACAAGACAAACGCTTCGGGGCAACCGCGAGTGTCGCTTGATTGGCGGTGCACAAACGACTCACCAAGAGTCTCCTTTGTTCGAGTCTCTCCTGCTGAAAATCTGCTGATTTTCTCCTTGGGTTAAAATCCCTCCCAACATGACCAACATCAAAATTGGTACTCGAACCTTTGATTGTTGCCAGGTTTTAGTAGGCTAATGCCAACCTAATTGTACGATTCACACGCTCACAGATTGGCTCAGGTTGAGACGAGACCACAGAATCGTTGGGAACTTGGTTGGTTGCCTCGCAAACATTCCTCGCCAAGAATCGTTAAACGGGATGCCTGCAGTTCTACTTCCTGAAGAGCTAACGTTGGTACTTGAAAAGAACTTTGGGGTCCTGCTGAAGCTTGCTGAACCTCCAATAACCATATCAGACTCCACGAAAGAAGAATACAAGCGATACTACGACAAAGTTCAAAAAGAACAAGTAAGTTTGTACCTGATTTCCCAGTCAGTGACGTATCAACCTCTGAAAGTAAAATGAAGTTGGTAAGATAAGCGGAGTGTATTTGTTCGGAGCCTCCGTTATATTTCTGGTAGCTGCGGCCCTCTCCACACATTGGATTTTTTCTGTGACCATTCATTCTGTTTTTAATTTACAGGTAGAAGTATACGAGAAAAAACGAATGTTGGAAGTGCGAGGGATGATAGATCGAATTATTGAAGGAAAGAAAAGGAAAATAGCGAGAGGAGAATCTACAGCACCTATTGACGAGGAAAGCATATTCGAAGCGGAAATGGCTCGAGTGAAAAAACTTGATGTAGGAGTTTTTGTGCAAATACCCACTGGTAGGTGGTTTGCAGTGGAAACTGTATAAATTCTGAATTACGTTAGCGGAAAATTATACTATGCTAGGATTAAATCTTTTATGCTTATAGCTAACCCCTGGGCAAAAGAAGAAGATTTCTGCCCAGCTGAGTGGGCCTACCCCAAGACTCCTTTGGAAACCCTGAAATGTCGTGTCTACAACGATCTTTGGGAGCAAGGTTTGTACCTGACGCGCGGATCCAAATTCGGCGGTCACTTCCTGGCGTATCCCGGAGAACCGCTCAGGTTTCACGCCTTCTACGTCGTCATAGTGGCTCTCCGCGACGAAGATCTGTGCCCGCTCGATCTCGTCAGACACGCTCGTCTCGCAACTAATACGAAGAAGACGTTTGTCATAGCAACAACTGATTCTGAAGATCAGCTTGTCTACAATAGCTTTGAATGGACTGGAAAGACGTAGGTGTCGCACTTGTTTTCATCTCAGCGTTTCTTTGTCGATAAGCCTGGTGAAACGAATGCGAAATAATAGTGTTATCTTTTCCTTTTTCACGTGTCCGATCACAATCGATATCACCTAAACTTTGTTGGAAAGATCGACTTGTGCCGGACAGACCGTTGTTTTAATACACCGAGCGTAAATCGTTGGATAAATAAAAGAAAATGTTTGAATGTGAATTGAAGACTAGGACACGTTTTTATCTCCCCAGTATCTTTTCGTGGCTGGTCTATTGGTAATTTTGGTAGCGAATTCAAGGGGCAAAATTATAACCCGATCCGTACACAATATAATTGCATAATTGCGATCGACCTGTTTACCCAAGATCTGAGCAGAGCCAACTGGGAACCCGTTTCCCTGGCGAGTAACGCAAATGCCAAGTACGAGCGCTTCTGGAACATCTACACACTGTTTGAAATGCACTTTCCACGTAAGAAAATCATCTGCTCGGCAAAACCTGATGCTCTGAAGAGCGAAATTAGTAAAGCCAGCTTCAAGAGGCCAACCAGAGCCCGTACAACAAGACTCGTTACCGCAGGTTATTAAAAAAGCATTCCAGCCTGCTCCAATCACCCGAAGTTTCAATGGCTCGAGAATAACGCCCGCTAAAAATCGAACCAAGGTCACATGGAACAGTGAAATATGGCAAGTGGATGTGAAAGATAAGGGGCAATCCCAGCCCTCGGTTGAATTTAATCTCACCGTCGACGGCAGAATGGTTGACCCAGCCACGTTGGTTGAAATATTCTCCAATCACTTCAGGCAGTTAAGTTCTGTCCCGACCCCATGCAGCTCTGCAAATATTTATTTCACATAAATTGTATACATAAACTTCACTTTCATATAGGTGAAGGACCCGTCCAGGCACGTCTCTATCAGCTCTCGTTACAGAATGCACACGCTTTACTATACTATATTAATATATATAATTAATTCCTTGGCCTGCCTCGTGACCCGACTAACGTCGTCTTTGTTGTCGACTCCCAATCAGCGATCCTTGCGCTCTGTTGCCCCGATGTCCCTGAGGAACACCACGAACTCAGCAGTAGGAGAGTCCTGTGGGGCGTTGATCTTGAGGGGATGGCGAGTGGGCAACGAAAAAGCCGACGAACTTGCCAAGAGAGGAAGTAATATGCCACCCACTGACGATCCCATCACCCACAGGCAGTCGATGAACGAGGCTGAAATAAAGATCAACCAAACCGGACTGGAGTGACACCGAAACGCGGCCTTAGGAAAGCAATGGGAATGTCTTATCACCCAACCCATTCCTGGTAAACTGCCCTGTCGGGACTACGTTGCCAACTTCAGATTGACAACTGGACACGATTTCCTCCAGACTCATCTCCATAGAATCGGCGTTGCTCCATCACCGACATGCCCCCTGTCCAATACCAATGCACCGATGGACGCCAGGCACTTGGACCAACAATTTTACGACCCCGACACGACGACGAGGACTCCGCTTGGAGGAAAAGTGATGCATGCATATTGGGGTGGTAGGAAGGAGATGGCGTTAAGGCCTCCGTCCGGGGTAGGATAAAAAAAAAGAAATAAAAAAGCTTCTTCCTTTCCTCAATCGTAGCCGTGAACCATCCCTGTCCCACGCTATATAATATATTAGTTATAATGAACAAATCAAATACAACTGAAACATGAAAACTGATTCATCAGTAACGTTTTCAAGCTTCAGGTACGCACTTCCCCCGGCAGAAAGAGCCAAATGCGTAGGTTCATGGCCTCCCATCTTGGCACACCTTTAAGAAATAGTCGTTTTGGCCCAACACCTGGGGGGGGGGGGGCGCAAGGCGTGAAGCTTCTGGTTCGGTAGAATCATTGGTTCTTTGAAAATTCAAATTTGGGCTGACCGAATTAAAGACTTTTTAAACTCCCGAACGCAAGTGGGCTAAGAAATGAGTCAAAGTGATTATTGTACAAATATTTTCAAATTAGTATAAAAAGAGCGTGACTTTGCCTTATATTGCGAATTTCAGTAATTCGTACAAATGACACTACTTGCAGTTAGGTATACGAAAATTATTCCAGATTATTGCCCCACCTGTTGCCCTAAGTACCAAATGTTCAGCGGCTCGTAATCAACACGATTTTATCGCCATCAATCAAGATTTGAGATCATCATAAAAACTCGCGAGAAAGCTGATGTTTGAAATTAACTTCAAACATCAGCTCTTCAGCAATCTTCAGCTGCTCTTCGCTAGATGAGGAGCTATGACATGACAATGACCAGAGACGCCGCGTTTATGACTTTTATTTTTTCATTTCATGACTTTTTTTTCCGTTTCATGATGCTTATTTCATAAAATGGCTCATTTCATGACGTTTTACCCAAAAGAGGGTGACGGTTTTCTGTCAATAACACTAAATGTTGTTCAAATCAAATCAGATCAAATCAAAATCAGATCAAATCAGGCCTCAATGAAGAGGCAGCCGAAATACCACCACTTTACTCGGGAATCCATGGAATTACGGGACCGTTACCACCATTTTAGGGACATAGCTCGTTCCTCTGGAAATCCCGACTTCAAATTATTAGCGAATGAGAGTCGAAATAAGTTTAGGAGCGTATTGATCAGAGCTTCCCGCGAGTCCAACGATAGTCGTATAAGTACAGCTTCAAATAAACACAAGGTTTGCTGGGAGGTGATAAATGAGGTACTGAATTACAAATCTAGAAAAACTTATCAGAATTCTAATCTGAATAGCTCAGGCTTCAGTGACTCTTTTGCTAGCGTTTTCCAGCAGCGTCCTTCCCCGTCGTCGGCTCAGGAGTTTGATGAGTTTCTAAGTCGTGCTCCCAGTGTGCCTGTTGAATTTGCTTTTCATTCAGCATCGGTGGAGGAAGTCTTCGCGTCCGTTATGGCTCTCAGAAACAGTAACGCTACGGACTTCTTGGGCATAAACTCGCGCGCGCTTAAGTCAGTGGCGAGTCTCATCATTGAGCCGCTGACATTTCTTATTAATAACTGCTTCATCTATAGTAGGTTCCCCCTCTGCTTGAAGAAGACTGTTATATCTCCCATCCCTAAGAAAGGGAGTTCCAATGAGTACGAGGGTTTTCGACCGGTCTCTAAGTTGCCCACTTTGGTGAAGGTTATGGAGGGGGTCATGTTGCGGAGAATTTTAGGGCATTTGGTTGACCATGATGTGCTCCATCCTCAGCAGTTTGGCTTTCGCAAAGGCCGTAGTACTTCCACAGCTGTGATCTCATTGATCTCTCAGTTATACTCCGCATTAGAGAGTAAACAACACACCTCGCTCAGCCTCTTCGATTTGTCGAAGGCTTTTGATCTTGTGCCGCATGACCTGCTTCTCAAAAAACTCGACCACTATGGTTTTACTTATAAATCAGTTTTGTTCATCAAGAGCTTTCTTGAAGGGTGGTCGCAGGTGGTTTACTTCAACGGTTGTGTTTCCCAGGAAGTAGCTATACCCTGTGGTGTCAAACAAGGTAGTATCCTAGGTCCATGTTTTTTTCTTATGTTTATCAATGACTTGGCTTATCAGTTTCCAGACTCGAAGACAATATTCTTATTTGCTGATGATATAACTAGCTTGGCGAGGGGAGCTTCATGTACTGAGCTTAGGCATGATTCTTTAAACAGATCAAAGATTATCGAAAGTTGGTGCTCGGCCAATGAATTAATTTTAAACAAAAGTAAAACCCAGACTCTGGAATTGGGTCTAAACAGGCGCCTGGACCAATCGGTAAATTTCCTGGGCTTGATGGTGGATAATCGTCTCTCGTGGCTTTCACATGTTGAGGTATTGTCGCCTAAGTTATCATCCGTTATTTACATGGTTAGGAGATTGAAAGGAATAGTGTCCGACCAGGTCCTGCTTTCGGTTTATCATGCTTGCTTTGCCAGTAGAGCCTCCTATTGTATCATCGCTTGGGGCAATTCCAATCATGCTTTAACCATATTTAAACTTCAAAAGCGAGTCATCAGAATAATGGCCAATCTATCATGGGGTCAGAGTTGTAGGGGCTCTTTCACTCGTTTAGGAATTCTTACTATTCCTAGCACTTATGTATTGGTTGTGTTAAACCATGTAAAGTCCAATTCTTCGTGTCTGCCCATGGTTGCTGACTCGCACCAGCATAATACTCGCTCCCGGGGTGATGTCATCATCCCTTTCACCCGCCTCTCTAATGCCCAACAGAACGACCCAATACAGGTGGGCTCCCGTCTGTTCAACTCCCTACCCCACCATGTTCGGGATTTACCAGCTAAATCCTTCTATAAGTACGTGAAGTCCCACCTGGTAAAAGAAGAATTATATTCTCTAGAGGAATTTTTCAAGATCAAATGGCCTGTGGTGAATTAGTCTTCATTGTCTTGTCATGTATTTTCTTGTCATTGTCTTGTGCACGGCCATTCATTGTTTTGTACATCTGCAGTCGAGTTGATGCTATTTTCTCTGTCATTCCCATTATTACAGTCAATATAATCGGCCCTATAACCAGTCAGCTTATTCTGTATGTTCTAACTTTTGACTTTTGCTCTGTCATTATTTGGCTTTGGCAAATAAAAAAAAAATTCTTGATTCTTGATTCTTGATGTATGGACTTCTTACGCAGGTTCAGTTGGTATTTCCTCTCGAAGTTACAACAAAAACAAGAATTCATTTGTAAGGATTAAGAAATTAGTAAAAATCTTCAAATCTCACAGATATGCTACAGACGTTTAACCTTTCCAAACTTGCAGATAAAAAGTAACGATATTAAATATAGTTATTTCAAAATTTTTGATCAAAAAACGAGCGATATTGAAAAAAAAAAAAACAAAAAAAAACAAGAAAAACACCAAAAATCCTCGAAAAAGCAATCAAAACATAATTTCAATGTTGTGCCAAAATCGCAGATTCTTTGAAAAATGTCTACTACCAAGTTGGTAGTACCAACGTTGTTCTAGAGTGTTCGGAGTGGTTTGGGATGCCTTTTAATCGGAAAGTGGTTGTTGGCCGATGGTGCAGCGGTCTAATCCAATGAGTTGGTTAGGGAGAGAGAGAACCTTTTAATCGGTTCTATGTAGGCCAACATTACATCGAAATTTACACTCCATTCGCCTCCCTCTCTAAAATCCCATAAATACCTACCCCTCTAAAGAACCCAGGGATATGGTAAGATCAAGCTGAAAAGTTTTTCTTGGTGGAGACTCAATACTAGTGTCAAAATCCCACATTTTTTGAAAAATTCCTATGGGCAAAAGAGGCGTGGACGGCGGTGGGACGTTTAATTTTTGAAACCTACTTGTTGTAAACCCGTAAGTAAAGTGTCAAAATTCAATTTTGTCGCCGATCAACATTTTCTACCTCCTATGAGAACACGCATTGGTACATGCGATTCAGAGAATCGATCAAGAATACTTTCAACTAGTGCAAGCTTGCCTGTTTTCCATACGGACAAAAATCCTTTTCTGCTGACACCCATTTTCGCAGAAGCACTGCCCTGCAGGTTCGAATCTTTGAATCTCTGTCACGAGAAATGACAATTTCTATTCCCTAACTAGGTGGCCAAGGGCAAACGAACCTCGGGAAATTATTTATCCCACACATTCACCAAATTGTGCCTACGTTGCGAGTACACCTACGTACCTTTCTCTACCTGACTTCTGGAGTCTTGCCCAGTATACAAGTTCCTATCTACGATGGTTGCGGGTAGAATTATTTTATTCCTGGCCCAGAATTGACCGAAAATCTCCGTTTCATGACGTTTATTCCAATAAGTCGCATTTCATGACCTTTTTGACAGAAATTACTATTTCATGATAACAAACTATGACTATGACGCTTATGACTTTTTGGCGTCTCTGACAATGATGTTGTTACTTCCTGCCAGGTTCTGTTCCTTCGCAGCTCACTCAGAATTAATATAAGTGTGAATTCCTCCTGATCATTTTTTTGATCGTGGGTTACCTTCAAATGAAGAATTACATCTGAACTTGTGAATTTTTAGAATAGAAAAGTATAATAAATAAAATTTAGCGGAAATAAATGAAAACTTTCATTTATTTCCGCTAAATTTTATTTATTAAGTATCTAGATAAAAATGACACCATCAGATGGCAGTTCAGAGCCCCCCCCCCCCCCCATCACCACAGGATCCAATTTATAATGAACCTTTACACGGGCGATGAAAGTTTACAATGTTGCATAGATTCAATCTTACCTCAATGAAATGATCACTAGACAAGTTAACTTAGTCGCTCAGATCTTCTTCATCACTAAAATACGAGTTCTTTTTAATCACTTTTTTAGGTGGATGATAAATTTTATCCTGATTGCCAGAAAACATTTTTTCTTGTTCCAATTGAATAGCAGCACTCAACGTCTCCAAGTCAGGTTCCAAATTAGTATCATCGTCAGACACTTCTTCCTCTTCTTCAGTACTGTAATGTCCGTCCTTCTTTCTCTTGGTTTCTGCGAGCTTTTTCTTCTTGTCTTTCTTCGGAGGAGGCGTTCTCCTTCCCAGGGAATTCTTAGGACAATCGTAGCTTAGATGACCGTCTTCCTTGCACTCATAACATGTGGTTTTGTCAGGATAATACTTCTTTCTGATGAACTCAGTGCTGCGGCCATTGTCTTTGGCTATGCTGCACTTGATGGTGCGCTCGAACATCTGCTTCCCGTTGAGTATTTTGACACACGCAATTGCATCCTCTCGCCTGAGGTACTGCACGAACGCAACACCTTGAACACAGAAAATAACAGAATTGGGACTGGGAATAAACGTCATACCAATAAATCAAGCCATCAACAAGAACCATTGATAATGGCACATGCCTGCATCTGTAACTGTTTACCACAACAGACAACCAAATATACCCTAATAAAATGTCAACTTGTCTTCCTTACCTTTGCTTTTCCTCGTGCTTCGATCCTTTACAAGGGTAACCTTAACTACTTTGCCGTATTTGGAGAATATTTTGTGGAGGTCGTTGTTAGTCAGAGAATAAACCAAATTAGAGACATAAATTGTGCTTTTGCTAGGGGCTAGGCCAGAACTCATTTCTTTGAACAAAGAGAAAATTTGTCATTACTAGAACTTCAGTAAACGGTTATGAACAAACCAATCTTTCCAGTGAAACAACCGTGTCGACGGAAAAGGACGTTGTTGAAAGTTGTCACCAAAGCTGAATGTAAACATAACCTGGTTGGGGAGTAACATCCATGTTACCTCACTTGGTATCTTTCACTTCTTATAGTCTTTCAACTGCTATGGCGAACACACAACACTCGCCCAATCTGAGTAGCTAGGTAAGCACTGGTACCTAGCAGTTTATCGTACTCTAATAAACTGCTACTCATATTCTGCTCAAGAAGAGTCGTGCACAGATTAAACTACTGATTTCCCCCACTGCATCAGCCCCATGGGACGTCATCAATGTCGCCCGCTGACGTGTCGCCCAGTGGCTGCGATTAAAATTAAAACATAGTCTGGGTCCGCTGATCATGTTTCACCTTTTCAAATTAGGTAAGCTTTTGGGGGTCTACTATTTAAATAAACTCACCGGGTGTTCTAGGATCACTTATTTTCACTTTTCACAATCGACCTTGTGGATGATTTTGTAAATAATTTTTGACAAAACTTATTAGGTATTGAATCTCGTAGAAAGGAAAATCCTGGGAAGAAAAATATCGGCTCTGGTAATGGTAAAATTTTTTTTACATGTACCAGAGCCGATACTTTTCTTCCCAGGATACATTTACATACATTTAATGTATCAGTATCGTGATAATTTGTTTGGAAAAAAGTATCGAAAAGAATCGATATTTTTTCAAGAAAATATCGATACTTTTTATACTTACATCACTGTTATAGTGGTGGCAGTGTTTTCATAAAGGGGAAATTTCTCCTTTTAGGGGAAAACAGCCTTGCTCGGGGGAAAAAAGGGGAAGGGTATTGAAAGGGGGAAAAAAGGGGAAATATAGAAACATACAGAAAACGGAAAATAAATCTCCAATAAAGTTGGTTTCTACCAGGTAGGGAAATAGGTCCTATTTCACAACTCAGTGGGTAGGTACCAACCAGGACACTAGGTACAACCAAAAAGGCGATTTGGAGCGCTCTGAAAGAAGAAGGAGAAGATGTTGAGAAAAAGGATGATAAGGAGTTGTTGGGTGGTCCTTGTTGGGGATGTCTGATACTTCAAAAGTATCGATATGATATCGATTCATCTAGAAAGCATAAAAAAAGGATCGATACGATACTTTCAAAAACTATAATAATATTATAGTTTTTGAAAGTATCGTATCGATCCTTCAGCATATTATGTTGAAGTATCGATACCTACCTACTTTTTCAAAACTGGGTGGAAACGTAATTTTTGTTTCTCTTCGTCAGCGTGATAATGAATATAATATAATATATTACAGTAAATCGAGAAAACCTCGTAAGTCCGATTTTTGGTCAAAACCTTTATTTTTAGTCATTGGGTAAAGGATATCAGTCAGCACGTGTCTGTGTAGTCATTGATCCTTTTTTTAAGAGCCATTTCGCGTTCAGGAAGGAATTAAAATTACACGTAAGTCTGTACACCTTTCAGAAGGGCTATCAAACCTCGTATGTCCAAGACTTACAAGGTTTTCCAAGGCTTTACAAGCTTTCCCAGTGAAGAGAGTCCTGACTTACGAGTATTTCGACCATTGTCGTGAAGTGATTCACGAAGGTCGCACTGTTTATAATAATTGTAATATTAAACACAATTATTGTGTTTATTAAACTTCAGTCCCTATTCGAGCTCTTATTCTATTAGTATAACTCAGTTTTATTCCAACATTTCAGTACCAAATCACCGCAAAGATGATTTTAAACTCATTATCAGTCAAAACTAGGCTTCAAGTATTGTTCACAGCTGTGAAATCAGTTTTTTGTGTCTCCTGTAAAGTTTAGGAAAATGGACTTACGAGGTTTTCTCGATTTACTGTCGATTCATATTATGAATATTATTCATTATCACGCTGACGAAGAGAAACAAAAATGACGTTTAATTATATATAATATATTATCACTTCTCACGTTTTCACTTCATTTATAATATAAAAACTAATATTATTAGTTTTTATATTATCCTGAAGTACCTAAGTAATACAATTTATTATGATTTTATCACTTCTTTTTTTATTTGATCCAATCTTTCAATCCTTATTGTTATCCAAAAATAATAAAATTGATTATGATTTAATCACTTCTTTCACTGTACTTTTTTTGGCGGGGGGGATTGTTTTTCAAATTATTGACAAGACAAGGAAGCTTGAGTTGGGTTGGTTGGTTTGATTAAAATTTTGGTGGTCCATCCTGGATGGAGGAGAGCTGATTCTCACTGAGAGCTGAAGGTGGAGGGACACACATTTTTTAAATGAGTTGTCAGTGACTGAACAACTGTTGTTTATCATTAGGTTCATTAAGAAACGTTAGGTACTACAATTTTATGTAGATGTAGATTTTGTACCTTCGTGGTTTATGAACCTTCCTAGTTTACAAAAAACTGGGGTGTGGTTTTATAAAACCACGGTAGAAGTGAAACTTTTTTCCCACTAGTCTCTCCGGCTCGCTTCGCTCGCTCCCCTAGTGGGGTACGTAGCATCGATGGACACGTTTTTTATGTCTAGTCCCCCCCCCCCCCCCCATTTCCTACTCATTCACCGACGCTTGTATCTCTACCCACGGCTTCATTTTGGCGTTTTCTCAAATTGATTTCTAACGTGGCAACTGATAACAACAAAACAAGCGGCATTGTTTACTGCATCCATTAATAACATCAATAAATATAAAATGGGGACATAATGACAAAGAACAAGTACGAAAGAAATGTGTGATAAATCGAGAGCTTTCCAACGAATGGTGAACGATTTTTGTACGATTATAACTGGCGAAGATGAAGTTCCGTAGCAACGAATCGGTTGTAAGCGAAAATCAACGGTAGCGTGACGTTACAAGAAACGACACACAGACCAAAAGATTTGGGACGATGTAATAAAAGTTTCATAGGTACTTTTTGTGATATTTTTGATAGGTACGTTTGTGATATTTTCGTTACCAACCACTCGCAATTAATCATTTTTAAATCCTCCATAGATTGACTTGGTTTTTCTCAGCTGTTTCATTTTTCGACTGAAGTGCATAAGTGCGATGTTGCTTCTACAGCGACGAATTATTGGATAAATTGGTCTAGTGGCTTTCAGACGAAAAAAAAAAAAAAAAAACTCATTACCCCAACCCCATACCTACCTAGTTAACTAGGGGACGTTTGTGCCGAGAAAAGGGGAAATTCAGGTGGCGAGAGAAAAGGGGAAAATTTAGGTGGCAGAAAGGGGAACTCTGTGAGGAGCATGTGGAAACAGTGCTTCCGAAACACTGAGTGGTGGACTCTATGCTAACGCTAACGTGAAATTCTCCGATGTGGCTAAACTTATACAGTTTTCATCCTTACCATGGAGGTAAGGATGAAAACATTCCTCATTCCTTACAAAATCATCAAGTTTACTATTCTTTATAGTATAAACCTTTTTTTACCTCGCCCCCCCTAGGTCGGTGTGAACACCATTGCGCCCCCCCCCCCCTTTGTTCTATGTAATTATACTCTCCCCCTCATCAAAAATGCTATGTATAAGTATAATCATGGTATAATTTTAATGAGTAAATTCAAATTCAAACGGAACTTTTTATTTGTTGTTGTATAAAGTTTATACAAACTCAAGTTTACTATTCTTTCTAATCATGACAATAGGTAATTTTTCGTTGGTGAAAAACGATATGTATCCTTACAAAATCATTCACAGCCAGTTGATTTCCATCAAAATGGAATTTGCCCACCAGCTCTGTTTAAAGGGGAAAATCAAGGTAAAAATGCATGCATAGCTTGGCTTGGTAATCAATTTTTAGCGTGGATTCCACGCCGTGGAACACGCTTTTACCGTGACCCAACTCCCAAAAATGACCCCGGAAAGCGTTACATAAAAGCATTACTTAGTAATAATATCATAATATGATATTATTCATATTATGACTAGGGGACCGACCCCAACTTCACTGGCCTCTTTGACTCTGTGGCCAACCCCAACGGCCTACGCCAACCAACCCCCGCTCATTCCGCCCTGGCGGACAGTTTCAGTTTCAGAACTCCGTTTTTGGGTAGGAAAGCAAACAAACAGTTACTGTAGTGTTCCCGATTCTTGAATAGACCTGTTTGAACACCGCAGTAAAGTTTGATTTTTCCCTATTTTCCCCTTAAGATTAGATTGGATTTTTTTGTACAGGAATTCAAGCGAAATGTACTGACCACATAACAGGTAAGTACTTGTAACGCTTGCCTTGATGAGATGATGAAAATTTAATTTAATGATTATACAGGCGCCAGTCCTCTCAGTGATTGAATCAAAAGATTTCAACCTTTGTTTCGTTTCTAATTACACACTCGAATCGAGTGGATTACATTTTTTTTGTTTAATTTTCCTACCCAAAAACCGATTTTTGTCGCGCTGACAAACAGAAAGCGGACTGTCCGCGCGCCTTTTCCGCGTCGCAGTCCGCCGCGGACTCGGTCCAGTTCGCGCGGTCAGTCCGCGTTCTTTTTGGACGGGCCTTCAATAAGCAAGTAAGTGGCCAGGGGTGGGGGAGAAAGTGGTCAGACTAACCACATATTTTTTCCAAAAAATTGAAAATTCGACCTCAAATTTTTAAAATTTAGGTAATGAGCTCATCAGTGGGTTCAAGTACAACACAATGGAACGTAGGTTCGGCAGACGATTTCGCTGAAAAATACGCCCTCCAGGCGATCTGAAGCTACTGCTCAAAATCATCACTGCTTACCAAATCCAGATGAATATTCATATGAATATTAGGCTTCCCCTCTAATGATGAATTTTATCTATTCTGGCGCTAGCAATGATGAACACAGCAGCAAAAACAGCCAGTGGCCACTTTCACCCCATGCTCCCCTTAGCGATTTTTTATTTATATTTTTATTTATTTATTTAATACGGGCAAGCCCAATTTACAATGAAAATGAAATTATAGTACAAAGAGGAAGAAAGAAATATAACTGCAACAGTCCGATAAATGAAAACAAGGAACAGATGGATATTTAGTAACAATCTTAAAATGAAACAGGGGACGACAATGTAATTGATTTAAGGCTTAAGTCAGCGTTCTGAAACACTCTGGCGACAGCCTGACGGGCCGCTCTCTTCGTGTCATCAGTACGAAACGTTGTGAAAGTGTAAACAGTCATTTGGAAGGGTAAATCTAATTTTACCCCTTTTCTGGCCAACTTTAGGAGCTCCGATGGAGCAACTTTTTGGTGGTTTTAGACTTATCTCGTTCACCTCCTCGTCTTGCGGCTTGAATGTTGTATTAAATACAACCAATGTTGTATTAAAATTTACATTAACATTTGGTATTTAATACCAAATTTTGGTATATGCAATAGACAGTGAGTCGTGCACCACCATTTTAATGAAATTTGGCTCATAATCTTCAAGAGGATATCCCACAAACCAACGGTTCCCAAACATTTTTGCTGGCAGGTTACACACTGAAACATCCGAGAGAAACACTCACCCGAGAGAAAAATCCAGTTTTTCTCGTAGAAAAACCATGGAAGACGTGATAAGAATCAAGGGAATATACAAACGAAAATAAGATCTTAAACGAAGTCAAAGGGACTGGTAGGTAGCATCAAATTTTTCTGCTCGGGGGGGGGGGGGGGGGGGGGGGATTTTTTCTAATTGGGTATTAAAATGACGAATCGATCGATGTATCGTGTAGTTGGAGTACGACTGGTTAATTTGGCTAGTAAAATATCGCTAAGCCGTTACAAGCGTGCTTTTACCATTAGGTTTCGGTTTGGCTTCTCGTTAGTAGAACTTTCATCTTGGCTCGCAGTCGTTTTTTGGCTCATTATTCTGAAGTTCAAAGACCGATGTTTGAAATACATCCTTCTTAATTGGTAGCTTTAGGGATACTTTTCAAAGGTTCTGCAAATGGCGTAACCATGTTTTCGAAGTATTTTGCGACGTGGAATCCACATTAAATGAGTGTTTTGGGGGTCCCTCATCTGTCCTAACACTATATAGTTGATACGTTTTTGTTTATTATTCCTCGAATCGGCCGGACTCGGATCGGCCTAAAAATTTGACATTATCCGTTTCAAAAGGTCTACATTATAAATTCGAAGAGTCCGTCCGCCGTCCGGGCCGGTTTGGGCAGTAGGATTTTTTTTTTTTTAAATCTGAAATTTTGACAAAATACTTGGTTTACCATCTAGTTGTGCTCGCAAGGTTTTCAGCTCGATCGCCCAAACCCGTGGGGCGCTATGGGGGTAAAATGGGGCTACGGGAGGGGTTATTTGAAGGATCGAGTTAGGTGTCGTTTTCGAAGTATTTTTGGACGTAGAATCCATTTTTGGGGGTCCTGGAACGATCCGATTACACTGTTGCGAACTATAGGGCTTTCATGGGGCTACAAATGGGATTTTCGAAGGATCCCAGGAGGTTAAATATTTTTCGAGTAAAAAATTGAGAATTTTTGAAGAAGAAAAATTAAAAAAAAAAAAAATCCCCAATACATTTTTTTCCAAAATTTTTCTCATTGACACGTAACCTACATCAAAGAAAAATAAACCCTTGTGTAAAATTTGCAGCGTTTTTAATCTTCAATTTATTATTTTAAAGGATTTATTAATGACGTAGAATTAAATGTTATTGCTTCCGAGGCTGCGAAAGCATTGTTTTCACTTTCGAAATGAAAAAAATGTTGTTCTCCAAAATCAACGTTTTGCGTTTCAGAGCCTCCTGAAAAAAATTGGTTCCGTGTCTGTCGGTCTGTCTGTCTGTCCGCATTTCCTTGTCACACCCATAACTTCCACAATTTTCCATATTCAATCAAATAATTTTGCATAGTTTTTTGTAGACTTGAGGAGCTGAGAAGCAAAGTCGACTTTATCCAAAAAGTCGAAAAATGACTTTTTGTTTTAGTTTTATTAAGATGGTCAACCTGTATCAGAAACGGTAGTTTTTTTGCCTCAAAGCTGTCTTTATCCCAAGTTATTAAAGTTAGAAAATATGGTTTTGTTCCAAAACCGGCTTTCTCCGTCAGGTGCTTGGTAGCAAAAGTAGCTTTATCCATCGTCGCTAGGATATTGTCTTATTGAAGTCTTGAGACCAGAAAAAGGGCAACAAACATGAAGATGAAGCTAAGAAGCAATGAAAGAAGAAGAAGAAGGTGTAAATAACATGAGAAAAGGTTCATTGTGTGTACGTTGGTTTTGTGATGAGTTGTTTGCTCTCTGTTACTCTGTGGTTGTTAAGCTTTATTTTTTGCGGAAATGAATAGCTATCCGAATATTTGTGAAGGCAGAGGGAGAAAGAAAAAAGTTATAAGAGCAACTTGGCAGAAGGAGAGAGAGAGAAACGAGACAGGCAAGTACCTACACTTCCTTTTCTCTCTTGTTGTGTACCTCCGTACATACTACGATCATGGTTTGATAATGATGATGAATGAATGCTTGAGCAACATGCATTTTCTTACTCATAAGTCACCAGTTGAAACCCATGGGGATGATAGAAAGTCAGAAAAATACAGAGTAAAGAAAGAAGCTGTTCGGCAGTTTATGAGCAGTCTTTCCTGTGTTGAATCTCATTATACCCGTGAGAGAAGCGTGAACAGAGACAGTATTTACCTTCTGATGGGAGTGTTTTCCAACTTCACGAAGCTTATAACAAGAAACACTCATCTACCCCTGAACTGAAAGTGAAATATCACTTTTTTTGGAGCATTTTCGTGGAAGTTTTTGATTTGCGATATTCAGCAATAGTACCTACCTACCTTTCGAGTTTGTTACAAAAATGTCTTTATCCATCTTCTTTAGTTCCAAAACTTGTTTTATCCATACTTTTGCAGCAAAACAAGCTTTATCCAGAATTAAAATGCAAATTACGCAGGAAGTATTCCATTAAAATTTTTTTCCATTGTATGCTAAACTTATGGATGCAATAGCTTACCAATGAAAACAAAATTGAAGTGATTTGATGAATGTATGGAACACAGGAAGTTTTTTGCGATTTCCCAAAATTCAGCTTTTTGGATAAAGTCGACTTTGCTTCTCAGCTCCTCACTTGTAATGCCCAGCGCACCTTGAGTGTTAATAATTAACAATTATTGTCATGCAACATTCTAATGTGCGTAACTAAACCATTAAAGGTGTTTTCTTATAGGTGTGTTTTTGAAAAATAACTGCCGAAGCTGCCGAGTGTCACACGATGTCGTCACAACGTTTCACAAGTTGGTACAAATGCTTACCTTTAGAACGTATTAACGGAGCCAAACCTTCATATCCTTCTTCTGCTTCCAGTACAAAAACTTTCAACTGGTCATCATTCAAGGAATCGGGTCAAGCTCGCCAATCAATCTTCACGGCAAACAAAAACCGCGGGTCGAGGGAAAGGGGGATGATGGCAAATTCAATTTGAACGCAGGTGTGGCGAGGAAACGAAGACGAATGACTGCAACAAAACTAGAATGGTTCATATCTTATCCATTCGAACTCACTCGCAATTGGAAAGGTATTAATGATTTAAGCATTGCGGAGAGCCTCTTTGTATTTATGTGGTCACCCATTTGATCGCCTCTTATGATGTGCCGACAAACAGATGAATGTTTTCAAATCGACTTCCCAAAAATAGTTCGCATACTTCCAACATTTTTTTACATTATCAATGACATGACAGAATTAAATTAATTAAAATTGGGTCACATCACCGACGACGGAAAAATATTTTAGCAAGTTATAGATGACTTACCCTAAACTTCTCCTTTAGATTAAACTGCTGATCAGGTACATCTTCCACATTACTCCTTCAAACTCTTCGTTTTTCTTTTTCTTTTTTTAATCGTAATAATATCATGTAACAACGCGCACATTCAAAGGGACCGATTAAATGACTAAATGATTAAAACCTAATTTTGCATTTGCAAATTTTGACTGTTTTGCTCTGTGTTAAAAAACGCTATGAAAATTTGAGCCTTTAATGTTGACAAACAGCTTAGAACAAAAATGTAGCAAAATCTTTCACATTTTAATGCAATTTTGTACATTTTGGTTTATTATTCTTGGAATAATACACCTTTGTAATCGACGACTCCGATCGGCCTCAAAATTTGACATTATACGTTTCAAGACACGTAAATTACAGAAACGAAATGTCCGTCCGCTGTAAGCCGTCCGCCGTTCCAGCCGTTTTGGGCAGTAGGATTTTTTTAAATCTGAAATTTTGACGAAATACTCGGTTTACCATCTAGTTGTGCCCGCAAGGTTTTCAGGCCGTGGGGCGCTATGGGGCTACGGGAGGGTTTTTTGAAGACTTTTGGCTATAGGATCGATTTAGGTGTCGTTTTCGAAGTATTTTTGGACGTAGAATCCATTTTTTGGGGTCCCACAACGATTCGATTTCACTGTTGCGATCTATAGGGCTTTCATGGGCTACAAAAGAGATTTTTGATGGATCCCAAGAGGTCAAATATTTTTCAAGTAAAAAACCAAAAAAATTTGAATTTTTTTTGAAATAATATTATGTATAAAAAAATATAAAAAATTTTTAAAAATTTTTTTTCATTGACATAATTAGATTTCTGCACAAGTAACCTATATCAAAGAATAATAAACCCTGGCGTAAAATTTGCAGCGTTTTCCATTATTACGCTGTATTAATTAAATCGTAATTAATTTAAATTGTATTGAATTGGCACAAGAGCTCTTTCGCACGGTGTACGAGATTAGTAGTTGGATAACAGTTCAACAGTCAGTCAGAATAAATACACCTCAAATCAACAAGCTTCGGCACTTGCGGAATACTCTACTCATTAGTAACGATCGAAAATAATCCGTTCAAACAGCCAACGAGAGGTCATCACTCTTTTGTTTGGAGTGGCATTTTCGGAAGGTTGATTTAAAAAAAATACTGAGGCATAATTCAAGTGAGCAATCAGGAAAATCAGTCAAGACGTCGAATTAATCTAGAGATTTCCTTATCAAATCTTCACTTTATAATGTCTCGCGAATTTTAAAATCGATTCAGGAGTGCTTACTCTGCATGTGAAGGGAACTGTCGATAAGCCATCATGCCTCCTCATTTGCCGGACCATGGAACTAATAATACGAGGTAGGCCAACCACTCTACTGATATTCTATGACTCACCATTACATTTAGGTATAGTTTTTGATCACATCAGTTGCTGGTATCAAATAATAGCTTACGTCAAAGGACGTTGTCAAGATACGTAGAGTCCAAAAACGAAATGTGCGTACGCCCGCGCCGTCCGCCGTCCGAGCCGTTTTGAGCCGTAGGATTTTTTTTTTTTTTTTAATCTGAAATTTTGACAAAATACACTAGTTGTGCTCGCAAGGTTTTCATTCCGATCGCCCCAACCCGTGGGGCGCTATGGGGCTACTGGAAGGGTTTTCGAAGGTTTTTGGCTATATGGTCGGGTTGGGTGTCGATTTCGAAGTATTTTTGGACGTAGAATCCATTTTTTGGGTCCCGCAACGACCCGATTTCACTGTTGCGATCTATAGGGCTTTCATGGGGCTACAAATGAGATTTTTGATGGATCCCAGGAGGTCAAATATTTTTCAAGTAAAAAAACAAAAACATTTTGAAAAAAACAAAAAAATCCAAATTTTTTTTAAAAATACCTACATATAAAAGTCAAACAAAAATTTTTGTGTGGACAGAATCAAATTTCTGCACAAGTAACCTATATCAAAGAATAATAAACCCTAGTGTAAAATTTGCAGCTTTTTTTAATTAATTTTTTTTTGTCTGCCAATTACCTATCAAACATTCATTCATACTACCTAATTTTTAATTTTTATTTCATCTTATTATCTCCCATTGTTAGGGCAAAGGACCTTTCGTCGCCAGATGAAAGTTAACAACAAAGCCTCTAACCAGGAGACAACCTTACCTTATTGTTACCTTACCTGGTACTTCAAAACATTCTCAACAGCGTCTTTGTGGCCGATTCTCGTTCGGGAAAGTTTTTTCCGTACTGCCATTTCGAGTGGGAAATAATTTTCCTATAGAGCCTCAAATGGGAAAATTTTTTCCGGGATAGTTTTTTCCGCATACCAGGTAGATAGCTTAAATGCTCGTAAATTAATTCAAGTTGCATAAGTTGGGAACAGTTTTACGGTTTGACGTTACAGCGACATTCGGTGGCCTTCAACTGAACGAAAATGTCGGTCACTTTTCCAACCGTTGAGAACTCATTTGCATCTTATTCCTGATATTGATGATAGGTGTACCACATGGTTATAACCGCAACGTCGGCAAACGGAGTAAGTGCACCTTAGCTCAAATGGAACTCCGGAGCCAAGTCTCAAAATTAGGGTGAGTAGGTAAATAACATTGTAGTTTCTGGAAGTCATAACCCGCCTCAAATTACACCAATGCCACCGTCTGCAACTTTTTTAGAATTCACACCGAGCAGATCGGTTGGTAGGCACACGAGTTTTGTGTTATCAAACACGCCGTTACTATAGCGACTATTTACAGGCTCCTCGCGAGTCACGTCAGCTTCACGATGAGTATTAGTGGCTCTAGTTTTTAATAAAATTAATCGTAGGTAATTCAACCTGCCGGAACTCATGAGAAGCTTCTCAGTGCAATGGAGATCGAGGAGGGAAAAGACGATCTGCCTGATATGCCTCCGCTGTACCACTTTCTAATGTAGGTCGAACATGTTTAACACTCACCTGATGTGGCCATTTATTAGTGTTAATGTTATCAAATGGTTAATTCCCTAGAATTCGAGTAGTACATTAAATTTTCCAAACTGAATCGACTAACCCGGCAACTTGGGCAGAGACGTGCGTTCGAATTGATTTTCAGTCCTTATAACTGTGCACAATTTGATTTTAAAATATTTTAAGAAAACTGATTGAACTCTGATCTAGGGAGGAGGGGGGGTTACAGCATGCCCTCGAGATTACAGATCCACTCGAGACATGTGTTAAGCTTCGTTGATACAAACAAAATTTATTTCGAACTCCTCAGTCTTCTATCTTCCCGTTTTTTTTTTTTTTTTGCCGATTTGACCCAAATTCGACTGATTGGTTCTCAAACCAGGTGTTATCTATGAACCCATCTGTAATAATATAGCCAGTAATATATTATAGCCAGTAAAAAACATGAGATTCATTCATAAAGTATATTATTATAATACCATTTGACGGTTCTTTTATTCGTGAGATAGGTAGGTTGGAAAGGTCAAGGCTGTCTGTACAGGAGTTTGAACTTGCCCACAAACTTGTCCAGTTTCTTGAAATCGCGGTTGTTGGCGAGGCCCACCTGAGGCCCGATACATTTTTCGGCCTTCCCCTTCTGATTTCTTGAAATATAAAGTCATAACTTGAATTTCAATTTAAATTTCAGTTTGAATTTAATAACGACTCCCTTTCCCCCCCTTAAAACAGAATTAAATTTCTGCACAAGTAACCTATAGGTTACTATTATATAGATTATATAGATTATTATATAAAAGAATAAGAAGAATCAAAGAATAATAAACCCTAGCGTTAAAATTTATTTTGCAGCGTTTTTATTTATTGTAAAAAGAAACTTTTTTCTTAATTGTAAAAATAGATTGCCCTGCATTCGGAGTGTTTTTTGACTGTTTTGACCCAGTTTTTGTTTGTGAAGCGACAGACGCGATTTTCTAGTGGTTTTTACGTGATACTCCTGGCCGGAGGATCCACTTTCATATATAATATATGTGTATGTGTACATATATATATAGGGGGCCACTTTTAAGTCTCAGCCCCGGGGTCCACGAGAGGTTAATCCGGCGCTGCAGAGGTCTAATCCAATGAGTTGGTTAGTGAGAGAGAACTTAAAACTATACAATAAATGAACAAAATCAATTTGGTTTCCAACAATGGTTACCTTGAGGAACGAGTAGTAAAAATTTCATTTTTTCGATTATTCGAAACGGGAAAAAATGCGTAAGGGCCCTTTTTGCATTAAACGATTCAAGCAATAGGTAGGGGAAGGGTGGTTAAGACGGGATACCATAACTTCTAGGGGCGATAGTGACTACAATTTCATTCAAATGTAGCTAAAAATGGCACTGTTTTATTCGTAGGGATGTATTCTGATGAGCAACGTTGGAAATTTGGCGAATTTCAACGCACCCTGATAACCAGATTAAATTTAGTGGAAAGATTCAAAATCGCAATTTTTGAGGTAGGGGTGGGTAAGATGGGATACCTCTAGAAGATGATAGAAATCGTTCCCAATCACCATGTTTTACCCAAATATTTTAATTTAATTTCACCTGAGGTGTTATTGTTGAGCGAAAATTGCAGACGAACTGCTAATCTCCTTCAAACCCGCTCCATGGGTCGTGAGCTACATATAGCTTTAGCTGGATATATCCTTGCAGACTGTGCAGACTGAAGAAAACTCTCAGTCATTGCTGTGCTTACTATTAGGTAGGTGATTGGAGTGCATACAGGCATCGCCATAGTCTTCATCTTCGTCAATCACTTAGTGATTCCTCTTCAGAAAACTCCTAGTCCATCTTGCCCCGCGGCTTGGTATCCCGTCTTGCTCCACTCGGCATCTTCAGCCGCATTGGCTACCATTTTGATTCAGCGTAGGTAACATAGAGAATTCTAATTAGAAGCAAATAGTAGCTTATTAAGTCCTTCAAGCATTCATTCGATTGCCTTGAGGTTTTGCGTTGATGTGTACCAGTGGTCCGGGTCAAAATATCCGGTTCCAGCGATTTTAATTTGGCATTTTCGCAAAAATAGTCTTGACAGAAACAAAAACTACTTTGAGTCAAAAAAACGCCAACTGTGCACTGATTGCTTCATCAAAGCGATCTTATCAAACTGGTCAACCTACAGATAGCTACACCTGACGACCAGATCTGAAGGTATCCCATTTGACCCCACTATCCCGTCTTACCCACCCTTCCCCTAGGTAGGTAATTCATGATCAGGGCAACTTTCCCGTACAGAATCCACCGCAAACCGTTTTTCGATCACTTGGTGGCGTGGTTGGAGCGAGGGCTAGTGGCACTGCCTGCCCGAGTGGCCGAGCGAAGCGATGCCCATTCTGTCTCCCCGTACTTGACAATAAAACGCATGCGTATGTGAACCACGATTTATTAGCGTCTAGGAACCCAATGGACGTCATCCGTTCTTGTAAAACCCCAGAAACGGTGACCGCGGATGTCCCTGATAGCGAAATGTGACTCACAGAAAGCTCAGAACCTCCACTGTGTCCCGGGACCTTCGCGAATGATATGAGCGGTCGCATTTGCACGAGACTAGTCGTGCAATTCATGCTCTTACCAATTCAAGGTATTCAGGTGGTCAATCAATCAATATTCCTTTTACTATTATCTCTCGTTATGTTTTGATTTTCAAGTATGGACAATGTTCCGGTACCGAGTAAAGTTCGAAGGTTGCATGCGACGGAATCTGACAATGAACTTATGGACACTAAAGTAGATATTCCCGACGAAGACACGGTGAGTGAAAAACAATAAATGAATTTACCTATATACATATTTTTTCATTTATTCATTGTTAAAATGAAGGCGATTTCCAAACAAATTTTGTTTTAAAAGTCGCCGTTTTAAATCTTAATATATGTACTTATAGGGAATCAATTATATACTGGGAAATACTTATTAAATAATTGCAAATTTTGCAATACTTTCAGACCGAATTCAGTTTTAAGAAGCTGTGGGCGTTTTCTGGACCCGGATTTTTGATGAGTATAGCATTCTTGGACCCTGGGAATGTTGAAGCAGATCTACAGTCTGGTGCTTATGCTAAATATCAGGTGAATTATAATTACTAGACCTCTTTGTTTCGTTCACTTCAATGGGAACTAATTCCTTTCAACATTTTTCAAGATCTTTGGCCTAATTATAACTCTTCATTAAAACACCTTTCAAAACCGAATGCGGTCAAAAAACAAAATTTCAAAATACCTACTAAACATTTTCGAATTTCACAAAACGGTAAATTATACCTTTAAGAAATTGAGCATCAAATATATTATGACATATTATGTCATTTTTGGCCATTTTCCCTTTTTTCCATTTTCTGACTCTTCTACATTGATTTCGATTGAAAGGAGACTCGTAACATTGACCCTTCCGAGAGAAAAACCGGGTTGAAAGGTCCGATGTCCTTTGAAAGAGGGGCTACGTGCGCCACATAACCCCCTCTTTGTCGTCACCGTGGAATTTCAGGGTTGTTGAGACGCTAAAATGTATTTAATGAAATTGAAAGATTGTTAAAAGTGCGTCAGGATGATACAACTCTGGAATCAACAGTTGAAGCAACCTCAGTTGTAACTTTGATGGATTTTGACAGAGGGTCGAGTAAGGTGTCGTTTTCGCAGCAGTTTCCTGGGGTAGAATCCATTCAGGGGGATTCTAGACCAGTCCGACCACCCTTTGGTGCTGTGTAAGGCTTCTATTGCGCTACTGCTGGTGCGGGTTTTGGCCTGGGGCTCGAGTGAGGTGCGGTTTTCGGGAGTCGATTCGATTTGTGGGGGACCCAGACGTGTCCGAGGCTTTTAAAGGGATATAGGGTCGGACGGAGAGGGGGGATGAAGGATTTTTAACCTTTTTTTACCTTGTGGTTAAATGAGAGACTGATGAAGGGCTTGTACAGGAATTCGGTTTCTGAAGTTTTCCATTTTTTTTCCATTAAAAATCTCATTATTATGTATACCTTTCATAAGTATCGGAAAAGGAGTTTATTCATCAAAATACTTGGGGTCCGCCCGATTCCTTCCCAGTAATCGTTGGGTTCTTAATTATCTTAATTATTTTGTTACCTGCTGGAGCACCGCCCGATTCCTTCCCGAGGTGTTCCGTAACAGGTGAAAGTAACAGTTCAAATGTCTCAGTTAGCAGAAACCAATAGGTAGCCAGTGATGTTTATAAATCTCAAAGCTCGAAGAGCGCACCTGCCGAAATTTCCAACGTCTTTGGATGAATGTCACGATGTAGCAGAATACCTCGACAGCACATTCGTGCTGTACAACGACAAGTCAAGTCACACAATAATTTTTGGGCGCGATTCAAACCTGCAACACTTGGTGGTGAGCGAAGCAATATAATATTATGTCGTCGGCGCTGTGGACCCAGCTACAGTTTACTCCGATTTTGAATTAGGAATTATGAATCCGGCGAGGATCGCGTGGCCTGATAGCGAAATTCAAGGCTGCAAATTTCACGTCACTCAGAGTTGGTGGAAAAAAATCCAGAATCTCGGCCTGACAGACGATTATAAACAAAAGACTGAAATTGGTAAATTTTTACAACATAATATGTTGTATTTGGATTGCCCATGCTGCCTCCCAGCGAAGTCGAGGACTGTTTTGTGGAGGACCCAATGTCTATAAAACCTATCTCCGCACAACTTGACACATTTTGTGACTACATTTTGGAAAATTACGTGCTGGAAGACGCCTTATACCCACCTACGTTTTGGTCCAAGTTTTCGGTGAGTTTGGACAGGACGACAAATTCTTGTGAGGGTTTCCACAGCAGGTTTAACAAGAAATTTTACTCTGAGCATCCAGACATCTTCAAGTTTTTTGAAGTTGAAACCCCTCAACCCTGATTTTCCTTTAGCATGCATGCTAGGGTCATGACGAATCACCCATCAGTGAGGATATAGGGGGACTTAGTGAGAAACCTCTTCGTGGTGTCCCCTGGGTAGCGCTGATGTCTCAGGCCTCACACTCTCAGACCTAAAACTCAATTTACTGTTCCAAGTAGCAGTTCGTATACTACTTGGAACAGTTACTTTCCCTAATATTGAAAGTGGTATGTCTGGGAAGGAATCGGGCGGCCCTTTCCCCTCCTATCGAGGTTCGACGATGCGACATCATTACCGGGAAGGAATCGGGCGGTCACCAAATACTTTCATCCGATAAATGAAGCTGTTTATTATAATTAGGAATGGAAACGTGTCTGGATTATTTTTTTATCGATAGAAAGCGTCCAAATAATACTGAAAATGGGGTTAAAACAAACTGCAAGTTCGTACGAATTTATAAAATTTATGGAAAAATTGCAATTTGAATTTTGGCGGAAACCCGAAGTGAGTTCCTATTGGTCGACAAGTTGGCCACCATTAAAAAACTAAAAACTGTAGGATCGGCCACGTCGATCAAGTTAATATGGTATATCACGAATAAGTTAAGTCAATACGCACGATCACATTCACAAAAAAGCGAACACAGCCATTTTCGCGTTACTTTGGTGTCACTAGTGCCAACCAACAAGAAAATCAAGAAAAAATTTAATTTAATTTAATTTAATTTACTCTGGTGTCTTTGATTGGAAACCGGAACTGGTGTAGGTGACGTCACCTACATCGGCCCGCACAACTTAACATGATTATAAACTACGTGAAAGACTTTTTGTCCCAAAATGATGTATTTTTCCGTTTTTGACTTCGAACAACATGGTACAGGATGATTTAACCCGAAATTCGGGCGCATTTCCATTTCTAATTAGAGCCTAACGGTTCGGGTCTCAGATCCGATGCAGGATCATAATGGGAAGTTAATGCGTACTTGAGTAGGTACATCCATTAGGACCGGGGAGCATCTAGTTGGGGATGAGAAAGTCAGGTGCAGGATCAGAATGGGAAGTGCATATCGCACCCTTGCGACATTAGTGTACCTAACAACTCAAAATTCCTCTTTTTTCAGGAAACGCGAAAAACGTTTCCTGCCTCGAAATCTAATTAATAAGTGCTCGGATTCATTCCATACTATGGCAGGATTGAATCCTTTATTGGAGTTCCCCACTATTGAACAGATTGTAATTGTAAGAAAATACTCACTTTAAACTTTACTAGATGCTTTGGCTCGCTTTGCTCGCCTACGCAAGAATCAAACAACATAATTGAATATTATTCGAGATTCTGTTTCTGTATTATTTCGAGTTACTACTTTTTTTGGTGATTTTAGATCTTGAATAGTGTTATAATATAACACATATTATGTCATGTGTTAAACTGTCAACTCCAATCGTCAAAAAGGTGTTAACTCGAGATGTCACACTCAACTTGAACAGTAGAATTCGTCAACAGCGATTTAACTGCTTCCTGGTGGCCACTGGAGTCCCTTAAGTTGAAACAGTTCTTTGTGATCGATGGAGCTCATTTTTCTAAATCCATCGATACCGGCCAAATTTCGAGTTGCAACACTATTGACGCAAGGATTGTAGGAAAAAAAGTCCCCGGAAACCCCCCCCCCCCTAAAAAAAGGCGCCGGAAAAAATCCCCAGTATTTTCCGATCCCGGAAAAAAAATCCCCGTAGAAGAAATAGCGTTGACTGAATGGAAATGAAAATTTTGAAAAAAAAAAGTTTTTAAAAAAATGGTTTTTTTTTTTTTCATTTGGAAATTATTTGACCTCTTGGCATCCTTCAAAAATCCCGTTTGTAGCTCCATGAAAGCCCTATAGATCGCCACAGTGGAATCGGATCAATCCTGAACCCCCCAAAATGAATTCTACGTCCAAAAATCCTTCGAAAACGACACCTCACTCGATCCCATAGCCCCATCAAAAAACCCTTCCCGCAGCCCCATTTTAGCCCCATAGCGCCCCACGGGTTTTAGCGATCGGGCTGCTTCCGGGCAAAACTAGATGGTAAACCAAGTATTTTGTCAACATTTCAGATTTTTAAAAAATTCCTACTGCCCAAAACGGCCCGGACGGGGTACGGCGTACGGCGGACGGACATTTCGTTTTTGGAATCTAGACCTCTTGAAACGAATGATGTCACAGTTTGAGGCTGATCAGAATTTTCGACCCCCGTCGCGATTACATAATATGTACATACCTATATTATATATATTACCTATATGACATATAATAATTCATTGAATAATACACCTATAGGTATATTATTCCAAGAATAATAAACCAAACGAAGAACTTCTCTAACTTGATATTGTGTTTTGTTCAAGATTTTTTCAATTTTTAAAATAATTTTAAATTTAAAAATAGGTAATTTTAAAATAATCTTTAATAATTTTTAATAATTTTAATAATAATTTTTAAATAATTTTATATAATTATTATTCTTTTTGGTGATTTTTTTCCGCCCTTGAGTATTTTTAGGGGATTTTTTTCCGCCCTGCAGGATTTGTTTCCGGGGATTTTTTTCCCGAGGAGTTTTTTTCCGATTAGGTACCTGACGCAAGGGTGCGATTTGTTGCCTCCTGTCGATATTATTGCCTAGTTGAGTAATTCTGTCATTTTTAATCCGGGGGTTTTTTGTCCGGGGATTTTTCGTACGTGACTCGAAGTTCTAGTGTCAAAATTTCAGATAAAAAAAAAAAAAAAAAGAAAAGATGTCCAAAACGGCGTGAACGGCGGAAGGACATTTCTGGAACCAACCCATCATGACACATACATTCGATGAACCCGCTAAATATAATAAACCAGAAATTCAAATTGATTTGATTTGGCACGGTCGTACCGAACGTCCGTGAGATGTAGTGGAGTCCCACTTCAGGATTACAATAATCGCTGATAATTTTTATTGACTGGCCCGGGGGTTTTCCCCGACATCCATCAATAACGTTTGTTTTTCCGTTTCAGCTCTTGTGGATCTTATTCTGGTCGACTGTCCTCGGATTATTAGTTCAAAGGCTAGCAGCTCGCATTGGCACCGTCACGGGGCAGCACATGGCCGAAATTTGCTACACGGAGTACCGAACGATCCCTCGGCTTTTCGTATGGGTTATGATGGAAATCGCTATTATTGGCTCAGATACGCAAGAAGTTATAGGGACTGCTATTTCGTTATATCTTTTGTCAAACGGAAAGTGAGTCAATCAGCTGCCCTGCTAATTATGTGGCATGCATGAATAATTTTTTTCAATTGCCCTAAGTAGAATCCGGTTTTTGGCCAGATAGTTATAGGTCTCCCACAAGATTGCGCTCCGACACTGCAGTCTGGTGGTTGCAAAAGGTGGCATCCTGAGCCGAGCACGAGCGAAGGGATTTCGAGTTTTTTTTTGTTGGCAACCTTGTTTCAGCTTGCTCGCCATTTTGTTAACGTTTCCATTGTGTAGTTTTGGTATTCCTAATTCTTCCTAATACAAAAGTTCGTGTAAAAGAAGAAAACAAAAATTTCATGGGGAAAGCCGAGGAGTCAGACGAGGGAATTTGTCTACAACGTTGCCAGGAAATTGTCCACGTTCATCGCCAGGGTGGAGGAAGAACAGAATTAAGTGCACGTTCGCAATGTTACTGTTGTTTGAATTTTGAGGTGAGCCTAATTCT
Source organism: Pilophorus perplexus (assembly GCA_955831195.1). Lineage (NCBI taxonomy): Eukaryota > Metazoa > Arthropoda > Insecta > Hemiptera > Miridae > Pilophorus > Pilophorus perplexus. Next base: position 32,197,384 of record OY037010.1, on the reverse strand, counting down.
TCCTAATAACTGCACAACCACAAAACTAAAATAAAAAGTCGTTAGGTTCTATTTAGTCATGTGAAATTCAAGTTTTCAATTAAAAACGCTGCAAATTTTACACAAGGGTTTATTATTCTTTGATATACGTTACTTGTGCAGAAATTTAATTCTGTCAATGAAAAAATTTAAATTAAAATTTTTTTTTGATTTTTATCTCAAAAAAAAATTTTTTTTGGATTTTTTTTTTCAAAAATGTTTTTTTTTTTCAAAAATTTTTTATTTTTTACTCGAAAAATATTTAACATCCTGGGATCCTTCAAAAATCCCATTTTTAGCCCCATGAAAG